>OX439347.1:24077984-25400369 GCA_949319445.1 Mythimna lalbum | reverse complement strand
GAATAGTAAGAAAATGGGAGTCCCACCCATTACAAGACTGAATGAGGAAGGATAAAAGAAAGAACAGTATGCGGAATAAAAGTGCGAGAGGAATAATAGCGAGAACTGGTGTGAAAGAGAAATAGATAAGTAATAGACCCAGATTTTGTCCGGGGTAGAGAACGCAAAAAAAAAAAAAAAAAAAAAAAAAAAAAAAAAAAAAAAAAAAAAAAATAACCTAACCTAACCTAACCTAACCTAACCTAACCTAACCTAACCTAACCTAACCTAACCTAACCTAACCTAACCTAACCTAACCTAACCTAACCTAACCTAACCTAACCTAACCTAACCTAACCTAACCTAACCTAACCTAACCTAACCTAACCTAACCTAACCTAACCTAACCTAACCTAACCTAACCTAACCTAACCTAACCTAACCTAACCTAACCTAACCTAACCTAACCTAACCTAACCTAACCTAACCTAACCTAACCTAACCTAACCTAACCTAACCTAACCTAACCTAACCTAACCTAACCTAACCTAACCTAACCTTTTTTTTTTTTTTTTTTTTTTTTTTTTTACGCTGGGAAAAATGCGTTACGCATACCCTCCCTCGGGGGAGGGAGGGGTATGTGGGACTCCCCGGTCAGAGCCGGTATACCCACTAAACGACCCAGCGGCGCTCCCGCATCGTTTGTGAGTGGCGAAGGACTGGGCAGCTGGCAGAGCCTTTACGTCCAGTCCTCCGCCGACGATCGCCCGCCTTGACGGCGGGCCCTACACGCCCCTCTCAGCAAGGAGGGGCCCGGGAATGCCGCGAGCGCTCGGCCATTCCCGCCCGACGGTGGTGGTGATCTGTGCAATGCGGGCGAAGGCGCCCCCGCGCCTGTCGCCCGCTAATCACCACCTGGGGGTGGGAGAAGGCGATCGAACATTCGCCTTCTCCTTCCCCTTCTTCGTCTGCGGAGCGGTGCGGCGAGAGGGTCGTCCTCCCGCTCACGCTCCGCCGCCTCCTTTTGCGACATAACATCCTCGCAAAAGGAGGCGACCGCGGTCCAGGCCTCCTCGCTCCCCAGCATACATTCGACCACGCTGGGGAGCGAGAGGTCCTGCCCAATAACCGCAATAAGACTGCGGCGCTGCTCACCCCAGGCCGGGCACGCCTCGAGGGTGTGTTGGGCCGTGTCCTCCGCAGCGCCGCAGTCATGGCACGCCGCGGTCTCCTCCCGCCCGATCCGGTGCAGGTGCGTTCCGAAACAGCCATGTCCGGACAATACCTGCACCAGACGGAACGAGAGGAAACCGTGCGACCGCTCGAGCCAGTCTCTCAAGACTGGGCCGAGCGCGTCCAAGGTCCGCCGGCCAAAGGCGGCGGAGGCGAGGTCTTCCGTCCAGTGGTGGACTATCGCGTCCCTCGCCTCCCGCCGCACGGCCTCCCGCTCTTGGTCGACGGGGCGCTCACCAAGCGCTTTGCGCCGCGCCGTCCATTCGTACACTCTGGCGAGCACCCACGCCTCCAACTCCCAAGGAGGGGTGCCGGCCAGAGCGCACGCCGCCGCAAAGCCCACCGACCGGTAGGCCCTCGCCACCCGCAGTGCAATGGCCCTTTGTGGCCTGCGGATGGCGGTCGCATTCTCCCTCCTATGGAGGGAGTCCGCCCAGATTGGGGCCCCATAGAGGGCCATGCTCCTCAGGATGCCGGCGTATAATTGCCGGCATCGCGCCTTGGGTCCCCCGAGGTTCGGGAGGAGCCATGAGAGGGCGTCCGCAGCTTTCAGCAGGCGCGTCGACAGCCCGCTGAAGTGCGGACCGAAGCGCCACCTGCTGTCAAGCATCAGGCCCAGATATTTCATCTGGGCCTTCACCTCTATCCGGACGCCCTCCACGACAATGTGGGCGTCAGGAGGGTAGCGCTGCCGAGGCCCGTGGAAGAACACGGCCTCGGTCTTGTGCAGCGCTACCTTCAACCCTAGACGGCGGATCCTCCCTGCCACTAAGGATCCGCCAACCGAGGCCAGACAGGCCGCCTCCCTGAAATCCCTCCCCCGGGCAATGAGGAGAGTGTCATCCGCGTAGCAGATGACACTCGTGCCCTGGAGGAGGATCCCCCGCAGGAGCCAATCGAAGCCGATGTTCCACAGGGGAGGCCCCAGTACCGACCCCTGCGGAACACCGGACTCTGCGCTGTATCTCCTGACCGAGCCCGACCTGTCCGCAAGGAGGATCTCGCGGTCCTCCAGGTAGCTGGCCAGGAGATCTCGCAAGTACTGGGGCACTCCGTGATACCGGAGTGCCTCCAGTATAGCCGAATGGGGGATGGAGTTGAAGGCGTTGGCTATGTCGAATGACACCGCCAACACTCCGTCCCCCGCCTCCGTCGCCTCCTTCACCTGGCCCTTGAGAAGGGTCAGCGCGTCGATGGTGGACCGGCCCTGTCGGAAACCGAACTGGGCGTCCGACAGGTCCGGCCCCACTCCCTGCAGATGGCTGTTAAGCCTGGCTGCGATGATCCCCTCGAACATCTTACCGGCCTCCTCGAGCAGAACGAGGGGCCGGTAAGCCGAGGGGGAGTCCGCCGGGCGTCCCTCTTTGCGGAGGAGGCAAAGTTTGCCCTCCTTCCAAGGTTTCGGGAACCTCCCAGCTGTAAAACACGCGCTGAAGAGGTCCCGAAACCTCTCCTCCATTTGCGTGGCGGCGATGGCCACCACGCGTGCGGGAACGCCGTCTGGCCCTGGGGCCGTCTTCTTCCCGCTGAGGTGGAGTACCCCCGCGTAAAGCTCGCCAGCCGTCACCGGGGGAACCTCCTCCTCCGGTGAAGCGGCCCCCTCTGGAGGGTCCATCGTTGGCGGGGTGAAGTTGGTCCTGCGTGGAAACAGGGACCGGACCACCCCATCCAACAGCGCCGGCTCGAGGGTCTCCGTTAGTGGGGGACCATGTGGGCGCAGTTTGCTGCGCGCCGCCTTGTATGGTCTCCCATACGGATCCCTGTCGAGACCCTCCAGCATTTCGGCCCTCGCCGCGTCCTTGGCAGCGCCTATTGCCGACTTGAGGACCTTCCTCGCCTCCCGGAAAGAGGCGTAGAGGCGGTCCTCCTCGGCCTGGTTTCGGGCGCTGCGTCGACGGCTCCGCATGTAGGCCCGCCTGGCCGCCACACTAGCGGCGCGGAGCCCCGCCAATTCCTCCGACCACCAATAGACGGCGCGTCGGGGAGGCGGACGGCGAGACCGAGGCATGCTGGCGTTGCACACCTCGGTCAGGGACTCCCGCAGCTGGGCTGCTGCAGCGTCCACATCTTGTAACTCAACAGGGGGCGAGAGCCAGTCCTGAAGGAAGGCTGCCTCCTGGGCTGCCTCTCGGTCCAGGTGGGTCAGAGCCCACCGCGGGAAGGGAGATTGGCCAGAGCGGACAGTCTCCCGCGGGCCCCGAGTGGATATGTCGAACCGCACATAGCGGTGGTCCGACAAGGTCTCCACCATCTCCACCCGCCAGTTTTCAATGCGCGCGGCCAGCACGGGGGTGGCGAACGAGACGTCCACCACCGATCCTCCCCGTTGCCGCACGCACGTGTGGACCGCCCCCCTGTTGAGGAGGGACACACCGCACGAAGTCGCCCAAAACTCGACGGCACGTCCCCGGACGTTGCACGTGGCGGCTTGGTTGCCCCAAGCCGCCGACTTGGCATTCAGGTCGCCCAACACGACGACCTGGCGCGGCGCCGCCCTCCCGACGACTGCGGTGAGGACTCCGAGAAAGTTCTCGAAATCCTCGAGAGGGCGGTTAGGGGAGAAATAAACCCCCACAACAGCTATATCTCCCCACGCGGCGGCCACGTATCCCGGTCCCCTCTCTAAAAGCGAGAGGGGAGGGGAGTCCGAGGAAGACCGCGTCACCAACGCCACCAAGTCGTCCCGGTCGCCCAGCCAATGGCCAGGGACCGAGTAAGGCTCGGCAACCACCGCCACGTCCACCAACCACTCAGCCATGATCTGCATCAGCAGATCCTGGGCAGCCCTGCAGTGGTTGGTGTTCGCCTGAAGGATGCGATGTTCGACTGTAGCCATCAATCGGACATCGCACCCCCCTCCGCAGCCGCAGACGTCGACGCTCCCGCCTCAAGAACGGGAACGGCCGTTGTAGCGGCAGGCCGGATCGTGGCCTGCGCTTTTCCCTTCTTAGGGGGAGGATTACAATTCCTCCCCTTCATAACGTGACCCGCCGGGCGGCCACTGGCAGCGCAAACTGCGCAGTGCGGCGTGGCGGCCTGGCAGGTGATGGCTTTGTGGCCCTCCTTGCCACAGCGGTAACAACTGTCCGTCCTGTCTACCGTGGACGGACAGAGAGCCCGGGTGTGCCCAATGCCGAAGCACCTGTAGCACCGCAAGGGCTGCGCCACAAGTGCCCGGACTGCACCCGAGCTGAAACCGACGGCAAGCCGTCCTTTGTCAAGGACGGCTTTGGCAGCGGCGACTGGGCACTCAATACGCATGGTGCCCATGCCGCCGCGACCGGGCCTAATGTCCCGGCCCTGCACCGCTGTGGCGTCGCAGCCCCCAATGGCTGCGACCGCCGCCACCACCTCCTCCTTGGAGACTGAGTCGTCAAGGTTACTTACTTCCAAGGCTGCCAGCTTGACAGGTCTGGCAACCTTGGCCACGTCCGAAATTGCCTCCTGCAGTTTTGCCGCAAAGAGATCCGCGTGGGCACCGCCGTCGGCCCCCGGGAACTCGAAGATTCGGCCACCGGTCTGGGTCTTACGGCAAGTGACTTTGCCGATCCCCATTTGGGTGGGATCGGCGTTGGCTCGCGCCCGTAACAAGACGGACGCGTAGGTCTCCCCCCGTTCCGCAGCCTCCGCGGTGAGCGTCACCACGACGGCCGCGGACTTAGGAGGAGCCAACTTCCTCCTCGTGCCGGCGGGGGCCCCTTTGGCCGCTGGAGCTGGAGCAGCGGCAGCGGCCTTGGGGGCCGACTTTTTCCCCCCTTTCCCCTTCCCCTTCCCCTTTCCCTTGCTAGTCGCCCGCTGCGACTGGCTGGGAGGGGCGGTGGCGGGGACGGCAGGGACTGTTGCCACTGCGTTTTTGGCCTTGCCCTTCCCCCTCCCAACCACCTCCGTCCACTGGTTGGATGGGGTGGTGGAAGGGAGGAGGGCGTCCTCGGCGGAGGATGGCCCCGGCTCACTGCGCCTCTTGTCCGCGGCAAGCGGCGGTCGCAGGCGCTTTTCTGGCAATAGCCGGTCCTCAATGCCTGCGATGCAGGCTCGCGTGAAGGCCCTCTCCTCCATCACAACCTTGCGGAGGATGTCCTCAAGGTTGGAGGGTGGGCTTTCTGCCACCGTTCTTGGCTCGGCCTGGCTTGGCCGGGCCGTGGCTTCAGCCAGCTTCTGGTGAAGCTGGCTGACCTCCTGCTGCAGGCGATCCACTTTCGCCTGCAGTTGTCGCGTCTCGTCGGAAGCCTTGCGCTTCACCAACTCCGCGACGATGCTGCGCATGCTTGCAGCCCTACACTTTAGGGACTTTTGGAAAGTGCCCTTGAGGTTGGAGGACTTGGAAGCGACCTCAGCGATCTCCTCCGCGTCCTCCTCCGCCATCCGCTCCAGCTCGACCAAGGAGTGGTCGGCGTACAGAACGCGGGACGCTCCGTACCCGGCCTTGGCCCGGGCGACGCGCGCCCGTTGCTCCTTGGCCATAACCCGCTCTTCCAAGTCCTCCTGGACTTGCGCCCGCCGAGCCAGGTTCAGCTGGCGTTCGGCGTCTGCGAGACCCACATTGTGGGTGTCCGCCGCCGTCGTCGCCTTCTTGGCCTTCGACTTCTTCTTTTGGACTGTCGAACCCGAAGAGCCCTCAGACCCGTCCTTCAGGAAGGCCCGCTTCCGCGATCTAGAGTCGCCCTCCTCGGCTGCAATCGCGTCCGACAACCGCTCGATGGACTCGATGTCGGAGTCCGACATCTCGTCCGCCCTGCTGTAGAAGCTAGCCGCAGACGGCGCGCGGCTAGCCTCTGACGCCGAAGCGTCCTGTTGGCCCTGAGAAGGGCCTTTTGGTTGGCCCTGAGAAGGGCCTTTTTTAAGGAACCGCCCGGAGGCGTCTAACCTAACCTTTTTTTTTTTTTTTTTTTTTTTTTTTTTTTTTTTTTTTTTTTTTTTACGCTGGGAAAAATGCGTTACGCATACCCTCCCTCGGGGGAGGGAGGGGTATGTGGGACTCCCCGGTCAGAGCCGGTATACCCACTAAACGACCCAGCGGCGCTCCCGCATCGTCTGTGAGTGGCGAAGGACTGGGCAGCTGGCAGAGCCTTTACGTCCAGTCCTCCGCCGACGATCGCCCGCCTTGACGGCGGGCCCTACACGCCCCTCTCAGCAAGGAGGGGCCCGGGAATACCGCGAGCGCTCGGCCATTCCCGCCCGACGGTGGTGGTGATCAGTGCAATGCGGGCGAAGGCGCCCCCGCGCCTGTCGCCCGCTAATCACCACCTGGGGGTGGGAGAAGGCGATCGAACATTCGCCTTCTCCTTCCCCTTCTTCGTCTGCGGAGCGGTGCGGCGAGAGGGTCGTCCTCCCGCGCACGCTCCGCCGCCTCCTTTTGCGACATAACATCCTCGCAAAAGGAGGCGACCGCAGTCCAGGCCTCCTCACTCCCCAGCATACATTCGACCACGCTGGGGAGCGAGAGGTCCTGCCCAATAACCGCGATTAGACTGCGGCGCTGCTCACCCCAGGCCGGGCACGCCTCGAGGGTGTGTTGGGCCGTGTCCTCCGCAGCGCCGCAGTCATGGCACGCCGCGGTCTCCTCCCGCCCGATCCGGTGCAGGTGCGTTCCGAAAAGGCCATGTCCGGACAACACCTGCACCAGACGGAACGAGAGGAAACCGTGCGACCGCTCGAGCCAGTCCCTCAAGACTGGGCCGAGCGCGTCCAGGGTCCGCCGGCCAAAGGCGGCGGAGGCGAGGTCCTCCGTCCAGTGGTGGACTATCGCGTCCCTCGCCTCCTGCCGCACGGCCTCCCGCTCTTGGTCGACGGGGCGCTCACCAAGCGCTTTGCGCCGCGCCGTCCATTCGTACACTCTGGCGAGCACCCACGCCTCCAACTCCCAAGGAGGGGTGCCGGCCAGAGCGCACGCCGCCGCGAAGCCCACCGACCGGTAGGCCCTCGCCACCCGCAGTGCAATGGCCCTTTGTGGCCTGCGGATGGCGGTCGCATTCTCCCTCCTATGGAGGGAGTCCGCCCAGATTGGGGCCCCATAGAGGGCCATGCTCCTGAGAATGCCGGCGTATAATTGCCGGCATCTCGCCTTGGGTCCCCCGAGGTTCGGGAGGAGCCATGAGAGGGCGTCCGCAGCTTTCAGCAGGCGCGTCGACAGCCCGCTGAAGTGCGGACCGAAGCGCCACCTGCTGTCAAGCATCAGGCCCAGATATTTCATCTGGGCCTTCACCTCTATCCGGACGCCCTCCACGACAATGTGGGCGTCAGGAGGGTAGCGCTGCCGAGGCCCGTGGAAGAACACGGCCTCAGTCTTGTGCAGCGCTACCTTCAACCCTAGACGGCGGATCCTCCCTGCCACTAAGGATCCGCCAGCCGAGGCCAGACAGGCCGCCTCCCTGAAATCCCTCCCCCGGGCAAGGAGGAGAGTGTCATCCGCGTAGCAGATGACACTCGTGCCCTGGAGGAGGATCCCCCGCAGGAGCCAATCGAAGCCGATGTTCCACAGGGGAGGCCCCAGTACCGACCCCTGCGGAACACCGGACTCTGCGCTGTATCTCCTGACCGAGCCCGACCTGTCCGCAAGGAGGATCTCGCGGTCCTCCAGGTAGCTGGCCAGGAGATCTCGCAAGTACTGGGGCACTCCGTGATACCGGAGTGCCTCCAGTATAGCCGAATGGGGGATGGAGTTGAAGGCGTTGGCTATGTCGAATGACACCGCCAACACTCCGTCCCCCGCCTCCGTCGCCTCCTTCACCTGGCCCTTGAGAAGGGTCAGCGCGTCGATGGTGGACCGGCCCTGTCGGAAACCGAACTGGGCGTCCGACAGGTCCGGCCCCACTCCCTGCAGATGGCTGTTAAGCCTGGCTGCGATGATCCCCTCGAACATCTTACCGGCCTCCTCGAGCAGAACGAGGGGCCGGTAAGCCGAGGGGGAGTCCGCCGGGCGTCCCTCTTTGCGGAGGAGGCAAAGTTTGCCCTCCTTCCAAGGTTTCGGGAACCTCCCAGCCGTAAAACACGCGCTGAAGAGGTCCCGAAACCTCTCCTCCATTTGCGTGGCGGCGATGGCCACCACGCGTGCGGGAACGCCGTCTGGCCCTGGGGCCGTCTTCTTCCCGCTGAGGTGGAGTACCCCCGCGTAAAGCTCGCCAGCCGTCACCGGGGGAACCTCCTCCTCCGGTGAAGCGGCCCCCTCTGGAGGGTCCATCGTTGGCGGGGTGAAGTTGGTCCTGCGTGGAAACAGGGACCGGACCACCCCATCCAACAATGCCGGCTCGAGGGTCTCCGTTAATGGGGGACCATGTGGGCGCAGTTTGCTGCGCGCCGCCTTGTATGGTCTCCCATACGGATCCCTGTCGAGACCCTCCAGCATTTCGGCTCTCGCCGCGTCCTTGGCAGCGCCTATTGCCGACTTGAGGACCTTCCTCGCCTCCCGGAAAGAGGCGTAGAGGCGGTCCTCCTCGGCCTGGTTTCGGGCGCTGCGTCGACGGCTCCGCATGTAGGCCCGCCTGGCCGCCACACTAGCGGCGCGGAGCCCCGCCAATTCCTCCGACCACCAATAGACGGCGCGTCGGGGAGGCGGACGGCGAGACCGAGGCATGCTGGCGTTGCACACCTCGGTCAGGGACTCCCGCAGCTGGGCTGCTGCAGCGTCCACGTCTTGTACCTCAACAGGGGGCGAGAGCCAGTCCTGGAGGAAGGCTGCCTCCTGGGCTGCCTCCCGGTCCAGGCGGGTCAGAGCCCACCGCGGGAAGGGAGATTGGCCAGAGCGGACAGCCTCCCGCGGGCCCCGAGTGGAGATGTCGAACCGCACATAGCGGTGGTCCGATAGGGTCTCCACCATCTCCACCCGCCAGTTTACGATGCGCGCGGCCAGCACGGGGGTGGCGAACGAGACGTCCACCACCGATCCTCCCCGTTGCCGCACGCACGTGTGGACCGCCCCCCTGTTGAGGAGGGACACACCGCACGAAGTCGCCCAAAACTCGACGGCACGTCCCCGGACGTTGCACGTGGCGGCTTGGTTGCCCCAAGCCGCCGACTTGGCATTCAGGTCGCCCAACACGACGACCTGGCGCGGCGCCGCCCTCCCGACGACTGCGGTGAGGACTCCGAGAAAGTTCTCGAAATCCTCGAGAGGGCGGTTAGGGGAGAAATAAACCCCCACAACAGCTATATCTCCCCACGCGGCGGCCACGTATCCCGGTCCTCTCTCTAAAAGCGAGAGGGGAGGGGAGTCCGAGGAAGACCGCGTCACCAACGCCACCAAGTCGTCCCGGTCGCCCAGCCAATGGCCAGGGACCGAGTAAGGCTCGGCGACCACCGCCACGTCCACCAACCACTCAGCCATGATCTGCATCAGCAGATCTTGGGCAGCCCTGCAGTGGTTGGTGTTCGCCTGAAGGATGCGATGTTCGACTGTAGCCATCAATCGGACATCGCACCCCCCTCCGCAGCCGCAGACGTCGACGCTCCCGCCTCAAGAACGGGAACGGCGGTAGTAGCGGCAGGCCGGATCGTGGCCTGCGCTTTTCCCTTCTTAGGGGGAGGATTACAATTCCTCCCCTTCATAACGTGACCCGCCGGGCGGCCACTGGCAGCACAAACTGCGCAGTGCGGCGTGGCGGCCTGGCAGGTGATGGCTTTGTGGCCCTCCTTGCCACAGCGGTAACAACTGTCCGTCCTGTCTACCGTGGACGGACAGAGAGCCCGGGTGTGCCCAATGCCGAAGCACCTGTAGCACCGCAAGGGCTGCGCCACAAGTGCCCGGACTGCACCCGAGCTGAAGCCGACGGCAAGTCGTCCTTTGTCAAGGACGGCTTTGGCAGCGGCGACTGGGCACTCAATGCGCATGGTGCCCATGCCGCCGCGACCGGGCCTAATGTCCCGGCCTTGCACCGCTGTGGCTTCGCAGCCCCCAATAGCTGCGACCGCCGCCACCACCTCCTCCTTGGAGACAGAGTCGTCCAGGCCACTAATTTCCAAGGCTGCCAGCTTGACAGGTCTGGCAACCTTGGCCACGTCCGCAATTGCCTCCTGCAATTTGGCCGCAAACCGATCAGCGTGGGCACCGCCGTCGGCCCCCGGGAACTCGAATATTCGAGCACCGGCTTGGGTCTTGCGGCATGTGACTTTGCCGATCCCCATTTGGGTGGGATCGGCGTTAGCTCGCGCCCGTAACAATACGGACGCGTAGGTCTCCCCCCGTTCCGCAGCCTCCGCGGTGAGCGTCACCACGACGGCTGCGGACTTAGGAGGAGCCAACTTCCTCCTCGTACCGGCGGGGGCCCCTTTGGCCGCTGGAGCTGCAGCAGCGACAGCGGGCTTGGGGGCCGACTTTTTCCCCCCTTTCCCCTTCCCCTTCCCCTTTCCCTTGCCAGTCGCCCGCTGCGACTGGCTGGGAGGGGCGGTGGCGGGGACGGCAGGGACTGTTGCCACTGCCTTTTTGGCCTTGCCCTTCCCCCTCCCAACCACCTCCGTCCACTGGTTGGATGGGGTGGTGGAAGGGAGGAGGGCGTCCTCGGCGGAGGATGGCCCCGGCTCGCTGCGCCTCTTGTCCGCCGCAAGCGGTGGTCGCAGGCGCTTTTCCGGTAATAGCCGGTCCTCTATGCCTGCGATGCAGGCTCGCGTAAAGGCCCTCTCCTCCATCACAACCTTGCGGAGGATGTCCTCAAGGTTGGAGGGTGGGCCTTCTGCCACCGGTCTTGGCTCGGTCTGGCTTGTCCGGGCCGTGGCTTCAGCCAGCTTCTGGTGAAGCTGGCTGACCTCCTGCTGCAGGCGATCCACTTTCGCCTGCAGTTGTCGCGTCTCATCCGAAGCCTTGCGCTCCACCAACTCCGCGACGATGCTGCGCAAGCTCGCAGCCCTGCATTTAAGGGACTTTTGGAAAGTGCCCTTGAGGTTGGAGGACTTGGAAGCGACCTCTGCTATCTCCTCCGCGTCCTCCTCCGCCATCCGCTCCAGCTCGACCAAGGAGTGGTCGGCGTACAGGACGCGGGACGCTCCGTACCCGGCCTTGGCCCGGGCGACGCGCGCCCGTTGCTCCTTGGCCACAACCCGCTCCTCCAAGTCCTCCTGGACTTGCGCCCGCCGAGCCAGGTTCAGCTGGCGTTCGGCGTCTGCAAGACCCACATTGTGGGTGTCCGCCGCCGTCGTCGCCTTCTTGGTCTTCGCCTTCTTCTTTTTTTCGATAGCCGAACCCGAAGAAGAGCCCCCGGACCCGTCCTTTAAGAAGGCCCGCTTCCGCGGTCTGGACTCGCCCTCCTCGGCTGCAATCGCGTCCGACAACCGCTCGATGGACTCGATGTCGGAGTCCGACATCTCGTCCGCCCTGCTGTAGAAGCTAGCCGCAGACGGCGCGCGGCTAGCCTCTGACGCCGAAGCGTCCTGTTGGCCCTGAGAAGGGCCTTTTGGTTGGCCCTGAGAAGGGCCTTTTGGTTGGCCCTGAGAAGGGCCTTTTTTAAGGAACCGCCCGGAGGCGTCCCGCGCTGGCTGTTTAGGCATAGCCCGCAAATTTTCGTAGCACTCCAAACAATCAAATTAAAACCCGCATAAAATAAAATAGTGATAGCTACGATGCACAGTGCACTTTGGCCGAGCCCAGCCTGCCACTCCGTTACGGTGGTCAGGACTGGGTCGTTTCCAGGGGACACGACGTGGACGTAAGCACTGTGGGGTGGTCCCCCAACCTAACCTAACCTTTTTTTTTTTTTTTTTTTGTTTGCGCTGGGAAAAAATGCTATTACGCATACCCGCCCATTTGGGGGAATGGGGGGGTTATGTGGGACTCCCGGGTCCCGGGGAGCCCGGTATACCCACTAAAACAACCCAGCGGCATTCCCGCATCGTCTGATTGGAGGGGGACCGGGAGATCGGCGTAGCCTTGACGTCCAGTCCCCCTCGGGCGACGATCGCCCGCCTTAGTGGCGGGCCCCTCACGTCCTCCCCATGGGGGGAGGGTCGGGAATGTCCGGCGGAGGTGGCGTGGAGTGCAATGCGGGCGGAGGTGCCCCCGCGCCTGCCGCCCGCCCATCACCACCATGAGGAAGGAGAAGATTGCGTCTTCTCCGACCTCTTCTTCGCCTTCGGAGCGGCACAGCGAGAGGGTCGTCCTCGCGCTCGCGCTCCGCCGCCTCCTTCTGTGAAATGACGTCCTCACAGAAGGAGGCGACCGCAGCCCAAGCCTCCTCGCTCCCCAGCATGGAACGAACTACGCTGGGAAGCGAGAGGTCCTGGCCGACCTCCGCAATCAGACTACGGCGCGGCTCAGCCCAGGCCGGGCAGACCTCGAGGGTGTGCTGCGCTGTGTCCTCAGCCGCGCCGCAGTCATGGCACGCCGGGGTAACCTAACCTTTTTTTTTTTTTTTTTTTTTTTTTTTTTTTACGCTGGGAAAAATGCGTTACGCATACCCTCCCTCGGGGGAGGGAGGGGTATGTGGGACTCCCCGGTCCGAGCCGGTATACCCACTAAACGACCCAGCGGCGCTCCCGCATCGTCTGTGAGTGGCGAAGGACTGGGCAGCTGGCAGAGCCTTTACGTCCAGTCCTCCGCCGACGATCGCCCGCCTTGACGGCGGGCCCTGCACGCCCCTCTCAGCAAGGAGGGGCCCGGGAATGCCGCGAGCGCTCGGCCATTCCCGCCCGACGGTGGTGGTGATCTGTGCAATGCGGGCGAAGGCGCCCCCGCGCCTGTCGCCCGCTAATCACCACCTGGGGGTGGGAGAAGGCGATCGAACATTCGCCTTCTCCTTCCCCTTCTTCGTCTGCGGAGCGGTGCGGCGAGAGGGTCGTCCTCCCGCGCACGCTCCTCCGCCTCCTTTTGCGACATAACATCCTCGCAAAAGGAGGCGACCGCGGTCCAGGCCTCCTCGCTCCCCAGCATACATTCGACCACGCTGGGGAGCGAGAGGTCCTGCCCAATAACCGCAATAAGACTGCGGCGCTGCTCACCCCAGGCCGGGCACGCCTCGAGGGTGTGTTGGGCCGTGTCCTCCGCAGCGCCGCAGTCATGGCACGCCGCGGTCTCCTCCCGCCCGATCCGGTGCAGGTGCGTTCCGAAACAGCCATGTCCGGACAACACCTGCACCAGACGGAACGAGAGGAAACCGTGCGACCGCTCGAGCCAGTCTCTCAAGACTGGGCCGAGCGCGTCCAAGGTCCGCCGGCCAAAGGTGGCGGAGGCGAGGTCTTCCGTCCAGTGGTGGACTATCGCGTCCCTCGCCTCCCGCCGCACGGCCTCCCGCTCTTCGTCGACGGGGCGCTCACCAAGGGCTTTGCGCCGCGCCGTCCATTCGTACACTCTGGCGAGCACCCACGCCTCCAACTCCCAAGGAGGGGTGCCGGCCAGAGCGCACGCCGCCGCAAAGCCCACCGACCGGTAGGCCCTCGCCACCCGCAGTGCAATGGCCCTTTGTGGCCTGCGGATGGCGGTCGCATTCTCCCTCCTATGGAGGGAGTCCGCCCAGATTGGGGCCCCATAGAGGGCCATGCTCCGTAGAATGCCGGCGTATAATTGCCGGCATCGCGCCTTGGGTCCCCCGAGGTTCGGGAGGAGCCATGAGAGGGCGTCCGCAGCTTTCAGCAGGCGCGTCGACAGCCCGCTGAAGTGCGGACCGAAGCGCCACCTGCTGTCAAACATCAGGCCCAGATGTTTCATCTGGGCCTTCACCTCTATCCGGACGCCCTCCACGACAATGTGGGCGTCAGGAGGGTAGCGCTGCCGAGGCCCGTGGAAGAACACGGCCTCGGTCTTGTGCAGCGCTACCTTCAACCCTAGACGGCGGATCCTCCCTGCCACTAAGGATCCGCCAGCCGAGGCCAGACAGGCCGCCTCCCTGAAATCCCTCCCCCGGGCAATGAGGAGAGTGTCATCCGCGTAGCAGATGACACTCGTGCCCTGGAGGAGGATCCCCCGCAGGAGCCAATCGAAGCCGATGTTCCACAGGGGAGGCCCCAGTACCGACCCCTGCGGAACACCGGACTCTGCGCTGTATCTCCTGACCGAGCCCGACCTGTCCGCAAGGAGGATCTCGCGGTCCTCCAGATAGCTGGCCAGGAGATCTCGCAAGTACTGGGGCACTCCGTGATACCGGAGTGCCTCCAGTATAGCTGAATGGGGGATGGAGTTGAAGGCGTTGGCTATGTCGAATGACACCGCCAACACTCCGTCCCCCGCCTCCGTCGCCTCCTTCACCTGGCCCTTGAGAAGGGTCAGCGCGTCGATGGTGGACCGGCCCTGTCGGAAACCGAACTGGGCGTCCGACAGGTCCGGCCCCACTCCCTGCAGATGGCTGTTAAGCCTGGCGGCGATGATCCCCTCGAACATCTTACCGGCCTCCTCGAGCAGAACGAGGGGCCGGTAAGCCGAGGGGGAGTCTGCCGGGCGTCCCTCTTTGCGGAGGAGGCAAAGTTTGCCCTCCTTCCAAGGTTTCGGGAACCTCCCAGCCGTAAAACACGCGCTGAAGAGGTCCCGAAACCTCTCCTCCATTTGCGTGGCGGCGATGGCCACCACGCGTGCGGGAACGCCGTCTGGCCCTGGGGCCGTCTTCTTCCCGCTGAGGTGGAGTACACCCGCGTAAAGCTCGCCAGCCGTCACCGGGGGAACCTCCTCCTCCGGTGAAGCGGCCCCCTCTGGAGGGTCCATCGTTGGCGGGGTGAAGTTGGTCCTGCGTGGAAACAGGGACCGGACCACCCCATCCAACAATGCCGGCTCGAGGGTCTCCGTTAATGGGGGACCATGTGGGCGCAGTTTGCTGCGCGCCGCCTTGTATGGTCTCCCATACGGATCCCTGTCGAGACCCTCCAGCATTTCGGCCCTCGCCGCGTCCTTGGCAGCGCCTATTGCCGACTTGAGGACCTTCCTCGCCTCCCGGAAAGAGGCGTAGAGGCGGTCCTCCTCGACCTGGTTACGGGCGCTGCGTCGACGGCTCCGCATGTAGGCCCGCCTGGCCGCCACACTAGCGGCGCGGAGCCCCGCCAATTCCTCCGACCACCAATAGACGGCGCGTCGGGGAGGCGGACGGCGAGACCGAGGCATGCTGGCGTTGCACACCTCGGTCAGGGACTCCCGCAGCTGGGCTGCTGCAGCGTCCACGTCTTGTACCTCAACAGGGGGCGAGAGCCAGTCCTGGAGGAAGGCTGCCTCCTGGGCTGCCTCTCGGTCCAGGCGGGTCAGAGCCCACCGCGGGAAGGGAGATTGGCCAGAGCGGACAGTCTCCCGCGGGCCCCGAGTGGATATGTCGAACCGCACATAGCGGTGGTCCGACAAGGTCTCCACCATCTCCACCGGGTAACCTAACCTTTTTTTTTTTTTTTTTTTTTTTGTCCGAGGAAGACCGCGTCGCCAACGCCACCAAGTCGTCCCGGTCGCCCAGCCAATGGCCAGGGACCGAGTAAGGCTCGGCGACCACCGCCACGTCCACCAACCACTCAGCCATGATCTGCATCAGCAGATCCTGGGCAGCCCTGCAGTGGTTGGTGTTCGCCTGAAGGATGCGATGTTCGACTGTAGCCATCAATCGGACATCGCACCCCCCTCCGCAGCCGCAGACGTCGACGTTCCCGCCTCAAGAACGGGAACGGCGGTAGTAGCGGCAGGCCGGATCGTGGCCTGCGCTTTTCCCTTCTTAGGGGGAGGATTGCAATTCCTCCCCTTCATGACGTGACCCGCCGGGCGGCCACTGGCAGCGCAAACTGCGCAGTGCGGCGTGGCGGCCTGGCAGGTGATGGCTTTGTGGCCCTCCTTGCCACAGCGGTAACAACTGTCCGTCCTGTCTACCGTGGACGGACAGAGAGCCCGGGTGTGCCCAATGCCGAAGCACCTGTAGCACCGCAAGGGCTGCGCCACAAGTGCCCGGACTGCACCCGAGCTGAAACCTTTGTCAAGGACGGCTTTGGCAGCGGCGACTGGGCACTCAATGCGCATGGTGCCCATGCCGCCGCGACCGGGCCTAATGTCCCGGCCTTGCACCGCTGTGGCTTCGCAGCCCCCAATAGCTGCGACCGCCGCCACCACCTCCTCCTTGGAGACAGAGTCGTCCAGGCCATTAACTTCCAAGGCTGCCAGCTTGACAGGTCTGGCAACCTTGGCCACGTCCGCAATTGCCTCCTGCAGTTTTGCCGCAAAGAGATCAGCGTGGGCACCGCCGTCGGCCCCCGGGAACTCGAAGATTCGACCACCGGTCTGGGTCTTACGGCAAGTGACTTTGCCGATCCCCATTTGGGTGGGATCGGCGTTGGCTCGCGCCCGTAACAAGACGGACGCGTAGGTCTCCCCCTGTTCCGCAGCCTCCGCGGTGAGCGTCACCACGACGGCCGCGGACTTAGGAGGAGCCAACTTCCTCCTCGTGCCGGCGGGGGCCCCTTTGGCCGCTGGAGCTGGAGCAGCGGCAGCGGCCTTGGGGGCCGACTTTTTCCCCCCTTTCCCCTTCCCCTTTCCCTTGCCAGTCGCCCGCTGCGACTGGCTGGGAGGGGCGGTGGCGGGGACGGCAGGGTTTGTTGCCACTGCCTTTTTGGCCTTGCCCTTCCCCCTCCCAACCACCTCCGTCCACTGGTTGGATGGGGTGGTGGAAGGGAGGAGGGCGTCCTCGGCGGAGGATGGCCCCGGCTCACTGCGCCTCTTGTCCGCCGCAAGCGGTGGTCGCAGGCGCTTTTCCGGTAATAGCCGGTCCTCTATGCCTGCGATGCAGGCTCGCGTAAAGGCCCTCTCCTCCATCACAACCTTGCGGAGGATGTCCTCAAGGTTGGAGGGTGGGCCTTCTGCCACCGGTCTTGGCTCGGTCTGGCTTGTCCGGGCCGTGGCTTCAGCCAGCTTCTGGTGAAGCTGGCTGACCTCCTGCTGCAGGCGATCCACTTTCGCCTGCAGTTGTCGCGTCTCATCCGAAGCCTTGCGCTCCACCAACTCCGCGACGATGCTGCGCAAGCTCGCAGCCCTGCATTTAAGGGACTTTTGGAAAGTGCCCTTGAGGTTGGAGGACTTGGAAGCGACCTCTGCTATCTCCTCCGCGTCCTCCTCCGCCATCCGCTCCAGCTCGACCAAGGAGTGGTCGGCGTACAGGACGCGGGACGCTCCGTACCCGGCCTTGGCCCGGGCGACGCGCGCCCGTTGCTCCTTGGCCACAACCCGCTCCTCCAAGTCCTCCTGGACTTGCGCCCGCCGAGCCAGGTTCAGCTGGCGTTCGGCGTCTGCAAGACCCACATTGTGGGTGTCCGCCGCCGTCGTCGCCTTCTTGGTCTTCGCCTTCTTCTTTTTTTCGATAGCCGAACCCGAAGAAGAGCCCCCGGACCCGTCCTTTAAGAAGGCCCGCTTCCGCGGTCTGGACTCGCCCTCCTCGGCTGCAATCGCGTCCGACAACCGCTCGATGGACTCGATGTCGGAGTCCGACATCTCGTCCGCCCTGCTGTAGAAGCTAGCCGCAGACGGCGCGCGGCTAGCCTCTGACGCCGAAGCGTCCTGTTGGCCCTGAGAAGGGCCTTTTGGTTGGCCCTGAGAAGGGCCTTTTGGTTGGCCCTGAGAAGGGCCTTTTTTAAGGAACCGCCCGGAGGCGTCCCGCGCTGGCTGTTTAGGCATAGCCCGCAAATTTTCGTAGCACTCCAAACAATCAAATTAAAACCCGCATAAAATAAAATAGTGATAGCTACGATGCACAGTGCACTTTGGCCGAGCCCAGCCTGCCACTCCGTTACGGTGGTCAGGACTGGGTCGTTTCCAGGGGACACGACGTGGACGTAAGCACTGTGGGGTGGTCCCCCAACCTAACCTAACCTTTTTTTTTTTTTTTTTTTGTTTGCGCTGGGAAAAAATGCTATTACGCATACCCGCCCATTTGGGGGAATGGGGGGGTTATGTGGGACTCCCGGGTCCCGGGGAGCCCGGTATACCCACTAAAACAACCCAGCGGCATTCCCGCATCGTCTGATTGGAGGGGGACCGGGAGATCGGCGTAGCCTTGACGTCCAGTCCCCCTCGGGCGACGATCGCCCGCCTTAGTGGCGGGCCCCTCACGTCCTCCCCATGGGGGGAGGGTCGGGAATGTCCGGCGGAGGTGGCGTGGAGTGCAATGCGGGCGGAGGTGCCCCCGCGCCTGCCGCCCGCCCATCACCACCATGAGGAAGGAGAAGATTGCGTCTTCTCCGACCTCTTCTTCGCCTTCGGAGCGGCACAGCGAGAGGGTCGTCCTCGCGCTCGCGCTCCGCCGCCTCCTTCTGTGAAATGACGTCCTCACAGAAGGAGGCGACCGCAGCCCAAGCCTCCTCGCTCCCCAGCATGGAACGAACTACGCTGGGAAGCGAGAGGTCCTGGCCGACCTCCGCAATCAGACTACGGCGCGGCTCAGCCCAGGCCGGGCAGACCTCGAGGGTGTGCTGCGCTGTGTCCTCAGCCGCGCCGCAGTCATGGCACGCCGGGGTAACCTAACCTTTTTTTTTTTTTTTTTTTTTTTTTTTTTTTACGCTGGGAAAAATGCGTTACGCATACCCTCCCTCGGGGGAGGGAGGGGTATGTGGGACTCCCCGGTCCGAGCCGGTATACCCACTAAACGACCCAGCGGCGCTCCCGCATCGTCTGTGAGTGGCGAAGGACTGGGCAGCTGGCAGAGCCTTTACGTCCAGTCCTCCGCCGACGATCGCCCGCCTTGACGGCGGGCCCTGCACGCCCCTCTCAGCAAGGAGGGGCCCGGGAATGCCGCGAGCGCTCGGCCATTCCCGCCCGACGGTGGTGGTGATCTGTGCAATGCGGGCGAAGGCGCCCCCGCGCCTGTCGCCCGCTAATCACCACCTGGGGGTGGGAGAAGGCGATCGAACATTCGCCTTCTCCTTCCCCTTCTTCGTCTGCGGAGCGGTGCGGCGAGAGGGTCGTCCTCCCGCGCACGCTCCTCCGCCTCCTTTTGCGACATAACATCCTCGCAAAAGGAGGCGACCGCGGTCCAGGCCTCCTCGCTCCCCAGCATACATTCGACCACGCTGGGGAGCGAGAGGTCCTGCCCAATAACCGCAATAAGACTGCGGCGCTGCTCACCCCAGGCCGGGCACGCCTCGAGGGTGTGTTGGGCCGTGTCCTCCGCAGCGCCGCAGTCATGGCACGCCGCGGTCTCCTCCCGCCCGATCCGGTGCAGGTGCGTTCCGAAACAGCCATGTCCGGACAACACCTGCACCAGACGGAACGAGAGGAAACCGTGCGACCGCTCGAGCCAGTCTCTCAAGACTGGGCCGAGCGCGTCCAAGGTCCGCCGGCCAAAGGTGGCGGAGGCGAGGTCTTCCGTCCAGTGGTGGACTATCGCGTCCCTCGCCTCCCGCCGCACGGCCTCCCGCTCTTCGTCGACGGGGCGCTCACCAAGGGCTTTGCGCCGCGCCGTCCATTCGTACACTCTGGCGAGCACCCACGCCTCCAACTCCCAAGGAGGGGTGCCGGCCAGAGCGCACGCCGCCGCAAAGCCCACCGACCGGTAGGCCCTCGCCACCCGCAGTGCAATGGCCCTTTGTGGCCTGCGGATGGCGGTCGCATTCTCCCTCCTATGGAGGGAGTCCGCCCAGATTGGGGCCCCATAGAGGGCCATGCTCCGTAGAATGCCGGCGTATAATTGCCGGCATCGCGCCTTGGGTCCCCCGAGGTTCGGGAGGAGCCATGAGAGGGCGTCCGCAGCTTTCAGCAGGCGCGTCGACAGCCCGCTGAAGTGCGGACCGAAGCGCCACCTGCTGTCAAACATCAGGCCCAGATGTTTCATCTGGGCCTTCACCTCTATCCGGACGCCCTCCACGACAATGTGGGCGTCAGGAGGGTAGCGCTGCCGAGGCCCGTGGAAGAACACGGCCTCGGTCTTGTGCAGCGCTACCTTCAACCCTAGACGGCGGATCCTCCCTGCCACTAAGGATCCGCCAGCCGAGGCCAGACAGGCCGCCTCCCTGAAATCCCTCCCCCGGGCAATGAGGAGAGTGTCATCCGCGTAGCAGATGACACTCGTGCCCTGGAGGAGGATCCCCCGCAGGAGCCAATCGAAGCCGATGTTCCACAGGGGAGGCCCCAGTACCGACCCCTGCGGAACACCGGACTCTGCGCTGTATCTCCTGACCGAGCCCGACCTGTCCGCAAGGAGGATCTCGCGGTCCTCCAGATAGCTGGCCAGGAGATCTCGCAAGTACTGGGGCACTCCGTGATACCGGAGTGCCTCCAGTATAGCTGAATGGGGGATGGAGTTGAAGGCGTTGGCTATGTCGAATGACACCGCCAACACTCCGTCCCCCGCCTCCGTCGCCTCCTTCACCTGGCCCTTGAGAAGGGTCAGCGCGTCGATGGTGGACCGGCCCTGTCGGAAACCGAACTGGGCGTCCGACAGGTCCGGCCCCACTCCCTGCAGATGGCTGTTAAGCCTGGCGGCGATGATCCCCTCGAACATCTTACCGGCCTCCTCGAGCAGAACGAGGGGCCGGTAAGCCGAGGGGGAGTCTGCCGGGCGTCCCTCTTTGCGGAGGAGGCAAAGTTTGCCCTCCTTCCAAGGTTTCGGGAACCTCCCAGCCGTAAAACACGCGCTGAAGAGGTCCCGAAACCTCTCCTCCATTTGCGTGGCGGCGATGGCCACCACGCGTGCGGGAACGCCGTCTGGCCCTGGGGCCGTCTTCTTCCCGCTGAGGTGGAGTACACCCGCGTAAAGCTCGCCAGCCGTCACCGGGGGAACCTCCTCCTCCGGTGAAGCGGCCCCCTCTGGAGGGTCCATCGTTGGCGGGGTGAAGTTGGTCCTGCGTGGAAACAGGGACCGGACCACCCCATCCAACAATGCCGGCTCGAGGGTCTCCGTTAATGGGGGACCATGTGGGCGCAGTTTGCTGCGCGCCGCCTTGTATGGTCTCCCATACGGATCCCTGTCGAGACCCTCCAGCATTTCGGCCCTCGCCGCGTCCTTGGCAGCGCCTATTGCCGACTTGAGGACCTTCCTCGCCTCCCGGAAAGAGGCGTAGAGGCGGTCCTCCTCGACCTGGTTACGGGCGCTGCGTCGACGGCTCCGCATGTAGGCCCGCCTGGCCGCCACACTAGCGGCGCGGAGCCCCGCCAATTCCTCCGACCACCAATAGACGGCGCGTCGGGGAGGCGGACGGCGAGACCGAGGCATGCTGGCGTTGCACACCTCGGTCAGGGACTCCCGCAGCTGGGCTGCTGCAGCGTCCACGTCTTGTACCTCAACAGGGGGCGAGAGCCAGTCCTGGAGGAAGGCTGCCTCCTGGGCTGCCTCTCGGTCCAGGCGGGTCAGAGCCCACCGCGGGAAGGGAGATTGGCCAGAGCGGACAGTCTCCCGCGGGCCCCGAGTGGATATGTCGAACCGCACATAGCGGTGGTCCGACAAGGTCTCCACCATCTCCACCGGGTAACCTAACCTTTTTTTTTTTTTTTTTTTTTTTTTTTACGCTGGGAAAAATGCGTTACGCATACCCTCCCTTGGGGGAGGGAGGGGTATGTGGGACTCCCCGGTCAGAGCCGGTATACCCACTAAACGACCCAGCGGCGCTCCCGCATCGTCTGTGAGTGGCGAAGGACTGGGCAGCTGGCAGAGCCTTTACGTCCAGTCCTCCGCCGACGATCGCCCGCCTTGACGGCGGGCCCAACACGCCCCTCTCAGCAAGGAGGGGCCCGGGAATGCCGCGAGCGCTCGGCCATTCCCGCCCGACGGTGGTGGTGGTCTGTGCAATGCGGGCGAAGGCGCCCCCGCGCCTGTCGCCCGCTAATCACCACCTGGGGGTGGGAGAAGGCGATCGAACATTCGCCTTCTCCTTCCCCTTCTTCGTCTGCGGAGTGGTGCGGCGAGAGGGTCGTCCTCCCGCGCACGCTCCGCCGCCTCCTTTTGCGACATGACATCCTCGCAAAAGGAGGCGACCGCAGTCCAGGCCTCCTCACTCCCCAGCATACATTCGACCACGCCGGGGAGCGAGAGGTCCTGCCCAATAACCGCAGTTAGACTGCGGCGCTGCTCACCCCAGGCCGGGCACGCCTCGAGGGTGTGTTGGGCCGTGTCCTCCGCAGCGCCGCAGTCATGGCACGCCGCGGTCTCCTCCCGCCCGATCCGGTGCAGGTGCGTTCCGAAACAGCCATGTCCGGACAACACCTGCACCAGACGGAACGAGAGGAAACCGTGCGACCGCTCGAGCCAGTCTCGCAAGACTGGGCCGAGCGCGTCCAGAGTCCGCCGGCCAAAGGCGGCGGAGGCGAGGTCTTCCGTCCAGTGGTGGACTATCGCGTCCCTCGCCTCCCGCCGCACGGCCTCCCGCTCTTGGTCGACGGGGCGCTCACCAAGCGCTTTGCGCCGCGCCGTCCATTCGTACACTCTGGCGAGCACCCACGCCTCCAACTCCCAAGGAGGGGTGCCGGCCAGAGCGCACGCCGCCGCGAAGCCCACCGACCGGTAGGCCCTCGCCACCCGCAGTGCAATGGCCCTTTGTGGCCTGCGGATGGCGGTCGCATTCTCCCTCCTATGGAGGGAGTCCGCCCAGATTGGGGCCCCATAGAGGGCCATGCTCCTGAGAATGCCGGCGTATAATTGCCGGCATCTCGCCTTGGGTCCCCCGAGGTTCGGGAGGAGCCATGAGAGGGCGTCCGCAGCTTTCAGCAGGCGCGTCGACAGCCCGCTGAAGTGCGGACCGAAGCGCCACCTGCTGTCAAGCATCAGGCCCAGATATTTCATCTGGGCCTTCACCTCTATCCGGACGCCCTCCACGACAATGTGGGCGTCAGGAGGGTAGCGCTGCCGAGGCCCGTGGAAGAACACGGCCTCGGTCTTGTGCAGCGCTACCTTCAACCCTAGACGGCGGATCCTCCCTGCCACTAAGGATCCGCCACGGGTAACCTAACCTTTTTTTTTTTTTTTTTTTTTTTTTACGCTGGGAAAAATGCGTTACGCATACCCTCCCTCGGGGGAGGGAGGGGTATGTGGGACTCCCCGGTCAGAGCCGGTATACCCACTAAACGACCCAGCGGCGCTCCCGCATCGTCTGTGAGTGGCGAAGGACTGGGCAGCTGGCAGAGCCTTTACGTCCAGTCCTCCGCCGACGATCGCCCGCCTTGACGGCGGGCCCTACACGCCCCTCTCAGCAAGGAGGGGCCCGGGAATGCCGCGAGCGCTCGGCCATTCCCGCCCGACGGTGGTGGTGATCAGTGCAATTCGGGCGAAGGCGCCCCCGCGCCTGTCGCCCGCTAATCACCACCTGGGGGTGGGAGAAGGCGATCGAACATTCGCCTTCTCCTTCCCCTTCTTCGTCTGCGGAGCGGTGCGGCGAGAGGGTCGTCCTCCCGCGCACGCTCCGCCGCCTCCTTTTGCGACATAACATCCTCGCAAAAGGAGGCGACCGCAGTCCAGGCCTCCTCACTCCCCAGCATACATTCGACCACGCTGGGGAGCGAGAGGTCCTGCCCAATAACCGCGATTAGACTGCGGCGCTGCTCACCCCAGGCCGGGCACGCCTCGAGGGTGTGTTGGGCCGTGTCCTCCGCAGCGCCGCAGTCATGGCACGCCGCGGTCTCCTCTCGCCCGATCCGGCGCAGGTGCGTTCCGAAACAGCCATGTCCGGACAACACCTGCACCAGACGGAACGAGAGGAAACCGTGCGACCGCTCGAGCCAGTCCCTCAAGACTGGGCCGAGCGCGTCCAAGGTCCGCCGGCCAAAGGCGGCGGAGGCGAGGTCCTCCGTCCAGTGGTGGACTATCGCGTCCCTCGCCTCCTGCCGCACGGCCTCCCGCTCTTGGTCGACGGGGCGCTCACCAAGCGCTTTGCGCCGCGCCGTCCATTCGTACACTCTGGCGAGCACCCACGCCTCCAACTCCCAAGGAGGGGTGCCGGCCAGAGCGCACGCCGCCGCGAAGCCCACCGACCGGTAGGCCCTCGCCACCCGCAGTGCAATGGCCCTTTGTGGCCTGCGGATGGCGGTCGCATTCTCCCTCCTATGGAGGGAGTCCGCCCAGATTGGGGCCCCATAGAGGGCCATGCTCCTGAGAATGCCGGCGTATAATTGCCGGCATCTCGCCTTGGGTCCCCCGAGGTTCGGGAGGAGCCATGAGAGGGCGTCCGCAGCTTTCAGCAGGCGCGTCGACAGCCCGCTGAAGTGCGGACCGAAGCGCCACCTGCTGTCAAGCATCAGGCCCAGATATTTCATCTGGGCCTTCACCTCTATCCGGACGCCCTCCACGACAATGTGGGCGTCAGGAGGGTAGCGCTGCCGAGGCCCGTGGAAGAACACGGCCTCGGTCTTGTGCAGCGCTACCTTCAACCCTAGACGGCGGATCCTCCCTGCCACTAAGGATCCGCCAGCCGAGGCCAGACAGGCCGCCTCCCTGAAATCCCTCCCCCGGGCAATGAGGAGAGTGTCATCCGCGTAGCAGATGACACTCGTGCCCTGGAGGAGGATCCCCCGCAGGAGCCAATCGAAGCCGATGTTCCACAGGGGAGGCCCCAGTACCGACCCCTGCGGAACACCGGACTCTGCGCTGTATCTCCTGACCGAGCCCGACCTGTCCGCAAGGAGGACCTCGCGGTCCTCCAGGTAGCTGGCCAGGAGATCTCGTAAGTACTGGGGCACTCCGTGATACCGGAGTGCCTCCAATATAGCCGAATGGGGGATGGAGTTGAAGGCGTTGGCTATGTCGAATGACACCGCCAACACTCCGTCCCCCGCCTCCGTCGCCTCCTTCACCTGGCCCTTGAGAAGGGTCAGCGCGTCGATGGTGGACCGGCCCTGTCGGAAACCGAACTGGGCGTCCGACAGGTCCGGCCCCACTCCCTGCAGATGGCTGTTAAGCCTGGCGGCGATGATCCCCTCGAACATCTTACCGGCCTCCTCGAGCAGAACGAGGGGCCGGTAAGCCGAGGGGGAGTCCGCCGGGCGTCCGTCCTTGCGGAGGAGGCAAAGTTTGCCCTCCTTCCAGAGTTTCGGGAACCTCCCAGCCGTAAAACACGCGCTGAAGAGGTCCCGAAACCTCTCCTCCATTTGCGTGGCGGCGATGGCCACCACGCGTGCGGGAACGCCGTCTGGCCCTGGGGCCGTCTTCTTCCCGTTGAGGTGGAGTACACCCGCGTACAGCTCGCCAGCCGTAACCGGGGGAACCTCCTCCTCCGGTGAAGCGGCCCCCTCTGGGGGGTCCATCGTTGGCGGGGTGAAGTTGGTCCTGCGTGGAAACAGGGACCGGACCACCCCATCCAACAACGCCGGCTCAAGGGTCTCCGTTAGTGGGGGACCATGTGGGCGCAGTTTGCTGCGCGCCGCCTTGTATGGTCTCCCATACGGATCCCTGTCGAGACCCTCCAGCATTTCGGCCCTCGCCGCGTCCTTGGCAGCGCCTATTGCCGACTTGAGGACCTTCCTCGCCTCCCGGAAAGAGGCGTAGAGGCGGTCCCCCTCGATCTGGTTTCGGGCGCTGCGTCGACGGCTCCGCATGTAGGCCCGCCTGGCCGCCACACTAGCGGCGCGGAGCCCCGCCAATTCCTCCGACCACCAATAGACGGCGCGTCGGGGAGGCGGACGGCGAGACCGAGGCATACTGGCGTTGCACACCTCGGTCAGGGACTCCCGCAGCTGGGCTGCTGCAGCGTCCACGTCTTGTACCTCAACAGGGGGCGAGAGCCAGTCCTGGAGGAAGGCTGCCTCCTGGGCTGCCTCTCGGTCCAGGCGGGTCAGAGCCCACCGCGGGAAGGGAGATTGGCCAGAGCGGACAGCCTCCCGCGGGCCCCGAGTGGAGATGTCGAACCGCACATAGCGGTGGTCCGACAAGGTCTCCACCATCTCCACCCGCCAGTTTACAATGCGCGCGGCCAGCACGGGGGTGGCGAACGAGACGTCCACCACCGATCCTCCCCGTTGCCGCACGCACGTGTGGACCGCCCCCCTGTTGAGGAGGGACACACCGCACGAAGTCGCCCAAAACTCGACGGCACGTCCACGGACGTTGCACGTGGCGGCTTGGTTGCCCCAAGCCGCCGACTTGGCATTCAGGTCGCCCAACACGACGACCTGGCGCGGCGCCGCCCTCCCGACGACTGCGGTGAGGACTCCGAGAAAGTTCTCGAAATCCTCGAGAGGGCGGTTAGGGAACCTAACCTAACCTTTTTTTTTTTTTTTTTTTACGCTGGGAAAAATGCGTTACGCATACCCTCCCTCGGGGGAGGGAGGGGTATGTGGGACTCCCCGGTCAGAGCCGGTATACCCACTAAACGACCCAGCGGCGCTCCCGCATCGTCTGTGAGTGGCGAAGGACTGGGCAGCTGGCAGAGCCTTTACGTCCAGTCCTCCGCCGACGATCGCCCGCCTTGACGGCGGGCCCAACACGCCCCTCTCAGCAAGGAGGGGCCCGGGAATGCCGCGAGCGCTCGGCCATTCCCGCCCGACGGTGGTGGAGATCTGTGCAATGCGGGCGAAGGCGCCCCCGCGCCTGTCGCCCGCTAATCACCACCTGGGGGTGGGAGAAGGCGATCGAACATTCGCCTTCTCCTTCCCCTTCTTCGTCTGCGGAGCGGTGCGGCGAGAGGGTCGTCCTCCCGCGCACGCTCCGCCGCCTCCTTTTGCGACATAACATCCTCGCAAAAGGAGGCGACCGCAGTCCAGGCCTCCTCACTCCCCAGCATACATTCGACCACGCCGGGGAGTGAGAGGTCCTGCCCAATAACCGCAGTTAGACTGCGGCGCTGCTCACCCCAGGCCGGGCACGCCTCGAGGGTGTGTTGGGCCGTGTCCTCCGCAGCGCCGCAGTCATGGCACGCCGCGGTCTCCTCCCGCCCGATCCGGTGCAGGTGCGTTCCGAAACAGCCATGTCCGGACAACACCTGCACCAGACGGAACGAGAGATTTATATAGGATTATATAGGATTATATAGGATTTTATAGGAACGAGGGATTTATATAGTTTAAATTAAAACTTTACATTTTCACTGTAAAAACAAAATATACATATATTATTTTTATAAATATACTACAAAAATTATATTTAAAGATAATATATATCTCCTTAATATCTTCAATATTACACTCTCATTTATAAGCTATTTAAATTAACTATTAAATAATAATAACACAAATAAAATTATTATTCAAATAATAAATCTAAATAAATAAATTTTAAAATTATTTATTTGATAAATATTATAAAAAACAGAATATTTTTTTAAAATTTTAACTATCCCAAATCCTCTATATAATTCTCTTCATCCTAAATCAATATTTTTTAATAAATTTGTCAAGGACGGCTTTGGCAGCGGCGACTGGGCACTCAATACGCATGGTGCCCATGCCGCCGCGACCGGGCCTAATGTCCCGGCCTTGCACCGCTGTGGCGTCGCAGCCCCCAATGGCTGCGACCGCCGCCACCACCTCCTCCTTGGAGACTGAGTCGTCCAGGCCATTAACTTCCAAGGCTGCCAGCTTGACCGGTCTGGCAACCTTGGCCACGTCCGCAATTGCCTCCTGCAGTTTTGCCGCAAACAGATCAGCGTGGGCACCGCCGTCGGCCCCCGGGAACTCGAAGATTCGACCACCGGTCTGGGTCTAATAAAAAAATATCTTAAACCATAAGTTGATAAATTAGGTATAAATCATATTATACATAAAAAATTTCTTAAATTATAAGTTATAATAAATTTATTAACAGAATAAATTTTTATATTTCTAATTAAATAACCTAAAATCCCACCAATTAAACTAACATAAATAACTATTATTTTCAAATTGAAAGGTAAATAAATTATATAAGGATAAGAAAAAATTAATCATCTTAAAAATCTTCCTCTAATAATTCTTATAAACAATAAAACTAACATTCTTTTTAATATAACATAATCCTCATCATATAAATTATAAACTCTTATTAAATTATAATCATTTACTATTAAATATATTAATAAACGAAAAGTATAAAATATAGTTAAACCCGTAGAAAAATAATATAAAAAAAAAATTCTTAAATTTAAATTTCTAAATCTAACTAATTCTAAAATTAAATCTTTAGAGTAAAACCCAGCTAAAAAAGGAATTCCACATAAAGCCAAATTAGAAATATTTATACATAAAGAAGTTAATGGAATAAACAAACTAATTCCCCCTATAAAACGAATATCCTGCATATCATTTATTATATGAATAATTACCCCAGCACATATAAATAATAAAGCTTTAAATATAGCATGAGTTAATAAATGAAAAAAAGCTAAATCAGGTAAACCTATTCTTAAAATTCTTATTATTAAACCTAATTGTCTTAAAGTAGATAAAGCAATAATTTTTTTTAAATCAAACTCATAATTAGCCGAAATACCAGCTATAAATATCGTTAACCCTGATAATAGTAATAATAATTTAAAAAAAAATATATCAAGCAATATTATATTAAATCGAATTAATAAATATACCCCAGCTGTTACTAAAGTAGAAGAATGAACTAATGCAGAGACAGGAGTGGGAGCCGCTATAGCAGCGGGTAATCAAGAACTAAAAGGAATTTGAGCACTTTTTGTTATTGCAGCTATAATAATTAATCTACTAATTATATTTATTTCTCAATCATTATTTATAAATTCTAAATAAAAAATATAATTTCAACTACCATAATTTATTATTCAAGCAATAACTATTAAAATAAAAACATCTCCAACACGATTTCTTAAAGCTGTTAATATTCCCGCATTATAAGATTTTAAATTTTGATAATAAATTACCAAACAATAAGAAACTAAACCTAAACCATCTCAACCTAATAAAATTCTAATAATATTAGGGCTAATAATTAATAATATTATTGAAAAAACAAATAATAATACTAATAAAATAAATCGTATTAAATTTAACTCAGATCTCATATATCTTTTTCTATAATAAATAACAACAGAAGAAATTAAAAAAACAAATATTATAAACAACAAAGATATTCAATCTAATAAAATAGATATTACAATTGATATAGAATTAAAAGAAATAATTTCCCATTCTATTAAAATAATTATATTATTTATAATAAAATAAATTGTAAAAAAAAAATTAATTATTCTTATCAAAAATAAAAAAATAAAAGAAATAAAACAAATTGAATATTTTATATTATTAATAATTTAAAATGAATTTATTCATATTTTTGATACCACAAATCAATATTTTATATTTAAATTATTTAAATAAAACCAAATTATTCTACAATCAATTTTTAAAACTAAAATATTTAAAGGTAATCAATGTAATATTAACATCAAATATTCACGAGAAACCCCTATATAATATCTATAAACACCTGAATAATATTTCCCATGTTGAATAAATGAATATAAATATAAACTATATCCCGCTCTAAAAAAAGAAATTAATATTAATGAAAATATAGAAACCCAAGATCATCTTATTAATCTATTAATTAAACTAATTTCTCCTATTAAATTTAATCTAGGAGGAGCCGCTATATTAGAAGATATTAATAAAAATCATCACAATCTCATAGAAGGTATAAAATTTATTATCCCCTTATTAATATATAATCTTCGTCTATGTAAACGTTCATAATTAATATTAGCTAAACAAAATATACCTGAAGAACATAATCCATGACCAATTATTAAAATATAAGATCCAACAAACCCCCAATAATTTATAGTTATAATACCTCTAATTACAATTCTCATATGAGCTACAGAAGAATAAGCAATTAATGATTTAATATCTACTTGACAAAAACATTTTAATCTAATATAAAATCCACCAATTAAACTAATAACAACTCTTAAATAATTTAACTTTAAATTAATTTCCTGCATAAAAAATATTAAACGTAATAAACCATACCCCCCTAATTTTAATATAATACCAGCTAAAATTATAGAACCAGAAACAGGTGCTTCAACATGAGCTTTAGGTAATCACAAATGAACAAAATATATTGGCATTTTTACTAAAAAAGCTAAAATTATTGAAAAATATAAAATATAAAAATTTAAATTAAAAAATTTAAAAAAATATATTATTATACAATATATTTCATTAAAAACATAAAAAATTCCCATTAATAATGGTAAAGAAACAAACAAAGTATAAAATAATAAATATACCCCAGCCTGAATACGTTCAGGTTGATAGCCTCATCAAATACCCATTTATATATGTTACCCATAAAAAAAAAGTTAATTTAATTTTTTTGTCACCCCAACAAAATAATTTTAATAATTTTAATTTATAATTATTTAAATAATCTTAATTAATAAAATTATAAAACTCTATAGGGTCTTCTCGTCTTTTTAAAATATTTTAACTTTTTAATTAAAAAATTAAATTCTACAACATATATAATTAAGAGACAGTTAATATTTCATTCAATTCAATTCAACACTAATGATTATGCTACCTTTGTACAGTCAAATTACTGCAGCCCTTTAATTTTTCATCAGTGGGCAGATTAGACTTTATATTATTTTCAAAAAGACATGTTTTTGATAAACAAGTGAATATTTAAATTTGCCGAATTCCTTTTAATTAACTTACTTAAAAATAACAACTTATAATAATAAATATAAATTTATATACTAATTTTATCATTATATCAAATTAATTTAAATTAAAATTTTTTTTTTTATAAAAATATAAAATTTTTTATAAAATCTTATTTTAAATGAAATTATTTATAACAAATTAAAATTTTTTTACACTATAAATCATAAAAATCTCAAATAATTTATTATCTAATATTTATATAATTTTAAATTAAAGCTTATCCCTTAAAATATAAAATTATTACATTAAATAAATTATTTAATTAATTTATTTAAAAATAACAATAAAAAATTAAATTTTTTTCTAAAAAAACTAGATATATTTAAAAACGATTAACATCTCATTTCAAATTAATTATGAAAAATATTTATGCTACAATAACTTTATTAATTAATTATCTCTTTTAAATTCGAGATTTTTTTTACTAAAAAATCTTTTTAATAAACTCTGATACACAAGATACACTAAATTAAAATTACTTACATTTAATTTATTATTTCAACTATTTCAAAATTCTTTAACAATACTAATTTACTATAAATTATTCAATTTTTTCTATAAAAATACTTTAACCCCCATTAAAATATTTATTACTTAAAAATTCTTTTATTATAAATAACTAATTAATTTTCCCCCTCAAATTAATTAATTTTTAATATCTTTTCAATGTAAATGAAATACTTAACATTCAAGCTCTAATTTGCTCTTTCTAGAAACACTTTCCAGTACCTCTACTTTGTTACGACTTATTTCAACTTATTTATATATATATATGAAAGCGACGGGCAATATGTACATATTTTAATATATAATCATTTTATTAAATTAAATAAAATTACATTTAAATCCACTTTCAATTAATTATTACAAATTAATATTCATATAAATAAATTTATTGTAATCCATTATATTCTTAATTATAATCTGCATCTTGATCTGATTTAAATTTTTATAATAATTATTAAATATTAATTTTATTAAAAAATATTTATTTAACAACGATATACAAAATTATAAATTAAGTAAATTTATTCGTGGATTATCAATTATTAAACAGATTCCTCTAAATGAACTAAAATACCGCCAAATTATTTAAGTTTCAATAAATAATTATTTACTATTTTAGTATTTTAATTTTAAATTTTAATAATAGGGTATCTAATCCTAGTTTATTATAAAATTTATTAAATCATAATTAAAATATAAAATTTTATTAAATTAAAATTTCACCTAATAATTTAAAATTTTTATTATATTTATATATGTATGTATATACTTATATATTCTTTTATATTAATTAATTACTAATAAAATTTAACTTAATTTTTGTATAACCGCAACTGCTGGCACAAAATTTGTTATTAATTAAAATATTACTAAATCTTAATTTCTTAAATAATTTAATATTAATTACTACTATTAAATATAAATTATTATTTAAATAAATCAAATTTAACACTAAAATTTATATGTAAAATAAACTTTAAAATAAAATCTTAAAACCATAAAAAATTTATTTATATGTAAATTTTTATAAATAGAATTTTTTTTTTTTTTTTTATATATTAAAATATTTAATATAAATTATTAAATTTTAAATAATTTCTTTCTTTTCTTTTTATAATATTTCTATTAAAAATAAAATTCAAGAATTAAACAATTATTATTCTTTAAATTATAAAATATTAATATAATTAATTTTAATTTTTTAATAATTTATTATATATATATAAATATTAATATATTAAATTTTTAATATATATATATATATATATATATATAAATTAATTTCTTTTAAATTTAGTGTTAAACCATTCTTAATAAATTTACATATAAATATAATAAAAAATTAAAAATAAGCTAAATTAAGCTTTTGGGTTCATACCCCAACTATAAAGGAAATACCTTTTTTTAAAAAATAAAGTGCCTGATTAAAGGATTATTCTGATAGGATAAATTAAGTAAATTATTTACCTTTATTATATTTTATAGAATTAAACTATATCTAATAGTATCAAAAACTATGGTGCATCTTACACTAAAATATATTCATTTGAATTTTTAATTCTTAAAAGAAATAATTTCTTATTTTAAATTTATTTTTTATTTAATTCTAATAAAATATTTTTTTATTTTATATTATTTTTTAGAACTTTAATTTCTATTTCCTCTAATTCATGATTTGGATGTTGAATTGGATTAGAAATTAATCTTTTAAGATTTATCCCCTTAATTTCTAACTCTAATAATTTATTATCTAATGAAGCATCCTTAAAATATTTTTTAACCCAATCTATTGCTTCAATTAATTTTTTATTTACAATTTTAGTTAAAATAACCCTTATAAAAAACTTTGAAATAAATAATTTTATCTCTATAATAATAAATTCCTCTATACTTATAAAAATAGGAAGAACCCCCTTCCATTTTTGATTCCCCAATATTATAGAAGGTTTATCATGAATAAATAATTTTATTTTAATAACTTGACAAAAAATTACCCCAATAATTATTTTATCTTATTATTTAAATAATAACTTTATTATTATCATTATTATTATAAACATTATAATTGGAGCTGTTGGAGGATTAAATCAAACTTCATTACGTAAATTAATAGCTTTTTCATCCATCAATAATTTAGGATGAATACTTTCATCAATTATAATTAGTGAAACTTTATGATTTATATATATATATTTATATTCTTTTATAATTAGAATTATATGTTTTTTATTTTATATTTTAAATATATATTTTATTAATCAATTATTTATTAATAATATGAATTTTTTTATTAAAATTAATTTAATTATTAATTTTCTTTCATTAGGGGGACTTCCACCCTTTATTGGATTTTTCCCTAAATGAATCATTATTAATTTTTTAATTAATAATAATATATACATAATAACATTTATTTTTATTATAATAAGATTAGTTATATTATTTTTTTATATCCGTATTAGATATTCTGCATTAATATTTAATTATTTTAAAATAAAGTGATTTAAAATTTTTATTAAAAACAATTATTTTTTAATAATTACTTTTTTTTCATTTATTTCTTTATTTGGGATAATTCTTAGAACTTTTTTTTTTTATTAAGGTTTTAAGTTAAATTAAACTAATAATCTTCAAAATTATTTATAAAGAAATATTCTTTAAGCCTTAATAGAAACTTCTACCCCTTAAAATTTGCAATTTTATATCATTCTTGAATATAAAGCCCATAAATATAATAAAAGAGAAATATTCCCGTAAATAAATTTACAATTTATCGCTTAACCCTCAGCCATTTTATTTAGCGAAAATGACTTTATTCAACAAATCATAAAGACATTGGTACATTATATTTTATTTTTGGAATTTGAGCTGGTATGGTCGGAACTTCATTAAGATTAATAATTCGAGCTGAATTAGGAACTCCTGGATCTTTAATTGGAGATGATCAAATTTATAATACTATTGTAACAGCACATGCTTTTATTATAATTTTTTTTATGGTTATACCTATTATAATTGGGGGGTTTGGAAATTGACTTGTCCCTTTAATATTAGGAGCTCCTGATATAGCATTCCCACGAATAAATAACATAAGTTTTTGACTACTTCCACCTTCATTAACTTTATTAATTTCAAGAAGAATTGTAGAAAGCGGAGCAGGAACAGGATGAACAGTATACCCTCCTCTTTCATCTAATATTGCACATGGGGGTAGATCAGTAGATTTAGCTATTTTTTCCCTACATCTTGCAGGAATTTCCTCTATTTTAGGGGCCATTAATTACAATTATTAATATACGATTAAATAACTTATCCTTTGATCAAATACCTTTATTTATTTGAGCGGTAGGAATTACCGCATTCTTATTACTACTATCTTTACCTGTTTTAGCTGGAGCTATTACAATACTTTTAACAGATCGAAATCTCAATACATCTTTTTTTGACCCTGCTGGAGGGGGAGATCCAATTTTATATCAACATTTATTTTGATTTTTTGGTCATCCAGAAGTTTATATTTTAATTTTACCAGGATTTGGGATAATTTCTCATATTATTTCACAAGAAAGAGGAAAAAAAGAAACATTTGGATGTTTAGGAATAATTTATGCAATATTAGCTATTGGATTATTAGGATTTATTGTTTGAGCTCATCATATATTTACTGTAGGAATAGATATTGACACTCGAGCTTACTTCACATCAGCAACTATAATTATTGCTGTACCAACAGGTATTAAAATTTTTAGTTGATTAGCTACTTTCCACGGTACTCAAATTAATTATTCTCCCTCTATTTTATGAAGATTAGGATTTGTATTTTTATTTACAGTTGGAGGATTAACAGGAGTAATTTTATCAAATTCATCAATTGATATTACTCTTCACGATACTTATTATGTAGTTGCCCACTTTCATTATGTTTTATCTATAGGAGCTGTATTTGCTATTTTAGGGGGATTTATTCATTGATATCCTTTATTTACAGGATTATCTTTAAACCCCTACCTTTTAAAAATTCAATTTTTTATTATATTTATTGGAGTAAATTTAACTTTTTTTCCTCAACATTTTTTAGGTTTAGCAGGTATACCTCGACGATATTCAGATTATCCTGATTCTTATATTTCATGAAATATTATTTCTTCTTTAGGATCTTATATTTCCTTATTAGCTATTATATTTACATTAATTATTATTTGAGAATCTTTAATTAACCAACGTATTGCTTTATTCTCCTTAAATTTATCATCATCAATTGAATGATATCAAAATCTCCCTCCTGCTGAACATTCATATAACGAATTACCTATTTTAAGAAACTTATTCTAATATGACAGATTATATGTAATGGATTTAAACCCCATTTATAAAGGAATATCCTTTTTTTAGAAATTGCAACATGATCTAATTTTAATCTACAAAATGGGGCATCTCCCTTAATAGAACAAATCATTTTTTTTCATGACCACACTTTAATGATTCTTATTATAATCACAATTTTAGTAGGTTATTTAATAACAAGTTTATTATTCAATAAATATATTAATCGATTTTTATTAGAAGGTCAAATAATTGAATTAATTTGAACCATTTTACCAGCAATTACTTTAATTTTCATTGCTCTTCCTTCATTACGTTTACTATATTTATTAGATGAATTAAATAATCCATTAATTACTTTAAAATCTATTGGACATCAATGATACTGAAGATATGAATACTCAGATTTTCATAATATTGAATTTGATTCTTATATAATCCCCTCTAACGAACTTAATCCTAGAGATTTTCGACTATTAGATGTAGATAATCGAATTATTTTACCAATAAATAACCAAATTCGAATTTTAGTTACTGCTACAGATGTAATCCACTCTTGAACTATCCCATCATTAGGGGTAAAAGTAGATGCAAATCCAGGACGTTTAAATCAAACTAATTTTTTTATTAATCGTCCAGGTATTTTTTTCGGACAATGTTCAGAAATTTGTGGAGCTAATCACAGTTTTATACCTATTGTAATCGAAAGAATTTCAATTAAAAATTTTATTAATTGAATTAATAATTATTCTTCATTAGATGACTGAAAGCAAGTACTGGTCTCTTAAACCATTTTATAGTAAATTAGCATTTACTTCTAATGAAATATTTTAATTTAAAGAATTAGTTAATAATATAACATAAATATGTCAAATTTAAATTATTACTTAAATATGTAATATTCTTTTATACCTCAAATAATACCTATTAACTGATTAATTTCTTTTTTTTTTTTTTACTAATTTATTTAATTTTTAATATTATAAATTATTATATTTTTGAAAAAAAAAACTTAAATAAAAATAATTTTAATATTAAACTTAAAAATTTTAATTGAAAATGATAAGTAATTTATTTTCAATTTTTGACCCCTCAACTAACTTATTTAACATTTCCTTTAATTGAATTAGAACAATTCTAGGAATTATATTTATTCCATATTCATTTTGATTAATTCCTAATCGTCATTTTTATTTATGAAATTTTATTTTACTTAAACTACATAATGAATTTAAAACATTATTAAAAAATAATTATTTTCAAGGATCAACTTTTATTTTTATCTCAATATTTTCATTTATTTTATTTAATAATTTTTTAGGGTTATTTCCTTATATTTTTACAAGAACAAGTCACTTAACTTTATCTTTATCTATTTCTTTACCTTTATGATTAAGATTTATAATCTATGGATGAATTAACAACTCACAACATATATTTATTCATATAATTCCCCAAGGAACCCCATCTATTTTAATACCATTTATAGTAATAATTGAAACAATTAGTAATATTATTCGCCCTGGAACTTTAGCTGTACGTTTAACTGCTAATATAATTGCAGGACATCTTTTAATAACTTTATTAAGAGGGACAGGCCCTAATATACCTAATTATTTAATTATTATATTAGTAATTGTACAAATTTTATTATTAATTTTAGAATCGGCAGTGGCAGTCATTCAATCTTATGTTATTGCAATTTTAAGAACCTTATATTCTAGAGAAGTAAATTAATGAAAACAAATTTTAATCATCCATTTCATTTAGTAGATTATAGACCATGACCTTTAACAGGAGCTATTGGAGTTATAGTTCTTGTAACAGGAATAGTAAAATGATTTCATAATTTTAATATAAATTTATTAATTTTAGGATATTTAATTATTATTATAACAATATATCAATGATGACGAGATATTTGTCGTGAAGGAACACTTCAAGGTAAACATACAATTCTAGTTACTAAAGGACTTCGATGAGGAATAATTTTATTTATTGTTTCTGAAATCTTTTTTTTTGTTTCTTTTTTTTGGGCATTTTTTCACAGAAGTTTAGCACCTAATATTGAAATTGGAGCTATTTGACCCCCAACTAGAATTATTCCCTTTAATCCTTTTCAAATTCCTCTATTAAACACAATTATTTTAATTAGCTCAGGAGTATCTGTTACTTGAGCTCATCATGCTATTATAGAAAATAATAATTCCCAAATAACTCAAGGCTTATTTATCACTATTATTTTAGGAATTTATTTTACTATTCTTCAGGCATATGAATATTTAGAAGCACCTTTTACTATTGCAGATAGAATTTATGGATCAACATTTTTTATAGCAACAGGATTCCATGGTTTACACGTAATTATCGGAACATTATTTCTTTTAATTTGCTTAATTCGCCATTTAAATAATCATTTTTCTAGAAACCATCATTTTGGATTTGAGGCAGCAGCTTGATATTGACATTTTGTTGACGTAGTTTGATTATTCCTTTATATTTCAATTTATTGATGAGGAAATTAATTATTTATATAATATATTTAGTATATTTGACTTCCAATCAAAAAGTTTAAAAATTTTAATATAAATAATTACTTTAATAACAAATATTTTCATTATTATCATATTAATTTCTAATATTATAATATTTTTATCTATTATTTTATCAAAAAAAACATTTTCAGATCGAGAAAAATGTTCCCCATTTGAATGTGGATTTGACCCTAAATCTTCAGCTCGAATACCTTTTTCACTACATTTTTTTTTAATTACTGTAATTTTTTTAATTTTTGATGTGGAAATCGCCCTTATTTTCCCAATTATCCCCCTATATAAGCTAGTAAATTTTATTTTTTGAACAAAAATTAGATTTTTTTTTATTTTAATTTTACTAATTGGATTATATCATGAATGAAATCAAAATATATTAAATTGAACAAATTAAATAGGATTATAGTTTAATAAAACATTTGATTTGCACTCAAAAAATATTATATTTATATAATTTATCTTAAATAAGAAGCAATTTTGCATTTAATTTCGACTTAAAAGAAAGAGTTTATATAAACTCCTTATTTAATATATATATATATATATATATATATATACATATATATATATATTAATTGAAACCAAAAAGAGAGGTATATCACTGTTAATGATATCATTGAATTCATATTCCAATTAAACCAGAAATATAAAGATTAAAACTAAGCTGCTAACTTAATTTTTAGTGGTTAAATTCCATTAATATTTCTATTTATATAGTTTAAATTAAAACTTTACATTTTCACTGTAAAATCAAAATATACATATATTATTTTTATAAATATACTACAAAAATTATATTTAAAGATAATATATATCTCCTTAATATCTTCAATATTACACTCTCATTTATAAGCTATTTAAATTAACTATTAAATAATAATAACACAAATAAAATTATTATTCAAATAATAAATCTAAATAAATAAATTTTAAAATTATTTATTTGATAAATATTATAAAAAACAGAATATTTTTTTAAAATTTTAACTATCCCAAATCCTCTATATAATTCTCTTCATCCTAAATCAATATTTTTTAATAAATTTGTCAAGGACGGCTTTGGCAGCGGCGACTGGGCACTCAATACGCATGGTGCCCATGCCGCCGCGACCGGGCCTAATGTCCCGGCCTTGCACCGCTGTGGCGTCGCAGCCCCCAATGGCTGCGACCGCCGCCACCACCTCCTCCTTGGAGACTGAGTCGTCCAGGCCATTAACTTCCAAGGCTGCCAGCTTGACCGGTCTGGCAACCTTGGCCACGTCCGCAATTGCCTCCTGCAGTTTTGCCGCAAACAGATCAGCGTGGGCACCGCCGTCGGCCCCCGGGAACTCGAAGATTCGACCACCGGTCTGGGTCTTGCGGCATGTGACTTTGCCGATCCCCATTTGGGTGGGATCGGCGTTAGCTCGCGCCCGTAACAATACGGACGCGTAGGTCTCCCCCTGTTCCGCAGCCTCCGCGGTGAGCGTCACCACGACGGCTGCGGACTTAGGAGGAGCCAACTTCCTCCTCGTGCCGGCGGGGGCCCCTTTGGCCGCTGGAGCTGCAGCAGCGGCAGCGGCCTTGGGGGCCGACTTTTTCCCCCCTTTCCCCTTCCCCTTCCCCATTCCCTTGCCAGTCGCCCGCTGCGACTGGCTGGGAGGGGCGGTGGCGGGGACGGCAGGGACTGTTGCCACTGCCTTTTTGGCCTTGCCCTTCCCCCTCCCAACCACCTCCGTCCACTGGTTGGATGGGGTGGTGGAAGGGAGGAGGGCGTCCTCGGCGGAGGATGGCCCCGGCTCGCTGCGCCTCTTGTCCGCCGCAAGCGGCGGTCGCAGGCGCTTTTCCGGTAATAGCCGGTCCTCTATTCCTGCGATGCAGGCTCGCGTAAAGGCCCTCTCCTCCATCACAACCTTGCGGAGGATGTCCTCAAGGTTGGAGGGAGGGCTTTCTGCCACCGTTCTTGGCTCGGCCTGGCTTGGCCGGGCCGTGGCTTCAGCCAGCTTCTGGTGAAGCTGGCTGACCTCCTGCTGCAGGCGATCCACTTTCGCCTGCAGCTGTCGCGTCTCGTCGGAAGCCTTGCGCGTCACCAACTCCGCGACGATGCTGCGCATGCTCGCAGCCCTGCATTTAAGGGCCTTTTGGAAGGTGCCCTTGAGGTTGGAGGACTTGGAAGCGACCTCCGCGATCTCCTCCGCGTCCTCCTCCGCCATCCGCTCCAGCTCGACCAAGGAGTGGTCGGCGTACAGAACGCGGGACGCTCCGTACCCGGCCTTGGCCCGGGCGACGCGCGCCCGTTGCTCCTTGGCCACAACCCGCTCTTCCAAGTCCTCCTGGTTTTGCGCCCGCCGAGCCAGGTTCAGCTGGCGTTCGGCGTCCGCGAGACCCACATCGTGGGTGTCCGCCGCCGTCGTCGCCTTCTTGGCCTTCGCCTTCTTCCTTTCGATTGCCGAACCCGAAGAAGAGCCCTCGGACCCGTCCTTCAGGAAGGCCCGCTTCCGTGATCTGGAGTCGCCCTCCTCAGCTGCAAACGAATTCGCGTCTGACAACCGCTCGATGGACTCGACGTCGGAGTCCGACATCTCGTCCACCCTGCTGTAGAGGCTAGCCGCAGACGGCGCGCGGCTGGCCTCTGACGCCGAAGCGTCCTGTTGGCCCTGAGAAGGGCCTTTTGGTTGGCCCTGAGAAGGGCCTTTTGGTTGGCCCTGAGAAGGGCCTTTTTTAAGGAACCGCCCGGAGGCGTCCCGCGCTGGCTGTTTAGGCATAGCCCGCAAATTTTCGTAGCTCTCCAAACAATAAAATTAAAACCCGCATAAAATAAAATAGTGATAGCTACGATGCACAGTGCACTTTGGCCGAGCCCAGCCTGCCACTCCGTTACGGTGGTCAGGACTGGGTCGTTTCCAGGGGACACGACGTGGACGTAAGCACTGTGGGGTGGTCCCCCCCCCCAACCTAACCTAACCTTTTTTTTTTTTTTTTTTTTTTTTTTTTTTTTTTTTTTTTTACGCTGGGAAAAATGCGTTACGCATACCCTCCCTCGGGGGAGGGAGGGGTATGTGGGACTCCCCGGTCAGAGCCGGTATACCCACTAAACGACCCAGCGGCGCTCCCGCATCGTCTGTGAGTGGCGAAGGACTGGGCAGCTGGCAGAGCCTTTACGTCCAGTCCTCCGCCGACGATCGCCCGCCTTGACGGCGGGCCCTACACGCCCCTCTCAACAAGGAGGGGCCCGGGAATGCCGCGAGCGCTCGGCCATTCCCGCCCGACGGTGGTGGTGATCTGTGCAATGCGGGCGAAGGCGCCCCCGCGCCTGTCGCCCGCTTATCACCACCTGGGGGTGGGAGAAGGCGATCGAACATTCGCCTTCTCCTTCCCCTTCTTCGTCTGCGGAGCGGTGCGGCGAGAGGGTCGTCCTCCCGCGCACGCTCCGCCGCCTCCTTTTGCGACATAACATCCTCGCAAAAGGAGGCGACCGCGGTCCAGGCCTCCTCGCTCCCCAGCATACATTCGACCACGCTGGGGAGCGAGAGGTCCTGCCCAATAACCGCAATAAGACTGCGGCGCTGCTCACCCCAGGCCGGGCACGCCTCGAGGGTGTGTTGGGCCGTGTCCTCCGCAGCGCCGCAGTCATGGCACGCCGCGGTCTCCTCCCGCCCGATCCGGTGCAGGTGCGTTCCGAAACAGCCATGTCCGGACAACACCTGCACCAGACGGAACGAGAGGAAACCGTGCGACCGCTCGAGCCAGTCTCGCAAGACTGGGCCGAGCGCGTCCAAAGTCCGCCGGCCAAAGGCGGCGGAGGCGAGGTCTTCCGTCCAGTGGTGGACTATCGCGTCCCTCGCCTCCCGCCGCACGGCCTCCCGCTCTTCGTCGACCGGGCGCTCACCAAGCGCCTTGCGCCGCGCCGTCCACTCGTACACTCTGGCGAGCACCCACGCCTCCAACTCCCAAGGAGGGGTGCCGGCCAGAGCGCACGCCGCCGCAAGGCCCACCGACCGGTAGGCCCTCGCCACCCGCAGTGCAATGGCCCTTTGTGGCCTGCGGATGGCGGTCGCATTCTCCCTCCTATGGAGGGAGTCCGCCCAGATTGGGGCCCCATAGAGGGCCATGCTCCTCAGAATGCCGGCGTATAATTGCCGGCATCGCGCCTTGGGTCCCCCGAGGTTCGGGAGGAGCCATGAGAGGGCGTCCGCAGCTTTCAGCAGGCGCGTCGACAGCCCGCTGAAGTGCGGACCGAAGCGCCACCTGCTGTCAAGCATCAGGCCCAGATATTTCATCTGGGCCTTCACCTCTATCCGGACGCCCTCCACGACAATGTGGGCGTCAGGAGGGTAGCGCAGCCGAGGCCCGTGGAAGAACACGGCCTCGGTCTTGTGCAGCGCTACCTTCAACCCTAGACGGCGGATCCTCCCTGCCACTAAGGATCCGCCAGCCGAGGCCAGACAGGCCGCATCCCTGAAATCCCTCCCCCGGGCAAGGAGGAGAGTGTCATCCGCGTAGCAGATGACACTCGTGCCCTGGAGGAGGATCCCCCGCAGGAGCCAATCGAAGCCGATGTTCCACAGGGGAGGGCCCAGTACCGACCCCTGCGGAACACCGGACTCTGCGCTGTATCTCCTGACCGAGCCCGACCTGTCCGCAAGGAGGATCTCCCGGTCCTCCAGGTAGCTGGCCAGGAGATCTCGCAAGTACTGGGGCACTCCGTGATACCGGAGTGCCTCCAGTATAGCCGAATGGGGGATGGAGTTGAAGGCGTTGGCTATGTCGAATGACACCGCCAACACTCCGTCCCCCGCCTCCGTCGCCTCCTTCACCTGGCCCTTGAGAAGGGTCAGCGCGTCGATGGTGGACCGGCCCTGTCGGAAACCGAACTGGGCGTCCGACAGGTCCGGCCCCACTCCCTGCAGATGGCTGTTAAGCCTGGCGGCGATGATCCCCTCGAACATCTTACCGGCCTCCTCGAGCAGAACGAGGGGCCGGTAAGCCGAGGGGGAGTCCGCCGGGCGTCCCTCTTTGCGGAGGAGGCAAAGCTTGCCCTCCTTCCAAAGTTTCGGGAACCTCCCAGCCGTAAAACACGCGCTGAAGAGGTCCCGAAACCTTTCCTCCATTTGCGTGGCGGCGATGGCCACCACGCGTGCGGGAACGCCGTCTGGCCCTGGGGCCGTCTTCTTCCCGCTGAGGTGGAGTACACCCGCGTACAGCTCGCCAGCCGTCACCGCGGGAACCTCCTCCTCCGGTGAAGCGGCTCCCTCTGGAGGGTCCATCGTTGGCGGGGAACCTAACCCAACCTAACCTTTTTTTTTTTTTTTTTTTTTTTTTTTTACGCTGGAAAAAATGCGTTACGCATACCCTCCCTCGGGGGAGGGAGGGGTATGTGGGACTCCCCGGTCAGAGCCGGTATACCCACTAAACGACCCAGCGGCGCTCCCGCATCGTCTGTGAGTGGCGAAGGACTGGGCAGCTGGCAGAGCCTTTACGTCCAGTCCTCCGCCGACGATCGCCCGCCTTGACGGCGGGCCCTACACGCCCCTCTCAGCAAGGAGGGGCCCGGGAATGCCGCGAGCGCTCGGCCATTCCCGCCCGACGGTGGTGGTGATCAGTGCAATGCGGGCGAAGGCGCCCCCGCGCCTGTCGCCCGCTAATCACCACCTGGGGGTGGGAGAAGGCGATCGAACATTCGCCTTCTCCTTCCCCTTCTTCGTCTGCGGAGCGGTGCGGCGAGAGGGTCGTCCTCCCGCGCACGCTCCGCCGCCTCCTTTTGCGACATAACATCCTCGCAAAAGGAGGCGACCGCAGTCCAGGCCTCCTCACTCCCCAGCATACATTCGACCACGCTGGGGAGCGAGAGGTCCTGCCCAATAACCGCAATAAGACTGCGGCGCTGCTCACCCCAGGCCGGGCACGCCTCGAGGGTGTGTTGGGCCGTGTCCTCCGCAGCGCCGCAGTCATGGCACGCCGCGGTCTCCTCCCGCCCGATCCGGTGCAGGTGCGTTCCGAAACAGCCATGTCCGGACAACACCTGCACCAGACGGAACGAGAGGAAACCGTGCGACCGCTCGAGCCAGTCTCTCAGGACTGGGCCGAGCGCGTCCAAGGTCCGCCGGCCAAAGGCGGCGGAGGCGAGGTCTTCCGTCCAGTGGTGGACTATCGCGTCCCTCGCCTCCTGCCGCACGGCCTCCCGCTCTTGGTCGACGGGGCGCTCACCAAGCGCTTTGCGCCGCGCCGTCCATTCGTACACTCTGGCGAGCACCCACGCCTCCAACTCCCAAGGAGGGGTGCCGGCCAGAGCGCACGCCGCCGCAAAGCCCACCGACCGGTAGGCCCTCGCCACCCGCAGTGCAATGGCCCTTTGTGGCCTGCGGATGGCGGTCGCATTCTCCCTCCTATGGAGGGAGTCCGCCCAGATCGGGGCCCCATAGAGGGCCATGCTCCTGAGAATGCCGGCGTATAATTGCCGGCATCTCGCCTTCGGTCCCCCGAGGTTCGGGAGGAGCCATGAGAGGGCGTCCGCAGCTTTCAGCAGGCGCGTCGACAGCCCGCTGAAGTGCGGACCGAAGCGCCACCTGCTGTCAAGCATCAGGCCCAGATATTTCATCAGGGCCTTCACCTCTATCCGGACGCCCTCCACGACAATGTGGGCGTCAGGAGGGTAGCGCTGCCGAGGCCCGTGGAAGAACACGGCCTCGGTCTTGTGCAGCGCTACCTTCAACCCTAGACGGCGGATCCTCCCTGCCACTAAGGATCCGCCAGCCGAGGCCAGACAGGCCGCCTCCCTGAAATCCCTCCCCCGGGCAATGAGGAGAGTGTCATCCGCGTAGCAGATGACACTCGTGCCCTGGAGGAGGATCCCCCGCAGGAGCCAATCGAAGCCGATGTTCCACAGGGGAGGCCCCAGTACCGACCCCTGCGGAACACCGGACTCTGCGCTGTATCTCCTGACCGAGCCCGACCTGTCCGCAAGGAGGACCTCGCGGTCCTCCAGGTAGCTGGCCAGGAGATCTCGCAAGTACTGGGGCACTCCGTGATACCGGAGTGCCTCCAATATAGCCGAATGGGGGATGGAGTTGAAGGCGTTGGCTATATCGAATGACACCGCCAACACTCCGTCCCCCGCCTCCGTCGCCTCCTTCACCTGGCCCTTGAGCAGGGTCAGCGCGTCGATGGTGGACCGGCCCTGTCGGAAACCGAACTGGGCGTCCGACAGGTCCGGCCCCACTCCCTGCAGATGGCTGTTAAGCCTGGCGGCGATGATCCCCTCGAACATCTTACCGGCCTCCTCGAGCAGAACGAGGGGCCGGTAAGCCGAGGGGGAGTCCGCCGGGCGTCCCTCTTTGCGGAGAAGGCAAAGCTTGCCCCCCTTCCAAAGTTTCGGGAACCTCCCAGCCGTAAAACACGCGCTGAAGAGGTCCCGAAACCTTTCCTCCATTTGCGTGGCGGCGATGGCCACCACGCGTGCAGGAACGCCGTCTGGCCCTGGGGCCGTCTTCTTCCCGCTGAGGTGGAGTACACCCGCGTACAGCTCGCCAGCCGTCACCGCGGGAACCTCCTCCTCCGGTGAAGCGGCTCCCTCTGGAGGGTCCATCGTTGGCGGGGTGAAGTTGGTCCTGCGTGGAAACAGGGACCGGACCACCCCATCCAACAATGCCGGCTCGAGGGTCTCCGTTAATGGGGGACCATGTGGGCGCAGTTTGCTGCGCGCCGCCTTGTATGGTCTCCCATACGGATCCCTGTCGAGACCCTCCAGCATTTCGGCTCTCGCCGCGTCCTTGGCAGCGCCTATTGCCGACTTGAGGACCTTCCTCGCCTCCCGGAAAGAGGCGTAGAGGCGGTCCTCCTCGGCCTGGTTTCGGGCGCTGCGTCGACGGCTCCGCATGTAATGCATAGGGTAATAGGAAGGACACAGCGCAGGGAAGAGGACCTGCCATTGGAATGGAATGGTGACGTACTAGACGCGAAGGGATCTGTGAAGCTTTTAGCGGAAACACTTTACCCGGAAGACGCGCTAGAGAGTGACAACGTTCATCACCGTTCCATTCGGTCAAAAGCCGAACAGGTAAACCTTGGGGAGCAACATGGCTGCTGCGACCCACCGTTTACGATGGCTGAGCTAAGGAAGTCGGTAGAGTCCTTCAACCCAAAGAAGGCGCCGGGCTCCGATGGCTTTACGGCTGACATCTGCCGTGAAGTAGTAAGTAACGACCCGGGTTTATTTCTGGGGTTCCTGAACAAGTGTCTGGAGCTTCAGTACTTCCCCACGTCCTGGAAGGAGGCAACGGTAGTTATACTGAGAAAGCCAGGAAAAGACAACTACTCTACTCCCAAGTCGTATAGGCCGATTGGACTACTGCCTATACTGGGGAAGATCTTTGAGAAGATGCTGGTGGCCCGCCTGAAATTCCATCTCTTACCGAGGATGAGTACCCGCCAGTACGGATTCATGCCCCAAAGGAGCACCGAGGACTCCCTCTATGCTCTTATGCAGCACGTCCACCAAAAGCTGGCACAAAAAAGAATTATCACGCTCGTATCTTTAGACATAGAGGGAGCTTTCGATAACGCCTGGTGGCCAGCAGTCCGAGTCCATCTGGCGGAGGAAAATTGTCCAGTAAATCTTAGGCGGGTCATCGACAGCTACCTCAGTGACCGAAAAGTCTCAATTAGGTACGGCGGGGAAGTGTACACCAAGGGCACCAGCAAGGGCTGCGTCCAGGGATCGATTGGGGGCCCTATTTTCTGGAACCTGCTCCTAGACCCCCTCCTTAAAGCATTGCAGAGTATCGGGGTGTATATACAGGCGTTCGCGGATGATGTCCTCCTAGTTTTCGACGGGGAGAGTGCGCTGGAGGTGGAGGTATCCGCCAACGCCGCTCTCGCTCGTGTTCTGGCGTGGGGTGTCGAAAATAAGCTTACTTTTGCACCTCATAAGACCACTGCGATGGTGATAACAAGGAAGCTGAAGTTCGACACACCACGTCTGAGCATGGGGGGGACAGACATCGCCTTAGCAAAGGAGATGAAGATCCTAGGTGTTACGATAGATAGCGGGTTGACATTCAACGCTCATGTCTCGCTCGTGTGCAAGAGGGCAACTGGAATCTACAAACAGCTGTGCAGAGCCGCAAGGGTTAGCTGGGGGCTAAACCCCGATATCATTAGAACAATTTATGTGGCGACAATGGAGCCCATAATTCTTTATGCCGCTAGCGTCTGGGCTCCAGCAGCCGAAAAGCTGGGTATTCAGAAGCAGCTTCGGAACGTCCAGCGCGAGATTGCCCAAAAATGTGCAGGGCATACCGCACGGTCTCCCTGAACTCTGCCCTGGTGCTGGCTGGGATACTCCCACTTGATCTTCGCGTCCGCGAAGCAGCTGCACTATACGGAGCCACGAGGGGGGTACCCCAGCCCGTACTGGGGGGCAGGGAGGTGGAGCGGATGGCACCCGCGCTGGAGGCCCCGCATCCTGCGGAGCAAATGTGTCTGGAGTTCGGAAGCCTGGTAGACGAGGATCAGTACAACGACCACAGTAATTATGCTGTGCGTATATTCACCGACGGCAGCAAAATTGAGGGCAAAGTCGGGGCGGCGCTATCCTTGTGGAGTGGCGCCGTCGAGGCGAAAGCCCTCAAGTTTGCTTTGCCATCCTATTGTACCGTCTACCAGGCAGAACTTCTGGCTCTACAAAGAGCGGTGGGAGAGGTGCTCAAGCACAGTGAAACCACGTTCGGCATCTTCAGCGACTCTAGGGCAGCCCTTCAGACGGTGACCAACTCAAGTTCCCCTCACCCCTTAGCAGTGGAAACCAGAGACGCCTTGCGCCGCTGTAAACTCCAGAACAAGCGCGTCTCGCTGTTCTGGATAAAGGCCCACGCAGGTATGGGGGGGAATGAGAGAGCCGACCAGCTTGCGAAGGAGGCCGCTCTGAAGTCGAAGAAGAAGCCGGACTACGATCAGTGTCCCGTGTCATTCGTCAAGCGAGTAATCCGGTCGGAGACGCTGGGCGAGTGGAACGGGAGATATAGATCGGGTGACACTGCTTCGGGTACCAAAATCTTCTTTCCGGACGCTGTGGCGGCGTACAGAGTGGTACGCAAGATTACTCACGACAGCATGACTACGCAAATTCTGACGGGGCACGGTGGGTTCTCCTCATACTTGAAACGCTTCAAGTGTAAGGAGAACTCATCGTGCGCCTGCGAACCCGGCGTCGAGGAGACGGTTCTGCACATCCTATTCAGTTGCCCAATGACTGCAAGATTACGATACGAGACTGAGCAAAAACTTGGTGTAGAACTGAATGCTCAACAGGCACCGCATCTAATGACGGGAAAGTATAAAGAATTATTTTTAAAGTAGGTACTGTAGTCAAATAGCATCTATAGTAGTCAAAAGAAACAAAACCGTATAAGTAAATATGCTGTCACAATATACTGTGTTATATCTAAGAACAGCATAAAAAACCAGCTGATGAATAATTAAGGATAAAATAGTTAATGTGTAAAAATTATATCAGCCTATATCAAAAAACTGCTCCCGTCCGTAAAGGACCTGTAAAGCAAATACAGTATAAAAAGTGTTATAAGTACTCCCCTACTCAGTAGGACCTGTATTGTATTGTATTGTATTGTATTGTTGTGGTTGTTGTACCTTTTTATTTGTTATTTTGTCACCAATACAGTAGTTACATTTTATTTCGTTCGGTTATTAAAACAATAGTAATCGTTACCAATTTAATACATCAATTTATAATTTTAATGAAAATGTGTTCAAAGAGGCGGAGACAAATTGGCGCGCTTTCCGGCCTCAACGATGTGTCGTAGGTAACTAGCCAAACCAGCGCTGATTATTCAGTGATTATTATTTTTAACAATAAATATTGATTATTTTGACTTTAATTAAGTGTTTTATTTACCTACTATTCTGCTAGAAATTTAATTGAAATATATTTATACTACCTGTTGGGTTATGGTTCTGAAAATTAATATACTTGGGGGAGGCGTATGTCCAGTTAAATAGTAGACTCTTTTGGTTGAAACGATGATGACGACAACCCTTAATTTTTTTTGGAATTTTATGAAATTTTCTAGTAAAGTAGTAACATAATATATAGTTTATTGGTGATCTCTTTCAATTAGTTTGCTTAAATACTTATTAGGACAAACCTATTATAATATATACAAAAACAATTATATTTTGGTACTAGACCTTATATCTCCATGATTTTAGGTGATTTATTGTGGAATTGATTTTACATTGTTTAGTGACTACATTTTGGCGACAAATCTACTATTTTGCAGGCAAACCCTATTATTTAAGAAAAACAAAACTAATTAAATTGGCGATAGCTTAAATGATACCCTTAGGTCTTTACCTATGAAATTGCCGTTTTGTATGGGAAAATTTAAACGATTTTTTTTATGTATTTTTTATTTATATTAATCGAAGTAATCACCCATGCAATCATCTTTGCCAACGCAGTGGCAGTTTATTGATGCCCTTCTTAAAGAAATCAGCTGGACGGGAGGCAACAAATTCCAAATTCTGGAAAAAGTAGTAGTCTGTAGGCGCAAGGTCTGGTGAGTAGGGCGGATGACGGAGAGGCAAACCCCAGTTCTTACAACTTGGAGACCGTCTGCTGTGCAGTATGAGGTCGCGCGTTGTCGTGCAGGAGCAGCGGAGACGAGCGATTGACCAATGCTGGTTGGAGATGTGCCAGCTTCTCCATCATTGTGTTCAGTTCTTCACAGTACACATCTGCAGTGATGCTCACCCCGTTTGGTAAGAAGCTGTGATGAATCACACCGGCGCTAGACCACCAAACAGTGACCATCACTTTTCTAGGGGTAAGTTTTCGTTTAGGGCATTGTTTAGGTGCTGAACCAGGATCCAAACAACTTGCTGAGCGCTTGCGGTTATCAAACAGAATCCATTTTTCATCGCAGGTAACAATGCGGTTCAAAATTCCTTCATTAGTATGTCTGTTGAGCAGTGCAAGGCACGTCTCGACGCGTACTTCACGCTGGCGATCATTGAGTTCGTGGGGCACTCATTTGTCAAGCTTTTTTACCTTGCCAATTTGACGCAAATGGACCAATATTGTTTTGACGCTAACGTCGAAAGCTGCTGCTAATTCAGCCGTAGATTGTGTATCGTCAGCTTCCACAATCGGCTTTAATTCGTCATTGTCGACCAAAGTCTTCGGACGACCGCGAGGTTCATTTTTCAGGTCGAAATTTCCAGAACGGAATCGAGCAAACCAATAACAGGTGGTGCGTTGGTTTGTAGTGTTAGCTCCGTAAACGTCGTTGATGTTGCGTGCCGCTTGTGCCGCGTTGCTGCCACGACGGTACTCATATTCCATAATTACTCGAATTTTTAACGTATCCATGATGACGAAAAAGATCAAAATGCGATGAAAATGTAACACTAATCAATAAACAAATGACTACTTTTGGAAAAAAAAAATTAATTTGCAATTAGAATTCTTAGCCAAACAAAAATTATTTTGATTTGAAATGGCCAGTACTGCAGAACGGCAATTTCATAGGTAAAGACCTATTATTACGCTAGATAGATAGACTGTGGGGAGCTCAGGGGTGCGGAGACTGTGGAGAGCTCAGGGGTGCGGAGACTGTGGGGAGCTCAGGGGTGCGGAGACTGAGGGGAGCTAAGGGGTGCGGAGACTGTGGGGAGCTCAGGGGTGCGGAGACTGTGGGGAGCTCAAGGGTGCGGAGACTGTGGGGAGCTCAGGGGTGCGGAGACTGAGGGGAGCTCAGGGGTGCGGAGACTGGCCGCACGCGATAGTTTCGCTTATTTTCCTGGACTTGGCGACCGGCAACCGTGAAATAAAATAAAACACAATATTTTATAAACATAATATTTTTATTATAATTTACTATGTAGGTACATAATATTCTTACATGCTGTAAAATAAACTAGCAAAATAATTTACGATTTAGTAATATCAATATTTATGCTTAGAGGTAGTACCTATTACTAACAACCTCGTTGAATATATAGATTTTATTGGTTAGTAAAAACTAAAATTGTGTTCAAAATTATCACAAATAGGTTCATTGAATTTTCATTTCATAAAAACCCTAAATACACTAAATTTTGTAACATATAACATAAAATATTAGCCACAATGTAAAGGACACAAACCACGATTGGCACAGTGCGGTTCTGTCCGCGGACTTATAGACACGCTTAACATTAACATTATGGCACGTAAATAAAAATAGCATCCTCGACTCGCGATCTACGGCAGGCTCAGGAAGTAGAACGCGAGGAACGAGAGCGCATAGAATAGACCGCTGAACGCGAGCATCGCGCGGATCGTAGCGCGCAGACGTCGCGAGCCGCGCGACGTGCGAGACGTGCGAGACGTGCGCGACGTGCGCGACATGCGAGACGTGTGCGAGCCGCGACGGTACAGCACCGCCTGCGCGCCGTTGTTGAAGCGCTCCGTGTTCAACACCTTGCGGGCTAGCGCCATCGAGCTCGCCTTGTCGTCGGTCTCCGCCGGCGACAGGTTGCAGCTCACGCGCGGCGACGCCTTCGACAGCGACGCGCCGTACTGCGACGTGCGCACGGAGCACTGCGAGCCGCACTCCAGCGCGAACTGCGGCCGCGGAGCCGACTCCTCGCTGGACGAGCGGCGGCTACGCCCCGGCGACGCGGCGCGGCGTCCACGCCCCGCCACCGCCAGGCGCGGGCTCGTGCCGCGCGCGCTCTGTCGGTAGTCCAGCGCGCGCCGCCGCGGCGCGACCACGAGCTCCGCCGGGCCCTCCTCGAAGCGCGCCCACTCGTGCACGCGCAGCAGCCCCGCGGTCGGGACGCGCGCGCGGCGCAGCGGCACGTAGCGCGGCGGCGGCGGCACGCGCGCGCCGCCCTGCAGCAGGCCCGCACCGCCCTGCAGCAGGCCCGCGCGCGGCGCCGGGCCCGGCGCGCGCCACAGCGGCAAGACGTGCGCGCGCGCGCGCGGGCCGCCGCGCTCGGTGGGCGCGCCGCCGCCCAGCTCGTCGCCCACCAGGCGGCGCGCGGGCCGCGCCTGCAGCGCCAGGCCGTAGCGGAAGTAGCGGTCGCTGTACACGACGGTGGCCAGCTCGCCGGCGCGGCGGCCCAGCAGGTTGTAGATGGAGCGCTGCAGGCGCGGCGCGGGGCGGGCGCGGCGCAGCAGGCGGCGCAGGCGCGCCAGCGGGCGCGGCGGCGCGGGCCGCAGCGGCTCGTAGGGCACGCTGTAGAGGCGGCGCGGCCCGGGCTCGCGGCGCGCGTGGCGCAAGCGGCGCGCGCGTCAGTCGGCGGCCAGCGGCCGGGCGCGGCGCGCCAGCTCGAGGTCGTGCAGCGCCTCCAGCACGACGGCGGAGCTCCACGCCTGCGTGCGGCACGAGTCGGCGCAGTAGGCGCCGCCCGCGTTGCTGAGCTCGGGCAGGCCGCGCCAGGGCGACGTGCGGATCTCTGCCAGCAGAGGCGCGAGCGTGGCGTAGGCGGAGGCCACGGTGCGCGCGTGGCGGCCGCAATCGTGCGCGAAGGCGAGGCGCGCGCGCAGATAGAAGCCGAGCGGCCACAGCCACTCGGGCCCCTGGTGGTAGTTGAAGCCGTGCGCCACGCTGGGGTCGTCGCCGTTGTTGGAGTTGTCGTAATCGCCGCGGTAGGCCCAGTCGGCCGGGTCCAGCGTCTTGACGCCGAGCGGGCCCAGCAGGTGGCGCTCCAGCGTGTCGAGCGCCAGCCAGGCGTGCTTGGGCTCGAACAGCTCGGGCGCCACGGCCATGGCGATGGGGAAGTTGCAGCGCAGCTGGTAGTCGGCCCAGGGCCGCGAGGCACCGTGCGAGTCCTTGTAGATGGCGCGGCGGTGCACGAGGTCGGGCCTCAGGTCCGCGGCCGAGGGCGCGGGCGGCACCCAGAAGTAGCGCTCGAAGTGCTGCTTGATGCGCTCGGCCCACTGCGCGTAGGTCCACGACGTGAGGCTGCCGTCGCGGTGGCGCCGCACTACGCCGGGGTAGGGGAAGCGGCCGGCGCGGTGCTGCGCGGCGAGCCAGCTGACGGCGCTGTAGGCCAGCCCCACCAGCTCCACGGCACTACCGTCGCGCGGCGTGGCCGGCTGCCCGCGGTTGCCGGCCGGCTCGGAGGAGCCCATCTTGTCCATCCAGGTGCCGCAGTTGGCGTCGTTGCCGCCGAAGGGGAAGCCGGTCTCGGGGTCGACGCCGATCTGTACGTTGAAGCCCTTGTCGGACATGTGCGCATCGATGGCGCGGCCGGCGTTGCGCTCGCGGAAAACGAGTCCCTACGGATAAACACAGCAAGCACACGTGTAGGTAAGAGTTACGATTGACACAACAGTACGTAAAGATATGGGCTTTTTTTTTCATCGGTAAAAAAAGTGATGATTCACCTGGAAATGCACGTCGAGCGCCTCCTGTATGACGTCGTGCAGCGGCTGGTCCGCCGCGCCCGGCAGAGCCGCCTCGCCCTCGTCCTTCGGGAACAGCCGCGCCACCGGCTCCGACAGCAGCGCGAGGCCCCCGGGGGCCTCCGACACGTACTGCTTCACGCTCTGCAGCCACCACCACACGGCATCGCGGCAGTTGTAGCGCGCGTTGCGGCCGCCGTCCAGCAGGTTGGGGATGAGCCCGTGGCGCAGGCACGCCGCGAAGCCCAGCAGGTGCGCGCGCGCGTCCTGGTAGCGGCCCGTCAGCAGCAGCAGGCCGCGCAGCGCCACGAACGTGTCGCGGCCCCAGCAGCGCATGTAGCCCACCGCGAAGTGCGGCAGCCCCGCCGACATGCTGAGCGCGCGCGCGGGCCGCGCCGGCAGCGCGGGCGAGAAGGGCGGCAGCGGCGCCGACGGCAGCGCGGCCAGCAGCTGCACGCTCGTGAGCGCCAGCGCGCCAGGGAACGAGCCGCCGCGCACCCACGGCGCCAGGCGCGCCAGCGCCGCCCGCGCCACGCTGCGGAACAGGCCCTGCAGCAGCGCCTCGGCGTACGCGGGCACCAGGAAGCGCGGCAGCTGCGCCAGCGGCTGCAGCAGCTCTCGGTAGCGCGCCGCCGCGCGCGCCAGGCGCGGCTCGCGCTCCAGGCGCTGCCACGTGTACTCCAGCAGCCAGTCGCCGGCGCGCAGGTTGGCGCACAGCGGGTGGCCGAGGTCGTCGGCCGGCGCCACGTCGGCCAGCAGCGCGGCGGCGCCCTGCAGCCCCGCGTACACCAGCGGCCCGGAGCCCGGCACGTCGTACACGCCGCCGCCGCCCGCCTCGCGCTCCTCGGCGTCGCAGCGGTACAGCAGCGCGTTGAAGTCGGCCAGGTCCAGCTCGGCCAGCGCGGGCTGCAGGCCCAGCGGGTCGGCGGCGGCGCCGTGCAGCGCGTCCACGCTGCGCTGCAGGGTCGCCAGCGCGGCGCGGTGCTCGGCGCGCGGCGCCACGCGCACGGCCACGACGGAGCCGGGCAGCAGCGCGCGGAAGTCCAGCACGGTGTGGGGGCCCTCGGCGCGCTGGCCCGCGAACAGCTGCGACTGCGCCAGCGGCACGTTGCGCCGCACGCTACACTCATACTCCTGCAGGCCGGAAATGATGCGCGGGTGGCGCGTGAAGGCGCCGGGCGGCTGCAGCGCGCGGCCCTCCGTACTGCAACCCACATATAAAAGATTTACAGTTTGCAATCATAGTTGTCCTTTTCCATATTAGCTCTGCTTTTATATCGCCGTCCCACCTTCCCAAAAGCATTATGTAATAGGCCGTGCTAGCATTGATCACTGACTGACACGGTAGGCACTCACCGGTGGTCCTTGTGCCGCAGACAGGCCTCCAGCAGGATGTCTTGCAGCTGGCCCTCGAAGCGCAGCGGCGCCACGTGGCGCGGCGCAGAGCCGGGGTCGGGAGCGCTGAAGGCCGTGAAGGCCACGAGGATCACCGACTGACAACACACAGCAAGAGGTACACACATTGACGAACACTTTCTAACATTAACTCCATAATCATACACATACCAGTTACTAACAAAAAAGTAGCAGGGTGACTAAAAACTATCCAAGTGCGAGTCAGACATCAATATAAGTTGCAGTAAATTTACCAACTATGCGCAAATATATAACAATAATAATAAACTTTTTGACACTGATTCAGATCAGTGGTCTATTTCCTAAATATTATAATAGTGCGTTTACACTCTTGCCAAGCGTCGGCAAGCGTCCACCATATCTAAGCGTATAAACGGGGGTGTTTGCCATGGATTGCCTTGGCTTTCGTGAGCTTGTCGCCAATCAGCAGCACTCACCTGTCTCGTGCGCGGCTCGTGGCGCGTCACGGCCACCACGTCGGCGTCCACCTGGTCCACGTACACCTCGGAGTAGCCCGCCGCCGCCAGCTCGGCGTGCAGCTCGTTGAGGGCGCGCCGGGCCGCCAGCACGCCGCTGGCCGCCGCCACGCGCGGCGTGTCGGCGTCGGACTCGCCCCACTCGGCGTAGAGGCGCGCCTCGTCCACCACGTGCACGGCGTGCGGCACGAGCTCGTCCAGGCCGCGCGTGGAGCCCGTGGCGCAGCACGCCATGGCCACGAGCGCGGCCGTGGGTAGCACGTCGAACACGCAGCGCTTGTCAAGCGGCGAGGGGTTGTCGTGCGTGAGGTCCAGCAGCATGGCGTGCGCAACACGGGGCTGCGCGGGCCGGCGCGGGGCCCGCAGGAAGGCGCCCACGGCGCGGCCCCCGAAGCGGTGTACGAGGCGGCCCTGCTCGTGCGAGTCCCACGCACTGAGCGCCTCTGCGGATCACCGACGACTATACTAGTTTATAAAAACTTTTCTGGCCGCATCAAATTTAGGGGCACTCCTTTCTTGTTTTCTTCATAAAAATTGCAATATTTCTATTTCTTTTCTAACCAAGATTATTAATTTTAGAACAATAATTATATTCCCTGACACGCGCGGGCCGATGCCCGCACTTAATTACAGATAGAGAGCACACAACGTTAGGGTGTTTCAGAAACCTATCAGCGCCATCTATTCGGAATATAAGAGTAATACTTATTTATGTTTCGAGTGTTGATTTTTTCTCAAAAACTGATTGATTAATGGTTAGATTTAATGTACCTGTAATTTTCTGTAGATACCTTCTTCGAATCGAGACCAATCACATGGGGCAGCCTGGTCTGAAACACTGTGGAGGCTCCAGCTGACCCTCAACGTGACCAAGCAGAAGACAATTCAGGCGTCGCCGTTAAATGTACTGGTGGGCACCGATGTGGCGACCCCCGTCATCGGGTCACTGGTGCAAGACGTCGCTTTGGAATATGTACACTGTACAGCCGAACCGTGAAGCACAAAGAGAATTACGCCGAACCCGCACAACTAATTTATTGAAACGAAACCGGTCTCACCCGGACAATTATGTAAATCGAAACCGACAAACATCAATAGTTTTTATGTGAATGATTTGGTTTTCGTAATTAAGTTTTCACAGGCAACTGGAAAGATGGACCATGGGGTGCGAGGGCCGTACCGGATCATACGCACGCTGCCAAGTGGACGATAAGAGCTGCGCTTATTGACCGGCTCCATATGGAAAGACGACGCAAGCTGCTGCTCAGTACATGGTGCTCTGGAATGGGAATGGTGTTCTGAGACCTGCGCTGCATTCTTTGGGCATGAGTGCTCATGTACTGTAAAGAATTTACATTACTATAGAGGATGATGCAGATCTTATGGTGAGACAGTAGACGGACTGCGAGACGTCTACGTCAGGTAAACTGCGAGGTACCCGACCGGTCTCATAAAGTGTGGCCTTGCCACCCACATATAACGGAGGTCGTTCCCGTATAACGTGTGTTTTGTCGTGTAGAGGACGGACTGCGAGACGTTCCTTTCGGTGATTTGGTAATCGCCCTACACGATGGGTCATGTAGAAGACGGCCTGCGAGACGCTCCTCTTGGCGTAAACGCCCTACATGACAGCGATTTGTATGATGTATGACTGTCGCTGCTCAGTGCAGGAGTCATGAAATTTTAGTGAGACGAATGGAACTCTATGGAGTACTAAGATAACGTCTTGGTACTTCATAGACTACTTAGCTAGTTAATTCATATTTCTGATGAAAAGAGTTACCTGCTCTAGCAAAATTGTTGCACGAAATGCGTAGTCGTACCACTTTTTGGAGAATTATGAGGGAAATGGGATTTTGGGAACGCCACGATTATAGCGGTATAAAGTCCCCTCTTTGAGGCGTGGCTGGCGTGCTTACCTGGCACGTTCGGGAGGAACCTGTATCGTATTCAAGTGGAACAGACGCCCGGGTGTCGCCACTGTGTGGACGGGTCAGTGGGTCGTCTTAGGGGCGGATTTTTAGGAGTTGGAGTATACGCTTAGGGGCACTATGAGCAGCAAAGAAAACTAGAAAACCAAAAAATTTTTTAACCAAAAAAAATTTTTGGTTTTCTAGTATACGCTTAGGAGCAGTACGAGCAGTTAAGAAAACAAAAAAAAAAAATTGGTTAAAAAAATTTTTTGGTACTTAGAAAATTTTTCGGTCGATTTCACCTTGTGTAAGCATGAGGGCAGGGACTTAGAAAATTTTTCGTAAAAAAATTTTTTTTTAGGAATTCGAGTATACGCTTAGGAGCACTATAAGAAGTAAAGAAAAGCGAAAAAAAAATTTTTTTTTGGTTAAAAATTTTTTTCGAAAAATTTTCTAAGTCCCTGCCCTCATGCTTACACAAGGTGGAATCAACCGAAAAATTTTCTAAGTCCCAAAAAGTTTTTTATTCCAAATTTTTTTTTTTTTTGGTTTTTTTGGTTTTGAATACTTGACTTCTGTTTCGCTCAAGTCGTAAACATCGACGGCGTGATAAGTGGACTGTTGTCGTCGTGTATGTGCCAGTTGCTCACTACTTTCCAACAACATCGAGATAAATATGTAATGAAATGGCATTTCATTACGCGCGTTGAAGTTGTCAATGGAATTTATGTTCTGTGGAACGGGGTGACGTGTGATTGAATGACAGATGATGTTTAGATTATTTTGCATATTTTATTGTTAAAAATTCTATTGTAAAAAGATAAAATAAAGGGATATAATTGAGGAGGCGATACTAGTAAACTTTAAATGTAAAAATTCACTATTTACTCAGACCACAAACCTCTAGAGAACATGAATATTAAATGCAGAACAGATGAAGAATTGGGTGACCTCACATATTACCTATCTCAGTATGACTTTACTGTAAAATATATACCTAGTAAAGAAAATGTAGAAGCAGACTGTTTGAGCAGAAACCCTGTATTAGAATCAGAAGATAACCAAGAGGAACTATTGAAAATAGTTAATATAATACAAATAAAAGACCAAGAAAAAAATGAAATAATAAAAGAAAAGAAACAAAATCTACTACACAAAAATAATATCTATTATAAAAAAATAAAGAAACAGGAAAAGATTATACTTTCAGAAGAGTTTAGTAAAAAATTTATAAAAAAGGTGCATGAAGATTTATGCCATGTTGGAATCAGACAATTACAGAAAAAAATAAGTCCAATATATACAGCTAAAAACCTAACAAAAAATATCATAAATATTTGTAAAACATGCAAAACATGCATAAAAAATAATTCAAGATGTCAAGGGAAATTTGGATTAATGTCACAACTAGGACCAGCAACAAAACCATTTGAGATAATGTCAATGGATACTATAGGTGGCTTTGAAGGATCTAGGTCAACAAAGAAATACTTACACCTTTTAGTAGACCACTACACAAGATATGCGTTTATTGCGACTTCCAAAACACAGAATGCGAGTGACTTTATAAAACTAACTAAGCAAGTACTAGAGACAGATGAGATTGGAATAATTCTAACAGACCAATATCCTGGCATCAATTCAAAAGAATTTAAACAATATTTACAGGAGAATAATATTAAACTAATTTTTACAGCTGTAAATACACCATTTTCGAACGGCTTGAACGAACGATTGAACCAAACAATAGTAAATAAAATTAGATGTAAAATAAATGAGAAAAACAACAAGAAAACATGGACAACAATAGCAAGAGAAAGTATACAGAAATATAATGAAACAGACCACTCTGTTACAGGATTTGCACCAAAATATTTACTGGATGGTACAAATGTCAGTATTTTACCAAATGAAATTAAGACAATAGAAAAGGAAGACAAGTGGATGGCTGATAGAAAATTAGCATTAGAGAATACAATAAAATCCCATAAGTACAACAAGAAAATATTTGATAGAAATAGGAAAATGCAAGAGTTCGAGATAGGAGACAGTGTATAATTATGTCGAAAATGGAAATAGACTGAATAGAAAAAAATAAGACGAATTAAAAATAGGCCCATTCAAGATAATAGAAAAAATATCAAACTCCATTTATAAGATTGACACTGGCAACAGAAAAACAGAATCAACTTTATTCCATATAACAAAATTACAACCTGTCACAGCAGTAGATGAAGTAGAAGAAAACGAATATAAAGATAACTTGTAAGTGCATTGTGTAGATTACAGCCTATTGCTAGAAAATGGCCTGCACGCACTGCCCTGTGCTTTAATTATTTACAATTTCTGCTCTTAGGGGGGGAGATGTAATGAAATGGCATTTCATTACGCGCGTTGAAGTTGTCAATGGAATTTATGTTCTGTGGAACGGGGTGACGTGTGATTGAATGACAGATGATGTTTAGATTATTTTGCATATTTTATTGTTAAAAATTCTATTGTAAAAAGATAAAATAAAGGGATATAATTGAGGAGGCGATACTAGTAAACTTTAAATGTCGTTTCTTTGATTTTCAGGTACATTATAGGTGTAATGGTCATAGTTAAACGTTGTAATATAGTAAAGACGTATTAAATAAACAAAACTTTGATTTTCAGAGAAACAATTTGTGGTTTATTTGGAAAATCCTCAATAACATATCTTATAAATATATTAATAAACTCGTCTATTTTTTAGTGGTTTCGAGTCCAATCGTGGATATACAAATTACAAGTCCGTTATTGTACGCAAAGGTCGTTGTTCCAAGAAAATACACGATCCACAAATCACAAAGCAAATCGAAATTCCAATATGAGGATCCAAGCCGCATTTTAAAACAAAGAAAACACAGTGTAACGCACTAAAAATCTAACAAAACTCAACGAATTCACTCAGAAATGACATATCTCTACAATCGACATGACATCTCTACTGCTCAGAAGCACTCGACATGAACTCTAACGTTATCCTTCGACAAATGTCGAATTCGACATCCCCAGAATAGCGACTTTTAAAATTTGTCGAAAAAATTACGTCATTAGAAATTTTTGTCGAGTTCGACACCATCTCTAAAATCGAGAATCGGCCCCCTGATTTCCGGCCACAGTAGACGCGGCACAGATAGCTCGCTGTCCGACCGTCCGGTAACTGTCCGGACTAAGCCCAAGACGTCGGCGGTGCGCACTGTTCCCGCGCGCCTTAAGGAGTTGTCAACAACAGGAGGGGCCAAGCTGGGTCGAAACCTACTGGGGCCAGGGTTATCCGAAAATAAACTCGAGCCCCTGTATGAAGAAGCTACAAGGATCGGGGTGGGTTTTTAGTCAGTAAGAGTCTGACACTATGTCCCGCTCCACCCAAGAGCGGGGGTTGTAAAAAAAGGGTGAATGGGATTTTATTTAGAAAAAAGCAGGTCTAAAAGGATACTGTCAATGGAGAGGTACGAAATTGTGGCGTGGCCTTTTCGGTATTTTAAAGAATTGCTGGACAACCGAAATAAAGCCCAGCGTCCTATACTTTATTGAAAAATAGTTTTTACAGTTTCCAAAAGAAAAAAATAATAATTGTTAGGTAATTGTTAAAAGTAACACACTATCAGTTGTTTCACATAAGAGGTTCCTTTGCCGTAATGTTGGCAATACGGAAAAACAGTGTTGCAATATTTTTAGCAATTAAATTACTTAATATTAGGGAGATTAACTGATACTTCGATACTTTTAACAATTGCCTTTTTTTGTTTTTTTTTTTTTTTTAAGTAAGTATTTTTATAAAGTGTAGGACGCTGGGCTCCATTCCGATTGTCCTGCAATTCTTTCAAATACCGAAAACGCTACGCCACAACATCGTATCTCTCTATTAACGACTTCCTTTTCGACCTGCTTTTTTTTAAATAAAATCCCATTCCCCTCATAATTCTACAAAAAGTGTTGCAACTACCGTTAAAATCGATTTGGTTTCGCATTTCGGGGAACAATTTTGGTAGAGTAGGCAACTTTTTTCTTTTGTTTAGGCTCATTGAAAAGGGCTCGATGTGTGGATAAACGTACTGCTAATATAGAACACCAAAGTACATAGAGACCTGATGCTGAAGTTAGGAGCATCAGAAAAAGTACAAACCTTGAAATTACAGCACCGTAGTCGTGTTTGGGCTCATTTTAAACAGGACTAAATTTTAAGTTCAATGCAACGTTGACATAAGTCTGGCCTGATGCTACAGCCGGGATTATCAGCATCTAGTCTAATGACTGATTGAAAGAAGAAGGGGAGAGGATATATCGAACTGAAATTAATGTAATCTAACCGTGTTTGGGATTATTAGAACCGTTATGAGATGCGCTCTGACTATAAGGTATTTAAGTTTGACTGAGGGGTACTTTTTAGTGGTGATAACTAAAAAGTAGAAAATAAAAAACTTTTTACAAAAAAAATATAACCGACTTCAATGTTAAAAAAACACTGAAAGTACCAAATAACTTTAATTTTGGAAGTCAGTGTTAAATAACGAAGAGATTAAACTATTATAGAAACACCAGATATATTTTTTTAATAATATTTATTTCTTTTATAACTTAACCAGACTGGCTGGTCATTTCAATTGGCTCTAGATTTTGTTTTTAAAATCTTCTTCTTAGCGTATCGATGGCAAAATCAGTCAAATTCAGTTTTTAAAATAAAAATTATGTCTGGTTGTCAGCTAGAAATTTTTAGTACGCCAGTTAGTAAGTTGAATGCAACTGAAATTAAATGTTGTTACGTGAGTGGAAAAGTACTGCTAGCCTTCCCGGTCTTTGACGGCTGTGAGGAGGACCACTCCTGCTGTTCCGGTCTCTGCAGGCCTCGATCAGCTATGCGAGATCTGTCCGCCACGCAGTGCGGACCTTGCTCCGGTTTCTTCGGTCTCTGGCAACCTCTACCGGCCGTGCGAGGGGCCTCTTCAATCGACTGCTAGGAAAGCTATGCCGACTTCGAGTTTTATTTGTGTTTATTTGTATGTCTTTCGGTGCTGATTGTATCGCGTCAATGGATAAACTCCTCCAAACGTAGTTTTTGTTTTTTTTTTTTACGTAAACCTTTCCGATTTTTTATAAATTTTAGTAGCCAATCTGGAGTTATAAATTGTGTAAGTAATACCTACGACTTTGTTTTATTTCTCGAATGATAGAATGATAGACCGAATGATTGACCGAATGATGGAATGATGAAATGACAGCAACTGTCAACTGCAACTGACAAATGACAGTCGAAAGACAAATGACAATCAAAAAACAAATGACGGTTGCTGTCATTTTTGTCATTAAAAAAAAAGTGGAGGGAGATGCAGTGACATTGTATTGATGACCGAATGATAGAACGATAGACCGAATGATTGAATGATTGACCGAATGATGGAATGATGCAATGACAGCAACTGTCAACTGCAACTGAAAAATTACATTCGAAAGACAAATGACAAATGACTGTCAAAAAACAAATGACGGTTGCTGTAATTTTTGTCATTGAAGAAAAAAGTGGGGGGTAGAAGTAGGAGGGTAAAAAATAGTCTACGTCTTATTTTCAGACTTACTGAATATACACACAAAATTTCGTAAAAATCGGTCGAGACGTTTCGGAAAAAAATGGGGGGTAGGGGTAGGAGAGTAAAAAATAGTTTACGTCCTTTTCCCAGATCTGCTGTATATACACACAAAATTTCATGAGAATCGGTCCATCCGTTTAGGAGGAGTTTGACAACAAACTCTGTGACATGAGAATTTTATATATTAGACTAGCTTTCCGCCCGCGGCTTCGCCCGCGTGGACTACAGTTTATATCGCGCGGGCAGAGACCCATGCTCAGCAGCAGAATTATAGGTAGCCTATGTGTTATTCCAGTGTCTCTTCTACCTACCTACCAAATTTGATCTAAATCCGTTCAGTATTTTTTGCGTGAAAGCGTAACAGACAGACAGAGTTACTTTCGCATTTATAATATTAGTAGGGAAGTAGGGATAAGTATTATATTTAAAAGTTAAACCAAAACAAACAAAATTTACTACTCCAAGATTCTATAGAAACTATAGAATCTTGGAGTAGTGAAATTTGTATCACACTCCCGAACCGTCAGTAAGCACGTCATATTGTTTTTTTTTTTTTTTTTGTTAGTGGCTAGTTAGAATTTTGAATTTGTGATGCACATACATTCTAATTTTTTCGTCACTTATGTTGACGATTTTTGACGTTCCAAATTCAAATATCATAGTAATGAAAAAACAAGCAAACTTAAAGCAAGTCATTCTATCCCTAGGGAGATAATGCAGTATGGGCGATCCCTAGGGAATAATGGAATTTGAATTTGGAACATCAAAAATCGTTAACATCTCTGTGGTCAACATTACAAAATGTACGTACATCAAACGAGTTTATTCGAAATTCAAACTGGGCACTAAGAAAAAACAAACAGAATAATACGTGGATTATTGACGAGTATCTAATAGAAGATTATGCACCGAGGGGCTAAAGTTGTGTCTTATGTCACGGGCGTCATATTGAATCTCGAGCGCAATGAAGGATTCGGGATTTAACTCACGAGCAAAGCGAGGGAGTTAATACAAGAATCCTGAATGCAGCGAGGGATTCAAGCTAGCCCAAGGCAAAGACACCTTTACCCCGAGGAGGATACTCTACTTTTTACACCTCCTGTGAGAAAATAATAGTCTCATTATTGACCAGCGGGTCATAATGAAATCCAGTACAACGTTATTGACCGGCTGTGCCCCCGGCCCATAGATATAATATATTTTATGCCCCGGCCACTAATGACTCACTTTAGGTTAAGGTTGCTTGACATATAATTTGACATTTTCGAGCAGGTGGTGTAAAAAAAAAGTAATGAAATAGAAAATTGTAACTATACCTAGAGAATTTTAGAGTAGTGACTTTTGTTTGTTTTGAACCTCAAAACATGTTGATTGACTTGCAAATAATAAATTGTCTTTCTCTTCATCTCACAGTAGTGTCAAAAGTAGAGTATCCAACACGGGGATAAAGCTGTCTCTGTCTTGGGCGGCTTGAATTTCTCACTTCACTCAGGTTTCTTTATTAACTCCCTCACAATGTTCTGAGTATACCTGAAATGTCCCTCATTGATTCGGGATTAAAATTAGCAACTTTCTTTTTACTGACACTGCTTTATCCCCTAGTCTCTTATCTACTACAATGAAAATTTAAATCACCGAACAATAACAAACATGTCGGCTTTATTGCGGTACCACGCTCTATACCTTGAATATTTTATGTATTACTAGCTTTTGCCCGCGGCTTCACCCGCATACATATTTAAATTAATATAGCCTATGTCACTCAGGAATAAAGCAGCTCTCTATTGGTGAAAACATTTTAGCAATCAGATCAGTACTTTAAGAGATTACTTCCTACAAACAAAAAACAAAGTTTACCTCTTTATTATATTAGTGTATATTAAATAAAGACAGAGATAGCATATCGGGAGCGACTCAATCTCATCTCGTTCACCTCATTAGTTTTAATCGATATCCAATTTGTATCAATTATAATCGATATCCCATTTACTTTTTTGAAATAAAGCCATTTTTGGTCTTGGACTTAAACTCACGGAATCGGAATTGTGCAGATGTTACTATTTTTTGTACAAAATCTTGCATAATCTGATTAGTACAAGTTTATTCCCTTTTTTCAAACTTACGAATAAAGTTACTTATTTGTACCATAAGAGGAAGAAGATAAGTAAAGATACATAGAAGAAGAGAGATAAAGAAGAGAAGATACAGGGAAGAAATGAATCAGTCTCACCGCGAATGAGTGACGTGATCCCGAGACGGTTGACGAAGATGTTGTCGACGTGGTCGGAGTTGGTGAAGAGCTCCGCCACCACGTACAGGTCCGGCTTGACGTTGCGCGCGCAGTCCAGCATGAACTCCGCCACCTGCAGCACACACACACGTGAGGCTCCGGCCGCGCACGCAGTCGGCCACTTGGCGCGACACTCACGTGCAGCGGCGTGGAGTGGCAGTTGTCCAGGCGCACGCCGTCGAACACCTCGGCCGTGAGCTCCACGTACTCGCGCATGTGCGCCCACAGGAACGGGCTGTCCTCGGGCTTGTCGCCGTACCTGCACACACAGAGCGGTCAGCGCCGGCCACAGCGGTCGCGCCGCGCGCGTGCACTCACCGCAGCTTGACGCTGTCGCCCCACGCGATGAGCTCGCGGCGCAGGTACACGCGCGCGCCGGCCGCCTTGGCCGCGAAGTCCTGCAGCGGGTCGGCGTCCATGACCCAGCCGTTGTGCGCCATGCAGAGCCGGCCCGCGTCCGAGTACAGCACCGCCTCCACCTCGCTTAGTGAGCTGCTCTCCACGGGGCAGGCCCACGTGAAGTACCTGCAAAGTGACAACTTCAGTAACTGAGTCCTTTCTGGCTCTGCCTCTCCCTCGGCTTTGGACGCTCACCTGGGCACGAGCGGGTGCTTTGCGCTCACCTCCTCGATCTTCGGTCCGTCAGATTGAAGCCGATAATATCTGAAAAAAGAATTGACCTAGATATTGTACTCGTATAGGAACCTACAAATGATACATAAGTGTAGCAGTGGGCTGGGCTCACCTCATGCCGGCGATGACGTTGTCGACGGCGGCGCGCAGGTGATCGCGCAGCGTGTCCGCTGCGGCCTCGTTGAGCTGCTCCAGCTTGCGTTTCATTTCCTCGCAACATTTCTTCAAGCGCGACTCTTCATCGTAACAGTCAGCTCTACAACAATACGAATGAAAAGTGAGTATAAATGTAGTTACTAGTATACAGAGCAATATAAAGCTGGAGCGCGCGGTCCATGCCGACGGTGGCGTGCAGACGGCGGTGCTGCACATCGGACAGCAGGCGCAGCGCCGCACGCTCCCCGTCCGGCACCGGCTCCCTGCGCACACACACACACTCACCTGTACACGTTGTAGAGCTGCAGCGCGCGGTCCATGTCGACGGTGGCGTGCAGACGGCGGTGCTGCACATCGGGCAGCAGGCGCAGCTCCGCACGCTCCCCGTCCGGCGCTGTGCTCGGCGCTGGCACCCTGCACACACACATATGTAATATGCGATTCAGAAGCAGCTCATACGCATGCATAAGCATGGCCCGCAAGCTGCGACAGGCTGAGTTAGCCGATGGACCGGGCAAGTCGAACTCGCGCGCAGTGTTCTGAAGGAATTCCATATTCTTATATAATCCTACTTAATATTATAAATCCGAACGTTTGTATGTATGGATGTATGGATGTTTGTTACTCTTTAACAAAAAAACTACCGGATAAATTTCGGTGAAACTTGGTACATGGGTAGACCATGTCCTAGAATAACACAACGAAAACTTTTTACCCAGGGAATGGAGGGGGATTATGTTCCCTCGAGATAATCTTCTAACCCGCTGGCAAATGACAGCAACTGTCAAATACTTTGACAGCAAGTGTCAAATACGTTTATTCTAATCATTCCTTTATTCGGTCAATCATTCCATCATTCGGTTATTCATTCTACCAATCGGTCAACCGTTCCATGTTTGGCAACAAAGAATAAATGCAAAATCTCGGATCATTACCTTCAATTACACAAGAACGACTACTAAAATATAAAAAAGAAACATCAAAAAAATAACACTAACTGCGTTTGGAAGAGTTTTATCAGTTCACGCGATAGGTACAATTAACACTAAACTCAGACACCAAATTGTGACTTCTGAAATAAGAAAAGGAAACATAATTAGAACTAGCCATGAATACATTTCAAAGATGATAATGTTGCGCTTAGTTTCCATTCGTAAGATTTGTAAATTCGTTATATTATGCCATTAACGAAGCTCACAAATATAAGTCGAAATGATGTTGGCACGAAAGAGCTATGTTTAACGCTTGATTTACCAAACACAATACACCCAAATTGACTTAAAAAAAATAACTGGCTACTACCCATACTATGGTTAAATATGTGCTATAATAATATTTCAAGTTGTTTCATTATTTTGTTCAAAAAAAGGATACAAAGATGCGCTAATAATTTGCCGCGGGTGAATTTTTAAAAGACCGCAGCCTTAAGTTGTACACGCAGTTCTGTCAAACCTCATTCTTTTTAGAATAAGTGTATCAGCAAAACTTCTTTATGGGCAAGTAGAATTGGTGGGTGATATAATATCGATCGAACTTCACTTGTCGAAGTTCGTTTGATCTTATAGGTATTATATTGCATCGCTTCATTCTTCAGATATAACATTCACAACGTAGATATTTAGAGATGAACTTTTAGCTGTTTTTACAATTCAATAATAATACTCGATTTTATAAATCCTTTTATATTAAACTGAGGTTTTTATTAAGAAAAGTGTATGTAATTAATCTGATCTAATAATATATTGAAAATTTTAATTTACAATATTTTAACTATTGCTTAGTGTAAAGTCCACCGATTGACTAATTAGGCATCTATTTAGGTTAATACATACAATCTTAATTTATAATAGGTATTGAAAGTATTAATCAGTCTTATTTAATTTGCATTTGGCGGGAAACAAACAGATTTGCAAAGGAATTTTCCACGCGTATGGGCCGACAATAATATTTGGCGAATGTTTGAGAAGCTGTGTCGAGCCAGCCGCCTTCGGGACGGCGCGGCGGCGTCTGCAGACAAGCCAGCGTGGCGCGTGCTGTGCGCGCTGAACACGGAATAAAGAAAAGTAGAGGAAGTGCCTCTTAGATATCGCGCGTTTGTCAACAGCAGGCGAGATTCGCCTATTACATGTGCAGGTAAATATGGCATCTATTTCAAAGGCACTAGCGTTCTGAATAGAATAAATTGGTTACAGCGCCATCTAGCGTTGAGTAGGCGAACTCGTTGTAAATTGGTTAAAACTTCTTTATTGTTTTTGTCATGTCAAATAATAACAACTTTCTTACGTTGTAATTAGACCTAATTTATGAAAGCAATAAGAATATGATTTGTAAAAGTTAAGTTTGTAATTCGTAGCTTCGTAGCCAATCATATTACTGTTTTTTATGTGTGTAATGTACAATTTGATACGCAAATGTGTGAGTTTGGCGACACTGGTTCCTGTTCTTAGCCACGTTAGGGGCACTTCTACCTATATTTTCTGTTCTGTGGCGCTGAACGTGTGGCGACGTCCACGCCGCTCTCACACAATCTTGTTTCATCTAACGGCTGATTGACTGCGCCGTAGCGGCCCTATAGGGCCGTTTAAACGTTAGGAATAAATTAGGTACGTTCTGTTAGTCATTTGAAGGTAATCTTCTAATAACGTAGTTGGGAAAATACTTGGTTTGTCTACAAAGAATGGTAGAAACAAAATTGGTTGATCTCGACCCGGAGCCGATGTTTTTACTATGTCAGTTATGACTATATCAATGTCTCCAGAATTTATTTTTATGTTTGTGGTTATTAATGAGAACGTTTGGACTCTGTAGGCAGGCTGTGCAAATAGCTAATAAAATAGGTAGCTAGTTTTTTTTTTGTAATCTTTTCGATTGATAGTCTACTATTTTGGGAACCAATTAAAGATAAGAATCGAGTACTATCTGGGGATTCCAAGTGCTCGTGTATTTAGGTACACACGGTCAACTTGTATACTCGTTTCAGTAATCTTTTGATGCAGTCGTCTGTTCCTACACTACTTCGATATATAGTAGCGATAGGGCAGAGCGATGGCTATTTAGGGAACCGTCTGATGCTCCCTTATCAAATAGATCAGACAAGAAGGTCGAAAATACTAATATTATTCGCTATACAGAATTTCCACCATAGTCTAAAGGTGATATTATATTGTTGTACAGTATTATTAGATAAAGAGGCTAACATTAGGTCGAGAGCGGTTCAGGGCGTTCCTCGTTGTGTGAACGCAAGCCGGAGAGCACCGCGGCACCCAGGGTAAGCGATTTGTAAAGCGGATGGTGAGCTCTGAAACGGGAAGATAAAAGATCTTTGTTTGCTTTTAGAATAATAATTTCTGAAAGAAGCATACTTTTTAACTGGGGATATCAGGCTTGTGTTGGTCATATTAAAAATCCAAGAATTCTTTCGGTTTTTCTAAAACAATTTTTTGTAAGCATTTCAATATTTAAGAAAACGGCCGTTAAGCATAAAATAAATGATCACGCCAATTAATAGTAAATGCGTCGACGATGATGGCATCAGGGTCTGGTCGCCAAGACACGTACCGCTCGCATTTTGAATTGGTGCGAGAGGCGAATAAATCTATACCTGGTTTCTGGTTTTAGGTTTATCTATGGGCCTTAGCTGCCTGAAAATAAAGTATTATTATATTACTAGCTTTCCGCCCGCGGCTTCGCCCGCGTGGACTACAGTTTATATCGCGCGGGCAGAGACCCGTGCTCAGCAATGGAATTATAGGTAGCCTATGTGTTATTCCAGTGTCTCTTCTACCTACCTACCAAATTTGACCTAAATCCGTTCAGTAGTTTTTGCGTGAAAGCGTAACAGACAGACAGAGTTACTTTCGCATTTATAATATTAGTAGGGATTATTAAGTAGGGATTGATATTTTCCTCGTTAGAGAGCTCCGATAAACGCGTGCGATCGCTGCAAATCATGAAGTGCTATAGGACGAAGCGCTTAGCGCGGCCATCAACGCGCTATTTATAGGCGCGGCGCCGCAACAACAACGTCCCTGCATTTTAAATTTGTAATATCTTCAAAAATATTCACTTAAATTACATGCAGTAAAAAGCATATTGATCTATAATAAATGCACAATTTATTTAAAGTACTTAATTGGATAAGAATTAATGCTGTATTGTTTAAAATCACTTCGTAAATAACCATTTTTAGTAAAGGATAAAAAATGGTTATGGTGGGTTATCCCTAAGAGATAGACATATACCATCGCGGACTTTTTTGTTGAACTTTTTAAGGTGGACAATAATGTAGTACATTATTTTGGTCTATCTCGTAGGGTACAGCCAGCGTTTGCAATATAAGCGCAAAAAAAACGCTTATTTACGACATCACATTAGAAACCTCTAAATTTATCAGTGTTTCTCTACTATATTATGCATGTATTATACATATAAACCTTCCTTAAGAATCACTCTATCTATTAAAAAAACCTAGTTTAAAGATCTAAGCATACATAGGGACAGACAGACGGCGGATAGCGACTTTGTTTTATACTATGTAAGTAGTGTTTTTTTTTTTTACCTAGTTTATACGTTATCAATTGGAATGCTTCATTTGATAATTCCTATTCTTTGAGTTGCATTTTCATGTTATTACATACTCTTTGATGGGGGCGTGACTGGCGGCCAGACTGGTGTCCGAGTTGGTGGTGCCACCAAATTGGTTGTGCCACCAAATTGGTTGTGCAACCAAACAGACACCAGGGGAGTAACGCTCTATAGAGCTGTTACATTTTGTTGGTGGCGGCGACCAGTTGCGCCACCATGGTGTCCCGGTGAAATATGGCCCTTAGTCATCGTGTTGTGGCTGAAAGACTGCGTCTAAGCCTGTCATCTGTTCACAGAGTCTACAAACGCTATCGGGAGACTGGTTTATTCACGCGCCGTTCGGGATCTGGCAGGAATCGAGTCACTTTTGAGCGAGATGATCGATTTATTGTAACAACTTTACGAGATCGACGCCTTAATGCTTTTCAACTGCAGTAGTAGCTTCATGTTGGACGTAGGGTGGTTGTAAGTAAGTGACTCTACAATTAGAAGATGGTTGAAGGGACGTGGACATGTGCGGTACCGCACGCACAAGCCAGCAAATGGGCCGAAATTAACTGCAGACCATCGAAGAGCGCGCCTTAACTTTACACGTGAGCACCTAAATTGGTCATATCTCCAGTGGGACAAAGTCCTCTTTTCTGATGAGTGTAAAATTGTGCATTAAAGAAAAGGTCAGCTATGGTGGCCGTGGACGGTTTGGGGAGGAATCAGCACCGACGGTCAGTGTCGACCGATCAGCGTCTGGGCCACGTCTGCCTGCACTAAACAGTCATCGGTACATCGAATAGTGTCTTGAGCATCACGTGATGCCCTGTGTACATTTTATTGGAATCGGTTTCATATTCATGCACGGCACTACTAGGGCTCACACCGCGAGCGTCGTACGAGATTATGTTACCGAAGTCGGTATCTCCATTATGGAATGGCCCGCAAGAAGCCCTAGAAACACTTACCTAGCCAGCTGAAAAATGCAATCCAAGAAGAATGGTCTTTACCTATGAAATTGCCGGTCTGCAGTACTGGCCATTTCAAATCAAAATAATTTTTGTTTGGCTAAGAATTCTAATTGCAAATTAATTTTATTTTAAAACATGGATTTTTTTTCCAAAAGTAGTCATTTGTTTATTGATTAGTGTTACATTTTCATCGCATTTCAATCTTTTTCGTCATCATGGATACGTTAAAAATTCGAGTAATTATGGAATATGAGTACCGTCGTGGCAGCAACGCGGCACAAGCGGCACGCAACATCAACGACGTTTACGGAGTTAACACTACAAACCAACGCACCACCTGTTATTGGTTTGCTCGCTTCCGTTCTGGAAATTTCGACCTGAAAAATGAACCTCGCGGTCGTCCGAAGACTTTGGTCGACAATGACAAATTAAAGGCGATTGTGGAAGCTGATGATACACAATCTACGGCTGAATTAGCAGCAGCTTTCGACGTTAGCGTCAAAACAATATTGGTCCATTTGCGTCAAATTGGCAAGGTAAATAAGCTTGACAAATGGGTGCCCCACGAACTCAATGATCGCCAGCGCGAAGTACGCGTCGAGACGTGCCTTGCACTGCTCAACAGACACACAAATGAAGGAATTTTGAACCGCATTGTTACCTGCGATGAAAAATGGATTCTGTTTCATAACCGCAAGCGCAAGTTGGTTGGATCCTGGTTCAGCACCTAAACAATGCCCTAAACGAAAACTTACCCCTAGAAAAGTGATGGTCACTGTTTGGTGGTCTAGCGCCGGTGTGATTCATCACAGCTTCTTACCAAACGAGGTGAGCCTTACTGCAGATGTGTACTGTGAAGAACTGAACACAATGATGGAGAAGCTGGCACATCTCCAACCAGCATTGGTCAATCGCTCGTCTCCGCTGCTCCTGCACGACAACGCGCGACCTCATACTGCACAGCAGACGGTCTCCAAGTTGCAAGAACTGGGGTTGGAAGCTCTCCGTCATCCACCCTACTCACCAGACCTTGCGCCTACAGACTACTACTTTTTCCAGAATTTGGATAACTTCTTGGCGGGAAAAAAATTCAATACCCGAGAGGCAGTACAAAATGCCTTTGAAGAATTTGTTGCCTCCCGTCCAGCTGATTTCTTTAAGAAGGGCATCAATAAACTGTCACTGCGTTGGCAAAGATGCATTGATTGCATGGGTGATTACTTCGATTAATACAAATAAAAGATACATGAAAAAAATTCGTTTAAATTTTTTCATACAAAACGGCAATTTCATAGGTAAAGACCTATTATATTCCTAAATATACACATTTTTCTGGAAGGATTATCAATTTCCGTGTTTTGTAAGAACTTACAAAACATAAACTTGCAAGGTATTTCGATTTTTTTAATGAGAAGAAAATTTCCTGCCGGGCTCTGTCTTTCCTGATAGCTATAACCCGGGAGTCTTTAAGTCAAGAGTGAATAGTTCACTTCTATCATTCATCGACCGCATCGTCGCTTTCTGACAGGCAAGCTTTGAATAACGTAAAAAATTTGGTATCGTTACCTTCATCGTACGGAACCTCCTTTTCGAAGTCAATAAAAAAATATATAATATGATCACCATAATATGATTGCTGCACTCACTTGTTGCGTGCCATGTAATAGAATTCCTGCACCAGCTCGGCGGCGTTGCACATATACATCTCGTGCAGGCGCGCCTCCGGCAGCAGCTGCGTCAGCAGCAGGTGCTTGATGGCCTGCGGACAGAGGCGCGTGAGTGACGTGCGAGGAGGGGGGGGGGCGGCCCTGACGACGACGCCTCACCTCGAGGTGGTCGTGCGCGGTGACGCGGCGCGGCACTCCGCGCGCCTCGTAGTCGCCGCGCGCCACATCGGCCGTGAGGCGCGCCAGCAGCGCGTCCAGCAGCGCGGCGGGCCGCAGGTGTGGGCAGTTGCTGCAGTTGTACGTCGCCTCCGGGTGCTCGTTCAGCCACGGCGTCTCGTTGGCCGTGTGGTTCAGCACGATGTCGCAGATAGACAGCATCTGCAAATTGCGACTTTCGGGACAGAGCTCTTTCGTGAACGATATTTCGGGCGGTCTAGCGGCGAGCGCGTGCCTCACCTTCCAGTCGGTGCGCATCTTGGAGACGACATTCTCGACGTCGGCGAAAGTGGGCTCGCGGCCGGGCTCGGCGCTGAAGTGCGGGTTGAGGCGCAGTTGGTTGGCGATGCTATAGCCGGAGTGCGAGGCGCCGAGCTCCTGCACGGGCGTGAAGTGGATCATGTTGTAGCCCGCCTCGCGCGCCACGCGCAGCACGGCCTCCCAGCGCGGCAGCGGGCCCAGGCACTTGGACAGCACGGTCTGGCACATGAGCCCGTCCAGCGGCAGCACGTCGCGCCCGGCCGGGCCCGCGCGCAGCGTCGGCGCCACGTGGAACCAGCCCGAGCCCTGCGGCCCCACCGCCGACTCCCTGCAACACACGGCTGAGCTCGGTCTGCGCGGGTTGGCGGCTGCGCGCGCTACGGGAGATACTCACGCGCTGTCGTACACGAAGTAGTAGTGGAAGGAGCCGGCGCGCGCCAGGCGCAGCTGGCAGTAGATGTCGGTGTCGGCGAGCAGCAGGCCGGTGCCGAGCGCGGTGGGCGGCTCGTCCTCGGCCGCGCGCTGCCACTCCAGCCCGTAGTACTGGTTCCGAATGAACTCCGCTTGCTCGCTGCACTTATCGTCTTCTGTATGCAATAATCACAGGTCTTGATTTTTTTATAAAGTCGATTTTTTTTTTTTTATCAATAGTAAAAAAAAAAAACTCTATGAATAGCGCAATCTAAATGTGCTTCCAAAGATAGCCGTGGTTTTTCGTATTGTCATGATTTGAGAGTAGAATATAGAATATTTAAAAAAAAAAACAAACTAATTGATACCTACTTAAGAAAAATTGGCTATACTTACGATTATCCGACATCACATAATTGGTATAAAGAAATACTTTTCGGCCAAGTAAAGATGGGCCGGGGCAGAATTGTAAATAGCAGCCTTTTTCAAACCTGAAAATAATACAAGATGAGAGCATTAAATAAAGACGCTCGGCGATAGAAGTCGTAAGCGCTCGTGGTGCGATGCTTTACCGGTAGAGCGTGGAGTCGTGGTGCTCGCCGTGCTGCAGCGTGAGAACGCGCGTGTGCGCGGCGGGCGGCGGCGGGCTGGCAGGGCCGGCCGGGCCGGCGGGGCCGGCGGGGCTTGAGGGCCGCTCCGCGCCCGCGGCGGCGCAGCGCTCGATCGCCATCTGCCTCTGTGGGCAACACGACACGTGAGCCGCACCGACCCGTGCCCGGGTCGGGGCTGCACCTCTATTATCTGAAATAGCTGTGTACCGCTTTGGACAAAATGCAACCGACGATTTTTTTCACTAAAAATTCGACGATCGTGGACGTCATCTTCGTCTCTGTACCGAAGAAAGCGAAATAGAATTTGGTGATGATGACCTTTTCTATGACAGCTTTCTCCTGCACTTTCCTGCCATAGTCGCTCTTCTCCCGAGTCACCATCTTGGGCATTTTGAGTAGTCACCGTGTATGAGTACCCATGAAACAGCACACTCGGTTTGAGCGCAGGCGCTGTCTCGGGCTGGCTTATATAAACGCGAGGCGCGAGGAGCGTGACGCGCGACACCTCTCCACGCTACGGATCCGGCCATAGTACGCCGTATTTCATTACGCTCCTTTGTCTTTTCTAAACCACAATTTTACATAATAGACAGCAGAAATGTACCCTACTCATACACAACACAAGTATAGGTACACACCTCTATATATCTAAGTAACGTATAGACAGGAGCAGTATTTTAGGTAGGAATAACCAGTTAGGTTCGTATCACAGTGCATTTATAGATTTATTGATTTAGAACAGCATAATTGCCATTAATACTAAAAAAAACGTTAATCCTTCCACTCTGTCTTCTCACATAATCGCAACTTTCTAATAATATCGTCTTCCATTCACCAGCAAACAAAAGTTTGTTACCAAATGTTTTTATTTAAGTAATAAAATAGCGAGTGTTTTTTTTTTAATTTTAGTTGTCTCGAGTCTCACCAGGCGAGGCAAGCGAGTTTTAGAAAATCTTTGAATGCGGTTTTCTTTCTTTTTAAATATAAAGGAATGTCTCCTTTAAGTAAAATGAGCCAATTTAAGGTAGTCGAGGTGGTAAAGTAGTACCTAGTAAGTCGGAGCCCTGGAGGGAACTCCAGGGCCCCGACTACTACTATTTTTCCACACTGTATATGGATAGTATCCAAATAATCGTTGCATGACACAAGCTTTTTAATCTTTTTCAAGCATGAGTGTATCATGAGAATTCCATACACAAGCGCTGGTTTCAAGGCTGCCCCGAACTAAAGCATTAGACAGAAGCTTTATAACTTGATTTTTAAACCCGAGAGTTGTCTTGAGGGAGTTTGTAAAATAAATCCTAAACGTCTAAATGATTCTTGAGCCAGGCTTATTGTGTGCGCATGTAAAGTTAGTTTGGTGTCAAATTGAACACCGAGGTCTTTCTCTGTTGAGACTCGGGTTATAAGACCATTGTTCATACTGTAGTCGTATGAGTGCCTACTATACGAGATTTCATCTTGTTGGTGGTGGTCCATTCACTCAGGACATCTATATCATGGTGCAGAGCTATACAGTCCGACACAGAGTTCACATTGATACAAATCTTTAGGTCGTCGGCATTTCGCATGTTTTATATAGATAAAAGGTTGAGCGAACAATTGCTCCGAATAAAAGCAATGGCTGCCTACTTCATCAGTGAACATCGTTGAAAAGGTTCCAATGTCGGATTAGGCTACTTCAACTTGCTCTGTGGTAGAACGCACGACACTTTGGAATGTGGGATGCGCAAATGTTTCGCAGTGTTATCTAATCTGATGTGGCATTACGACCTTACCACGGTGTGTCGCAACGCTCGTGTTGTGTGGGGATGCCACACAACCATGGCCACTGCACCTGAGACGCCGGAGTGGTGCCGCTCCATAGTTCTACAATCGACATAATAAATCTGTGCGCTAAATGTGAGTTGTTTATTACGTTAACGCAATCAAAATGTTTATCGTTGGCTCTCTACTTGGTTAAGAGAGAGCTTAGAGCGGGCTAATCGGGTCGCCGAACATCATAAACGTGTCGATCAAATCAACTCGCAATAGACACCCCGAATGAAATGCCACAATACCTTGAAAAAACGTGCGGCGACGGACCCCACGTGCAGTGGATGAGTCAGGGAGACGAGCTGAGAAAGGGTACTACGGTGCGATGATGGTGAGACACAGCGCAGCGTAGTGGGTACCCAAGTTAGGTATTTATTTAACTCCTCCATTCGTTCAAAAACTAAGGGTGCTTTACCGCTAAAGAAGGAATACGAAACAATGTGAATGTTTAAATATTGATGCTAAGCTACGTAGCGGGGCGATTAAGATGTGTGAGAAAGATCATCATCATCATTTCAGCCAATATGCGTCCGCTGTTGGACATTGGCCTCCCCCAAGCGTCGCCACAATGAACGTTCCTGTGCGCCTCGCATCCATCGGTTTCCCGCAACCTTCACCAGGTCATCGGTCTACCTTGTAGGAAGCCTTCCAACGTCTTCCGGTACGCACACGTCACTCCAGAACTTTTCGGGTCCAACGGCCATCTGTTCTGCGAGCAATGTGCCCTGCCCATTGCCACTTAAGTTTGGCAATTCTTCGTGCTATGTCGGCTACTTTAGTTCGCCTGCGGATTTCGTCATTCTTGATTCGATCACGCAAGGAAACCCCGAGCATACCCTTTCCATTGCCCTTTGGGTGGCTTTAAGCCTTCTGATGAGGCCCATTGTGAGTGACGACGTTTCAGAGCCATATGTCATCACGGGTAACACGCATTGATCATAGACTTTCGTCTTGAAACACTGTGGTATGTTGGACCAGAAAATATAGCTTCCCGAACGCTGCCCAGCCGAGTTGGATTCGACGGTTGGCCCCTTTCTCGAAATTAGACCTACCCAACTGAACTGTCTGTCCGAGGTAGACGTAATCGTCCACAACTTCGAGTGTAGAGTCTACGACCTTAATAGTAGTGAGCGCTACATGGTTGTTAATCATGATTTTGATTTTATCCATGTTCATTTCAAGACCCACTTTTTCGGAAGCTCTATTGTGCTGAGCTCCTCCGTAGTCTCAGTCATGACAACTATGTCGTCAGGAAACCAAAGGTGAGTGATGTGCTCGCCATTGACAGTAATGCCTAGTCCACTCCAGTCCAGAACCTTGAAGACATCCTCCATTGCGGCCGTGAAAAGTTACGGAGATATGACGTCTCCCTGCCTCACACCCCGCTGCAGGAGGACAGGTTTCGAGGTCTCGTCCTGGAGTCGGACTGCCATGGTGGCGTTGTCGTAAAAACACTTCAGCACTTCGATGTACCGAAAGTCAATTTGGCATCGTTGGAGAGACTGCAGCACAGCCCAAATCTCGATCGAATCAAAGGCTTTCTCGTAATCCATAAACGCTAAGCAGAGAGGCTGATTATACTCCTCAGTCTTCTGTAAAATCTGCCGCAGCGTATGTATTTTTTTTTTTCGGTGGAAAAATCGGAAAGTCGGAATCTGGCTTGTTCGTGATGACTCTGGAAAACAGCTTAAAGACATGGCTCAGAAGTGAGATGGGCCTGTAATTCTTAAGCAGGGTATTGTCACCCTTCTTAAAGAAGAGTATCACCACACCTCTGCTCCACACCTGTGGCGTTTTTCCCTCGAGTATGACGGAATCGAATAACTTTTGAAGGTCCTTTAGGACCGGTTTTCCAACCGCCTTCAGAAGCTCAGCCGTAATGTCGTCCTCACCCGACGCCTTTTTGTTCTTCAACTGCTTCAGAGCCATCCTAATCTCGTACAAGCTGACGTCCGGGATATCTTCAGTGTAATGGCGAGTCAATCTAGCTCTTGGGTCGTTTGCCAAATTTGTAGCGGGTTTGGAGATTGACGTATATAATATCTAAAAAGTGCCTCGATCTCTCCCAGAAGCTCCGATTTGGCGGATATGACTCTGCTGTCGTCGGTCTTCAGTTTCGTGAGCTGGCCCTTATTCCGTTCAATCGCTTCTTTAATCCTCTCGGTATTAAATCCGGGAAGGTCGCGTTTCAGAGCCGTCGAGATCCGTTTATTGAGCTGCCGGTACGTGCACGCATCATCTGAAGACAAAGTCATTTCACGCCTCTTCTTCTTGAGCTCGAGAGTTTGATCCGTGAGCCTCTTGGTCTTATTTATTTATTTATTAATTTTAAAGTTCAGTATTTAGAAGTAAACGATTTTGAAAGTTCGAGCTGAAAGCTCTCAGAGTTTTGTATCTGGATCTGTGCAGGACGAAGCGTAGACCTCATCAGTCGAGATCTTTCAAGCTTGATATTAATATTCAATGTGCCTCTTACCATACGGTGATCACTACCGGATTTCACCGCATTAATCACAGAGACATCATTGAATATTTGCTTCTTCGTCGACATGATGAAGTCAATCTCATTTTTACTTGCACCATCAAGGCTTTGCCAGGTTCTTTTCCTATGCGCAAAAGGAGTTCAACATGTAGAGGCCCTCCTTCTCCATAAAGCTGGCCAGTAGGTGTCCCCGGTGGTTCCTACGTCCAAATCCAAATTGCCCCACTCGCAGCTCGTCCCCATCGCGTTTGCCCAGTTTTGCGTTAAAGTCCCACGGCAAAGACCATGCATGGCTCTGGATATATCCTCATACATGGACTCCACTTCGTCATCGGGGTGTGTCGGGGCGTAAACCTGTATGACCTTCAGCGTATATCTTGATGATATTCTGAGTATAAGGTACGCCACCCCGGTCGACACACTCTCGATCCTCACCACATTGTTCACGAGGGACCCGTGGACGATAAACCCGACACCACCCTGGGACTTCTGATTACCCTCCCGGAAATAAAGCAGGTTACCGGATTTGAGAATTATCGTGTCCTCCCCCTGTCTTCAGACTTCAGATAATCCCACAATACCCGCTTAACTCTTCCTCCAATTCGGTGATGTTCTCGTCGGACTAGAATATTCGTGCGTTATAAGTTGCCAGGTCCAGTCTTCGACGGTTACACGTTCCCGCCCGGAGATTTTTAGCACCCCTGAACCCCAGGGCTGCGCCCACGCCCGTCCACGTCAGCACAGCCGCTGGAGTCACCGGGCATTTGCGGCATGTGTCTACTGTTACTTTTCATTGGGGGGGTTTGGACCATAACCCGCCACGCTGGTTCAGTGCGTGTTGGCGGGTCGCCATATCCTCGTCCGTATTTCAGCAGGGTGTACCACATGTAGGTGAGGTGGGCTTAGGTCCCGACAGATGTTGGTTGTGACCCCGTATACACCATACATTTTTACTGAGATGTAGAATTTGTGAAGTTAGGATCAGTAGAGTTAGGCCGTGTAGACTCAGAAGCTTGGCTCTAAATGAGATCTGATATCTTATTCACAGGACAAACCTTATGTGGTCGTCTTGGCAACATTTTACATGGAATGTTTTTGGTGGGATTTATTTTATCAAAATAACAAAACGTGGCTAACAATTGATCGGTCGCAGACGCGCGCGTGTGAGTTTTAAACAGCTGTTTTGTTGTTGTGATAAAAAAAAATAAAAAGAAGGAAAAAACTTTTTATTTAAAAGGCGCAAACTATTTAACATATTACAAACATTTTCTATGACAAAAAGAAAAAAAAATAATAAAAAAGTTTATTTGGGAAAGTTGTTTGTAATCATGACTACAATCACGTATTTAAGTATCGGGCACTAATTATTACAAATCACCCTATAAGCGGTATGAACTCTTTACATTGGACTGGCCTGTTGGTCTAGTGGTTAGTGGCCCTGACTGCTATGCCGGAGGTAGTGGGTTCGATTCCCACTCAGGACAAATGCTTATGTGATGAGCATGATCATTTGTTCTGTGTCTGGGTGTAATTTATCTATAATATGTATGTATTTAGATATATATTAGTATGTTTATCACTTGTCTAGTACCCATAACACAAGCTCTGCTTAGCTTGGGACTAGAATTTAATAAATAAATAAATAAATAAATATTATATTATCATCAGGCGCGAGTCCGACTCGTACTTGCCAAGTTTTTTTGCGTTCTTTTTTTCCGATAACTTAGAAGCTTGATTTTTTCACAGCTTCAAGGGAGCGCAGACTTATATGGTTTTAATTTCAACTCGATACCTCCACGCGTTCCTGAGATAAAGGGCCTTGACAGAGACTGACAGACGGACGGACAACAAAGTGGTCCTATAAGGGTTCCGTTGTTTTCCTTTTGACGTACGGTACCCTAAAAACGTATGCACAGTTAATTTTAATCTTTTTAATCCTTTGAACCGGTGGTTTCACTTATAAAATACTATTCATCTTCAGCGGTGTAACTTTAAAAATAAAAAAAAAACAGCAAGTGATAAGATAGAACTCGCATTTCACCGAAAAACTAAACATCACCTCTGAGTCATCACTGGTTAAATAGACTTCACAAGAACCATTCCTTTGGATACTTAATCATGCACGTGTCATACAAACATAGCAAGACACTCCGATGATGACGTCTTAAGAGAAACTAACTGAGTTCCTCGCGGTCGCGTCACTCATGCGCTGCACTTAGCACGTGGCGCGCGGGGAGCGCGTGGCGAACGCCGCCCGCATGGCCAATCAAATAGGGTTTGGGGCGGAGTTTGATCGAGGATTGGCAATTTTTTGTGAGTTCACGTTGACTAGGCGAACGCATGATTTGATTTCAATGATTTTTTGAGGTGCCTACTAATGGTTTGCATTATTTATTCACTCATGCGAGAATTGATTCGAGTTATTAAATATCTTATTTTTTTTAATTTCATCGTTACAAATCGATAGTCTTTCATGTACCGGTTCGACACTTCACGGGATTAAAATGATCAAAATTCAACGGTGTACTTCAATACTTTCAAAGGAAACAAAGCACAAATGTATAAGAAAAAAATCTGAAAACAGTAAATATGTTGTTACTAAGTAACAAAAAAAAAACTGCTATTCGGAAAAAAATTCGAGACTATATTCCAAGAATTGTAATTTGCACGGAACCCTCAGTGCGCGAGTCCGACTCGCACTTGTCCAGTTTTTTATTTATTAACTTAGCGGGCATTGGTAATTTTATCAAGAATATGAAGATTGTTTATGTATAATTACAGCACTCGACAGCAAATAGCTCCATGAAGTTACAATTTTTTATATCATCAAAATATAGTCCGCGTGGGCCGTGAAAAATGGCAATTTTCTTGGGTATTTTTAAATAAATTTTATTATTAATTTTTTGAATCGCGGTTTAGAGTAACATTTTTGTTGATTCTTTTACTATGAAAAGTAACACTTTTTTCAAAATACGTACAGATGTTCTTAAAAAATGTTCAAAGACATGAGTTTGGTTGGAGCCTCTCAAATATTGACCAAAAACATTCGTCAAATATTCGTATGTTTCTTGCGACTGTGATTATCAAAAAATGTGCGAATATTTGCGAATACGAATCGAGGCGCACGGTAGTGCCACGTGCGCTAGCCAGCAATAGGCCGCGCGCATGCCGTGCACTATTTACACGAACCGTTTCGACCCACTTTTGACCCCCCTGTAGCTCAGCGCCTATTATATATACACCTAGCGAAATTATTAAAAAAGGAGATATTTTGACGTGAGAATTTTCGATGGAATATTAGGGTTCTTTTTCGATATTAAAGTGAAAAAACAAACATTTTAAATGAAAAAAATTAGTGTGTCTGGGACATAAAAAGGTAAGTTTCCATTTAATTTCGTGGAAAAATAATAATTTTTGTAAAAGATAAAAATAAAAAACCAAAAACTTAGTTATTTGAATTTTTTACATAAATTTTGAGGTTATGTGAAAAAAGTGTAAATACAAAAGTTGTAGATCTTTTTATAATCTAAAACTTTGCAATTTAACTTTTTTACATAGAACTTATAGTTTTAATCTTCATATACATTACAAGGGTGAAACGGTGAAAGAAGTAAAGACAACAAAATTTCTTGGTTTTCAAATAGATTCCGAACTAAACTGGAAAACGCAAGTCGACCATGTATGCAAAAAACTAAATCAATTTTCCTACGCCCTCTATATGTTAAGAAAAGTAACAAATGAGAGTACTTTGCTGAGTGTCTATCATGCTTATGTGGGCTCCACACTAAGATATGGTATCCTCTTCTGGGGAAATTCAGCAAACAGGGACTATGCTCTTAAAGCTCAAAAAAAATGTCTCAGAAGTATATGTGGACTTAGAGAGACTGACTCATGTAGACCAGTATTCAAAAGGTTGAAAATTTTGACCTTACCTTCGTTATACTACTCTGCAGTGGCGAAGCGTGAAATATTGAGAGAGGTAAGCCGGAGCAAAAAAAAAATGCTTGCCTACTCCGAGCGCGGGCACGCAGTCTTGAGTCCTTACCGAAAATCTGTGATTGGCATCCTGGCTTCAGTCTTGTATAGGCAGATGTATCTTCAGTCCACTTTTACTATACGTGTAAGCACTGAGATATTGAAACAGTGTCTTGCCAGTAGGGTTGCCAGGTCCTGGAACTGAAAAGCCGGACAATCTATCCTATTTAGCCGGATGTTTGGTCAAAAAGGCCGACATTTTTTTTAAGTCTAATAAAATTCATGAAATCTTTTTAAATTCTAATGAAAAAACCATAAGATTAAGTGATATTATTGCTACACTATTACATATGCACTCTGCTTGTGCTAGCGATACAAGGTAAGGCAAAACTTTAAAAAGCCTAACAAAAGCCAAAAATGCTCAAATTTGGCCGGACACGCCACTTAAAAGCCTATGTCCGGCTTTATCCGGACGCCTGGCAACGCTACTTACAAGCATACCTAATAGAAGTGGCTTTGATAAAAGCCGTTAGTGGTGAAATGATGATATGATGTTAATTAAACAAAACTTAATCGACTAAGTACTAATAATACTACTTATACTCTAAAGCTATTCGTCTATTCTTTCTTACAAAGTGCGCTAAGACATTATCATAAAAGCCGGAAGATTCTTAATTTTTAGTGAAAAACGTTTTTCTATAGAAAGTATGGCTAGGTCAGATAAACGTTCTTGTTTTTGAGCATTACGCATGTTGATATTTATTGTAAAGGGATATATTAAAATGTTTAAAAAAACCAGCTCTAAGAAGAACTTTTTCGTAGGTGTAGTTTTAAGAACGAAATCTAAAAAAAAACGCACGAAAGTTATTAGACTTTGCGCACGACCTTTCTCATAGATCTAAACTCCCCTCCCGCACGCGCACCCCCGTGCCCCGCCTTGGTGACGCTTGGGCCGTGCAGCATAAATCGTAATATTTTAATTTCGCCATAACTTCAAAACCAAACGTCCAATTTTAATCATTCAAAAACCAAATATTATCTACATAAACTGTACTTAGTGATGAAATAATTTATTTTGATAAGGGTTAATAGCATGAGTAAAATAAATGCGTTTAAATGTAGTCCAAAAAAAATCAAGATTATTAGATAAAAAAATGGTTGTTGTGCCTCACTCGACATAGATAGGTATACTGTCACGCGGACTTTTTTGTAGATATTTATAAGATCTACAATTAATTAGAACATTTTATCGTTCTATCTTTAATAGTTTAGGCAGCGTACGCAAAATAAGTAACGTTTCTGGGTGATTTTTTACACCTTGTGTCCGAAAAACCCAAATATCTTACGGAACCCTAATTTTTTCCAAAATAAAATTTAGCCTATGTTATTCGTGGATAATGTAGCTTTCGAGTGGTGAAAGAATTTTTAAAAACAGTCTAGTAGTTTTTAAGCCTATTCAATACAACTCTATCAAATAACTCGAAAAAAAACCGGCTTGCCGGAGCGCTATAAAGCGGGCAGGTTAATTGACCTTTATGTGACGTCATGACGTATTCTTGTATAGAAATTTAAACGCTAAAAAGCAGATTACGCCTGCGGCTTATCTTATAGTAACATGTTGTTGAAAAGTAAATTTTGTTGATTTAATGTCCATAGTGTACTTAGTGTAGGCGTTTTGTAATGTTTCTTTGTAGTTTTATAATTACTGATTGTGCCATTTCTCAATTACGGTAGAGAGTGGTTGTGTTCTAAACTTCTGAAAGGAAGCCGGTGGAAAAAAAGTTGTATGGAACCTTCGTCACTGCTACTCTGTCAAGAAAGTACCGGGAAAAGATCAATAATACACAAAATGTCTGTTATTCATCCAAATTTATTTTATCACCTTCAAAGTATGCTCCTTTAGAAACGATACACTTGCGCCAACGAATAATCCATTCATCAAAACATTTTTTAAACGCTGCTTCCTGAATTGAGTTCAGTTCTCGCCGCGAATTCTCCTTTATGTCTTCTATCGATTGAAAACGGGTGCCACGAAGTGGTAATTTGAGTTTAGGAAAAAGAAAAAAGTCAGCAGGAGCCATATCTGGTGAATATGGTGGTTGCTGGATGGTATTTGTTGAGTGTTTGGTCAAAAATTCGTTCACAATGATAGCCTTGTGCGAAGGCGCATTGTCGTGGTGCAAAATCCAAGAATTTTCTTTCCACAAATCTGGCCTTTTTCGTCGAATTTGCTCTCTTAAACGCCGCATAACGCTCAAATAATATTCTTTATTTACCGTTAGACCTTCCGGTAAGAATTCAGAGTGCACAACACCGCGATAGTCAAAGAAAACAGTCAACATGACTTTGACTTTTGATCGACTTTGGCGTGGTTTTTTCGGTTTCGGATCAGTTGGAAGGCGCCACTCCGAAGCTTGTTAATTGGGTCCGAACTGACTCGTTCTAGCATGTCCTCAGCGACTTTCATGCGATTGAGTTTTTGGAGAAAATTCAGATCTTTTGGGACAAGCCGAGCAGCAACATGTTTCATACCCAAATGATTAGTTAAAATGGTACGGATCGACTCGTGAGATACAGAAAGTTCGGCGGCTATCTCTCTCAGAGTTGAATGGGGATTTTCAGTCACTATTTCCTTCACTTTTGCGATGTTAACTTCAGTTGCAGACGTTGACGGCCTACCAGAGCGAGGCAAATCTTCCATCACATCTCGACCGCTTTTGAAAGCTTTGAACCACTCATAAGCACGAGTTTTTGATAAAGTCGATTCACCGTAAGCCTTCTGTAACATTTTCAGTGACTCCGAACACGAAATTTCATTGGCGATGCAAAATTTAAGACAAACTCTTTGTTCGATATTTTTGTCCATTATGAAATTCGCAATACACACTATATATGATATTACTAAAACCAGCACTGTATTTAATATAAATAACAGATGCAACTCAAACTCCGCGCCAAAATGGAAAACAGTTGTGCCAATCTAACAACTACAAAAAAAACAAAAATTTGAATTTGGAACCATAAACAAATCATCCATTCCCGATAATTTTTTGACTAAATGATCCGTGTATATATTTGAAGCAGCAATGATGATAAAACGCGATATAGATAGCTATGAAACATTAAGAAGTGCGAGACATAAAACTAAACTAAGAGGCTTTATAAGTAGAACTGTAAAGTATAAATCAAGTGTGTTTGGGATGGGAATAAAAATTTATAACAAACTACCAATCTCTATCAAAAATATCCCATCCTTAAATGGTTTTTAAGTTCAGGCTTAAAGAGTTTTTATTAAGTAAAGCATACTATTCAATTAATGAATTTCTGAATGACCGAACTTTTGATTAAATATATAATATAATGTAGTTTAAAATTTTAAACAACTTATTTGACTATTCTATTATTATGATTAATTATTGTTTTATTATAAATGGCGATTATGAAAGATGTGACATATTTATTTTTTTGACTAATAAAATAATAATATAAATTGTATTTGTGTGACGATAAAATCTGATGTTTGACAATGTGGATAAAATGTTATGAATAATAATGGATGTAGTAATAATTTTGTAAGACTTATTTTTTTATAAATATGTAATGATAAAAATTGACTTAAATATTGTACACCTTTATGGGTATGTTGCAGCGACCCTAATGCAATTGTAAGAACTTAACCACCTGTAACAAACAATAAATAAATTTGAATTTGAATTTGAATTTTGTCGGAAATGGAGATAAACTGTTTTTACCCTTAAAAACGTCACCCATCCTTTTCCCGACCTCAGATCGCCCGTAATTTATTTTTCCTTTCATTTTTGTTGTATTCTCTTCCTTTTCCTAGGTTTCATCCTACTATGATTTTATTTCACTTTTTACCATTAACAACGGCTTCAGCACTGGTCTATATCTAGCTTATTAAATACTGCCTGCTTCTATTGTTATAAATTACTTTCGATAGATGGCGCTACCGGTATAATTAAATCGCGATATTTTTACCCAAATTATCGTATAAAAAACGTAGGATCAAAAATGTTCCCGACCGGGAGTGGGCTCTGCGGCCCAATTTAGCTCGTGCTCTTCAGATGATTTGTCTACAAAAAAAGTTGCTCTAAAACGAAAAATTACTTCTAAGGTTAACAATGGACGCTGACGTGGCACAAAAAAAAAATAGGTACGATTTCTTGAACAAAAGTATTGACATCCCATCAAAAACATACCTGTTAAAAAAAATATAACCGAGTTCAATGATAAAAAACACTGAAAAGTATCAAATAACTTTAATTTTGGAAGTCGGTGTTTCTATAATAGTTTAGTCTCTTCGTTATTTAACACCGACTTCCAAAATTAAAGTTATTTGATACTTTTCAGTGTTTTTTATCATTGAAGTCGGTTATATTTTTTTTGTAAAAAGTTTTTTTTTATTTTACACTTTTTAGTTATGGTACCACCACTAAAAAGTACCCCTCAGTCAAACTTAAATACCTTATAGTCAGAGCGCATCTCATAACGGTTCTAATAATCCCAAACACGGTTAGATTACATTAATTTACCTTTCGGCTTCATCATCAGATCAAAATTCAAAATTCAAAATTCAAAAATTCAAAATCATTTATTTCAAATAGACCAAATGTAGGCACTTTTGAATAGTCAAATGTCGGTCAGTCCAAGAAAAGTGAAGCTAAATTGCACGTTCCAAAGCGTAGATCTCTATGGAGAAGAACGTGCAAGAAACTCCATGGACACTCTTTTAAATCATATTATGTGTTACATATAATGTTTGTTTACATTATTTCATGTTGCTTCTATTATGTGAGCACAATGTAGATAATAAAATTAAAAATATAATAAAAGATAAAAACTGAATTAAGCTACTGGCAGTTAAGAGATGACCAGTCTCAACTGACGGCACCCGTTCACGAGCATGACGCGTGCATCAGCCCCACTCAGCTCAACCATTTTCAAGGGAACCGAATGACCCAATACACGCGCCACCAGCAGCGAGACATTTAAGTGAGCATGACAAACTCCTAACTGCCATGCTCGTAATGTCAAAAACAAAGAGAATAAAAGTCGTAACCCAATAAGAATGCTTCATGGTTTCAAACAGTCATTAGACTAGATGCTGGAGAGGGAAAGGATATATCGAACTGATCTGATGATGAAGCCGAAAGGTAAATCTTTCAATCAGTCATTAGACTAGATGCTGATAATCCCGGCTGTAGCATCAGGCCAGATTTATGTCAACATTGCAATGAACTTAAAATTTAGTCCTGTTTAAAATGAGCCCAAACACGACTACGGTGCTGTAATTTCAAGGTTTGTACTTTTCCTGATGCTCCTGGCTTCAGCATCAGGTCTCTATGTACTTCGGTGTTCTTTATTAGCAGTACGTTTATCCACACATCGAGCCGTTTTCAATGAGCCTTAACTCGATATATCTGCTGTTTGTTGTCGAGGACTTAGGTACTCTGCAGACTATCCTGACTGCAGCATCAGGTCATGACTTGATGATCATGAGACCAAATGTGGCAAATGCCCTATCAAACATCAAAACAATTTACTAAAACAGTCCTTGCCTGTTCGAGTAACTTCTTACTGTTAAGGAGTTGTACCTTCCATCATCAGCCCAGCTACCTGAGATGGTGACGACCATACGCAAATACACAAGATACTTCATAAAATATGCGAAAATCAATAAGTGAGCCTATAAAATTTGAAGGTTGCCCTCGATTTCTCAAAGATCCCATCATCAGATCCTAATTTGGTGATAATGGGACCACCTCAGAACTATCTACTTTCGAACAAAAAAAGAATTTTGAAAATCCGTCCACATTTGGGGGAGTATTCGACGAACAAACATACAAAAAAAAAAAAAAAAAAACATACAAACAGCCGAACGTAGTACCTCCTCCTTTTTGGGAAGTCGGTAAAAAGGGGCCAAGTTCCTATCGGCTAATTGTTCGCCTAAAAAAGCGTTGAAATCCAACCCAATGCCAAGTTTAGATGCACTTTAAATGCGATCATAATCATGTTCATCAACAGCCTGATCCACTGGTAAACATTTGCCATTCCCAAGACACGCCACCACACCCAGTCCTCCGCCTTCCGCATCCAGATGGACTGGCCGAAATTCACTTTACCATAGGTACACCCAACTTAAAATATGGTATAGTTGTGAAAATACGTAGGTACTTGGTTAAAAAATATCTAAAATTATAATACTTCTACATATAAACCATAAAAAACCCTCTTACTAACTATAATAAAAGAATGCATAAAGGAAACACAAGTAACTGAATGCATGCAAGCAAGCCTGTAATGGCGCAAAGTGCATTCAACCACAGCCTACTATGAACGTTTACTTTTATGATGTAGTAACTAGTAGGTAACAATAGTTTAATCTTTTGCTCCTGTTGATAACTTAACCTAATCTGGTGTAAGGGCACGCTGAATACAAATAGGTCTAGGCACTGTCTAATTTTGTGGTGTAAGTATCAAGTTGTGTGAAAAAGTACAACGTGGTAGACGCGTTGTTGGCTACAGAAGAACTAGAAGTCCAAAAGTTTTCCATTAATAATTGGGGATAAATATAATAAAATAATTTTTAATTCGTATTTAAGTAATATTCATGTGGGTTAGGAAGTAACTAAGAAACATTTAAACCTATGTTAGTAAACTAACTAGGTAGGTACCTATCTATAATGGCCGCCAAAAATAACTTGGTGACCAATAACATACCTAAAATACACCAATCAGCATAAAAATTAAACCTCAACCAAAATTTCAATCCTTCTCCTCGAGTTGTTTTCCTCATTACTGAGAGTTGTAGCGTCATGAAGTGCGACGTGCAATAAGAGTGTCCAGTGTTGAGCGGACCTGATCTGCCCATCTTATTGGGCTGCGGCCTCTTGGTCGTTTGCCATCAACCATGCTAGTTACGACGAGCTGTTCAAGGTTGTGGCCATTTTTATTTTATTTTTATTTTATTTTATTTTATTTTATTTTAATAAGTACAGTGACAGACTACAGACTAAGACAATCTACACAGTTCATACAAAATACAGTACATAAATCTGAAATCCAATTATTACTGTACATAGCATTCAATGCTTAATATATGCTTCATCAGTGACAGTAAAGGTGACGTAATATGAAGAAGTTAATAAATGAAACTAATGGAATTACAATTTGTACAAACTATTTCTAAATTCGTTAAAACTGTTCAAGAACAAGTCTACCTTAGAGCATATTATATTATAATGATTACACATTCTGGATAACGGGTTATTCTCAGAAACATTATTGTTACTAGAGGAAATGCTAAATAATTGTGGAGTGCGCACAGAACGAGTTGGTATTTTAAAGTTTAACTGGCCAAGTAGTTTAATGTCAAAGGAACCATTAGCAATTTTATGCAATGCACTTAAATCACTAACCCATCTCCTTCTCTCTAGACTCTTCATGTGAAAGTGTGTGAGTCGCTGATTGTAATTAGGGAGTTTACGTCTGAGGCCACATTTCGCACTTAAAACTCTAACAAATCTTCTCTGTACAGACTCTATGCGATCTATATGAGTGTTATATATTGGAGACCACACAGAGGAACAGTACTCCAATGTAGATTTTACCAGGGAATAGTACAGTATTAAGAATGTTTGCGGATCCTTAAATGGTTTGGCATTACGTAATATGAAAGACAGCAAACGGTTGGCCTTATTACAAATGTGATCGTAGTGAGGTCTAAATGACAAAACCGAATCAAACATAACACCCAGGTCACGTACCACTTTTACCCTATCTACTGCTATTCCCCTGATAGTGTAGTCATAATTAATTATGTTTTTAATATTTTTCGAAAATGTTATAACCTGACATTTTTTAGTGTTTAGTGACATCGAGTTCTCATCGCACCATTCAACAATTGTGTCAATATCTGACTGAAGGACTTCGCAGTCTTGAATATTTGATATACACCTGAAAATTTTTATATCATCTGCATAAGCTAGGCATTCGCTTTTCATTTTACTTAGCAGATCATTGACGAATACCAAAAATAATAACGGGCCCAAATTCGAACCTTGGGGCACTCCAGATGTTGCCTCAAAAGGTATAGAATCGTACCCGCTTAGCGCAACTAGTTGTGTACGATTTAACAGATAGGACGATAGCCATCTATAAAGATTCCCGTGAATCCCGACATGATGCATCTTTGCAAGTAATATAAAATGATCAACCCGATCGAAAGCTTTCGAAAAATCTGTGTATATTGTGTCTACCTGACGCTTAGAATTGAATGAATCACATAGATATGTTGTGTAGCACAATAAATTAGAATTAGTTGATCTACCAGTGATAAACCCGTGTTGTCGAGTATCTAGTATGTGCCTAAGATGAGTATACATGTGTTCATACACAAAACCCTCAAATATTTTAGCGAATAAGTTTAATATACAGATTGGTCTATAGTTGGTGACGTCACTCCTATCTCCAGATTTATAGATAGGTGTGACTTTTGCTATCTTCCATAAACTTGGGAACGTACCTTCTTGTAGAGATTTATCAAATATAATGCGAAGGGGAGTCACCAAGGCAGTAGCACATAACCGAATAAAAATAGGTGGTTTACCGTCAAAGCCTCCATTCTTTGAGAGATCAATATTTTGTAACTTTATCAAAAGTTCTCTTTTTGATATGCATAAATTGCCAACGGAGTAGTTGGATGGCTGAAAATTGAATATTTATCAGTTTTAGTAGAGCTGTATACTGATGAGAAGTAACCCGCAAATAAATCAACTATGTCTTTACCTGTGTTGCCCACCCTATCATTATAATGCATACAGCTAGGGATGCTATTTGTTACACGTTTATTCTTAGTGTAACGCCAGAAGGCTTTTATATTGACCTTAAGGTCGTCTTCAATTCGCTTAATGTATTCATTAAAGCAGTGATTTGTGACAACTTTGGCCCTTGCTCTTAGCAGAGAGAAGGTATCGTAGTCTCTGGGATTCCCAAAACGCTTATACTTAGAGTGAGCTTTGGATTTAGATGAAAGTAATCTGATTAAACTTTTTGAGAACCAAACTGGGTATTTACTACTTCCAACTCTAAATTTAGGAGTATACTTTTCAATGATTAAATATATGCTATCGTAAAAGAACTGCGTAAAGTCATCGCAACTCTTAGTCATAGCATGTTGTGTCCAATTTATTTGTGATATATCTTTTCTACAACTGTCGTAGTCTGTTTTACGGAAACATAGTTTTTCGACATAGTTGTGCAATGTGGAAGATGCAGATTCGCTGCTGAGTACGAGTTCAAACGGGGGATGATGCAAGTCTAGGCGACTTATAGGTATGGAAGGTGTTAAAGTGAACAAGTCTGGGCAATTAGTGATAACTAAATCCAATATTCTACCATTTTGGTTTACTATATGATTGAGTTGACTTACAGTGGTTGACTGGAACAAGTTAAACAGTGATTTAGATTTTTCACAGTTATGATTTAGAGGACAGCCCGTCTCTACTGACCACTTGATGTCACCCAGATTGATATCTCCCAGAATACAAGTCATGTGATTTGATGAATTAGTTATTTTATCACTACATTTGTTGAAAAAGTCACAAACAACACTTACTGGAATATATTCCGGAAGGTAGACAACACATAAATTTATAGTAAGGGACCGGTTTACTACAATTTGAACCCATAAATCTTCCAACAACTCACATTTCCAGTTATCTTTAATTGAAATGTTAAATTTTTTTGAATAGGCAATAAGTACACCTCCACCGTGGCTCTTTCCGTACCGGGAGCGGAACATAGCATCTCGATCTCTACGCACTACACAGTATCTGTCGTCAAAAATTTCAGATGACAATATATTATCATCAAGCCAGGTCTCACATAAACAAATTATGTCGTAGTTATTGCATAATACAGTGTTATAAATATCAATAGTTTTACTCTTCATACCTCTTATGTTTTGGTAATATATTGAAATATACATTTTATTGCTAATTTTTCCAAACAACTATTATACTAAAAAACTAAAAATAAAGAGAAGACAGAGGAAATAAACTTAACATATGAGATCGAGACTAGAGTTATTTTTAATGAAAATAAATTTAGATTCTACTGTTTTTCTTACATATATATGACCATTCTTAACCCAGACAAATGTATATCCCAACTCTTTAGCTTTTTTACGTGCGGCAGCATGTAACGACTTGTTGGCTGGTGACAAATGCTCTGATACAAATACCGGCTTCCTATCCCCTGCAATTCCCAGCAATGAGGTGTTCAGCTTTTCATTGGGGTTGGACTTATTGTATCTGTATACAGCTGAGAAAAATTCATCACGTATCCGTACATTTTTAAATTTGACAATTATGGCACGGGGAAGCTTACTTTCTTTATTTTGTTTAGCAACTCTGGTACACTTAATTACATCGTCTTGCTGTAGGATATGACCAACTACTTTAGAACATTGCTGTAAAAGGATGGGCAAGTTTTCGTTATGAAATTCAGGAACACCCTGTATTTCCAGGTTACTTTCTCTTAAATGTTGCTCCAAGTTGTTGAGGCGTTCGGATAACTCTGTTACAGAATTATCGATAACAACAAACTTTTTTGATAGCGAGGCATTGTCTTTGACTAATGTTTCGACCATTTTCTTCATTTCATCATGCATTGTGCTCATGGTCTCAACAGAATGACGAAAATCCGACATGTCATTCTTAATTGACGATAACTCGGACTTTAAAATACTTGTAATCATTCCCGGTAACTCAGCCTTTATCGCTTTGAGAACTTGTTCACTTATCGCCGATATTAAATCTTATATTCTTTATTGTACACCACATAAACAAATACATAGGACAAACATTTTAAGAAAAAAGAAAAAAAAATCATCATCATTCATTTTTTTTTTTTTTTTTTTTTTCATTAATCTTCATCATTGTTTTGTGACGAATGGGTGTAAACTGGCCTCTGCGGAGATAACTGCTGACAGTCCGAGGGCTTTTTTCTTATAGTGACGTTTTCACGAGTTATTGTTTCGACGCCGGGCACCTGAGAGCTTGCCTCACCCTCCTTAATATTGCGCACGGGCGTGTTCGAGTTGCCAACTTTTGGCTGCTTACCTATACACTCATAACATTTCCATTTGGATTTAATCTCCTTGCTCATGGAAGTAAATACTTTCCTATCAAGTATATTTGCGCAATCAAGATCATAGAACTTATTGCACTTCGTGCACTTCAAACAATCGTTGTTACCTATGACGTGCCTACAACCACCACAAACAGTACCCTTAGACGCCATCTGTGTTGCTGTATGTGAACTACGCTGGACGTCGCAAAGCTGAGGTGTAATGCACAACAAAGAATCAATAAGTTATCCACTTGTCTTGGTGATTTCTTAACAAAGGTAATAGATGTCACTGTTTTACCTCGCAGCGAGGCAACAGGTCGCCAATTTCGTAATGAAGCTCCGCTGTCCCGATGGCGCAATGGCTTGAGGCCCCGCTTATGAATAAGGAGTCGCGGGTTCGAATCCTGGTTACCACACAGCTCTTTTTCCAATTTTAAATTATCAGATTATGAGCAAAATTTATTTCTCACCAATAAGACGTCAAATTGGGATGACTGGAAACCTCGAAGGAGTGACTTGAATTTGGTATCTCACTCACACCGCCCACTGGGAGGAGCCACTCGTAACAATTCCTCAGGAAGAAACGAGAGGCACCGAGTTCAGACCACTGACCAATCACGAATTTAGAAGAGCAAAATCAAATAATTTTCAAACAAGCAATAACACACGTCCGCTCACAGCGAAGCCCAAATAGAATGGCAATTTTCCTGGCAATGTGGCCAAAGAACTCTAGTACCCTGCGCATGCAGGTAGTCGACAGTCTGAGCTTGATGTTCAGTTCACGCAAGATAGAGCGGTTTGTACAGAAGGCAGTCCAGGGAATTTGAAGCATTTTCCTCCAACACCACATCTCGAAGGCATTAATGCGGTCGCGGTCAGCCTTTTTTAAAGTCCAAGCTTGGGAATGCTATCTCGTTCTCGCGAAATCCCGGGATTTTTAAAAGGGCATAATAACTTTCAAGAATTTACATTAGTAAATATAAATAAATATTTTAGCCAATATTATACTTGGAGCTAACCATCCCAAAGGGTCAAACAGACGTGATATTTCGGAGATCATTTTTCTTTTAGTTACAGGTCCGGTTATCGTCGGGAGTTCCAGAGAGTATTGGAAGCAGTCTTCGCATTCACAATTCCAAGTAAGGCCCAATATCTTTGTTATGTTATCCAGTTTTATTCTTAACTCTTCATGCGTAGTTTCATTCGCTTCCCTTATGTTGTTTAATAATTCCTTACTATTACTCATCCACTTTTGTAGCTCAAATCCGCCCTTTCTTAAAGTTTCATTAATTTCCTTGAAGACTTTAAGACCCTTTTCAATGATTTCCACTTCAGTCATCAAATCGTCCATATAAAAATCATTCAAAATAATTTTCTTTATTTCAGGATTATTTTCGCATTCGTCATAAGCCACTTGGTGTAAAGCACGAACTGCCAAGTATGGCGCTGAGGCAGTACCAAACGTGACTGTGATTAGTTCATAATCTTCTATCTCTTTTTCAGGACTATCCCTCCAGAGTATGCGCTGATATATGGTATCCCTTCTGTCAACTAAAATTTGCCGATACATTTTAATAATATCGGCCACTAAACATATCTCATGAGATCTCCATCGCATAATAATATGCCGCAGTTCTGCCTGCAAGGTTGGTCCGATCAACAAATTGTCATTGAGTGACATCCCATTTGAACCCTTGCAGGAAGCATCGAATACGACACGCACCTTGGTCGTATCCTTATCTTCCCGTATGACAGCATGGTGTGGTAAGTATATAGCTTTTTTAATTTTTTCCTTTATCTTCTGATACCTTTTCCATGTGATATAATTCTGAATATTCATGTATAACCTTCTGGTAATCGTGTTTTAATTTATTATTTCTCCCTAATTTTGATTCTAAGCTTTTCAATCTTTTTTCAGCTATAGCTTTCGACTCACCAAACCTTCCAATCAGCTCTGCATCTCGGAACGGTAGCCTTACAACATATCTGCCATCCGTATTACGCCATGTAGAGGTTGTAAACAATTGTTCACATCTGACTTCATCCTCCGTAAGCATCTTTTTTGTCCTAGATGGTTCGGCCTCTAATTCCCAAAATTTTCGTAACACTTCATCATCTCGGACAGTGGAGTGCATCACGGTGATATGTGAATGAATGTTAGTACTTCTTTCCACTTCGACCGCCCCCGACAATATCCAGCCTAAAGCGGTGCCCTGCGCTACGAGTGTCCCGCTTGCGTTCTTCTTTAACCCGTCCCGAATAACCTTACTGTACGCTTCAGCACCTAATAAAATATCAATTTTATTAGGCCTGAAATATTCTGGATCAGCCAACTCGATGTCACCTAGATCTACTCATTCTACCCTAGTCACCTTCGTAGCTGGGAGAAGAGATGTGACAGATTTTAGGACGTAGACGGTTACCTGTAGTTCAAACGCTGGATCAATTCTCGAACCAATTGTTAAAACTACTTTGGCGGTTGAGGAAATACTTTTATCTCCACCCACACATAATACTGTACTTTTTTGAAGATATTTTCTTCAAACCCAAATACTGAACCATTGATTCAGTTACAAAGGATCCTTGTGATCCCTGATCCAATAACGCCCTTACCACGCGGTAAGTCCCATATTTCGACTTAGCCTTTAACAAGGCTGTGGTTAATAACACCGCTTGCCTGGTGTTTCTTGTTGAATGACATGAGACTAAATGTTTTTCCTCCATTTTTGCGTTATCATCCATTTTCTCATAATCAGTTGATGAGGTTCCCTCGCAAGCAGCTGAACTACCCTCACCAACTGCCAACCCAGAAACACCTGTTGGGTGTAGCAAAGAAAGGTGGCGGCGTTTGCACACCTGACACCTGTGAGTGTTTTTGCAGAACCTAGCAGAGTGGTTACCATTTAGGCAATTAAAGCACAAGTTCTTTTCTAGTACAATATTTCGACGGCTATCGATAGACTCTTTAGAAAACTTAGGGCAAGATGAAATTCTATGATCAGCGGAGCAATATGCACAAGTAACATTTTTATTAAGGATAATATACTACATGAAATGACTGAGTACTTTTAGGATCTCTATCTATTTTGTTATCCAGATTTTCCAAACAACGAAAGCGACTTATTAAAAATTCACTTAATTGATTGAATGTCGGCAAACCATCTGTGGGATCTGAAGCTACCTGCAACTCCCAAGCTTTCCTGGTTTCTTTGTCTAATCTTGTACTAACTAAATGAATTATCAAGGTATCCCAGGATGAAACATCAATTCCTAAATTTTTTATCGACTCCAAACAATCAGATGTAGTACTTATTAATCTTTTAATCTCCGTGGCTGATTCTAACGTCAAAGCCTTTTGACCGAATAGACGTTTCAAAATACTATTTGCCAGAAACTTTTTATTGTTATACATCAACTCTAATTTTTCCCAGCTTGCCTTATAATTGTCTGAAGTAACATTTACATTTCTTAATAAGGATTCCGCGTCTCCAGTTAAATATCCTTTAAGATAATACATTTTCTGTGCATCATCCAGCCTTTTATTGTTGTGAATTAACCCGACAAATAAGTCCCGAAAGGTCTGCCACTCACGTACATATTTACCGGAGAATGTGGGAATTTTTACTTCAGGCAATCTAAAATTAGAGACTTCATTACTAGTTCCTGGACTACTACGCATATCACTGCATTGACTCGTTTTACCTGCACATAAGAGCTCTTTTAAATCACTTTTAAATTGCAAATAAATTTCTTCTACGTCATCATAGACACTATCTTTATGATATTTCGAACTACACAAATCTGCCTGTTTAATTTCGCTAATTATTTTTAAATGAGTCGTATAAAACATATTCCAATGTTGTTCCAAGCTTTTCAAACGTGTTTCGATATACGAAACTGTAAGCCGGTCTTTAGGACATTTTTTAACATTTACTGCCTTTACAATTTTAGACTTAAGGTCCTCCTGAATATCATTATACGAATCCATTTTTATAAACAACAATACAAATAACAATAAAAACACACAAAAAAATAATAATAAGTAGTTAGAAAACAAGACTTGTGATAGCAGTAATCACAATTATTTAACTTAATGTCTCTAAAAACACTAAACTTTTTCAGTATTAATTCCAACAACTAGTTAAAAGTTAACTAAACGGTTTAGAATTTTTACAAGTGTTTTTAACTTAGGGCATAGGTTCCCCGTTTCAACCACTTTTTACCTATTTTTTTTACAAGTAAAAAGTTATTATGTTCGTAAATGTACTCACGGTTTTTCTTCACAACTGTACACTCACTCACACTGATGACCGACACTTGCACTATATCAATGGAGATCCTCGTGCTCCCTCATGGTTTGCTTCACCTCCCTTGCGCCGTTCCTCCAGGGTGACACGGCCAGACCTGGCTGCCGATGCTGTAGTTCCAACAGGCTGCTCCTGGCTCCAGCTCTACCCGGCGCCGCCTCCAACTCCTGGGCACCTTTCACTTGGTACCCCTGCTGAAGGGGCTGCTCTGGACAGCAATCCGCTGCCCAGTACTGACGCGTAGGGTGGTAGTCACTTCCACCACCAGTGACCACCAAAAACACTCGCGACCTCACCATATCCACCTCGAAGGACCATATTTGTTTACGACCAAGGGTCGACTTGGAGGGATGGATGGATATCAAATAACACAGAACACACCACCGGATTAACTTCACTTTACGTATATTGAACTTAGTACCACTGTTTCCCGATAGGTGCGCTGCTGCTCTCAAAAAAACAATATTTTTGGATCGAGCTTATACTATCCGCGGTAACGAAACCATAGCGGCTTCTAATTTGACGCCAACGCCATCTATCGAGCTTGAGAGTACTAATTGCCCATTAATTAGTCGCTATGATTCCGTTCCCTTTCATATTTACTCTGAACAGTAGAGAAGCAATTTAAAATAGCTGGGGGCGACTACGTTAACATTTAATTTAGTTGCACGTTAGTGTCAATGGATCTTAATATTTAGAATTCGGAACATATGTTTACATTAACAAGATTCTTATCAATGTTGATTTGTTGAGTGCGAACCGAGTTTTGAAATATTAAAATAGTTTTCATGTGCTTAAATTTAGAGCAATCTGCCTTCAAGTGGTTGATGTTTCAAGTGAATAAAACCGGACCCACCAAGTAAAATGCTTATGTTAGTTTAAAACTTATTATAAACAGTGTATTCCAGTGAAATAACTTGTTGTTTGTGCATTAATGAACACGTTTAGGCATCGAAATAAGGTTTAAATATTTTTTAATTCACGAAAAACCCTTTAAATAGTATTTATTTGGAAAACAATAATAAATCTTTTTTATCCCTGCTAATTTGACGTAAAAACAATACTGCTAGTGGTCAAAAATCCCGTCAGAGTACGAAAAGAATGAACTTTTTAAGAGTGACGACGTCACAAAACCGCTAAGAAAACAATCTTGTTTTAAGATTGTAATAAGGTTGTTTTGAAGGTGTCATGGTACGAAAAGCCTAAGTAAGATTAAAACAATTCCTACTGTTTTAAGGTTGGCCCCTAAGTCTCAGCTCCGTAGCTAAATATGGAGAAGACTAAACATTTGACCAGTTTGGTTTTGGTTTTGCGTGAAATGTTGCGATCCCCCTCCATAATGCCTTGCAACTGCGACTAATTGCTAATGCATAAATCACGACCGACACTCTGAACTCATTTAAAAGAAAATTGTACAAATACTTTAAGGAGCCTTACCTTTGATTTATCACTCCAACAATTTAATTAATTTATTGGAAAAAAATTGTAATAAAGTATAGTCTTTTTATTTTTATGTATTTTATATAATGTGACTTATTTCTGGACATTTTATTTTTATTTTATTAATTCGGAATTTACATCTATTCCAATTCTATTATAATTTACTAGCGACCCGTCCCGTTTTTTTACTTTGTAACACTGGTGATCCTTAAATCCTTACTAATATTATAAAACCGAAAGTGAGTTTGTTTGTTTGTTTGTTACATCTTCACGCCTAAATGACAAAACCGATTTTGATGAAACTTGGTACACGGATAGACCCTGTCCTGGAATAGGACATAGGATACTTTTTATCCCGGAAGTATGTTCGCTTGGGATAATTTTCTGCTATCACGCGGGCGAAGCCGCTGGGAGCAGCTAGTAAATAAATAAATTGCACTTTTAGCCATTTCTATTGCTGATGTTAGCACCGAGATAGATGAAGTTATCAACCAACTCAAGCCCAAGAGTTCCCGTGAGTTGCAGCTTTCTGCTTCGGTCTACTACTATCATCTTGGTTTTGCTGTGATTAATATTGAGACCCATTTCCAGGCTAATGCGCTCCATTTTATTCAGTATCTCAACCATTTCTGCTTCATTGGCGGCCAGAAGCGTGGTGTCGTCTGCGTACCGGAGGTTAGAGATCTTGGTGCCTCCGATCGCGATAGTGACTCCTCCGTCCCAGTTTTTACAGGCTCTCTGATTATGTACTCTACATAAATATTGAAGAGGATGGGTGACAGAATGCAGCCTTGTCTAACACCTTTTTCGACACTGAAAGAGCCCGAAGTTGCTCCGTCAATTTTAACGACACCCTCGCTGTTAAGGTACAGATTTTCTGTAAGTGCAACTAGGTGTTCAGTTACTCCCAATCCCCGCAGCACCCCCTAAAGGGCCGACCAAACAACACAATCAAAGGCCTTGCTGTAGTCATTAAAACACAAGATGAGTGGTGTGTTAAACTCATAAGCCTTTTCTATTGGCTGTCGTACATTTAGGATTTGCTCCCGGGTACCTTTGCCTTTGGCGGAACCTGCCTGTTCTTGTGGGATCTGCCAGTCCAAGAAGTGTTGTTTATTATTTGTAGCAACACCTTACTGGCGTGAGATATAAGAACCGGAGTCCTTTCGTGGAACCTTTCTTATGGAGCCCATAGGAAACGACCAATTTGGAACCGTGCACTAGCTTCTGACGTTTTATAAGTGCCCATGTAGGCCTATGTGAAATAAAATATTTTGACTTTTTTGACTTTGACTTTGGAGTGGCAGTATAACCTACCTCGTCCAATCTTTTGTCCATTCCCCTTTTTGCCAGATGCCGTTACACAATTTAAGGAGGATGTTAATGCCAGCTGGACCCATTGCTTTTAAAATCTCAGTTGTCAGTTAATCTCAAAAAAAATTTCAATGGTACAAATTTATTTTACTCATAACTGTACTTTAATTTGTACTATGAGCAGAAAAGTAAATTGATCACAAAATCTATAGTATAAATAAAAACGAATTGCAATTCTGTTAGTCTTGCTAAAACTCGAGAACGCCTGGACCGATATGGCTAATTTTAGTCTTGAAATATTCGTGTTTAAACGGTGAGAAAAACTGGAAATAAATCACAAAAAAAAAGAATCGGATACAACGCCATCTCTAATTAAAATATCATTTCGCCGGGTCAGCTAGTATAAAATATAGTTGAATGTTTAAAACTATGAACAAGCGCAGCAAGCTCGGAATTTTAAGGCACCCGACACGGATAGGATAGCGTTCGTGGATATTTTTTTATAACCACCTAGAAATAAGAAGCCACAGCGGAGGCCCCGCAGAGGGCCTCCGTCGACCTTACCCAATTACCCGCTCAATTAAAATTCTGTTTAATTATTGGTGGTCATTAACTACTTTTGGATTAAAGAATTATAATTTGAAATTGGTTGCTTTAAATAGTGATCGTATTTAAAGCAACCGACTCCAGTTGTAAAGCCAAATATTAGTATTAGTAGGTAATCTATCTACTATAAAAATGAATGAATTAAAATTAAAGACTTAAAATTATGTAAGTACCTACCTCGTTCTGCCGAAAAGTTAATCTTGATAAACAACAAAACATTTTGACTACCAATTCACATGCTGTTGATATCATGTACGTTTTAACAATAAGAATACTGAACAAAGTGCACTTCCTAGTAATAAATGTACTAATCTAGATTCCTATTAAAATTGTAATGCTTCAAGAAAAAAACAATCGAATAGAGTAATAAAACTGTATTACTGTGACAATGGGTGGTCGGTAATAAGTAGGTAGGGACGCAGCGGTGAGTAGCGACGGCGGCGTGTCATATCATAGCGACGCACTGTAACCTACCTACCTATCTACGTAGCTACAGCTAGAGATGGGTTTCTACCCGGTAAATACCCAAAATACCCAAATGCAGGGTTTTTACACGGTATTTACTCTTTAGACATTTTTTGTTTTTTATACATTTTTAGCGACTCCGCTACTGAATGTCGAAGTTTGAAATGTCGACGTATGTTATTTCTAAAGTACAGGATCTCGATGTACGGAGAATGGATTGCCTCCGTACTGTTAGTTCGGTATCGACACTATCGCTATTGGAAAAATTGTAATAGGTAATAAACAAAACTCATTCATAAATAGATATACTTACTCGTATCTTTAAATTATTAAAAAAGAAAAAAAACAATTTAACCAGAACCAAACAAAAAAATAATGCGCTTAGAGCATTTTATAACATAATGTTATTTAAAACACTATTTAAGTTAAATATGTATTATAGATCAGTAATTTAATTTATTTCAGTTTTGTATATAAAATTAAATCTTCAGATACGCTATGTACGCAAGACCACTTATGTGTTCTTTTAAATCTACGTTATCCTTCTTTAATAACTGTTCTCTGATTTTTAGGATATGGATTTTTTTTTCGGTGGCAAAATCATCCAATGACAAACCCCGCTCTTGGGTGGAGCGAAAGATAGTGTCAGACTCTTACTGACTAAAAACCCACGCCGTTCCTTCTAGCCTCTTCATACCGGGGCTTGAGTTCCTTTCGGATTACCCTGGCCCCAGTAGGCAGGATATGGCATGATTTTTTGTATTTACGTCTCTTTATATTAGCATTAATTCAACATATTTATCATAATAATAATAGGTACAAACAATTACTAATATCCGTAAATATGAAGTAAATTTATTTTTACACATATTTGCTAAATATAATGTTGTAGGAGTACCAGTAACAGTACGGAGGCATTTCATACTCCGTAACAAGGTCATTTCGAACTGGCGTACATCGCACTCGTATGCTTTCTAACTAACGATAAGTCGGCCTTGCATACTTCGCTTCAGTGAACTTTCGAACTGGCGTACATCGAGATCCTGTACTTTAGAACTAACATACGTCGACATTTCAAACTTCGACATTCAGTAGCGGAGTCATTTTTAGCAATAAAAAAATGTTCATCAAATATGTTTTATGCATGTTCATGGTGTCGGCAAAGAATAGTTTTCTTTCTACTCTACAAATCATGTCAAAATTGCACGTCCGTATTTTTTAAATATTTTACGTACAGAGCGTTTCACTTAAGAAGTTTCTTTGCCGTAATGTTGGCAATACGGAAAAACAGTGTTGCAATATTTTTAGCATATAAATTACTTAATATTAGGGAGATTAACTTATATTTCATTACTTTTAACAATTTTTGTTTTTTTTTTTTACTATTTTTGAATAAAGTATAGGGTGCTGGGCTCCACTCCGATTGTCCTGCAATTCTTTCAAATACCGAAAACGCCACGCCACAGTATCGTTCCTCTCTATAACAACATCCTTTTAAACCTGTTTTTTTTTTTAAATAAAATCCCATTCCTCTTATAGTTCTCCAAAAAGTGCTGCAACTACCGTTAAAATCGATTTCGTTGCGCATTTCGGGTGAAATTTTGATAGAGTAGGCAATACTTTCCTTTTTCCCTTCTTTTTTGTGTAGACAGTCAGGGGAGCCAACATAACGCCGAAGGAACGTCTTAAGTGAAACGCACTGTATGTATTTTATTTTCGACACTTACACAGATATACAAAATTAAAAAACAACGTGTAGAACACTTAAGATAAAATAAAAAATAAAAAACAAAAAAGAATAAAAAAATAAAATAAACATTGTATAAGTTGTTTATTGCTACAAACTTGAAAATAAGATGAAATTTTACATTTATGCAAAAATTACAGTTAAACTTCATTTAACAAAAATAATAATCAGGCGTTGAAACGTAAAAATATACGAAAGGAGCCGATTTTATAACATGGAGGTGTTCAAAACAGGTAAACGATCTAAAATTCAACTAAACTTTATTTAATAAATCGTCCCAAAAAGTGTTAAAGGTTTATACCTATAGTTTTGGGTATTTTTCATTTCTCCTAGTTCGGCTCCAGAACTTTTGTGTACATGTATTTTACTTTTTGAAGCATATGATTGTTAATATACATTATGTACTTTTTTTGTGAAACAAATAAATATTATTATTATTATTTACCGGGTAAAAACCCTGCTTATACCCAAATTGGGTATTTACCCGGTAAATACCCGATGGGGTTTTACCCACCGCCCATCTCTAGCTACAGCATGGATCGACCGGACTCCTGACCTCATTTACAATAGGGTAGTATTTAAACAAATACTTAACTGTAAATAAAAGATTTAAATGACAAAAAAAAAAATTGGGTGATAGAATCAGTAAGTGAGCGACTGACTGCGAGCGGCGAGAAATCAACAGAACAGCAACTTATAAGTTGAGTTACTTGAAATACAAAATGAGATGGTTCATAACAGGGGCGCCGGCTTTTAGAAAATCTCATTCAACAAATGATTTTTTATACTGAGCGACATTTTATCTTAAATGAAGTGTTTCGAATGACCTAAATATCGATAGTTATGTATTGTGTATGTATGTCACAAGGTAATTTGATAATTTGAATATTGCGAAAACCCAGATAATAAAAAAATGGTGAAATAAAATGTGCGAGGAACTTTGACGTAGCGTTCGCCAGCCGCTGCCGCGACACCGCTCTCTTCGCTCGCCTCACGCGCGATTGGTTACAGTTGTAGCTTAACCTAACCCACTCGTATTTCAACCAGGGACCGTACAACCCCGAATATAAGTTAATTCTTTCGAAAGGGTTACAGGTTGTACGCCTACAGTAACGGAAAGTGTTATCTCTTGGTAGTGCTAGCCCTTTCATAACCCTAACGTTAGAGTAACCCTATTAATAAGTTAACTCGTACAAGACGTTACCGGTTCTTGTATGATTTCCAATTGAAACAAATAACCCTTTGAAAGGGTTCGTCGGGGTTATCAAAGGGTTTTGGAGAGCAGGAATGGATTTTGACCTTGAAAGTTTGGAATCGTATAGAATTGCCCATAAGTGTTTTTTACTCGGTTTGATAGGACAGTGCTTGCTTTTTAAATTTTAATAACGTCTGAATATTTTTGCTAGGATTTTTGTTGTATTTGTGGTATGTATTAGTTTTGACAAAGATCATTGGACATATCTGACCCGCTTTGTGAAGAGTGGGGGTATTAATCAAAATAGTTTTAACCCTTCAGATACCGTCAATTAGAAACACAATAGTAAGACAATAGATGGTCGCTTGGAGATTCATGAATTAAACTAAGGGGAAAATTATAACCTTTAATTGTATATAATTATTTAATTAAATATCAATGGAGGATAATAAATATAAATGTCTGAAGGCATATTTTTGTAACGGACCGCCATTCGAAAATGTTATTTTAATAGACACCGGTTCCGATTTATGCGTTTTTATGCGTTTTTCAGCAGTTAGAACACCATGCACGAGCACAAAACATGGCTTAACAGCTTTTTTTCTATGGTGATCAAAAATCATCCAATGACAACTCGCGCTCTTGGGCGGAGCAGGAGATAGTGTCAGACTCTGACTAAAAGCCACCCCGTTCTTTCTAGCCTTCATACAGGGATCGAGCTCCCTTTCGGATAACACTGGACCCAGTAGGCTTTGACCCAGCTGGGCGCCAGCTGTTGCTGACAACTCCTCGAGGCGCGGGGAAACAGTGCGCGATTTCGACGTCTTGGGCTCGGTCCGGACAGTTACCGGGCGGTCGGACAGCGAGCTATCCATGGCTCACTGTTCGCAAGCCCGCGTCTACGGCGGTCGGCCTCTTCCTTTGCTAGCATTACTGCTTCGCAGAAGGAGGCGACCGCCTGTCACTCCTCTTCGCTCTGGACCATGGCCTGAACTAACGCCCAGCGCGTAAGGTCTCCGCCGCCGATCGCCCCCACGAGAGCACGGCAATGCTCCGCCCAAGCAAGGCACACCTTGACTGTGTGCTCCACCGTGTCCTCCGGGCGTTACACATAGTGGCGACACCCGGGCGTCTCTTCCGCTTGAATCCGGTGCAGGGACTTCCCGAACGTGCCATGTCCGATGAGGACCTGCGTCATGCGGAAGGTAAGGACGCCGCGAGATCTTTCCAGCCACGCCTCAAAGAGGGGACTTACCGCTATAATTGGCGTGCCCACGACTTAACAGCTGCGGTTGCCTCAGCCATCAACACATACGGCCCGATACGCTTTCCAACGCTACGATTTTAGTCCATCCGCGTTCTAATGCCGAGCTTTCTTTGATAATTCTCTCTTTGAGATCTTGTTTGATATTTATTTCTGAATTTCAAATTTTGTGTAATCTGTATAGTATTTTTATGTCAAATTTTTATTTTTTTATCTTTTATATTCACCTAGTTATATGTTCATGCTGTGGTCTCCTGTAACTGCAGGAGCACACGTTAAAGGACCCCATGCCTAGTGATTTATACTGTGTCTGTGTAACCTTTGTTGGAGATCCAAATAAATAAATGAATAACAAATGCATCTGACATGTCAATAGGGGCCGTGCTGCAGCAACAAGATGTTAAGCAATGGGAATCCTCCTCCTCCTCGAGTCGTACTCCTCATTACTGAGGGTCGTGAAGTTCCCGCTGGATTAGCTTCTTAGTAATGGTATGTCGCCATCTGTGACGGTTCTTAGCGTCATGAAGTGCGACGTGCAATTGGGTGTCCAGTGTGGATCGGACCTGATCTGCCCATCTTATTGGGCTGCGGCCCCTTGGTCGTTTGCCATCAACCATGCCAGTTACGATGAGCAGTTGAAGGTTGTGGCCATTTTTCCTGGCAATGTGGCCAAAGAACTCTAGTACTCTGTGCATACAGGTAGTCGACAGTCTGATCTTGATGTTCAGTTCGCGTAAGGCTGTTTGTACGGGAGGCAGTCCAGGGAATTTGAAGCACTTTCCTCCAGCACCACATCTCGAAGGCATCAATGCGGTCGCGGTCAGCCTTTTTTAAAATCCAAGTCTCAGCCCCGTAGCTAAATATGGAGAAGACTAAACTTTTGACCAGTTTGGTTTTGGTTTTGCATGAAATGTTACGATCCCTCCATATGCCTTTGCAACTGCGACATTGCCCTTTTGGCCATTCCTATGCGCCTCCGGATTTTTTTTTCACAAGAACCTGTATTGCTGATGTTCGCACCGAGATAGATAAAGTTATCAACCACCTCAAGTCCAAGAGTTCCCGTGAGTTGTAGCTTTCTGCTTCGGTCTACTACCATCATCTTGGGTTTGCTGTGATTGATCTTGAGACCCATTTTCAGGCTATTGCGCTCAATTCTATTCAGTATCTCCACCATTTCTGCTTCATTGGCGGCCAAAAGCGTGGTGCCGTCTGCGTACCGGATGTTAGATATCTTGGTGCCTCCGACGGTGACTCCTCTATCTCAGTTTTCTGCACTGGGTTTCTTTTCTAAGAAACTGAACTCAGTACAGAAAAAATATAGTCCGTACGACCGTGAGTTGTTGGCAGTGTACGAGGCTTTAAGGTATTTTCGTCACATGGTAGAGGCACGAAACTTCGTGGTCATCACAAACCATCGCCCACTCACGTACGCTTTTACAACAGTGCTATACATATATTTTGTTAAATCCAACACAACAAGGACGACAAAGTATAGAAGAGTACTACTGCTCGTATATACTCGGCAACCCCCGCACTGTAGGGAGCTGTGCCCATATCGCTAGCATAATATCTATCTGTATTGGACCAGACATCAGGAAGCAACAGACGCGCCCGCTGCCTTTTTATCGATCTTATGCTTGATTTGGATCAAATTGAATAAAAATTATAAATAGACTAGCTTTTGCCCGCGCGGCTTCGCTCCCGCTCTTCCCTACTCCACCCTACTCTACCCTACTCTACCCTAATCTACCCTACTCTACCCTACTCTACCCTACTCTACCCTACTCTACCCTACTCTACCCTACTCTACCCTACTCTACCCTACTCTACCCTACTCTACCCTACTCTACCCTACTCTACCCTACTCTACCCTACTCTACCCTACTCTACCCTACTCTACCCTACTCTACTCTACTACTCTACCCTACTCTACCCTACTCTACCCTACTCTACCCTACTCTACCCTACCCTACTCTACCCTACTCTACCCTACTCTACCCTACTCTACCCTACTCTACCCTACTCTACCCTACTCTACCCTACTCTACCCTACTCTACCCTACTCTACCCTACTCTACCCTACTCTACCCTACTCTACCCTACTCTACCCTACTCTACCCTACTCTACCCTACTCTACCCTACTCTACCCTACTCTACCCTACTCTACCCTACTACTCTACCCTACTCTACCCTACCCTACCCTACTCTACCCTACTCTACCCTACTCTACCCTACACTACCCTAATTTTTTTTCCATAAGAACCTTCTCCTCACAATAAAAATCACAACAAAAAAAAATCAGCCAAATCGGTCAAGCCGTTTTCATGCCAAGTCGTGACAACGGAAAACGGGGGTCATTTTTATATATATAGATAGATTAGCATTTTATTAATATTTCCCAAATCAGTTTATGACACTTGAATTTATCTAGATCCCCGTGGCTCACATTAATGTGACTAATGCCATAGTAAATCAGAGCCTTATATCATTACATACTGCTATATTTCGTTTGTGTCTGCCGTTAGTATGGTTTCCATACTTAGGTGCCCAATGATCTTTAAATCTGTGTTTTACAAAAAACTTTAGACGTCTGCGATGCTTTTTCAGCAAAATATTGGCGAAAAACTAATTTTTCACAGTTTCTATGGCGAAACCATGGGGTTTTAGTCTTACTGCTCCTAAAATATAAATACAGGATTTTTTTTAATATATTTTTATATTTTTTTTTATAAATTCTATCTGTTATTTTCCTAAATTTCAGGTCTCTGCAATCATCATCTTCCTGCCATTATCCCGTTTTATTTGGGGTCGGCGCAACACGTTATTTTCTTCCATTCTGTCCTATCGCTCGTCACGCTATCATTAACTCCATTTTCATTCATATCACTTCTCACATAATCTATCCATCTTTTCTTTGACCTCCCTCTCCCTCTCCATCCATCCACACTTGTAAATTCATAACTCTTTTAGCAACATGCGATTCATCTCTCCTCCTTACATGACCATACCAAGAAAAACGATTCCCTTTCAACTTTTCAGTCACTAGCGCCACTTTCAAACTTTCCCTAATATACTCATTTCTCACTTTATCCATTCTCGTCACACCACACATCCATCTTAAGATTCTCTGAATCTCCACTACATGCAATCTTTTTTCATCCGTCTTTTTCAGAGCCGAACATTCTCATTCATACATATACGTACAACAGGCCCTATCACGGATTTGTAGATTTTACCCTTCAACTTGGAGGAGCATCCGTGGGTCACAAGTTATTCCCATGACCTGTCGCCATTTCATCCATCCTGCGTTGATCCGATGAGCCCCGGTCTACCTTTTTTTTCCGATGGGGAAAATCATCGTATGACAAAACCCGCTCTTGGGTGGAGCGGGAGATAGTGTCAGACTCTTACTGACTAAAAACCCCATCCCGTTCCTTCTAGCCTTCCTACCGGGGCACAAGCTCCCTTTCGGACAATCCTGTCACCTGTAGGCTTCGACGCAACTGGGCCCCTCCTGCTGCTGACAACTCCTTGAGGAGCGCGGGAACAGTACGCGCTGTCGACGTCTTGGACTCGGTCCATTACCGGACGATCGGACAGCGAGCTACCCATGGCTCGCCGTTCGCGAGCTCGCGTCTATCGGATCGGAATACCGGCGACGGCGGAGAGGGCGCCGTAGCCTGATGCGGTCGGCCTCCTCCTTTTCTAGCATTACGCGTACTTACCGAATGCATGCAGTTTAGTACTTTAAAATAAGGTACGAGAGATAACATTACAATATTTGTAGCCTGAATGGGTAACTTTGTTACAGCAACGACTGTATAAGGGGTAGCCCGTTCAAAACGTCAGAATCAGAATGTCTTTATTGTGGGCATAGGTTACATACAGATGTTAAAAATTAATAATAAATTACAGTTCCATTATGTCCTGCCAATTAGGCATACAATAATAAATTACAGAATATACTAAAACATATTTAAAAATAATTGTGTCAAAAGAATTATAAATGTCAAAAATACGTAATTATTCATTAATTTAGGAAATCCTGGATCGCGTAGTAAGCCTTATCGATTAAGAAATTACGTAATTTATATTTAAATATTGCAATTTCCTTAGTGCTCAAAATGTCAATAGGTATTTTATTGTAAATATTTGATGCCATACCAAAGAAACTTTTGTCAAACTGAGCCGTTTTATGTGGTACATTAGATATTTTTAACATATGTCTTTTTGATTTAAGTTTATCGAATAGATTTTTTATTAACTTTTACAAATACGGCTACTTCATAAATATAAATGCATGGAAAAGTCAATATCTTTAATTTTTTTAAATGAGCTTCACATGAGTAACGTCTAACCATTAAAAAATATAACCCACCCAGAATGGGTTTTATAATAAACAGGTAAGCAAATCGAAAGGGTTTTGAAGAGGTTATCCATTGATGAGGGTTTTCGTAAAAAAGTGTAACCAATATGAAATGAGTTTTAAAACAACACTTTGTCAAAACCCTATTGAAAACCCTTTCAATGGGTAACCAAAATGGTCCCTGATTTCATTTCACCCGATTCAAAATGATGAATCTGCCTGCGACTAGATAATTAAACAATGGTGAAAACATTTCTTTAAGTGATTTTTTTAGTAGTTTGTTGTGTAAAACCTCAATTTTATTTATAGTCGCTCACTTACTAATTTAGTCGCCTAGCTAGGGCTTCAACTTACAATAACCCACTTTTAGTTAGCTCGTTCTGGATTTTATTATTGATTAATATTTGTCGCTTACGCAAATTCATACCGCTCAAGTTATTCAAATATTATCTCATCATCAGTCGCTAAGTTTTTTTTTTATTCGGTCGTTTTATAATTCTCCTTTCCTTCCCTTCCTTTTTCCTTTTCCTTTGTCATAGGAAATGTTGGAATTCGCCCGAGCCGCAGACGAAGGTGTTGTGGAGGCGAGTGAAGAAAAATTATTATTTCTCCATTAATTTTCATATCACAATCATACATTTTTTATATTACAATCATAAATTTTTATATTAATATAGGTAAATTATTAATGATGGAGAAGTTAATTTCATCATTTAATTTAAAAAAAAAAAAAACAATAAATGTATGGGGCTTGGGTCTAAAACAATAAATTCATACATAGGCTGGAAGCATAAATATCTTGATTTTTTTGAGCATTAAATAATACTTTACAGCCTCCCGTTTTTTTTTCAAGCGAAGTGGAAAAAATATAAGCTTCTCCAAATAAATATTTTAAAATGTTATGCTGCTTTTGAAAAACGTATGCAATTAAAGACGTCAGAAAGGAAAGGTCCAAGGTCAAAAACGGACTTTTCAAACCGTTTATTCCCATCGGCCACCCCTGAGTTTGCCACCGGGGTGGCGGTTGAAACTTTTTCATTCCCATCGGTCACCCCTTTTTTTTTAAAGTGTGGAAATCCAGAAAACTCCTGTGACAAGCTCAGAGGTGGCCGATCCAAGCCCTGATTCAGGCTATGGTCGCGAATCGCGAGCGAGTGTAGAGCGCGCTTAAGGTGGTGCATCATGACTCACATTTTCACTGTTTTTCATACAACCGCTCATAACTGATTATGACGTTATTACACATTTTTCATTAGATATTTTGGAAACACAGTATCTTGTGGATATTATCTAAATTTCTAAAGAAACCAATTTCTAAATTTGTGTAAAACTAATCCAGTAAAAACCTCTGAAAATCTCCTATTTTTTATGAACTTTGACACTTCATAATTTGCCTAAAAATTAAAAAGTCAAAAAAGTAATCCTCTAGAGACCTTGCAAATTTTATTAAGATTCTAAATGACGACAAATATTTCCAAAAACTTTTAAGGGTTTAAAAAAAAACAGCTATTTCCTGGAGCAAGTTTTGTGAAATTTTCGAGTAAATCTCGGAAATACCGAATACTAACAGAGTTTCCAGTCGTTATCTCTCTTTTTTTGCGTTGCCTTTTCGTCAAACATCGCGTTGGATTGCATTAAATGAAGTAACAAGCTTTTAAACCATTTTCGATGTTTACGATAAGCGAGTGGAGAAGGACCCTCTTAAGAGTGAGGTGTGTCTTCATAGAATTTTCGCGACCGATGTGTGACAGAGCAAAAGCATCAGTCAGCGCGCGCTTGGGAGTAGGATGGAACATAGGTATGGAATGCGTTTTCGTTCGCAAGCACGTATTTCTACCCTCCATTTGGAATTGTAAAAGGTACGAAACCCAACACCTCGATACCATGCTTCAATTCTTGGACCACACCTGGAGTATCTGAGTGCGGTCCGAATCCGGATGCAATAAGTCTTAGGTATTTTTAACATGTGCTTATCCCACTAAAAACATTTCATGTAAATTGTTCCCAAGATGACCACGTAAGTTTTGCCCTGTGAAAAAGATATCAGATCTCATGTAGAGCAAAGCTTCTGAATTACACGGCCTAACTCTACTGACCCTAACTTCACAAATTCTACACATAAGTAAAAATTTATTTTCACAGGGCAAACCTTACGTGATCGTCCTGGCAATATTTTACATGAAATGTTTTTAGTGGGATAAGTGTTAGGATGTCTGTGACGTGAAAGCACTGCTGTATCATCAGCATAGGTCGCGATTGTCAACTCATCATCATATGGTAAGTCAGCTGTACTTATATACTGTATACAATGTTGCGGCCAGCACTGACCCCTAGAAAACTCCAGGTTCTATTTGGTATATAGATGACAAGCAATCTCCAATACTGACCTGAAATATATGATCTTTGAGGTAGGATTTCAGGATCATGTAGGCAGTGTTTGGCAAACATCACTTTAATTTATACAAGAGGCACTTATGCAACACGCGGTCGAAGGCTTGCTGAACATCAAGGAATACAGCAGAGCAGAGTTCCCTTTTTACTAATGCTTGACGGATGGTGTGAGTCACTCGATGGATCTGCTCCACAGTGCACATGTCACAAGATTTTGGTAAAAAAGAAAATAATAAAGCACGAAGGGAAAAATGTTTATCATAAGTAATTAAATAAAAAACAGGGTACGTTTTTTTTAGGTGGGAAAAATCATCGTATGATGGTCCCCGCCCTTGGGCAGAGCCCCCCACCCTTAAGAGTCGTACATGCCCGTACGACTATTAAGGGCGGGGGATGTCATAGGACGATTTTTATCAACGTAAAAAAAACTTACCCAGCTTTTTATATATAGATATCTCAAAAGTGTTTAATTTCCTTGATTACGTATGAGAAAATATGTGACGAAAAATCTTTTATATAATTTAATTTCAACTAATACACTAGGTATATAACCACAAAAACTCATTTTAACCCCTCAGATACCGTCAATTAGAGACACAATAGTAAGACAATAGATGCGCGGCCACCGGTGGTCGCTTGGGGATTCATGAATTAAAGAGCAATTCATCGAATAATAAACGTTCGGTGAATATTTCAGTCGAAGTAGCATTTGACGATAAAAGATTGTTTCGCAATAAGTCCTATTTGGTCAAACGTTCAGTCGACTTTTCGTTAATCGACCATGTGACTCTCGAAGTATCATTACGGACCCCAATAAGAGACACACATTTTGAGCAGCTCAGTAATCCCAATGTTGTGTAGATGCAATGTTTTGTGTAAAGTAAACAAAAAATACCATTTATTTTTCTATTTTAGCTTTGATCTTTTTAGTGTGAAGTACTTGTTATCAATAAAATGAATTGATATTTTAGTATATTTTCACTCTCTGGAGTTAATGAGTTACAACAATAGGACCTTTGAATATTGGCAGACGACAAACTTCGCAAAATTACCCGAAGACTATTTTTAAAAATTCCAATTAATTCTGTAAATTGACAAAATATTGCTAATAGAAAAAAATAGATAAACCAGAGCTGATACAAAAAGTAATTACGATTTCAGCATCGCTCTAATGGATACTTATGCAATAATCAGGTCTATAATCCTCGGCAACAAAAAGAGCGATTAGTCAGTCAGCCTAGATTATACATAAAAGATAATAAAGGGAAAATAAATACAACAAAAGAAAACATCATCCTTACCTATGTAATTACTTTCTTATAGTTGTTGTAGAATGTTGTAAAAATGTCACTTTTATGCGGCATCTATAACTGCAAAATCCAGATTATTTATAAGGGGCCTGCTGGAGAAGTGTAGGTGTTTAATTAATAATAATTAGAATGTACAGTATTCAAGATTTCGAATCTTTCTTATCGGGATTGTTTTGACAGTATTCACCTCAAAACGACCTTCAAAACATGTATTTGACATTGACGTACACTGCGTTCCGAATTGCGATAAAAGTGATAATACTGCAAATCCAACCAAAGCGTAACGTCACAATTATTACTTAATAGCCCTTATATTTTGTGACTTTAAATTTGGTTGGATTCGCAATAGAACCACTTCTAGCACAATTCGAAACGCTGGAAATCATGGAGTATTTTGTTTTTTGCACGTAAGGCTAGGCTGTAATCTTTTAACCATATTGCCTATTACGTCAATGTTTGTAGTATTTTGCAGTCAAAAGTGAATGCTCAAAAAAAACCCAGCTCCGACAGAAACGAGATGTCTCTCAAATGATCAATAATACTAAGTAATAAAACAATAACCAGCTATTATTGGAATCCTTACTTGCAAACAAAACACAATTGTATATGCCAATGTGCAAGTTTTATTAATCATGCATTGACTTTAAAACTGCAATTACAATTCAATATTCATTTTTTTTAACTGAATTAAAAAAAGGAGGAGGTTCTCAATTCGGTTGAATTTTTTATACCTATTTGTTTTTTTTTATGTTGTTACCTCGGAACTCCGTCGTTTATAGACCGATTTACAATTGAATTTTATCGTCTAAAAAGATATGCTTCCAAATTGGTCTATTTTTTTTAAATCCAGACTTTCTGATGATGGAATCCATGAGGAATCGAGGGAGCTCCTCAAATATTATAGGCAACTATATGGTGATTTTAATATTTTTATCGAGAACTTGAGCATTTACAGTCAAAAAGTAACATTTCATGAAGTGAAACTGATAAAGAAGACCAGGAGTAATAATAATAATTATAATTTTTTCGTTTATTTTTACAATATACACATAAATTATATTTTTAAATATTCAATAAAAAATATATTAGTAGCCCACCGGAATCGGGAACAGGGTTCAAGCTACCGGCCGGCGGTCAGGGCTCCAGAGAAAAAACCTCCTGACTATACGAGCCGTGTCCAGTAACACCGCTTTCGGAATCAATCCCTTGATCCAGCCGCCTAACGAGAGCCTCCTAAGGTGTTGGTCGTGGCTCTTGGCTATTAAGCCATTGGCTGAAACAACTACAGGTACAATGATCGCTGAATCAACTTCCCACATGTCGACAACCTAGCGAGCCAAGTCAATATACTTGATTTGCTTATCTTTCTCGGCTTTCACGAGATTCTCATCATGCGGAACGGATATGTCAACAATCATTGCACGCCCCTCGCATCGGTCCACCACCACTATATCAGGCTTATTGGCCAAAATAGTCCTGCCAGTGGTGATGGTCCGATCCCAGTACAAGGTGATATGACCATTATCAAGAACTGGGTCGGGCTCATACCTATCGTATAGCACTTCCGATTCGACAAGAAAGTATTTCAGAGCAAGTTGCTGATGGATAATCCTTGCTACAAGGTTGTGCCTATGCAAGTACTCTCCGTTAGCTAGACGAGAACAACCAGAGATAATGTGACGAATTGATTCTCCCGGACGGTGACATGCCCGATAGATGTCAACCGTGCCGTCCTTCACAATAAATCTCAGGTAGTTATTCGCCATGATCACTTCGTCCATAATTGCGCAGACAAAACCTTCGGTTTCCCAAAAGAGGGCATAGAAACGCAGCCAGGCTACGGACGCCCATTAGTCGGCCCATGAAGGGCCCGTTAAAGCTCCTTGCTCTGCCATACTTCACTGCGATCGTTAGTGTCAAGCACTATCGGTTTGCGCCAGTTCTCGTTAGCCAGGGCAAGCGGGGTGAGTCCCTTGTCCACTGCCACTACATCACGATGCATACCCACGTCGGCGGCTAGGAAGTATTTCCTGAGACTGCATACCTCGCGATTGTGCAGGGTCTTAGCATTTAAAAAGCCTCGACCCCCACACTTCCGCGGGATATACATACAGTCTCATTACCGACGACCGAGGGTGATGCATTCGATATGCAGTCAGCAGTGTACGAACTACCTATCCAGGGCGTCAAGTTCCGTTTGAGCGTACATCAATACTGGCATGACCCAAGCGTTGAAGGCACGCACCTTGTTACCATCTGACAGAAGGCTATTAAGTACCTTCTTCAGGCGGCCAAAGAATCCTTCAACGATTGCTTAATGTCAGTGGCATTGATGCCTAACGCTTCCGACAGACCCAAATACATGTAGGTTTCGTTTGGAGAGAGGGATCTCAGGTTTATGGAATCCGATAGTTAGGTACCCACAGATTCCACATTCACCGAAACCACAATGGATGTAAGAACCTTGTAAAATGTCGGCAATCACGTAATCGGCCGATAGTTTTTGGGTTCCGCGGTGCTACCAGATTTGTGGAGCAGGTGGGTAACTCCTGTTGGAAGAAACTCAGGTATTGAACGGCGGGCGGTCTGATACTGAGATGCCAAACGAGCGTGCGACCTTTTTTTTTTTTGTCGACGGGGAAAATCATCTTTGACAAAACCCGCTCTTGGGTGGAGCGGGAGATAGTGTCAGACTCTTACTGACTAAAAACCCCGCGCCGTTCCTTCTAGCCTTCATACCGGGGCACGAGCTCCCGCCGGAGCTCTGTCCGCCATGCCTTGACATGTTGCGGCAGTGAACTTTCACCCCGGCGTTGCATCTCCACGCGCATGTCGTGCATGTGTGTAAGGACTGTTGCCTCCAGATCCCACGGTGGTAGGCCAGCCAGAAGGCTCGCCGCTTCGCGGGAGATCGTGCGGTAACCCCGCACCATCCGTATTGCCATGACCCTCTGGCAGGCGTTCAGTATGGACGCCGGTCGCTTTGCCAGCGACGGCGCCCACACCGGCAGCGTGCGACGTTTGAAGCCACTTTATCCAAAAGTTGTGCAGTCCGTCTGGCCCTGGAGCACACAAATCTTTTTTTGGAAAACACAAATCTTTTATTTTTAAAACCGTTTAAAACGGTTGAAAACTCGTTCGAATGGGTTTAAAACCGCACCATTTCGGTTTAAAACGTTTTAAATAGTTGATTTACATCTATAGTCCGAACGGTTATCGGACGGCTAGCTACCCATTGCACGCCGTTTGCAAGCCCGCGCCTACGGTGGCCGGAAATCGGGATCGGGATCCTGGCAGCTGGGGCGTGAGGGCTGCGCCCTCTTGCGTGCACGTGCAGCCTCCTCCTTTGCTAGCATTACTGCTTTGCACAAAGCGTCCGCCTGCCACTACTCCTCGCTTTTGACCATGGCCAGTACAAGGCCCGGCGCGAGAGATCGTTGTTGCCGATCGCCCCCACGAGGACAAGGCGGTGATCTGCCCAAGCTGGACACACCTCTACCATATGCTCCATCGTATATCTGTCTTGGTACACTTCATATTTCTCTATAAAAAGAATGATGACATAATGAAACAAAATGTAATATCTATATATATATTTATCAAAAGTTAAAAAGATTTTCTTCTATGGCTTTCTCTGACTCCCATGCTTCTGCAGATTCTGGGTCATGTTTGATCCGTTTCACTTTCTTTGGTGCAGGGCCCTCATTATCCATTAGTTTGCGTTTCTTTTTTTTCTTTTCTCTTATTTCTAAGGAGAATTCTGGCTCTATCTTCATTGTAATGTCACTAGATATTTGTGGTTCAATCTGCTTTGAAGTACTGGTTTCTTTTATATTTTTTTTCTTTTTTCTCTTTGCAGCCCTTAACAAAGTTTCATCTGTGTCCTGCACATTTAAACGTTCTGCTATAGCTGAAGGTATTTTTAAGGCCTTCTTATAATTAGAACCCAAAAGAGGATGACGACATCTTGTTTCAGGTAGTGGTATAAAATTAGTTTGATTGTTCACCATAATATTGTCATCACGGAAATGTGCTTTAGGGATTCTCTTGCGCAAATTGATGGTTCCATTTAGTTGAAAATTCCTGATTTTATATTTGTTTTGGTCTATTGTTAGCAGCGATAGAGTGTCTGATTGCTCTTCTTCAGCATTACTTTCATAATTGTGCCCACCAACTTTAATTTTACATTTTCCATGAATATTTAAGGTTGTTTTATCAAAATCTTTTAAGTTAATCTCCTTTGGACACTTTAAAATCCATATTTCGTCATCTCGGGTCACAGACATGCTGTTGTTGTATGTTTGAGGAAGCTGCTTCAAGTTAGGATTATTTTTAAGGAATTGTTTTAATTGCTTTTTATTATTTTCAGAATTACTAGTATGGTTTACATGACTAGACTGTATATTTGTATCATCACCATCATCATCATCATCGTCATCTTCTTCAAAACGAATTCGATCTGATATTCGCTGTTTTCGATGCTTAGCTGCTTCTAATTTCTTAATGGAATTTTGTCCAGGTACAATGTCAGCTGGTTTAATAGTTATATTTGTATTTAAACTATCTTTACAATTGATTTTATTGTATTCTTCATCAATACTTTTATTGATGAATGAGAGAGTATGGACTGTATGGCTATCATCACACTTTATCAAAGATATTTCATCACCACCACTTTCGTCATTTTCTTCTTGTAATGCAGTATTATCTGTTACAAAGGTGTCTAAATCTTTGCCTTTGCTATTATTGTATACAACTGTTTCTTCTACATCCATTTTCTCTTCAATATCAGGAATCTGTTGGTCACTATCATATTTCTTTTTTGACTTCTTCTTTTTCTTAATTTTTCTTATGTCTGTGTCATTTTCTGTTTCTTCTTTGAGATTAACACTATCATTATACATTTCACTGCTAGAATTGTTTTCATGACTTTTAAGTAGTGTTGTTGATAAATCTATACTTGATGTTCGCTTTTGTTTTTTCTTCTTTTTATGTTTTGTTGAAGACGAATCTAATGATTCTTGTTTAACTTTCATGTTCAGGTAACACTCATCATAAGAAATTGAGTCACGTGAATTATTTTGATTTCCATTAGTTTCAAAGGTTTTCTTTTTATTTTTTCTTATATCACTGTCACTGTCTGGTTCAACTTTAATATGTTCTTTCTTTACATTACTGTTACTTTTAGTTTCAAAATATGCTTTTTCTTCCTTAATAACTGCATTTGATTCTAAACTATCTGACCTAGCTCCATGTTTCTTCCTTGATTTCTTGCCCTTTGTTTCCTTTCCATCATTTTTATTTGAATTGTCATTGATGTCATCAGCAGCCCTAAAAAAATACTTTAAAATTAAATTTTTGCATTTTAGATTATTTTGAGAAAAGGTGGGCAACTTAGATCTGGGGGCCGACCATAAAAATTTACAAAACAATCTTATTGCAGGAACGTTTTGTTTCCATCATAAAGTAATATTACTTCATTTCGTACCATGAACTTAATCACTCAGTATATTTGTGTTCCTGCTAGGGGCTAGGAAAGAATGGACAATTTTAAAGATTTTGTCTATTCCCTGCTAAACAGAAAAGATACGCGCTATATAGATCTGTATAGCGTTGTCTCTTTTACATGTTTGTTCGAATCGCTAATTCATTGTGAACCAATAGAATACATTTAATTCAAAATATGTCTTGTTAAAATATATTTTTAAAAGGATCTAAGGAACTTTCATAAAAAGGACGTAATAACTTTCAAAAAAGCTGCGGGAGACGATACGATTCATACTACTTTAACATTTAATTTAGTTGCACGTTAGTATGAATATTAATATTCAGGATTCGGAACGTATGTTTACATAAACAAGATTCTTATCAGTGTTGATTTGTTGAGTGCGAACCGATTTTGAAATATTAAAATAGTTTAGAGTGCTTAAATTTAGAGCAATCTGCCTTTAAGTGGTTCGAAGCGAATAAGCTAAAGGTGGTGCATCATGACCCACATTTTCACTGTTTTTCATCTCGCTCATAACTAATTATGACGTTATTACACATTTTTCATTAGATATTTTGGAAACACAGTATCTTGTGGATATTATCTAGGTTTCTAAAGGAACCAATTTCTAAATTTGTGTAAAACTAATCCAGTAAAAACCTCTGAAAATCTCCTATTTTGTATGAACTTTGACACTTCATAATTTGCCTAAAAATTAAAAAAGTCAAAAAAGTAAACCTCTAGAGACCTTGCAAATTTTATTAAGATTCTAAATGTCGGCAACTTTTTCCAAAAACTTTTAAGGGTTTAAAAAAAACAGCTATTTCCTGGAGCAAGTTTTGTGAAATTTTCGAGTAAATCTCGGAATTACCGAATACTAACAGAGTTTTCAGGCGTTATCTCTCTTTTTTTTGCGTTGCCTTTTCGTCAAACATCGCGTTGGATTGCATTAAATGAAGTAACAAGCTTTTAAACCATTTTCGATGTTTACGATAGGCGAGTGGAAAAGGACCCTCTTAAAATTTATATGGACATCATAGAATCAAGATAAACTTAAACAGTGTATTCCAGTGAAATTAACGTCACCAGGGATAGTGGAAACGGCAAGAGATGTTGTGCGGTGTTCCGCAGAGATCGTTTCTAGAACATTGGGTACACGACTACATGCTGCGCGGCGACTTCCCTGACGGGGTCAGCGTGGTTTGCTACGCAGGCGGCGGTCGATCTAGCGACACGCGGGGTTGCGATAATCGTTGACAGGATCGAGGAGTTGGGGCTCGAGGTAGTGCTACACAAGTCCGAGGCTATGGGTTTCCACGGCCCTCGGAACGCGCCACCACCGGGTTCCCAATTAACGGTAGGAGGAGTTCACATCGGCGTCGGGGTGGACGATGAAGTACAGTGCATTGGAGCATTTCCGACGTCTGGCTCCCAAACTGGACCCGACTGAGGCTGCTCTCAAGCGGCTCCTGCCCAACCTTGGGGGTCCAGACGCCTCTTGCCGGAGGCTCTAAGCGGGAATCGTTCGGGCCATGGCTCTTTATGGGGCGCCAGTGTGGGCGCCGTCGCTGCTTCAGCAACCGAAAGCCCAGCTGAACATCAAGATCATGGTAATACGGTGCGGGGAGCCTCCTTGCTGGCCTGCCAATGGGATCTGGAGGCAACAATCCTTAAACACATGCACGATTTGCGCGTGGAGACGCAACGCCGGGGCGTAAGTCCGCTACCACGATAGGTCGTGGTATGGCGGACAGTGTTCCGGCGAGATGACCCGGTGAAATGGCGGCAGCTACTATGGCAACCGTGATGGGCACGCCACAATTATGGCGGTAAGTCCCCTCTTTGAGGCGTGGCTGGAAAGACCTCACGGCGTCCTTACCTAACGCAAGACGCAGGTTCTCACCGGACATGGTAAGTTCGGGAGGTATCTGCGCCGGATTCATTCGATAGAAACGCCCTGGTGTCACCATTGTGAGGTCCACCCAGAGAATACGGTGGAGGTGCGCCCCGCTTAGGCAGAGCACCGCCAGGTCCTCGTGGTGGCGACCGAGGATAAAGAATTCTACTTACAAAAACTCTATATTGTGTCAAAAAATATAAAATCATTGTTTAACAATTTAAATTAGTAGTTCACCAACGACTAGCCCAGGGGTGGGGGTCATGACCTTCCGAAGATTGATGGGGATATTGATGGAGATGGGTGAAGTGTTACTAACATAGATTTAAGTCTTATTTACTAAAGACAAGTTGTTTTTACTCTATATTTGTTAGTCTGTAAGGTATATATCTATGGGCCAATGTGCCTGATAATAAATGATTTATTATTATTATTTTTATCTGTTTATTTATCTCAGGACCCTGAGGTAAATAAATAATGGTAAATTATAATGAAACTTGATACCAACCGACGATTATCCCTGTACACGCTATGCTAGTGCACCCATGGATAACCCCCGGTTTGAAAAACTATTGGGATATAATATGGAAAACTAAATAATAGGGCTATGGTTTTTGGAGTCTTAAGTGGACTGATAACATGAAACTATGTATGTTGAGACTATGCGTCATTAATATCCATCGATAAAAGGCAGGGTTTAAGGCAGTTATTGCGCACTCAATAAATGGGCCCCCAGAAACGGCCGCTAGCACGAAGTGACGCAGCAACAAGAGGGCAACATATCCTGTGGCGCTTGAGGAGTGGAGAGGCATACTACGGCTATCAGGACAATCCCGGAAGTACGGTCAAGATCCCTACCAGCACCTTACTGGATTATGCATCCTTCTCCCGAGCATGTTTGCTCTTGCGAATTTCCACTCAATCCAGCCAATAAAGGCAAGCCGGAGATGAAGAACAAGAATTCTCCCAGAAGATCGGGTCCGTGGGTTGTATCTCTCTTAGTCTGGCCCCTCACCCTAGGCATGTTACGGCAAAGAAAACTCTACCGATACGGACCTAGGGAATGTTGGAGCACACAAACCCCACGAAGTCAACGTAGAGATACGGTGATGGGGTTATCCTTATTATGATTATGACCCCCATGACACCCCCTGGACCCGCCCTTGATTACGTCTGTCGTATTGTACAACCGAAGCTGATTGTGTACCTACGACAAAAAGACACGTAGATGTTCATTAGAAATTTTAGGGGGAGAGACTTAGGTAACCCGAAGGTCGTGTTATGGACTCAGGCAGCTCCAGAATCTATCTCGTAATAAATGATATTTATTTTTGCAAATAGGTTTAAAAAACACTTTTACACGTCATTTTTTTTTTTTTTTTTCGTCTGTTTAAGCTTGATGAGGCCGGTGTTTCCTAGCTGACTACCCTGAGAAGAAACACCGAAACAAGCTCAGGGGTCAAAGTCTCTTTTAAAGTCCATACAGTAAATATGTAATGGTCAAATCACATGAGAACCATGCCGATCAGTCTGAGATGGTCTTTTGAAGAAAGAACCATACAGATTTGAATGGACCCGTCCAGTCAGTGTAAGCATTTGTCAGTATTCGCAAAGCTCAACTTAGGACTACTAAGGAGCTCAACGACTCGACGAACAATACCAATGACATACGGTTACGAGAAAAAAAAAAGTAATCAACATAGTTCTCACATTCACAATAATAAAAAGTATTTTTTTTTACAAAATGTAATACTTACAAAGTAAATATTTATGTCAAAGTTAATAATAAAATAAAATTATTAATAATTTAATAAAACATGTCAAATTGTAAAATAAAATAATTTACAATGTCAAATTGTAAAAACTAAATATTAATGTCAAAATAAAAAAAAATACAATTGAAAATATTAAAAAACAAACAAAAAAAAATGACAACAGTTATGTTATAAGAATTAAAGCGTACTGGAGCAGGTCAATCACAAGCCTTTTCGTCATCAACTAGTCCTTTACAGTGTAAAAAGCTTTTTGGCAAAGTTTTCGCTTTGTTGAATATGACTAGGCAGTTTGAAGAAGCGTATGCATTGACATCTAAATGAGCATCCTATTTTTTTGAGCTTGGTTGCAGGAACTACAAATTTGTGTTTGTTCCTAGTATTAAAATTATGAATGTCACTGTATTTTTAAACATGTTTTTATTTTTATGTGCATACAAAATGTTCTCGTAAATATACTGTGAAGTACAGTCATTATATTGATATCTTTAAATTTATCTCTAAGGGAGTCCCTGGGACTTAGTTTATAAATCGAACGAATAGCCCTTTTCTGCAAAACGAAAATTGTCTGGATATTGGCGGCATTACCCCACAGTAGAATGCCGTAATATGTGTTACTCTTCAAATACCGTCAATTACAGACATAATAGAAAGACAATGAGAGCGCGAACGCGTTCACTTGGGGTTTAATGAATTAAAAGGAGACAGTGGACGCATATCGGCTGAGACGACGATGATGATGAAGTGTAGTAGCAAGGCTCCAATATTTGTAACTTGTAAGTATAGATTTTTAAAACACACATAATAAAAATAATAAATTTAAAAAAGTAGTCCATTATGCACCTCTCATTATGCGAGAGAGGTGCGTAATGGACTACTTTTTAACACACACAGATCACCACCAGTGGTTAGGCCTCCAGAGACAGCAACCTTCTCACAATTCGAGCCCTATCGAGAAGAACTTTCTTGGACTTCTATATAAGGCCATTGGCCATCATAACAAAGGGCCCAATGACTGTGATACCAATGTTAGGAATTTGTCATTTGTCATCAAAGTTCAATGCCAATTATTATTATTATACTAGCTTTTGCCCGCGCGGCTTCGCTCCCGCTCTTCCCTACTCCACCCTACTATACCCAACTCTACCCTATTCTACCCTACTCTACCCTACTCTACCCTACTCTACCCTACTCTACCCTACTCTACCCTACTCTACCCTACTCTACCCTACTCTATCCTACTCTACCCTACTCTACCCTACTCTACCCTACTCTACCCTACTCTACCCTACTCTACTCTACCCTACTCTACCCTACTCTACCCTACTCTACCCTACTCTACCCTACTACTCTACCCTACTCTACCCTACTACTCTACCCTACTCTACCCTACACTACCCTAATTTTTTTTCCATAAGAACCTTCTCCTCATAATAACAATCACAACAAAAAAAAAATCAGCCAAATCGGTCAAGCCGTTTTCATGCTATGTCGTGACAACGGAAAACGGGGGTCATTTTTATATATATAGATTATTATTAATAGGCCACTGCCATTGAGAGAGATAACCAATGGCCTTCTTGACTTGGTAATGTTTATAAATTGCTACCATACAGTCTATAAATACCAAGAACCGATTGCTTGTATATGATACTAGCAGCCCTTTGCCTGGGTGCAATTTTTTTTTTATTATCCTGAAGTCTTCTTTTCAACAAACATCATCAGTATCATCGCATGGGGGGTAAGGGGAGAACGGTAGCGAACATCTCACTGATCCAATTGTCAACAGCAAATTTGCAGCCGTGGTGCCCCCTGTTAGATAACAGACGAGGCTCTGGTAACCGAGCCATGGCGGGATAACCATACCCCTAGTCAGGAAACTGAGTAGAAGAGGCTTCAGTGAACCTTAGGGCCTAAATAGTTCTTTAAAAGTCTTGGAGTAGTCAGTAGAAGATAAAACTGCGTGCAGTCATAGGATATAATTATCACCTATTATATATCTATACCAATACGTTAGTAATCAGTTCATGTACATGGACATCAAGCTGAAAACCGTTACAGAAGAACTCAAGCCATATAGCAAAAGCTATCAAATCAGACTGTGTAAACACAGGAATGAACTAGCTTTGCAACTGCTAGGGCCTGGGAGTTTCATTTTCTCCTGATTTAAAAGACACAGTGTCTAGGACCTAGCAGAAAGATTTGCTAAATAAATTTGAGAGATGCGTCGCTGAACAAATCTACTCACCACATCAAAGACAGGTTTTAGTCAGCACATTGGATTATTGCTCTCGAAGCAGATTGCCAATTAGCAGTAGAGAAAAGGAAAAAAATAAATTAAAAAAAGTATCATCGCAGCTCATGTAAAATCATAACTTTTATAGGCAACATTTTGATAACTTGGGTTACAATGTCCCAATTTAGGTAAGGATTACTAATTTTTTTTTTAAACAATATATCATAAGTTACTCAGTGAAGATGTAGCTTTCTAATGGTGATAGAATTTTTATTAGTTGTTTGTAGTGTTTGAGTTAAATCTGCACTATTTTATTATAATAGTAGTAATAGTAATAGTAAACAGATAAAGTTGTTTTTTTTTGTTTATAAGAGGTAATCTCTGGAAGTACTGGTCCGATTGCAAAAATTGATTCACTGATAGAAAACCGCTTTATTCTTAAGTGACATAAGCTATATTTTAGGTATGCGGAACAAGTCATGGGTAAAAGCTAGTCATAAAATACAATAAAAACAAACGATTAATTTAGATTTTGCACTGCAACAGAGACAAGCACACATTAACCTTTCAGATACCGTCAATTAGAGACACAATAGTAAGACAATAGATGCGCGGCCACCGGTGGTCGCTTGGGGATTCATGAATTAAAGTACTTGTAGCTTAGTGTGGCTTAGTTATACACTCAAAGCAATAACACGTCATATAACAATATTGTTGGCTCCTTATTTAGAGATATTGTTTTTCATTAGGCATACACAATCATCAGTCACTACATTCTGGGTAGTTCATCTAATCTTAAGAGTGAAAATATCCTTAGATTTCCTACTAACTAGGTATATCTGGTATATCTTAGTCTACATTAGAAAGAGCATGCTTAATGCAGTTAACATCTAATACAAGTAACGGGACAATTACCTACATAAAAGTCCTTGCATTGATTACTTAAATATTCACTATTATAGATGATAGAGGAGGAGGAAGAATCATACCAGTCGTAGGCTAAAACAGATAAAACTTAACAACAAGCAATCAAGCAGTCCACTACTCACATTGAGGTGCTATCACTTGAAGTATCAGTCCAAGCAAAACTATTTTCAGAAGAAGATTCCATTAAAACGTAATGCCACGTCTTTATAAAGTGCACATTATTATTTCACCTAGTTATTGTAGTGAGTTGTGATTGGTATGAAACAACATAGCCATTGATAACCATAACCTGAAAATATAACCTCAATTTTAACCTCAGTCAGTGGTCTTTTTTTTTTGGATTTTTGACCTGGTCACTTGGACCTTTAAGTCCTGGCGCTGGCCACACAGTAGGGATGTCAAATAATAATCCATTGTTCTTTTAATCAATGTTCAAATTAGTAGATTTTATTTAAATTGATAAAATAAATTACGCGATTGAATTGATTTTCATAAATAGCTCCCTAACGTTGTCGTTTAGTTTTTTTAATTGTCATTTTAAGTATTTTATTTTAATTCTAGTCAACTGTCAAATATAAAATAGGACTGGACATTTTATTTTAATTCCACTAAAACGTTTAAAAGCATTTAATAGCGAATTTGTATCAATAATGATATTAATTTGGATTCATTATTTCTTACCTTGAAAGTTAAAAAAAAACATTTGCTTTGATTTTTAGTTTTGAATTGGTAATTTTTTTTCATATTATTTCAATTGATTTTGAATCGGATTTATTGTTACTATGAATCTCTTTGGTTTATTATTGGAATTTAAAAAGCATGTAGGATTTTATGTAATAGAAAAAATCCCAAGTTAGACAGTGTGACCGTATATCTCAATGGTCTGAGCCTATTCTACGCGATACGACGAACCACAGACTAAAACGGTCTGAATATCGCGTAAGTGTAATAAACCCTTTAGACTCATCTACTTGATTTCCAATTTATTTGATTCATGGAATCGAGTCCGACGGAACCGGACTCGATTCGTCAAGGGCCTATTACAGTACTCGATATTCAAACAGTTTTAGTCTATGGCTCGTTGATTCGCGTAGCGTAGTGTATAAGGGTCAGAATGTCTTACTCGGAATGAAAATAAGACGAGTCAGGTAACGTATGTTGAATAACGCGTAGTGTAATAAGCCCTTTACACGAGTCAGGAAGAAACGATTTTGTACTCACGACTTCGCGACCTCGATGCTCTTATTATATGCAACTGCGCAACAGCGCGCAACTGACTCGAGTTCAAGTTTAGTATACGAGTAAGGGCGTTTTTCAATTTAGACGTTTCATGTCTGACTGCTACCGTTCGTTTACCATCCCATAGCTGGCCGGTTGCAGTAAGTTAGCAGTCCGATACCAAGCGCTTAAATTAAAAATGAACACTGAATTGAATTGAACGCGTGGTGCTGGTGTCTTTGCCGTCCTATTGTCGACCGTTCGCGTTCGCCGCACGGTTGCCGCACTGCGCGCTTTGCATGAAAAATACGATTGTTCGTACGCAGTATGTGTTGGATACAAGGTTTGATTCGGTGTGATCACAATAAAAAGACGACTGTCATCAAAACACAATTGGTATTTATTTCCCTTTTAGCAGTTTACAGTTTAGCGTTATTACTAGAAGTTATGTAAAACGGAACAATGGTAAGTATACGAGTTAAACACAGTAATGGATCACTTGCTAATTCTATCAGAGAGCACGGGTACAGGAATTTAATAAGAACATACATTAGAGGTTGTCGGAAGTAGGAAAAAGCAAATTTGACATATAGGGATGTCACCATACCCGACTAAAATAGTGATGGACTAGTGGCATTCCAACACTCCTCCTCACGAGTTCTTCACTCAAGATAGGCCAAGGCAGCTTCGCAGCATCCGGAGCCTCGGTCCTGGGATACCCTTTGTCAGGATGTCAGCCTCCATGTCCTGGGTTGGTTTATAAAGGATGCTGACTACCCCCTGTTGAACACACTCCCTTATGAAGTGCTGTTTTATTTCGATGTGTTTTGACTTTCCAGTGATGATTGGGTTGTTGGAAAGTCGCTGGGCAGCTTGATTGTCACTGAAAATTACAATATTATTAATATTAGTGCCCAAATCACTAAGTAACAATTTTAAATGGATAGCCTCCTTTGCCGCTTCGGTTAGGGCTATATATTCAGCTTCTGCTGTTGATAGAGCAACACATCTTTGCTTCTTTGATTCCCAGCTGATGCAACCATTTGCATATTTGAAGCAATAGCCAGAGTAAGACTTTCTGTCTATTTTACAACCGGCCCAATCAGCATCAGCCATTCCATATAAATTTTTATTTGATTTAGAGTAGCAGATACCAACATCCATGGTACCTTTGAGATACCTCAGTATGCGTTTTGCATATTTGAAATGTTCTTCATTGTATGCATTGTTAAATTGTGACAGATAGCTTACTGCATACGAAATGTCTGGTCTGCTTGCTACAGATAAATACATCAAAGTTCCAATCAGATTTTGATATGGAATGTTCTTGTCACAATCTTCAGATTTTTCAAGGTTTAAATATGGTTCTATTGGAGTACTTATTGGCTTGCAATTTTCCATGTTATAACTTTTCAATGCTTTTTGTATGTACTTTTGTTGAGTTATTTTTAATTTATTCTCTTCATAATTAATTTCCATACCAAGAAGATATCTTAATTTTCCAATATCTTTCATTTCAAATATTTGACTCAGATGTTTCTTGAATTTTTCTAATAAGCTTTCATTTGAATAAGCTATGGCCAAATCGTCAACATACACTGCAACAATCATCTTATCTGTGCCTTGTGCCCATGTATAGATACATGGATCAGCTGTTGAAGATTTAAAATTCAGTTTCTTGAGTTCATGGTCCAATTTATAAAACCATTGTCGACCAGCTTGTTTTAAGCCATATAAGGCCTTTTTTAATAAACAGACTTTTTCACCTTTTATTTTATTTAAGTCATGAAGCATGTTTCTAGCTTTATTGAATAAATCCAAATTTTCTTTTTCAGATTGTTCAAGCATAATTTCAGTTATATATTCTTCTAGATATTCAGGTTTTTTCATGACAATTTTTTTATTTAGATCTCCATTAAGATAAGCAGTGGTTACATCCATTTGATGGAGCTTTAAATTATGTTCAACTGCATGAGCCAATAATGTTCTTATTGAACTTAGTTTGGCCACTGGAGCATATGTTTCATCGTAATCAATGCCCGGCCTTTGTGTGAATCCACGAGCCACCAAACGTGCCTTTTTGGTCACTTTTTCATCTGGCCCCAATTTTTCTTTCAAGACCATTTTATAGTCCACAAAATTTTTTGTATTCTCCTCCTTAGGCTGAATTTTCCATGTGCCATTTTTTATGTGAGCTTTTATTTCAGCTTTTATGGCTTGCCGCCACTCATCCTTATTACCTTCGTTTATTTCTATCTCTCCGCATAGATAAGAGCATTCATCTGCCTCTTGAAGATCATAATCTTTGGCCCATACTGGAGGTTTCCTTATTCTTTCAGGACGTTGACCTTGGACCTCATCCACTTCCACACTTTGACTTGGCTGTACTTGATGAGGTGAGGTCATATTTTGTGGATTTATAGTTTCATTTTCAGATACTTCATCTTCATATTCACTGAACGAGTGCATAGTGTCATTATCATGGTCATCATCACTACTTTCCACATTTGGCTGAAAAGTAGAAGGCTGAAAAGAAAAAAGCTGAAAAGGTAAAATGTTTGTCTCCCTTTCTTGTTTCTTGCTTTTATTGATATTTGTTTTTTCTGTTTCAGGCGGTTCCAGTTCAGGCAGAATCCGGTCATTTTGGACATCATTATTTTTATAGTACATTTTTCCATCCAACACTTTTACATCACGACGTACAATGACATCATTTTTCTTTGGCAAATATATTCTGTATCCTTTGCTATATTTTGCATAACCGACAAACACACCTTCACTTGCTTTTGGTGAAAATTTACAGTGCTTCTTTTGTTTGTGGAGTGTGAATACCTTTGATCCGAATATGTGTAAGTGTTTTACAGATGGTGTCCGACCGACCCATTTCATGTATGGTGTCTCTCCATTCAAAGTTTTAGTGGGACATCTGTTCACAATATAATTTGCTGTTACTACCGCTTCTGCCCACAATCTTTCAGGAACTTTCGATTCTATCAGCATGCATCTGGCCTTCTCAATAAGAGTTCTATTTTTTCTTTCGGCCAATCCATTCTGCTGTGGTGTATATATGACTGACAATCTTCTCTGGATGCCATTCTTCTTTAAATATGTCTCAAATTCATTGTTGCAATACTCTGTTCCATTATCTGACTGTAAATATTTTATTTTATGTTCTGTGAATCTTTCCACTTCTTTTTTATACTCTTTGAATTTTTCTAATGTTTCAGATTTGTTCTGCAGGAAGTACACATAACAATATCGGCTGTAATCATCAATAAATGTTAACATGTATCTGGAACCTGCAATTGTTGCATGTGGCATGGGTCCACATAGATCAGTATGTATAACCTCCAAAAGTTGTTTTGTTTTTATACCCTCATTTTTGGGAAAAGGCAACCTTGTCATTTTTCCTTGAATACAACTTTCACAATTTTCAAGTATATCATCTTTATTTAAGTCTAATCCAGACACAAGATTGTTGGATGATAATTTTTTTAAGTCTTTTTCATTTAAATGAGCTAACTTCCTATGCCATTGCATAATATTATCTTTTGAAACATTATTTGCTTTTTCCATTGTTTGCAAACTTGGAAAATGAGTCAGATAAAGGCCATCCCTTTTATCAGCTGTCAATACAGTTTTTCCAGCTAAATCTTTAATGTAGGCTTTATCCTTAGTGAATAAGACTGTATGGTCATGCTCTGTTATACGAGCGACTGACAGCAAATTAGTTGTTAACTCTGGTACATATAGAGTATTATTTAAATTGATTTCAGAGTTATTGCAATTTACTGAGACTATTCCCGTACCTTTAATTTCAGTGCTGTGATTTGATGCCAATTTCAACTTCCCTTGCTCGGTTTCAATGTTTTCGAATTTTTCAGGCTGTCCAGTCATGTGGGATGTGCACCCGCTATCCAGACACCAAACATCGCCTGCATCAGCATGGATTTTATTTGCCGTCTCTGTAATGAAAAAGTTTTTAGCATTTTTCTTTTTATTACTGTCACTCGATGAGCTTGAACTTTGGTTCTTGTTTCGAAACCAGCACTTGGACGCTTGATGTCCAACTTTGTCACACACTGTGCATTTGAGCTTCTTTTTGTGGAAGTAATAAGCACTTTCACTTGTTGCATTGTGATTCTTGTTCCTTTTCCTTGCTTGGCTTTCCTCAATGATTTTTATTTTCAAGTCTTCTGGCAGAGGCAATTTATCCCGCGTCTCAATGGCAATCCTGAAATTCTCGAATGACGATGGCAGGCTGTAGAGAATTATAATGCTCAGCAGATCATTGTTTACTTTTACGTCCATGTTTTCAAGCCTGTCGACACAGAAGAATATGGCGGCCATGTGATCCTGTACATCGTCTGAATCTGTCATTTTCTTTAGGATCAACTGTTTGAGCAACGTCGCCTTTCTTGCGGGGCCTTCACTTTGATAAATTGACTTTAATTCTGCCCATATTTCAGATGCAGATTTACAATTTTTAACTTGCCTCAATTCTTTTGGTGAGATCATAAGGAAGAGCTCTGAACGTGCGAGCAGATCCTTTGCGGCATCTGGTTTTTCTTCGCCGATCGTGGCCCATAAATCATTCTTCACGAGGATCGCCTGGGCTTGTATTGCCCACGTATCGTAGTTATCACGACTGAGCTGCTCGATGTGATGATAATGCGGATTACGCATTGTCGTAGACATTGTGACCGAAACCGAGAATCAATAACCACGCTCTGCTACCAATTTGTTGGATACAAGGTTTGATTCGGTGTGATCACAATAAAAAGACGACTGTCATCAAAACACAATTGGTATTTATTTCCCTTTTAGCAGTTTACAGTTTAGCGTTATTACTAGAAGTTATGTAAAACGGAACAATGGTAAGTATACGAGTTAAACACAGTAATGGATCACTTGCTAATTCTATCAGAGAGCACGGGTACAGGAATTTAATAAGAACATACATTAGAGGTTGTCGGAAGTAGGAAAAAGCAAATTTGACATATAGGGATGTCACCATACCCGACTAAAATAGTGATGGACTAGTGGCATTCCAACAGTATGACTAACACATCCCATCGGCACCGCAGCATGCCGTCAAAACAACGACGCCGACGTCAAAACGCATAAATTAAAAGCACCTTTAAAAATTGATTACACCACTCGATATTCAGACATTTTAGTGGTTTTAGCCTACGTCGCGTGTGTGCAAGATCGAGTAGTGCAATAAGAGTTAGATCGACCAAATTGATAAATTAATACTAAACATAACCATTATTAGTTTTTCAAGGAAAAAAATTCTTTTCATAAAAAAAAAAAATAATTTCTAGTTCATAATGTAAGTACCAAGGCTCGGATACCGGTTAAATTTTCAAACCGTTATTATGTACTTGACGCAAAACCTTTTACATTAGGTTTCGTTCGCATATACCGGTTTTATTAAACCGATATTTGGAAGAGTATTTATGTAAAGGTTTTTTTGGATTAAACGGTTTAGAGCAATAAAAACCGGTTAATACGGACGCACAATAAAGAAACGACGCGCGCAGTTCAGATTTTATTCAGTAGTAAGTTTACCGACATGCCGTTCGCCGAATCAACCGGTTAATTTAGGTTAAAATAAAGTTCTTATAACGTCACGTTCTTATGAAAAGTTCGGAGGAAAACCGAAATAAACCGGTGTTAACCGGTATTCTTTAAACCGGTTCCGAGCCTTGGTAAGTACATCATGTAACTACCTTTGGGTGTTGAGGTTATCAAGTGATTTAGGTCTTTAATGCAAATAAGGTGTGAATAAGAGGAATTTATCTATATCCATACTGTAATATTATAAATGGGAAAATGTGTGTGTCTGTTTGTCCATCTTTCACGGCAAAACGGAGTGACGAATCCCCAACCAATGTCTCCGCCCTCTTAACATGTCCCTCTTCAGATCTGCTTGTGGCGATGATGATTTTCATCCGCCATAATAATATAAAATTATGAGTCATAGCTCCAAATATTCCGTTTGTATAGGTGTGGTTTACGTTTAGTTTAATGTTTGAATAATTATAAAATTTATGTATTTTTATTTTTTGTTTGTTTCAGTCCAATACTAACCCATCAAGTTCAACTGTATCACTCGAAGAATTCTGGTCTACAGTTACTGTCCCTTTCCATTTTCTATAATAATAATATACACACTTGCTTTTCCAATTAACTTTAGACATTGGCAGAATAGTCGACATCGGCTCTACTTGCCATTAATAAAGAATAGAATAGAATAGGAGTGACGAATCAACGTGATTTTTATGTGGAGATAGTTGAAGAGATGGAGAGACATAGGCTACTTGTCTCTTTCTAACCCCGACCGAAACCGACAAAAAAAAAAAAGGAAAAATATAAAAAGAACCGAAAACTTCATGTTTTAATTTTTCTAATACGTACTTTTTTTATATTAATATAAACTAGCGCTTGACTGCAATCTACCTGATGGTAAGAGGCACATTATGAGCCTATGTCCAGCAGTGGACAGCAGTCATTATAGCGAGGGGGAGGCCTATGTCCAACCGTGGGCACAGGTCATTATGGCAACACTAGAGGGAGGCCGTATCCACTAACCGAGTATTTTGTAATATTTTTTGTATTTCGCTTACTATGTTTTTAAATTAAAATAAAACTTGTTTTATTTTAAATTTTTCACGAAATTATCTTATCTTAATATTTTTTTCCGCAAATAACAATGCAACATGTGAAAAAAAAGAAAAATAACCACAATTAGTTGATTTCAGGAAAAAAATATTTATTTTCAGAATTTTTAACGCTAAGTAGAACTAAACCCGTTAAATAGATCAATAACAGTTTATCTCACATTCGCATCTAGTTTAGGTATATAGATTATATCCCTAGCTCGGTCAAATCAAGAAAATGTAGTTATAATTAAGAAAAACATGGCTATCAACACCAATAGTTTTAAACCAAAAAAAAAAATTTTAGTTTCGGTTTAAAACAGTTTTTGTCATTTAAAACAGACTGGTTTGATTGTTTCTTAACCGACCTTACATCTCCATCACCATTACTCCGGAAGGAGCCTGACAGCAGAGTTCCCAACCTAAATAAATAACGTTTTTAATTCGGACACAGGGCTTTTATTAATAAAATGACAATAACACTAATATAAAAATAATAATTATATCTATCTCTAAAAATGTACGTCCATCTTCGAAGTGCCAATTTTCATTTTTGTGAATAAAATACCTTTTGTCGAGTTGTCTTAATAAAATTGTGAAATTCTTTGCCTCTTCAGATTAAAAACAAAACTCCCGCTTTTTTCATGGTGTCAACTTTTTTCTGTTTTATTCAAAGATTTTATATATCACGTGATTTTGTAATTCTATTGTGTATTTTATTGTAGATAATAATTGTACTTTAAGGTGTATTGTATGCTTGGTCATTGACAACTGCTTCAATAAATTTTTAAATCCCATGTGAGTGAACAATTACAATATGTTCTTATAGTAATTTTTTAAACTTAAACTGACAAATGTTGTAGTGACACACTATGTCTACCAAACTGAATCAAACGTCGTATTTCAACACACTAAAGGGCCTATTACTTTACGCGATAATCAGCTCACGATATTCAGACTCGTCTTATTTTTCATTCATAGTAAGACAGTCTGACCTTTTACTACGCGACACGACGTGACATCGACTAAGACTGTCTGAATATCGAGTGGTGTATTAGGCCCTTATATAAACTGTTGGGTTTGGGTCGCCTCGCTTCAATCCGAAGAGAATTTGAAGAGTGTTGTGCCAATAGATCTTGTTTCACATTTAGAAAAAAAAAATACTTTTTGGTTATTTATTATTGAACTACCTACTTGACAGATTGTGGTTGTGACGTTTCTTTTAGTACGCTCTGTAATCTGTGCTTTCTTTCTTGTCAAATTTTGTGTCCAACATGGTGAGTTTGTGGTGTAATTTTGTTAAAAATCTTAATAAATCGTGGAATTGCTAAATGCTTTAGCAAATTTAATACGTTATATCAGGAGTGTAGTGTTTAATCACACTCAGTCATACAATATTTCTTAGATACTGAGTATTTATTTTGTTTTATGTTAGTGCCGATGTTTGAATCTAAATTTCTATATAGATTACTACAATTTGATGCTATAACAGTTTAACCCTTCAGATACCGTCAATTAGAGACACAATAGTAAGACAATAGATGCGCGGCCACCGGGTGTCGCTTGGGGATTCATGAATTAAATCCGATTATATAAATGATATTAGGTACTGTATTAGTTCTGGCATGCATATCTATTATTAAGATACCATTTGTGAGAGTTTGTTTCCGGTACAGGTTAAGTTTACATGCAAATCATTGCGAGGTGTGTTAATTATTTTGATGTGGTATCTAGGCACGCGGACCTAAAAAGCATTTGAAGCGCTTAGCCGCTCCCAAAGCATGGATGTTGGACAAGTTGGGCGGCGTGTACGCGCCGAGACCGTCGACCGGTCCGCACAAGCTGCGCGAGTGCCTGCCGCTGGTGATCTTCCTGCGCAACCGGCTGAAGTACGCACTCACCGGTAACGAAGTGTTGAAAATTGTGAAGCAGCGCCTCATCAAGGTGGATGGAAAAGTGAGGACTGACCCCACCTATCCTGCTGGCTTCATGGGTGAGTTCTCTTGATTTCTTCTTATTCACTGACAAAACTTGGTATTAGTACCAGGTCTCGAATGATTACCGACCCCACCTACCTCGCCGGCTTTATGGAGCTATTTTTTACCAGAGAAATTTACATGTGAATAATTAATCATATTATTGGTTTCTACATAGATCTCACCAAACCAGAACCACCAAAACCAAACCAAACACCAAACACCAAAGACCAAATCAAACTCGTAGTGTTTAATTTGGTCTTTGATTTGGTTCATCAGACATACTTTAGAAGAGTAATGAAAAGGGATGTCATACAGCTGAGCATACTTCCAGACTGCTAGATGATCCACTGCCTCGAGTCTGTGATACTTATATGCAGAACTTACTTGAGTGTTGTATTTGTTGCAGATGTGGTTTCTATTGAGAAGACCAATGAGCTGTTCCGTCTCATCTATGATGTGAAAGGACGTTTCACAGTTCACCGTATCACACCGGAAGAAGCTAAGGTTAGCTGTGCCTTGATTCTAATGAAAATGTTAATTCATATCCTCATGTGCAGGAATAAGTTTGTTAGATATACACAAAAGCATACTAACTATTACTACTTAATTATTTTGCTGCAGTTTTTGTGCATTTTATTACATAAAGGCCAGTATTTTATTTGTGTCAAGTATACAGACAAAACAAGTGTTGTTTGCAGTACAAGTTGTGCAAGGTGAAGCGCGTGTCCACGGGGCCCAAGAATGTGCCGTTTCTGGTGACGCACGACGGGCGCACCATCCGCTACCCTGACCCACTCATCAAGGTCAATGACTCTGTACAGCTTGACATTGCATCTTCAAAGATCATGGATTTCATTAAGTTTGACTCAGGTATGTTCTCTTACAAGTCAGTCACAATGACACAGGCTTACATTTCACGAGATCCCATTAATGATACATTGATAGGCTCTTGATATAATTATCACCATATTCAAATCTATACAAACTTTATATAAAATTGAAGTGGTTGTTTGTGATTTCAAAATGTTATTGTTTACTAAGTGTAGCACATGTGTACTTACATTCAATACCTATCACAAAAATGCAATTTTTTATTATTGATCGCTTTTGACCATCACCACCACCACCACCACTATTTTTATTTGTAGTTTGCCAAATCTCTGAAGGGAATGAACTGGACATCAAAAGGATGGGACTTTCTTGGGGCCATAAGGAGTAACTCAGCTAATTTTATTTTAGAAATATAATTTATTTTCCGTACGGAAGACGCAGAGTTGGAAGGCCTCCAACAAGGTGGACCGACGACCTGGACAGGGTCGCGGGAATCTGATGGATGCGTGATTCACAGGACCGGTTGTTGTGGCGACGCTTGGGGGAGGCCTATGTCCAGCAGTGGACGTCTTTCGGCTCATATGATGATGATGAATTTATTTTCCAAGCTAAAAATGTTGATAATGGGATCAAATAAAGTTTTGCTATTTCAAGTTTCTAACTCAGTTAAAGTCACATCAGCTAGCTATATAGATAATGTGTTCCCAAAACACTTTGTGTGTATGGTTGGGATGTCTACCATGTACTGGTGAACCAACACTGTATGTCTTGTGATCTGATGATGGAATGGACTTGGTGGAATTAGATTGTGCAATTCCAGTGCACACTCCCCGAAATGTATATGATGGAAAACCTACAGACTAGCAACTGGGCGGTGATGCTCAAGGCTTTGTAGCCTCGACTCTACAAGTGCATCATTGCCGATGATTCTCTTGGCTCGCATCTCAATCGACTCCACCGCATCAAGCTGGTATTTGGCAGATTCATCCCAAAGATGAGAACAGTACTCTGTACACGATTGAACTTGGGCTTGATAAAGATTTAGCAGCTGTTCTGGTGTGAAGTACTGTCCCATCCTTGCTAAGATCCTCAATTTTTTGGCAGCCAGTTGAGTTTTTGCCTTGATGTATGAGCCGAAATTGAGAGTAGATGAATGTAAACCCAAGAAACTCAAGGTGGTTGGTTATCAGCACAGTCACACCTCAGAAAGATGGAGACACAGACCTGGGTTTTAGATGCATTAAACTTGACCAGATTGGTATCGCCCCAATCGAGGACTGCCTTCAAGGACGAGTTTAAGTGTTCAACCAAAACCTTTCGGAATGACTGGATCTGTGACCTACTAGCTCGTGCATCAGACGCATCTCTCAGCAACAGTGCTGTCGTCTGCATACCGGGTTTAAGTAGGTCATTTATGTGCAGCAAAAACAGTGTTGCCGAGAGCACTGACCCCTGAGAAACCCCGTTCAATTAATATCTATTTGATTGTGTGAGCAGCCATCAATAACCACTCTGATGGATCGACTCCTCAAGAAATCCGCGATCCAATTATACTGACCAGAGGGTAGACCAAAGGAAGCAAGCTTAGCAAGCAAGATATCAAGCGAGACGGCAAGTGCTTCCCCATGCTCGCACTCTGATGGATCGATCCCACAAGAAATTCGCGATCCAATTACCCAGACCAGAGGGTAGACCGAAGGAAGCAAGCTTAGCAAGCAAGATATCAAGCGAGACGGCAAGTGCTTCCTCATGCTTCTCGATGGCCTCGCTCCAGATGTGAATGGCATACGCTAGAAGCAAGGCTCGGATACCGGTTAAATTTTCAAACCGTTATTATGTACTTGACGCAAAACCTTTTACATTAGGTTTCGTTCGCATTACCGGTTTTTTTAAACCGATATTTGGAAGAGTATTTATATAAAGGTTTTTTGGGATTAAACGGTTTAGAGCAATAAAAACCGGTTAATACGGACGCACAATAAAGAAACGACGCGCGCAGTTCAGATTTTATTCAGTAGAAAGTTTACCGACATGCCGTTCGCCGAATAAACCGGTTAATTTAGGTTAAAATAAAGTTCTTAAAATATCTTCAATAAACCGGTGCTAACCGGTATTTTTTAAACCGGTTCCGAGCCTTGGCTAGAAGATCCCCAGTAGACCGATTTTGGCGAAAACCGTATTGCCGGTCACTGAGGATATCGTTAGCTTCAAGGTATGCCAGAAGCTTTCTATTAAGCACCCATTCCATATTCTTACAGAGGACGGACGTGACAGATACGGCTCTGTAGTTTGCCGGGTTGAAACCGTAACGATCGATATCGTAGCGACTTAGTCGTTTATGACATTTTCGTATTCACACCCATCAATCGAGTTTGAACGACACCGATTTTGAAATCGTTCAATCGAAGAGTCTTTGAAACGTATTCAGCTATGTGAATCGTCGTTCAATCGTCATTCAATCGTTGGCTTGAGGTATTCTCGTGGATAAACGTCGTTTGATCGGGTCGACGTTACGTTGACGTCGCTACGTTGACGTCAAACAACGTCTTTAATTCTATTTTAACAAATGAATACAGATGTTTTCCCGGGCGTGCTCCAAGGTAAACCCTGGGTAAGAAAGGTACGACACATCTGATGGACCTCTGATCTGCGTCTCCGAAAGGAAGAAGAGAGCTGGATTTTCAGTCTCCAGATGGTGGTGGACTGCGACGAGATTGGAGTGTAAACCTCGTATATTATTGAGGTGCACTTCGTGCGAGAGGGAGTGCAGCCGCTGTATAACCTGTCTCGGTACTTTTCATTATTAGAGTGAATGAAGGAAGTGAAATGAGGTTCCACACAGCTAACCTACAGGCACGTACTGAATGGAAGACATCATTGGGGAACTAGTCTGGAGACTGCGGGAACGCCCGAGCCCCCCCCCCGGGAATGTCCATGAGGCCCTCTTGTCTGGTCGCCAACCAGCACGATGGCGCCTTTCGGGATTTGTCGTCAGTTGGCGGTGCAGCCTTTCATGTATGGCTGACACGGGCCCCCAACTAACAGCGGTCGGCTAGCGTTGCACGTGCGTGATCGTCTGTGCCCAGTACGACTAACGCACTGCTTTGGCACTGCAGCAGGCCGTCAAAAAATGTATAAATTGAAGGCACCCTCAAACCAATCATATCTCTGCTAAGCTTTAAACATTTTACATCAAATAGACCAGTAAAAACATATCATTATGTATGAGTACCTCAACTACTGCTTTGACAATTAAAACACTTGGATATTCAACAAGACAGTTTATTACTATGTAACCATATGTATTAATTTACATTATGCTAAAGCATTAGTTGGAACAATAACAGGGCAACAACTTACAATTGTTCCATCTTGTCTCTGGTCTTCGTCTCCATCCCAATGCATCACTACCTTAAGTCTATCAGCTTCATGCATGGCAAAACATAAATAGACAATACAATCGGGTATTTTAATATGTATAAAGTTTTATAATAATTACATTTAATAATAATGTTTTGTTAATGGATAAATAATGTTCTTGTTTGCAGGTAATCTGTGTATGATCACTGGAGGCAGGAACTTGGGGAGAGTGGGCACCATCGTGTCCCGCGAGAGGCATCCCGGATCCTTCGACATAGTGCACATCAAGGACACAACGGGCCACACTTTCGCCACTAGGTATACAGCTAATCACAGACACTTTTCATTCTTTGCTAATCCTAAACAACAGTTTTTTTATATCTTATCTTTGGGAAATTGCAGAGGTTATGGATAATGAAAGGATGATTGAAAACTTGGAACATCTTTTGGCTATGTTAAGAGTCACTTGCAAACATTATTCCATGTCCGTGTCCATTATTTTTTTATTGTTATTGTCTGTGATTTACACTGGGTTTGTCCAGAGCAGGCTCTCTCCCTTTGACTCGTCTCTTCAACTTGTGACAAAGGCATTATGGGATTCATATCCAGGGTGCTTGCTGTCCAGCCTATAATCGCAATACCGCCGTCGCCTATTTACTACGCCTAGAATTTTCTGCATAAAATTCACTCTTCACTAGCAAAATAGGCATTGTGATGTTAAATGATCCATTTAATGACAGTAAGCAAAGGTCAGATTTAAAAGTGAGTTCGGTTTTTTCATTGGCGCTCGTGCCTCCCATACTGCTCATGAGCCGCCACTGTAACTGACACTTTCTTCAATGCAGCTCAGTGCAACATGCTCTCCCTGTCTTGGGTACACATTTTTTCTTCCTCGGTTATCATTAATTTTCAAGGCACACTTCGGTGGTCTACCATAAATTTTGTGTTATTCTATTAGGTTTCAGTTCATGTTCTGTCAATCTTCCAATGGTAGAATCGGACACATACATCGAACCTCACGGAGCCGCTGCTGCAGTTGAATAGAGTTAAGAAAATGTCACAATATATGGTCATGGTGTTCAGACATGAATATCCTCCAGTACCGTGACGGCGAGTTAACATACCAGTCTCTCAAGAACGCTGATACACTCTTATTGAGGCTAAGATGCAATCGCGCAGTCGGCTATTTATTGTCGTATTTTTTTGATTATCAATCTATTTAAATGCTATATGAATGGTACTCGCTACTGCGAGTTGCTGTGTCGATATTTTTTATAACAAGTGTATTTACAATGTGGATAATCTCAAGAAGATTCAATATAATTAAACAAGAAACATGGATTTTCTTACAGATTAAACAACGTGTTCATCATCGGAAAGGGCACGAAGGCGTACATCTCGCTGCCGCGCGGTAAGGGCGTGCGGCTCACCATCGCCGAGGAGCGCGACAAGCGTATCGCCGCGAAGGTCGCAGGACAATAGTCGCATTACTTAATAAATTACATAAAACTCAACTTGCGTTTCATTGCTCTGCCGTCCGACTGTGTGTGTGTGTGTGCGTCCGCACGTGGCGCTCTAGGTCGCGCCGACGGGCCAGCGCCCGGCCGCACAGCGGGCACGCATACCGTGCGGGGCCCGGGGGGCCCTGTCCGGGGCCCGAGGGGTTTGTGCCAGACCGGGCCGCGTGCAGCCGCTCGTGCTTGTTGAGGTTGCTGGGGTCTCCAAATGCCCGCAGACAATGTCGGCAACGCAGAGGCCGGTAGCCCGTGTGCGTGCGCAAGTGGATCTTGAGCCCGTAGCGGCGCGAGTATATCTTGCCGCAGTACACGCACACGTGGCCGCCGCGCGCGCGGCCCCACTCCGTAGCCAGCGCCTCCAGCTGCGCGGGCGCCAGGGGCCCGGCAGGGCGCGGCACTGGGGGCCCGGCGGGGGCCGGGGGCCCGGGCCGCAGGCGCGCCGCGACCTCGCGCCAGAAGCGCTCCGGCTGGAAGGGCGCGCACGACAGGAACAGGTGCACCTTGAGCGGGTTGGGGTCGTCGAAGGGCGCCGCGCACACGTGGCACACGTAGAGCTGGCGTGCGCGGATGTTGCGCGGCGTCAGGAACGGCATGTCCAGCGCGGCCAGCGCGTCGTCCGCGAACCACAGCAGCAGCTCGGCGTGCGGCGCCAGGTCGACGGCGGCGCGCAGGCGGCCGGCTTGCGGCGGGCCGGGCGCCCCGGGCGGGCCGGGCGGGCCGGGCGCCCTGGGCGGGCCGGGCGCCGCGGGCGGGTCGGGTACAGTGAGCAGCACGGAGGCACAGAGCGCGTGCGGCGCGAGACGCGCACAGACGGCGAGACGCGCGCCGCCGCCGCCGCCGGCCGCGCACATCCAGCCGCCGCTGTCCAGCTCGACGTACACCTGAACCAACATAACATACGTAGATGTAATAAATTCTCATCTCGCTCGCTTTCACTCGCACCCCAAAAGATACTCATTAGGTTTATATATACTTATAGTTTCGCCATGTCTATGTCTGAATAATCTCAGTGACCGTTAGTACTAGAAAACTGAAAAGTGAATGCTCAAAAAAAAACCAGCTCCGACAAAAACGAGATGTCTCTCAAATGATCAATATTAGTAAGTAATAAAACAATAACCAGCTATTATTGTAATCCTTATGTACTTGCAAACAAAAAGAAATTGCCAGTTTTATTCATCAGGCGTTGACTTTAAAATAACTTAATTACAATTCAATAGGTATTCGTTATTTTTAACTGAATTAAAAAAAGGTGGAGGTTCTCAATTCTGTTGAATTTTTTATATTTGTTTTGTTTTTTTTTAATGTTACCTCGGAACTCCCTCGTTTATAGATCGATTTGCAATTTAGTTTTCTCTCCTACAAGGATATGCTTCCAGATTGGTCTTATTTTTTATAAATCGATTTCTGATGATGGAATCCATGAGGAATCGAGGGAACTCCTCAAATATTATAGGCAACTTCATGGTGATTTTCATATTTTTATCCAGAACTTGAGCTTTACTTTTTGACTGGCAGTCAAAAAGTAACATTTCATGAAGTGAAACTGATGAAGAAGACCAGGAATGACCAACGGAGCTAGATATCATAATGAAGATAGTTCAGCAACTAGACAATAGGTACCGTCAAACGGGGTGAATAGGAATCGAGGGGTGAATAGGGAAAAAATCAGGATTGAAATAATCGTGGTAATAACTCTGAAAATCTACTAACTATGGCCTATAAAATGGCAAGAATGTGTGGTAGAATAGTTACTTTTTGAAATGGCAACACTTATTTGACACAAAGATAGAAATAAATTGTCAAAACAACATTCTAAAGTTGCTTGTTTGAATTACCTGCTATTGAAGTGCCTTTAACTTTATCGAATTGCATTGTTTTTGTGGTTAAATTTGTATCAAAACAACTATCTGTGAGTATCGTGTTTATTCTGGAATCTGTATATCGTAATGTAAGTACAATTAAAAGACTTTTGAACTCATAAAAGTATATTTTAGTATGACTGATAGTTTGTTTACATACTAAGAGGTCTTTCGGTACACGTCGGGGGTTTTTAGGTACGGCTGGGGGGTCAATAGGGACGGGATATTTAATAAATAGGGACGATGCAGTATGTCAAGGGACAGTAAAGGGACTATAGGGACAGGGTTGTCACTTGATTTATGAAGTAATTTAAATGACTTATTCCCGATGTAATTATTAACATTTTTAATTTATTGCCCCCGACGTTAAAAGAAACGTGTTAAAAGTTGGAAGCATAAACACAAAATAGGCATAATATTTATTTATTTGTGTTTAGGTCTGTGCCATTGTAGCTCTCAAGTATATGGACCGATTTAGGTACCATCAGGCGTTTTGAAGATCGATCGCAGTTTTTTTTCGTAATGGGTGAAAGGATTTAATGTGTCGGGGGATTTTTACAATTACAGGAATTTCATTAAGCTCATTTCCTTTCAGATTCCTAACTTCCTATAATGCCGCGTACATACAAACCAAGCCGAGAAAAAAATTATAAAAAATATGAAAGTGTGACAGCCCTGACGGTTTTTCCCTATAAAGCCTATCACCGTCCCTATTAACCCCATTTCGTGTTTAAATAGGGACGACCTATAATTTGAAGAAATATGTAAAACTGGGTGCATTACATGATTTAGTGTGAAGTCCTAAAGAATCGTCAGGATGCGACTCAAGTTTTGATACCAGAATCAATATAATATTTTCAGTCATAATTAGTGATAAATTTACCCAAAGTTCAATTCTGTGCCTATTCACCCCGTTTGACGGTACTATAAATAAATGGTTCTGAATAGTATTGTTGAAAATAGTATCATTGCAGTTATGTTATGATGATGAGGCACCTGGACTCAGTAGTTAACCAATGTATTCTCTCCGTATTTGGACTTATTAAAATTGTCATTAGCAGCACTTCAGCCATGACGTAACATCGAACTGATCTGATTATGAACTGAAAGTTGGAAGGTAGGCACTGGAACTTTATTATAAAACTAGCTTTCCGCCCGCGGCTTCGCCCGCGTGTACTACAGTTTATATCGCGCGGGCAGAGACCCGTGCTCAGCAGTGGAATTATAGGTAGCCTATGTGTTATTCCAGTGTCTCTTCTACCTACCTACCAAATTTGATCTAAATCCGTTCAGTAGTTTTTGCGTGAAAGCGTAACAGACAGACAGAGTTACTTTCGCATTTATAATATTAGTAGGGATAATGTATCCGGGCGGTGTTTAAACTTATTAGAATTATCACGAGATAGATTCTCTAGCTATAAGCAGTTTTAATAGTTATAAGTACGACGAGAACGAATACAACATGCTATTTTATTGCGTGCAGTCTTTATATTTCTATGGATGGAACCATGATGGAACTAACTCGCTTGCGAGTTAAGAAAAAAAAAATAGCTTCATTACAAAATAAAACATCAAAACTTTTAAAATAACTTTATTTTCAGAAGTAACAAATCTGCAAAACCAGAAACATCAAATTATTTTGATCGTTGTATATTTATCGGTATTTTTTTTTTGTAAAAACATATTTTTAGTGATGATACATCCATAGCCAAAGTCCTATTTCTCTTGACAATTCCAATAAACTCAGACACGGCTAGGATATATTGATTAATTACGGAGTTCCAGTGGCTACCTTCCGGCTCCATCATCATACGATAATAATAATAATTAATAATAATAATGTTACGCCGTTAAACTTCAACACATCATATCTCCGACAAAATAAAGAATGGCAACGAATAATTAAAACGCATTGCTGTTCGAAAGCTCTAGAATCAAAGTACCTACCTAGCCTGGCAAGATCAGGAACATTCCTTCATAAGTACCCGTTGTACCTACTATTTAGTAGGTATGTAATCTGTAGGTGGATAAGGGAAATGGTACTTTCCGCCATTAACAATAGAGTCGAAATTCGCGTGAGTGACTCGCGAAGGACAAAGAAATAAAATTGATTTATGGCCCCGCGACGCGACTATTGTTCTGGATCTATCCCGAGACGTCAGTATCTAGAATTTTCTTTGCTCCGCGTATAAATACGAGCCCCCGAACGGAAGTAAGTCAGTTTTGACTTCGACTGCAAACGAGAGCAATCTACCTAAGAGTGCGAAGTGATTTTATCTAACGACCGAGGCGATAGTATAACGGAACTCTAGTGCTAACTGTGGTTTGGATTATTGTTGACTGGACTAATTATTTATTGTTTGTGGTAAATAAAGTTCTTTATTGGTAAATCGGCATTTAGTTACCCACGTACGTAACAACTGGTGTCAGAAGTGGGATGCCGTTACCACAGAAGGACGACGAACAGCGACCACGAACAAGGAGGCAAGCAGAGATGGATGCTGTGCGTCATCGTATGGAGGAGGAAGATCAGGCTGGTATGGGAGCAACGGCAGCTGCTGAGGTGCCAACAGGACCATCCTCGGAATTGAACCTCGCTGCGGTGTTGGCCGCCATGCAAGCTAGTATGGAAGCTGTCCGCCGCGACCAGGAAGCTGCCCGCCGCGATCAAGAGGCTAAGCAGAACCTGATCCTCGATAAAATCGATCACGGCCTCGTTACGTTGGGCGAGAAGGTAAAGAATCTCACCTTAGAGGTCAAGGAGGTTTCTGCCCGAGCTGATAGCCTCGAAACAAGAATTGATGGCTATGAAGATCGACTGCTGGACATCTATAAAAAAATTGTCAAGCTCGAAGCACGCGAACCCGTTGCTGTTGGCTCACCATCGCACACCCCCTGTGCATCGGTCGCAAAATTTGATGTGCCGCGTTTTGATGGCACGTCTTCCTGGACGGCATTCAAATACCAATTCGGAACATTGGTTAAGACGAACCGCTGGGATGATGAGCAGTCTTTTGCGGCATTAACTTTGGCTCTATGAGGGGACGCTCTGCTGGTCCTAGAGAACCTTCCTCCGGACGGCAGGACACTGGAGCGTCTCATGGAGGGTCTGGACACTCGCTATGGTGACAAGCACCTTGAGCATGTTTTCCGTGCGCAACTTCGCGAAAGAACGCAGAGGTTGAACGAGAGCCTCCAGCAGTGGGGAGTCGAGGTTGAACGGCTGGTCCGGCGTGCATACAGGTCGATGACACCAGAGACGGTGGAAGTTAATTTGGTACAAGCATTCATCGACGGTCTACGGGATTCAGAAATAAGGGCTACGGTGCGACTCAGACACCACCAAACTCTGAAGAGTGCGATAGCTCACGCTTTGGAAGTGGAAGCTGTACGAAAAGATTCACGTACGCACAGAGTTCGGGAAGTGGTGGTCTCGCCTTCAACGCAGCCACGTCACCGAGAAGTGGTGGCTTCTTCTTCGACAAAGTCCCGCTATATTCCGACGTGTTACGGGTGCAGAGAAAAAGGGCACATTCGCACCGATTGCCCTAAGAAAAAGAGGGAATTGGTGGTCTCGTCTATAACGCAACCACGTCACAGAGAAGTAGTGGCTTCTTCTTTGGCAAAGTCCTGCTATATTCCGACGTGTTACGGGTGCGGAGAAAAAGGGCACATTCGTACCGATTGCCCCAAGAGGACGTGGACGTGGAGGGGACGTGTGGACTCCGGAACCCAAGTCAAGGAGGAGTCGATAAGACTTAATGTATCCAGGGCCGTGGCCCCACCCATCACCAGTCCAAAAGGGCATAACAATGCTAACGCCCTGTCACGACGTCCATGTAGTAAGGACTCTAGACTCTGCCAACAGAATGAAGTCTGCGAACACGTGAATTTGATTAGAACTGAAGACAACTTCAAGAAGTCCCAGGAAGAAGATGACGATATTCGACCTATACTGGACTGGAAGCGTAACGGAACTAGGCCTCAGTGGAGTGAAGTATCATCACATAGTCCCGTCACAAAGAGCTACTGGGCACAGTGGGACAGTTTAGTCCCAAAAAAAGATTTGCTTTTGAAGAAATGGGAATCGAACGATGGTAAGGAGGTGACCACACAAGTGATAGTACCACGATGTGAAGTGGTCCCCCTGCTACAAGAGATACACGATGGTGCTTCTGGAGGACACCTGGGAATTAAGAAAACTCTACTGAAAGTGAGACAGCGGTATTACTGGCTCAATTGTAGAGATGACAGCGTGCGCATCTGTGAAAGGACCACAGACTAGAAGCAAGGGCAGGCTTCAGCTGTACAATGTGGGATCCCCCTGGGAACGCATTGCCATCGACGTCGCTGGACCTTTCCCAGTTACAAATGACGGAAACAAGTACATAGTGGTGATCCAGGACTACTTCACAAAGTGGCCCGAAGTCTTCGCCATACCCAATCAAGAAGCGACGACAGTGGCGAAGAAGGTGGTCGAGGAAGTAGTATGTCGGTATGGTGCGCCTTTGGAAATCCATTCCGACCAAGGCCGTAACTTCGAATCAGCGCTGTTCCAGGAAATGTGTACTCTTCTGGGAATTTATAAGACACGCACAACACCTGCGCATCCTCAGTCGGACGTATTGGTGGAAAGGTTTACCCAAACCCTGGAGAATCATCTGGCTAAGGTTGTCGATGACCATCAGAAAGACTGGGACCGGTATATTCCACTATTTCTGATGTCGTACCGATCGGCAGTGCATGATAGCACGGGACATACCCCAGCAAGAGTGAATTTCGGCAGGGAAATGAGACTTCCAGTCGATGTCGTAACTGGCGTGCCACCTGACAAGACTAAGCCAGTTACGGACTACATAAGTGACCTTCAAGATCAATTGGACGAAGTGCATAAACAAGTACGTGAGAATAGCATGAACACCAGCGTTAAAATGAAAACTAGATACGACCGTAATGCCAACGCCCAGGGATTTGAGGAAGGTTTTTTTTTTTTTTTTTTTTTTTTTTTATATGATATAAACTAGTACTTGACTGCGATCCCACCTGATGGTAAGCAGTGATGCAATCGTTGGTGGTGAAGCGCACTAGTTTATTAAGAGCCTATTCACTCTAGCCTTGAAGACGCTTAAATTGTAATCGGACGGGAAGACCGCAGCTGGCAAATTGTTCCAGTCCCTCGAAGTACGCGGTATAAACGACGAAGCGAAACGCTTAGTCCGGATCGTAGAGGTTTCAACAACGTAAGGGTGGATACTCGCCGTACGTCGGTTTGTCCGATGGTAGAAATGAGATGGCGGAATCAAGTCATGCAATTCCTGCGCACACTCTCCAAAATGCATCCTGTAAAACACCGAAAGGCTGGCTATCCTACGCCTGTGCTCAAGGCTTTGAAGATTGGAAGGTGCACTGGTTTGGCTCCACAACCCGCTCCGACGAAAAGGGAAGTCGCCGAAACTTCAAGCTCGATGGGAGGGACCTTACACCGTACTACAAAGGATCAACGATGTAACCTACCGCATCAAGAAAGGGCTAAGAGGGAAGCCTAAGGTTGTCCATGTGGGCAGATTGGCGCTGTATCACGGATCTAATAATGCTCGGGACGAGCATGACTAAGAGGGGGGCACTGTTACGCCGTTAAACTTCAACACATCATATCTCCGACAAAATAAAGAATGGCAACGAATAATTAAAACGCATTGCTGTTCGAAAGCTCTAGAATCAAAGTTTGGAGGTAGGCGGAACAGAGAGTAAAGCCCCGCAAACCTCCATTGAAAAGGGAGGATCCTCCGGCCAGACCGGATGTTATGGTCTAGTGGGCGACTGCCCGATAGTTGATGTCGGACTGTCGTATATGTTCAAATCGCGCGGAGAACTTTGATTGCGCGATGCAGGATTTCGTATTTTCTTCGTAGTTCTTATGTGGCGTCATAGATGTCGCTCCACATCACTCCCCTCCGGAGATCGGAGATCGATCGTTCTTGATGCTTCTTGATGTGTGCCAGGCCAGCGGTAGGTTGGTTCCAGTGAGTCGGAACCGATGCCGCATAGTTCTCGGTGAGTCGGAACTGTCTGCGGTGATGCCCCAGTGAGTCGGGGTGTTGCTATCCCAGTGAGTCGGGATAATGCCCCAGTGAGTCGGGGTGATGATGTCCCAGTGAGTTGGGATGATGCCCCAGTGAGTCGGGGTGGTGCTGTCCCAGTGAGTCGGGATGATGCCCCCAGTGAGTCGGGGTGGTGCTGTCCCAGTGAGTCGGGATGATGCCCCAGTGAGTCGGGGTGGTGCTGTCCCAGTGAGTCGGGACGATGCTGCAGGCTCCAGTGAGTCGGAGTAGTGCTGCTGGCTCCAGTGAGTCGGAGCGGTGCTTGTGCGACGTAGGGCTTGATTGCTGGCGTCGACCAGGAGAGGTTCTTCATGGCTCTTCATATGACTGGCCGAAGGTGCGGTGTGCCAAGGTCGCTGATGCGGCTGAGGTGGTGACCAGGTATGATCGGGTAGGCATACTGGTGGTCAGGATACCCTTAGCCGTGGGTGCTGTCTATATGGCTTGTTGCTCGAAAGCTTGAGGAAGTGATGATGACGTCACGAAGTAGTAGCTGCACGAAGGCTGTGCTGACGTTCTTTGTCGAGGGTCACCAGTTTGGTGGTAAGCGGAACAGAGAGTAAAGTCCCGCAAACCTCCTTTGAAAAGGGATGATCCTCCGGCCAGACCGGATGTTATGGTCTGGTGGGCGACTGCCCGATAGTTGATGTCGGACTGTCGTATATGTTCAAATCGCGCGGAGAACTTTGATTGCGCGATGCAGGATTTCGTATTTTCTTCGTAGTTCTTATGTGGCGTCATAGATGTCGCTACAAAAGTACCTACCTAGCCTGGCAAGATCTGCAACATTCCTTCATAAGTACCCGTTGTACCTACTATTTAGTAGGTATGTAATCTGTAGGTATCTGTAGGTGGATAAGGGAAATGGTACTTTCCGCCATTAACAATAGAGTCGAAATTCGCGTGAGTGACTCGCGAAGGACAAAGAAATAAAATTGATAATTTTTTTTTTAAATTTAATTTGATTTCACTGTTATTGTATTTCTGTATTTCTATCTTGATTCTTGTTTTTATTCTATTTTGTATTAATTACTCTCTGTTATTTCTTTTATGCAAAATTTGTACTGTCGCATAAAACTCTACTGTAAAATCACCTGGGCCACCAAGATACAGGCTACGCCTAGTTTGGGGCCCACGGCCACTTCTACTGTGTATCGTTTGTCTTACTCTAATTGTTCATTTCTTTATTATTATTTTCTTACTAACTTGTGTGTGTGTCAATAAAAATTATTATTATTATTATTTCTTAGTTCCCATGGATCCACCAATCGAATAGTGATGGGACAGATGGTCAACCGGTCAGTAACGGACGTAAAACCGGTTTTGGAGTGCAATATAGGTAATATAATATCAGTGATGGTACTTAAATAATATATATATACATATATGGTTTACACATATACCGTAAAATAGTGTTATAGCGAATTTGTAAGATACCTAGTGTTTGTTTAAAATGTAAGAATAAATAATAGATATAAACAAAAATGAAACAAGAGAGAAAACCAAACACTAAATAAAACAGTAGAATAAATGCATACAAAAAATAAAATAAAAAGTGGGTAGGTAAATCTCGAACAGGTTAGGAGGATGCAATCTGTGATTCAACTGTGCGCGATGGAGCGATTTGAACGATGTTTCTCAGTTGATTTATTCTCGCTGCGAGTTGCGTTTAAGGGGCGATAAAAAATATTAATATAAAAGTTGAATGCAGAGTTGTGCCAAAGTGTTCGCAAATAAAAGATGACGACAAGTACCTACCTAAGAACTAAGGTAAGAGCAAATTGGTATAATTATAATAATTTAAAATTAATGATTTCAATTAAATGTGTTGTGAATTGTCTAATTTTCCTTTTGACTTGCAGAATGTTACAATATGGAGATACACGTCCCCAGCCTCCCTGAGGCTCCCGCACTGACAGGCTCCCTGTAAAAGAGAGTGAAGGCGCCATCCAGACGCGCCGCGCCCGTCGCAAGCAAGTAGGCCAGAAACAGTGGGTATGTTGAGAACAGAACTTTTTTTTTTTAAGTATAAAGTTAAAGTCAACAAAAATAGTAGAAGTAATGTGCTGCTTTGTACTTTACAGGTCTCATACCCGCGACAGGACGCCACGCTGCCGGGGACAACACAACAGCCCATTTTGCGCCACCATATCTTCTAGCTTTCGTTGTGCATCGATCAGATACTGTCGCAGGCGTCTTCTAAACGTACCTATCGTATTGATCAGTCTAATAGGGGGTGGGACGTTATTTCATACTTTGGAAGCGGAATAACGAAAGCCAAGATATAGATAAGAGTCTATTTATATATATTATAAGAGTATATTATAGTTGTATATTTTATTTTTGCTGGTATAGTTGTGTCTTCGTTGCATGAAAAAATTAAGGAATTCTAAGAGAGAACTTCTACTCTATATCAAATCAAATCAAATCAAAACATTTATTTGCTAGAATATGGTACATATATAAGGTGTTACAGTAAATTTGTTTCAGCATATCCTGCCATTACATGGCGTGCAAATATATTCAGTCAGTGTCGTCAATTAATCTAACTTGCACATTACAGGTTCTATTGACTTGTCTTCTAAACATTCTTTTACAGTATAATATTTTTTAATTAATAACAGATTCAACAGTATTTTTTTAAACATTGTCAATGGTAGTTCTTGTAAACTATTTGGTAAATGATTAAAAATAATAATCGACATGCAATAAACATTTTTTAAAAATAATTTTTACCTAATTGGTGGCAGTCGAAGTCTGTCTTTATGCCGTGTTCGGCTATTTGTCTATATAGACTTTTACTTCGGGAAAGTCAGAAGCAAATTTACTATCACATCCAAAGAATTACGCTGTTTATATTTTATGCAGTATAGATACTTTAACAATTTTTTTTTACGTTAAGTGCGGTCCCCCCCTATTTACGGGGCCTGTAGCATTTGCCACCCTGGCTACATGGCTAATCCACCACTGGTTTCTGCAAAGGACGTTGTACAACTGAGGCGGGTGTATTCTTACTACGAGTTAACACATGTTTAATGGGTGGGAAGGAGCACAAGATTATGTGCGCATCTTCTGCGACCTGTCTAAGGCGTTTGATTGTGTTTGTGTGGTTCATGAAACTCCTAAAATTTTAGCGTTATCTACACTGGTATTTTATTGGCAGCTTATTAAAATTTCATTTGAATAACAAATATTAATTAATACATAAAAATTAAACAAATCAATCTCAATATTAATGACGGTATATTAAAGTATTGAGATATAGGATTATAATGAGGTTAGGTTTGATTTTTTTTGTTTGTTCTGGTTTAACTCAAAAACTACTCCAATGATTTTAAAGAACACAGCGCCGTCTATTCCTAAGCTAAGGAGAGCTTCTGTTATAAGAACTAGAAAACTGATGAAGGTACTTACTTATATATTTCTAAATACAAACATATATAATAGACTAGCTTCTGCCCGCGACTTCGTCCGCGGAAAATTTCTTGTTTTAAAATAAGATTACACTCGATTAGACGCTGCGCACGTTCAGCGCTAGATTCCTGAGCACGGGCCTGCGATGTTATGGCATTTTGCCTACCAAGCCGCTGCGAGCGCTCAGCGCTAGTCTCCCTATCCCTTGTCTCAGAGACATGCTGCCTTAAATGAGATAGACGCTTCGCACGTTCAGCGCTAGATTCCCGAGCACGGGCCTGCGATGTTATGACATTATGCCTAAAAAGCCGCTGCGAGCGCTTAGCGCTAGTCTCCCTATCCCTTGTCTCAGAGACATGCTGCCTTAACTCAGCTAGACGGTGCGCACGTTCAGCGCTAGTTTCTCGAGCACGGGCCCGCGACGTCCTCACATTTTGGCTAGCGAGGCGCTGTGAGCGCTCGAAGCTAGATTCTCTAGCGCGTGCTTGCGAAATATATTCTCTATTTCTCGAGAGGCGCTGCCCATTTTCAGGGGCAGATTCTTCCGTACGGCGTACTCGAGCGGCTCTTGTCTGTGATGTCTGCCGGGACAGTTGAGATTTCCTTTTAGACATGCTCTCAACAAACTATGCACAGACTTGAAAACAATTATGAACAAAGGGAGAGCGACTCGAACACCGTCTGCCTTTACAAAACAAAACAATAATAATATCGAATAACTCGTATCGATTATTACGATAGAACCAAGTACGAAACTACGGACAATCAAAACAAACGTACAACGAAATTACGATATTTTCGATAATGAGGTCTAGATATCTATCAACAACAACAACCATTCGAACGAAACAACCGAAACCAATAAGTAACTGACAGAAGAACTCCAACTAACGACAACGTGGGCATAATAATTCGAGAGGGTCATCAATCCACAGAAAGTCTTAACACCGCGATTCAGAAAAATTACGTAATTGCAGAACGCCATCTATGGGCAAATAGGTAAAACGTTGGGCATGCCACAATTACGGCGGTAAGTCCCCTCTTTGAGGCGTGGCTGGAAAGGCCTTCCCCATGACACAGATCCTCACCGGACGGTTCCTGCACCGAATTAAAGTGGAAGAGACGCCCGAGTGTCGCCACTGTGCGGAACGCCCGGAAGACACGGTGGAACACACAGTCGAGGTGTGCCCTGCCTGGGCAGAGCATCGCCGTGCCCTCGTGGGGGCGATCGGCGGCGGTGACCTCTCGCGCCGGGCTCTGGTTGAGGCCATGGTCGTTAGCGAGGAGGAATGGCAGGCGGTCGCCTCCTTCTGCGAAGCAGTAATGCTAGCAAAGGAGGAGGCAGACCGCATCAGGCAACGGCGCCCCCGCCGCCGCCGCCGCCGCCGCCGGGATTCCGATCCCGATTTCCGGCCACCGTAGACGCGGGCTCGTGGACGGCGAGCCATGGGTAGCTTGCTGTCCGATCGTCCGGTAATGGACCGAGCCCAAGACGTCGATGGTGCGCACTGTTCCCGCGCGCCTCAAGAAGTTGTCAGCAACAGCAGAGGCCCAGCTGGGACGAAGCCTATCGGGTCCAGGGTTACCCGAAAGGGAACTCGTGCCCTGGTTTGAAGGCTAGAAGGAACGGGGTGGGTTTTTAGTCAGTAAGAGTCTGACACTATCTCCCGCTCCACCCAAGGGCGGGGGTTGTCATAAGATGATTTTTGCCCACCATAAAAAAAAATAGGTAAAACGTCTGCACAATGAAAGTTATGCTAGGGGCATTTTGCGTTTTAGTAATTTTATATTATCTCCGAAACTGTATGACCAATTGATATGCTGTAAATGGCATATCTTATCTGTATAATGTTCTTGTGATACTGAAATAATTTATTGTCATAAGAATGAATATTTTGTTGCTCAAATAATCAACCAAACGTAAGTATGCCGAAAAAAAATATTTTTAATGCAATAAAAGAAGTATAAAAGATAAAATATAAAAGACAGAGATATGGTATCGCGGACTTTTTTGTAGAAATAATTAAGACGAACCAGGTATCCATACATTGTTTTCAATTTTAAGCAACTGTTTAGGCAGCGCACGCAAATAATTCTGTTTGATGAGGTATTTTTTTCCGACTTGCTAGACAAAAGTTGTGATAGCTCGGTTAATATACATGCTATAGAAACAATTTATAGCCTATAGCACTCAGGAATAATGTAGCTTTCTGCCTGTTAAAAAAAATTTAGAATTGGATTATTAGTTCCAGAGATTACCCCCTACATACAAACTTACAAACTTACAAATTTTCCCTCTTTATAATATTGATCGTGCTCAACACACAAACATTTGTCCTGGACGGGAATTGAACCCACGACCGCTGACACAGCAGTCAGGGCCACTGACCACTAGACCAACAGGCCAGTAATTTATTTTGGCTTAAGTTTAACTTACAACCAGATATAGTAACATATAACAGACAAAATTAGTAAATGATCACCAAAATTAAAACAGCATTTTAAAGTAAAGTAATAACCAAAGTTTTAACATCTCGCTATCCTATTTAAGCAAAATGACTCCAAATAAATCATTTGCAACCCAAAAATAGTAAATGACCACCAAAATTAAAACTTTAAAACAGCATTTTAATGTAAAATTGTAACCAAAGTTTTTACATCTTGCTATCCTATTTAAGCGAATTGACTCTACTACCAAAAAAAAACTGGGCAAGTGCGAGTCGGACTCGCGCACTGAGGGAGGGTTCCGTGCAAACTACAATTCCAGAATGGAGTGTCGAATTTTTTTCCGAATTGCAATTTTTGTTTTGTTTTATTAAATTAAATTTACTGTTTTCAGATTAATTACTATACCTGTGCTATAAGACCTTGCTTAGTGCCAAATTTCATGATTCTGGGTCAACGGGAAGTACCCTATAAATTTTGATCTTTAAGAGTATCAAAAAGTATCAAAAGCGTGGCGCTTGCGGTGCAGTAGAGGGGATTGCAAACCGGAGACATAACTTAATATGGAATCATAATACTTCATTTGGTAATAAGCCTAAATTTTATGGCAATCACAGTGGTTTATTTAGGCAGAAATAATGCATTAATTTGCTCGCTAAGATTTGGTGATCATCACTACATAGTATAAAACAAAGTCGCTATCCGCCGTCTGTCTGTCCCTATGTATGCTTAGATCTTTAAAACTACGCAACGGATTTTGATGCGGTTTTTTTAATAGATAGAGTGATTCTTAAGGAAGGTTTATATGTATAATACATGCATAATATAGTAGAAAAACACTGATAAATTTAGAGGTTTCTAATGTGATGTCGTAAATAAGCACGTTTTTTTGCGCTTATATTGCAAACGCTGGCTGTACCCTACGAGATAGACCAAAATAATGTACTACAGTATTGTCCACCTTAAAAAGTTCAACAAAAAAGTCCGCGATGGTCTATGTCTATCTCTTAGGGATAACCCACTATAACCATTTTTTATCCTTTTTAAGTGAATATTTCCGAAGATATTACCAATTTAAAATGCAGGGACGTAGTTGTTGCGGCGCCGCCCGGGCCTATAAATAGCGCGTTGATGGCCGCGCTTCGTCCTTTTGCTCGATCCAGCCCGTCTCTTTGCTGCCCTCCCCCAGCGACGCACTAAGCCGAGGCTCGTACCCCACAGGGGGTGCCCTTACCGTTGTCGCTTAATTTTTAATTAGTTTTAAGTAAGCCCTGGCTGGAGGCTTTGATTTTATTCTACTAGGTTGACATACGAGAGGCCACTTACAAAAAAAAAAAAACGCGCTTCGTCCTATAGGACTTCATGATTTGCAGCGATCGCACGAGTTTATCGGAGCAAAACATGTTTGTATTGTCTAATGACAAAAAAGCTGTGAACGTGGTTTATAAGGACATTTTGTAGTAGGTATATTTACATAAGTATTGCACCCGTGCGAAGCCAGGGCGGGTCGCTAGTTTATTATATTTGGTGATAATTTACTATATTTGGTGTTTGAATACAATTTGAAGTGCAGTTGTGACTAAAATAGGTTATACTATTGTAATTTTAGACCTTATTTTTCTGGTGTTAAGTTTCTTTTTTTGGTAAAAGAACTAAGGGTATCAAAGCATTTTTTGGTGGTCATTATATTTAATCCCATTTATTTTTACCTTTAATTCAAATTTTATTTTCCAAATTAGGTGTCGGTTAAGCGATAATCATCGGAACAATAAAGGTTGGTTATTACCTACGTTTTAATAGCTAATACAATTTAACTTTAAGTTTTTTTTTTGATAGACTTGCGTCTGACCAGTATCACACCAGCTATGATGTGGCCGATGATGGAGCACGCTTGCCTAGAAATAATCTATTCACTCTTGACTTAAAGACCCCTAGGTTGTAGCTGTCAGGAAACACAAAAAATCGGGAAATTAGCGTCGATTCAGCGATATGGAACGTAAAAAATTGGGTCCGCATATGCGCCAAAAAATCCAATCATAGATATCCGTGCACAATGCATTCCATAAACCTGCAGTCAATCAAATGAAAACTATGACGATGATCATAGACTGTGATAGCCTAATGGAGGGGACCTGTCGAGGAAAGCCAGCACTGCGGTACTGAGCGCTGGAATCGGCATATTTGTTTTGTTCATCGTTGCGGGTAGGGAGGTACTTACATTTTCAGAATCCTTAAGTTTGAGCGCGTCGAGCAGCTGGTCGGCGCTGAAGCCGCGGCACAGAGAGCCCCGAGCTACGCCGCGCCGGCACAGCACGCGCGACATCCTGCCACGAGAGCCCGACGACACTACACGTCGCGAGAGGGTGCGCGGGCGCACACGACTGTCGCCGCCCTCAGGGTACTCCTCAATATATACGGCACTCCCCTGCCGCCATAGGGCGGAGGGTTGCTCCACTCCCAGTTTTCGCAAATCTCCGGAACGCCCTCCGCTAATCGATCCGTGATTAAACAATTGTCAGTGTGATTAGGTAGGTATGCGACTACCGCAGCTGTGGGGGTCCGGGTGGGATGGCGTACATACCGCCATCGTAAGTAGTTTCAATTGGTTTTCATTAAAATCGGGTCCGAACCTCCTTTGAGTGTTTTTCGATATTCCCCCGGATTTGGATTCGATCAAACGACTCTAAACAATCAACTCTAAACGTATACCAAACTACTTACGTCAAATCGATTGAATGAATAGGTATCTCCATCTCAAAGCAGGTATGTATAAGCTTAGAATCTCTTACCAATAATTTATATTCTCCTTTCTCTTTTCTGTTTCATCACCATTGGGTACGTTTATAACCTACCTATTCATTGAGACTATTTTTAATTCATGAATCCCCAAGCGACCACCGGTGGCCGCGCATCTATTGTCTTACTATTGTGTCTCTAATTGACGGTATCTGAAGGGTTAATCCCCGACAAAAAAGAGGGGTGTTATAAGTTTAGGGTGTCTGTGTCTCTGTGTGTCTGTCTGTGGCATCATAGCGCTTAAACGAATGGACTGATTTGGATGTTGTTTTTTTTTTATTCGAAAGCTGACGTTACCGAGATGGTTCTTAGATACAATTCATGAAGATCTGACCAGGCGTTCAAGGTCAGCAGCACATTTGTTGGCTGTGGCTGGGATCTTACTAATAAATGCTTATGTGTGACCTAATGTTTGAAATACTCGTATACATTTTTCATGATGACGAGGACCTGATGCTAGAACTGGGAGGTAGCTGATGGAACCTTGGTATGCCTACTAGTAAACCCGGCGTGTTCAGGCTCACCAGATTTGTCTTAACAAGTTTCAAATATTTTTCATGATTATGAAAACTTGATGCTAGAACTGGGAGGTAGCTGATGGAACCCTGGAATGCCTACTAGTAAACTCGTCGAGTTTGGGCTCATTAGATTTGTCCTAACCAGTTCCAAACATTTTTCATGATGACGAGGACCTGATGCTAGAACTGGGAGGTAGCTGATGGAACCTTGGGATGCCTACTAGTAAACCCGTCGTGTTCGGGCTCACCAGATTTGTCTTAACAAGTTTCAAACATTTTTCATGATTATGAAAACTTGATGCTAGAACTGGGAGGTACCTAGCTGATGGAACCCTGAAATGCCTACTAGTAAACTCATCGAGTTTATGCTCATTAGATTCGTCTTAACCAGTTCTAAACATTTTTCATGATGACGAGGACATGATGCTAGAACTGGGAGGTAGCTGATGGAACCCTGGAATCAATATTATAAAATAGGAATGAAATTTAATTTAATGAAATTAATTAATTAATTATTATTTAGAGGAAATTAATTTTCTAATTGTCTTGTCAATCAAGTTTTGAATATGATGCCAAAGTTGTTTAAAGATAAACCTTAATAAAAAGTACATCTAGCCAGTTTGCAAGTTAGTAGTATTAGTGTGGCCTTCATGATTGTTATAATATAGAAAAGATAATATCACAATAATGGATTCCTTGATTAATTTAAAAAAATGTAAAATAAAACTAAAATTAAAAATTAAAAAAAAACCCCGACGCAAAAAAAAACTATAAAAAGTAAAAAAAATAAGTTAGTAAATTACTCTTTCAACCTTTTAACGTCATTAAAGGAATCTATAAATATTTAAAAGATGAGTGTCACTAAGTCGGGGGACCGCAATTGTCATTTTCTATTCGTTTAAGTAAAATAATAATTTTCATATTGCGGTCCCCCGACTCTTCTTCCCGATCTTTTAAATATTTATAGATTCCTTTAATGACGTTAAAAGGTTGAAAGAGTAATTTACTAACTTATTTTTTTACTCTTTATAGTTTTTTTTATATGATCCTTATCGCAATATTTGTGCTCTAAGTCTTCTTCGTCTCTTCTTGTTGATTCCAGGTCAGACACAGATTTTCTTGAGTACCTAGGTAACACGCTCTATATTTTGGCGGGGTTTAGAAAGAATAACTATCACAGCCAAGTATGACGTTAACACAGATCATGGACCAAGTTAATTTGGTTCACGATCTTTTGGTTTGCGTATAGTGTTATCTGGAACTAGCACTTTTCACACGACTGCGTTTGCGTGAATTTCGTTCTCCTACACCAGATACGGCAAATACAAAAACCATAGCTATACCCATTGTTTGTACCCCGTTTTGTCCTGTTGGGTCTAGAATTTTGGTCCACTCAATATAATAGTTAGATTACTCTTTCAGTTAAAGGACCATGCGAAAAATCGTCCCATACCACCAACAGATTTCAAAAGTATCTTAATTAATTCATCTTGGCTGCTGTCAATTGCTGCTGCTGATCATTTTTTATTATGGTGACATCACCCTCACCGTAAACCATGGGAATATTGCGCAAATTATTATTCTTGTACACACTTTTTGGTATAGTTAATTGTAAAAAAAATGTACAAGAACAACAGCCGTGAGATGCACACAATAAATAAGACCTTGCACTGCTAATTCCCTGTGCGCGCGCACTTCAGTCGTGCTTGGCTAGTAAGTTCTGCTGTTTTTACGTTATTTATCTGTGCGATAGCGGCTTGTTTGTGACTTTTACGGACACCTGTTTGTTTATTTGGACCCTTTGATTACTTTTTGATTACCCTGCCACGTTTATTGAACCCTTTGCTTTTCGATTATGGAGAACTCGAGGTTAACAGTGTTAGTTTTAATGAATTTCTCCAAGGCATTTAATACTGTTGATCACGACATCCTTCTGGCTATCTTGCCTCAAATTGGGGTTTCTTCGTTGGCACGGGATTGGTTCTCATCATATCTTAGTGGACGTCAGCAAGCTGTAAGTGCTGATCAGAAATTTTTTGATTGGTGCGACCTGCGAACCGGCGTTCCACAAGGTGATATCTTCTCTCTTATTTTCTTTATTTATAAACTCTATCACAGCTATTCTCACATGCTCTTTCCATCTGTATGCTGATGACCTACAGAGCTCTACGCGCAAACTGACATTGACAACCTTGATAACTGCATCTCTCTGCTGAATGCTGATCTCCTGGCTATTGCTGATTGGTCGAGCAGATTTGGAGTTACTGTCAATGTCTGTAAATGCCAGGCTATCCTCATTGGTAGTCCTAACTTATTACGGAGTTTGGACACAAGCCGACTGGTGCCGCTTATTTTTAACTGACTTCGAAAAGGAGGAGGTTCTATGTTCGGCTGAATGTATGTATTTTTTTTTTGTATGTATGTTCACCGATATTTCGGTCAATTGTGGACCTATTTTGAAAATTTTTTTTTGATTGAAAGGTTATGTTTCCAAGTTAGTCCCATAGAAATATTGTTATGATCTGATCATGAACTTCGAAGATATGAAACAGAACTCCTCATAGAATCATAGCAGAATTGTCGTAACAAGTAAAATTGCTTTGTTTATGCGTGTAGTCGATGGCTGACTGAAAGAAAAGAGGGGGGGATGTATCGAACTGATCTGGTGATAAAGCCGGAAGGTAAATTAATATAATATAACCGTATTTGGGATTATTAGAATCGTTATGAGTTGCACTCTGGCTATAAGGTAATTTATGTTTAGCTGAAGGGTAGGTACTTTTTGGTGGTGCTACCATAACTAAAAAGTGAAAAATATAAAACTTTTTACAGAAAAAAATTAAACCAATTAAAATTATTTTGTACTTTTCAGTGTTTTTTACATTGAAGTCGGTTTAATTTTTTTTTGTAAATAGTTTTTTTCAGCAATACAGTCATCCCTCTCTCGCCTCATGTTAAAGACTAGGTTTGTATATTGACGATAGGCCCCATATAGAAAATTAATTAAAAAGTCATCAAAAATGTTGGGGTTCCTACTTCGTAACCCTAAAGGCTTTCGTAAAAGTAGCACCAAGATAATGTTATACAACAGTTTAGTACGTAGTGTTATGGAGTATTGCAGTGTTGTATGGAGACCTCACTATGCCACTCATATGTTGCGTCTGGAAAGGGTTCAGAAACGTTTTGTATGGCATTTGGCTTTTAGTGAGGGGAAATGTAAGTGTCTGACTTCTTACAAAGCCCGTCTAAGTCATTTCAGGATGCAATCGTTGTCTATGCGTAGAGACATAACCGACGCTTTGTTTCTTTACAAACTGTTGCGCAATAAGATCAACTGTCCGAGTTTATTAAAGCTCATTAGATTCCATGCGCCTACTAGATATCCTAGGAATAAGATAACACCCCTGTGTCCACCACTTCGAAAGTCTTTGCTTGGTGTGAATTTTCCGATACCTAGATTGTGTAAAATCCTCAATAGCCGCAGTGACTTAATAGATGTACACCATGATAATGTAAATACATTCCTTCGAGCTTTTGTAAATAGTCCAATGGCGATTTAATTTTAATTTTATAATTGTTTCCTATTTTTTTTCTCAATGTACCTACTCAATTTATTATTTTATTTTAATTTAATTGTATTATTTATTTATACTTAATCATTATAGTTATCATATTGCAATAATTAATCAATCATAATTGAATCAATTGTATTTTATTTAATCACTAATTTTACATGCCAAAGACTTTGTTTTTTTTTGTGTGTTGTAATTTTCTTTATTAATGCTTTCAACTGTTTTTATTTTGTATAATAACTTCTATTTTCAGTAAGTTTTAAAAAATAAAGCCGTTTTTTGTGCATGTGGTGTTAACCTGTAATTAATTGTTACACTTGTAAATGTTACTCTAGTCATTAAATCAGAAATGTGTGTAGTGTAAACAGTTGTTGGTTAACCTGAATAAATAAATAAATAAATAGGTTGAGCTGGAAGAAACAGATTGCTCAGGTTAGCCAGAGAGTCACCTTCACGCTGCGGTCTCTCTATAGATCCAAAAATTTCCTCCCGTCAAGCACTAAAACTACTTTGGTCCAGTCGCTTGTGTTGCCTATAATTGACTATGCTGATGTTTGTTACTCTGATCTTTCCTAAGAACTTCTGCATTCGTTTCATATTTAGCCTTCGTAAATATGATCACATTTCTTCCTTCCGTTCTCAGCTTAAATGGCTGTCTATACGTCACAGGAGATCCCTCAGATCTCTCTGTACGCTTTTCACCATAATGAACGATTCTTGTGCTCCTGATTATTTAAAACAATATTTTAAAGTGTTGGGCAGTTCTCATAATCTTAACCTTCGAGCATCCAAAAACATGTTTCTTCATATTCCTTCTCATCGTACTGGCTTTATTTATGTCCAATTCTTACGCTGTTTCGACGATAAAATTCTGGAATGTGCTTTTTTTTATGAGTTATCTTAATGGTTTGATATTTCTCATAGTATTTATTAGTTTATTATTTTAGGAAATTGGGATTGGAATTTTGGCGGCGGCGGGGAGGGCGTTGTTGCCTGATGCGGTCGGTCGGTCCGTCGGTCGGTCGGTCGGTTGCCAGCATTACTGCTTCGCAGAAGGAGCCGGCCGCCTACCACACCTTCTCGCTCCGGACCAAGGCCTAAACAAGGCCCGCCGCGAGAGGTCTCTCCGCCCACGAGGGCACGGCGATGCTCCACACAGGCAGGGCACACCTCGACTGTGTGCTACACCGTGTCCTCCGGGCGTTCCGCACAGTGGCGACACCCGGGCGTCTCTTCCACTTGAATCCGGTACAGGAACCTCCCGAACGTGCTATGTCCGGTAAGGACCTGCGTCATGCGGTACCTCATACAACCCCACCGGCGCCCCATAAAGGGCCATGGACCGAACGATCCCCGTGTAGAGCCTCGGCAGGACCGGCCAAGGACCCCGAAGGTTGGGCAGGAGCCGCTTGAGAGCAGCCCTAGTCCGGTTGAGTTTGGGAGCCAGACGTCGGAAATGTTCTCCGAAATTCCACCGGCTGTCGAGGACGAGTCCCAGGTACTTCATCGTCGACCCGACGCCGATGCGAACTCCTCCTACCGTTAGTTGAGGCGGCGCACTCCGAGTGTCGTAGAAACACATAGCCTCGGATTTGTGCAGCGCCACCTCGAGTCCCAACTCCTGGATCCTACCAACGACTATCGCAAACTCGCGTGCCACTAGAGCGATCGCCACCCGGTGCGACCTTCCCTGCGCTAGAACTAGAGTGTCGTCTACGTAGCAAACCACGCTGACCCCGTCAGAGAAGTCGCCGCGCAGCACGTAGTCGTACCCGGTGTTTCACAAGGGTGGCCTTAGTACCGACCCCTACGGAACACCACACGACATTTCTCGACGTTTCCAGTCTCCTTGTTGACCGGGGTAGACAATGTACCTGTCGACAGGCAGCCCTCGACCACTTGACAGAGGTATTCGGTCACACGGTGGTACCGGAGTGCCCTCCGGATCGTACTCCAGGGCAGGGAGTTGAACGCGTTGGCAATGTCCAAGGACATTGTCACGACACACCTACCCTGGGACACCGCATCCCCCGTCGTAAGGGGTTGGCACGCGCATGATGGCGTCCACCGTGGAGCGCGCCTTGCGAAAGCCGAACTGTCCGTCCGAAAGGTCCGGCACCACCCGTGCTAGGTACGCGACGAGGCGATTTCCAACTCTTTCAAAGAGCTTGCCCACCTCGTCGAGCAGCACAATGGGCCGGTACGCGGACAGAGCGTCTGCAGGGCGCCCTGTCTTTGCGATTAGATGGCTCGGGTCTAAATACCGCCTCGACGGTAATCACTAACATTACACACTTATGTCATAATGTACTGTTATTTAATTTAATTTTGAGAATTACAATTTTTAAAATTGTAATTGAATTTTTATTTTGATTTGAGAATAATTTAAAGCAAATCTTTTTATGGAACTAAAAACTTTAAATTATTCTTTCGTTATGGTACCTATATTATGGTACAAGTGTTGTTGTTAGTGATTACCGTCGAGGCGGTATTTAGACCTGAGCCGTTGCGAAAGAACCGAGAACGTTTCGTATTTGTTTTGCGAACAAAGAGGTTTAACAAAAAGGTTTTAACTACATTAAGTATACATTTGAATCACCATTACGCACTAGCACTATAATGTGGTAAAACCTATTTATTCAACATCTCCCCCGCCATAATTTTATTACATTTACCGTATCAAGATGGACGCGTGTCGTCCCCAGGTTTTAATTTGAATTTTAAAAAGATTGTTGGTCAATTAAAGTAAAGAGTGTTTCAGTGTTCCAATTGTTCCAAATGATGCATTTAAAACATTAGTGATGGTCCAATCTTTCGGATCACTGTTCGGAGTCGGTTCAGAATAGAGTTACACACGCCTATATTGTTTTATTATATTATATTATATTATATTATATTATATTATATTATATTATATTATATTATATTATATTATATTATATTATATTATATTATATTATATTATATTATATTATATTATATTATATTATATTATATTATATTATATTATATTATAGAGCTGCCCCACCTTTTAACTCCATCATCCGATCAGTTCTAAGGTACCTTATACCCAGAGTGCATCTCCTGATGATTTTAATAATTGCAAACACGGCTGCGATACATTGATTTATAACAGAGTTCCAGTGCCCACGTTTCAGCTACAGTGTCAGATCAGTTTGATGTATCTCCGTCAAGAGGGCGAGATACGTTATGCTTGTAGATTTATGCGCACATTGTTTCTATGTACGAAAGCTATTTTCTATGAAACTGAGCGCTTCGAGTTTACTCATCAAACCTGTCTTGGAGAGAAAGAGAAATTATACCTAGGTACGGGCAAAGACATTAAACATGGTTCAGGGTACCTGTGTAGAAAGGAACTCGTTTCAGCGCGCAGCGGCCAGAACGAGATTAGAAAATAAAACAAATAGTCAAATGTAACTGTTTTACTCTAAAACGTCTAAATAAGTAGTCACTTAATACTTCCAGTAAATATTAGATATCTAATACAGAAACTCAACAAAACAAAGTAGCCTAAAAATACGTAGGGGAACAGAGGGTAATGGGAGCCAGAGGGTAATGGGAGCGGTGGGACTAGAGACAAACCTATAGCTCGTATTCACTCGTTTGTTACTCGGACGCCTTCGGCCCGCTGCGATCGTGTTTCTCTGCGGCGCTAGACTCGCCAGTGGCATGTGTTGTGTGACGACGGACGCTTGTTGATTTTTCGGTCCGCCCTTATAAGAAATAGGAAATTTCATCGGCCAGGTATGTATAAAGTTATACGTTTATTATAATCAAACCTGTTTTATTTTATAGCTAATGTTATCAATTTTGAGTATCTCTGCGTATAATTTCGTTACAAGTTAGATTCAGTATATCGTTTTATTTAATTTCAACATGGTGGTAGTCGGGTAATCGGAGCTTATTAGGCTCTGATTACCCCTTTGTAGGAATATATCCCATGAATCCTGCTATTTTTTCAGAAGACGATTTTGTTGCTGTGGATGGAGATCAGAGCCAAGTTAATGAGCAAGCAAGCTCAGATGTTGTTCAGTTTCAACGGCTAGTTACTGGAAACTCTGACCCACTTCCGTATACATCTCGTGATATTGGCCACTTCGAACTGCTTCCATCTACATCTCGTGGTACTGGCAACTATGAACCACTTCCATCTACATCTCGTGGTATTCAACAGGAGCTGGAAATGCCTAGCTCTGTCCTGGTCAAATACACGCAAAATGTTGAAAAAGAGCAGTTACCTGATATTTACCATGCTGTAAGTCCATCAATATTAAGTGAGCTACAAGAAGAGGCATCTATAGCAAATACTACACCAAACTTTTCAACAAACACAAACCCTTCTATAATCCCGTTTTCGTTGAATGATAAAACTGCCCCAGAGCTAACTCCTGCCAATACTTCCACGACCTTGTCCACAACAAACGACGTTCAAGAACAGTCACTCTGTACAGATCCAACCATATCGAATGATTTTGCGAAAGTTCTATCAGTTGTGAGTCCACTACCTAACATATCTAACAAAAATAAGAACTTGCGAAAACAACATTCAGTAATGTTATCTAGCAAGCCAATGAAAACAGTATTTGAAGAGAAAGAGAAGAAACGTCTAGAGAAAAAATGTAAAACTAAAATCATTCCTAAGAAGAAAGGAGAAACCAGCAAAAAAGAAAGAATATGTACCGCAGGAAAAGGAAAAAAACGAAAGGACGCAACCAACAAAAACGAGAAAGTTAAAAGAATAAAAAAGAAACTTTTTGAGGATAAAACTGACATGTCTGAAGAAGAAAATCTTGAGAATATTTGTGATGATGAATCAGAATATTCAGAAGAAGAGACATTGTGTGCTATTTGCTGTGACTCAGGAAAAGATAACGAAATATGGTACCGTTGAAGAGGTTGCGGTAATTGGGCACACAAAGAATGTTCTGGTTCTGACAGCCCGGTTGATTAAATTTGCATTTTTTGCTTGGATCCTTAAAGATAATTGTTATAAGGTTACATTTATATTATAATTTATATGATCAAGTCAGATTTAAGACTGAAAACAAAATTTTTGAGGCTGATTTAATAATTAAGTAGCTCCCATTACACATATGGGAATTTATAGGCTCTCATTTCCCGCTAAGTCGGGTAATGAGAGCGATTCTGTTTTTTGCTTTAAAGTTTATCTGTGGCCAAACGCCTAATAATGTAACGTTAAAGCTATTATTAAATGATAGTCAAATGAGTAAGGATTTAGTTTTTTAATAAAAAGTTCTTAAGTATTCATAAATTTGACTTTTATTGAACTTTTTTCTTAGTAGGCTCCAATTTCCCCCTTCTCCCCTAACAATGTAAAAAACGTCGGACGGCGGCTCTCGTTGCGGACGACGCGTGTCACATACACCGCACGTGCCAGCCGTATGTATTAAAAGGATCGACCTTTTAATACATACAGTCTCCGCTGTGTGTAGGTAATACAAGTGATACAATGCAAAAGTCAACTTTCAACTAGTAAAATACCTATCGAGGGCTTCATAACAAAGAGGCGTACATGCGAAAATGCCATTTTCCGTTTTTAAAGGCAATAGATAGTACAAAACAGGCTGTAAACCGTAGTTGACTTACATTTTTCTGAGATTGTTATATGTATTCACCTATATATTTAATTTCTGTTAACAGGTTGTTTTGTTATATCTATTGCCTTTTAAATCGAAAAATGGCATTTTCGCATGTACGCACATTTGTTACAAATCCCTGTTAGATTGGTATGATACATTCTTCAGACACTGCACTGTACAGGCGAACGGCGCTCCTGCGCGTACTTGATTCGTCTCGCGACGTGATCCGTGGCAAGGCTCGGAACCGGTTTAAAAAATACCGGTTAGCACCGGTTTATTGCGGTTTTCCTCCGAACTTTTCTTAAGAACGTGAACGTTTTAAGAACTTTATTTTAACCTAAATTAACCGGTTTATTCGGCGAACGGCATGTCGGTAAACTTTCTACTGAATAAAATCTGAACTGCGCGCGTCGTTTCTTTATTGTGCGTCCGTATTAACCGGTTTTTATTGCTCTAAACCGTTTAATCCCAAAAAACCTTTATATAAATACTCTTCCAAATATCGGTTTAAAAAAACCGGTATATGCGAACGAAACCTAATGTAAAAGGTTTTGCGTCAAGTACATAATAACGGTTTGAAAATTTAACCGGTATCCGAGCCTTGATCCGTGGTGCAGTTGATTTAGTAAAATAAGGTTTGTTTTGTTTGACCGGTTTATATCTGCAACCGGCCCTTAAAAGCTTTCATCAGATTGATTCATTGGGTAGTTCGAGATTCGTCACATCCTTTGTTCGTCATTCGACCCATTCGTCACTTTTTTTACCGATGCGTCATCTTGTCATGTATCAGTGTTAATTAGATTGGTGCTATGGCTTTCTTTTAATTCTGTAGGTACCAAAGTTGAGGTCGAAAATTCCAGTATAGTGAGATTAAATTTGTATTACTGGACTCTGTTTATAAAACTTATAGGACGTTTCTACCACATCTTTAGTAGAGGGGATTTGTAGGTAGTCATGTATTGTATGTGTCTTTGTGTACCAAGGAGTGAAAGAAAGAAAACACGTTTATTCCACCTAAATAGACGCACAAATCATTACAAAAATAGAAAAACAAATTTCCCTGTCAAGCCATGTGTGTATCGGGCATAGTTGTATTGCGCCTTTTAACGATAGACAACGGAGTTGACTGGGTTATTTTGACCACTGTAATCTGTGATCTGAGCGCAGCTCTAGACTTACCATTTTCCTGTACTACAAGGTTATTTTCAGGAACATTGAGCCACCGCGGAATACATAAACGGTTATCTTAATTTGATGCCCCCGCTCATCTGAAGTCTTTGCTGAAAGGATACGACGAGGGCCTCGCGCCGGGGTTGGTTGCGGACGTTACTAGCTGGCCGAGCTGCAGGATGCGGGTGTTCACACTACGGTAGACCGAGCAACACTAGCTACACCAAGTGAGTCCGCCACGGGTCGGGGCCACTCCGCCGGCCGCGCTCCATGGCGCAGCGGATCTGCGGCGCTCCTTAAGCAATGTCGGCTTAGGCCGTGTCAGCGGATAGCTATATTATAAGTATACTTGAAACTATATGTATAGTTTACATGAGTAAATAAAATAAATGTACATAGGTTTTATCCCAAACTCGGCGTGGATATCAACGCGACGCATCAGTAGGCGGGCGGCGGCGGCGCGCTCTCGAGCGCAGCTCGGCAAGTGTAAGGCCCTTTGGTGTATACATACAATTTAGTGACTTAACTCATCAGTTTATAATTCACAATAGTCTAATAGTCTAGTCGTATCGACGCGCACAAAATGTTCCCACACGGCACTCGTCACTTGCACGGCACGGGTCACACGTGACGTCACGCGGCGCGCTGGGCTGCACGCGTCTCCTCGCCTAGCTGACGCTAGTTCGCTAGTTCTTCAGCTGAAAAAAGAACACTGTTGTTAGTAGACAGTCCAGTCCCCAAAACATTGAGACTAGCGTAACATTAGAATTATTCAAAGTTAATGTCAAAATGTATTTGTTTGTCACACAAGTATAATTTTACTATGATCAGTATTTCCTCGAATGATCGAAACGGTGAGTATTTATTAAATGCTTGTGTTGGAGGCCCGCACGTGTCCCTGTAGGATTACGCACTTCGGCTCTTATATTATAATGGAGTGTATAATCTGGTTACAAAAGCTGCAAGTGCATCGCGTTCAATTAGTGTGCATTGTATGGTGGACTGTTTATCTAAACGATACACAGGTTAGCGGGCGCTGCCGCGGGGCGCGCCTAGCGAGGGGTTGAGCCATTGAATGTCGAAAAGGGGACAAATACTTATTGTTGCTGTTCTGATTATTTTTTTAATAGTTTGCAGGTTGGTTTGTTTAGGTATGTTATAATTTTGTAAGGTACCGTACCTCTAAAAGAAATAACGGAACCCTTATAGGATTATTTTATTGAAATGAAAACCATATATCTACTCAGGTCTGCGGAATCTTGAAGCTGTAAAAAATCAAACTAGTTTGTAAGTTTTTTTTTTACCAGCTATCCCACTGCTGGGCAAAGGCCTCCCCCAAGTCCATCCAAACTTTCTTCTCCTGCACCGTCTCTAACCAGTCCTCGCGGTACGCGTCCAAATCATCCTGTCACCTCTTTCCCTCAGTAGGAACCCACTGTGTGGCGACGCTTGCCGAGCAGTCCCTGTGCATGCGGCTGACATAGAGATGTGCCGTTGCCGGCAATCTGGGAATATTGCTGGCAATATTGCCACAAATATTCATACATTGGGCAATATTCCCGGCAATATTCCCACCAAAATTCCCACTTTACGGCAATATTGCCCGCAACGGCACATCTCTAGGCTGACGTAACCCGCCCAGTCCCATTTGAGCCTGGCAGCCTTTTTGCCCACGTCTATTACACCCATTATGGAGCGCAGCGTGTCGTTCCGTGTTCCGTCTGTTCTTTTTACGCCCAGAATGCTGCACTCTATAGCTCGTTGGCAAACCGCAAGGCGAAACTTTTGTAGTTCGGTGAGAGATCAGGTCTGAGCTCCGTAGGTAGTAAGATAGGCAGGATACACATGTCGACGAGTTTATGCTTCAAGGATATCGGCAGATCACCCTTCATTAGCGTCTTTATGGACCGCCGCATCTTATGACTCGCCGATCGATCTCCTTTTTCTGCCTGTTTTATCTCCTCATCGACACATTGTATTTCCTACGTATCTACCTTCACCCTACATTTGATGCTGTTAGTCATCATCTTCGTTTTCGACTGGATCATTGCCAGTTCCACCTTGAGGCTCAGTTCTTGGAGCATTAATTGTAGCTCCTGAGCTGTGGGGGCAAACTTGTAAGTTAACGAGAAAAAAAAATACGTCGGTTTATGTGGCAAAAAACCTTTCGACACTCTCAAGGAAATCAAAATACATAGGGTACTTCCCGTTGACCCAAAATGCTGAATTTTCCATAAAGCAAGGTCTTATAGGCTTACTCTTGGATTTGTTTGACATAAACGAGCATGGCAGTTGAGAGCTTGTTATGCTCACTCAAATGTCTCACTGATGGTGGCGCGTCTATTTTGGTTCCCTTCAAAATGGTTAGCTGAGTGATGCTAGTTTTGCGTCATGTCCGTGGACGGGTGTTGTCAGTTGAGACTGGTCATTTCTGAGCTGCCAATGGCTATTTTAATATCATTTGTTCTCACATAATAGTGGCAATAAGAAGTAATACATAACATGATTGAAAAGGGGCTCCATGGAGTTTCTTGCACATTTTTCTACATATAGATCTACGATTTGGACTGTGCAATGAGCATAATTTTTCTGACTGATTGAATTTTTGACATTTCAAAAGTTCTTGTAAATGGTTTATTTGAAATAATATGCTTTAAATCGTTTCAAACTTTGAATCAAGTATAGGAATAATTTAAAAACTGAAAATTTCTTGTTACGTCACATTTTTAATTTTGCAATTCGAAAAAATATGCCGAGCCTATTCCTGAATTGAACTATTTAGATAGGTAAGTTTGTACGGAACCCTCAGGGCGCGAGTCCGATTCGCACTTCCCTAGTTTTTAGGGTTCCCTACCTCAAAAGGAAAAAACGGAACCTTTATAGGATTACTTTGATGTCCTTCAGTCCGTCTGTCTGTCTGTCAAGACCCTTTTTCTCAAGAACGCGTGGTGGTATCGAGTTGAAATTAAAATTATATACTCAAATCTGCGGTACCTTCGACCTGTGATAAAATTAAACTTCTAAGTAAACGAATAAAAAATATACGGCCGTTTATGTCGCAAAAAAACGTATTGTTACGTACGTGGGTAATGAAATGCCGATTTACTAACAGAGAACTTTATTCGCCACAAACAATAACAAATTTGTCCAGTCAACTATAGTCGTTAGTTAAAATCACTTCGCACAATTAGGTAGATCGCTCTTATTCGCAGTCGAAATCAAAACTTGACTCTTGACTCGCTTCCGGTCGGGGGCTCGTATTTATATGCGGGGCATGGAAAATTCTAGATACCGACGTCTCAAGACAAATCCAGAACAATAGAGTCGCGTCGCGGGGCCATAAATCATTTTTATTGCACAACTAGCTTTGCCCGCGCGGCTTCGCTCCCGCTCTTCCCTACTCCACCCTACTATACCCAACTCTACCCTACTCTACCCTACTCTACCCTACTACTCTACCCTACTCTACCCTACTCTACCCTACTACTCTACCCTACTCTACCCTACTCTACCCTACCTTACCCTACCCTACTCTACCCTACACTACCCTAATTTTTTTTCCATAAGAACCTTCTCCTCACAATAACAATCACAACAAAAAAAAAATCAGCCAAATCGGTCAAGCCGTTTTCATGCCAAGTCGTGACAACGGAAAACGGGGGTCATTTTTATATATATAGATGTACCTATTGAAAGCCACTTACGAGCAAATTTCGACTCTATTGTTAAAAACTTAAGATACCATTTCCTTTATCTACCTACATATTTACCTACTAAAAAATGATAGTAACAGGTACTTATGAAGGATTGTTCCAGATCTTGCCAGGCTAGGTAGGTACTTTTGTTCTAGAGCTTTCGAACAGCAATGCGTTTTAATTATTCGTTGTGACTCTTTATTTCGTCGGAGATACGACGTGTTCAAGTTTAACGGCGTAACAGTATATTATGATACTCTAAAAGATCGGAATTCATAGGGTACTTTCCGTTTACTCAGAATCTTGAAATTTGGCACAAAGCAAGGTCGTATAGCACAGGTATAGAAATAAATCTGATAACAGTAAATTTGCTGTTACCTACGACACTAAAAAAAAACACATTTTTTGCAAATGGGAAAAAAAAATCGAGACTCCTTTCCGGAATTGTAGTTTGCACGGAACCCTCAGTGCGCGAGTCCGACTCGTACTTGTCCAGTTTTTTTTTCGTTTTTATATCAGTTTGACTAATATGGAGAGTATAATATAAAAACTCATCAATCAAGTTACGTTTTCGTAGCCACGCTCGTAGCGCTACGACGACGTTGGGCTACGCGGCTACGCCGACGCGCGCTACGAGCAAATTGTCATACATTGGGTGCCTACACGTATCGCTCATTTGCTCTTGCATTGACTGCTCTCTAAACTGTTACATTTAAGCTATTTACATTATTATTGTATTGTACGGAGAAGATGTAAAAAGTATTTGCAACGTTGTAGCATGAGGAAGCACAGCTGCATAAACACCAACGAGTTCATACTAAAATCAGCCGTATTTGGCAAAGTGGAGAGTTCAAGTTGAAGTGCAGCAGCAAGGCGGCAGCCCGCGTAGGGTGGCGCTCGTGTGGGCCGCGCGGCGCCGCGTGCTCTCTCCTCGAGCCTGCCCTTACGAGTATGAATATGATGTGCACATTACGAGTGTCCTTATACGGTGTTACGGTTAATTTGACCCATCATTCGCTGGTCTTTTTCCCAACTAGCTTGGAGACTGCTGAGTACTCGAGTTATACATAGATCGACTGCCTGTCCGATCTCCACAGCCCATTACTTGGCAACACGGTATAGACTGATAGTCAGACGTTCTTGCGTCTGACTGTGTGTAACAACTGTCAAAGATCTACGAATGTTGTCAGTTCACTCATTTCTTAAAACACAATTATTTAATATCTGCATTTTTACGGATTCCCATCAAGATTTCTTCTTTCGTAAATATAAAAGTATGTATATATTAAAAGTATCGTATAAAAATAAGCAATTTGCCAACTTTTGCGTGAAACATATGAAACCCGAAGAGCCGGCGCGAGTGAGGGGGCCGGGGCGCGCTATCGCGACTTATTCTATTAGCATCAGCGAGTGCCGCGTTATCGCACAGAGCATCGGCGCACGTGCGGCGCTCGTGCTGGACCACGTCAACATGCTCCTATCTTAAGTAGCATCTCGTCAGCATCACTGTTGCGGTGCACAGGAGGCCACACGTGGTCGCTGCTGCTAACACATACTGCTAATTATATTGATGTCATAGATACCCAATAAGTAACTACTCAATGAGTTCCACTAGAGGCGAGGTCGTTCAATGAGAAAGCTGTCCCAGTATACCTCTTGACTACTTCTGTTTGTTAGTGCTTACCTTATTTAATTGACAAATGAATGTGGTCCCTACCGCGCTGTGAACCTAACCGAAAAGTTTAAAGTAAGAAAGGACGTTAGTATTCAGCTAATATTTAGTGAAGCGAGCGCACAGCAACATTCTCAAAACATCTCTTAGAAGACAACGGTCGTTCGGATTAAAACAAAATAGTTATTTTTTTAAATAAGCAATGGTACTGTCAAGTAAGATTATTGCGACAAGCAGACCGAGTGAGCTGGCTGTTATTGCAGCGGGCGCGACGCGCACGTGCGCCCTCACTTGTTGCAAACAAAATAACTAATGCTCTTAACTAACTCATACAAACGCGCCCCGCATCAAAACGATATTATAATGTCATCACACCGTATCAATCTTAATTGTTCGCAACCGCGACGCCACACGCATTATTTACATCCCCTTTACGCTCACCGCCGAGCCGGACACATCCATCTCCTGCGAGCTTTATTGTAGCCTCTATTATGTACGTGATTTAGTCTACATTCTATCGGCAAACTGTTTTATTGTAACGAGAGAAAGTTTGAAGAGGTGTCACTAGGGTAGTAAATCGCGTGGCAAGCGGGGTGCGTAATGGGAAAGGCATAGTGTTGTAATAGTGGCGGGACACCGTGTCGGATGGAGCGCACGTGCGAGGTGGCGCGAATGTGCGGCGTGGTGCCGGGGGCGCACAGGTTGCCACAGGGCGCACATGGCGGCCCTGCACAAGTGCGCACACGCACAAGCTGCGCCAGAAACGTTATTCTGGTTATTGCGTCGCGCCCCTAGTTGCGTCTTAGTCAGTGACCTCTTTGGGGGAAAGCCAAAGGAAACCCCGGTCTGTGCTATTATGGACGAAGTTATCATGGCCAAGTGCGAGTTGCTCTCGGTCACGAGGGTTCCGTACCATAAGTTGTTATAAGTATAACACACACTTAACATTTTAATTAACATTTAAGCGTTTATAATTTAATTTAATAACGTTTTTTAAAGAGGTAAAATTGTTTTTTTTTTTATTTTTTTGTTTGTAGGAGGTAATCTCTGGAAAAAACCTACAGCTCCGCGCGCGCCTCCACCACGTCGTGTGTGTACTAGGTGGTGGTGTGTGTTGACTTACGCTCCTCCTCGTGCTCCTCGGAGGCGAGCGAGGCGGGCGTGACGGACTCGTCGGGCTCGCCGCGCTCTGCGTCGCGCTCGCCCGCCGCGCAGTACAGCTCCGCGCGCGCCTCCACCACGTCGTGTGTGTACTAGGTGGTGGTGTGTGTTGACTTACGCTCCTCCTCGTGCTCCTCGGAGGCGAGCGAGGCGGGCGTGACGGACTCGTCGGGCTCGCCGCGCTCCGCGTCGCGGTCGCCCGCCGCGCAGTACAGCTCCGCGCGCGCCTCCACCACGTCGTGTGTGTACTAGGTGGTGGTGTGTGTTGACTTACGCTCCTCCTCGTGCTCCTCGGAGGCGAGCGAGGCGGGCGTGACGGACTCGTCGGGCTCGCCGCGCTCCGCGTCGCGCTCGCCCGCCGCGCGGTACAGCTCCGCGCGCGCCTCCACCACGTCGTGTGTGTACTAGGTGGTGGTGTGTGTTGACTTACGCTCCTCCTCGTGCTCCTCGGAGGCGAGCGAGGCGGGCGTGACGGACTCGTCGGGCTCGCCGCGCTCCGCGTCGCGCTCGCCCGCCGCGCGGTACAGCTCCGCGCGCGCCTCCACCACGTCGCGCACGATCTCTGCGAGGAACGCAAACGAGTCAGTTCGCACCAGCAGCGGACAGCGCGCGGCGACACCACTATCTTATGTTTACCTATAATGACATCTCGACTCGTGATGATAGACTCGATTTCTTTCGACACCTCATCTACAAGCCACGGCATGAACTCCTCGTCGATACCTGCAAAAATTTACGAAGTCATTACAAAATCATATAGATAGGTAGGTACTTAGTAGATCATACACGTGTAATTAACTCGTTGTGATAACTTTTAAAGATATCATAACAATTGATTAATTGATTATCTTAACGACAATCGACTTAACACACCGACACGACAACCGACCGACATGCCGACGTGCCGACATGTCGGAAGCGTTAAGCAACATAAGCGACATACCCAAATACTTGTAGGTTTTGGTTGGAGAGAGGGATCTCAGGTTTATGTTCTCAGGTTAATGTTGACTGGCCTGTTGGTCTAGTGGTTAGTGACCCTGACTGCTATGCCGGAGGTCTTGGGTTCGATTCCCACCCAAGACAAATGTTTATGTGATGAGCATGATCATTTGTTCTGTGTCTGGGTGTAATTTATCTATGATTTATGTATGTATTTAGAAATATATAAGTATGTTTATCAGTTGTCTAGTACCCATAACACAAGCTCTGCTTAGCTTGGGACTAAACGGAGTTGTGTGGTAGTTGTTGAATATTATATTATATTATATTATGGAATCCGAGAATTGAGTACCCACGGATTCTACAACTTCCCTTACTTTATATGCAAGACCGCATATTTGTCCACACCAAACTCCATCCTGATGGCACTACTGAAGGTTTCAGTTACATTCAGAAGCACCATCAGTTGCAGATTGCTGGGGGCAAAAAACTTCAAGTCATCCATATAAAGGAAGTGAGATATAACCTGACCACCTGTCTTCAACCGATAGCCTAGGCCTGAATTCTCCAGCAGTGTGTTCAGAAGATTCAAGGCTAGGCAGAACCAAAGCGGACTCAAACTGTCACCCTGGAATATGCCTCGCTCGATCCTTATCGGTTAGTTGTTATTCTGGATATGTCGACATCCTGGATAGCAAAGGACCGTCCTCCATTGCCTCATACATGACATCAGGATAAGGTGCGAAAAGTTTACTTTATACAACTCCAGCACCCTCAAGAGCCATGTATGAGGAACTGAGTCATAGGCCTTCTTATAGTCTATCCAACACGTCGACAGATCCTTTCGGAAACGCCGAACCTATTGGAAGAGTAGCTCCTTAGTCCCGCGGGACCCATTTCTACATCCATTTTGAGAGGCAGACATGTTAATGATATTATCTACATGTTGGTTAATCTTTGCTCTCCAAATGGATGTAAGATAAGAACCTTGTGAACTGTCGGCAAACACGTAATCGGCCGATAGTTGATTGATGAGATGATGATTGAGAGAGATTGTGGAGCAGGTGGGGAACGAGCGTGCGATCTTTGAATCCACTTTATCCAAAAGTTGTGCAGTCCGTGCGGCCCTGGAGATTTCCAATCAGGCAACGAACGGACTGCACGTGTCACATCTTGGGGGCTGATTGTGATTGCCCCCATTTCTGGTATCGATTCGCACGCTCGTTCAACCTCTCGAGTCCAACAACCATCAGTATGACTGACAGGCACCGACCAGATGTTGCGCCAGAACGAACACATGGCGTCATCATCCGGAAGGCGCGACCTTGATCCGATTGCTCCCAAGCCTTATATACCCACCTTTCATTGCTCCGGAATGTGCCATCCTGGATGTACCATTCAACCCGCCGCTAATGCCTTCGTATACTGTTTGCCCATGCATACACCTTCTGCTTCAGGAAGTCGATGCGCTCTATGACATAGGACATTACAGTCTCGGGGGCTGATGTTAGTCCTCGAAAAATGCCCGTCTCAAAAAGTGCATCACTCGTGGGCGAATGTTGCCCTCCCTGAAGCAGATTAGTTTGCCGATGAGTGCTCTGACCTCACTAATACGACGCTCGATCCTGCACTGCCAGGCACCGGCCAGCTACACGACCAAAACCAGCTGTGCCGACAGCTCGTGTCGCTACGTCACTGTTAGGAAAATTAACGTGAGCTACACGACATGCCGCTACAGCCACGCAGTACATGATTGAGTGTGTATCGGTGAGATCTTCGCAGTTATCAAGATAGTTCGAAAACTGCGAATCCAGAGCAGCCACCAGTGCCTTATTCTTATCACGCATAGGCCAACGAGGTAAACGCGGTCTAAGTTCAAGCGGCATGTTGCGATACTCTCGAATAGCACACTCCAAAGCACTCCTCAATTTGTTGTCACATTGGGTAATTACATGTGTAACCATTTCAGTGTTCTCCTCGTCAGCACGGTGGGGGGATGATTAGGCGGTGATACCTGTAAAGATAACACCGTCTGCGACGAGGAGGCAATGGCATGGCTACCCATATCCATTCGGAGGCATTCAAGTACAGTATCGTCTAACATATGATTACGTTGGATGACCCGTAACCGATCCAACAGTCGTTGGGCCGAAACGGCTGGCTTAAGCGCCTAAAACAAAGAGAGCATCCGAACACGGTACGCGGTCAGGTTGTTTCCTCCCTCTGTACTATAGTATGAGTGCATGACGTTCTCGTCCATCGCATGCGCTGCACACTTCCGCCGGGAGATGGGACCCTATTAGAAGCCGGTGGGCCTCGAGGTCCTAAGCCGCTCGGTGGCCGGCGTCCTCCCCGGCGACGCGCAAGTGGTGGTGTCGTCGGCGACGAGTAGGACTCTTCGCTCGAGCTCGACGCGGCTGCTGCCACGGCCGGTATCACAGCACTCTCAGTGAGGCTGGGCGGCGGCGAGGCGGAGCTGAGCGACGAGGCCGAAGGTGGTGGGCGTGCACTTCGAGCAGCAGCTCTTGTCAGCATTGTAGTTCCAGCATCGTTGTATTATTGCTTCATTTTATAAAATATGTGTGACATAAAATGTCATCTATCTTGTTTTATATTTTTATATTTTCTATTCTTTTTATGTTTCGGCCATTATTTATTGAAGAGAAGTTTATATTTAATTTATTTCGTATTTTAGGGGCTTCTGGAATCAAAATTTGTAGGTTTGCGGTACCGAAAACTACTACTTTATATTAAAATTTGCTTGAACGACACAACACTTTTGACATCCAGAGTTGCTATTATTATTATTATTTTATTATTTATTTATTATTATAATAAAATTACTAATATATAGTTGCTGCTACCCGCGAATTTGTCCGCATGCAACAGTGATATAGAACCACTACACACCACCATTTTTCAACAGCATATTTTCAACAGTCAAACATACATACTTACATTCATTTTTAAAATTTGGCTGACTTGTTCAGAAGCTGATATAGAGTAACATACGAAAACTAGGCAGTTCTGGAAATATTACATACATATGGGTCGAATTGATAACCTCCTGTTTTTTTTCTTTGAAGACGGTTCAAAACTCGACTGAAAGGAAGGACTAAAAAGTCAAAATCAAAACGAAAACCATTCAAGCTTGAACCTATTTTCCGATATTAACAACTTGTGACGTCGTCGCTAATAATGATTGTAGAAAAAAATATGCCACGATGTTGCGTAAGCGCGGGTTTTCGACTGTGTTGAAAATATACTACATTAGTACATAGTAGGTTAGTATGTATATTTTTCCGGAATTACTAGTACGGTGAGACAAAGTAGGTCGGTACTGACCGCGCTCGATGCGCTCCATGAGGTAGCCCTGGTCGCGCAGCCCCGCCAGCACGGACGGCAGCAGTTCGGCTACGTAGCCCTGCACCAGCACCGCGGCCGCCGCGCGTTCCCGCGCCTCCACCGCCGCCACCTGCGCCACGCGCGCCTCCGCCACGCGCCGCTCCTGCAACACGTGCAATCAGCAGCCGTGCGCCCGAGCGGCCCGATGGGCGCCCGAGCGGCCCGAGGGGCGCGGCGGCGCGTACCTTCTCCTGGTGCAGGCGCAGGTCGTGCGCGGCCAGGCGCTGGCGCTCGGCCAGCTCGGCGTCGCGTAGCTCGCAGTAGCGCCGCTGCTGCTCGCGTAGTGTGGCCAGCTCCTCCTCCTGTGCCACCTCTGCCAGGGCCTGCTCCGTCGTCTTGCCCACCAGCACCTCCAAGATGGGCTGCACTTCCAGGTCGAAGTCGAACAACTGCAAGCACAACGGTATCAATAACCACCTTCTGTACCATCGAGAGAACATCGACGTCCATAATAATATAAAAACAGGGTTAAGCCTCACGTCTCCGGGGTAGATCTGCGTGGCGGCGTCGGCGCCGGTCTTGGCGGGCACGTATATGGGCGTGGCGGGCCGGTCAACGAACAGGTCTGTCTGGACGCCCACGTCCATCTCCACGCCCTTGTCGAACAGCTGCAACATAACATAAGTATGTACCTGCTACAACTCACCGAGGACGTCTGCCCATCGTCAGCATTAGGCAGCCACATGAATCGAAAAAACTAGTAGTTGGTAGGTTACTTCTTCCAGGTAGTACTCGGTCTGTATGGGGTGGTGGCGGCGGCCGGGCGCGGGCGGCGGCGTGCCGGGGCGCAGGCGCGCGGCCGCCGCCCGCCGCGCCAGCGCGCGCCGCCGCGTGCGGGCTGCGCGCGCCGCCATGCTCTCGATGCCGTCTCCCTGGAAGAGGAACACAAACTTACTCCTTATGCTGTTTGACATTTAGAGTTATGTTTGGGGTGAGATTAAGATAAACTAAGATTGAAGATTATAAAGATATTTCAACAATGCCGATTAAACTAATGCAAAGGAAAAACTATTACTATTTTAGTGTATGTATGTAGTGTATTAATTTAATTATATATATTGTATAATTGTATTATATTTATTCTTTAGTTTATTGGTATATCTATTCAATGGTCCATTAGTATAATTATTCTTATAATTGCCTTTTTCGCACTCTTTTATTGCACCTACCACTACCTTTCTCTGCATCACCCAAAGGTCAACTGGAAGAAAATGCCTAAGGCATTAAGTTCACCTTTGTACATTTGTGCATAAAGTATTAAATAAATAAATAAATAAACTATTAAAACTAATGAGATGAGATTAAGTCGCGCCCGATATGCTATCCGAATGCGTACTGACTGTAATTACTAAGATGATCATCATCATCATCATTTCAGCCGATAGACATCCACTGTTGGACATAGGCTTCCCCCAAGTTTCGCCACATTGAACGATACTGTGCGTATTACATAGATAATACATAATATAATAAAGGCATAGGCGCGGTGTCACATTTTCATTCTTGTTCAATGATTGACCCGAACATGTTATCTCAACGTAATTGATGAAGGTATGTGTAGTTTATTAATCTCTAGAATAAGAAAACATTACAAAGTGATTCATTTAAAAGTTTTATCCAATTAACTCCGTACGTATGTCGATCCGCTTTCTTTAAAAGAGTTTACTACAATAATAGTGAAGAATTACCGTAAACAGAACTATTGAAGACAATTAGGTACATGCATTGTTTAACAGAACGTTTAGACCAGTCCGTATAACACACAGCACACGCTGCTCGAACGGACATTTACTACTATGGATGTCATTCCAGCAATTGGCTCCGCCACAGACGCCATGCTCGAACGACTTGTAAATATTTTATTGTACAATCTAGCTGATTACTATGTATTACCTTGGCCACTGCACGCACTGTCTTGCGAACATAATTTTCGTGCCTTTCGATGCATGTCCAATGTCAATGTAAGTAGGTATCTCCCCCCAACAACAGATTTAAAGTATTAGAATTGTTTTTGATCAAGTTAAACTGGTACTTAATAAAGAGCAATTATAAAACAAGCGACTAAAAAAAAAACTTAGCGACTGATGATGAGATACTGTTTTAATAACTTGAGCGGTATAAATTTGAGTAAGCGACACATTAACTAAACTATAACGACAAATATTGATTAACAATAAAATCAAAAACAAGCTTACTAAAAGTGGGTTATTGAAATCTCAGTTAAACGACTAAATTAGTAAGTGAGCGACTAGAAATAAAATTGAGGTTATACATACATAACGGACGACTAAAAAGTTAACTGTAGTAAGTGTTTTCACCATTATCTAATTATCTAGTCGTAGGTTGATTCATCATTTTGAACTGGGTGAAATAGGTTAGGTTAGGTTAGAACTGTGACATACCACGCGTGAGCCGAGCGAGTAAAGCGAGCGGTGCCGCGGTAGTGGCCGGCTGACGCTACGGCCAAGTTGCTCGCAGATTTTATTTCATCATTTTCATTTAATATCCGAATTATCAAATTACCTTGTGATATACATAAATATCGATATTTAGGACATTCGATACTGTGTACTTCGATATATAAGACATTTGTAACACTTTATTTACATAAAATAAAATGTCACTCTGTATAAGTAAATCATTGGCCAAATATCGAAAAAATACAGGACGTAACGTTGACAAATATTAGGTCGCTCAAATATTATGAAGCTTCTCATTTTGTATTTTAAATGACGCAAATTAAAGTTTGAAAGTCGCTGTTTTGTTGATTTCTCGTCACTCGCAGTCAGTCGGAGACGCAGATACAAAGTTCGTCAGATGTGTCGTACCTGTCTTACCCAGGGTTTACCCTGGAGTACAATTTTAAATCGCGCGCTGGAGTGTGTTTGTACGCTCGGGACGACATCTGTTATCGGCGTCTCCGCAACCTTGAAGATTCCAGGTTCTCAACGCTTTGGTCCCTGGTGGATACAGGCATGGATAAAAATACGTATGCTTGTGTCTACCGTTCGCACAGTGGAGATCTGGAGACGACCGGGCTCACACAGTACCTTAGTGAGGCGGCGGATGCGGCTTAGCAGAGGTACCCTTATGCACAATTGGTGTTACTGGGGGATTTTAATGCCCACCATCAGGAGTGGCTCTTCCCATACCAGTGCACCGACCATTCTGGTCGAGAGACGCGAAAGCTTGCGCTAGCGTTAAATCTTACCCAGCTGGTCCAGGGAGCTACAAGGGTGCCGGATGTTGATTCGCACACGGCTAATTGCTTGGACCTTCTGCTGACAGCAGATCCAGACCGCTATTCAGTGTCGATATCATTACCGTTAGGTAGTTCCGACCACTGTCTAATGAAATCTGTATCAGTCTACTCTCCGCCCGATCCCTGCCCTAGAGGCACTAGGCGGGTTTGGCGATACAGGTCAGCAGATTGGGATGGCATGCGATCTATCTTCGCATGTTATCCTTGGCAGCCTACTTGCTTTTCTTTGGATGATCCATCGTCGTGCGCAGATGCTGTAACAGATGTGTTGCGGCGGGGGATGGAGTACTACATTCCGTTCTCCGACGTAACCATGTCTGGCCGAGCTCGCCCTTGGTTTGGTGCTGAGTGTGATCGCGCTAGCGCGCTCAAACACATGGCATATCAGTCATGGGTCCAGGCTCGTATGCACAAAACGCATGACGTGAGCCAGAAGAAGAGAAGACGAAGACTATGCTTGTGCAAACTTTAATTTTTCCTATTATCGACTATGGTGACGTGTGCTACTTTGACCTGAACGCGGTGTTACTGGATAAACTAGACAGGCTCCTCAACAACTGCATCCCGTTCATATTTTACCTAAGAAAATATGACCATATTTCTACTTACAGATATGAGCTTAAATGGATGCCTATTCGTCAGAGAAGAAGTATGCACTGACTACACTTTTCACTCTGCTCAACTCTCCCACGCCTCCATCCTATCTCATAACTCACTTTCAATATATCTGTTCTTCACACGCAAGGATTCTGCGTTCTTCTAACAATCTCCTACTGCCCTTCAACAAAGCTGCCAAGTCTTGCAAGAAGGTGATGCGGAGGTCTCGGTTCGCCCACATTAGCCGCATCGGGAACAAACTAGCTTCGTACCCTGCGGGTAGTAAAGCGTTTTGGTCCCTGCTAAGTCGGTTGAATCGAACTTCTGCCGCCTCTTACTACCGCCACTGCTGAAAAGCACAGGTCCGATCGTGTGTGGAGTACTGCAGCCACATATGGGCTGGTGCTGCAAAGTGCCACCTGGCAGCTTTGGACTCGGTGGAAAGGCGTGCGAAGAGACTGATTGGTGATCCAGATATGGTTAAGTCCAATCTTCAAAGCCTTGAGCACAGGCGTAGGGTAGCCAGCCTTTCGGTGTTTTACAGGTTGCATTTTGGAGAGTGCGCGCAGGAATTGCATGACTTGATTCCGCCATCCCATTTCTACCACCGGACAACCCGACGAACGGCGAGTATCCACCTTTACGTTGTTGAAACCTCCACGGTCCGGACTAAGCGTTTCGCTTCGTCATTTATACCGCGTACATCAAAGGACTGGAATAATTTGCCTGCTGCGGTCTTCCCGTCCGATTACAATCTGAGCGTCTTCAAGGCTAGAGTGAATAGGCTCTTAATAAACTAGTGCGCCTCACCATCAACGATTGCATCACCGCTTACCATCAGGTGGGATTGCAGTCAAGTACTAGTTTATATTAGATAAAAAAAAAACCCGACCACAGTGTTTCCGCGCCATAGTAAGAGACGGACAAAATTATTTGTGATGTGAATTTACTACCTATCATCAGTATTGTATAGAAAAAATATATATTTAACAGAATAACCATAAATTACCATGTACTAGCTGTGTCCCGCGGCTTTGCTCGATTTAAACTGGATAAAAAAACTTTTTACAAAAAAAATATAACCGACTTCAATAATAAAAAACACTGAAAAGTATCAAATAAGTTTAATTTTGGAAATCGGTGTTTCTATAATAGTTTAGTCTCTTCGTTATTTAACACCGACTTCCAAAATTAAACTTATTTGATACTTTTCAGTGTTTTTTATTATTGAAGTCGGTTATATTTTTTTAGTAAAAAGTTTTTTTTTATTTTAACCTTTTTTGTTATGGTACCACCACTAAAAAGTACCCCTCAGTCAAACTTAAATACCTTATAGTCAGAGCGCATCTCATAACGGTTCTAATAATCCCAAACACGGTTAGATTACATTAATTTACCTTTCGGCTTCATCATCAGATCAGTTCGATATGTCCTCTCCCCCTTTTCTTTCAAACAGTCATTAGACTAGAAGCTGGAGAGGGAAAGGATATATCGAACTGATCTGATGATGAAGCCGAAAGGTAAATCTTTCAATCAGTCATTAGACTAGATGCTGATAATCCCGGCTGTAGCATCAGGCCAGATTTATGTCAACATTGCAATGAACTTAAAATTTAGTCCTGTTTCAAATGAGCCCAAACACGACTACGGTGCTGCACGAGATCGAGATGTATTTCGGTGTTCTTCATTAGCAGTACGTTTATCCACACATCGAGCCGTTTTCAATGAGCCTAAACTCGATATATCTGCTGTTTGTTGTTGAGGACTTAGGTACTCTGCAGACTATCCTGACTGCAGCATCAGGTCATGACTTGATGATCATGAGACCAAATGTGGCAAATGCCCTATCAAACATCAAAACAATTTACTAAAACAGTCCTTGCCTGTTCGAGTAACTTCTTACTGTTAAGGAGTTGTACCTTCCATCATCAGCCCAGCTACCTGAGATGATGACGACCATACGCAAATACACAAGATACTTCATAAAATAAGCGAAAATCAATAAGTGAGCCTATAAAATTTGAAGGTTGCCCTCGATTTCTCCAAGATCCCATCATCAGATCCTAATTTGGTGATAGTGGGACCACCTCAGAACTATTTACTTTCGAACAAAAAAAGAATTTTGAAAATCCGTCCACATTTGGGGGAGTATTCGACGAACAAACATACAAAAAAAAAACATACAAACAGCCGAACGTCTCCTCCTTTTTGGGAAGTGGGTAAAAATTAAAATTGTGTCAGATTCTAAACTATTAAGTTTTATGTGATAGAAATATCACATAACAAAATATAACATTAGTTTGAGTTGAAGTGTTACCGACTAATCTTATAGGAACCATACAAGTTACCAGCATACTGCCATCAGATCTGTTGTTGAAATATTTTCAAACCTTTGTTTGTACTCTGTGAATCCAGATGTACCATCAATACCCCATTTAATGCGTAATTTTATACTAGTAATATCAGGTACTGCTACTGACAACAGCACTTCGTTGTATGAAAGTGCGAGGCGGGTGCAAGTGTGGTCTAGCAAACTCTGCAAAGTAGCCTGAACGTGTTTTTCAGATACTGAAATTGCACATTTACTAGGATAACATAATTTCTTGGCTTCCAAAACTTGTTTATATGATGGAAATCTATTTTTATCAGCCTGTCTTATAACTTTATATTGATAAACTGATAATTGTGCATCTAACAAAACACAAAATGCCTTATCAGGTGGTAAACAATAATTGTCACTATCAAAGGAAGATGCGCATGACTTAAGTATGATAGGTGAAGCGGTAGAAACTTTTCTAATGAAGTTTGCTTTGTTGTTTTGCCCCTCTTTACGATAGCACATAGCTGCAGCAAATGATAATTCACTTCCGCTGGCAGTTTCTCCTAAATGAACGACTTTTCGTCGTTTAGATCTGTCACAATCTGCGTCAAAAGAAAACGTTGGCCTACCTGGTCCGGGAAGTACTCCCTATGGAGTACTTCAAACGTCTCCTTTTGGTCAAGCCAAACTAAATGTTTTTTATAAAATAAATCTTTCCTCCGACCGGCATCGAAGTATTTCACTTTAATTTTATTAAAAATTCCTGACACCTTACTTCGAGTTGCATTTTGCTTGTTCGGAGGGCAGTTAGTCTTCAAAACTATTATCTCTTGCAAATTTAAACCCTCCAATTCTTGACAGGATCTTGAAATAACAAATCCGCAAGATCGCGACGAGAAAATTCAATCCTGCGTCCTACAAGAAACAATTAATAATAACAACTGGAGTAGCAAGTAGTAGCAAGATTTTGTTATTTCAATATGATAATATAAAGTTCAAAGATTATTTGGGTTAATAAATTATTATGGAAAGTTGCGGAAAACACTTACTAATAGACTTGTGAATTTTTATTTTAGTCGTATTTTAATCGTTAATTCAAACTATCAATATACATATATTATGTTTATATTTCAAGTAAATCAATTTTGCATCTCAAAGTCAATACCTTGAACTTAAGAATGCATAATTTTGATTATGCTAATAACAATAAATATCAAAACAATATATTTAACGATATATTTGTATGAATTACGCTGAGTTTTCACTGCTTGAAATCGTAGTTGTCGACAGCGTACTTTGACAAGTGATCTCTCGGATTTTATATTAGAAAATTATCCTCAATTTTTAAGATTCTTATCAGATACATATTCTATTGTTACATACGTAGGTAAATAAATGCCGTTGAATTAACAGATAACTTTATTCACCACAAACAATAAGTTATTTGTCCAGTTAACAATAATCCAAATCACAGTTAGCACTAGAGTTCCGTTATACTATCGCCTCGGTCGTTAGATAAAATCACTTCGCACACTTAGGTAGATCGCTCTTGTTCGCAGTCGAAATCAGAACTGACTCACTTCCGTTCGGGGGCTCGTATTTATACGCGGAGCAAAGAAAATTCTAGATACTGACGTCTCAGGATAGATCCAGAACAATAGAGTCGCGTCGCGGGGCCATAAATCAATTTTATTGCTTTGTCCTTCGCGAGTCACTCACGCGAATTTCAACTCTATTGTGAATGGCGGAAAGTACCATTTCCCTTATCCACCTACAGATACCTACAGATTATATACCTACTAAATAGTAGGTACAACGAGTAATGACGGAATGTTCCAGATCTTGCCAGGCTAGGTAGGTACTTTGGTTCTAGAGCTTTCGAACAGCAATGCGTTTTAATTATTAACTCTTACTCTTTATTTTGTCGGAGATATGACGTGTTGAAGTTTAACGGCGTAACACTATTTTTAAATACGGTAATGGTTTTTCATCTACCTTCAACTTTAAAAATTTCGTTTTTGTCCGCCCTCGGAAACACTGTCGGGTCGTTATCACATACCGCTGAGGAGAAAGCAAATTTGTTTGCCACAGTCTTCGCGAAATCTTCGCGTCCAACGGATCCAAAATGGGTGAGAATGTAAGATCTCTGACATCTTACATTCAAGAGATTTGTCATTAGCCCGAAATTCAGCAAAAGATTGAATCTGGGTAAACATGCCACCATATTTCAAGCGGAGGTATACGCCATTATAGAATGTGCGGAAGCCAACCGTCAACGAAACTACATAAATCAATTAATTCTGATCTACTCAGATAGCCAGGCAGCTCTTAACGCCTTGAAGTCGAATACAATAAATTTGAAACTGGTAAAAGACTGCGTTAACAAACTAAATGGCCTGAGGCAAAGGAATAAAGATATTTTAAGATGGGTTAATTACTGGCAATGAAAAAGCGGATAAACTTGCAAGGACTGGGGCTTAAGGTCATCAGATAGGACCAGAACCCTTCTGTGGTATCTCAAAGAACTAGGCCATGCAGACCCTTAAGGGCAACCTATTTGGCGATTCAAAAAAGCACTGGTTGTAACAACCAGGACTGCTACACGCCATATCTCTTATAGAAGGCTACTCACAAAAACGAACTGCCGAGCTTCTTGAGCTTAGCAGGACGAACATCTGTGCGATAGCCCGCGCCTTAACCGGCCACTGCAAATTAAACAGGCACCAATTTCACATGAAACTGAATGATAGTGATGTTTGCTAGTACTGTAATCAGGAGAGGGAGACGCCTAAGCACCTTTTATGTGAATGCGGGCCCTTATCCACCAACGGAGTATCCATCTGGGCCGACACATTATTCGCCCGGAGGAGATTAAAACTCTTAAAGCTAGAAGTATTCTAGACTTCCTGGAAGCCTTCGGGGTAAAAGAGTTACTCTACCAAGGTGGCGAGTCACAATAGATCTTTTAGGCCGCAGTGAATACATCCCCTACACTACGGGAGATGCATAGCCTCTTGAATCTACAAAATAATTATGCTTAAAATTTTAATTTACAGTCTCTCTTTTAAATACTACCCCTTAATAAAACCCGCTACAAAAGTCAAGAGTAGGTACAAATTGAATAGAGGTTGATATAATTGAAAGATTTATTTTGCTACTAAACATCAGGGGAACCTTCTAATACAGGTACATATAATGTTCCCTTGATATTCACCTCTCTCGGGAAGGGAGTAATTTCGCTGGAACTAGTCGGTTCAGACAAGTGCCACACTCGGTAATTCATTGTCGATGGCTGCGCTTTTGAAATGATTCACGTGGTTTCCATCGATCGTGGCACGAGCGACGCGGCGGCGGCGGCGGCGGAGGCGGCGCCGGCCAGCTTGCAGCCAGGCAAACCCACCAGCTCACATCACAGACGTAATGCTGGCCCAAAATATTCCAGCGATCAATCATACCTAACATTGTAAACTCATCGCTCAAGTGCTGCCGACCAATTTTATCAAGGAAAAACAAGGTGAAGGTGAATCGCCGAGAATATCGTGGGAAAATCTCAAGATGATATTATTGAATGAAAAAGAAACAGAAACTACTAATGTGTCTAATGAACTCTGCCACAGATTTCAAGTATCTATAAAACACACAAAAAAACTTAACTGAATAGTTAAGTTTAAGATTTAATGTAACCTAACGAACTATAGGTCTGAGTTTTACGTCCAAGACGTCCATGATTTCCCTGAAAATTTTCTCGAAATATTTAAAACGTATCGAATGTTCAACACAGAGTGATTATCCACGTAACGTCGACCATGGCATGTTTGGATCCGAATTCTAATTATGCGAAATCCGAATTCATGTTTACTAACTGTTCGAATACTTTTAAACTGACCTTGTTGTTAAATAATGTTATTAAAAATGTAATTAAGCTTTTTGCTAATTCATTCGTTCATTTGCAAATACGGTTGAAATGACATTGGTGAACATTGTAATTGGGATTAAGGTTGTTTGTTAATAGTTTTCATTCACAGCATACATTGTAAAACACATTGTTTTACAAATTACATTTCTAGAAGTAGCACCTTGTAGTTTGGTAGAAGTCAAATAAGTAAAAATATTCACATTCTGCTAGGGGTTTAATTAAGGCTAGCGGCCACCGTCAGCGTGACAGCGCGCACCGGGGTGCCGCGAGAGTGACGTCACGGCTGCGTGCTGCTCGCCGGACACCTCCGGCACGCGAGCCTGATACACATAGGGTGACAGCACTATAGTCATACGGTAGAGCCTTTTTTATCAGTAGGTACTGTCTGTGTCTGTCTTTAGAGGTTTAGAACTGACAAATTTTCAGACAAACCCTTCTTAGAGTTTTAAAGGAAAGAATATTTCCATCTGAGATTAGGATGGTCGGTTGTCAGGCCGATAGGTGCATCATCATAGCGTTAGATTATAATTCATCTCGTGAGATGGTAAACTATCGAAAGATTGTGAACCGTATAATTAGACGTATTATTTTTCGATAGATTACATACTATCGAAGTGAAACTGTTAAATCACAATCTATCACTCGTTAAATTGTCAACTGTCTGAAGGCTGATTGGTCGGTCATACATTAACACGTGCTGGCAATGTTCGGTGAATAACACTAATTTATTTATCGTTGAAACTGCACTTCATTGATTTAATTTTACTTCATTTCATATATCTAATCCTAAAACTATGAGTTATTTTTAATAGGAAATCAATTTACAGTCACTGAAACACTGTTTGTTTGAATTCGACAACAAATATTATGACAACGCGGGGTGTATGGCGTTCAACCAATCAGCGCTCAAGATGCGTTCTGTTATATTTCCTTTCACAATTTACCAGTTTCACCTCGATAGATAATATTAAACTACCGTAAAATAATGTGTTAAATTGTAAGCAGTATGTTTCGGTTCACAATCATTCGATAGTTTACAATTTCGCGAGATATATTTTAATCTAACGGTTTTTACAATTTTACTGTAACATAAATATAAAAGAAGAAACTGATTGACTGACATATCAACGCATAGCCGAAACTTCTGGGCTAAGGAGCGTGAAATTTTGCTGCAGATTTCCTTTTATGATGATAAGCAAGCACTAACAGAGAATTTTCGAAAAATGCACGCCCGAAAAGGATGAAATTTGTACTGTAATACAAGAAACATTGAAGTATCTCGTATTATTTGCCTAAATAATGTAAACGTATGAGTAGTACGTACCGCGGCGTGCGGGTGCGACGTGATGGTGCTGCCGCGCACCACACGCTTCTCGTGCATCACGTTAGCGTACTGCGACGTGCCCAGGCTGCCACTGTAACAGACAACACACTCGTCAACTGCACATCCCAAGCATTTATATACTACACATGTGCAGTGCAGCCAGCCCTGCCACACAGGCTGCCACTGCATCAGACAACACACTCGTCAACCGCACATCACAAGCATTTATATACTACACATGTGCAGTGCAGCCAGTCCTGCGCCTGCCACACAGGCTGCCACTGCATCAGACAACACACTCGTCAACCGCACATCACAAGCATTTATATACTACACATGTGCAGTGCAGCCAGTCCTGCGCCTACCACACAGGCTGCCACTGCATCAGACAACACACTCGTCAACCGCACATCACAAGCATTTATATACTACACATGTGCAGTGCAGCCAGTCCTGCGCCTGCCACACAGGCTGCCACTGCATCAGACAACACACTCGTCAACCGCACATCCCAAGCATTTATATACTACACATGTGCAGTGCAGCCAGTCCTGTGCCTGCCACACAGGCTGCCACTGTATCAGACAACACACTCGTCAACCGCACATCCCAAGCATTTATATACTACACATGTGCAGTGCAGCCAGTCCTGTGCCTGCCACACAGGCTGCCACTGTATCAGACAACACACTCGTCAACCGCACATCCCAAGCATTTATATACTACACATGTGCAGTGCAGCCAGTCCTGCGCCTGCCACACAGGCTGCCACTGCATCAGACAACACACTCGTCAACCGCACATCCCAAGCATTTATATACTACACATGTGCAGTGCAGCCAGTCCTGCGCCTGCCACACAGGCTGCCACTGTAACAGACAACACACTCGTCAACCGCACATCCCAAGCATTTATATACTACACATGTGCAGTGCAGCCAGTCCTGTGCCTGCCACACAGGCTGCCACTGTATCAGACAACACACTCGTCAACCGCACATCCCAAGCATTTATATACTACACATGTGCAGTGCAGCCAGTCCTGCGCCTGCCACACAGGCTGCCACTGCATCAGACAACACACTCGTCAACCGCACATCCCAAGCATTTATATACTTCTCATGTGCAGTGCAGTCAGTCCTGCGCCTGCCACACAGGCTGCCACTGCATCAGACAACACACTCGTCAACCGCACATCCCAAGCATTTATATACTACACATGTGCAGTGCAGCCAGTCCTGCGCCTGCCACACAGGCTGCCACTGTATCAGACAACACACTCGTCACTTCACAAGTAAGTATCATCCAGTGCATGTGGCACATGGCTTTTAAAAGAATCTAAATAAATAACAGTGTCAAAAATACCCCGGAACCTTTATTTTTTTTGCGGTCGGGTTTTTGACACCGTCAATGTTTTTTTTATGTGTGCTAAGCTTTAAGAGAGTAACTTTTGAAATAGTCACCTCGAGCCCCTTATTTTGATACACATCGACTATGTCACGCAAATAACATAAGTCCCTACATTTTTTGTACAATCTACCCAGTATCACTCTCTACGAATCCAGTCAGGTAAAAACGTCAGCGAAACGTAAGGTTAAGGGTATGGTTTAGGTTAAGGTTAAGAGGGTCCTTTTCCACTCGCCTATCGTAAACATTGAAAATGGTTTAAAAGCTTGTTACTTCATCTAATGCAATCCAACGCGATGTTTGACGAAAAGGCAACGCAAAAAAAGGGAGATAACGCCTGAAAACTCTGTCAGTATTCGGTAATTCCGAGATTTACTCGATTATTTCACAAAACTTGCTCCAGGAAATAGCTATATTTTTTTTAAACCCTTAAAAGTTTTTGAAAAAAGTTGTCGTCATTTAGAATCTTAATAAAATTTGCAAGGCTTCTATAGTTTTAATTTTTTGACTTTTTAATTTTTAGCCAAATTATGAAGTGTCAAAGTTCATACAAAATGGGAGATTTTCAGAGGTCTTTACTGGATTAGTTTTACACAAATTTAGAAATTGATTTCTATAGAAGCCTGGATAATATTCACAAGAAATTGTTCTGTGTTTCCAAAATATCGAATGAAAAATGTGTAATAACGTCATAATCAGTTATGAGCGGTTGTATGAAAAACAGTGAAAATCCGAGTCATGATGCACCACCTTAAGGGTGATTCTTTGAAACCGAGAGAATGTCTCAGTCATCTGTACTAGTTTTTTTCTTTACAATTTGATATTTTTATTTGCATATTAGTTTCCCCTACCACTAAATGTAGTAAAGACACTCAGTGGCTTACGACACAAAATTGATAGGTACGGAAACCTAGGTATCATCCTAAAATATGAATTGGCTTTATAGGTACTTGTTGGTGTTGCGTTGCGTGGCGTACGCGCGAAAGTGTATAAAGTCCTAAACTGCGAAACTAACACGGGTGGACGCACAAACACATCGAATGATGGTGGCTAGGTACGAGTACGTTGATAAGCTAAGTCGGAAAATCAACATTATTGACTGTTAACGGCAACAGCTTCTCAACTGTCATAAATTCTATTAAACGAAGTGTGAAATACAACAATATACCTAACGAACGAATTTAATGAGTTGAGGATGCTTAAATAAATCGAATTCGAGATAAGATAAGCGAAAATAGTGTAGCGGAAGCTAAGCCAGTGTGTTGACCTCGCCAGCCGCGGCAGCGCGGCCTGCGGAAAGTGGGCCAGCGGCCAGCGCCTGCCGCCCGTGCTGCCGACAGACAAATATTCCCAACTGTACGGACGACTGTCATTACATACCTAACTGTGGGAATTTACAAGTAACGTCGCGATTGATTTCAGCGGATGTGGTCGGTCCCACAAATGTTCGGATAAACTGTTCTGAAAAGTGTCGACGATACAAATGAGATGAACTTTAGTGCGTTGCTAGGTCCAGCTTATGTATGAGTCAGTGCGACGTACTCGTTGTGGGCGACGTTCGGCGCCTGCAGCAGCCGCGCCATGCCCGCCACGCCGGCCACGAGCGCGCGTACTCCGCCGAACAGCTGGCCGGCGCGCGCGCGACGCTCCTCCACCACAGCTCCATTCGGCACTACGTTCTCCTTCTTCTCCTGCACCGATCGCTTCGATCGCGGAGCTACCGCTTTGGGCTTGCTCGCGTAAGAGTACATTATCTTGTCCCTCTCTTTGGGGGGGTACAGGGTCTCCAAGCCGAGGATGCGCGCCAGCTCCGGCGGCGGCAGTAGGAACTGGCCGACGCGCACCGTGGTTACGAAACGTGGCTTGTCGCCGTCGTTGGATGCTGCGTTCCGGGAGCGGGTCTTACGAGCCGGTGATGGTGACTTGTCCATTTTGGGTGATATCTTTTTATCGCTCTCCGGATCTATGATATTGATACGTGGATGCGATTGACTAAGAATTATAGGAAGCGCCTGTTCCCTCGAGCTAACGTTTGGGTTAGAAGCTGCGAGGATTCCGTTCTTGGAGCGGTATCGCGTCGGCCGGCGCAGGTTAGCTTGCAGAATTTCTTTTTCTTTCAGTCGTCGGAGTTTAAAATCTAGTGCGCGGGAGAACTTGGGGTCGAGGATGGTGTGCGTGGCTGGGGGTGCGGGGGGCGCGGGCGCGGGGGCCGCGTGCTGCAGAGGCTTGACCACGTGCACGCGCGGCGGCGGGGGCGCGGGCGGCGCGGGCTGCAGCGCGTCCGGCGCGGCGCGCTCGTGGCTGAGCACGGTGAAGGCGCTGGTGTCGTCGGTGGGCGCGGGCGGCATGGCGGCGCACGTCGCGGCGCGGCCGGACGCTCACTGCCGCGTGCGGGCGGCCGGTGGTCAGCGCGGCGGCCACAGGTCGCGCGCCCCCGCCCCTCGCCCGCCGGCTTGCTGTGTCACACACACCGCCGCTGCGACGTGACCGCGCAAGCGCCACTGACCCGCCGAAGAGGGTAAACAGTGGTCTGCCTTCAAAGAAACATTTCCAGAGTGCGACTCGTATCAAGCCGTTGTTCGATTTGAATGGCGAGTCATGACGCGCTGATTATAATAGGTCACTTCTGTCAATCGATAGTCGTATAATGTTGTAAAACTCGCTTGCAATCAATTATTGTAATATAACTGATGCCGATTAATAAGCGATTACTTAGTTAACAATTCCACAACGCGTTCAGCGTTCTGTATCTTGAAAAATGGTTTCTGTGAAATATAACGACACAAACTAACTTGTTTCCATAAATTACTTCCTTCTTACTCGGATCTGGAATCAATTCTATTTCCAAAAGAATCAGCGCGTACTGTAAACGAACTACCAAGTTGGCCGGTGAGGACGCGGTACTGGCCAAATCGGCGCGGCGGCGGTGGGTACATCGTGCTGTGCGCTGCCGGCGGCCAATATCACAACCTTCTACCAGACCATCTTGTAAAATCGCTACTGGCCAATAACTGGTCTGTTGGTCTAGTGGTTAGCGGCTCTAATTGCTATTCTGAAGGTCGTGGGTTCTATTCCCACGCCAGTTTAATGTTTGTGTGATGAGACGATAGTTTGTCTTCTGTCTGGGTGTAATTTATCTATAATATTTTGTATTTAGAAATATATAAGTATGTTTCATTAGTTGTCTAGTGCTCATAGTACAAGCTCTGCCATTTAGTCCCAAACTGGCGTTGTGTCAAATTAATTAAGATTTGTTAAAGTTTTGGAAATACATTACCAAATAATCAAACAAAATATATAGATATTTAAATTAATAAATTAAATTAAAATTTTATTAACCCTTCAGATACCGTCAATTAGAGACACAATAGTAAGACAATAGATGCGCGGCCACCGGGTGTCGCTTGGGGATTCATGAATTAAATTAAATTGATAAAATAGAATTGAATTAAAATAATAAATTAACCTTAAAATAGTGACTAGTTTTAAGTTGACTAAGGGAGCTGACCACAAATCAACCATGTGCAAATAATGATTTCTTCAACTCAGTTATGGTGCCGCCGAACAAGTCAATGTCGGAATTAGCAGAGATGACCCTGCTAGTGGTGATCATCATTCGATTTATCGGAGCGGAACGACCAAGATTGGTACGAGATGGTTTCACAGAAAAAATGTCGAGTTTCCGTGCTGACCTAACTGGGCACATGCGGGGTACACTAAGGGACAGATCAGCAAGCAGTTCAGGGGAAGATAACTGACCATTTAAAATTTTAAAAATAGTCGTGACGTCTGTGAATACACGACGCTGTTCGATTACGACATAATATGAAAAAAATAATAATAGGGCTATGGTTTTTGGAGTCTTAAGTGGACTGGTAATATAGAAATATGTTAAGACTATGGCCCCTGCCTGAACAATGTTATTATTATTCATCCATAAAAGGCAAAGGGTGACTTGCACACTCAATAAATGGGCCCCCAAAATCGGCCGCTAGCACAAAGTGACGTAGCAACAAGAGGGCAACATATCCTGAGGCGCTTGAGGAGTGGAGAGGCATACCAAGGCTATCAGGACAATCCCGGAAATACGGTCAAGATCCCTACCAGCACTTTACTGGATTATGCATCCTTCTCCCGAACATGTTTGCTTTTGCGAATCTCCACTCAAGCCAGCCAATAAATGCAAGAGAGAGATGGGAGCTCTGTTCCTCGTCAGTGTTCACTACGGCCGGCCAATAAAGGCAAGTTGGAGATGAAGAACAAGAATTTTCCCTGGAGATCGAGATATATTATTATTATAAAGAAAAAATAAGATTTGACATGTTGTTGTTCGTTCAAAAATGTGTTTTTAAAACTCATAAGGAGGTACGTAGGTATTATTGACATAATATAAGGTGGGTTGGGGTAAGATCGGCATAGAGGTAAGAAAGTATAAATTATACCACTTATTAAGTTTTATTTTTAGTGTTAGTCATGTTGCGTGCCCCGATATTATGTCCACCTTGCTTAGCAATGTGGCTGGCATTAAAAATAAGTGGTATAATTTATATTTATACTTACGTTCTTACCCCTATGCCGATCTTACCCCAACTGGAAAATCTTTAAAATACGGATTCTATTAATATAAAGTCTGAGAAAAATAGTTTGGAAATTTAATCTAATGTATTATTTTCATCAGTTGACGCTAAAAAAATATGCCGGCATAATTTTGTGCGGGACTTCGCCATGATCCTTTGTTAGTTTGTGTTACACGAGTTTCTTATAATTACTATACAAAACATATTCTTAAAATTAAACAACTCACAATCTTACATACATATATCTAGGCAGGTCATCAAAGACTTGTGCACCTTCAAATATAAAGTTTTTGTTCTGGGTTTCCTTAGTGTTGCGGTATTTCTCAGACTATAATGGAAATGGTAGGTATGTTTCTTTAGTGAATTTTATTTCAGAGAGTATTTTGCCAGACGTTTTTTTTTTGTTTAGTGTAAAATAGCCACGCCGCGTCGTTCTAAACGCCACCATTATTATAACAATGGCTTCTATGCTACCTAACTACTGTCTTAAAACGTTGTGTTAATCTTACAAGGTGATCGCTCCGTTCTAAGGTGGTTCGTTTTACAAAATATTTAATGACGGGGAGCTCGTCCAACGCTCGAGGTGCGACCTTCAGTAACTGGTTGTTAGCAGTCCTTGTTCTCAGGACGTGCGTCACGCACTTGCTAGAAATAACTCAGGGAAGGGTTTTATGAAGAAAAGCACAAAAGACAAGACTGAGGTTTTTATTTCAAATAAGCTTGTCAATTATTCGAATAACTAGTTCCTTGGTTCCGAAACTAGGTCGTCACATCATGAGGTAGAACCAGGAAGAAACCTCATGGTAGCTTCAATTATAGTATTTTACAGACATATTTTACAATAGGTATCATTAACTATAGTTTGTCACAATAACATAATTAGAAACATAAGTCACAGTATAACAAAAACACAGAATCAATACAACAACTTAGCAATAATATTAAGATATCATATTAAATAACTTACGTGAACTTAGGTAGTCCGTATAGGTTTAGAACTGAACAGCAAGTGAGAGAACTTTAATAGAAACCAATCTTATTTATAGGAAAGGCGTGACGTTTTAGTGTCAAACCTATGGGTTGACACTTAAACATAAAATATCCTTCCACCTTCTACAAATCTCAGGTTGTCATAAGTCCTTATTAATAAAAACTACATTAAAATAGTCGTATAAAATCCAAGAGATATTATAAAGATCATTAATAATTACATTTCAATTTAGACGAACGAATCAATCCGTCTTTTTATAAGTTTAACATTTTATGTTTGTATAAACAACCATATCTATTCTTTTTATATTTAATTATATTTGGATTAAGACTTCACACATTCTGTTTTTTGCTTCCTACACACTATTATATGCTTATTTGAACAGTATTATGTCTTCTGGCATTTTACCGTGGCGATCTGCAGCTCCTCTAGACTCAATATTTCTTTTTTTGTTATTTTATTTAATTAACGATTCACGTCACCAACTAATCAAATATATTTTTATTGTTTCTTAATTCTGCTGTCATTTTCTAAATATCAAATAATATATGTATTAATCACGAGAATAAATGAGAAAAAAAGACAAACACGCGAGTACGCGCCGGCTTCCGAGCTACTACCTAATATAAACATGATTCGATACAAGTCGGCACGGTTGTCGTACTCTAAATAAGGTGAAAATTTATTTTCCGAGTGTTTTAAGAGCAAATGTTCAAAAATAAAAACTTTGAAAAATAAGGGACACCCTAATGTAGGTACACCTATGTAGGTAAAAAAAAAATTGAATTTTTTAAATGTATTTACCCGGGAATTCCTGGGACTTTGATTTCAGGCTGTCTCATGTCCCGGGACTTAGAAATGGTCGGGAATTCCCAAACCCCAGCTAGAAAATCCAAGATTCTGTAGTCTTCACATATTTATATTATTGTGTCCAGTCCTGTCAAAATTTGTCACGTGCAAATCTCCTTGCGAACACATGTACTCCCTGCGTGCGTGCGCATGCGCGGGAACGACCCTGGTCACGAAAGTGCGAGCGCCTCAGTCAGCGCTTAGCGCGTAATCGGTAGATCTAGATATGGCCAAGGACAAGCGAGCACGCACAAGGTTAGTCTTAAACGAGAGCCCTTACAGCTCACAGCGAACACGCTCACTTACTCGCTTCGCGTAATGTTCCCACTTCGGCTCGACGCACGACACTTACCGATTACTTAATGCCTCGCTGTTGTACAGTGCCTACCTACATAATATGTAAGACCCTATTACCCGGCCTGTGGGCACTAGTATTGCTCCCACCGCTGCACCGCCTGCATGCCTCCGGCTTATTCAGCGCGTCGTATTTATTTATGACTGACCACCAATCGATGTTCAACTTTTATTTTTGAAATTTTGAAATTTTGGCCTGCTCAAGAATTTTCATAAATATTGAGATCTACGTATTAAGGAACAATTGCCGTACTTTATTATTAGGTAAAAGTGGGTCATGCCATCCCTTACCTAAAATATATAATTCTTTGATGATGACGCACACAAAGCGCTTCTTCTTAGTCCGTAAATAACATTTGGACCCTGCTAGCCCTACATTCAGTATTGTATGGCATGACGAAAGGTTAACAGATAAATACTCGTACATTCCACAATGCATCATCTTCACTGTCTCAGTCTGCGTCCTCTGCGGGACAGAGCTATCCCCACGCGCCTCGCCGGCGACCGCGCCAGACCTTCACCAGATCGTGGTCACTCCACAGAGCACTACGCCTTCCTATTATTTTGAAAGCTTAAAATAGCAAAACAACTGCTTGTAAAATTCTAATTAATATTGAATGAATATGAAACTAGTCACAAAACAATTTGTGTATCGCCATTTATCTGAAATCCTAATTATTGTATTAAGTTATCTTAAAAAGAATGCCTAACTTATTGGAATAATCATCGCATAATTCATAGGAAATCCTTTTGTAGCAAAAAATGCGTAGCACATGTTCGTAGCGGCCGTTGTGCTACGAGCGGCTACGATGCTACGATTAGGTCTTGGTCGGCAAGTGTGTTTAGATTCATTATTATGTATGACGTAATTAAATCATGTATTTTCAAAGTTCATTTGCCTGAAAGCTTAAAATCCCGAAGATCCATATCCCTAAGTTCAACACTCGTTAAATATCGAAAAAAAATATGATATGTTTTATTTTGAGAAGTAGCACTCGCCGGCCGCTGCCGCGGCACCTCTCTCTTCGGTCGCTTGGCTCGCGCGCGTTTGGTCACTATTCTAACCTAACCTAACCTATTTCAGGCAGTTCAAAATAACAAATCATACCTAAAATCTGTCGTAAAAATGTATTTACCATTGTCTAATAGTCTAGTCGCAGGTAGGTTTTTTAATAAATAATAATAATAATAATAATAATCTTTATTGTCGCAAGGTTACAGTTCACAAGGTGACTTATAATTAGACACAAGTAAATGTAATGTCCTAAAAGTACTGGTACTGTCCCCCAAACTAAGCGAATGCTTGTGTTTTGGGCGGCAGTGTTCAGTCGTTAAGTAAGGCTCTATGGTTACGATTTACAAATTGGTGCAAGTGAACGTAGTTGCATGGAGGATACATTAGAAAAATGGTTACATTTTTTTTTTTTTTTTTTTTTTTTTTTTTTATACAATTATTTATTGTGTAGGAGGACCATGTATTGTTCGGTGGGTATATTGTAAGGTTGAGTGAGTGTATGTGTGGGTGTTGTGAGTAGATAAGTGTAAGTTTAGATGTTTATTTATAATTTGATATGTGTTGTAAGATTGTGAATATTGTGCTATCCAGGTAGGAGTATCGTGTGTATGTGTGTGAAGGTTACGCGATGTATGTCAGCAACTCTTCAGTTTTTTCATAATCTTTATTTTGAAGCCATTCAGTCAGACTGATTTTGAGTTTGTGGCGGTTTAATCCGGCGATATTAATTTTCTTATGTATGTCGTTATACAATTTGGTGCTCATACTATTAAATTGTTTTCTGGCAAAGGAGGTCTTACAGGATATACGTGGGCAAACCGGCATACCGCGACGTCGGCCAGGATCGGGGCGCGGAACATTACGGTGTCTTCTCATGATGGTCTTGAGCACAAAAAGCTGTCGAACTGTTAGCACTTTGCAGTTTGCGTATAATTTTTCGGTTGAGTACCTATAAGGCTTCTTAGTCATTACTTTAAGCACTGCTCTTTGTGCTCTTTCTAGACTCAGGAGAAGAGTCTTACCGGCGCTACCCCAAATTGGTATGCAATACTGGATAATGGACTGACATAGGGCTAAGTAGATGAGTTTAAGCTTTTCAGGAGGGACGCAGTCTCTGAGTGATTTAAATATGTATATCAGTCTCCTTACTCTGGAAGTAACTGTGTCTATTTGCTTGTCCCATCTCAGTCCACTATCAATGTATACTCCTAGGTATTTGACATGCTCGGCTCGTTCGATTTGTTGGCATGCGCAGGTGTCTCGAGAAAAGCAATTATGGGCTGTGATAGAGAAGTTTTTTGGTGGGGAGTTATTTTTCCTTATCGAGAAGGCAACATAGTACGTTTTAGAGAGGTTTAACGTTAGCAGGTTGTGAGTAAGCCAGCTCATAATTTTTGACAACGAATACTCGGCGGTTTCCTTTACAGTATTCCAGTCTGGTCCCCAGACAAAGATTGCCGTATCATCTGCGTACGTAAAAATGTTAGTGTTCCGGAGGGAAATTTGGCAGAGCTCGTTGATATAGAGCTGAAAAAGGGTTGGACTTAAAATACTCCCTTGCGGAACACCGTAGGATACTGTAACCTCGTCACTATTGATATTATTTACCCTCACTTGTTGTTTTCTATTGGCTAGGTAATCCTTTAGGATTTTATATGCATTCCCTCGTATGCCTAGTTTCTCCAATTTAGCAAGAAGGATGGGAACAGAGACCGTGTCAAATGCTTTTGAGAGATCCAGAAATATGCATAAGCATTTATTTTTACTGTCCAAGTTTTTCACAATTGCTGTTGTCAAGTTTAGTATGGCATCTTCAGTAGAGTAACCTGAGCGAAAACCGTATTGATTATCGGCTAGGATCTTAAATTTCTCTAAAAATTTCTTGAGTGCTCGATTTAATATCTTCTCAAGAATTTTCGAGAAGCAGGGCAATACCGCAATAGGACGATAATTGTTGACACAGTCTCTGTCCCCACTCTTGTAAATCGGATGTACGATCGCTTTTTTAAGCATTTCCGGAAATACTCCAGTGTTTATTGCGAGGTTGCATATGTGGGTGATAACTGGGATTAGAGAGTGGCGACATAGTTTTATTATTTGTGATGAGATGCCGTCCCAGCCTGTGGCACAGTCTGAGCGGAGTTGCAGTATTATGGATTCAATGTCGGACTCGTCTACTGGCATAATAGCGATAGAGTTTACCGGACTATTGAGAGAGGTCAGTTTATTAACACATGGTGTTTCGGGATTGTTGCATTGATCCGACGAGGAGGCTAGTATTTTGTCGGCCAGAGTTTGTCCTATGCCAGCAAAGAAATCGCAGACACGATTGACAGACGTTTTGGGGTCACTGTGTATATGAAGGAGTTCTGTGGGATTAACTTTACATTTTTGATTGTTTGTTATGGTTTTGATTGCTGTCCAGAGTGCTTTTGGATCATTACCAGCTTTGTCAATCAGACTTTTTTCATAGGCTGCTTTTAGTTTGCGTAAGAGGCGGTTGCAGTAATTTCTATATCGCGTGTAGATTAGTTTAGCGGTTGTGTTATCTGGTGCTTTTTTAGCTTTGATATGCAATTTATCTCGATGCTTTATGCAACGGAGTAGACCTGGTGAAATCCATGGCTTTAGTATTCTGCATTTCCTAGCTACTGGGCTGGTTTTTGTGTTATTCTGTATGACATTTGAGACTATAGATATAAATGTATTGGTAGCTAAGTTCGCGTCATCAGTTCCTAGTACATTTGTAAAATCGGCGCTTTCTAAATCTGTTTTTATTTGGTCATAGTTCAAAAGAGTTTTCGTTGTTTCTGGTTTACGAGAAGGTGTAGTTGTACCCATGTATAAGACGATTGGTAAGTGATCCGTTACATCGGACTCGAGTATTAAAGTTGTTGCAAGTGGATTAGGTTTCGTGAGAAAATGATCTAAGCAAGATGTATTTCTCGTAGGGTAGGTGTGTGTTGGGAAAACTCCGTGGGTTGCGTTGAAAGTCAAATATTCATCACGTACAGGGTCAGAGCTGTTAGAACATATATCGATGTTTATGTCTCCGACTAAGACTACATCGGTGGATAAACCACTGTAAACCTCGTTCAGGCTGCTTACAAAGTTGTTGAAGTTTTCTCGGGTTTTTAGAGAAGGCGAACGGTATATAGCTACGACCGATACATTGTTGTCTATCTGACATATCATGCCACTTGCGTCCTTTAATGTTGGTTCGCGTATTTTACATGGGAGATTTGAATTGGCGTAGATGACGACGCCATCATTCTGGTTGAGCGTGGAGTTTGTGAAGTGAGCAGTGTACCCCTCTAAGGTTGGTAAGTTGACCGCTCCACGTAGCCAACACTCGGTCAGAACGATGATGTCAAATTTCACGTCAGTCCTTGTTAGTAATACTCGAAGTTGGTCGAAATTTTTATTAATGCTACGGATGTTAATATGGAATAATTTGATAGCACCGCTCGTATGAGGAAGGAATAATCGGCAGTCCTCTGGTCGACAGACATAAGGTTGTATTTTGATTGCACTTTGAACTGGGTGAAATAGGTTAGGTTAGGTTAGAACTGTGACCAAACAAGTTGTTTCGTCCATTCGGGATTTCGTCCTTTCGGGCATTTGAACATCGATATTTTGTGTTTCGATATAACGACTATCGGCTTTTAAAACTTTCGGTATTTTGAATTTCGGTGTTTTGGACGTATTTCAATCATAGGTATTATGAACTTTCGGGGACTTTAATTATAGACCAATATCTGTGCTTTCAGCATTGAGTCTATGAAAACATGATTTTTGATTTTGTTTATGTTTTTTGTTGTCTCATTTTAATTCAAATAGAATTTTGCATAGTCATCAGTCTGGGTTTACGAAAGGAAGGTCGTAGACGGATGCAGGAGTGAAACTCCCAGGATAAGTCCCAGGATGCTATTGGCATATTCTGTGACCTCTCAAAAGCATATGACTGGGTTGACCGTAATACTCTGATCTGTAAATTATATCATTACGGAATTCGTGGACGAGCTGCTGATCTTGTTTTTCTTATTTATCTCATACAGACAGCAAAAAGTATTCATTAATGGGGTGACGTCTTCCGAGTCCTAAGTAAAGATGGGCGTGCCTCAAGGTTCAATTCTTGCCCTTTCCTTTTTCTGGTTTATATTAATGAACTTCCCTATGATGGCTAATTTATCGGATAAAATTCTATTTGTTGATGTTACCTCTCTTATTTTTAGTAGACTACTGTCTACCATCTTTAATGTCCCCATCTTTACTAAGATGAGGATGATTTGTATATCAACGAAAGTTTGGCTGTTCTTTCGAAATGGTTCGCAGCTAATAATCTCTTATTAAATGCGAACAAAACTAAATGTATAAAGTTTTCTTTACCGAATGTCCCTCAAGTTGACGTCGATCTAATTCTTGACAGCAAAAAACTTGTTTTTTTTTACGGTGGGCAAAAATCATCTTATGACAACCCCCGCTCTTGGGTGGAGCGGGAGATAGTGTCAGACTCTTACTGACTAAAAACCCACCCCGTTCCTTCTAGCCTCTTCATACCTGGGCTCGAGTTTCCTTTCGGATAACCCTGGCCCTAGTAGGCTTCGACCCAGCTGGGCCCCTCCTGTTGCTTACAACTCCATAAGGCGCGCGGGAACAGTGCGCGCCGTCGACGTCTTGGGCTCGGTCCGGACAGTTACCGGACGGTCGGACATCGAGCTACCCATGGTTCGCCGTCCGCGAGCCCGCGTCTACAATGGCCGGAAATCGGGATCGGAAACCCGTCGGCGGCGACGAGTGCGCCGTTGCCTGATACGGTCGGCCTCCTCCTTTGCTAGCAGCATTACTGCTTCGCAGAAGGAGGCGATCGCCTGCCATTCCTCCTCGCTCCGGACCATGGCTTCAACCAAAGCCCGGCGCAAGAGGTGACAGCAAAAAACTGGATGTCATTACAGAAACTGTGTTTTTAGGTACAAATATCGGTTCTAAACTGCAGTGGGGGGTTTGTATTAGAACTCTCTCGGGAAGTTTAAGCTCAGCTGCATATGCGGTAAGAAAAATAAGGCAATTGACAGATGTAGCCACAGCTAGGTTGTGGAAACAAGAATAACAGTGAGCTGAGATCTCCACCCTGAGGCACACCATATCTTATAACTCTTGCATTAGATACATATGTTTTTTCGCGCCTCGTGATAGTGCAGATTTTTTATATTTCCGTATATTGTTTACGGTCACTTAGATAAGACTTAATAAGCTCAAGTGCGCTTCCTCTTATTCCATACATGCTTAGCTTCTTGATGAACACAGTCGAAAGCTTTTGTCATATCTGTAAGAATTAAGGCCATAAATCTATTTGTGTAAATTATTGAATACATTTAACCGTGTGACAAGGTAGTGAACATGTGGTATATATCCAAGCAATAATATCATGGGCACGCCATAATTATGGCAGTAAGACAACCCGGCGTCCTTACCTTCCACGTGACGCAGGCCCTTACCGGACATGGTCAGTTCGGGAAACACTGGGGTGACACCATTGTGTGGACTACCCTGATGACATGGTGGAGCATACGGTAGAGATGCCCCGCCTGGGCAGAGCATCGCCGTGTTTCTCGTGGGGGCGCTCAGCGGCAGCGATCTCTCGTGCCAGGCCTTGGTACAGGCCATGGTCTGGAGCGAGGAGGAGGAGGGGCAGGTGGTCGCCTCCTTCTGCGAAGCAGTAATATTAGCAAAGGAGGCGGCCGCACGCGCGAGACAATGACCCTCGCGCCCTGTCGCCGGGATTCCGATCCCGATTTCCAGCCATAACCGTAGGCGCTGGCTTGTGCACAGCGAACAATAGATAGCGACGAATAGGACGGCGCGTATTGTTTCACGCGCGCTTCAGGGAGATGTCAGCAACCGTAGGGGCCGAGCAGGGTCGAAGCCTGCGGGGCCATGGGTGATGCGAAAGAGAATCCCGGGGCCCTGGAAAGATGGCAAAGGAGGAACAGCTGCGGATTTCTAGTCAGTAAAAGTCTGACATCCCGTTCTTGAGAGCGGGGCTTAGATGATTATGCCACCTAATAAAGAAAGTAATAATTATGAAGTAGTAATTGTAATGAAAAGTGCGGTTAATGCGTGTATACCTAATATCAAAGTATTATTCAAGAAATGGGATTGCTAGCTAGTACGTAGAGTATTATTAGTGAGGTGCGGAAGTTGAGGCAATAGTTGCCGGGCAACGGCGGCAGTCGCGGGGCCTAAACCGGACCGGCCGGCCGATGCCCGGAACATCGCGGATACAAACAGAAGGTTCACGCCACTAGCGTAGCACGGCGGGCAGAGAGAAAGAGTGGTTTTTGCAACCCAGCGCTGGGTATGTCACCATTGGGGCGATAAGTCCCCTCTTTGAGGAGTGTTTAGAAGGGCACCACGGCTTCCTCACCATTCCCCTGACGCAGGTCCTCATTGGACACGATCGTTTCGGTAGATTCCTGTTTCGGATTCAATACTTCGAAAATCCAGGTACCTTTGTAAAAGTCCAAGACGCTGCTGGCCTTCCTTGAGGAGCTGCGGTGAATCGAATGACACATTTGTCTCACCCGTATGCAAAATACACGCTTTGGACGTGGAGTTGCGGATTCCAGGCCGAAATACAAATACAATATTTAGATCGTTTCGTTTGATTCTATTATATTCTTTTCTATTCTATTCCATTCTTTTCAGTTCAAAGTTCGGCCGTCCGAGAACCGTCCGGCCCGAGCCTGAGTTGTTGAAGGCGCATAGTGTTCCACACGCGCCTCAAGATGTCACAAAACCGTTGGAACCCAACAGAGTCTACTGGGGCCATGGGTTCACGTCTGAAAGGAAAATTCAGGGCGTCTGATTTAATGTAAAAGTAGGGCAAAAAAAAAAGTCAAAAACGTTTATTTCAAATAGACCAATTACAGGCACTTATGAATTGTCAAAATGTCGGTCAGTCAAACAAACAAGTGAAGCTAAAATGCACGTTTCAAAGAGTAGATCAGCAAAGAAAAAACATAGGAGTGAGTTTTAGTCAGTAAAAGTGTTACAAGTCCTCCCACTCCACCTAAGAATGCGAGAAGTCATTGGATGATTTCTCACTTAAAAAAAGTGTTGTAATTGATTCATGTTGTGGTTGTCATCGGATAAAACATAGTAGTCATGGCTGAGACTACGGATGAGCTTAGAACGACGCTCAATTACCTCAGAAGAGCAGAGCATCTGAAAGAGTAGGTCTTAAAATGAACAAGGATAAAAACAAAGTTATGATTAACAACCATGTAGCGCCCACTCCTATCAAGATCGGAGACTCTAAACTCGAAGTTGTGGACGATTACGTCTACCCCGGACAGACAGTCCAAATAGATCAAATTTCGAGACAGAGGTCGAATCCAATTCGGCTGGGCAGCGTTCGGGAAGCTACGCGGTATCTTGTCGTCCAACTTACCAAAGTGTCTCAAGACGAAAGTGATGACATATGGCTCCAAAACGTGGTCGCTTACAATGGGCCTCATCAGAAGACTTAAAGTCACAAGAAAGGGCTATAATCGAAGTTTCCTTCCCTGATCGAATCAGAAATGAAGATATCCACAGAACTCAGAACTCAGGTTGCTGACATAGCACGAAAAAGATGAGCAATTTTGCCGCAGTGTCCGGGCTTGGGGGAGGCCTATGTCCAGCAGTCGACGTCTTTCGACTGATATGATGATGATGATGTCCGGGCTTAAGTGCTTTATCCCATGTTACTTTTGCCAAGGTCGAAATTGCAACAACGACATCCTTATCATCCTGGATAAGGAGGACGAGAGTGTGGAAGAACCAACACCATTCCCCAACCCGTCTCCACTTCCAGAAAATATTATCCCTCCTTCTCCACTCCCCCGCTAATCTAGACTAGATGAGACCTGGTCCTTCCAAAAGGGTGAAAGTCTAAACTGTTTTGATTTATATTTATTTGTTTTAAAACCATAAATGGTACTTACATGTAAGGTGTGAAATTTGCACTCTTCGTTTTTTTTTATAAAATATATACATACATATACATAATTCAATAGAATGTTTTTATTATTTAACTAACTGACCCGGTGCACTTTGTACCGCCTAACAGTCAATCAAAACAGTTTATTCAAAATTGGCCACTAACAAAAAAAAAAACCAGAATAAATCGTAGCGGTAGTCGATGGAAAAGCAGGAGCCATAAAGAAAATTGAAACTATAGAATCTCATAGTAGTGAATTTTGTTTTTAAATCATGTTGAGTGATAGTTAAGATTAACTTGTAAGTAATACTTATGTTTCTCTAATATATTATTTGTTTTTACTAAACTGTATTTTAATTATTTCACAGATGGTGTAAAAAGTAGAGTATCCAACATGGGGATAAAGCTGTCTTTGTCTTGGGTGGCTTGAATTCCTCACTTCACTGAGGTTTCTTTATTAACTCCCTCACTGTCGTTCGGGATTAAAATTAGCAAGCTTTGTTTCGTTCGGAATTTAACATGCCACCCGCGACTTAAAGACACTGCTTTATCCCCTAGTCACATAATCTACTATTATTTAGTAAACAACCTAGGTGGATTATGTGTAGAAATAACATATTAGAAAAAAAAAATAACCACGGAAATCCAAGATGGTGGGGTCTGTGTTCGTGTGTTAATTGCCATATTTTCAAACAAGCTTACTTAAAGCATGATGTACTATATCAGTCAAAAGTCGACTACCAGTTTCACAAAACTATGGCATAATAATATTAGTTGTTACGACCTTCTTCTATAAGAACGTTTGACAACACACACATTGGCAAGTTGTTACCCGCTTGATTATGATTGTTATTACACATTTGAATAAGTTTCGTAAGCGTTACGGTGGCCAAAGTGGTTAGCGCTGTGCCTCGCATGGCGAACGTTTGGGTTCGATTCTCACATCAAACATGAAAAATATTTTTTAAGTAGGTATTACATGCGAAATAAGAATGCCTAACTAGGTTAGGCGTTGGGTGAAGATATTTGAGGAAGAAAGTAGCCTATCAGTTTGTGGTGTTATTTCCTGCTACCTAATGATGCACGAGGAGGAAGGCTTGCCTGAAGATAACATTCCTGTTTCCTCTCCTTCATATATATTTTGAAATCGTATAGGTATGTCTAACAGTTCATCAACAGTGGCAGTGTCGCATTCGCATTGCTCTACTTGTTGTGTGGAGTGGTAATAGTGTGAGCAGTGGCGTGGTGTGCTGGCGGCGGCTCGCGGCGGGAAGCGGCGCTCGCTCAAGGTTAAGTTCGTTGCCCCGGGGCGCGGGTGAGCGCAGCGCCACCCGCATCGCGAGGGCTAGGGTGGCGCGGTGGCTGCTGCCCAGCACCTATACACCTACCTACCTATATTGGAATAGGTGCACAGATCTTGCTGTTCTGATCTGATCCATTTTTTCAGAGTTGGACAACTAACGTGTGAGAGTAGTGTAGGTGTCCGCGGCACGTGTGGTGAAGGCGGCCGCTACTGGCGTGTGTATCACGTGCGCGGTGCGACATGCCGCGGAGCATCCTCGGATATGTTTGCGATGCATATTCTCGTGGACGGAGACTGAATAAAAATATATTACAAAAAAAACCGACTTCACTACAAAAAGCACTAAAACGAATAAAATAACTAATTTTGAAAATTGGTGTTTTTGATTTTTTTTTGTTCATTATTTACTTATTTTTTGTAAAATGTTTTTTATTTCACTTTTTTTCCACCTCAGCTAAACCCAAAAAGTGTGCAATCTCTCATCATCAGATCAGTTGCGAAATCCGTGGTTGCGAAGGTATCTACCATTTTCATCAGAATCATTCAGAATCATTTATTTGTATTGTCATAGTTATCTAATGAGTATATTTTTTTTTTTCGGCAGGAGTGGGAAATCCTCATGGATGGCCAGGCTGCCTCACATACGAGCCAGTCTGGGCAGTGTCAGACTCCTACTGACTAAAACAGCACTCCTGCCTTACATTTAAACCACAGACATGGCGTCCGTGCTCTTTTTTGATTTAACATTGTTTGCTTCTGGGCAACTCCACGTGCAAGTGGCGTCACTCCAGAGCACCTTCCAGTAACTACAACAAATCCCGTCAGAATTTCAGAGCTGAGAGGTCACCAATCCGAAGCGAAACTCAAGCAGCACCGAGCCATACACGCATAAAAAATTGGGGACTCCCAACCTTCAACACACATACAACCCTCCGCCCCCCATCAAATGGCCCCCCAGCTCCGGACTTAACTATAATTAATTCTATATAATATATATTAATAACCTTAAATATCAATAACTTAACTACAATATGCTGTAAATAGTTTCTTTTTCAGTAGTTTTTTTGTTTTTTTTTTATTATTTTTTTTTTTATAAATATTTTTTTTTTAATGTATTTTTTTTTTTACTAAATTAGATAACGCTATGTTAAATTTATAATTATGGGTTTCCACCCCAAGACCGGTCACTGTTTCCTGCTAAGAACCAACCGCCCCGAGCAATACCCGCGTCATACAAAGCTACTTCAGCTCATCACTGCCTAAGTAGGCGGATCAGTGCCTCGACGACTGCTCTGTCCCGATGCCGCATGGCGTTCTTCATGTTGTTATTGATAGTGTCACTGATCGACGCCTCCTGTGCCCTCCTCACAAACCTTCCAATAGCGTCGTCAGCGTTGTCAGCGTAGTACACGCAGTGGGCAGTATGTCTGGAGACTGCCACCACTGCGTGGGGGACGCTGTTGTGAATCCGGATGTTGGTGGATTTTGTCTTCAAGATGATGACTGACTCGCTGGTAAGCCCTTGAGCTTCGTGTATGGTTAGGACGCATGATCCAACCCCAGCCCCATAACCCTGGTCAATGAGGGTGTTTTTCTCCCCCTGCGTGTAGACCAGGAAAAGCGTGTTGGGAAGAGTGTTGGGAATATGCGCGCCCGTGAAACTCCTTAGCTGTAGGGAGTGGACCTGGTCTTTTGACGAATATATGCCAGGGTACACCTCCCCTAGGGCACACGCAACATCCATTGGATTCCGGTGCGAGCAGGGCAGTTCGTGGCTGATGGTCACAACTGAGTCCGGACGAGCGTAACTAATAGGGAAAAGATTTTCCCTGTCCAGATAGGGCAGTTGATTAATATCTCCGACAAGGACCGCGCTACTAGCGCCCGACAATCGGACTGCCATTACGATGACCCCGAAATGGTTCATGAGTGCCTCATCTACCAGAATGCGATTGCATTTTTGTGATCCTTTGCACCCGTTCGATAGAATTGAGGCCATCGTGCGCACCTTGGTTCTGTTGTCTTCACCAATTTTGTGCGCTAACTTTTGCCGCAGGTCTTTCGCCGCCTCGGTTGTTGTAGTGACTATGACGTCGCGGTCCCTATCAAAGTTATTGATCACCCAAGTGGTCTTGCCGCACCCTGGGACACCGTTTATCCAGCTGATGCCCGGCAAAGCCCAGCCTCCAGGCTGGTCTATCGATCTTGAGATTGTTTCCGCCTGTTCGAGGATCCTGTCATCCAGCATAATCTTAGTGCATCGAGCTACCACTACAATTGGGTCACTTTCGGGTGTCACAAAAGTAATACGGCCAGAACGTGACGTTATCGACTCGTCCAACGGTATAAACCCACACGTGGCGTTGTATGCAGCCATATATTGACCAGTCATTTCTCCCTTGATGACTTGGGAGGTAGCATTATTATATATGGCTGCCGCTGCCTCCTCCAGTCTCTCCTGAAGCAACTCTTCGGTCTCTAGTCTCTTCTGGTATGACTGCATAATTTTCTGGCAAGTCATGAGACTGACCGAGTTGGTTGCCTTTGTTATCGCTTGAAACTCGAGAAACGCATTCGCCACGTGATCGCTTGGCTCTGTTACCGTTCTGAATTTCGGCGGGGTGACCTGCCCTCTGTCGGCTCTTGTTGATGTTGGTCGCTTTTGTTTCGGTGGTTCTGGGATGACCCTGATAAACTCCTGCACTGCATCTATCTGTCTGATATGACAGGGCCTCGCACCAAATCCCAGCCTCCTGCTTAGAAAGTTGGCGACCGATTTCCATCGATCTTTGGTGTTTATCTTCTTCTCTAAACTGCGGCTGATTTTTTCTTCGGAGGCGGCCCTCTCGGCTGCTATATTCTGCTGTAGTCTCTCTGATCCGCATGGGGTTGTTGGGACTGACCTCGAGGATGTTAGCTGACCAGTCTCTGCTGTTTCCAGCACGGTACAATTTTGGGATGGCCTAAGAAAACTAAGATCTTCTCCCCTGTCCTCATACACCACCAACTCGTGATCTTTAGAGGCTCTAATGAGTATATTAGGGGAAGTCTGAAAGTGGCGCCAGTGACTGAAAAGTTGAAAAGGAACCGTTTGTCTTGGTATGGTCATGTGAAAAGGAGGGACGAAACGCATGTTGCTAAAAAAGTTAAGATTTTACATGTGGATGGATTTTTTTTTTGTCGACGGGGAAAATCATCTTTGACGAAACCCGCTCTTGGGTGGAGCGGGAGACAGTGTCAGACTCTTACTGACTAAAAACCCCGCGCCGTTCCTTCGAGCCTTCATACCGGGGCACGAGCTCCCTTTCGGACAACCCTGTCCCCAGTAGGCTTCGACTCAGCTGGGCCCCTCCTGCTGCTGACAACTCCTTGAGGCGCGCGGGAACAGTGCGCGCCGTCGACGTCTTAGACTCGGTCCATTACCGGACGATCGGACAGCGAGCTACCCATAGCTCGCCGTCCGCGAGCCTGCACATGTGGATGGATGGAGGGGGAGAGGGAGGCCAAAGAAAAGATGTATGGATTGAGTGAGAAATGATATGAAAGAAAGTTAGCGTCAGGATGGCTGGACCAAACGAGATATGTCCTTGAGACCATGTGCACTATTTAATACCTATTTGCTACTATTTACTACCTATAGTTAAATATTTGCTACCTTTTCGTTAAGAAATTTATCAAAGAAATAAAGTGGTCAGCCAACCTGACGTCAGATTGGCTGACCACTTTCAAGTTCTCATAGTTTTAGCGTTGTATTAACCGCGCTGGTAATGTAAATATTTACTACCTGATTGCTGGTAATGTTTTACTGTAAATATTTAATACCTTAACGTATATGTTTTTCACAACTCTAAGAAGCTCCTATAAAAAGTTATTAATAAAAACCATTTAAACGCCTGTACATCAATTATTGACATTATTTTATCTCAGAACAATTACTAACAAAGTTTTTGTAGGCGCTTAGTGGCTTATGAACAACTTGTTTCTGTATAATTTTATAATTATTAACATATCGCATTTAAGTTATAAGTGTGTATGTACCTACTTGGGGATTTATGAAATTGATCTTTATTATATTACGATACAATATTTGATAATAATTAATTGACATCTTAGATTATTTTTATTTAACAATTTTCACAACTATGATGATAAATAATTATTCTGTTCAACTTTAGGTTTGTTGTTTGTGACGTGCACACGTTAACAATAATTTATTAAAAATCATATTAGATATAAGAGTGTTTTCACGATGAAGCGAGGAAGACAATTAAAAGTATCGTTAGAAGATCAAAAAAGTGTTTTTTCATTACTCATATTCTGAAAGTAGGTCTGAAGTTGCCTGAGGGGCGGGCTGGAAAGTATCACACTTTTCATCCCTAGGGAGTTTTACTTTCAACTAACAACTGTCAAATTATAAAAAAAAAAAACTAGGTCTATCTTCTTGTATTTGTAATGAAAAGCACAGTGCTTACCTCGGGGTTTAGTTAAAGTTACTTATTTAGTCCCTCAAATTAGCGACCTTGCTGCGCTCGGCCGCCAACTCCTTCTCGGGACGAAATAAGTAACTTTCACCCCTAGTGTAACAATGTACTATTTCAACATTCGAAAATATTTTTTCCTCATTGATCATCAGAACTGAATTTTTAAAACAAATGAGACCAACCTGGAAGTCAAGTATTAAGGTGGTGCATCACGACTCACATTTTCACTGTTTTTCATACAACCGCTCATAACTGACTATGACGTTATTACACACTTTTCATTAGATATTTTGGAAACAGTGTCTTGTGGATATTATCTAGGTTTCTAAAGAAACCAATTTCTAAATTTGTGTAAAACTAATCCAGTAAAAACCTCTGAAAATTTTGTATGAACTTTGACACTACATAATTTGCCTAAAAATTAAAAACGTCAAAAAAGTAATCCTCTTAAACCTTGCAAATTTTATTAAAATTCTAAATGATGACCACTTTTTCTAAAAACTTTTAAGGGTTAAAAAAAAACAGCTATTTCCTGGAGCAAGTTTTGTGAAATTTTTGAGTAAATCTCGGAATTACCGAATATTAACAGAGTTTTCAGGCGTTATCTCTCTTTTTTTGCGTTGCCTTTTCGTCAAACAACGCGTTGGATTGCATTAAAGGAAGTAACAAACTTTTAAACCATTTTCGATGTTTAGGATAAGGGAGTGGAGAAGGACCCTCTTAAGCAAAGAATGATTTTGCTAATCAGTTCATAAATGACGGAGTTCTGAGGTAACAAACTTAAAAAAATAAAATCTGTTAACAATAAAGAAAACGACTTCACTACAAAAAAAAAAAAACACTAAAACAGTCAAAATAATTTTAATTTTCGAAGCCGCTGTTTCTGGTGTTGTTTTTTTGTTATTTAAAACCGACTTCCGAAATTAAAGTTATTTTGATCCTTTAAAATGTTTTTTTTTAATGTTTTTGTTCCACAGTTTTTCCAACTAACTCAAATACTACTAGGATACACAGTTTTAATGTTATGTTCTCGTGTCTACGTTCCACCTTACACCTTCCGGCTCCATCATCAGATTAGTTCATTAGTACATTATAGCCAAAATGCATCGCATGATAATTATAATAAGCCCAAAAACGTCTACTCCGGTGCTTATCTCCCGGCTTCATCATTATCATCATCAGGTCACTTCGATGATACCATTTTCTACTTAACTATTAATTTATTTATAATTCTGAATAGTTTTGTCATAGTTGCTTAGCTTTCATTGTGATATCTATGTGAGTGAGAAGTTCTGTTGGCCATTTCTAGTCTTCTTCACCAGTTCCACTTTATCAAATGTTACTTTTTCACTGTAAATGCTTGAGTTCTCGATGTAAATATCAAAATTACTATATGATTACCTGTAATATTTGAGGACTTCTCTCGATTTCACACGGATCCCATTATCAAAATTGGACATAAATAAAAAGGACCAATCTGAAAGTACAGATTTTATTCTACAGAATATATATTCTATAGAACACATCTGAAATCTGAAAGAACAGATCTATTCTACAGAATATACATATATTCTGTACAATATATTTTGTATTCTGGAAGGCGTACTGTACTGAAATCGATCGCGGGGTCGAGCATAGCTCTCTAATAGAAAAGTATGACAATACTCGTAATGCACAAACAGTCAAAGAGCAAAAGTGTAGTCACAGTTGGTAATAGTTAGTGCCTTGTTATAATAGACAACAATCCCGTTCTGATGCCGCGCCAGCTCGGACGACGCGCTTGTTTCGCTCCCACTAGTGCCCGTGTGAGCACTAGAGCGAGCAAGAGAAACGCATGGCTCGACTTTTATTTGGCAATATCCGCTTTTCTGACATTTTACTAGATTTAGTTTAGTGAAATGACATATCACTGACGAGAAATTGCTGTTTTATCATTTCACTAGATACTTTTAGTAAGAAAACGTAATAAACAAGAATATTCGTCATCTACCGGGATTTCGTGTATCCCTGATATTCTCATTTCCTTACGACATATACATATTTATGATGAACACTTCAAAACCAATCAGTGTCAACTACAACGCTACGCAAATGATGAATACTCAGAGGCGTAGAGTGAACTAATTTAGACGTGGGCGAAAGCGCAACATCAGCGAGGAGACCTTTTTTTCATAAATTCGAAAACGAGACAGCGACTGTCACAACCCAGTTTTCGAACAGATTGTAACTTGCCATCGGGTGAAATAGTGGCCAAACGCAAGCCTATAAGTTATAAAACAAAATCCACTCGTCGGTACGAGGTCGTGCGTGAAGACCTACTCCGCCCAACGTTTACCTACGCTACTGTGAATACCTAATAATAAGTCATGACATCAGTGTATTGTGGCAATGCGAGAATTCATGGGGTCTAGGCGATGTCTAACAGTTGTTAACATACTGTTAAACCTTATACTATATTTATACACTTGTACTTAACATACAGACTGAACATATCACCGCATCATGCCCATATGAAACATGTTCACTTACAGTCATCCATAGGGCAAAGGAAAGGACTATGCTCGGAGTTTCCTTGCGTGATCTCATCAGGAATGAACATATCCGCAGGAGAATCGAAGTTGCCGACATAGCCTGAAGAATTTTTAAAGTGGCAGTGGGCAGGACATTGTTCGTAGAACGGATGGTCGATGGGGTCGAAAAGTTCCAGAGTGGTGACCGCGCGGCGCGCACTCCGGTGTGCTTTCTGAAACGCGGCGTCGTAAGTCTTCAAAATTCCTTTTTTTTTCATACCACTCTTCACATAGTGTGAAGAGTCATATGAAAGAAAAGGAAGTTAGTTATAGCATGACGGGTGACCGGATAGAATGGAAGAAGCGTGATGCGCCGAGCCCAAATAACACGAAACAAGGGCAGGAAGATGATGAGTTTTCGAGACGATCTATTGTTTGCATTAACAGAGTAAAGAAGTATTGCTCCAATTACTAAATACTTTGATACACTCGTACACAGTTATTTATTTATTACAGGTACTCTCTGCACTAACAGTCGAGACCAATACGTGCAGAGAGTCATTATTCATTACAATACAGCATAAAAATAAAATGAATCACATAAGTAATTATTATCATCATCAATAACATCATTATCATTAAAATTATCATTATCATTAAAATTTTCATTATCATTAAAATTGTCAATATAATTATCATTTTATTGATTCAGGTCCGAAAATTAATGTTTAAATAAATTTAAATATTAGAAATTATAAAACACAACACTCAACAAAAAAAAAAAAACAAAAATAACATCAACCCCCAAAGCATAATGTAACATTATGTAATTGACTTGTAAGGATCCCTTACCAATAAACTACTACGACTATGGCATTCTCTGCACCTTTCTAAAAATAATCGCACACTGTAGTGGAACATGTCTACATCAGGATGCTGAGCAGTCAGTGTGTTGAGTAATGTCACTGCCTGATGTGTTGCCGCATATTGCGCGGTACGAGTCCGAACCCTGGGGGTCGCTAGCAGAGGGCGCGAGCGCAGTCGCGTGTGTTGAGGCGGCGCGGATAGACCACAGCGCGACAGAGCCGCAGGGTTGTCGATTTTACCATTATATAATAAAAAGTAATGCACAAGGAGCGCACATGATTTACTTCTCAGCTCGAGGGTATCAATACCCACCATTCCTGAGACGAACAGAGAGGGATACAAGTAGGGGTAATACCCGTACATTTTCATGTACAGGTACCGACAGAACTTACGCTGTACTCGCTCTAATAAAATATTGTACTTTATTTCGTGTGGATCCCATACAATCGAATTAAACTCCAGCCTACTAGGTACGAACAAACGCGAAATAGATAGCAACAATTGCATGTTTGCTAGTGAACCGACCCAACTGCCTCATGACAAACATCGGGATTGGTGTGCTCTCCTACTGGTGTGTTATGTGGTTATTGAAGGTCAGCTCGGTGTCTAACGTGACACCTTAATTTGAAGTCATCGCCATCAGTTAAAATATTGACTTATAGCGTTGTGCATTTTAAGTAGATTTTAGTTAATCATTTTGTCATTTATTTGTGATTTAGTTTCGGCCTATATTGTGTTGATTTAATTATAAACTCATCACTTTGTAAATGAGAGATCTTTCTGGGGGTAATAAAATCTCCAATGATATCCCCCGCTCTTGGGAGGAGCGGAAAATAGTGTCATAGTTTTACTGACTAAAAACGCACTCCTGTTCCTTCTTTGCCATTGTTCCCGAAGATCTCCTTCGCATCACCCAAGGCCCCAGTAGGCTTCGACCCTGCTGGGCCCCTACGGCTGCCGACAACTACTTGAGGCGCGTGTGGCGCACTACGCGCCGTCGACGACTTGAGTGTAAGCTAGGAGTAGGTATACGATCGCGAAGGTGGTATTGAGTATTAATAGCTGGGAGGTCACGGCGGCGGCGCGGGTCAGCGCGGGTTCAACAGTATTTAGTGTTCCTTGATGAAGGACATTAGCTCGGTGTGACCTCGACTGTTGGACCAACCTTTGCCACAGTACGCGAGTAGGTACCTATATTTATAAATTTTGGTTATTTTTGTTGTAAAAATAATCCCTTAATAGTATTGTTGCACCATTTTATAGCATCTAGCGTGGGGGTCACTGCGATTGAATCATTCACAAAGTGCTGCGATAACACGGGGCGGGGGGTAGGGGAAAGCGGGGGCGGCACGTCACCGCGCAGCGCCGCTGCACTCGGCGATGCTTATCACACAACACACCGTATAATGTTGACCAGTCTCGATCTGATTACGCTCCCCACAGCAAACACGTACTTCTCACGGGCATTGGATATAAACAGTCACTTGAAAATATTACATTTTATTCCAGTCAGTAATAGACGGTAGATTATTATGATATTGGTGCAATGTATTGCGGGGCTTTGCTGTTAGTAGTAGGGGTAAAAGCCGCCGTAGCCGCCATCGCCGTAGCCGCCGTAGCCGCCGTAGCCGCCGTCGCCGTAGCCGCCGTAGCCTCCATAGCCGCCGTAGCGGCCCAGCCCGAGCCCCAAGCCCAGGCCGAGGTAGGGCTTGGCATGTGCTGCGCTCCACAGCAAGCCCACGATCAGTAGCAGAACTAGCTCCGTCTGTAACCGACACCTCGTCACATTACTAACACATACAAACTATGTACTTCATATTTTCAACTACCAAGGGACAATCCATGCTATTATAATACAATTTATAAAGTAAAAGGCACGTGAATCTACTTACAGTATCTACAAAATTTGTTGCACGACATAATAATGATAAATTTTAATAATATCAATGTTTTTTTTTTTAATTGTCATTTATATTTTATTCATTTAGTTACTGTAACAGTCTGTAGTAAGAACATGTATGTGTACTTACGTGTTTGAACATGATCCGCTCTGATCAGCTAATAACTGCCGGTGACACGTTTGCTTACTTTTTATAAGTCGTTAATGGGCTCAACGTTGAGAATGATGCCTAATTGAGTTTATTCAATTAATAAATCGTTAGCGTTGACGAAAACCCAACCGCATTTTTATCTTATTGATAATTGAACCGGTGCTAAGACAGCTTCAATCAAAAGAAAATTATACATCACTGACAATTATTCAAAATACATACTATTATATTGGTGATCTCGCTTTGAGGCATTTGTTAGGAGAATTTTTGTGTGTGTCCAGATACGAGTAGATAGAGGAAAAGGTAGTAGCTTAGCGTAGTGCTGGGCTTTAACTGTTAGCATCTTTAGAATATTCCTGATTTCGCATCGGCGACTTCTCATGGTCGTAATAACAAAAAGTAACTCAAGAATTTGTAAATTTCTGTACGAGTATCTGAATTAAGACTCTTGTTCCACCACATATGTACTTATCTGCATAGCTATGGATGTATTTTCACCAACTTTTTTTTACTGTGGGGAAAATCATCCAATGACAACCCCCGCTCTTGGGCGGAGTAGGAGATAGTGTCTGACTCTTACTGACAAAAAACCCACCCCGTTCCTTCTAGCCTTCATATCGGGGCTCGAGCCCCCTTTCGGATTACATTGGCCTCAGTAGGCTTCGACCCGGCTGGGCCCTAGCTGTTGCTGACAACTACTTGAGGCGCGCAGGAACAGTGCGCGCCGTCGACGACTTGGGCTCGGTCCGGACAGTTACCAGACGGTCGGACAGCGAGCTACCCATGGCTCGCCGTCCGCAAGCCCGCGTCTACGGTGGCCGGAAATCGGGATCGGAATCCCGGCGGCGGCGAGAGCGCCGTTGCCTGATGCGGTCGCCCTCCTCCTTTCTTTGCTAGCATTACTGCTTTGCAGAAGGAGGCGACCGCCTGCCACTCCTCGCTTCGGACCATGGCCTGAACCAAGGCCCGGCGCGAGAGCTCTCTGCCGCCGATCGCTCCCACGAGGGCACATCGATGCTCCGCCCAAGCAGGGCACACCTCGACTGTGTGCTCCAACGTGTCCTCTGGGCGTTCCGCACAATGGCGACACCCGGGCGTCTCTTCCGCTTTAATCTGATACAGGTACCTCCCGAATGTGCCATGTCCGGCGAGGACCTGCGTCATGCGGAAGGTAAGGACGCCGTGAGGTCTTTCCAGCCACGCCTCAAAGACCCACTTACCGCCATAATCGTGGCGTGCCCAATGTTGATCACCCGATATAACAAAAGCGAAAGTTTGTGTGTAATGGAGTAACGGTGGTTTATGGTCTGTGAAAACAGGTACTGTATAAGCTTCTTTCGGCGTGGTCATGAGTCAAATCTCGCCTGATTTGTACAGACAGCCACTGAAAGCTCATTACCAAACACAACGATTAGGTGTAGCGGAGGGAGTGACGGAGTGACACGTATCGATGGAGCACGCACGCCGGACAATAGCACTTTAAAATAAATTCCTAACTATTGATTTTTCAAGCCTTACAGTTTGCTCCGCCATTTAGAACAGCCATTACTAGTGCAGGTCTGAGGTACAGGTGTAACTGATCAGCAGTTGGTGGCCGCCTGATGGATATCGTAAGGCTCACTGCGTGTACGTGTCAAAGGAGCTTCCTCTTTACGTTAAGATTGTTATTTTATTTTACAGCAATTATCAATCAGTAAACACTAGTGTATGAAATATGAAAGGCATTAAATACGTACATATCTTTAAATCTCTTTGATATACAGATAAATTCATTACTATAATTTTTTGCCCCATCAGAGATTAATTGGAGGACCTTAAAGAGACTTCGTTGTATAGAAAAATTGCTCACGTTCTCATAGTCATGACCATCATGTTAAAGGTAGCCTCTGCAAAATACTATCAAGATGTCAAAAACGATAAAAATATAAAACCTCTTGTCACGTTTATATCTAGCACAATAACAGCAGGCGTACGTACCAGGAAGGGTTAATCTTGAGCTTGGCGTTGTTGTAGAGAGCTTTCGGAGTGTTAGCATATGTAAACGGGCCCTTGCTCTTCGCGGGCTGTGGCCCCTCCACCGTGACGGAGCGCACGGACACGCTCATGGCCGCAGGCGCCGCGTGCCAGCGCGCTCAGCAGTACGAAGTATATCTCCTCGCAAGCCGCCAGCAGCATGCAACACATGCGAGGGATATGACCCAACAACGACACTCATCTAAATACGGAACTGTCTCGCGGCACACAGCTCAGAGTGCACCCCGGCGAGCCTGGTGCGGCCCCACACACGTACGACTCGGTACAACACTCACAGCACGAGCGCGGCGCGCCTCACAGACCGCTGGCCTGTTCCATTACAACTGTTTTTATTTTTGCTCAAAAGCTGTTAACAAGTATAGGTTGCCATGGCGACGCCTAAACACACGTTTCCGGACATAAGTGTTGACAAGTCGTTGTCCTGTTCCTCCGTCGCCATGGGAACTGACCTTGACAGATTACCAACACATCGGGATGGGCGAGCGAGGGGCGCGGGCGTGGTGGCGCTTCGATGACGTACGTCCAGGCCAGGCACATTAACCTCGACTTGCAATGTTAACAAAAAAATGGCATTTGTTTTAGTAGTTGCATGGTTGCATGTGGTGGATCCGCAGTATGGTGCGATCGCGTGATCTCAATAGACTAAAACTACAAAATGAACGTAAGGTGTCTTTTCTGTTGAAGCACTGGTGCTGCATATTAAAGCATACTGGTACGATCAGCAGCGAAAGTGATCTCTTTATACTTGCATTATTCCCCCAACTTTAGATATTGGTGAAAATGTTTTTATAAAACTTTTTGAGAGTAGTTTTGAAAAACGAATAATATCGGTGACTAATAACGAATTTGTTTAGTTTAAAGTACATTAATCTAAGATACGAGTTTTCTTCTTTTCAAAACCTCCTCAACTTATCTGTTAGGATACCATTTCAAAAGCGATGTGATCATGTGACACACGATAGGTATGTAACGTTTTAAACATTTATTTTGACTTCAGTTTAGGTTTTACGACTAATGACCCTTTATTATAAATAAGTTAATTGACATCCGTGTTTCAGTCATGCGATTCATGCGTGTATCAAACAACTGAATCGGTTCGATAGATTCGATACAAATTAGCTGTGCGTATACTTACTCCGTGGCTGTGACCGACAGACGAGTGAGTGTTCCTATAAGGACTGCATCCTTAGGGATAAGATTACTTTTTCGTACGGACGTTTGGAACACTATTGAATAGCAAAGAACTTAACATTTTCACGAAGAGATATATGTAAGTATACCTTTAGCATTTTATTCGGGTTCTGACGTCTCCATATTACTAGCACTTAAGAAACCCTCGCGATGTCATATACAACGTGTAACGTTAAATGCGCAAAACTTCAGATACCCCAAATGATTTTTAATTTAATTGACCTAATTCTCTGAAAAAAAATCATTAAAAAAATTTAAAGGTGTGTTGTGCTAATGTGCAGTTTTAGTTTGTTTAAAATTAATAACTGCATTGAAATAAGGACTTATAATATACCGTGTATGAGAAAATTTGATTGGACTACAACCATTTGTGTTTGTTTACCTATTTCGGCGGGTTTGCGCACATGATGGCTTGACCTTTTCATAAATAGACAGGGCAACAGTTTTAATGAAGATTTTTTTGAAAAATGTAACCTATATTAAAAAGTGGTTTAATTGATTCTGCTTTATACTTTGATCAAACTATTTAAAGGTTTTGCGCATTTAACGTTACACGTTGTATAAATTTACAGTAGCACCGATAAGCATGATATTGTTTTTATAGGTGGAAAATCATCTAATGACATCTCGCGCTCTTGTGTGGAGCCAAGTGTCTTAGACTTTTCTTGACTATAAACCCACCCCTGTTCCTTCGTTGCCTTTCATATCCGAGCCGAGTCTCCTTTCAGAAGCAGACCCTTGGCCCCTGCTGGGGTCCAGCTGGGTCGAAGCCTACTGGGGCCAAAGGTTATCTGAAAGGGCGCACGAGCCCCGGTATGAAGGCTAAAAGGAACGGGGTGGGTTTTAGTCAATAAGATAAGAAAGTAGAATTAAGTAAATAGATGGATGGACTAATAATCTTGACGATGAAAATAACACCTTACTGCAGGTCCAAAACTGGTTCTATGCTAATAATCTAGTTCTCAATGGGAAAAACTAAATATATAAGATTTTCACTGCTGGGTCCACACTGGTTTATTCATCAAATACTCCGCCAATTGTGGACGGATTTTCAAATATATATAAGATATCGATGCTTCCGGCAACAAATGTCGTAAACGCCATTTTGGCGAAAATGAGTTAAGAATGCAGCCCTACGTAATTTTTGGCGCTGCGTCGATCTAAAAATGTGAAAAAAATATTCGCCTAAAAAAAACACTTTTACACCCAAAATTTTTACTAGTATAATCAAGATTTTTTAAAAAAAGAGGGTATGTATAACTCATATTGCTTAGAATCGAATAACCGTGCAGGTCGTATAATACAACGTACAAACAGCTGTCGGTCGTAAAAACATGAATACATAATTAATTGTAATTACACCCCACAATCATTTTTAAAACGTAAGCTCTGCTGAGAAACAATTGTCGTAATGTCACTTGGTGTTGGAGAATTGGTTTGAACATTGAATAAAAAAAATTGGTATGTAATCTGTAGGTATCTGTAGGTGGATAAGGGAAAAGGTACTTTCCGCCATTAACAATAGAGTCGAAATTCGCGTGAGTGACTCGCGAAGGACAAAGTAATAAAATTGATTTATGGCCCCGCGATGCGACTCTATTTTTCTGGATCTATCCCGAGACGTCAGTATCTAGAATTTTGCTCGATCCAGCCCGTCCCTTTGCTGCCCTCCCCCAGCGACGCCCTAACCCGAGGCTCGTACCCCACAGGGGGTGCCCTTAGCGTTGTCGCTTAATTTTAAAGTAGTTTTTAAGTAAGCCCTGGCTGGAGGCTTTGAATTTATTCAGGGCTGCCACAGGCAAGTCCGGTTGAGCAAACGACAACCTCCTAGGTTGACCTGCGAGAGGCCACTCATAAAAAAAAAGGAAGTGAGTCAGTTCTGATTTCGACTGCGAACAAGAGCGATCTACCTAAGTGTGCGAAGTGATTTTATCTAACGACCGAGGCGATAGTATACCGGAACTCTAGTGCTAACTGTGATTTGGATTATTGTTGACTGGACTAATTATTTATTGTTTGTGGTAAATAAAGTTCTTTATTGGTAAATCGGCATTTAGTTACCCACGTACGTAACAATACGATTTAAAAAATGTCGTGATTATAAAATCTTCTTGAAATCAATAAAACAAAATGATTACTTAACATTTTGAATTATGTCTGGCTGGTTAGGTACGCCGTTGGATGTAGAACACTATAGAATAGAATAGAATAAACTCACTATAGGCATCTTGTAACAAACGCTTGATTAAATTATACGGGACGATGCCTATAATATACTTACTTAAGTGTATTTTTATACCTTTAGGACCTGGCAAGTCAAAAATTTCGAGCCGCGACACAAACAATGATGATGAATGATGATTGATGTACAAAATCCTCTAATGGAAATTGAAGTGATTGGTTTAGACATTTTTTTACTTTGAATTTATATTAGTGCCTTGCTTAACCATTATTTTGATTAAACGATGACGGTCAATGAAAAAAACCTTTTTTAATTATGTCAATTTGTGTTTTATTTTATTGTTTTTATTACAAGTAATGAAAACTCAACTTAAAGTCTTAAATTCATTGATTTGCTTCAGATATTTCCATGTTTGTTACATACCATCGCATCAGATTGTGGTGTTTACACTCATTTTTATTTCAGTACATGGTTTTTAAAACCAAACCCAGAACTATTGTATTTAAAAACTGGTGCATACTTCTAACTTCCGTTAGACAAATCGTTCTGCATTGATTTGTTAGTGGTCGTAAATACCAACTTTTTGAATTTTCTGGGGTGTATGTCCAAGCTAACTTTTAAAATAAGGCTTTGACATAAATAGCAATAATATATTATGAAACACCATCGTATTTTACGTATTTCTTGTATAGAACACAATTTTACAACTTTTAAAGTTAAAAAGATATAAGCCAAAAACGAAATTATTTTTTGTTTTTCGTTGATTACCAAAAGTGCTATTTTGGTGTTTACGACCTTTGTTGTCGGAAGCATCGATATGTTATTGAGGATTTTCCAAATAAACCACAAATTGTTTCTCTGAAAATCAAAGTTTTGTTTATTTAATACGTCTTTACTATATTACAACGTTTAACTATGACCATTACACCTATAACCTACCTGAAAATCAAAGAAACCACATTTAAAGTTTACTAATATCGCCTCCTCAATTATATCCCTTTATTTTATCTCTTTACAATAGAATTTTTAACAATAAAATATGCAAAATAATCTAAACATCATCTGCCATTCAATCACACGTTACCCCGTTCCACAGAACATAAATTCCATTGACAACTTCAACGCGCGAAGCGCGGCAAATTTGAATTAATGAAATGTCATTTCATTACATATATTTTTTTGTTCGAAAGTAGATTATTCTGAAGTAGTCCCACTGTCACCAAGTTAGGATCTGATGATGAGATTTTAGAGAAATCGAGGGCAACCCTCAAATTTCATAGGCTCACTTATTGTTTTTTGCATATTTTATGAAGTATCTTATATATTTGCGTATAGTTGTCACCATTTCAGGTAGCTGGGCTGATGATGGAAGGTACAACTCCTTAACAGTAAGAAGTTACTCAAACAGGCAAGGACTGTTTTAGTAAACTGTTTTGATGTTTGATAAGGCATTTGCCACATATGGTCTCATGATCATGAAGTCATGACCTGATGCTGCAGTCAGGATAGTCTGCAGAGTACCTAATTCCTCGACAACTAACAGCAGATATATCAAGTTTAGGCTTATTGAAAAAGGCTCGATGTGTGGATAAACGTACTGCTAATGAAGAACACCGAAATACATCTCGATCTCGTGCAGCACCGTAGTCGTGTTTGGGCTCATTTTAAACAGGACTAAATTTTAAGTTCAATGCAATGTTGACATAGGTCTGGCCTGATGCTGCAGCCAAGATTATCAGCATCTAGTCTAATGACTGATTGAAGGAAGAGGGGGAAGGGATATATCAAACTGATCTGTTGATGAAGCCTAAAGGTAAATTAATGTAATCTAACCGTGTTTGGGATTGTTAGAACCGTTATGAGATGCGCTCTGACTATAAGGTATTTAAGTTTGACTGTGGGGTACTTTTTAGTGGTTGTACGATAACTAAAAAGTATAAAATAAAAAACTTTTTACAAACAAAATATAACCGACTTCAATGTTACAAAAACTTTTTACAAAAAATAATTAAACCGACTTCAATGTAAAAAAACACTGAAAAGTACAAAATAATTTTAATTTCGGAAGTCGGTGTTTCTAAATAGATAGTTTTGTCTCTTCGTTATTTAACACCAACTTCCAAAATTAAAATTATTTTGTACTTTTCAGTGTTTTTTTACATTGAAGTCGGTTTTTTTTTGTAAAAAGTTTTTAATTTTTCTCTTTTTAGTTATTGTACCACCACTAAAAAGTACCCCTCAGCCGAACCTTATAGCCAGAGTGCATCTCAAAACGATTCTAATAACCCCAAACACGGTTAGATTACATTAATTTACCTTTCCGCTTTAACCAGTTCGGTTCGATACATCCCTCCCCTCTTTTCTTTCAGTCAGTCATCGCCTACACGTATAAACCGAGCAATTTTACTTGATACGACAATTCTGCTTTGATCCTATGAGATCCTTACATTTTCATAGTTCGCGTCCGAAGTTTCATCTCAAACTTATTATTTACTAGCTTTCCGCCCGCGGCTTCACCCGCGTGGACTACAGTTTATATCACGCGGACAGAGACCCGTGCTCAGCAGTGGAATTATAGGTAGCCTATGTGTTATTCCAGTGTCTCTTCTACCTACCTACCAAATATGATCTAAATCCGTTCAGCAGTTTTTGCGTGAAAGCGTAACAGACAGACAGACAGACAGACATACAGAGTTACTTTCGCATTTATAAGTAGGGATTGATATTTTCCTCGCTAGAGAGCTCCGATAAACGCGCGCGATCGCTGCAAATCATGAAGTGATATAGGACGTAGCGCGGCCATCAACGCACTACCTATTTATAGGCGCGGCGCCGCAACAACTACGTCCCTGCATTTTAAATTTGTAATATTTTCGGAAATATTCACTTAAATTACATGCTGTAAAAAGCATATTGATCTATAATAAATGCACAATTTATTTAAAGGACTTAATTGTATAAGGATTAATGCTGTATTGTTTAAAATCACTTCGTAAATAACCATTTTTTAGTAAAGGATAAAAAATGGTTATGGTGGGTTATCCCTAAGAGATAGACATACTACTCTGTCAAGAAAGTATCGGGAAAAGATCAAGAATACACAAAATGTCTGTTATTCATCCAAATTTATTTTATCACCTTCAAAGTATGCTCCTTTAGAAACGATACACTTGCGCCAACGAATAATCCATTCATCAAAACATTTTTTAAACGCTGCTTCCTGAATTGAGTTCAGTTCTCGCCGCGAATTCTCCTTTATGTCTTCTATCGATTGAAAACGGGTGCCACGAAGTGGTAATTTGAGTTTAGGAAAAAGAAAAAAGTCAGCAGGAACCATATCTGGTAAATATGGTGGTTGCTGGATGGTATTTGTTGAGTGTTTGGGCAAAAATTCGTTCACAATGATAGCCTTGTGCGAAGGCGCATTGTCGTGGTGCAAAATCCAAGAATTTTCTTTCCACAAATCTGGCCTTTTTCGTCGAATTTGCTCTCTTAAACGCCGCATAACGCTCAAATAATATTTTTTATTTACCGTTAGACCTTCCGGTAAGAATTCAGAGTGCACAATACCGCGATAGTCAAAGAAAACAGTCAACATGACTTTGACTTTTGATCGACTTTGGCGTGGTTTTTTCGGTTTCGGATCAGTTGGAAGGCGCCACTCCGAAGCTTGTTGACTAGTTTGCATGTCAAACTCGTAAACCCACGTCTTGTCACCAGTAACAATGCGTTTCATGAAAGTTGGGTCCGAACTGACTTGTTCTAGCATGTCCTCAGCGACTTTCATGCGATTGAGTTTTTGGAGAAAATTCAGATCTTTTGGGACTAGCCGAGCAGCAACATGTTTCATACCCAAATGATTAGTTAAAATGGTACGGATCGACTCGTGAGATACAGAAAGTTCGGCGGCTATCTCTCTCAGAGTTGAATGGGGATTTTCAGTCACTATTTCCTTCACTTTTGCGATGTTAACTTCAGTTGCAGACGTTGACGGCCTACCAGAGCGAGGCAAATCTTCCATCACATCTCGACCGCTTTTGAACGCTTTGAACCACTCATAAGCACGAGTTTTTGATAAAGTCGATTCACCGTAAGCCTTCTGTAACATTTTCAGTGACTCCGAACACGAAATTCCATTGGCGATGCAAAATTTAAGACAAACTCTTTGTTCGATATTTTTGTCCATTATGAAATTCGCAATACACACTATATATGATATTACTAAAACCAGCACTGTATTTAATATAAATAAAGATGCAACTCAAACTCCGCGCCAAAATGGAAAACAGTTGTGCCAATCTAACAACTACAAAAAAACAAAAATTTGAATTTGGAACCATAAACAAATCATCCATTCCCGATACTTTTTTGACTGAATGTATACCATCGCGGACTTTTTTGTTGAACTTTTTAAGGTAGACAATAGTGTAGTACATTATTTTGGTCTATCTTGTAGGGTACAGCCAGCGTTTGCAATATAAGCGCAAACAAATCGTGCTTATTTACGACATCACATTAGAAACCTCTAAATTTATCAGTGTTTCTCTACTTAAATACTCTTTCTCTACTTAAATACTCTACTTAAAAAATAAACCTTCCTTAAGAATCACTCTATCTATTAACAAAAACCGCATCAAAATCCGTTGCGTAGTTTTAAAGATCTAAGTATACATAGGGACAGACAGACGGCGGATAGCGACTTTGTTTTATACTATGTAGTGATCCCACTCAAAAATATTGCACCTCGGTTGTTTTAAATTAACGTTTATACGATTAAGAACTTAGAACTGAGCTTACTGGTGACTTATAAACTTGTAATAAATTATAAATAAATGAATGAGTGAGTGACTTATTCAATGAGAAGGTAAAGTAGGGATGTTACGTTCATAAATCGACTACCGAGTATCGATGTTTATGAATTACATAAACAAAAGAACAGAAAATAGAAAAATGTGATCGAGATTCGAAAATAACGCGATATCATGTTAAAAATATCGATATGGCGATATTATAAAGTTATAATTATCGATATTTCTGAGATTAATATCGATATTTCAACGATATCGATAAATATCGCACATCCCATCGCTTGTACATGCAGCGCAGTACCATGTGCAAGCACGACGTATATTTGGCGAGTGCATTACGGAGATCGATGAGAAGTTTTTTTTTGTGCAGCGCTACCAATGTTTGTTCCTCCTCCTCTTCTGCAAGAAGTCCGAATATAACAAGATCTCAATTATAATTTCACTCGAGCACTCGACCGAAATACATCAATTCTACACGAAGTCTGGACGGAATTAGTAGAGACAAGTCGCCACGGCAGCCTCGGCTGCGCCTCAGTGGCGCCTCGCGGCGTTGCGCGGCTTCGAGAGGCGCAGCGCCGCTCTTGCACGCCGCGCGTACCAGCGATGCACCGCTGCGTCGCGATGCATCGCTCTACGCCGCGAGGCATCACGAGGCGCAGCGCTGCATGATGCAACGTATTCTAAATTCTCACAATGAAATGTGTATTTTTTCGAGTAGTAAATTAAGTTCTATTTTGAGTCACTCTATTAAAACGTGCGCGCATCGTCACGTCGTGTCGCGTCTCGGTGTGAGCTGACCCTAAGACAACCACGACGGACCACAAGACGTACAGCGTTGCACCACCTGTACATGGTAGACATCCCACCCATACGCATAAAGCGTTTTAGGAACACATTTATTGTGCGTACAGCCAAGTAGTGGAATTCCCTGCCGGAGTTTTTGTTTCCTGAAAGCTACAACTTAGGGGTCTTTAAGGCAAGAGTGAATAAGTGTCTTCTTGGCAAGCGAGCTTTTTTTTTTTTTGTTGACGGTGATAATCATCTTTGACGAAACCCGCTCTTGGGTGGAGCGGGAGACAGTGTCAGACTCTTACTGACTAAAAACCCCGCGCCGTTCCTTCTAGCCTTCATGCCGGGGCACAAGCTCCCTTTCGGACAACCCTGTCCCCAGTAGGCTTCGACCCAGCTGGGCCCCTCCTGCTGCTGACAACTCCTTGAGGCGCGCGGGAACAGTGCGCGCCGTCGACGTCTTGGACTCGGTCCATTACCGGACGATCGGACAGCGAGCTACCCATGGCTCGCCGTACGCGAGCCCGCGTCTACGGTGGCCGGAAATCGGGATCGGAATCCCGGCCACGGCGGCGAGGGCGCCGTTGCCTGATGCGGTCGGCCTCCTCCTTTGCAAGCATTACTGCTTCGCAGAAGGAGGCGACCGCCTGCCATTCCTCCTCGCTCCGGACCATGGCCTCGACCAGGGTCCGGCGCGAGAGGCCTCCGCCGCCGATCGCCCCCACGAGGGCACGGCGATGCTCCGCCCAGGCAGGGCACACCTCGACGGTGTGCTCCACCGTGTCCTCCGGGCGTTGCGCACAGTGGTGACACCCGGGCGTCTCTTCCGCTTGAATCCGATGCAGGTACCTCCCGAACTTGCCGTGTCCGGTGAGGACCTGCATCATGCGGAAGGTGAGGACGCCGTGAGGTCTTTCCAGCCACGCCTCAAAGAGGGGACTTACCGCCATGATCGTGGCGTGCCCATTAGCAAGCGAGCTCCATCGTCGAACGTATCATCGCTTACCATCAGGTGAGATGGTGGGCAAACGCGAGCCTATCAATAATAATAAAAAATATTGATCTATTACAAAAATAATAAATAATATTTTTAATTTTTGTCGTTAATTTTTGTTGTGTGGTATGTAATATTTATGAAACTGTGTAACAAGTAGAATTATCGAATAAAGAAAATTTACAATAAAAAAGAAACTGCACAAAGTCATACTTGGAATCATATTTTTTCTAGTTGCAACTGTCCCGGGTCACCTTAATAATAATAATTTATTAACCCTTCAGATACCGTCAATTAGAGACACAATAATAAGACAATAGATGCGCGGCCACCGGTGGTCGCTTGGGGATTCATGAATTAATATTATATTGTTTATTGATGTCAAATTGAAGCCTTCTAAGTGTTGCCTTTCATAATTTGAAAATGTCTACGAATAGATACTATATCTAAAACGGAATCATCGTTAAGTACTTACAGTGCGTTTCACTTAAGACGTTCCTTCGGCGTAATGTTGGCTCCCCTGTCTGTCTACACAAAAAGAAGGGAAAAAAGGAAAGAGTTACCTACTCTACCAAAATTGTTCCCCGAAATGCACAACGAAATCGATTTTAAGGGTAGTTGTAGCACTTTTTGGAGAATCATGATAGGAATGGGATTTTATTTTTTAAAAAAGCAGGTCTAAAAGGACGTTGTTATAGAGAGGAACGGTATTGTGGCGTGGCGTTTTCGGTATTTGAAAGAATTGCAGGACAATCGAAATGGAGCCCAGCGCCCTATACTAAAAAAAAATATTTAAAAAAAAAACAATAAAACGCAATTGTTAAAAGTAACGAAATATAAGTTAATCTCCCTAATATTAAATAATTTAATTGCTAAAAATATTGCAACACTGTTTTTCCGTATTGCCAACATTACGCCAAAGGAACTTCTTAAGTGAAACGCACTGTACAAGAAGATAAGACTGCGTATAAAATTTCAAGAAGCATATTTAACGAACGATTACTTGAACAATTTAAAAACTACCATCTGTTTCTTATTTTTTTCTGATAGTAGGTGAGAAAGGGACACAGAGGATTTTTGTCATTGTCTTGCTCGAGACCATTTTTCCCTTTTGCGTGTCAATAACACATGAAATCAATGCCAATGAGAATAAAGCACACTTCAAAGAGCGTAATATTGCTTCGTAGTCAATCTAGTCTAGTAAAATATATTATAAAATCTTTGGATTTCATATACCTACTATACTTCAAGTTTTATGAACAGTATTAAATTAAAAAGCACACCAGAGCCACCTATACTAACATGCATGAACTACTGTAGTGTGCCGCAGGCTGAGACGCCGTAGCAGCGAGTGTGCGCTACGAATCACGTTACGCCGGGTTGCTACGAATACAAACTAGTTCTCGCTTGTAACGACAGATGGCAGGTTTAATAACTATCAAAAAGTATGCACACATGGGAAAAAAGGGGAGAACCCCATTATTATTTTTTTCTTTAGATTTCGCGTGTTTTGTACAATTAACCGGGAAAATAAATGATGATTTTTGATTTGATTGAAGGCATTAATTAATCTTAATTAGTAATAGTACTTTTTGATACAAGTGCAGAAAGTTTGTCATAGCGACCGAGGCGGAATTCGCACGAGTCGTTGGGCTGTAGTGACCAAATTGCAGGTGTATTAAACGACGTTTTTCAATACACTTGCGAAGAAATACTTTCTCTGAAAATTTTTACGCAATTTTATTCATTTTGCACTGAAGACAATTTTCCGAAGTTGCCATACATTTCAGTTTTGATTTAGATGGCAGCAGGCTATTGCAAGTATTTTTTACCTTAATCACAATATCTGGCAACGGTGGCGTACCATCTAAAGAATTCTTTTCAAATCATAAATTCATTTTTTTTTTCCTCAAATTACACAAGTTATACCTGTATTATTTGTGGAAAATAATTTAACAACACAAACAAAATAGATTTTTTCCCATGCTTTACTTTTGCAAGTTGAAGAAGAAACAAAGGTATCGAACTGTTAATGTACATCCTACTAAATATTAAAATAGATTTTTTTATATTTATTTTTAATATTTAGTAGGATGTGTGATCAGGAGGGGCCCAGCTGGGTCGAAACCTACTGGGGCCAGGGTTATCCAAAAGGAAACTCGAGCTCTGGTATGAAGGCTAGAAGGAACGAGATGGGTTTTTAGTAAGTAAGAGTCTGACACTATCTCCCGCTCTACCCAAGAGCGGGGGTTGTCATAAGATGATTTTTGCCCACCGTAAAAAAAAGTAGGATGCGGATCAGAAGACAACACGTTCAGAGGTCGTGAGTTCATAATGCGTGCTATTTGAATGAGTACAGTTTGTAACTCTTCATAAGTGAGAAGTTGATTTCCAATCACGCGATAAAGATGCGTTTTTAATGTTTTTATATTGGTTTCCCACATGGCGCCAAAATGAGGGGAGCGAGGTGGAATCATTTTCCACTTAATGCGGCGAGTTGATAACTCATTTAAAAGAGATGAATTGAGGTTTGACCTCATTAAGAAATTATAAAGTTCATCTAGTTGAGCGTTAGCCCTAACGAAATTAGTAGCGTTATCCAAATAAAGACAGGATACTGGCCCTCCACGCGAGATAAAACGTTTAAACGCGGCTAAAAAGGCGTCGGTAGTAAGTTCAGAGACTAACTCTACACGGACAGCCTTGGTTACCAAGCATACAAACAGGCAGATGTAAGCCTTGCGCGCGTGTTGACCTCTGCGATGAGTCGAGGCTTCAAAGTCTTGAGAATCGACGCCGAGTTGCTAGCCTGTCGGTTTTCTACTGGTTGCCTTTCGCGTCGGAATTGCATAACCAAATTCCGCCTAGCCCGTTCCATCATCTTACTATCAGACGTACGGTGATGCGCCACCGGTACATGGTGGATATCCCACCTGCACGCACAAAACGCGTTTTGGAAACACATTCATTGTGCATGCAGCTAAGGAGTGGAATTCGTTGCCGGGGTCTGTGTTTCCAGATAGGTACAACCCGGGAATCTTTAAGTCGAGAGTGAATTGGTTTCTTCTAAGTAAGCGCGTTTCATCGTCGACCGCATCGTCGCTTTCCATCAGGTGAGATAGCGGTCAACTTGAATTGAATTGAGAATGTAAATAAAGTGTAAAATCTACTAATAAATTATGTTTAATTTTTTTACTAGTAAGTTCAAAACTGAATATTTTAAAAGTGTGGTAATAAATTTTGAAGGCCAGTGTATTGCAAGATTTTAAAATCGATTAATGACAAAGATATAGAGGAATTAATATAATAATAATATATTCCAGAACTATTACACAACGCCGTCTAGTCCCAAGCTAAGCAGAGCTTGTGGTATGGGTACTAGACAACTGATAAAGATACTTATATATTTCTAAATACATACATATTATAGATAAATTACACCCAGACACAGAACAAATGATTATAAATTATAAATAATATTAATTATTAGAAATCAGTTTTTTTTTGGGGTAACGTTTCTACGAGTAGCTACGCGGCAGTACTAACACTGCATTGTGCAACTAGTACAAAAACAAATGACATCATTACATAGTTTGGTCAACATGCTAACCGTCGCTTCAGTCGTACAATACCGACATTATACAACACAAGCTCTGAACAACAGAGTTCTCGAGACAAAGACCAAGAACCTCCTTGTTCTACGATACACCGCGTGAATTAAGGGCGACTTGGTTGTAAAGAGTTTTCGGTGAAATATTTCCAATAAACAGTATTGAACGGTGGTGTGTGCACAGTAGGGGTGTCAATCAGTCGCCGTTCGTTCGCGATGTTGCACAAAGTCGCGTGGCGGCCAGCGACGTCGGCGCAGCGATTGTTTGCACAATATTGCACAGAGTAAACAAACACAGCGCCACATGATAGGCAGCTGCAGAAGATCCACTACAAACAAGACACCACTTCTACTTAACAGTGCAGCACGCCGATACTGTAGCGAGACGGCAGTAGCTAACTGCTGTAGCAAGTAGTCATGAAGATCCAAGATTTTAAAAGATAATGTGGACATTCTGTAAAGCAATAAACACTTAATAAATAACTTAAGAACTGCCAAAGGGTTTTCGTTCTAGAAGGAAAAAAAAACAAGGTGTGAACCGAAAAATGAAAAATCGTACAAAACTAAGCTGTAAAATTAAATCAAGAGACTATGAGCACATTCTTTAGGCTTACCTGTGAACATTTGTGTGTGTTGGCGAGGATTTGTATTCATAAGTAGGTATGTAAATAATTTCACACGTAAGTAAGGATTTCATAAGTGTATTGCGGTCACAACATACAGTACCATGGTTCTACTGAGTGACACTAGTCGTTGTCACGCGAGACGTCGTCGTGTGCCGGTGGGCCTGCCCTCACAATACCCCCGCGGGGCGCCCGCAGCACTGCGATCAAAGGGCAGCACTAATGCCATTAAACCGATCCTAATGATCGTTATACGTCAATATTCATAACGATTGGCGCGCGGCGTATTGACGCGAGAATTGTTTGCAAACCCCTTCCTCTTTGTTTCTCAAATTACTATTATCGACAAAAGGGTATTGGTACCTAACCAAATATTTGTAAATATTATGAATTGTTTGTATTTGTATTTTCATCATCATATCAGCCGAAAGACGTCCACAGCTGGACATAGGCCTCCCCCAAGCGTCGCCACAACGACCGGTCCTGTGCGTCACGCATCCATCGGATTCCCGCGACCCTGACCAGGTCGTCGGTCCACCTTGTTGGAAGCCTTCCAACGCTGCGTCTTCCGGTACGTGTTCGCCACTCCAGAACCTTTCGTCCCCATCGACCATCTGTTCTGCGTGCAATGTGCCCTGCCCATTGCCACTTAAGTTTGGCGACTCTTCGAGCTACGTCGGCAACCTTGGTTCTCCTGCGGATATCTTCATTTCTGATGCGATCACGCAGGGAAACTCCGAGCATAGCCCTTTCCATCGCCCTTTGGGTGACTTTGAGTCTTCTTATAAGGCCCATTGTAAGCGACCACGTTTCGGAGCCATAAGTCATCCATCACTGGCAACACGAACTGGTCATACACTTTCGTCTTGAGACACTGTGGTATATTAGACGGGAAGACACCGTGCAACTTCCCAAACGCTGCCCAGCCGAGTCGGATTCGAGGATTGACCTCTTTCTCGAAGTTAGACCTACCCAACTGGACCGTCTGTCCCAGGTAAACATAATGGTTCACAACTTCGAGTGTAGAGTCTCCGATCTTAAAAGGAGTGGGTGCTACATGGATGTTAACCATAACTTTGGTTTTGTCCATGTTCATTTTAAGACCCACTCTTTCGGAAGCTCTACTGAGGTCACCGAGCATTGTACTGAGTTCTTCCGTAGTCTCAGCCATGACTACTATGTCGTCGGCAAACCGAAGGTGAGTGATGTACTCGCCATTGACATTAATGACTAGTCCTCTCCATTCCAGAACCTTGAAGACATCCTCCATTGCAGCCGTGAAGAGTTTAGGAGAAATAACGTCTCCCTGCCTCACACCTCGCTACAAAAGGATAGGTTTCGATGTTTGGTTTTGGAGTCGGACTGACATGGTGGCGTTTTTGTATAAACACTTCAGCACTTCGATGTACCGATAGTCAATCTGGCACCGTTGGAGAGACTGCAGTACAGCCCAGGTCTCGATCGAATCAAAGGCTTTCTCGTTGTCCACAAACGCTAAGCAGAGAGGCTGATTATACTCCTCAGTCTTCTGTATAATCTGCCGCAGTGTATGTTTGTGGTCTACGGTACTAAAGCCTTTTCGGAATCCGGCTTGTTCGGGAGGTTGGAAGTCGTTGAACCTGCGCGAAAGACGGTTCGTGATGACTCTGGAAAACAGCTTATAGACATGGCTCAGAAGTGAGATGGGTCTGTAATTCTTAAGCAGGGCATCGTCGCCCTTCTTAAAGAAGAGTACCACCACACCTCTGCTCCATGCCTGTGGCGTTTTTCCCTCGAGGATGACGGAATTGAATAGCTTCTGAAGGGCCTTAAGGACCGGTTTTCCACCCGCCTTCAGGAGTTTGGCTGTAATTCCGTCCTCATCCGACGCCTTGTTGTTTTTCAGCTGCTTCAGAGCCATCCTAATCTCGTACAGGCTGACGTCCGGGATATCTTCGGTATAGTGTCGAGTCAATCTAGCTCTTGGATCATTTGCTAGATTTGCAGCGGGTTTAGTGATAGATGTGTATAATGCCCATAAAAAGACTCGATCTCTCCCAGAAGCTCCGATTTGACGGAAATGACTCTGCCATCGTCGGTCTTCAGTTTTGTTAGCTGGCTTTGTCCAAAAGACAAATCTCGTGCAAAAACTTTAGAGCCTTTGTTCCGCTCAATCGCCTCCTTAATCCTCTCGGTATTAAAGCGACGAAGATCGCGTTTTAGAGACTTTGAAATCTGTCTATTGAGTTGCCGGTATCTGCGCATCGTCTGAAGACTGCAGAATCATCTCACGCCTCTTCCTCATGAGCTCGAGGGTTGGATCCGAGAGCCTTTTTTTCTTATTTGTACGGTGAGTCTTGAAAAATTTAGACCCGACCGTGTGAACAGTTTCCACGAACCCATCATTATATTCGTCCACGGAGCTCCCTAGGCACTCGAAACGGTTGTGGAGTTCGAGCTGAAAGCACTCGGAGTTTTGGATCTGGATCTGTGCTGGACGGAGCGTAGACTTCACCAGTCGAGACCTTTCAAGCTTGATGTTGATATTCAATGTGCCTTTTACCATGCGGTGATCGCTTCCAGTTTTCACCGCATTGATCACAGAGACATCATTGAATATTTGCTTCTTGGTCGATATGATGATGTCAATCTCATTTTTAGTTGCACCGTCAGGACTTTGCCAGGTCCACCTTCTATGCTCACGCTTTGTGAAGAAGGAGTTCAGCATGTAGAGGCCCTCCTTCTCCATAAAGCTGGCCAGTAGGTGTCCCCGGTGGTTCCGACGACCTAATCCAAATTGCCCCACTCGCAGCTCGTCACCGTCTCGTTTACCCAGTTTCGCGTTAAAGTCCCCCATGACCACAGTGAAATGAGTTTTATGACCATGTATGGCTCTGGATACATCCTCATACATGGTCTCTACTTCGTCGTCGGAGTGTGTCGAGGTCGGGGCATAAACCTGTATGACCTTCAGCGAATATCTTGATGATATTCTGAGTAAAAGGTACGCCACCCTGGTCGACACACTCTCGATTCTCACCACATTGTTCACAAGGGACTTGTGGACGAAAAACCCGACACCGCCCTGGGACTGTTGATCACCCTCCCGAAAATAGAGCAGGTTACCGGATTTGAGAATTATCGTGTCCTCCCCCTGTCTTTGGACTTCAGATAATCCTACAATACTCCAACGTAACCCACTCAATTCCTCTTCCAGTTCGGTGACTTTAACATCGGACCTCAGTGTACGCGTGTTGTATGTTGCCAGGTACAGTCGTTTTTTGGGGTAGCCGGATCCCTTCCGGAGATTCTTAGCACCCCTTGCCTCGCCATTTGTATTTTAGTAGCAAGAAATATTTTACTCGTGATCTGTATAAATAAATCGTTCAGTTACGAGGACAGAACAGATTCTAACAACGTTCCTGTGACACTATCTCACCTTTACTTATTATCTTACTTGCAAACCTCTTTAATGAATGCTTCCTGAACGTACATCTTGTCACTACAAAGTTGGGCTCCTTGGTCATTATAAAGGACGACCATCTGCCTCCACTCAAATGGAGATTAGGAAGAGTCATTGCCGTCCATCCAGGGTCAGATGGAATTGCTCTCGTGGCAGGCATAAAAACTTCCGTTGGTGTCGTCAGAAGAGCCTTCAACAGGATCTGCCCACTGCCCGTTGATTCTGCGTCTGCTTGAAAGCGCTCCTGCTTCTTTCAAGGTCCCGGGGCATGTTCGAGCTTGGCTTCGAGTCTTCAACGCCTGCTCTTTTTTACTGAGCAGATTAACGGCGCAATGTCTCATGACGGTGATTGGAACGTGTTGCAGCTTATGTATGTGATCTACGATGCTGAAGCCTTTTCGTAATCCGGTTTATTTGGGAGGATGGAAGCGGTCGTGAATGTGGTTCGTGATGACTCTTGGAAACAACTTTTAGACGTGGCTCAGAAGAGAGATGGACCCGTATTTCTAAAGCAGGACATTGTCGCCCTTCTTAAAGAAGAGCACCAGTACACCACTGCTCCACGCCTGTGGCGTTAATTTCTATCAAACTCGAGGGAAAAACGTCAAATGACTTCTGAAGGACCGATCTGCCGTGCCTTAAGGAGTTCGATCGTAGTTCCATCATCACCTGACGTTATTTATAAGCTGCTCCAGAACCATCCTAATCTCATACAGGCTGACGTCCGGGATATCTTCGGAATACTGTCGGGTCAATCTAGCTCTCTTCTGCTCAAGATCTCTTGCCTTGGTGCAGTTATCCCGCAGTCCTTGTGACTAGCACAAATAATACGGCAAATAAGTTCAAATCAGTATGCAACTTAATAATGTAGGGTTGACGCGTTCAATCGTCTCAGTTTTTAATTTGTTCAGAGCGGCCGCCCGGGCGAGTGGCGGGGGGGGGGGGAAATCCCGGCCGGCAATAAGCCCGGATCAACCGCTCTAATGAAAACTGTCGCCGACAAACAAGCCCGATAGATGTTGCCGCTAAATTAAACTATTTCGCGAATACATTAACTGAGCCCGTTCGGACATGCGCCTCCTACTCAGACATTTATTACTTTCAGCCCGTCGCACATGTTACCCAGCACATTTTTATTAGTTACGAATTCAAGGCTTACGTTTTGTTCAAAATTTAATTTCCGATCATTTATTTGCAGTTGTGACTAGAGATGGGCGGTGGGTAAAAACCCATCGGGTATTTACCGGGTAAATACCTTATACAAATAACTTATACAATGTTTTATTTAATTTTTTTACTCTTTTTTTGTTTTTATTTTTTTATTTTATCTTAAGTGTTCTACATGTTGTTTCTTAATTTTGTATATCTGTGTAAGTGTCCCAAATAAAATACAGACGTAAAATATTAAAAAATACCGACGTGCAATTTTTACATGATTTGTAGAGTAGAAAACTATTCTTTGCCGTCACCATGTACATTACATGCATAAAACATATTGGATGAACATTTTCTTATTGCTAAAAGTGTATAAAAAACAAAATTGTCCAAAAAGTAAATACCCACCATTTGGGTATTTACCCGGGTAAAAACCCTGCATTTGGGTATTTTGGGTATTTACCCGGTATTTACCGGGTAGAAACCCATCTCTAGTTGTGACTGAGCATACTACTGATAGTGGCGAATGTTAGATAGGACCTAGTACATAACGCACATTTCATTACATAAACCTTAAAAAATTAAGTATCATATTACATAATACTATTATATTCGATTTGCATACAACTCAATTCAAACATATGACTTTACTCATTTTTATTTTTCTTACTTATAAATAGAGTTCTCAGAACGACTTACAATTTGCATTTATAAAATCTGTTAGCTCCATCACATCAGGGAAACATTGAAAGCTTATAAAAATGTTTTGTGGGATGTATGCGCAGACGGGATGGCAGATAATTGAGAGATAACCCTCGACGCGCGACAATGGAAGCGGCGCGGTGCGGTGCGGTGCGGTAGGTAATTAAAACGCGGCGAGGCGCGAACTGTCCTACACGTCACACACACACGCGGACACTTACGTCTCGTTAGGATCGCCTCGCAGCACACCATTTTCTCTCTCAATTTTACTAATCAAATATTTTATTTAAGTAGATTGAACGCTCCTAAACAATTCGAACTATTTCTATGTTATGATGAGAGCACCGCGCAGCGTAGACATGACAGTGTGTATAGACCATCGACTGTAGACCTGGTACAATATTTTTTTTTCAATTGCATGAAATTGAAAATGAACTACAAGTCTTCAGTATTCTGACATTCAAATTACATAGAACTAGCTTATTCCCTGCGCTTCACCCTCGTACATAAAATATAGTCAAAGTCGCTCAGGAATAGAGCATCTTTCTATTGGTGAAAAAAAAATTTGCAATCAGACCAGTACTTTTAGAGATACCTACAAACAAAAAATTATTTTTTATCTCTTTATAATAATAGTGCAGAAGACCGCCATAGGATCTGGAGGCAACAGATGTCCGTAAGGATTGAGGAGCCACATCAGATTTTTAAAATCTGATCTCACCATTATTTAGCAGCAATGTAGCAATAAGCACGAATTCTAGATTTAGCAGCAAAATATACCACTAGTTATTCTAATGCAAAAGTTTATTTTAATGCGATCTGCCTGGAAACTGGGATAAAATGGCACGAATCATTAGTACATTTTTACAAAATGTGGTCACCCTACACACTGAATATACATGAAAATAGTTAAGTATTGTTTTTTTCAGAATCCAAAATATATACATTGCTGAACTGTGCAGATATATTTAGCAGACTCAGGTTGAGATCTCAGGTGGCTATAGTCAAACATATATATGTAATTAGAACGTCAAGAAAGAGGATTGAGGGCCCAAAAAAATGCGTTCATATACAAAATTTACTCTGTTTTACTATTTTACTCCTATACTGCAAAAACAAACACAACACCTGCTAAATGATCAATATGTCGAAAATATTAATTGATCGTTCACATCCAACAGAAATTCACCTTTTTTTTTGGTGTTCAAAAATCATCCAATGACAACCTCCGTTCTTGGGTGGAGCGGGAGATAGTGTCAGACTCTTACTAACTAAAAATCCACCCCGTTCCTTCTATCCTCCTCATACCGGGGCTTGAGTTCCTTTCGAATAACCCCAGCCCCAGTAGGCTTCGACCCAGCTGGGTCCTCTTGCTGACAACTCCTTGAGGCACGCGGGACCAGTGCGCGCCGTCGACGTCTTGAGCTCGGTCCGGATAATTACCGGACGGGACAGCAAGCACCCATAGCTCGCCTTCTGCGAGCCCGCGTGTACGGTGGCCGAAAATCGGGATCGGAATCCCGGCGGCGGCGAAAGTGCCGTTGCCTGATGCGGTCGGCCTCCTCCTTTGCTAGCATTACTGCATCGCAGAATTGTTCATTACGGTCGGCCAATAAAGGCAAACCGGAGAAGAAGAACAAGAATTCTCCCGGGAGATCGGGTCCGTGGGGTCGCTAATGCCCAACAGGTCGCCTCGATCGATCCAGCTCGATCCAGCCGCCTATCGCGAGCCTCCTAATTTGTTGGTCGAGGCTCTTGGCTATTAAGCCATTGTCCGACACGACTATCGGTACGTTGATCGTGGTTTCCACATCCCACATGTCGAAAACATCGCGAACCAAGTTCAAATACTTGATTTGTTTATCTTTCTCAGCTTTCACGAGGTTCTCGTCATGTGGAATAGAAATATCAACAATCATTGCACGCTTCTCGCTTCGGTCCAGCACCACTATATCAGGCTTGTTGGCTAAATTATGATGGTCCGGAGCGAGGAGGAGTGGTAGGAGGTGCCTTCTTCTGCGAAGCAATAATACTAGCAAAGGAGGCGGTCGCACGCGCGAGGCAGTGGCCCTCGCGCCCGAGCCGCCAGGATTTCGATCCCGATTTCCAGCCACCGAAGGCGCGGGCTTGCGGATGGTGAGCAATGGGTAGCCCGCCGTCCAACCGTCCGATAATCGTCCGGACCGAGCCCAAGTCGTCGGCGGCGCGTGCCTCATGGAGTTGTCAGCAACCGAAGGGCCCCAGCAGGGACGTAGCCTACTGGGGCCATGGGTTATACGAAAGAGATCCACGGGGCCCACGAACAATGGCAAAGAATGAGCATAAGTGGGTTTTTAATCAGTAAAAGTCTGACACTATCCGATTTTTCCACATAATAAAAAAAAAACCATGGTAATAGTCTCGTAATTTTAGTACTTCGTTTAAGAAGAGTGATTTATCTTTCTTATCCTTGCAGATGTTGCCGCAATATGCTCACTGAAATTAAGTTTTTCGTCTTTGATTACACCTAAATATTTTGTGAGTGTTACTTTATTTAGCTATTTGCATGTTGGTAAGTTGAAGTTGAGATAAGTGTCGGCAGATGGTTGGCAAGTATGCACTATTTCCGGCCACCGTAGACGCGGGCTCGCGGACGGTGAGCCATGGGTAGCTCGCTGTCCGATCGTCCGGTAACTGTCCGGACCGAGCCAAGGCGTCGACGGCGCGCACTGTTCCCGCGCGCCTCAAGGAGTTGTCAGCAACAGGAGGGGCCCATCTGGGTCGAAGCCTACCGGGGTCGGGGTTATCCGAAAGGAAACTAGAGCCCCGGTATGAAGGCTAGAAGGAACGGCGCGGGGTTTTTAGTCAGTAAGACTCTGACACTGTCTCCCGCTCCACCCAAGAGCGGGTTTCGTCAATGATGATTTTCCCCGTCGACAGAAAAAAAAAAGTAAGCACTATAAACTCTTAGTCAGGACCTCCAGAGCAGAGACAGCAGTTTTGTGAAAGCAAATAAAATTGGTCTTCGTGGTATTTAGGGTCAATAAGTTGCTATTTAACCATTAAACAACGCGTTGGAGTCCAGTTTGTGATGAATATTTTACACTTTTCCATATTTTATTGTGAAAGATTACAACAGTTGTAATCTATCACAATAAAATATGGAAAAGTGTAAAATATCGTCTGCTGCTTGTGCCTATTGATTTTACTTTTATTTTTCACTGGAATAAAAAAAAGACACCTCCAACGAGACACTACTTATATCAAGCAGCGCGTGCGACTCCACCATTGACTTCAAGTAGTCATCACATCTCAGTCGCAGCATCCAGCTATTGTGAAGCGTACAAATAATGAGTCCCACGATGAACACTGAGGCTCTTGATCATCGTAAATCTCTTCAGAAACACCAAAAACAAGCAAACATCCCAACCCATCAGCAACATCTGCTTGATATACTTCGGTGATCTCTCTTTTTTGCTGTTACTGATATCTTCTTTTATGGAGATGGGAGTAGAGGCTGCCGGTGCACCATGAAATATGTGCAACCACTAAACAAAGTTACCCCATCATACATTTCTTTCCCATACGCTTTTCTATCCAAGCCGTGCTAACGGATCATCAAAATGTTCCTATTAGCTGCAGACTGTAGAGATCGGTATTGCCACTTCTAGTAAATCAGCAGATACTGCGTGATCCGAAGTACGCACATAGCTATGCAATAAATCTGCGCGGGGTCGACAAATACTGCGCGCTCGGCCCGCTCACAACGACATGCACGTGTTAATAGACATCGAACACGCCGATGTTATCAGTTCTATAGAAATGGTCGCGACTCGCGGCTCATAGGGACGTGCACCTGTGTCTTTGTGTGTCCTCTTAAATCATATCGCGTCGCAGGAACCCTTTGCTCGATTCTCCACGGACGCCACCGGCCAAGCTGATCCGGCTGCACGCATTGTTCTATGATTTATGTGGGACACGGAGCTGATACAATGCTAGAAAGGTGTTATAAATAAGTTCACGGTGTTAATTAGCTGCAAGACAGACCAATCTGTAGGAGCGGCACGACTCATTCAGACTCCATTAGAATGGATCTGGGTTTGTCCCGGAACAGAACACGATTAAGCATTAGGAGTACTGGCGTCTTATTAGCCCACTTATTACTGAATAGTTGGAAGGTATTCATTATGCAGTATGGTGAGGTATATGGTGAGTTTGCACGATCACCCTCAGAATAATAGATATTATTATATCTTTTCTTATGGGTGATTGTATTTTTAACATTTAAACGAGGTTCATCTATGTACAAGAAATTTTGACGCAAACTATAGTTCATTAGCTCGTTGTTTGTAAAATTGTAACACAATCAAAATGGTTTAAACCAGAGCGTGGGCGCAGGCGACCGAGGCTACCGGTCGCGAGGGAGGGGGGGGCACAACTCATCAATATTTGATCTGATCTGCCTTGTAGATGCGCTGACGCTCGCGCCGGTCACCGCAGCCTCCCTCCCCTCATTGATATTCTTGTTTGTCAAATTAACCGTCAGATATCTATCTACCTACCGTACCTATTCTCTAAAAATCTGTTGCTATCACTTCAACGTTTCAAAGAACAATACTTATTGAATACTGCCCACCAGACATTCACAAAATCCAAACATATATTCGTGTCAACCGTCACGACATCTATAGCTCATAATAGTTCACCAATTCGACCACTCCTCTAAAACTTTCGTAACTTTGAATTGAGTATGGTCTAGGTTTATTTAGGTTTTGAATCAGTCAGTCAGCACCATCAAAGGCTGGCATTGACCCGCGTCCCACGGCCAGGCGGCATCGCGGCAGTGCGCAGCATTATGCAAACATCACCCCGAATTATAACTTCACCTACCTACTGAAACCTCTTAACATTGTATCGAGCTTGCGTAGCGCCCACTGGCTGTGAACTACTCCATTATGGATAAATAGATATATTTTTTCCTGCATAGTTAAAATTTTATAATTAGCTGTAGTTGAATATTTTTGCAACACATAATAAACGTTTTCAGCTTCTCTGCTTTCTGCAACATCTATTGGCCCACTGCACTGCGAACATCAGCGAGGCTGCGCTCGAAACTGGCTATGTGAACTATTAATGTTTTTTATTTGTAAATTCTATTTATGGGACAAACTAGACCGATTTCGCCAATACTTGTAAGAGGAAACGTAGGCCCGCGAAAAATGAAAAGAGTGGAGAGTGGCCTTTGTGCGGGTATGAGATAAAATTAATAAATTTTGATAAAATGTATATTTTTAGTTTGCTAGGTTTGCTCTGTACAACGCCTTGCAATCCCTAATCTTTTTAATGTTGTGCTTATGAATAAATGGGCTTGCTAATGGATGATCCTAGGAACTATTGTAGGTACATATGTGCCTATCACGAGAAACTCATTCGAAGAAATATGTTTATATTATTCCACTTCCAATATGATTGTCAATCTGATTTACCAGCAGAACAATATAGGTATGGTAGATCCCCACGCCATCAACTATAAAGATTAGTTCCAAGAATGGCATTGTTTACAACGTTGAGAAATTACAGTTATTACGGAAACGAATGGCTATGTCATCGGCACATGGAGGGTGCGCAGATTCGGGGAAGCGCCAACCTTCAGGTGAGCCAGCAAAAAACGCGAACAGCCCCATGCAGGTAGGGCTCGCGAGCACCCAGGCGCAGGGTACCTGGCGCACTGCCAGGCTCCGCTGCATGTTTTATCTGATGTTTACTTATGTTTTCACAATGATATGTGCATCATCTACAGTTTGTCAAGTTTTGTGCACGTTCTGTAGCGTGGTTAAGTTGATGGTTTGTCTGCAGTTTATTTAAAGTTGCCAGTCTGTCTATTTAGTTTTTTTATTATTTTCATCTAAACAAAAGTGTTCGCCTCGCGTGTGAGCGCGGCACAGCGGACAGCCCGCAGGCAACACCGGCACCGTACAAAGCACTCGCACAATAGCTGACCCGACCTCGTCTCACGCTAGCTCAAAAAATCAACAAATTATGTTTTAGGAAAAAACCAGTTGAAAATATGTGACAGGAGCAATTTCTTTAAGTTCTCCATATAAAAGGATCGCAGCATGATATATGGCGGATAGTCACTGTGATTTATACACACTACCGCGCACTTCATAACGCGAGATGAGGCAGTGGGGAGCATGGCAGGTCCGGCGGGGCGCTCCTGTGCCGCACCATGGCATAGAATATGCCTAAGAACTTACAGAATCTTAATCTATTGTGATGTTCAATAATTTTACAAGCTGCTTCTGAACGATAATCCTAAATTGATTCATCAGTTATTATGATATTTTATTTTGACGTAGCTTTAGTTCTTGTCTGTTTATTAAGGCATCTAACCTGACAGCAATTGCTTGTCAGAAATGTCTCGTGATCACAGAAGATAAGATTAGTAAGTAATGCGTGGCAGGTTTACAGCGTCATCATTCGGTAATAACTTGTGGTGCTCAGTGATTGGACGTAATCACCGGCGCTGCACATACGTTCCACATACAGCTTCATACAGACATACAGCACGATATCTAGCGTGTTATGATTAGGCGGGATCCAGTAAATCAATGTTGTCTTACGTATTGCTCATCTCGATCTGTGATTACATTAGTACAGCCGAGTATGTTCATAGAGTGAGTCATGGCGTGCACGGTGGCGGCACTCAGCCAATAGGGTTAATATTATTTTGAAAAGTTTTGTTCCTGTTTGTATGCTTAGTGGAATATAGTACCCTGACATGGACATAGCGTTCGGCAAAGAAGCATTGCTTTACTTAGAGTTTTCACAAACAGCCGTTCCGCAATGTATACATATTGCGGAACGGCTGTTTGTTGAAATAAAATTATTTTTCACACACATAAGATATAGCCAGTGTTTTTTAAGAATAAAGCTGATTTCAATCGGTGCAAAGATTTCAGCAATCGGACCAGTAGGTACTTTCAGAGATAACCACCTAAAAACAACAAAACAAAAAAAAACATATTTTACCACTTAAAATATGTGTAGACTACATTTTATTTTTTACAAATCTTTCGGCTTCTGAGAGTTGTGTCGCTTTTTCATTATAAAAGAGTGGTGACAGCATCTCTAGTTAGTTCCCACCGCGCGGTAGTTAGCCGCGGCACATCTGTCATCCTGCCGTGGGAGGGGGAGGGCACAGGGGGAAGTGTAGTTACTGCCTAACTAACTATAAATTACAAGGTCACCAATTAAGATAACGCTCGCACTCCGCACGCACAGCAGACATACTGTAACACGCGACGTCACCGACGGGAAGCATCCGCTGTACTCACACCTGCCTTATTATACGGCCTCCTCAAGGAAGATAACAATATCGTAGTGTGGAGACCACTTCACCACAAAAAGGACGTCGACAGCAGCGTGGAAGTTAAAATATCCCCTGGAAGGTATGAGTGAACAATCGACAATACCTTGGATTTAAAACAAAAACATGAGTTATATGAACAAAACGGTCGGCGTTCATTGTGCGGGTGGTTCGGGAGCCATAAGTTACATGCGTATGAGCGGGGCATCGTTACAGGAAATAAAAGAGAAGCGGCGGAACAATAGCGCGGTCAATACGGTAGCGCGCATTAGCATATCGCGCATCGGGCCCCGCGCCGCCCCGAGCCGCCGCACGCCGGCTCCAGGGCTGCGCGCGCATCCTCTGCGCACTGCCACCAGCTGTCGGCGCTATTACATCGGGCTGCAACGGCACTTTGCCACTTCCACAGCGCGGCATTGGCGGTGTTGGAGACAGCACATTCAGATTGCATGATTTGGATCACAGCTCTGCACTCGCACCCTGTGTATGTACCAAAAAAAATAATGACTCAAATGAAATTGGACAGGACATGTTAGCCGCTTATACAGGGTTATTTGTAAAACACTGGCAACCTCTCAGGACTATGGTACTAACATCATAAACAACAACTTTTGTTCAATGACTTTAAAAAAATATCATATTTTAGTTCATCAGATTTTATATGACTATCAATTTTCTAGTGTGAGTACACAAAAACGTTGTGAATGCTTGCTAGGTAGGTGTGATGACAATTTTTCGGAAGCCTGCTTACTATTATTACGAGAACAGTGTACAGGAGCCGTAAGTAGATACAGCAAAATACAGAGTAGTAATGTGTTAGATAGAACAAAGAAATCTTAATGGTTTGTTTTTGGTGATCGTGTTATGTTGTAAAAAGTCCTAGAACAAAAGTTGTTGTTTATGATGTTCTTAACTAGCACCTAAGAGGTTGCTAATGTTTTACAAATAACCCTGTATAGTGATAGCTGGTCTCCACACAGTGGTTTTCTGCAGCTGGAAAGCAAAGTCGATCGCGAGGCCTACAAAAAGATATAGCGAGGTGGTTTAGACTGTACCACGAGGATTGGTGGCGCGGAAGAGGAATGTCTGGATGGACTTGGAAGAATCCTTTGCCCAGCAATGGGACAAAAAGTGTTTGAAACCAAAAGGCAGAGGAACCACGTGCAATATAGAGGGCACCTGCTATCAAAGTGGGCTGAGCACACCACGCAGGCATTACGCGATAGAGCACTAGAGGTAGTCATGTCTGAGACAGAAGGTCGACCGCAAGTGCTTCCTTCCCTTGCGTTCGGTTTTCTTTCTTTCTCAAGGAAAAAGAAGAACTGTTTGGTTTTTAGTCAAAAACTAATTTCACGTAGCCGAGCAGCAATCTTCTGAATACGACTAACACAAGAAGCACATCATTTTATCTATAAAAAATTCGATAACACAGCAAATTACAACACTCGGATAAACGAAGTAGGTATAATAGTTATCTAGTTTTTGACTGAGTTGTTACTGGATGACCAAGTCGGTCGTAAGTCACTAGACTCCAGGACGACGTCGCGGTTAGCCGCGGTGAAGCTGAGGTTGATCTGATTATATTTGCGGAGTAACTTGGCCAGAGATCGCACAACACAATAAGATCTAGTAAATAAAAATATAGGCCTCTCGGATCACAAGATTTTTTATTTTGTTACAAACTAGGTGCAATTAAAATAATCAAACATTACACAAACGAGCCTAAATGTATGGGATAACTGTTCTTTTTCGCAATTTCAGGATTGTTCCGATAGTAAAAGTAGTTTTTACACCACCTGCTCAATAATAGTAGATTATGTGACTAGGGGATAAAGCAGTGTCTTTAAGAGGGTCCTTCTCCACTCGCCTATCGTAAACATCGAAAATGGTTCAAAAGCTTGTTACTTCATTTAATGCAATCCAACGCGATATTTGACGAAAAGGCAACGCAAAAAAAGAGAGATAACGCCTGAAAACTCTGTTAGTATTCGGTAATTCCGAGATTTACTCGAAAATGTCACAAAACTTGGTCCAGGAAATAGCTGTTTTTTTTAAACCCTTAAAAGTTTTTGGAAAAAGTTGTTGGCATTTAGAATCTTAATAAAATTTGCAAGGTCTCTAGAGAATAACTTTTTTTACTTTTTTCATTTTTAGGCAAATTATGAAGTGTTTGACACTTCATAATTTTTTATTTTGTTACAAACTAGGAGCAATTAAAATAATCAAACATTACACAAACGAGCCTAAATGTATGGGATAACTGTTCTTTTTCGCAATTTCAGGATTGTTCCGATAGTAAAAGTAGTTTTTACACCACCTGCTCAATAATAGTAGATTATGTGACTAGGGGATAAAGCAGTGTCTTTAAGAGGGTCCTTCTCCACTCGCCTATCGTAAACATCGAAAATGGTTCAAAAGCTTGTTACTTCATTTAATGCAATCCAACGCGATATTTGACGAAAAGGCAACGCAAAAAAAGAGAGATAACGCCTGAAAACTCTGTTAGTATTCGGTAATTCCGAGATTTACTCGAAAATGTCACAAAACTTGGTCCAGGAAATAGCTGTTTTTTTTAAACCCTTAAAAGTTTTTGGAAAAAGTTGTTGGCATTTAGAATCTTAATAAAATTTGCAAGGTCTCTAGAGAATAACTTTTTTTACTTTTTTCATTTTTAGGCAAATTATGAAGTGTCAAAGTTCATACAAAATAGGACATTTTCAGAGGTCTTTACTGGATTAGTTTTACACAAATTTAGAAATTGGTTTCTTTAGAAACCTAGAAAATATCCACAAGATACTGTGCTTCCAAAATATCTAATGAAAAATGTGTAATAACGTCATAATCAGTTATGAGCGGTTGTATGAAAAACAGTGAAAATGTGAGTCATGATGCACCACCTTAAGTCGCGGGTGGCATGTTGAATTCCGAAGGAATGGAAGGTTGCTGTGAGTATGCATCACGGGGATAAAGCTGAGCTGTCTTCACTCACTTATTTTTTAACTCCCTCGCAATGCTCGGGAGTTAATTATATAAATCCTTCACTAGCGTTTCAGATTAAAATTGGCAACCTTCGTTTCGTTTGGAAACATGCCGCTCGCGACCTAAAGACACTGCTTTATCCCCTAGTCACATAATCTATTATTAAAACGTTGATCTTTTTCCAGGTTAGCATTTATTTCAACGTCACCGTGCTGGCAGCCGGGCCGCGGCAGCCCTGTCGGCGCGCGCAAATACAACAATACTTGTTTATCGTATCGTAGCGCACACGATATTCTCACTAACTTTGTTCGCGAACTTATTTGTAGTACTTTTTATTAGGCTCAGCATCTGAACGCAAATAAAATTTACTTACCTATATATCGATTACAAAGTGCCTCCCTTCCACAGCATAAGGTCCGACTTTTACAGCATTAATTTAGTGCTTATGACCTATGGGGCACAACACACACGCAGACAAGAAAAGAGGAAATGTTTTGTGTGACAGAAGAATTATAAACATGCATCAATCAAGCAGGGAAGGAAACACGCTAACTGCATTATGAGGTTAAAAAAGCCACTTGCGTAACTTTTCTGTTGTGCGGCAGTCAAAATCGCTTACCTACATAGCTGTCTTGCGCACAGAGTGAAACTGTGCACGGGACAGCTATGTTAACTTATTTAAGGATAAGTATATGCAATTGATTCTCTCACAAAACGTTGCGGCGGTGTTTTTTATAAAAAATAATGACAGGCCAGAAAGGTCTCATACGCACTGCAAATAAGTTCAAATTTGCCTTTAAAAGACATTCACGATACGCACGGCTGAAAGACCGTGAGAAATGGCTCCGCAGCGAGCGTGTTAAATAAAACTTATGCTGAAAGTTCAGGTTTTTGGCCGAAACTTGCCGAACCCGAAATCGAACGTGCGGTCAGTCACTAAACATTATCCTTATTAAGGTAAGGTGAGACGTTCAAATAAATAAGCAACAAAATGGGCCAAGGATTGTGCTCTGCGGGACTCGTCATGGCTGTCCCCCAGGATCACTACTACAGATCCAGGAGATCTATTTCCGTTCACATTAATTCTAATCTTGCTTCATGCCAAATTTCAGGATTCTAGGTCAACGGGAAGTATCCTCTGAATTTTGATTCTCTTGAGAATGTCGAAATATATAGTTTTCTGCGACATAAACAGCCGTATCTTTTGTTTTTGTTAACTCAGATGTTTGGTTTCCTACAGCTTCAAGGGACCGCTGACTTGAGTATATGGTTTTATTTAATTTTAACTCTATAGCTCTCGAGATAGCCTTGACAGACAGACAGACGGACAATAAAATTTGTAGTGTTCCGTACCTTAACAGGAAAATATAGAACCTTTATAGGATTACTTTGTTGTCAGTCCGTCTGTCTATTTGTCTGAAAACAGTTGTTGTTACTTCACAAAAAAACTTTTTTTGGAATTCGGGAATTTCCTTTTGAGGTACGGAACTCTGAAAACAAACCTGGCCCCACACTAGCTTGGTTACGTTCACAAACATGTAAACTTACTCTGACTGACCCTATATATAGTACAGTAACTATAATATACATTAATTACTTAGAATAACTAAAAGGTCCAGGGGAGGAGATTCAAAAAGATCCAGTAATGGTGTAGTTTCCTGATTAATTTTTCATGAAGAACGTAGTCGAATGCCTTATATCATCATCATCATCATTTCAGCCGAAAGACGTCCACTGTCGGACATAGGCCTCCCCCAAGTGCCGTTACATCGAACGGTCCTGTGCGTCTCGCATCCATCGGATTCCCGCAACCCTTACCAGGTCATCGGCCCACCATGTAGGAGGCCTTCTAATGCTACGTCTTCCGGTACGTGGTCGCCATTCTAGAACCATTCGGCCCCAACAGCCATCTGTTCTGCAAGCAATGTGCCCTGCCTAGGTATTGCCACTTAAGTTTGACAATTCTTCGTGCTATGTTGGTAACCTTGGTTCCTCTGCGGATATCCTCATTCCTGACTCGATCACGCAATGAAACTCCGAGCATAGCCCATTCCATTGCCCTTTGGGTGACTTTAAGCCTTCTGATGAGGCCCATTGTAAGCGACCACGTTTCGGAGCCATACTGGCAACACACACTGGTCATAGGAGATACCGCGCAGCTTCCCGAATGTTACCCAGCCGAGTCGTATTCGACGATTGACCTCTTTCCCACCCAACTGGACCGTCTGTCCCAGGTAATCGTAGTAGGAGTAAGACGCAGTGGCGTTGTATGTAAGTATGTAATGGATATCGGATGGCTGCCTATCCACGCACTGACTGGGTCCTAATTTACAGTAGAGTAGCTATTTGATGGATCTTATTATAGCTGCCAACCAAGTGTACCTTTTCCCGAGACGCTTAACAAATAAACGTATTGTGAACTTTGACTAAACATTGAAGCAGGCAGTTCGAGCTGTCTGCTTTAGTGTAGTAAAATGAAAAATGACTCTTAGATCAAAACAGTTCGGTGCATAATCGAGATCGTGTCTTCAAGATGAAACACAAATTAAACGTAGGTAGGCCGCTGGAAGCTACTGCCGTGGGGCCGTTAGATCAGCTATCAATGAAAAATAAAGCGTGTTGGTGTCACGTGCGCCAACGTGACCTATTACCATGTATTAGACTTGAGTGACAGCGGCCGGAGATTTCCAGAATAATCCATAATGTTCCATAGGCATGAGGCGAGTCCTTCAGGCACCCGCTACGTGCCCTACTTGTAGGGCACCTACCTCGCCACGTGACACACCGCCGTGACGTATTGCTAGTGCGTAATCAGTGTACTGGTGGAACGTGGAACCAAAAAGTATATTTGTATCTATTCGCAACGTTTCAAAACCAATATACCCAGAAGTATTTCTTAATACCAACTACAGAAAACTGTCTTCATAATATCATGTTTTCTATAAATACTAAGTACTTATAGACCTTTTAGGCCCAGTCATGTGCCGTCATCCTTAGTAACAACTAATATCATGATTGGTCCTGACCGTACTCCCACGTCTCTTCCACCGTCACCGGACATACCAAGTAAGTTGCCGGTGGGATCGTTGGCGAGGTCGAATTAGATGTTACAGCAATCAACTTGAAGGGAGGATTCTTAGGGAGCCCTAGATGACCTCTGGGCCGGACGTCAGCCCATATACAGGAAAAAAGAAGGTCATGAAGAGACTAGGCCACACCTATGTAATGTATGTACTTGAAACATAATATAATAAATGATAGGATACGCGCCTGCCTCATTGACTTAGATACAAACGACTGATTAATAGATCAAGATCCATACATGGCGAACATTAGTATTTACTAAATGTGATGTGATGATAAATTTTAACAAAAAACATGGACGTAGTTACAATATTATGCCGTAAGAACAACTAAATCAGTTGATATCGGCGGCAATCAGAAAATTGCTGCGTCGTGGAGAGCGTCGCGCGTGAGCGTTTTTGCCGGCTGCTGTGGCCCCGAGTAATTCCCAAAATGGCCCCCTACTCTAATGTATAATTCAATCGATTTCATTAGTTGAAGTTTTTCAACGTCGCCGGGTCACCATAACAAAACATACATATGTATGGGCCGCTCTAATAAATTGGTCGGAGCCGAGTTTTTAGCGCGTCGTCTGGTCCACGGTGCGGCGCTTCCAGCGCGCCCGCGCCGCTGTGCCCGTATGATCTCCCGACCGCGACGGCCGAGTAATTAATCAGCTCACTTCTTACAGCACTCGAGCAGCCTCGCAGCCTGCCCGCATGTGCCTCACGCACCGACCGCTTACTAATTACGATGCTAAGAATAACTTTATTCATATAAAAACGTAAACACTATCGGTCTCAGATAATAGAGCTCCTTATTATACTAATTATAAATATAACATTGTTTGCTGAAGAACATTCATTAATCCCGAGTCAATGACAAAGACGGCCAGCTCGACGGCCTGGCCACCGACGAGCTAACGGAAAGCCTGACTGGATATAAACAACGTGAGGGAAACAATAAATTGTTTAAAAATAATCTTACCTCTAGTTTATGTACTCGTTTCTTGTAAAGGATGAGAGCAAGCGTGTAACGCTTGTCGTTCACCCTAGTCAACACTGATGTCAAGTTCCTTCTCAATGTTGGATAATAACTGACAACGATAATGTTTCCGCAAATAGATAAAATGGATGTATACTCATAGATGTAGTCGTGTTAGACCAATGCTACGAATTGTATGTTACTGCGCTACTGTTGCAGGACTGTGCTCAATGAGCAGGTAGATGTAGTATAATTAGTTATCATGAAGTAAGAACTTGCGTAGATGTAGATACAGAGCTGGAAATTACGTTACACTTTCTACTACATTCAGTAAGAGAGTCCGAAGCGTTCCCATAACATTTTGATAAAAAGGCTCACATAAAACAAACATTAAGAGATACCCGAACGGAAAACAGCAATCCGAGTCACGCGACCGACGGATGATCCGGCGACTTTTTTACGACAACAAAACATTGCGGAAGCTATGTTTCAAGGACATTACGCACAGATCATTAAAGCCCATTCTCCTCTCCTAAGTGAAAGCGCGACTATATTTATTGCTGTACGCTTTGACAACCCTGTCCGGCGGCTGCGGCAGCGTCGCGGCTCCCCCGCGTCTCGCCGCGCGACGCACTCTCGACCACAACCACACAGCGGTAAAGTCGCTTGTTCGCTGTGACGCTAGGCGTCGAGAGGACACACTCGCGGAGGGTTGTCGATCCAAAGAGTCATCTAGTGAAAAGTTATATTGTCATTATTTTATGACGTCTTCATCGAGGGCCGCATCGGTCACGGCGCGCGCGCCACCGAGCAACAACTTGTAATTCATAGTAGAGTAGTTTCAAAGAGGGCAGAACGCCGTTATTGCTTGTTCTGTCGTGTAGATACTAATGCTATAAAATAAAGTTCACGAGCTGAGGCGGTTTATTTGAAACTAATGTCGGGGATAAGGTATTTACTTTATCCCCGAACGTATTTAAATTATTTGCCTCATCTGTAGATAGGGATCTACCCGACATTGGTTACACATAAATAAAACAGAAGAATGGGGTGTGGCTTCTACGCTTTAGAAAAAAATACTTTCTACTTTCGAAATTCAAGTTATTTTGGAAGTTTTAATGGTTATCTTCAAAGTCGCTTGTATTTTTTTATTATCAAGCTTTGATTTTCAACTTTTTAGCTACGTAAAGTGAGCCATATATTTATAGTAAGGGGTGTTTAGAATCAGTCTTCACATTGGTGCTGTCTATGAAATGAAAGTGTACCATGATAAACTATGCTTATACGTCTGCATATCACTTCAGAGCGTGGGCACGCCACATTTATGGCGGTAAGTCTCCTCTTTGAGGCGTGGCTGGAAAGACCTCATGGCGTCCTTACCTTCCGCATGACGCAACTTAAAAACAGTGTCCATGGAGTTTCTTGCAAGTTCTTCTCCATAGAGACCTACGCTTTGGAACTTGCAATTTAGCTTCACTTTTCTTGGACTGACCGACATTTGACTTTTTAATTCATGAATCCCCAAGCGACCACCGGTGGCCGCGCATCTATTGTCTTACTATTGTGTCTCTAATTGACGGTATCTGAAGGGTTAAAAGTGCCTGCAAATGGTCTATTTGAAATAAATGATTTTGATTTGAAAGGAGGAGGCGCTTTCGCCGCCGCCGCCGGGATTTCCGATTTCCGTCCACCGTAGACGTGGACTCGCGGACGGCGATACATGGGTAGCTCGCTGCCCGACCGTCCGGGACGTCGACGGCTCGCACTGTTCCCGCGCGCCTCAAGGAATTGTCAGCAACAGGAGCTGCCAGCTGAGTCCCTGCTGAGTTGAAGCCTACTGGACCAGGGTTATCTGAAGGGAACACGAGCCCCGGTATGAATAGCGACACGCGGGGTTGCGATAGCCGTTGGTAGGATCCAGGAGTTGGGACTCGAGGTGGCGCTGCATAAATCCGAGGCAATGTGCTTCCACGGCCCTCGGAACGCGCCACCATCGGACTCCCAGCTTACGGTAGGAGGAGTTCGCATCGGCGTCGGGTCGACGATGAAGTATCTGGGACTCGTCCTCGACAGCCGGTGGAATTTCGTAGAACATTTCCGACGTCTGGCTCCCAAGCTTCTCCGGGCTGGGGCTGCTCTCAAGCGGCTCCTGCCCAACCTTGGGGGTCCAGACGCCTCCTGCCGAAGGCTCTACGCAGGGATCGTTCGGTCCATGGCCCTCTACGGGGCGCCGGTGTGGGCGCCGTCGCTGGCAAAGCGACCGGCATCCATACTGAACGCCTGCCAGAGGGTCATGGCAATACGGATGGTGCGGGGTTATCGCACGATCTCCCGTGAAGCGGCGAGCCTTCTGGCTGGCCTACCACCGTGGGATCTGGAGGCAACAGTCCTTGCACACATGCACGACATGCGCGTGGAGATGCAACGCCGGGGTGAAAGTCCACTGCCGCAACATGTCAAGGCATGGCGGACAGAGCTCCGGCGGGATCTCATGGTGAAATGGCGTCAACGGCTATTGCAACCCAGTGCTGGGCACGCCACGATTATGGCGGTAAGTCCCCTCTTTGAGGCGTGGCTGGAAAGACCTCACGGCGTCCTTACCTTCCGCATGACGCAGGTCCTCACCGGACATGGCAAGTTCGGGAGGTTCCTGCATCGGATTCAAGCGGAAGAGACGCCCGGGTGTCGCCACTGTGCGCAACGCCCGGAGGACACGGTGGAGCACACCGTCGAGGTGTGCCCTGCCTGGGCGGAGCATCGCCGTGCCCTCGTGGGGGCGATCGGCGGCGGAGACCTCTCGCGCCGGGCCCTGGTCGAGGCCATGGTCCGGAGCGAGGAGGAATGGCAGGCGGTCGCCTCCTTCTGCGAAGCAGTAATGCTTGCAAAGGAGGAGGCCGACCGCATCAGGCAACGGCGCCCTCGCCGCCGTCGCCGGGATTCCGATCCCGATTTCCGGCCACCGTAGACGCGGGCTCGCGGACGGCGAGCCATGGGTAGCTCGCTGTCCGATCGTCCGGTAATGGACCGAGTCCAAGACGTCGACGGCGCGCACTGTTCCCGCGCGCCTCAAGGAGTTGTCAGCAGCAGGAGGGGCCCAGCTGGGTCGAAGCCTACTGGGGACAGGGTTGTCCGAAAGGGAGCTCGTGCCCCGGTATGAAGGCTAGAAGGAACGGCGCGGGGTTTTTAGTCAGTAAGAGTCTGACACTGTCTCCCGCTCCACCCAAGAGCGGGTTTCGTCAAAGATGATTTTCCCCGTCGAGAAAAAAAAAAAAAAAAAAAAAAGCCCCGGTATGAAGACTAGAAGTAACGGGGTGGGTTTTTAGTCAGTAAGAGTCTGACACTATCTCCCGCTAAACCCAAGAACCAAATCATCCAATGACAACCCCCGCGGTTGTTATTGGATGATTATTGTCGACCAAAAAAAAATCCCTTCAGAGCGTACCGCTGTGATGTTACTTTTATTATGAATGGAGTAAATCATAAACAGTCATGGAAATGCACCAAACCCTAAAGATTTGCTATAATAATTGAAGAGCTTCATTGTCTATCTCCGGAGTTCTTCATCAAAGTTTCATAATATATTTTACACCTTCGAATTCTTGTCAAGCTAAACGCCGATACAGTACTGCACAATTAAAACATCTTTGTAAAAAATATATTCGAGAACAATATTCGAATTTTCATACAATTTTTATCGATGGCACCAAAAACAAATAAATCGGAGGCGCTGCTTTCTTGGACCCCATACTTCTGAACCAAATGAGGATTAAGATTGATTCAGATATTTTTATTATGCACATTGAATTGATAGCAATATTAGAAGCTTTATCCTATATTCTATCAATAAATGGCGATAAATTTGTTATCCTGACGGACTCCAAAAGTTCGCTGCAACATTTGGTTCGCCATACTTCTCACATGCGAGGTAACCCGACAGCCTACGCTATATATGAATTGCTCTCAAGGTGGTGCATCATGACTCCCATTTTCACTATTTTTCGTACAACCGCTCATAACTGATTATGACGTTATTACACATTTTCCATTAGATATTTTGGAAACACATTATCTTGTGGATATTATCTAGGTTAAAACGAATCCAGTAAAAACCTCTGAAAATGTCCTATTTTGTATGAACTTTGACACTTCATAATTTGCCTAAAAATTAAAAAAGGCAAAAATGTAATCCTCTAGAGACCTTGCAAATTTTATCAAGATTCTAAATGATGACAACTTTTTCCAAAAACTTTTAAGGGTTTAAAAAAAACAGCTACTTCCTGGAGCAAGTTTTGTGAAATTTTCGAGTAAATCTCGGAATAACCGAATACTAACAGAGTTTCCAGGCGTTATCTCTCTTTTTTTGCGTTGCCTTTTCGTCAAACATCGCGTTGGATTGCATTAAATGAAGCAACAAGCTTTTAAACCATTTTCGATGTTTACGATAAGCGAGTGGGGAAGGACCCTCTTAAAACTACATTCCAGCTCCAAAACAGTACATCTTCAATGGATTCCATCCCATGTACAGTTAGAAGAAAATGATAGGTTGACTTACTCGCCAAACAAGCGTGTGTTAAGGGAGTTCCCATGAATATTACCCCACTATATTCGGATTACTTTGGGAAAGCAAAAAAAAAAATTGTTTAGATCTTTGGCAGGAATATTGTAACGAAACGTTACTTCGGGGCCATCGTAATGGCAGTCCGATTGTCGGGCGCTAGTAGCGCGGTCCTTGTCGGAGATATTAATCAACTGCCCTATCTGGACAGGGAAAATCTTTTCCCTATTAGTTACGCTCGCCCGGACTCAGTTGTGACCATCAGCCACGAACTGCCCTGCTCGCACCGGAATCCAATGGATGTTGCGTATGCCCTAGGGGAGGTGTACCCTGGCATATATTCGTCAAAAGACCAGGTCCACTCCCTACAGCTAAGGAGTTTCACGGGCGCGCATATTCCCAACACTCTTCCCAACACGCTTTTCCTGGTCTACACGCAGAGGGAGAAAAAGACCCTCATTGACCAGGGTTATGGGGCTGGGGTTGGATCATGCGTCCTAACCATACACGAAGCTCAAGGGCTTACCAGCGAGTCAGTCATCATCTTGAAGACAAAATCCACCAACATCCGGATTCACAACAGCGTCCCCCACGCAGTGGTGGCAGTCTCCAGACATACTGCCCACTGCGTGTACTACGCTGACAACGCTGACGACGCTATTGGAAGGTTTGTGAGGAGGGCACAGGAGGCGTCGACCAGTGACATTATCAATAACAACATGAAGAACGCCATGCGGCATCGGGACAGAGCAGTCGTCGAGGCACTGATCCGCCTACTTAGGCAGTGATGAGCTGAAGTAGCTTTGTATGACGCGGGTATTGCTCGGGGCGGTTGGTTCTTAGCAGGAAACAGTGACAGGTCTTGGGGTGGAAACCCATAGTTATAAATTTAACATAGCGTTACCTAACTTAGTAAAAAAAAAAAAAAACATTAAAAAAATATATATACTTATAAAAAAAAAAAATTATAATAATAAAAAAAAAAACCACTGAAAAAGAAACTATTTACAGAATATTGTAGTTAAGTTATTGATATTTAAGGTTATTAATATATATTATATAGAATTAATTATAGTTAAGTCTGGAGCTGGGGGGCCATTTGATGGGGGGCGGAGGGTTGTATGTGTGTTGAAGGTTGGGAGTTTCCCCAATTTTTTGTGCGCGTATGGCTCGTTGCTGCTTGAGTTTCGCTTCGGATTGGTGGCCTCTCAGCTCTGAAATTGTGACGGGATTTGTTGTAGTTACTGGAAGGTGCTCTGGAGTGACGCCACTTGCACGTGGAGTTGCCCAGAAGCAAACAATGTTAAATCAAAAAAGAGCACGGACGCCATGTATGTGGTTTAAATGTAAGGCAGGAGTGCGGTTTTAGTCAGTAGGAGTCTGACACTGCCCAGACTGGCTCGTATGTGAGGCAGCCTGGCCGTCCATGAGGATTTCCCACTCCTGCAAAAAAAAAAAAAAAAAAACGAAACGTTACTTGTATATCTGTGGTGCGGAGTGAGCAAAGTGAAACGTCACTCGAATGTCTGCGGTACGGAGTGAAGTGTTCGGGGAGACCGAGTTGATAAAAAGGGAGTGCGTCCGCGCAGCGGCGCAGTCGCTTCTAGACAGAATAAGATAGATAACTACTTTCGCTTAACGTCACGCCAAAAGCGGTTACAGATTCGAACGCGGAACGTTGTCAACGTAACTATTTAACGTACAACTATTTAACGAGTGTTGTGGTATCCCGAATTAGGGTAAGTCTTATTACAAACTCAAACACTAGAAGCTTAATTATGTACAGAGATATTAAGTTTTAAATAGCACACAAACCATCAACTTAATATTCATCTACCTTCAAGCACGTATAATGTAGAATTTGAATACGTAGCTTCCCAACTGTTTTTTTCTTACTTTGCTTAAGCTTATGGCTGTCTATAATGTAAACTCTGTTCTGGTAGGTGCCACCACGACAATACTACTACAATGATATAGGTACTTTCTTGTCGTCATCGGTGGTACCCCCCGGCACGGAGGTTATTGAGGCCGCATTTTAATATGCTGGAACGGTGGATTCCAGGTGCTACTTACAACCAGTTTATATTGCGCCTACGGGTGAGACTACGTCCCGATCGGGTCGCCGTACCAGCGGGTCGCCGCACCAGCAAGATTCGCCGTGCCTTGATTTCCTGCGCATCAGCCAACCACCATCTCCGGCCTTAGGGGTGTACTGGTCTCCGCCTGCGGGATACGGGAAGTACCTTTCCCTGCAGAAGTGATTATAGACGTTCGCAATCCACGACCTACAAATTTGTGTGCCTCCGGCTCTGCTAGGCAATAAATATTTGTTACTGGTACACACCTGTTTTAATTTCAAGTCATTACCGTCCTAGTTCGGGTGAAGTAAACGGGTGGAGGCTACAATATTTTGAGAAAAGGTCAAAAGAAAAAGGGATATGGTACCGAACTATTCAGCCAGAGATTTCTCGGGTTCCATAGATAGACTGTAATCTCAACAGAAATTTAATAACTATAGCTGTAAGATTTCGTTCCGGATATATTCCATCAAATAAATTCAACTATATGTATAATGAAGAAAGTTTTGCCTCCAAATTGTGATGACTGTGATGTGGTTGATGATGTTGTCCACATCTTGATGGAGTGAGTGTGTCTGGAATGAAAATACAAGAATCAATATTTTTGGACTCTGTAAAACGTATAATATATAATATTGGCATTTGTAATACAAACCTCTCTTTTCCAATGTCCGATAAAGCTAAACAATTGTTTGAGTTAGCCTTAAGGTAGATTGTAAGTTTTTGTGTTTTCTGTACTAGGCGATGTGGTCGCTAAGCGACAAAGCCCTTTAATTAAATAATAATAATAAAAAACCTTCGAATTCACTAGATCGAGTTTTACAAGTTCTAATTTCTTGTGTGTGTCTCGTGTACGCGTTTTTTTTCTTTCAGTCTATTTAAACCTAGAATTGTCAATGCTTCTTAGCCGAGCTGAAAAGTTTCTTAGTCCAAACTCCATACTCAATACTGTTACTAGTCCTTCGGTACAAGTAACAGATCACCACCTGCTGCGATCCTTACAAACTCCTTCTGCTCTCCTCTTCATACATCAGGTGGCACTCGCGCTCATTAGCTCTTCTGAAGAACATCAGCAATAAGACCTGTATGTCCTTTTCGGACGTCCCGTATCGGCGTTTCACGACGCTGCCGAATGGGTAGCTACTTCAATTGCCTTTGAAATTCCGACATATGGTCATACTTCCGAAAGCCAAAAATGAAGCGGATACACAAAATCTGCGAATGTTTCAGTGTCTGAAACGAGCAAAACATCGAGACCAAAAGACAGACACAATAATAAAGCGGTCTTCTTGGGTAGGTACTATTGCACATGGGTCTGCCATTGCAAAGTGTCCTCGGACGATTTCCAGTTCTCTCGTACCTTCGCTTCTCTTTCGCGTCATTTTTAATGTTACACTCATGTTTTTTTTTAATTCGTTTATTTGTACATTAATATTTTAAATAATTTAGTACTCGGTTATAAAGAAATGTTGTACATTGAGGCACAAAGAAAATGCAAACTGCTGCTTCTTAAACTAGGCCAAGAGCCTGTATTTTAGGAGCCAATATTCCTCCATAAATAGTCAAATTAAGAACAACATTGCAAACATTGTACAATACATTATATTTAAGTGCATAAAGAATCATAAATTTTTTATTTATAAATTACTATAAAGCATTAAGCATTTAAATTATATTATTACATTAGTGAAAGTAATTAAATTATATTATTATATTAGTTAAAGAAATTAAATGCCTTTGAGTCGATCGAGACATGGGCTGTGCTGACTGCAGCACAGCCCATGTCTCGATCGACTCAAAGGTCTCTCAAACTCTCCAATGATGCCAGATAGACTATCGGTGCATCGAGGTGCTGAAGTGTTTCTACAAAAACGCCACTATGTCAGTCCGACTTCAGGACCAGACCTCGAAACCTATCCTTCTGCAGCGGATGGTGAGGCAGAGAGACGTCATTTCTCCGAAACTGTTCACGGCCGCAATGGAGGATGTCTTCAAGGTTCTGAACTGGAGTGGACTGGACCGGCATCAATGTTAATGGCGAGTATCTTCGGTTTGCCGACAACATAGTAGTTATGGCTGAGACTACGGAAGAGCTCAGTAAAATGCTCAATGACCTCAGTAGAGCTTCCGAAAGAGTGGGTCTCAAAATTAACATGGATAAAACTAAAGTCATGATAAACAACCATGTAGCACCCACTACTATCAAGAACGGAAACTCTATACTCGAAGTTGTGGACGATTACGTCTACCTCGGACAGACAATCCAGTTGGGTAGCGCTAATTTCGAGAAAGAGGTCAACCATCGATTCCGAATTGGCTGGGCGGCATTCGGGAAGCTGCACGGTGTCTTCCCGTCTAATATACCACAGTGTCTCAAGACGAAAGTCTATGACTAGTCCGTGTTGCCAGTGATGACATATGGTGCCGAAACGTGGTCGCTCACAATAGGCCTCATCAGAAGGCTCAAACTCACCCAAAGGGCAATGGAAAGGGCTATGCTCGGAGTTTCCTTGCGTGATCGAATCAGAAATGAAGATATCCGCAGGAGAACCAAGGTTGCCGACATAGCACGAAGAATCGCCAAACTTAAGTGGCAATGGGCAGGGCACATTGCTCGCAGAACAGATGGCCGTTGGGGCCGAAAGGTTCTGGAGTGGCGACCGCGTATTGGTAGACGCACCGTCGCAAGGCCTCCTACGAGTTGGACCGATGACCTGGTGAAGGTTGCGGGAATCCGATGGATGCGGGACGCACAGGATCGATTATTGTGGCGACACTTGCGGGAGGCCTATGTCAAACAGTGGACGTCTGTCGGCTGAAATGATGATGATGATGATGAATTAAATGACTAAATTCTATTGTTGTAAATAATTTTATTGTTGTAATGATACTTCTAGAACGACGCATACAAATTTTTGTACAAAATACAGCTAAAAGAGCAAAAAGATCGGTAGAGAAATATGTGAAACAAAAACATCATACTAGACAGCAATTTGAAAAGGAATGTTTTTGTTTATAGTTTTTTTTCAGATGTTCATATAAATAAGGTGCTATCAAGTGTACATTTAAAAAATAGATTGTCTTTCTTATATCTTTTATTTAAAATATCTTGTCCCAGTGGCCAGTGTAGTATAGTATTTAGTTTTAAAAAATCAAATTAGTATTCACGTACGTCATGCCAGGAAGCTTTGTGCAAAATTTCACGCTCTAGTCTCAGTAGATAGTTTTGGTTGTGCATTGATATGTTGTGTAAAAGATTTTAATGAGACTTGTGACTGTTGTTTTCCATAGGTGCATACTTAATTTCTGTGGTCCTACGGCTACAGCTACGTAGAGGTAGCAGTTTAAATTAAAGTTAATGACAAAAAGATTCTATTTGGTTGTCTGCCAATTAACGCGTCCATCACAATGTGCTTGTGTTGTGTTGAAGTACGTCTCACTCGCCGCTGTAAGTGTTGATCTGAGCGCGGGTGCGTCAGTGTGCGGGGGTGGCGGCGGCGGCGAGACAGGGGGAGGGGTCAGGTCTCCGACATTAGCATCACAAACACGCCACGTGATTGTTTTAATAACATTAATTGACAATTGAACGCGACGACTCCAAGTACTTAAATCACTTGCTTTGTACGCAGTCACTGACAAATGTTAACGAACACTAGACTGCTTCTTGTAGCTCATATGTTTGTTTGCTGATCTGTGGAGAGTTTTTATGACATGTTTTCCTATAAGGTTCACGAGAACGTTAACAAGTGTCAACACCAGTCCTCTGCCTTGTTACATTTTGTTATTGTAGATATCCGTTGCATCTGTACCTAAGTGTAGTTCAATCATAGTAAAGTAACGTCATACAGACCTACCACTTTAACGAAATAAAGACCATTAAGCATTTTAAGAGTGGGTTTGTGGCTGTGGCTGGGTTCCTCACTCACCGGAGTGCCAGAGTGCCGGAGTGCCGTCGACACGACGAGACAATTTCACGGTACAGGGTACAGGTGTCGAGTGGCTCGCACCGCCTGCGCTGGATAATGAGCGCCTCCTGACCTGTGCTTGGGTGGGAAGGGGAGGTTGAGGTAGTTCTGAGGGCTCGGGGTGGCGCTGAGGACCCTCGCGCGATATTAAGTTTGTTTTGTGTCATGATCTCACGAAGGGTGACGCTGATTTAAATGCGAAACACCCGTATTGCAGTCTTTTGTAAGGCTGAAGTTTTTCTATTTTAAAAGCTTCACGTTTTTACTTACCTATATGTACAAATACTATATGTATTTGGAATGAAGAGATACACACAAGGGTTTGCATTGCTTGGGAGGCACCTACACCGGGATTTGGGCTGAAGAAATGCTCGGGTGTACCCACACAATGGTAACGCCAGAAGAACACGGTGGAGCATACGGTAGAGATGTAACCAGCTTAGGCAGAGTACCGACGAGTCCTAGTGTGGGGCGATCGGCGGCAATGATCCTTTGCGCTGGGCTCTGGTACAGACCATGGTCTGGAGCGAGGAGGAATGGCAGGCGGTCACCTCCTTCTGCGAAACAGTATCAAATTCTAGCAAAGGAGCACGCGTGAGGTAACGGCCTTCGCGCCCCTGCCGCCAGGATTCCGAACTGGATTTCTCACCACTATAGGCGTAAGCTTACGGACCGCGAAATTATAATCGTACGGGAAGACCGCAGCAGGCAAATATGGCATATAATCGTAGATTATGCACCGAGGGGCTAAAGTTGTGTCTTATGTCACGGGCGTCATATTTAATCTCGAGCGCAATGAAGGATTCGGGATTTAACTCACGAGCAAAGCGAGGGAGTTAATACAAGAATCCTGAATGCAGCGAGGGATTCAAGCTAGCCCAAGGCAAAGACACCTTTAGCCCAGCGGAGGATACTCTACTTTTTACACTTACTTACTGTGAGAAAATAATAGTCATATTATTGACCAGCAGGTCATAATGAAATCCAGTACAACATTATTGACCGGCTGTGCCCCCGGCCCATAAATATAATATGCCCCGGCCACTAATGACTCACTTTAGGTTAAGGTTGCTTGACATATAATTTGACATTTTCGAGCAGGTGGTGTGAAAATGAAGTTTCAGCCTTCATTTGCTACCAGGAATAAAGAGGTCACCTTGGCCGGTGGCGCCTGTGGCGAGGCACTGGGAGCTGAGTGTTACGCGCCTCTGTAGGCATTATTACTTACTCATTATGTCAATTAAAAACTTCTGGTTTTTACACTAGCTTATATACTGCTGATGATTTATGATTTATTTTCAATTTATCTCTTTCAGAGCTGCAGAAGTGAAACAGAACAGAAAAAACCTAATATACCTAGTGCCTGTACCTAGTACCTGCACCTAGTGCCTGCACTTAATGCCTGCACCTAGTGCCTGCACCTAGTGCCTGCACCTAGTGCCTGCACCTAGTGCCTGCACCTAGTGCCTGCACCTAGTGCCTGCACCTAGTGCCTGCACCTAGTGCCTGCACCTAGTGCCTGCACCTAGTGCCTGCACCTAGTGCCTGCACCTAGTGCCTGCACCTAGTGCCTGCACCTAGTGCCTGCACCTAGTGCCTGCACCTAGTGCCTGCACCTAGTGCCTGCACTTAGGATCCGTTCAAGTATTAGGTAAACAGATTTTTGTTAAAATTTTAAATATTAACTCCCCCCTCCCCTTTGTTAGCTCCACATGCTTACATAAACATTGGTACAAGCGTTTGTAAATGTGTCGGTTTCATTATTAATTTATGAGCAGTATAGTTACAAGCCTAGAAAGAAGGAATAGGCTTGGTATAAAGGAAAAAACAAACTTCATTTAAAATTTTGACACAATAATTCAAATTATGATACACGGAACCATGACTCTAAATCTTCAATGACATTGGACGTTCGCTGCTCAGTGATGTGTGTCTGCTCACTTTCTTGTGATTTTAGAACATCGATATTGTTCTCTTAAATAAATAAAAAAATATACTGTTGACGTAATCACCATCCGGATCCCTCCATCCCCCATGCCATAAAAAATAAGCAAAATAAAGATCTCCCCCCACCCCCCTGTTGTGCTAATGTAATACTTGAATGACCCTTTACTAGAGACTGCCGTAACAAGGAAGTGAACATGAATGAACCTAAACTCGACATCACATGTGCAGTACTCTACACACCCGCGCTTTGTCCACGCAGCTCCATGCGGGAGGGCGCCGCCTCGCTCTGGGAACCGCTGCGCCGGCGCGCATGTGCCAGCAGTCGTGCGCCACGCATCACGACGTCCTCTGGTTCCGCCTGCGCTATCTTTACGAGCAATCGTATCGGTGAGATGCTTTCTGTCGCCTTACGTGTGGTCTCCGCGTCACCGAGGCGACAGGATAAGTGGAACACAGGTCGTTGTAAACAGCCTGTCTTGTTGGTTGTCTCAACCATCTTCACGGTTGCTGAACTTGCCAGGGACCGTTGCAGTACTTCTTTTGTCTTATTTATAACAAATCTTTCTTATTATTCAAATTCATTACTGCGTTTAGGTACGCAATAATGCATTTGAAATCGTTTATACAAAATTTACCTTAGCGCACAATGTTGTTGAATGTGCGTGGCCGATAAGAAACCCATCGGACTGTCAGCTTATCTGTCAATATTTATTTTAAGATTTAGATAATATTTCGAAATGTAGGTGTAGATGCCAGGCTGGTAACTAATTTTCTTTTTATTGTAAGCCTATCAACATTAAAAATAAAATAAAACATAGCGATTGACCTCTATCTCATCCACTGGAAAGCGACGATGCAATAAACAGCATATTTTTGGAAGTCTGACTGAATTAGTTTTATACAAAATGATTTGATTTCAATAGACACCTATATATTCACAAGACTATATTATTCACAAGATATTCGTGTTTACAAAGGTTCCCTATCCATTTGCATAAAATTTTAAGACCTAATATAACTTGGCATAATTTTGTTTGTCCTAGTAATATTTTCGCATAACGCTTAACAGCTTACGAATATTTTTTTAAGCATAATTTCTCTAATCATAATAATGATTAAGCATATCATTCTAAAGCATCAATTTACTAAGCATAACATTCTTTCTCCCATTTTCTCACTTAAAAAAAAAATAGCCTCCAAATGGTCTCCAGGGTCCCAACTATCTCTGTACCAAAATTCATTAAAATTGGTTTTGCCATTTAGGCGTGAAGACGTAACAAACAAACTCACTTTCGCTTTTATAATATATGTCAGGATATGTATGTATTTAGAAATATATAAGTATGATTATTATCAGTTGTCTAGTAAGTCTCATAACACAAGCTCTGCTTAGCTTGGTACTAGACGGCGTTGTGTGATAGTTGTGGAGCATTATTATATTATTATTTTTTTTTATTTATTTATCTCAGAACCCTGAGGTCATGGATCTTTGGAAAGCATACGAGGAGTGGAGAGGTACACTACGGCTATCAGGACGATCCCGAAAGTACGGTCAAGATCCTTACCAGCACCATACTGGATTATACATCCTTCTCCCGGCACGTTTGCTCTTGCGAATCTCCACTCAAGCCAGCCAATAAAGGCAAGAGAGAGGTGGAAGCTCTGTTCCTTGTCAGTGTTCACTACGGCCGGCCAATAAAGGCAAGCCGGAGATGAAGAACAAGAATTCTCCCGGGAGATCGAGTCCGTGGGGTCGCTAATACCCAACAGTTCGCCACAAAACTGCATTTTATAATTATTATATTATTGAATTGTTACAGAAACTATAGCTGTGGTGTTGTCTTATGTTTTATTAATTGTACGCCTAAAAAAGGGTAGAAATCCAATCCAATGCCAAGTTTAGATGCACTTTAAAATCGATCATAATAATCATCTTTATCAACAGCCTGATTCACTGGTAAACATTTGCTCAAGTAGCCTAAAGTACAGCGCCATCTCTTGGGAAATTGGGTTACTAATTTATACAAACTAGACGGGTGATGGGTTTTCGGTGGTAATTTTGGATTGCGTAAACCGATTTTAATCATTCTTATTACGAACTTAAAGAATAATATACTTAATAATAAAAATAAGATACTTACTTAAACAAAGTTAAAAAATGCTTGCATATACGGTTAAATTTATTTATTATTTAACTTAGTTCAGAAATTATTTTGTACAACTTTTCAAAAACTGTTCAACTCATCAAGTTCAAAATAATTTTCCCAGAAAGTCTTTATAAAATTCTACTTTTGAGATTTTTTTCATATTTTCTAAACTTAATTGTTTAAAAGTTAGAGGGGGCCGGGACGGGACACATTTTTTTTACTTTTAGAGCAATTATTTCCGAAAATATTGACACTATCAAAAAATTATTGGAATAAACCCCTAATAATTTTTAAATACCTACCTACCTATCCAACAATATATAACACGTGAGGGTTGAAATGAAAAAAATATCACTACCCACTTTACGTGTAGGTAGGAGAAAAAAGAAGAAAAGTGAAAAAAAAATGTTTTATTAGGGGGGTCCCTAATAAAACATTTTATTTACCACTTTGTTGGGGTGATTGATATACATATTAGTACCAAATTTCAGCTTTCTAGTGCTAATGGTCACTAAGATTATCCGCGGACGGACGGACAGACCGACATGGCGAAACTAGTCGCCCTTATGCTACTACGGAACCCTAAAAATGGTCAAATTTAAAAACAAAAGCTGGGCAGGCTGGACTCACCTAATTTGGCCGGACACGTAACTAACAAGCCTGTCTGGGTCCGGCTGTATCCGGACGCCTGGCAACGCTAAGTGCAGTATTGTGCTGTCTTGATAAGTCATTGGTTTTTGTTGTGATACGAGTAATACTAATTAGTAAGTAGTTCTAGTAAAGAATTAATTTCTAAGACCGACTTTTCTTGACTTTAGTGGCAGATGTGGTGAAAAAAGAAAAAAAGAAATTAAACAACCGATCACCTAGGAACCGACTACATCTGATAGTAAAACACTTCTTGTCAAACTGGCAAACGTAACCACTATCTCGTTGTCTTTCGTAATATTTACTTGCTTACAATAGAGTATAGAAAATATATTTTTACATATTAGTTGAACAGGTACTCGTATGTTGAACCAAGATATAAAATATATTTTCCACTCGATTTAGAGCTTGGTACTAGTCAGTATTTGTATCTAGCTATTTTCTAACTTATCTTTCAGTCAGCTTTGATGGCGAAGGTGTCGTTGGTACAAGCTCGTGTAACGTGTCTTTGAGTGATGGAAGGCATTATAATGTTTTTGAAAATGGGACGTATTTTAGAAACAAACAGAGGAACGTCGCGAGCGGATCGCGAAAAGGCGCGAAGAATTGGCGAGAGCGGCCCGCCCACGCGCGGTCCGCCAATGAGCGCGCCGCACGCACGCTATTGGACGACGATTGCCGCCGAAACGCGAGGAAAAAACGCGCTACAGGAAAAACAATGGCACTCACTTGCACGGGCAGCACTCGAGCTTGCTCATTGTGCGGCGCCCGCTGTAACATGAGCCGGCGGCGCTCACCGCCGCCCCCCACGCTGGCCCGGACGGCTCGCCGCGCGGGGGACGGGGCAGCTCAGCGTGCTGGGGCCGGCTGGCCGTCATCTTGTTCAATGTAGTATAAGTTGAAAGTAACGTGATGTCACAGAGTGACACGCTAGTGTGGGGGACGGATGGATGCGTGCGCGGTGTGTGCGCGCTGCTGCTGGTGCGGCGTGCGCACAATAGGTGGCGGGCCTGCCGTGCGCCGCGCGCTCGCCTCACCAACAACAACTATTACATACTTCAGCCATATAAGTACAAATGCATTTATATCATGACTTTCATCATTACTCACACCAGTCATAGTCATTCGCTTATAAAATTACGTAAGGTAGTTAGTAAGATTTTCTTATTGAGTGAGCTTTAAAATGAATGTTCCTTGATAGTTGACAGAAACCTTGCTTACTTAGATGAAACAGATGCACACTACCTAGTCAGCTACTTTATGTTAATCTGTTTCCTATCGTATCTCTCACGCCAAGGGTGGAGTGCTATCATCAGAGTTGGTAGAGCGTCCATCGCAACTGTGATAGTCCAGGGGTCGTAGCGTGGACATGCTTCGCCCCCGAAATCATGTTAAGGGATCGCATAATGTGTGCTATAACATAAGCCATGTCCTGAATTGACCCAGAAGTGACAATGGAACATATTTATTTAAAGCAGAAAATTTATGAAAGAAACTATAAGAAACTTGTTGGTCTAGTGGTTAGTAGCCCTGACTGCTATGCCGGAGGTCGTGGGTTCGGTTCCCACCCAGGACAAATAAATGTTTATGTGATGAGCATGATCATTTGTTCTGTGTCTGGGTGTAATTTATCTATAATATTTTTGCCAACGAGCAATGGAACGCAGCATTCTGGGTGTCAAAAGAGCCGACAGAATGAGAAGCACCACGCTACGTCAAAAGACGGGTATTGTAGACGTAGGAAAAATGGCTGCTAAGCTTAAATGGGATTTGGCGGGTCACATCAGTCGCATGCACTCTGAGCGTTGGGCAAGAGTCTTCATAAAGTGGGTAGCCGAAGACGGAAGACGCCGCCGAGGTCGACCTAGAAAGAGGTGGACGACCTGGATGCCTACCGCGGGGACTGGTTCGAGGTGGCTCGGGAAAAGAATGCCTGGAAGAAGTAGGAGGCCATTTGCGCAGCAGTGGGAAACTTTAGGCTAATTAACCCTTCAGATACCGTCAATTAGAAACACAATAGTAAGACAATAGATGCGCGGCCACCGGTGGTCGCTTGGGGATTCATGAATAAAAAAAAAAACAATGTATGTATTTAGAAATATATAAGTATGCTTATCAGTTGTCCAGTACCCATAACACAAGCTCGGCTTAGCTTCGGACTAGACGGTGTGATAGTTGTGGAATATTATTATTATTTCCTTTATTCATTATACAAACATATAAATTATATTTTTAAATATTTAAATAAAAAATAAAAAAAAACCATTTAAAAATATAAAAAATATTGTCCCACCGGTATCGGGAACAGGGTCCTACTACCTGCGGTCAGGGCTCCAGGGAAAGGAACCTCCTGACTATACGAGCCGTGTCCAGGATTACCGCTTTCTTATTATTATTATTATAAAATATTCTGCAACAATGCCTGTCAGATTTATTGACTGCAATCAGTAATGTCATCATGTTCCTAAAATGCAGTTCTAAAGAAAATCTCTCGGAAAGGTGGAGTTACCGCCTCAGCTCGACTTGATTGATCATTATGCTTGGGTATCCACTAAAACTTGCCGATCAATTTGTCTCACCTTTTTCAACTCTGTTGGCTTCTAGTCAAACTGCTTGCAGCTCAGTAACACTATCTTCCATGGCGCAGCTGTTCGTAGAATTTTCAATGCCTTCGGTCTAGAGTAAAAACATGTGTTAAAAATTATCCGCTATAGGTACACACAAGTACAAGCTTTTGCATCGTCTGCGTACATAAAAATAGCCTATGTCATTCCATTAGAATTGGAGCATTCGACAACTACGGGACAACTTAAAGCAAATCTATACATCTATAAGTAATACATGCATACCTACATACATATAAATAAAATTAAACTACCTGTTTGTAACATTAAAATAAATTTTGACCTTGCTTTGCTTAATACCAAATATCAGGATTTTGGGTCAACGGAAAATACCCTCTTCTTCTTCCTGCCCTTATCCCGTATTACTTGGGGTCTGCGCAACACGTTATTTCTTCCATTCTGTCTTGTCACCCGTCAAACTATCACTAACGCCCTTTTCTTTCATATCACTCCAACTCTACTACTATCTAATCCCTACAACTCCACTCAACGGGAAATACCCTATGAGTTTTGATTTCCTCCAGAGTGTCGAAATGTACGTGTTTTTGCCACATAAACTGAAGTATCTATGTTTTCCGTTAAATTACAAGTTTGATTTTTTACAACTTCAAGAGTCCACAGACCTGAGTATTTGGTTTTAATTCCAACTCAACGCCGCGGCCGCCACGCGTTCCCGAGATACAGGGAACATATTGATAGACAGACAGACGGACGGACAAAAAAGTATATAAGGGTTCTAGTTTTTCCATTTTAGGGACGGAACCGCTAAAAACACGCTAAAAAGTGCAAAATAACTATAATTCTGGAAGTCGGTGTTTCTATAATAGTTATGTCTCTTCGTTATTTAACACCGTCCTCCGAAATTAAACTTATTTTGTATTTTATACTTTTTAGTGATGGTACCACTAAAAAGTACCCCTCAGCCAAACTTAAATAGTGTGCGAGTTCTATAGTAAGGTATCTATATAATTGAATCATTGAAACATTGCATAACAATTCCAATAAGCCAAGCTCAGGCCTACCTTTCGGCATCATCACCAGATCAGTTCGATACATCCCCCCTTCTAGTGTCAGCCAGTTATCGACTGCACGTATAAACAAACCAGTGTTCTGGATCCTTTCCATATCTTCGAAGTTTACCATCAGATCATAACACCACCATCGCCTTTGTACTATTCTTCTGTTTCCGTCATCTGTTCTTTTATTATTGTGTGTACAAAAACTATTAAATAAATATTTCTATTGAACCAACTTGGAACGATATCTTTCAATAAAAAAAATCCTAAGTCGGTCCACTATTGACCGAGAAACCGGTGAACATAACAAAAAATACAATCAGCCGAACATAGAACCTTCTTATTTTTAAAGTCAGTTAAAAACTATCTGGCACACTCTTTCGAAAACTCAAAAAACTAACATAGACTTGGTTGTCATCTGATAGTTTTTTTCCAAACGAAAAATACTTAATTTTCATAAACAAATCGGACTTTATGTATAGAAAACATCGTGAGGAAACCGGCATGTTCTGAAACCAAGCTGGCCGTCCGACCGTCCGGTAACTGTCCGGACCAAGCCCAAGACGTCAACGGCGCGCACTGTTCCCGCGCTCCTCAAGGAGTTGTCAGCAACGGGACCCAGCTGGGTCGAAGCCTACTGGGTCCAGGGTTATCGGAAAGGGAGCTCGAGCCCTGGTAGAAGGAACGGGGTGGGTTTTTAGTCAGTAAGAGTCTGACACTATCTCCCGCTCCACCTAAGAGCGGGGGTTGTCATTGGATGATTTTTGCCTACCGAAAACAATAAATAATAATAATTCCTGGAACCAAAAATTCGAAAACATGTGACCTTCTCCATCTCGCAATGGGCTTGCGTGGTGGATGCTCTTTAATAGACACTTTGATCTCTACGTTTGTTTCTTGTTCGGTAAGAAACCCTGGTACCATTAAGTCTAAATAAATAAAAACAATGACGTAAAGTGTTCTTATCACCTACATGGAAAATAATTATAATGTAACAGTAACTCACACACTTATATATCATGATAGTTTAGTAGACACAATCATGGTACCTACAGGAATTGGGATTTGGGTGGAATTTAGGTACAATACAGGATAACATTTTTGTCCTAAACAATATTTTTAATGTTATACAGAATTTAAAACTCAAAATAGATTGCCAATTTGAAGTCCTTATAATAGTGGAGAACTTAATAATCAATAAATAATAGCAAAATAAAAAATTAAAAAATGCCTTCGACGCATGAAATCTATAAAAAGTAAAAGAACTGGTTAAGACGAGTCGAATGGGCCCAAACTCGACGTGTTTACTAGTAGGCATTCCAGGATTCCATTAGCCATCTCCCAGTTCTAGCATCAGGTCCTCGTCATCATGAAAAATATTTAGAACTGGGAAAGATAAATCTAGTCCAATGAGCGATGAGCCCAAACTCGACGGATTTACTAGTAGGTATTCCAAGGTTCCATCAGCCACTTGCCAGTTCTAGCATCAGATTTTCGTCATCAGGTTCACGTCGTCATGAAAAACGAATAGAACTATTTTTAACATAAATCTAAATGAGTCGAAACTGGATAGGTTTATTAATAGGCATTTATTAATTAAATGTTTTATGCACACAAAAGTACAGAGGCGGGCATTCCAAGGTATATACGTCGTACAGGTACGTACGGTCTGACCTCCGACCTCCATCAATAGACCAGCTTGATAGCATCGGCATGTAGGTAGACATGAGTATTTCAAACATTAGGTTACATAAATATGTGTTTATTAGTAAAGTATATATCCGTTAAGTGTTTAAGATCCCTGCCACAGCCAACAAACGAGCTGATGACATTAAACTCCTGAACAAATCTTCATAAATTTAACGTCAGCTTTCAAATTAAAAAAACCGCATCAAAATCGGTCCATTCGCTGAGGAGCTACGATAGACACACAGACACCTCAAACTTATAACACCCCTCTTTTCCGTCGAGGGTTCATAAATAAATATGTAGTTGTAAGACAAATTTGACTTAGACGTAAGGCGGACTTCTAGTTTGCCTTCGGTCATATGTGTGTGTGTGTGTGCTGCTTTGTCCTTCTCATATTTCTGATTTTGTCCATTCTTACTTTCATAATTATACAGTCCATACTTCTGCGGAATGCGCTTCCCCTTGAAATCAGGACGGCCATCAGTCAGTATGCATTTAAGCGGAAGTTGCGGCTTTATTTTCTACACAAATAGCGGAGTAGTCTCAAAAATCTTTTCATTTTCCTTATATAAATAATATATGTATATTTGTATATATGTAGGTTTATATTATATTAAATATATATATATATATATATATATACCCTTGTTTTCTTATTAACCTATTCTTTTTTTTATGCACCTGCCATGTTTTCTCTTCAACACCATAGGTTGACTGGTAGAGAATGCCTAAGGCATTGAGCCCGCCTATGTACCTTTGTGTTGCATGAAGTTTTAATAAATAAATGAGACAGCGACTGTAAACATTAGATTAACAATATGATTTACCCCGTAGGTCGTCCTACTTACATCATTACCTATGGCCTACAAGATCTTATGTAAAAATTAGGTAACTTCGATATCCGCGAGGTAACTCATAGTATTCGCGTGTATCTCTTAAAGTGTAAGATGCATGATTACCATCAAAATATATATGAAAAAAAATAAAAATACTACTTATATGGTAAAAAGTGGGCTTAAACCGTCGCGATATCAATTCAGAAGATCGTCCGCTGGCTGGCTCGCCTGATTCACGGGCAGCGACGAATGCCCGAGCACTAACCCGAGCCCCGAGCGCAAATGTGAGACGACGACACAGCTCTAAAAACACACCTGACTGACATAAATATCGTATAGACGAGCTCAGAATGACTAATGAGATACATTTTCTTGTCGCTGGAGCGCTCTTCAAACTTTCCAGGCAGCTTTACGTGCGCCTCGTAAAATAGGTTGTGTTTATGGGCAGAGGTGCGCAGGCGCCGGAACGGGTGATGTGCAGTGACCGGCGCCCACGCGGCGTGCTGCGTGCAGAAGCACACTGTAAGCTCTCACCACTGCACTGTAAGCTCTCACCACCACACTGTAAGCTCTCACCACCACACTGTAAGCTCTCACCACTGCACTGTAAGCTCTCATCACCACGCTGTAAGCTTTCACCATCGCACTGTAGTCCTTCCACCGTACTGTGAGCTCTTACCACCACGCTGTAAGCTCTTACCACCGCACTGAAAGGTCTTACTATGGCACTGTAAGTTTATACCATCGCACTGTAAGGTCTTACCACCGCACTGTAAGCTCTTACTATCGCACTGTAAGCTCTCACTATTGCACTGTAAGCTCTCACCACTACGCTGTAAGCTCTTACAATCGAACCGTAAGCTCTTACCACCGCACTGTAAGCTCTTACTATCGCAATGTAAACTCTCACCACCGCACTGTAAGCTCTCACCACCGCACTGTAAGCTCTCACCACCACGCTGTAAGCTCTTACCATCGCACTGTAAGGTCTTACCACCACACTGTAAGCTCTTATTATCGTATTGTAAGCTCTCACCACTACACTGTAAGCTCTCACCACCATGCTGTAAGCTTTTACCACCGCACTGTAAGGTCTTACCACCGCACTGTAAGCTCTTACCACCGCGCTGTAAGCTCTTACCACCGCGCTGTAAGGTCTTACTATGGCACTGTAAGCTTTTACCACCGCACTGTAAGCTCTTACCACCGCGCTGTAAGGTCTTACTATGGCACTGTAAGCTTTTACCACCGCACTGTAAGCTCTTACCACCGCACTGTAAGCTCTTACCACCGCGCTGTAAGGTCTTACTATGGCACTGTAAGCTCTTACCACCGCGCTGTAAGGTCTTACTATGGCACTGTAAGCTTTTACCACCGCACTGTAAGCTCTTACCACCGCGCTGTAAGGTCTTACTATGGCACTGTAAGCTTTTACCACCGCACTGTAAGCTCTCACCACCACGCTGTAAGCTCTTACCATCGCACTGTAAGGTCTTACCACCACACTGTAAGCTCTTATTATCGTATTGTAAGCTCTCACCACTACACTGTAAGCTCTCACCACCATGCTGTAAGCTTTTACCACCGCACTGTAAGCTCTTACCACCGCGCTGTAAGGTCTTACTATGGCACTGTAAGCTTTTACCACCGCACTGTAAGCTCTTACTATCGCACTGTAAGCTCAACTATTGCATTGTAAGCTCTGTAAGCTTTCACCATCACTTTGTTAGCTCTTACTATCGCTCTTTAAGCTCTTACTATCACTCTGTAAGCTCTTTCGATCGCACTGTAAGGTCCTATCATAGCTCTTATCATCGTGCCTTATGTACTTATCATATCACAGCATTATGTTTAGTATGCATTCTGTAACTGACAATTTATTTATGGAAGTAATATAATTAAGTATAAAAAAATAATTTCATTGATTATATCTAGGAATGGATAAATAAAAAGAAAAAAGCGGAAGAAATATGTTTGATTGCGCGCCACGCGTCACAAATAGGGTAGGGTAGGGTAAGTATGTTGCTATGTTACAATACTGCTGCGTGCACTGCCTAAACTCTGCTGCAAACAACGGTTAGATTCGAATTCTTTTTTAAAGAATCGGTATAAAACGTCGTAAACATTAATGGAGCCAATTAATTAGTCGCGATAAAATCTCAGAGCGCCATAAGTTAGTCGCGCAAATCTCGACAACGTTCTGAACAAAAGAAATTGATAAAGAAATCAACATTTCAGATCCATTCGAAGCGCGATTGTTATCTAAGCAAATCCATGTCAGAAACTCGTACAAAGACCGTCAGCATTCACAATTCATGCCTGAGATGTGATCTGAACTGAACTCTACAGTCTTGGTTTAAAGTCTTTATCTGAAGTGGCTGTCGCGGGCTGTGGTTTTGAATGACAGTTTTTTCCTGAGTTCACGTTAGTTTTGGAAAGATTGTGCATCAGTCAGTCGTCAGTGCTCAGTCCTCGAGGAGTTGGTAGTGCGGTGGTGTGCGTGCGGCGTCGCGATGCGAGCGACGTGTGATAGACGTCCGCGGGTCCCGCGCGCGCGCATTCCTCTGCGCCCGCGCACCTTGTTGGTATTCCGTGGCAGCGTCGCGCGCGCAAACCGAACGCGCAAAAAAGACAATGACTTCGTATTTTATACGTCCCTAAAAGTTCCATCAGCGTATTGATACGATTCGTCTGTCCTGCCCTTAAATGATGAGTCCGGACGGCTTTTGTTTTTGAAGGATTTCGTCGTTCTCGATGTCGCGGACATTTTTTAAAGAGCTGCGTTCGCTATATTTCATTAAATGCGTCTTTAGGAGATAACATCGTTCCTCATACATCGAATTTATAAACACAACTCTCTCTTTGTTTTCTAAAAACTTCGAAATTTATGAGATACGAATTGATTCCTAAACGGTCGAACGTTTTTTCGTATATTCTCGAGTTTCGTAATTCCGAAAGATGTAGTTTAGGAAGCAGGTATAGACAAACAGACACGATGTTGGCGCGCTGCGCTACCAACCGAGTGCGGTGCGGTGCGGTGGCGGCGTCGGGTGCTGGTACCAGGAACCGTGTGTTTGTTCGTCTCTTGTTCTATACACAGAGCTTTGTTTGGGCGATGTTTGTCGTAGTCAAAGAGACCGCGAGTCAACAGTGCGCCCGCGCACGGCGCAGCGCTACATGTTAACAAGCGCAGCAGCCGCGCGACTAAGTACACGGAGTTGTTTGTCGCGCAGCAGCCGGCTGGGCTCGGGACTCTGGCGGGGGTCACTTAACTTCCCAAGTCCCGACGACGCGGTGATCGGTTCTAGGGCCTGGTCACATTACCGCGGCGCAGTATAGTTAATGTGAAACAGTACGACATCAGACTGTGGCAAGTTACCGCGTCCCTCGTGCAGATATACGTTCGATGTGTCCAAGCCGACAGTCTTCACGTGGCCATGCAATGAGCCTGTAGAATTTGGAAACATTTCACCGTGAAAACTTGGCTGAAGTAAGCTTGAAGTGGGCTGTCGTTTCAGTGAAATGACTTCACTTAACGCTCATTTCGTCGTAGAATGTTCTGTCGGTATTTGAGCATTGGTTTACTGTAAACGTATTTGGTTTGTTTTTTTAAGATGAATTATGAAACTAAAGTTTTTTAATAATTAAGTAACAGTCCTAACACCAGTGAAAGCTTCCTACACGTGTTGTGCTATTGCTACATACAGCAATCTCCTCATAACAAGAGATAGTGAACAGTTGTCTACAACGTGGCTGACTTCCACCGAGCTAGACGATGATGATGTTATGATTATAAATAGCATAAGGCGCTCTCACGACTGACGTCTGCAGCAGAAGTTACACTCAATTTGAATAAAATCAGAATACTGGTAACTCTGTGCTTTGAGAAGAAGCAGCACTGACATCGGGTTTTAATTTTTTATGTTTTGCAATGGAGACACTCGGAGCTAAGTAATACTTAGTGGACCTTACACATGGGGTTATGCATACCAGACTCGGTACGTAGATAGGTATCAATCCATTACATATTCGTACCATCCAATACCAGTCGGCGACCCCAATGTTTATTAACAGTTTTTTCGGGCAGTTAGAAGCCCCAGTTTATGAACAAATCTTACTCATTTTACCGGAGACACTGGACAACAGCCCCCCTGGCCAAGTTAAAACCGTTTCTCTTGCGTCGAATGCTTCGAGTTGGCCATGCCTGCTATACTTTTGTTCTGACCATGTGACTGAGCGTTGAGATGACGTTGTTCCCGTACAAGTGAAGTTTTCTACTTGCGTTAACGATTGCAGATCATCAACTTGGTTAGGGGTACAGTACAGGTACTTGCAAGTATCTTGTGGTCTCCGATACACCAGATACGCAAGTATCTGCCTTGTTGCCCCGTCACCGGGCTAAGGAGATCTGACATGCACTCACTCTACATACAAAACTGGTATTCAGTTGTACCCAGTTAGAGTGGAATTCAACTCCAATACATTTCGACTAGGTCAGGTTTACGATGAGCTTTAGCAGAGTCAACTAGTCCTGTATAGTAAACCTTCTGTGAGGCCTTTGTGCCTGGCACATGTCAAGAGGCGGGCTCGTGACGCCAGAGGTCGCCTCACCGTTACTTTTATGGCCACCGTCGGCAATTTTGGCGCCACTCTATTAAATGATGTTACTCTGAATACATACGAACAATTGTTTTGGCTTGTTTGCAATAGCTGTTTGTGTTGTGGTGTGCTGGTTGTGTTTTTTACATGGTATTTAGTGGTGTTACGAATAAATCAGAGAACTTGTTTTTTTTTTTAACTTATAAGCTGAAGCCTGGATGGAATGGACAACGAGATAAAGCAGTGTCTTTAAGTCGCGGGCGGCATGTTGAACTCCGAACGAAACGAAAGTTGCAAGTTTTAATTCCGAACGTTAGCGAGGGATTTATATAATTAGCTCCCAAGCATTGCGAGGGAGTTAATAAAGTAACCTGAGTGCAGTGAGGAATTCAAGCCGCCCACGACAAAGACAGCTTTATCCCTATGTCGGATACTCTACTTTTTACACCACCTGTGAGATAATTACGAATTAAGAGAATACATTAAATATCTTGTTCCGCTCTGGGTGGAGCGGTAGGGAGTGTCTAATTTTTACTCACTAACTCTCCTGTGTTCCTTCAGTTACTCTTTGTATGCCAGGGTCACGGTAACTCTTTTAAACAGCCCCGCAGCCTTATAGATAGAGGCGTTACAGTTACATAATATATGGTATGTATTGCCGCGTGTCATACCTAATGTTCACCTAAAGTTTTTATTATTTTTACATAATGAGCCAAAATGTGCAGGTACATAGCAGATTCGAAGCGGAACAGATATCGAAGTCGAAGGCTGTCATCTTCTTAGACTTTCTAGTGTGTGCAACATTGTCGCATTTCTCTTCGGGTACGTAGTTCGAGGAAAGTGATTTGAAAGCGACTTCATCATTATTCTGCGGAGACTAGACGAGGCTTTCCCTAATCAGCGCGGTTCGGCATTCTCATCGCGTGACGTCACTCGCTGCTCCACCACACTCAGCTGATGGTTTTCCAAATATTAACTTCATAACCTATGACCAATGAGACCGATATGTTAGTCTAGCTTGCTATGACTGGTAGCATATTATGTATAACACACTAGGTTTCTTAGATGTTACTGAGCACAGGCGGTAAAAAATAACTAAACAAACTTTTTGTTTGCAGTAGCCGATTATCCTCATCTCATCATCAGCGTACGCACACACGTTTCCTAATCTGGCTGAGAGCACCGCATCACACAAACACAGGCTAGACAAGAAGCGTTGTAGATGTCGCACAAAAGAATATTAATTAGTTCCAGTTCATCGCCGACAGGTGTGAACAGAATCTGAAGTGGTTCACATTCTCATTCAGCTTAGAACTTCACTCTCAAATTACACCGCACTACGTAGATACAGTGTAGTGATAGATAGCGTAGATAAGTGATTTACATTTAATTAACTATTACAGTAGCACTCATTTTAGTTTAAACCTTTTTACCTGTGTACATCAACAACCCAGTCAGGAACATTATAGACTTGTTGTCAATAAGGGCATGTAAGGGCAAGACCATCACCCTGGAATACGCCCAGTTGCTACTGTTACTACAGTGGTCTGAGAGACAAGTGTTGCCGGTGTGACAACGGTTGGACTCGCTGTATCGTGCTAATCTCACGTAATCATTAAAGCTCCGCGCGTCGCCGGACTTCGTGCTACCCTTTTACTTCCTGCGGTATGATAGTATCAAGTAGATATATCGTTGCAACTTACATCAAATACGAATAATTTAAGCTGTCACTTTTCAGTAAATATTATACAAGTATTCATAATGGTTTGTTCTGTTAAAATTGCCTGTGTGTTAATTGTGTGTTAAGGTGTGCCTGTGTCTCACATCTGACAATCACTGGTTTGGTTTATTTGTACGCGGATTTGTCGCACCACACCGCGTCGCGTAGTAAACAGAGGCTGCCTCATTACAATCCCTACTTCCCTACTAATCCCTACTAATATTATACGAATGCGAAAGTAACTCTGTCTGTCTGTCTGTTACGCTTTCACGCAAAAACTACTGAACGGATTTAGATCAAATTTGGTAGGTAGGTAGAAGAGACACTGGAATAACACATAGGCTACCTATAATTCCACTGCTGAGCACGGGTCTCTGCCCGCGCGATATAAACTGTAGTCCACGCGGGCGAAGCCGCGGGCGGAAAGCTAGTTACTTATTGTTATATTGCTTGTGTACAACGTAAGTACTCTGCAAGAAAGATGTTCTATCGCAGCCTCCGAAGGCGTCTTAAGCATTACCTAATAATTTGGTTTCAACTACTTGGCACGTAGTCTAACTGAACATTTTTTTAACTATCGGTAAACTTAGACAAACGGCTTGCATTCACAATCATAATCTATAGTCAATCTGATCCGTGGTTGCAAGACTGGAAAATCTCAGTGTCGGTCGGAGTGTGGCTTTTAAAACCTCAGAAACCCTAGGTGAAAAACGAAATCTGCTCCTTTTTTACAGAGTTCGTAACTAAATAAAACAACTAAGTGAGTTAAATTAATTAATTCATGAATCCCCAAGCGACCACCGGTGGCCGCGCATCTATTGTCTTACTGTTGTGTCTCTAATTGACGGTATCTGAAGGGTTAAACGTTAAAGTGTTTAATGTCTTTAACACACAAATATAAAAGCGAAAATTTTTATGTATTTGTGTGTGATTAATAATTTGTCACAAATTGTACTGAAGAACTTGATGAACAAATGTATAATTATAATGTCTAATATATATTTTTTTTTGGAGTCTCAGTAATTTATTTTAGGACAATAATTAAACAAATGAAATTATAAAATAAACTTAAATAATTAAAAATAATATATACACCAAAGGCCTAGCTAAATATGACGTCATAAAACTCCTCCTCATCGCTGTTGACTGGAAGTGTGCCCAAAAGGCTTGCGGCATTACCACGTTGTATGGCAATGCTTAATCTCTGACCGAGGAAGAAGCCAGCCTTTGGGTCGCGCGAAGTGGCAGGCAACTAAGCGTTTGGATTAATCTTTAAAAAGCATATGAGCACTCGGACCCCACGGCTCAAGAGTTTCAACCCCAAAAGGCTCAAAAATATAACTGCCGACGAGGCTGTTATATTTCCGGCGCTTGAGGTTCTCCGCAGCCGCCGCGGCAGCACCAGCACAGCACGATGAGCTAGGAAGATGGGATGGCGCAAGAGTATCGACTCAGGTAGCGTCCCACACTAAAGGCAACCATCTTCCAAGGATATAAAGACATACCGTCTGGTCTCTTACAATCGTCGCGTTCCAGGCCATGAGGTTACAAAACAGCCAGAACGCCGACAGTGACAAGGGCTCGTCAGATGATGTAAGTGTTCGCGTGCCGCACTTAAACTCACACAAAATCACTCACACTTTGACTCCATGACAGGCCGTGGTGACCGAGGCTGTTGTCAACTTCGCCACAGTGGCAGCGATGAGAAGAACGGCAAGGAGCACCTAGACGTAAGGCAAAAGCTAAGCTGAAAGTAGTATCGTCGAACAAGTTGCCAATATTCGACGTTGGCAGTGCGCGAAGCCAAAGACCTGACTCCCAATTTCCCACAGCCAGCAGGCGCGCATGCTCCGCAGTTGTAGCAGATGTTACGATTAGGTTTTCCTGAACTACTTTGCAGAGCGGCTCATCCCAGCGTCTCTGGAAAGTTGGGTTGTTAGGTGGATTCACTGAATTCGGGCAAGCGAGACTCCAATCATTCATAGCCTCGGTGAAACACGGCATTTTTGAAGGAATCAGTGTGGAAGTTAGAATGTTCCCGATTAATTTATCAGCGCTGTGGACCGAAGATATGAATGCCAGTAAACTAATACTGGTAATTTTGCGGACGCCGAGGCCTCCCATACGGGTGTTTGTGTTTGTATATGTTATGTTATTCCTTCAAGTTCAAAAGACTGAATGGAGTTGTAAATTTTAATTTACATCGAGATCAGACTCAAAGCTCTTCGTAATTTTGGACTTACCCATCTACAAAAATTTATCATAAAACAAAAAAAATTACAGTGTGTAATTTGTTAATTGTCAGTTAATTGATTCAGCTATGTCCTACTTTAAGATCAAATTACAAATCTTTCCAAGTCATCATGGAGCACAGGCACGGTTTGATTAGTTTTCATTTAGGCGCCAGGGTGCGGAAGTCGGAGGTTTCTTTTGGTTATTTATACATAAACAGGAAATAAATAATTTTAGCATATCGTCTCAAATTGATTTTTTTCCACTCATATTGTGTGACATGACTTCTATGACAAAGAATACGATTTATGTGCCTCACCTTAAATGGCATAACTGTTTCTTTGTCCAGTTATACAGCTATATCTTACAAGATCTTAAGAGGGTCCTTTTCAAAAATGGTTTAAAAGCTTGTTACTTCATTTAATGCAATCCAACGCAATGTTTGACGAAAAGGCAACGCAAAAAAGAGAGATAATGCCTGAAAACTCTGTTAGTATTGGGTAATTCCGAGATTTACTCGAAAATTTCACAAAACTTGCTCCAGGAAATAGCTGTTATTTTTAAACCCAAAAAAGTTTTTGAAAAAAGTTGTCGTCATTTAGAATCTTAATAAAATTTGCAAGGTCTCTAGAGGATTACTTTTTTGACTTTTTTCATTTTTAGGCAAATTATGAAGTGTCAAAGTTCATACAAAATAGGTCATTTTCAGAGTTTTTACTGGATTAGTTTTACACAAATTTAGAAATTGGTTTCTTTAGAAACCTAGATAATATTTATAAGATACTGTGTTTCCAAAATATCTAATGAAAAATGTGTAATAACATCATAATCAGTTATGAGCGGTTGTATGAAAAACAGTGAAAATGTGAGTCATGATGCACCAACTTAAAGGCAGAAGACGACGGAATCAAGAGCGAGTGAAAGAAGCTCGATCATTTTTCAACTTCTCTTAGATAAAATTTGTGAAGTCAAGACGAGAGCTAATGAGAAAGAGAGGTGAGTTTGTAAATTTCTAACTAACGACTTACCTCCGACTAACGAAAAAAAAAAAAACTTAAGACTTTTTGAAACGTAGTGATCGATTCAAAAAGTCTTAAGTTTATTTTGTTCATACATTCAGATGTAACCAAGTATGTTGACATTATGCAAAAAAGCTTCAGAACCAAATAAAAAGAATTAGGTAGAGAAGAAGGCGAGTAGCGAGCGAATTGTGCTCAAACTGTAATGTTTAAAACGCAATCCTGTGTTTTCAGTTGCCCTTTAACTTCCAGGGTTGCGGTGACTTATTTGAATTATCCCAGCCAGCACAGCCTTCGTCAGGGTAGTAGTGTGGCAGACTGTACCTAAGTACCTATCATGATAGGCATATGCCGATCGGCTTGCGGACCAGTGGACTCTGCGCTGAGGTCTTTTGAAGTCCGTTCACCCTCGGGTACTAACCCATTCCCGAGACTCTTACAACTTTATATAGTCGTCCAGAACAACTTTCAAAGCATAATTTAGCAACTGATGAACTGGTTTGCCCTGAATACTCTTACACTAAAGGATAAGACAAGCTTTTGAAGCTTAATAGCTATTCCTAGTCTTATGTTGGAAAGAGTGCCTGGTGCAGTGGGAGTGGTTGTGTAAGTAGTACTGTCGGTTCCCAGACGCGCGTGCACTATCACGCCCGCATCGCCGCCGCGTTGCGCCCTGCCTCACCGACTATCGATGATGATGCTATCTATGCTCTAACTGAACTGTTCGTAGTCTTAAGGACGCTATTCATCTCTGGCAGCATCCGAGATTTAGAAACTCGGAGACGTACTGTACAGCAACTATTGCAGGAATTCCAATAATTAGCACTTTAGAAGTTATGTTGACTTGGTAGGCGATCCAGAACGGCGAGGTTAATTTGAAACCTAGTAACGAACCAGACTCTCGGCGACTCTTGTTTGTTTTTTGAGTATTTTGTAATTACCCAAGTAGATGCCGAAACTCATCCTTACTTAAAGAAGCACGTACGAACTGAGTAGTTGAGTAGATCCTTACAAGTGCGACTGCGTGCAATTAGGTAGGCTTCGTGAAGCCGTAGTGTAGATACATGTAGTGGACTGCCAGTACAGTATTTGCGTGGTATTCGCTGCGACGGCGCTGCGTCGTGCGGTGGCGTCGCTTGCAGTTCTGTCACGCGGCGGCGACACGGCCCGAATGTTGCGTGCACACATTAGCGCGAGTGTTCTCACGTCGCGTCGCCGGCTAGCGCGAACCGCACCGTTAATCAATCGCCGAGCGTGGGAGCCATGCGCCACGTGCGACATCGCCCCGCCTGCACCCTCCGCACTCCGCACACTTGACATAACGAGTGCTGGCTCCAGAGGACGGTGGTGTGACCACCTCCTGACCATCGCTGCTATAAAGTAACCACTATTTATGGAGTATCCAGCATGGGTGAGTGACGTGGGACCGTGAAAAACGGCGCGAGTCGAGGCGCAAGCGCAGCATTCTGTGCGCAGGCGCGAAATACGAAACAATAGCGGTTTAAAATACAATGAGTGCGACCTGAAATACATAACATCAGCGACATTCCCGTCACGACCGCGCGCTTACCTTTTTCGACTATTTTGTTCGTGTCCGCGGCGTAGGAGCCGATCACGAGCCCCGACCTCTCTCCTTATTAATAACGTGGCTTGAATTGAAGATTCAGTAAATATTGCGTTATGAGCTGCGACCGCTGCGCCTGCTCCGCCTCCCCGTGCTGGCCACCGTGGGTGTTGAGTCCCTCACCAGCCCCACAGCTGCACAGCCGCCTCTCACAGTGGCAGTGTCCCACGTCTCATCCCGTTCCTCGCGCTTAGCATGCTTGCAGTGCGTCGCGTCGTCTGCGCGCGCACATTATTTATGCGCTCGTGATTAAATAAAGACGTCGCCAATGCAGCGATGAGCCATTAATTGCTGATCGCAATTCAGCGTGACGATGGAGACACGACCGCGGCCGTGGCCCGCACATCCTAGCCTAATTGCCGCGGTCACACCCGCTTAGCATACATTACAATAGGAATCAGCTATTCCGCCGACGTCTTCGATGCCACTGTCAAGTGCGTGGAGATCCCGCGATTATCTGTTCTAAGATGTTGCGATTGAGGCGTGTTCCGGGCGGCGCGGTGCGCGCTCCTTACGACGTCGCTTGAGCCCAGCGTCTGGAAGTGGATACGCAAATTGTCTAATTATCGTGTTGGTCAGAAAGCGGGGTGAGGTTTTAATAAGAATGTTGTGCCCGCGTTGCTCCACTCATCGCTTCCGCTCCGCTCCGCTCTGTTCTGCTCCCGCTCCTCTCGCCGCTCCTGGCGTCATGTTATGAGCCTATATGTATGGCTCGTTCGTACTCTTGATCGATGAAAGACTGCTTTATGGCGTTTACGAGCGGCGACATACATTTTTTGTGCTATATTTCGCAGGTGCTATTTTATTGGCTCGAACACGAACTCTGAATACGTTCAACTGTACCACGCCTATGGTCTAATAAAGGCATTTGTTTAATATGTAATTAGGTATGTGAGTAAGTTTTATGTACTAAATGATCTGACTTCATTTGTATTAGAAGTCCATTTATGTTGGTTGGTGTTTATTTAGCAGTTTGTCAGAACTTAGAAGGAGCGACGCTAAGAGAGCGCATGCAGTGCGCGCTAGAACTGAATGTTGATCGTGTAGTTGACATATTACATTACAATTATCATCATGTCGGTTCTCAGTGGCTCGGTAATGTACAGCTCGATGCTCACAAATCAGCCGAGGTTAATTTTAAAGGGGGGGGGGGATTGTAGTTTATATGTCTGGCTGTATGTATTTTTATAACGTATGTTCGCCGAATCAATGTAACCTAACCGTGTTTGGGATTTAGGTACCATTGAGCTAATCTGATGATAGAAGGTAGGCACATAAACTCCGTAATAAAACAATGTATCCTAGCTATAACTTGGCGTAATGGAATTGTCATGGAATGTTTTAATGATTAAATAATATAGAACTTGTACAATATTTTGCCTACAGTGTGCTTTTAGTTGTACTACAACTAAAATGTATAAAATAAAAAACTTTTTTAGAAATAAATACAACCGACATCAGTCAAAACTTCGTTTTTTTTACAACTTCGTGTATCGCAATTCCGTCTGTTGAGTGACACAATTCATCTTGAAATTTGTGATAAAAGTTATGACTGATTGTGTGAAGAAAATATGGTAAAAATAAGCTTTATTAAAATGAATAGAAGCTGTTTTTGGTTCTGCGGAAAATGTCGCCTCAAGAGCTCTACAGAAAGAACAAGAAAACCGATTCCAGAGTAAATCAAAGCAGCAAGGACCAGGTGGTGCTTGTTTAATCTGTTAACGTCACCTTCTCTGGTTTCCTTCCGAAGACTACCATTACACAGTCTATTGGTGTCCCGTGGTAAGTACGTGAGGCAGCAACACGGAGGGGGGGGGGGAGGGGGAGGCGACCCTTATCGCCGCGTCACGCTCACGTCACCGGAAATCACATTTTTACGTCTTCGGCGGCGGCGGCCGAGCACGAGACGTGCGCCGCACTGCCAGGACTCTGCTCCGTGGGTTCTAGGAACCTAACACTTGTTAATAACCGTTTACACTTCTTTGAATGTTTTTGTTTTTTTTTTGGTTTGACAAAAAGTTTTCTGCAATACAATGTTCATTTTACCTTCAACGGAACAGTTTTAGAAGTTTATAAGAATTGCCGGACTCTGTGGAAATAGGTTCTAACCATGTATTGGAATTCTAATGTTATAATAGGTCTTTACCTATGAAATTGCCGTTTTGTATGAAAAAATTTAAACGAATTTTTTTCATGTATTTTTTATTTGTATTAATCGAAGTAATCACCCATGCAATCAATGCATCTTTGCCAACGCAGTGTCAGTTTATTGATGCCCTTCTTAAAGAAATCAGCAGGACGGGAGGCAACAAATTCTTCAAAGGCATTTTGTACTGCCTCTCGGGTATTGAATTTTTTTCCCGCCAAGAAGTTATCCAAATTCTGGAAAAAGTAGTAGTCTGTAGGCGCAAGGTCTGGTGAGTAGGGTGGATGACGGAGAGCTTCCAACCCCAGTTCTTGAAACTTGGAGACCGTCTGCTGTGCAGTATGAGGTCGCGCGTTGTCGTGCAGGAGCAGCGGAGACGAGCGATTGGCCAATGCTGGTTGGAGATGTGCCAGCTTCTCCATCATTGTGTTCAGTTCTTCACAGTACACATCTGCAGTAATGCTCAACCCGTTTGGTAAGAAGCTGTGATGAATCACACCGGCGCTAGACCACCAAACAGTGAACATCACTTTTCTAGGGGTAAGTTTTCGTTTAGGGCATTGTTTAGGTGCTGAACCAGGATCCAACCAACTTGCTGAGCGCTTGCGGTTATCAAACAGAATCCATTTTTCATCGCAGGTAACAATGCGGTTCAAAATTCCTTAATTTGTGTGTCTGTTGAGCAGTGCAAGGCACGTCTCGACGCGTACTTCGCGGTGGCGATCATTGAGTTCGTGGGGCACCCATTTGTCAAGCTTTTTTACCTTGCCAATTTGACGCAAATGGACCAATATTGTTTTGACGCTAACGTCGAAAGCTGCTGCTAATTCAGCCGTAGATTGTGTATCATCAGCTTCCACAATCGCCTTTAATTCGTCGACCAAAGTCTTCGGACGACCGCGAGGTTCATTGTTCAGGTCGAAATTTCCAGAACGGAAGCCAGCAAACCAATAACAGGTGGTGCGTTGGTTTGTAGTGTAAGCTCCGTACGTAAACGTCGTTGATGTTGCTTGCCGCTTGTGCCGCGTTGCTGCCACGACGGTACTCATATTCCATAATTACTCGAATTTTTAATTCATGAATCCCCAAGCGACCACCGGTGGCCGCGCATCTATTGTCTTACTATTGTGTCTCTAATTGACGGTATCTGAAGGGTTAACGGATAAACGATGACGAAAAAGATTGAAATGCGATGAAAATGTAACACTAATCAATAAACAAATGACTACTTTTGGAAAAAAAAAATCATGTTTTAAAATAAAATTAATTTGCAATTAGAATTCTTAGCCAAACAAAAATTATTTTGATTTGAAATGGCCAGTACTGCAGAACGGCAATTTCATAGGTAAAGACCTATTATTAAAACCGAATTAGTTTGCGTTGCTCCGTCGCGGCCTACACAGAAAAAGGTGGCTTATCATAATTTTCTCTTCTTTTGCCTTAGTAGTTACTTTGACATACAAGAAACTATTCGCATTATGCAGAATTGTTTGCTTCTAGACGCAGCAGTTTAGGCGGTTCCTACATTTTCGATCTGTGTATGAATGAACGTAAAATTGATATTTAGAAGAAAAAAAATAATTTTCCTGGTTGTTTGAACAGCACGAGCAACAGCACTAAGTTAGGACGCGTCGCCTGCGCAGCGCGGTTCCTTCCTGCACGTCGGACCGCAGTGCGCCGGTGCGTGCTGGAGCACGTACGACACTCGACGTGGCTTCCTGCGCCCGCACTGCCTCAATAGTAGGGTGTGCCTCCTTGAAGGGCTTACAGGACAGGGAGCGATACTACTAGCAGTCTAGATAAACAACACAACAACTTCGTAGGACAAGAGATAATACTAGGGGCATTCTAGATAGACAGCAATGTCACAAGACAGGACACAATATTAGGAGAGTTCAAGATAAACAGCAATTTTGCAGGATAGGACACAATACTAGGAGCGCTCTAGATAAACAGAAACTTATTGGGTTGGTTCGCATGTAATAAGTAGGAAGATGTATTTGAAATCTTTTCACTAAGTTACTTAAATGTTCGGTTTGTGTTGTCAATCATACGAAAACTGAATGCGATCACCGACACTATTGTCCTTTTCAATGTTGTAATTACAAGCTTTTATTTAGTTTCACCTGTCCCGATGTTTGTCTGTCATCAAATCTTGAAAATTAAATTTGACCCACTTCCCGGTTATCGATTGAGCTGAAATTTTGTATGCATGTGTAAATCAGATGACAATGTATTTTGCATTTTGACATAAAGCTGATTTGATGATGAAACCGGAAATTGGTAGTTAAACAACACAACCCCTTCGATTTTGGGCTCGTTTAATTCGTTTTGACGAGTATTAATTATATTGGTATACCGAGCTATGAAAGCTTGAAAAAATGATTTTCATTAAAAGCTTCTTATTTAATTACAATCGATCTTTCGGGAGATAAGTAAAGTTAATTCTCATAATCATAAAGCAACCAGAAGTTGTGACTGTAGGAAAACATTATGTTAATTTCCAACTGATTGACGAATGCAGAAGGTGAATATGTGGACACAGCAGCGACACACGTTGTTATTACGGCGTCTCCACCTAATGTATGAAAAGGAAACATAAACAGAAGTTTTTGTAACAAAACAAAGCTCCCACGGGCCGAGTCGGAAATACAGAATCCGTGGTGCATATCAATGGGATAGTGTTGAGATGTCGCGTATGAGGAAATACTTCTCAACTTACAAATAACAAAAAAAAAATGTATGGCGTATGCTTTCAAAGAAATTCATTCATTTAAGGAAGGATCAGGAAGATCAGTAATAAGTTGAAAGAAAAACGTAAAGCAGCAATAGTGTGCGCGAAAGTTCTGAACCTGGCACTGAGTAGACTGAACACATAACAGGAACGACGAGAGCTGCACATTCAGTTGACACGCGTCTCCCAAAGCTGCAACCAGTGAAACGTAAATCAATCATAACTAAAATTTGACTTGCCCAACAAAAGATATTTACGATGTGATATTAGACGTACGGTTAGATGTTGTGCGTCAACACCTGGACGAGCGGACACATTTGCATGTATAGTGATGCAGAGGGGAGGGCCGTCAGTAAACGAATGATAAAAACACACATATTCCAGTGATAACGACGTAAATTAATGAATTATGTAGCGTATGCGCGCGCGCACGATCGGAGCGGTAGTGCGCGGCAGTCGCCGAAGCCGCGGCCACACCGCGCCCGCCGGCGCCGCTGTGGAAGTTTTTGTAACAATTTAGTTAATAGCTGAATTAATTAACAATTAACGCACTAAATCGACAAAACTGTTTTTATTCTAGAAACATTTTGTGTGTAATTTAATATATTGATTGCGGCGCACTCATAATCATATATTTAATTAGAAATAATGCGATTACCTACTAATATCTACAGAGACGGGAATTGATCTGATAAATAACGAATTTCATTAAATGTAGCACAAGAATTTATTAATTTTATAATCTATGGAGATTTTTTTGTACTTTTTTGTGTATTGACATTTTGAGCATGAATGATTTAAATGTATTATTATTATTTTTTGTGTTTGTTTTGTGTATTGACATTTTGAGCATGAATGATTTAAATGTATTATTATTATTTTTTGTGTTTGTTTTGTGTATTGACATTTTTTTGAATCATTTAAATGTAATATTATTTTTATATTGATTTTATTGAAATAATGATTTGTTATACGAGTAATTAGCATGTATACGTAAAATATTTGTACGCCAACGACGGCTAGACATAGCGTTTCTTTATAAAAATAATGAACATCTGTACCTAAACCACCTATGTTTAACAAATAAAAATATTTGTATTTGTATTTGTACAACCTGCCTACGTAAGTATCATTTATACGTAGATTAGGTAGATTGTTTGTTATAATGAATACTTGTAGCTTATTTCGCAACATAGGGAAATGGCAATATGCTATTCATTTGGAATAAATAGCGATATTTATTTTCTATATTTAACTTATTAATATATACATTTTTTATTATTGACATAATTATACATTTACAAAAAAATACAATTAAAAAGTTGCCCAAAGAGAGCCTAAGGTGCCTAAGGTTTGTTTAAAATAATCTGAATCAATGAATGATTGTTACCATGGCCTTCGACCCTGCCAGCTCCGAGTTTATGAGCTGTAGGGTAAGGGACCGCTGACGAAGTGACGAACGCTTGAATTATAAAAATCGAGCTACCATTGAAATAGACACGAGTTGGGGGCTGTAGTTTTCGACTCACAGTGTGCACGGAGCTTAGTCTTATACCAATCCTCATAAATTTAAATAAATACATATGTCATGCGGAGTTTCCTTCGTCACCGACTGCCTCATTACTATGGACCTATTAAATATTACCTTTAGTCTTTACATCCGAATTATGTTAGTATTATAAATATGTATCTTAGGTTGTGTAATTAAGGTCGGTATTAGCGTGCGCGATCGCCGCGTGATGGATCTGCGGTCCGAGGTGAGGAATGATTGACGCGCTCGATCGCATCTGAATAATGCGAGTCGCCTGCCCAACATTTCCATGAATCGCATGAATATCAAACGATGTTTGTTCTTCTTATTTTTTGTTTTACTTTTTTAGACATAATTTGCAAGAAACGCTATTATAATTGTCATTAGCTTTGTGTCAACTTTGCTCCGAAATAAATTGCTTTGATTTTATGAAAAAGCATTAATGGAATCGTTTTGTATATTGATGGTCAACACTACAATGTGACATCTTGCTTTATTTACATTTAGGGACTTTTGTAAAAAATAGCTCAGAGTTTCATGTAACTGAAACCTACTCATTAATTTACTTTTGATTTGAATGCATTTGATTCGTCGTCGACTGCTGCGGACAAGTAGGTACAGCTTCAATATTTATAATTCTTGGCGTTTACTGGGCGATACAATGACGTGTTAACATTTATAAATATTCGTGATCACTGAGTGGGTAATGTCCATGATGTGGCGACCTTCGCGTCCAAGGTCCTGCTGGGCACAGCGCTGGAGCGTTGGTCGCCGCCGGCGCACGGCTGCGGCTGCTTGTGATTCCGGCGCGGCTTCGTTCGACGAGTTATTACCGCGAGCGTCGATTGTGATTCCGCGGGCATGCGCGCGCGCACCGCATACATAGCAGCTGGACGCTTTAGTGCCTCCGTGAGGCTTCACAATGTTAGAAAACTCCGAATGTACGTGCCTCGCTCCTGTAGCTACGTGCGCGTATGTACCGACAGGCACCGACTGTACCGACACCTACCACCGCTGAAGTGACGGTACTTGAGCGGCGGACCCACCGAAATAACTGTTCCGGATACTCAACTAATACCAGCCCTTTCTATTTTCAGTACCATTTCACGCATTCTGAAGAAACTGTAGGAAACGTAAACCAACTGGAAAGCAACGACGACGCGTCTCCGAGCTATTGTGTGAGTAAGGACCTCAAACGCCAAAGTACCTATGTATGTTTCGAATAAGTAACAATTGGAATCATATCTGTAGCTATCTTAAAATCTACCAAATGGAGTCCTGGATGTACTTATATTGCAAACATTGACGATCGCCGAAAGATGTCGCCAAAAGATTCCACAGGGTTCCATATTCAGCCCAGATCGTCATCGTAATAATTTGGTGATCCTTCTGTTGCGAGCAACTTACTATTTACTATCGTCTATATTGGATTTAATAACATCTGCATTTCTGTAATTATAATGATAATATTTAATATCAGTACGGTAGGGTACCTAAATACAACGGCATTTTCAGTATGTCTAGATTGGTCTACATCGTAGGTTACCTACAGGTCAGCTCGTTATTTTGTTACTTTCGTACTGCGGGCTTTGTTAGATATAATCTAACGCATAGCATTGCTGAGCCAAAAACCACTGTTTATATTTAGTGGTTAAATAAAGTGGAAAGCATTGAAACTGCCTGCTTTGCTGATAAATACATCAGCCGGGTCATATTTTGATTCGTGTTGTCACTTTGATAGCTTCACTAATCCGTTTCTACACTAAAATTGCAGCCAACAGTCAATCGCCTTAATTCACTCCGTTTGCTTACTTACGACTCTAGAGAATAATTTAAGTGACGGGAAATGTTGATGAAATAATCAGCTAATCTGTTGGTAGTAACAAGTAGTGAGCATGTTGTGATACTAGCAGATAGCAGGCGCGCGTGTGATGTGCAGTACACGCAGTAAGTCGGCTAGGAGCTCAGCTTGCAAACGCATGACGCGTCGCTGGAATTAGAATGGACGCGACTGACTGACTATGAGCGTCAAGTGATCCATTCCCATAGTCTACGATGATTGACAGACAGGCTAGTACGTGCTTCGATGACTCACGTTGCTTTTTCCTTTGTCTAATTCGTACGAATTTGGAAGCAATTTTTCTGTGGAACTGTCGATGTGGTATGTGGAAATATCAGGGTTTGTTACCGGTCTGTCCGGGCTTTAGGAGAGCTCTTTGAATACCTGTTCGTTGGGAACCGTATCCTAACCTATGCGACTGATAATGTTTTGAAGTATTTTGAAGGATTCTTCAAATATGTGAACTTGCTGAATTTGAATCCAACGTAGGGATCCAAAATCTATCTTGTAAAGTCAAAGGATGATCAGTAATAATTCGAAAATGACGGTGGACGTCAGCAGTATTAGCTTTCTGTTTTCACTAGAAGCCAGATCCTGGCTACTTGGACGACTACGGCTGTGTGTGCTCTGCCTCAAGCTGAACATCAGCTGGCTTCAGTTCAGTTGTGTCGCTGCTCGCTGCGGCAGTTCAGTAGACTATGGTAGAGCGGGATCTAGTGAGTGTGCGTCGTACGCGTGTGGTGTAGCGAGCGGGTCACGTCGTGGTTATCGCTGCACATCGCGCTGGCGCCACGCCGCCGTACCGCCGCCGCGCCGCTGCCGCACCGCACCGCACCACTCCGCAACGTCTCATGCAAATCGTGTATTTTTATAGCGCTTCACGTAATTGAACCGTACGTGATCGTATATTCGCGTCCTCTGCTCTTTGAGGAGACCGCGGCGCTTATTTAGACTTTTTTCCATGACTTGTTTACCTCAAGTAACAGCGGCGACCACGTCATCGTCATAAGCTCGGCTCTTGTTTTTGAGTTCTGTTCGCATGCGTCGCGCTATCGCAGGAACGTATCCGACATGTCAGCATCAATCATCGTAGTTTATTCACCGTTGGCAAATGTTATAAGCTGTACTAAATTCAGAGACAATGACAGGACTTCAAATGAAGTAGAATTATCTATAGTTCTTATTGTAGGGGCTTTTAAGCAATAAGAAACGTTATAGTTAGTTACATGTTATATATGTACTTAATTATTTCGTGTTTCTGTTGCTTATATGCTCTCGTGTCACAGATCTCGTGTTTTTATTTTTTTTTGGCGACGGGGAAAATCATCTTTGACAAAACCCGCTCTTTGGTGGAGCGGGAGATAGTGTCAGACTCTTACTGACTAAAAACCCCGCGCCGTTCCTTCTAGCCTTCATACCGGGGCACGAGCTCCCTTTCGGATAACCCTGTCCCCAGTAGGCTTCGACCCAGCTGGGCCCCTCCTGCTGCTGACAACTCCTTGAGGCGCGCGGGAACAGTGCGCGCCGTCGACGTCTTGGATTCCATTACCGGACGATCGGACAGCGAGCTACCCATGGCTCGCCGTCCGCGAGCCCGCATCTACGGTGGCCGGAAATCGGGATCGGAATCCCGGCGACGGCGGCGAGGGCGCCGTTGCCTGATGCGGTCGGCCTCCTCCTTTGCAAGCATTACTGCTTCGCAGAAGGAGGCGACCGCCTGCCATTCCTCCTCGCTCCGGACCATGGCCTCGACCAGGGCCCGGCGCGAGAGGTCTCCGCTGCCGATCGCCCCCACGAGCTCCGACCTCGACGGTGTGCTCCACCGTGTCCTCCGGGCGTCTCTTTCGCTTGAATCCGATGCAGGTACCTCACGAACTTGCCATGTCCGGTGAGGACCTGCGTCATGCGGAAGGTGAGGACGCCGTGAGGTCTTTCCAGCCACGCCTCAAAGAGGGGACTTACCGACAGATCTCGTGTTGATCCACGATTCTGTTGGCGTCCACTACGCTATCTAAGCGGATAGCGTAAGCAGGCCATAATATCTGTGATAGTAGTTAAGAATGTAGCTGACGTACGTTTGCCACACAATGTTACATTAAACTGAGCTAATCTAGAACATGCAAAAACAATTTCATAAACAATAAATTCGTGTGCGGCGAGCGCCGGCGCATTTCTCCGTGATCCACCAGATTAACGGGCTGTGCTCGAATTAAATTATTTCTGTAGCTCGGCAGCAAAAGGTCGTAAGTCCCCAGCTCGCAGTTCGGCGCAGCGACGTTTCGTGTCGGTGCGGTGGTGGCGTCGCCGGTAGCATTCGCTCGATATGTATCGCGGCGGTATAATATTGCTCGGCGGCTTCGCTCGCGAATGCTCGCCGCCGCTTAATGCCCAGTTAATGCGGCACAACTGCTGCCCCAATTGCATCTGATGAGATTACAAGCTCGCTAATTTGATTGTTCTTGGTAATCTCTGGGTTTTAAACATTCAGGTCGATGTTGTTCAAAGTGATTTCAAATTATTGTAATGTTTAGTTTAAGCTTTTCAATAACGTGGATTTTACCGTGTGTGTCACCGACGCGACGCTGGGGGCGGCGCGGTCGGGCACATTTGATGGGAAGATACTTGCGAACTTATAAATTAAATTTCACGTTGTGTCGATACTAGGTACTGTTAAACGTTAATTAAGTTCATAAATAATAAATAAATATTTATATATATATTGGCACGGTGAACCCGCTGCAGCAAAACCAAAAGTATGAGAATATGTTTTTTTTTTTAATAATGTAATTCTGTTGCGAGCTCAGGAGCCGCTGCGGAGCGATGCAATAGTGCCGGAGGCGCGCCAATCAGTTGACTCACTCCACACACATTTCGTCAAGTTTAGAACTTGTATTATGTAGTACTTACCTACTAATAAACATACAAAAAATTTCACAGTTTTTTATAAGGTTATTCTTCCTAGGGCATTCAAACTCGGATAGTTATCAACTCCGGAGCTAGTTACACGTAGTACGGCTTCGAAGTTGACAACTTTTTTTTTTAATTAAAAAAAGGCCTTTTATTTTAATCAATACAAGTCGGAAGTGTTCCTCGAAATTCTAACGGTTATAATTTCGAGGAACACTTCCGACGTCTGGCTCCCAAACTGAAACGGACTGGGGCTGCCCTTAACCCTTCAGATACCGTCAATTAGAGACACAATAGTAAGACAATAGATGCGCGGCCACCGGTGGTCGCTTGGGGATTCATGAATTAACCTAACCTAGAGGTAAAGGGCTAGCCTTTTGCCGGATGCTCCACGCCGTTCTTGTGAAACGTTGGCTCCGTTGTTGTGAAAGCAATCGGTGGCCAAGCTGAACGCATGCCAGAGGGTCATGGCCAGATGTTGTGGGGATCCCGTACGGTCTCCTACAAAACAGTGAACCTCCTTGCTAGCCTGCCATCATGGGATCTAGAGGCAACAGTCCTTGCAAGCATGCACAATTTGCGCATAGAGATGCAACGGGACAGACACAGAGTTCCGGCGGGATGTCATGGTAAAATGGGAACAGTGTCTGTCGTTACCCAATGCCAAGGCCAAGGCCATAATTATAGTGGTGAATCCTCGACGTAAAAGCGTCTTCACCTTCCGCATGATGACACCTCACCGGACATGGTAAGTTTGGAAGAAACGCTCAGGTGTCACCATTGTGTAGACCGCCCGGAGGACACGGTGGAGCATATGGCGGAGCTATGCCCCGCTCAGGCGGAGCACAGCTGTGCCCTTTCGCGCCGGATCCTGGTACAGGCCATGGTCCGGAGTGAGGAGAAATGGCAGGTGATTGACTCCTTCTGCGAAGCAGTAATGCTAGCGAAGGAGGCGCCCGCACACATAAGGGAACTTTCCTCACGTCCCAGCCGCCGGGATTCTGATCCCTATTTCCACTCCGGATTTGAAAAATGCTTAAAATCGCTCCGAAACTCCGTAACTCCGGATTGAAAGCCCTAATTCTTCCTATCAACGTTGCATTTTTTGATATCAATTTGTCTGCGTTTTCCCAACTAAGTACGTATATTTTGGTCAGCTTCTAGTTTGCAGCTGGATATTAGTATTTAACATGGAGTGACTGCCTAGCTAAGCTTCTACAACCCAGTACTGTCAGTAGTGCGGTCAAATTAGACCAAAAAATAAGAGTAACAACAAATCGCACCGTATTGAAAAGTGGTAGGAAGGTTCAAAACACCATCATAAATGAAATCTAAAAATTTCTCTGCAATCCGACTCCTGAAAAATAATTTACTCGTGGTCAAAGGTCACAAAAATGGGGTTTTCGAGATTTTCAGCAAACAGGTAGGTATTTGTCATAAAATTAGCCAGCACATAAATGTTTAAATTCATTCATTTCAATGTCGTGGCTATACTATTATACAGTATGTATGTTATTCATGCTGAATATTGTTTTAAGTTATTAAACTTGGAGCAGGGAGATGCTCCACTATAGTTGAGTGCTCGGTCGCAACGGTAGCCGGAATCCGTTTAGCTCGACACTCACAAGTGATGTATGTGATGGTTGTTGCCACTTCATTGGTAGTATCATGTACAAATATCTACCTAGTTACAATATCTATGTATAAAACTAGTGCTTAGCTTCGTTATATTGGCCATTTCTTACTTTGCACGAGTAATCGTATTGTTGCCTGAAAGTTTTCAGTAAAACATGAATGAATGTGCTGTAAACGATGATCTTATAACCAGAGTTTCAACTGTAAAAGGTCTCCGTGTCTAATTTGACACCAAACTAACTTTCCATACACACATTATAAGCTTGGCTAAAGAATCATTTAGACGTGTAGGATTTATTTTACGTAACTGTGAAGGTTTTAAAAACCAAGCAATTATAAAGCTTCTGTTAAATGTTTTAGCTTGGTGCAAATTTGTGAAGGTGCGCTTGTGTATGGAACCTTTATGAGGTTACATATCACTCATACTGAATAAAGTTCAAAAATATTTTATATAAGCGATTATTTGGTTATTTCCCATAATTATATGTATCCTAATGGCACTAAGTTTATCTTATGATGCTTCAATTGCAACTCATTAAAAGTGAGATGGGCTGTTGACCAAATTATAACAGCCTATAAAATTAATGGTTACACTGATGCATCCGATTTATTTATGTAGAGTGGTGCCAATATTTGTTCCAAATAATTATGATCGCTCTAGAAAACATAAATTATTTGTTGTCCCATTTTGTCACACTGTAGATCGAACTACCTCCCCTATACTACATATGCTAATGATGCTCAACGCGCTCATGGAAACCAACCCTGAATTGGGTTTGTTTGCTGATGAATGGATATTATTAGAAAGTTTGCGATTCTGTGAGAAAACAGAGTGGAAGGTTTAACGTAATTTAGCGTGAATGGCTCTTTGGCTGTACTAAAATAAATAAATAAATGAAGTGCTTTGACTGTCATGAGCAACCTACTCGTATGTCATAGGAGGCGTAAACATAAAGAGGAAAGTTAATGTATAATTTAGAGCGTGCTACATCTAAAAACAATTTTAGAAATATTCAGGTAACAGGGCCGGTTTTTTTACTGTGGTCTAAAATATTTTTATTGGTCATAAAATAAGAGAAAAATTAGGAAAAACAGCAAAAAAATACGAAAATAACAAACAACTAGAGGTAGTGTGTAACTTTGAACCATCTGTGCTTGTCGCACTGAAGGCATTAGGGAACTCCGATATTTCAAATATGTATTAAATTTTAATAAAACTAATTTTACTTTTACTCATTATTTATTTTTTAAATAATCCTTACTAATATTATAAAAGCGAAAGAGAGTTTGGTTGTTTGTTTGTTAAGTCTTCACGCCTAAATGACAAAACCGATTTTGATGAAACTTGGTACGCGGATAGACCATGTCCTGGAGGACATAGGATACTTTTTATCCCGGAAGTATGTTCCCTTGGGATAATTTTCTGCTATCACACGGGCGAAGCCGCTGGGAGCAGCTAGTTAAATACTGAAACTAAAACAAAATAATAATTAACTAATTAAAAGTATAATATACACTTAAGGCATTCCTAACTAAAATGATGGCGTCAAAAAATGTCCTTGCGTGGCTGTCCAGTGAGTGTGCTCAAAAGACATTGCCACAGTGTATGGCAATGCTTAATCTCTAACTGAGGGAAAAAATAACCCTTGGGTCAAGCGAAGTGTCAACTAGTTATTTGGATAAATCTTTAGAAAGCATAGGAGAATTCAAACCCCACACCCCAAGAGTTTAAACCCTAAACGGTTCAAAAATATATATACGTTTGGTCTCTTGCCATCAAAACCACCCTTGTGATCGATCACCATCAGCACACAGACACATCAACTCTTAAAAGATCACTCCGGAACGGAACCTCTTCCGTGCAATGCCTGTTAGCCGAGGAGACTGTATAGTGGTCCCCTCTGAGCCTGTACACGGCAGCATGTGATCACTGAGCCACCGTGTTCTCTAGAATCACAGCAAGCAAGATGGGTGATCAGAGTTGTCTCTCTGCTCACCCATCGACGGTGGTGGTGGTATTAGGTGTCTTCAAGGCTAGAGTGAATAGGCTCTTAATAAATTAGTGCGCCTCATCATCAGTTGCTCCACTTCTTACCATCAGGTGGGATCTAAGTCAAGCACCATAGTCAAAAAAAAAAACAATAAAAAAAAAACCTATGTTGGCCTACGTAGTATCGTAATATCTACGTATTGCACTTTGACTAAGTTCCAATAGAATAACTCATTCGGTAGATCTTGCGGTACAAAATCCAACTGATTATAGATAGATAGATAGATAAATTCTTTATTGTACACCAAAAATAAAAAATTACACAGAAACTTAAAATTATTAGGGTGTCACAATGGGCGGTCTTTTCGCTAAAAGCGATTTTTTACAGATGGATTTGACCGATTGATTATATGATTTGATTATTGAGCGCTGGCTTCAAGTTGCGCAGAAGTCAAATATCGGGCCTATTTAGTGTAATGAAGTTAGACGCGGGGGTGGGAAGCGTCAGTGATTGGCTCGCCGCGCCTTCGCGTCATAGACGTCACTCGTGATTCGTGCCCTGCGCTTGCTGCATGTATCTAACAACGACGACGATTGGCTCGCCAGTGTATGGAATGCGCAAAGCGATCCCTATTCTGACGCCGAGCGCTCAAGATCCATGCCGATTCCTATATCATGAGCAAGACTTGTTATGTTATGTTAACCGTGTATCATAATAATCATGATTTCCGTTCATTATGTTGTAGCGATATGCTGCCAACAAGAGCACGGAGCAGAGCCGGCGTTTGAAAGAGCAGGCAGTCTAGCCAAGCTGCGACCGTTTCGTTTCGATTTTATTTCGTCGATCGTCTCGAGTCGGTAACGCCTCCGAATCCTTTGTCCTGACCACGTGACTGAACGTGAGATGACGTCATTTCTATAAATTTAAAGTTTTCTACAAGCGTAAACGATTGTAGATTATCAACTTGGCTAAAAGCCCTCAGGACTTTTGATACCGCTTGGCACTCTGAGTTGCAAGTTGTACGTGTGTATAAAGTATTCACTGCATGGTATGTTCGGTTTAGTTAATTACACACCACCAACAAGTAGTGGTAATATTTTGTTCCGTTACGGAAATTAACCCTGATAAACTCATCATCTTCCTGCCCTTGTCCCGTTTTATTTGGGGTCGGCGCAACACGTTTCTTTCTTCCATTCTGTCCTGTCGCTCGTCACGCTGTCACTAACTCCCTTTTCAGTCATATCACTTCTCACACAATTCATCCATCTTTTCTTTGGCCTCCCTCTCCCTCTCCATCCATCCACATGTAAATTCATAACTCTTTTAGCAACATGCGTTTCATCTCTCCTTTTTACATGACCATACCAACACAAACGATTCCCTTTCAACTTTTCAGTCACCGGCGCCACTTTCAAACTTCCCCTAATATACTCATTTCTCACTTTATCCATTCTCGTCACACCACACATCTATCTTAACATTCTCATCTCCGCTACATGCAATCTTTTTTCATCCGTCTTTTTCACAGCCCAACATTCTGATCCATAAAGTACAACAGGCCTTATCACGGACTTGTAGATTTTACCCTTCAACTTAAGGGGCATCCGTGGGTCACAAGTTGTTCCCGTGACCTGTCGCCATTTCATCCATCCTGCGTTGATCCGATGTGTTACGTCCCGGTCTACCTCACCATCCCCTTGGACAAGCGACCCGAGGTACCGAAAGTCGGAACAGATCGGTATGGTAACCCTGATAAACTGAATAAAAAAAAAATGATCCAGCTATAAATTAAATTGATTTGATGTAATAATTGTATTTTATTTATTGACTGTATTGTTTTATTAATTCAATTGTACCTATGATATTGATTAATTTATTGTTTTGTATTGTAATTGAATTAATTGATAAGTTTAGCTGTTAATGTAATGTATATTTTTTGCCTACACTATTTACATTTTTGTAATGGTAGCTGTGTATATGTGTATAATAAATACACGCAGCGGGCCCTCGCTGCCTACATACATATAATGCATAGCAAGAAGAGTAACTCAGTCAAGTTAGAGCCAGAGAACTTCTTACCTTTCTGAAAACTTTTAAAACTAAAAACAGAGTGAGAAACTTCTGTAAAGCCCGTCCGTACGAGGACTTTAGATTCTATCAGAAATACGGTAAGTAGATAATATCACATAATGAGGTAATGTTAAGAATCCTTGAGAGAGTGTGCACATGTCAGGGCAGGCTGCTTGCCCCAATTCAGCAGGCATCGCTAATCGCGGCTGCATTCCGCTCCGGCATTTTATAATTCCTATCAATTTTCGAAGCGAGCGTAATAGGAGCGATCGAAGCGAGCAGAGCAGACGGGCTGCACTAAACTGTGCCACGTAATCATGTCATTATGTTGTAATGCTGTGCTCCTGTAGGAACCCGTGGTTAGCTTTCAGGGAAATTAGAGATTTGGGAACAAAACAACGCAAATCGGTCCTTAACCAACGTCGTCCAGCTATTAGGCGCAAATTATAAAAATGTCGTTGTTTTTCTTGTTGCGTGAGTAAGCTTAAGTTAGGTAAGAGCACAGTTGCAAAACTAATAAATGATATTGGTTTTATAATAGGTTTTAAAAAACACTTTTCCATAATCCATGTCAATTTTTTCACCAGTTTAAACTAGATGAGGCCGGTGTTCTTAGCTATAAAATATAAGTAATGGTCAAATCACATGAGAACCATGCAGGTTAGTGTCTTCATCATTCTATTTGCTGGGAAACGGTCGTTTGATAGTTAAATTAATAATTATGAGTAAGAACCTATACCATACCATACGTTGCGATAACTTTTCTCTCGACACACAGAAAAAAAACGCATCAAAATTGTCCATTCGCTTAGGACGCGCCACGGGCAGACACACAGACACCTCGAACTTATAACACCCCTCTTTTCTGACGGGGTTAAAAATATGGACAATGTTCATGAATTTAATCGTTGCAATACCATATTGTAACATGCTATTCTGATCAATCCATAATTCCACTGTAAGTACTTGCAGCCGTCCATGGATTCACTCATTAATATTGCGTGCGGAGGCTGGAAGGACCATCACCAACTCTTGTATGCGTTCACCGCAGAGTAAACATGGATAAAGTAATAGATCATCCGGTCGGTGTCCAGGCGACGGCGAGTGGTGACGTTGGGCAAGAGTGCGGCCTGCGGCGCAGGCGCGTCTGGCTCGCCAAACTGTTCGATCATTCGGTCCACCGCGGGCACATACAACAAACATATCGATATAATAATTATCTATGTGATGTAGTTTTGTAAACATAACCACAATTTCAGGAGACAAGGTTTTTTTCAATAAGATATTTTAGCCTAAATCCATATTTCAAGTAGTTTTGAATGAGATCGGTTGTGCGCATCGTGCGCACCCCTAAAACCCTAATTGGGGTCAATCGTCCAATGCTTTAAAAGAAGAGTCCTGAAGAAACACCTAGAAAGGCACTAACAGATTTTAAAATGTCTAAAAATACACCGCACTGAATTACACAAAAAAAAATGAAGAACCTAATAGATTTCTAACAGTTTCACTACGAGATATTTGTGAAATCTCAATAAATTCTAAAAAAAAATTTTGCAATTGTGCAAATAGAAAAGGTTGATACAGCTGTTTTTGAGAGATATGAACTATTTTTTGGTTGGCAAAATTCATCCGAGCTGCTGCTGCTGATAAAATTATAGTTTTCGTAAAAATATACGATTAAGTTGGTTTAGTTACGTTAATAACAAATAAATACCAGCATCAATGTTAAATCACCAGATTTAAACTAAGTCAGCCAGTCTGTTCTGGTACAATGCCACCGCCATAACTTAGGTTTTTTTTTTTTCTGTCGACGGGGAAAATCATCATTGACGAAGCCCGCTCTTGGGTGGAGCGGGAGACAGTGTCAGAGTCTTACTGACTAAAAACCCCGCGCCGTTCCTTCTAGCCTTCATACCGGGGCTCTAGTTTCCTTTCGGATAACCCCGACCGCGGTAAGCTTCGACCCAGATGGGCTCCTCCTGTTGCTGACAACTCCTTGAGGCGCGCGGGAACAGTGCGCGCCGTCGACGCCTTGGCGCGGTCCGGACAGTTACCGGACGATCGGACAGCGAGCTACCCAAGGCTCGCCGTCCGCGAGCCCGCGTCTACGGTGGCCGGAAATCGGGATCGGAATCCCGGTGGCGGCGGCGGGGGCGCCGTTGCCTGATGCGGTCTGCTCCTTTGCTAGCATTACTGCTTCGCAGAAGGAGGCGACCGCCTGCCACTCCTCCTCGCTCCGGACCATGGCCTGAACCGAGGCCCGGCGCGAGAGGTCTCCACCGCCGATCGCCCCCACAAGGGCACGGCGTTGCTCCGCCCAAGCTGGGCACTCCTCAACTGTGTGCTCCACCGTGTCCTCCGGGCGTTCCGCACAGTGGCGGCACCCGGGCATCTCTTCCGCTCGAATCCGATGCAGGAACCTCCCAAACTTGCCATGTCCGGTGAGGACCTGCGTCATGCGGAAGGTAAGGACGCCGTGAGGTCGTTCCAGCCACGCCTCAAAGAGGGGACTTACCGCCATAATTGTGGCGTGCCCACGCCATAACTTAGGTGAAGTGAGTGAGAAGAGTCATGCTTCGTGACGTATGTAGACTGACAGCTCACTTCAAGGTCAACTCACCTGAGTTTCCACGGTGAGATGCTTACAGAATATCACTTCCGCTTCTTCAGCTGTACCTACATAATAGTTTCTTGAATATCTGTCAATAGTTTGAAGTGTGAAATTGTGTTGTGTGACACGTTTGCTTTTGTCATTTCCATGACTAGAACAATATTTTTGTAGATTTATTATGTCACCCGGTAAACTTTGTTCATCTAAATGATTAAAGAAACAAATAAGGGGAGGAGTTATGTGTGTAAATCAACTACAGTTTATTTTCAAAAGGGATTGTCAAGAGCTACAGACTACTCCCATACTTTTAATTTTTCGACATCCTTAATCGGTAGAATGTCACAATGTCTAAAGCCTCTCTTAAAACATATCAAATGTGGGTACCTAATACCTACATTTTCTTAATAAGTTTATCGACAGCTGTTAGCTGGACATCCCTACAGCGGGCTGCATGCGGTGTGCCATGTGGTAACACTGGCGGTATGCGCCGAATGCCAGCGGCGGTGTAATGCGGCGCGAGTGCATGCGGGACACTACTCACAGAGCTAGGTTTTTACCGCAGCGTAGATAACAGCCGGTTGGCCTAGTGGGCCGGGAGCTGATCTATTGCAGGCAAGTATGTGGCTTGGAGTTTTGGGCTGCTGCGGGTACATATGGGCTTATAAATTGAGAACGTACATTTTTTAAATACCTGCTGTGTTCCTGATACCTTAAGTTAGTGGGATGTTTCACTGCTACACTATCTGTTTAATTGTTTTTTTGATTATGTAGTCATCAGCTGTAACCATAGTGCATAGTGTTTTTTAGAGTATATTCCTATGATGAATGGTGTGATTTTTATTGGAACACTTGTATTTATTTTGATTTTTATTAGCAGTGAAGCTGACAACTGCAAGCCTTTATGTTAGCAAAATGAATTGGCACAACAATATTAATTTCAATGTTATCGCGACCTTCCGAGCATATAGCGTTATATACGAGTGTCGGATGTTATATTGCTGGTCTGCCATTAACAAAAACCTCGCAGCCGGATACAGCGCAGTAATGAGCTATTCATTCCATTGTTCATACAGTTCCATTACAAATGATAGATAATGACTCGCTACAAAAACGCGTAACGTCTAAACGCGGCGACGACGGCGACGTAGATAAGTAATTGTTGGAGTCGTGTCGGTGTCGTGTCGGCGTCGTGTCGCGTCGCAATTACGCTGCGCGTGGGATGAGCCTTAATATTCTTAAATCATAGTGCGGGTAAGACGGGTAGCGGCCAATTTAGCGCGACATGGTCGCGACCAGCGCCCATAATGAACCGCCGATTACCTCCTGTCGCGCCCGCCTCCCCCTCGCCCCGCCGCCGCCGCCCCGCTGCCGGCCTGCTGCTTCTAAGAGGATAAATGGAGCGATTTTAATTTACCGTCGATATACCATTAACTTACTTCTCGCAGATATCCATGGCATTTTTTAGCTGTAGCTTCATTAAAACTGTCACACCAGTTGCGTAGGTACTCTCGCAAAACCGCGAGCTCCTGTGTCAGCTTGCTCCAGTAGCCGTAGGTACTCAATTACTAGTTCTGTTCACTGCATACTGCAATAATTGATGCCTGCGTGATTTATTGCTGCCGTAGTTAATAGTACCACGGACACGTGACACTTGCAGGAGAGCTACATTATACTAGAATTTACCTACGAGATCATTGCAGATACTAGATATTTATTAACCTGTAATAGAAAAGTTTTTATTATTTAAAAAAATCAATTCGAAATACGAGTACCTATTGTGAAGAAAAACTAATAGTATAGAATATATAATAATATAGAATCATGAAGAGCCAATATATACTATATTCAACTACTATTACTATTTCTATAATCAACCGACGAGAGCCTTCTCGTAGGTTGACTTCAATCACACAAAATAGTTGTGTATGATAATATCGTGTGTTCATATTATGAACACCAAATGTTTCATTGATTGTATAATTAACTTTGTGACTAATAACAAAAACTTAATAAAGCTTGTACTATACCGTGTGAGCGTGTGCGCCCGCGCATCCCGGACTCCGCCGGGCAGCGCGGCGCGCGGCGGAGCTCGATTTATTTCGCGGTCGGCAGCCGGACAACAACTATTTGATTGAACTCCACCCACTAATTATATTCTTATGAAATAAACTCTGCATTTAACTCAACCACGCTCCAGATCAAAACGTCACAACATGCCACGACGGACAACCTAAAATAGACGTTGGGTTTCAGGACCAGAGCTTATTTTGTGTTACAGTTTCATGAGAAGATTGTAGCGTCACCGGCTCGAGATGATACAGTAGCTGTATAACTTGCGGCGCAGACGGATTCCAGAGAGTGTTCCATTAGAACATGATCGTCCGTAATACAGCAGTCGACGAGCTGCGCGTAATCAATGTAATCACTGCGCTGTTAGAATAGATGCCGGGGAGGAACACGGCTTGCTTATAGACAAGAACATAACTACCTGTATCAAATTAAGTACGTGCAATGAGATGTTAAGCTTATTGTTTGTGATAGACCAACATAACGTTCTGATTCTCAAAGATAGATCGAAGTGGACCTTACTCTGTGAAAAGGACTCAACGGCATACCTAGGAACTATTCCTTTTGAAATTAATTATATTTAGTTTTAACCGTAATATTATAGCGTAAAATTGTTTCTTAATTCATGAATCCCCAAGCGACCACCGGTGGCCGCGCATCTATTGTCTTACTATTGTGTCTCTAATTGACGGTATCTGAAGGGTTAAAAGGTGATGCATCTCGACACAAATTTTTACTGTTTTTCATAAAACCGCTCATTACCGATTATGACGTCATTACACATTTTTCATTAGATATTTTGGAAACACAGTATCTTGTGGATATTATCTAGGCTTCTATTGAAATCAATTTCTTTTGTGTAAAACTAAAAAACCTAAAAATTAAAAAAGTAAAAAAAGTTAAACTATAGAAGCCTTGCAAATTTTATTAAGATTCTAAATGACGACCTCTTTTTTCAAAAACTTTTAAGGGTTTAAAAAAAAACTGCTATTTCAGGAACAAGTGTTGTGAAATATTCGAGTAAATCTCGGAATTACCGGATACCAACAGAGTTTTCAGGAGTTATCTCTCTTTTTTTGCGTTGCCTTATCGTCAAACATCGCGTTGGATTGCGTTAGATGAAGTAGGAACAACCTTTTAAACTATTTTCAATGTTGACGTTAGGCAAGTGGACCCTCTTAAGGCGCTGCTTGCTGAAATACAGGCCATAAACCTAGTTCAGCCGCAAATGCTACCTGTTAGACACTTTTGATTGCTTTATTAATTGTTATTTATAAGCAATTGTGTATACGTTTTTTCACCTTTTTTGTTTAATAAATATTATTTTTAAAAGGAACCATCAACAGGCCCCGGCTACCATGCAGCGTGCAGCCACATGAGTCGACACTGCAAAATGGCGGCCATTAATCGTGACGCATCGATGCGCGATATTAATGCCCAATATGTATTGCATTAGCCGCTCCATCTGATACCAGATCTTGTAACCATCTCCTTATACACCGCAACACAGTGTCGAGTTGTGTTAGGAGTTGGAGCAGTGATGTTTAAGAATGGCTGCACTGTGTTAGTAGTTGGAAGGCACCGAGGGTCTTCTCGGTCATATGGCGAGCACCGCCTACCATGGCACGACAGTCATCAGGAACGATGCGTGAGGTAATAAGCTTGGATCACAATTTATTGGACACTACTCAAGGCGATACTTTTATATGAAAACTTTTGTTTTTTCTTAACAAGCCTTTATGAGCTTTCAAGACTTATCCGGTTTTGGGTTAATCTTATTCTCACCCATGATGACGAACGATCAATCTGCCTTATTCAATACTCACTCAGGAATAAAGCAGCTTTCAATCGGTAAAGAAATTTTAGCAATCGGATCAGTACTTTCAGAGATATATCATACAAACAAAAAAAAAAACTTTACCTCTTTATTACATTAGTGTAGATGTAGCCGGTCTGCTTGTCCAGCTACAAATACCTGTTCCTACACATAGTAACGTGCTTTTAATTGTTCAATGTGTATCAATCAATGATATAATCTAAAGTCACTTTGTGTTTACCAAGTCACTGGAAGATCGCAAAAACGCACACACAGTGCTCCAAATCTATTTTCTTTAATATTCACAGAAATGATCGTTTAAAGCACTTACCTTTTTCATTCCATTTAGTTTAGAGGTGTATAATTTGTCTAAGATAGCAAGAGACTTCGTTAGTTAGAAGAAATGTCTCTTTGGAAATGGGTAATAGTATCTACTAAGTGGTTCAGAAGGTAGGTAGTGTTAAAGCGAATACCATTAGACATTGCGTTTAGAAGTGGCTGCAACGAGGATGCAAATAAAATGTAAATGTAAATCTTGTGGCAGAGTTGATGTCAGGTACAGTGCGAGATGCTGGACGTGCTCCGCTTCTCATTACGTACTAAAAACAATATTATTATGTACATACTAAAAATAGTTGCACATCTTATGCTACCCTAACCTGCTCATCCTCGCTCACCTGCGCCTGACTGACCAGGGCCTGACTGCCATCCTAAAACATCAACATATAAGCCTTTTCATTTCCTTTAGAGAAGTACCGATTACCAACGCTTCACAGGTACTGTAGAGTCACAGTAACAGAGGCCCACGTAGTCCGTTCCGTGACACTCGCTAATACAATAACTAGTGAGCAAGGGACACGCGGCTTGTAACACTACCAGCACGCGGTCGCTATATTAACCGCACTGATCCTAAGAAACAATAAGCTGTGCTATGATTGTACTTTTTTAAATGTACATTATATTTCGATCCACTACTCGACAGCTGTCCCCATGACGTCACAAGACTTGCATTAAACATTAATACCGTTTCTCGGTAATTGTGAAAAACTAGCCTCCCCAACCACCATACACTCATGCGATGCAAATACTGAAAATTAACATTACAAGTGGACACAGCAATGTGTGTCGCTGAACAGACATCGATGTAATGTCATGCTCTGACAGCTATCACTTGCGGCGCTTGCATAACGGACTGCACTAAAACATATCATTATGTTTAAGATGTCGACACCGCCATCCTTCGACAGTTCCACATGCACTAGCAAACACATTAGAATTCGTCACAGTTTCCTGTAAAGCTGTCTAAGTTAAAAATTAAACATTAAAGCCACAGCAGTTGGCAAGTCGGGCCTCAGTCGCCGTGGCGCGGTGACAAAACTGCGTCAAATTAGTGCCCCTCCCTCCCCGCGACCTGTTAGTATTCTATTAGCGAGCTCGGGTTTGGAACAATTGCTCAAAATTGAGTAAGTGATAACTTGAGCTATAATATATCTCCATAAGCATGAGTCGTCGCCGCGAATGTAAGATTATTTCACGATCACTTATAATTCCAATGTTGCACGTGGCAACTGTTGCGGGTACAAATTGTTGGAAATGTGTCCGCGGAAAGCGATTGCATCACGACGCTGTCAATCGATTTTTTCTTAAAATAAACTTGTCGGATGCAAGGAACATGTTTTGCATTCCCGCTTTACCGTTCGCAACTCGGGGAACGATTTACTCTCGTTAGGTATGTGCTATTTTTGGTTTCATTTTGTGAGAAAGATTTTATTTAGAGTACAAAGATGTGATCAGCTACAACGTTACAAGTAAATCTATAGGTAATAAATAAATGTACAAAATATCTAAATAAAAAAGTCTTTTATTTTGTGCAAAGAAAAAAAAAGTGTCTAAATTTAAAATGATAATTCGTTGTAAAGTAATTAAATATTAATGTAAATCTTAATATAGTATAAATCAATTATTTTACAAGAAGTTCTTCACAATTGAAGACGTGCTCTAAGGAACCCCAGCTTTCTTTATCTTGGGCTGTTTGTATTCGGTTTAGAATCAACCGATTTTCAAATGTCGTCGGCCCATCTTGTATGCTTTTAATCTATAAATAGACAAGTAGTATAAAGCTGTTTCCTGATTTTGTGATCGCCGTCGTCTAACGAACTCGCTGTCGAACATAAATCATTGTAGTTGTACGAGCAGAAGGCGCAACCGTCACGATTACAGCGCGCGGCTGATCAGAGGCTGCTGAAGGCAGCGCTGGTCCAGCACTCGGTTAATTACGAACATGCCCCAGCGACATGCGACCACATGCCTCCGCGCAATTACGATGAAGAAAATCTTCCTACGATAAGATCAGTGCGACCGCCACTCGTTATGATACACATAATATAATCTGCACGTTGACGACATTCCTGGCAGACACAACTATGCTTTTTCAAATGTCGATACAAACACTAGTTTATGGTCTGAGAGACATAAATGTTAAACGACGTGGATATGAACTGCAACTATGCAGTATCTAGTACTTAGATACTCGTACTAAGTTTTTATAACATCTTATCTAAGTGCATACACCTGCACAAATTATGACAAGGGTTATTGATAAAAAATATAGTGTAGAAATAGTACCTACTGCACCCACTCCCTTCCCGTGGCATGAGTAGGTACCTACTCACAATTAGAAAGACATAATTCTGCCTGTAAAGTAACATATAGCGGTGGTGTCAAATCCAGGATTTCATAACGAGTGTTGGAGCACTACCCCGGGGTCAGTCTTCAACACCTTAAGTGTATCACTTTCAATCTCAACCATGACAACGAACGTGTTGACAGCTCATATATCTTCGAGTAGAGCTTAAAGGAAATGCCAGGCAGTTGGACGGCTGCAGCAGGCTGAGCGAGTGTTATATAGCGGTGTGTCGCGAGCGGAGCCGGGTGCGGACGTAGAGAAATGAATTATAATTGTACGAGGCCCCGGTCACTGTGCTGCACACCGCACTGGTGGCACTCGGCGCCGCCGCATCTAAGTATAGCTCGATATTGAGCGAGCTCGACTCCGATGCACGACTTCGCTGGTATGTGCTACATTCATAAGTGATGTAGTTTAGTCTGTTTAGTGCACTTGACAGAAGTTCCCGCAGGTTTGAGTTTCTTGAGATTTTGCTGAAAACACTAAAGTGGTATGAAGCCTATTCTCAGACCTTTTAGGAATCGGGTCTTAGACTCGGGTCGGGATTAGGTCCTTGACACATTTTTTAAATTTCTTACATCTATCTGAAGTTCCGTTAACTACCGGAATGTACTGATACCTACCTAGCGACTCTACATCTGACCACATTTTTAATGACAAACTAAAGGACAGTTAGTTTTGACAAGCAAGTCCAAGGCAGAGCTTTAGTAATCACAAGTTTGCACAAACATGGAAAGTGAATTTAAACATAATCGTACGTTATTCAGTCTTACTGCATTGCGTCGGGAGTTCAGGAACATGGGGATGGCAGCCACGATCATACGTGTAACACTTGGCTTCTATGCCACAATTATATTCATAAGTAACTGTTTAAGAACTCACTAGATGTGCTCGAAATTATAATCAAGTTAGATAGAGAGAGTTAGAGAGTCAGCACATCTTGAGCTTTAAAATTTTTCTTCTTCTTCTTTTCCGTTATTGTATTTTTAATCATTTATTTAACTAACTATAATAACAATAAAATAAAAAAGTAAAAAAAAGCCCTACGTTAATTACAACTAACTAAAATATGGCTTCAAAAAACTCTTCCACATCTGTGTCGACTGGTAATATGCCCAAAAGACTGGAATGCCGCCAGTCTTTATAGCCACGCTGTATGGCAATGCTCATTTTCTGTCCGAGGTAAAAGCTAGCCCTTGGGTTACTTACGCGTTAAAGTTTTACTTAAAGACAGTCCCCTCTAACGGCCGCCCGTCTCCACTTCCTAGTGATCAACTCGACAGTAGCAATCGGGATGAAATGTAGAAATAATAGTTATCGAGGTGGATATTGACATAGTGCAGATGCAGCCGTGGGTGCGACGCGATGCGACACAATCGCAAGATGGATGTCGCGTGGGCGGCGCCGACCCCGCCCCTGCGCGCGCGCGCCGCCGTGCCGCCGGTGCCGCGGGTATCATGTCCGCGCACTCGACGTGCTCCGTACACTCGGTACTCAGCTCGACTGTAATTAACAGACTATAGACTGGTACAACACCGAGTTCATAGTAATATGTAGGTAGGTAAGGTAAGCTATGAGATATTAATTTAAAGCCATAAATCTGAAGATAAGACAAAATACGATGCGAAATCGGTTTATTAAACAAAAGTTCACAAACATATTTTGTTAAAAAAATAGAATTCTCTCCGGAACCTTTTCCACACTTATTGAGAGATTAAACTTTATATCTTTTTCAAATGGTTTGGTTTTACAAGGTAAAAATATGTAAAGCCTTAGACTCTTTATTACACATTTCTTACACGTAGCACCAGCACGTAGCGCCTCGGTAGGACTCTCGCTACTATATACTGACAATACCTTTTATAACAACCGAAATTTCACTGATGATTTACTTTTACTATTACACAAAATATAAGAAAATGTCTTACATACTTTCAAATACTACTAAATACTTTATTCTACTTGAAATTGTGGTTTCCGTGGGACCTTTTAAAAAGTTATTTGAATCCGAATCTGGGAGGTATTAACATCGTTTCCACTATTTGCCGTCTGGTACTACAACCTTCTGACACTCAGACTCGCTAACAACCTTGCAGATTACTATTTAAATACAGATTGAGATATTATCGTGTTGCTCTTATCGATATTATATAATCGAGGCAAGAACAAAAAGTATATCTCTTCGCATTTGTGAAAGCTCTACTTCAAGTTAATCCAGTCGATCCCGCGTTTACATGCCCTACCTTTAAATAACATCTATAAACATGAGCCACACTAAGCTGCAGCTGATGTAATCCTACATTTAGCAACAAACAGCACTAATAGGTGCTAATAACAAGCGAAGGCTTCGTGTGGGGTCACGGCGCCGCGGGCGCTGCAGCGTGCACTCCTCGCGAATTGATTCGCGACCCCAGACCCCGACAGACCCGCGATGACCGCATCGACTGGAATGCTGAGAGACTTGTGGGCTTAGGGATGACGACGATAAAGTTGAGCAGCATGCAGTAACAGCTAGAGATGACTCTTCAGTCGACGTCATGTGGGGTCACGTCGCCGCGAGCGATGTGCGGGGCCAGCCAGGTCATCGCACAACACATTGTCGATGTATCGACCGGCTTAAAAAATCCTTAGTTGGGTTATGAATTCTGATTACATAAGTGCCACAACGACAATCATGTGGAACCCGCAATAAATAAAAATAAATGCTTTTTTTTTTAATCGTAGTAAACTACTGCTTGACTGCGATCCTACCTGATGGTAATCGGTGTAGCAATCGTTGATGGTGACGCGCATTAGTTGTTGGAAGTATTTGCTAACTTAGCAGTTTGCTACAGTATGTTGAACTATTTTTAGGTGTAGGTAGTCAGGTATTCACTGTGTCCTACTAAAAGGACTTTGACGGATCCATATGTTTGAAACCGTTATTTTTGACAAAACGTTTAACGCGGCGGCGTCATCCATGCAATCATAAAACAGGTCATATTGACAAACTAAGCACCAAAATATCCGGCGACTGCATTCCGCGTATGTCCATCCATATTAGTCGCGCGTTCAATTCTCATGAAATTGATTCGCGGTGCGCTTGCGGCGACGCGGCCGCTGGGCCGCCGGGGCCGACCGCGCCCTTACCTAATAAGACAATAATAACCCGATGACATCATCTCATGATAATCTTGCAGATAATACATTTAGGCACTATGTGACTGATGTCAAATACACCACTTCAAGTTTTGTCTCTTAATTAGTTTTTTTTTTATTGGGGGTCAAAAAATGTAATAAAATCATAAAACTAGAAGCACAAGTATGTAACCTACTCCAGAATAACAGGAGTGAAAGACTATGGGCCTACAGAATGTAGAGCTTTCTGTGATAGCTTTATGTACAAAATAATTTATTACTATCAGTTGTAATACTTAATGAATTTAATTTATCCTATTTCCATTAATTGAAGTCTAATAAAAATACATTATATTTATTCAATTTAGTATAAGTTAAGCCTATTTAAATTAGTTTATTTGTTTTTTCACTTGATTATATTCCATTTGATTTGATAGATAGTCAAATGCTATGGGCACGCTAAATCTTTTTGTCCATCAGATAAAATGGCACGTGTCGGTGGCGTGTGGTTTATTTTTTTCCGACTTTGAAGCAGAATGTTGCTGTGCCGTAGCAGCTTCTGTGCTTTAAGTTCATACTCTGACCATAAAAAAAAAATTGTAAACGACGTCGGAGAACTTGCAGAATTAAACAATAAATTAAGAAGGAAGAAAATTTTAAAAAAATTGCAGGTTGTGTGGTAGGAAAATCGTCTCACTACCGCAAGTAAATCAAGTTTACTTAATCAAAACAATCGAGGTTTACTTAATTAGTGCAAGTGTTTGTTGTTTCAAAGTTTTCTGGCAGGAAATGAAGTTCTCTCCTTATATAGAAAAAACGGAACCCTTATACTTTGTTGTCCGTCTGTCTGTCTGTCAAGAGCTTTTAACTCGAAAACGCGTGAACTCGGTTCTGCGGTGCTTTGAAGCTGTGAATAAATCAGTACCTACGTGCAGAGCAGCTCCAACAGACGGAGCTTAAATGTAGCTTCGTACTGGCTCACCTGTGATGCTGGTACTAAGCTGATCATCTCGGTTTTTGGGGAATTGTTTCGAATGAAGTTCAGTGGCTGTATCAAATTATCAATTACCTACCGACTTGCAAATTGGTTTCTAGTAGATATTATCATGTTAATTAGTGTAGTTTTGTATTTCAGTGTCTGCACAACTAGATAACACGTGAACATATTGTAACTAGCGTGATCTCGGTAAAATAGAGTTAAACATTTGATTGTAGTATTGACTGTTACAGCGAAGCTTGTCTTCTTGGCAAGCTTTGCTTCACTTTAGCTGACTCGATATATTTTCTGCCAACTACAATAGAAACATAAGGATGCGTTAAATTCCTATTCTAATGATAAACAAAGTAACTGTATTCACATGAACACATGGCTTAAAGGACTTAGTATCCAAACCAGAATGTATACACACATATACAGCATCTACTCGTACATGCTGATTTAGTGACAGAGAGGACAGATCAGAGGTTGCTTAACGAAAAACCAAAAACGTGAATTTTTAAAGTCAAGTGAAACTACCTACTTTACTGAATAATTTATTTACCTATTTGAATTTATTTTTATACGCTTTTTCTTTTTCCAATTTGGTGAAATAGGGACATGTTCATCGTAATGGGCACCTAATTATTATCAGACGCTTATTATAAGTACTAACATACTTGATATTATTTACCCGGGCTACTTAGGTAGCCTTTTTATCGATATCGTTAAAAAATAAATGTAAGATACCTAGGTGTATTTTCCCTGGTTATTATTATAATAGTAGTCTCCAATAGATCTTGCCGATTGTAATCTGAAGTTGAGATCAATTAGTATTTAGAGTTTTTCAGAACATGTGATGAGCTAGGATAGAGAAATGCTGTAGAAACTTGTCTGGTAAAAGTTTCTAACGACTTTCGTTTCGAGCACAGCTGATGAAGAGCAGTTGTACTGACTTCATAATACACAAACCGAAAAAGTTAAACTTCTAGTTGACTAGACCACGGCTGTGATAGATTATATTATTTGAGCTTCTATTGCCTTGTTGGAATTTTGCACCCGCGGAAAAAATTGTTTTGCTATAGTCGATGCCATCACTATATTAATTCATGAATCCCCAAGCGACCACCGGTGGCCGCGCATCTATTGTCTTACTATTGTGTCTCTAATTGACGGTATCTGAAGGGTTAAAAGATATTCGATGCAGATTACAGTAATTTAAAGTTTTAAACAATATTTGGAAGACAAAAAGTTTGATGTTGAAAAATGTGGGTAAAATCGGATGGGTGATGGTATCTGCGCGCGCGGCGGCGACGGAACGGATCGATCCGCCACGCCCGCGCCCGGCCCGCGAGCCACAAACACCAGCAAATTGAAAATATCTTGCCCAACCATCCTCCCTCATGTATTGTACTTGTTCCTCATGACTCCTCACAAAACTCTACCTGAATGCCTTTGTATTAGTTTTAAAATCAAATTATGATTTATTTCTTCGCACAAACGCCAAAATAAACACAATTGTTAACTGTGCAGCGACTTATTACTGTAACGACTAAACGGTTTAATATATTTACTGTCTTGTCATAAGTAGCTAAAGCTACAGACTTCAACTTATAAATATTTTACTTTTTAATTTTTTTTGCGTGTTTTGGCACTGGAGTGACACAACAACAACCGCAAACCTATTAACAATAAAAAAATAAACAATTGTCATAAGTTTTGTTTGAATTAAATATAATCTGAATGGTTAAACGGAATATTAATTTGAGCTCTTCTTCATCAGCGTTAAGATTTTCCCCACTCAAGTGTGTGTGCGGTTACAGTAGAGTTACTATTACATCTGGTGCCTCTAATTATTGCCTTTTATAAAAATGTTGATAGGCCTACAACAGCATGTAATCAAAGTAGGTTAACAGCTTTATAAGCTATTTCAATGTCGTCAATAACTTGTAAAGGATTTTAAATTGATTTCTACTAAGCATAATCATGCTACACTTCATGTTATACTTTAAAATCAGACTAAAAAAAACTGTATTTCTTAGGCAAGTTATAAATCTGCAAGGTAAGATTTCTGTGGAGCCGGAGGCGCCGGGCGGTTCGTCCGCGGGTCCAGCTGGGACGGTGACCGCAGCCGGGATCCTAACTCATTATATTTTTGATAATGTTATAGTTCCTTTTTTTCGCAAAAATAAGTAGTATCTCTTTATTTAGATTTCTTAGAAACTGCAACCATTACCAGAGGCCTTGTGAACAAAAAAAAAACATGATTTAATGATATCTAATGTTCGAATTAAAATGATTAGTTAGGTAGGTTCTTTATTAAAAACACGTGATAGGAAACTGGCGTTTAGCCAAAGTAGTGTTATTACAGTATCATCTACTGTGTTAGTTGCCGGCCGCACTCTACCGGACACTGGGCAAGATTCACTGTCTACTCCTGTGCATGGGATTTTACTTCTTTTTTAATTTTACTTCTTAAATTTATTTTTTCGGCAGGTGCAAAAATGGAAATTGTAAAAAAAACACTTAACTATCGTTATATAATTTTTTATACCAATTCACAAAAAAAAAATTATATTGCTTAAGAACTAACTAAAAAAATCTTAAGTTGGGCGTCAAAAAGCTTTTAGAAAACTAGAATTAAAAAGATATTTAATATAATAATAAATTGACTTAACCGAATGATTGTTTAAACAGGTACCTGTTGATTTATTCAAATAAGATCCTTCTTAGGGTAATTTATTAACTATTATAGCCGAACGCTATAGGAGTGGATAATTTTATAGGTGTAAAAAGAATCGGAGACTATTCTAAGTTGGCAAATGCTCTCAAAATTGTGTTCATTCGGGAAATTCATGACATATACATACGAGCTTAACTTATAATTTGATTTTCTGACAGCGAATTTATTTATTTAAACTTCATGTACAGTAGTGATACGTAGGCGGACTTACTGCCACAAGGCATTCTCTACCAGTCAACCTTTGCGAACATTTATGTGATAGAGAATTTATACAATCATGTGGTACTCAGCTGGCATGTGTTGAGGAAATACTTCAGCTGCTGCATGAACTGGCTGCGGGAGTGTTTGAAACAGTTACCGCGGCGTGGAAATGCAAACAGCAACTGAAGGACCACGGGGAGGCTTTTAGTCGGCAAAAGCCTGTGTTAGACGATCATTTGCCAAGTCAAAAATATTGTTATCTGTAATATTGTAATTTCACTGAAAACTCTCTTGGTGAGCAATATTTGTCAAAAATTTAAAAGATTATAAAAATACGTAAAGTGCACAGACTAATTGAGTAATCAACCTGCCTGGTTTATTGTCGACTATGTCGGGGTTGGCGTCCAGCCTCACCGGATGCAGCTGAGGACCAGTGCCTATCCTACGCGAAGCGACGGACTCACTGGCCTCCACATCCCAGTAACTCTTGGTAAGACTGGTATCAAGTTTTCCTATGTTTGTCTATCCATAACTTCTGCGTAAGATTTACAAATTAATCTTAGCTAAATTGGCGAACTTAGTCAAGTACCAGTGTACCAGTACCATGTTTAAAAACCATAAAAACCAGTCAAATGCGAGTCAACTCCAAGCATCGAGGATTCCGTACTAACTTACTAAATAACTTGATTTCTCAATTGAGTCTCGAAATTTTTCTGAATCTCAAAAAATTACCTAATTATTTTGTGACGTAATTACAAAATGGTTTTCAGCCTTTTTTTACTTGTACTAGGAATTCTTACCAAATTTCAAGATTGTAAATGAACGGAAAGTAGTAGGTTTTGATTTCCTAAGTGTTAAATAAAACATGCCCCTAAAAAAAAACATACACAGAAAAAAAAACATACAGCATTATCTTTAGGCTACACTGATTTTTCATTAGGTATTAATAGAGTTAGCCAAAGCTTAATACCTCTCTTTATAAAAAAATTGAATTGTAGGACAATAAAATTGTTATGCAGGTGTGTGTGAGTAGCAGTCACCGTGATAGATTCCCATGATATTGATTCGTTGATTGCCAAAATAACTATTGTATAATTCTACTAACGTTTTATGTGTCCAGTAGCTCTCAAGCTGTAGCTTTTCATCCTAGAACCTATGGTATAATTACAAACTACAAATTAGTCAAAATCATGAAGCTTACTCCGAGTGGTGCGACTTCAGTGCCTTGTCGCACGTCACAATATCAGTTCGTGAAGTGTAGAGTCAACAGCTGCGCGCGCGGCCCGTGTTTGTTGAGCCTCCGTCGAGCTGCTCGTATGTTGCGCCCCTGTTTGATCGCCGCACTCTTGTTACAATATCCCATACGATTGCACAAGTCCAATAAGAGTCTCGGAAAGTTAGAGTTTAATAAGAAGTAAGTAACTTCGTTTGGTCGCCAGCAGTCTGACAAATATTTCGCTACGTAATATAATTTTGTTTGAGCTGCTATAGGTCAAATCATAAATGATCTTTATTTTGTAAATAGGTTTTCAAAAAACACTTTTACACGTCAATTTTGTTTTCAGTCAGTTTTAACGAGATGAGGCCGATGTTTCCTAGCTGACTACCTTGAGAAGAAACACCGAAACAAACTCAGGACTCAGGTAACAAACTCAGATATAGCTTTGGCTAGGCTGCTGTATAGGTTTTAATATCATTTAATAGTGTCAAGAACTCATTAAACTGTCTAATTATTGAGATAAATGAAAAGAAATAAAATCTGGGTATTTCTATTTTGTTACTACTCATAATTATTAGATACCCAAAACACTGGACAAATATCGTTATGTACAATACCGTCATATTACAATTTATGTAATACTAGGTAAAGTTGCATAAAAGCAATAGTCTATCCACACTAATATTATAAATGGGAAAGTGTGCGTGTCTGTTTTTCTGTCTTTCACGGCAAAACGGAGTGACCAATTGACACGATTTTTTAAGTGGAGATAGTTGAAGAGATGGAGAGTGACATAGGCTATTTGTCTCTTGTTTGTCCCCCCCCCCCCACTTCCCAGGTGAACCGTGCTAAAAAAAATTGTACGTGAGCGAAGCTGCGGGCAAAAGCTAGTTTTCTATAATATCTGATAATAATAATAATCATATTTTTTATCAGAAAATTATTCCTCCACTGCACATACTCGTACTATTATTATACTTAATGTAATTTGTACATTTTATTTCAACACTAAAATGCAGCGATTTCAACAATGTTACACTGTTGATATTGATATTTTTCAAGATTCTAGACATACCTAGTGGTTTATTAAACTGTGAGTTTTCTTTCAGTAAATTCATTAAAGAATACACAGACTTTGATTAAACAACGTTTTATTTTAAGTTTTTTTCGAGTTTTTTTTCAGTTAGGCAAAGAAATCAACAGTTAAGTATTTACTAACATTTTAATTTGGGTTATCAAAACGGGATTCAAGTGAGTGGAGAGGCGCCACTGTCTAACTTGTTGGTGTAAACAACCCTCTGAGAAGCACACCGCCTCACAAGTTTATAAGCTTCCTGCCAGAGGGTTGCTGTTAGTTTCGCTACCCGCCGCTAGATAGCTCTCACTGCTTTTTTTATGTTTTCATGTAAGATAAATAATTGTAACTAAGGCAGTGAACGTTTATGAACGTTTCTGATATTTTTTGGTAAATTTGCCGAATGTTTTAATTAATTTTAAATTAAGTATGTAATATTTTAAGAGTAGATATTTTTTTTAAAAGATAAAAATCTTTTCCCATAATTTTTACTTTTCGTACCTCATTTTGAAACGAAATGTACATAAAAAATCCTTTTTTTAATGTTTAATGTAACCTAATCTTGGATACTAACCCATATGATACTAAAATTTAATTTGCCTTTACGTTTAGTCTCACTATTCGATAATAGATGGCGCTGGTAGTCTCTGTTGGTCGCTGCTCGGTGTGCGTCAACTTGGCGCGGCCCGGTGCAACTTGAACATAGATCAGAATAATTTTTTAAATAATACTTGATAAGACGATTGTCGAAATAACTATTTAAGATTATTTAAAAAACTGGGTTTAAAAAATTTTCAATCAATAATATAGTGCTAATTGAGATTTATGATTTTTTATATTATGAAAGTTTTAATGTTAATTTTTTTGGAGAAAATTGAAAAAAAAAAACGATAAAAAGTTTACAAAATTGGAAATTTTTACCTACTTAGTTATTTTCATTACTTTGGTTGCCAAATGTTTCAAAGTTTTTTTTATCACCCGAATAGGAACTTATTTACCTAGGTGATAATAAAAACTTAAAAATAATGAGTTGTGTAAATGATATTTGGTAGTTTAAAAGACTGGGTTTAAAAAAAAATCAATCAATAATATAGTGCTAATTGAGATTTATGTTGTTTTTTTTATTAATACCTATATTTTAATGAAAAAAAAAAAACTAAAAAAAGTTTTAACCCTTCAGATACCGTCAATTAGAGACACAATAGTAAGACAATAGATGCGCGGCCACCGGTGGTCGCTTGGGGATTCATGAATTAAAATTGGAAATTGGTATCTACCTACTTAGTTATTTTCGTTACTTTTGTTCCCAAATGTTTCAAACTTTTTTTTATCACCCAAATAGGAACCTATTTAGGTGATAATAAAAACTTAAAAAATAGTGAGTTGTGTAAATGATATTTGGCCTTTTTTTACAAATCCAAAATTGTTATTAAAATGACATCTAAGTAAGAGAGTAATAGTCAGAGAAGTTATTGTCACAACATTTTATAGAAGTTGCTACAAATAGCCGAACTTGCCTAATAACAATAATTTGCTAAATAAATGATGCACGTTGCTGAATATTTTAATACATTATAAGTAGATACGTAAAGTGTTCATCGTGATAGATTACGGATTATTGTAAAGTGTAAAAAAAGAATCAGATATAGGTAAATTAATGATATAAAGTCATACTATAATATTGGTCTGGGTACTTATAGAACAATATTAAAAAAAAATTTAAAAAATGTTTATAAAGCTCAGAAATTTGGCAACTTTAGACAGGACTAAACTATTTATAAAAAGTTGCTGACTCCACTTTGCTCAAGGTAGGTCGTGTTTACAACATTATATTAATTTTAAATTATTCATCTGTTACTTCTAGTTTTGGAGGTGCCAACGTCTACCTACTGTGTGCTGATAACCAATATTTTCTTTTGCTCCGATATTTACTCAATAGGTTCCTATTTATTTATTTATAATAACATTATATTTAATGTACTTAATGTTGTTGGTGACTAATTACTTAATATGAAGATGACATAATTTATTATACCTAATTATTTTCAAAATTAATGGTTTTATTAAAATAGTAACATAGCTTAGTAACTAAGTGCATACTTATTTATAAAGTTGTCTTAGCGAGAAGGTGAAGTAGCTTGAAGGTGTTCATACAGGAGGCAATAATTTATATTAGGTACTTAGATATTATTCAAAAAATGCAAAACAGTTTTTATTATGACTTATGAAAAAACAATAAAATATAATATAACAATAAATAAAAAGAAATCGAATATCCTATTAAAAACGATTTAATATTTAAAATGGCAAAAAATTGTAAAAGTTCATCGATTAATAACTTTTAAAATGAAGTGTTTTGTCATTGGATTGTAGTGTGAGAAGGATCAATTGTAGTTCAGTTTGATTTACAGGATTCAGACAAATTATAACATAAAATCTTTCGTCACTATCATTGGTATCATTCCATAAGTCATGAAAAGTATCCGTCGGCGTCGGCAGAGCGGTCGCAGAGAGCGGAGCGACGCGACGCACATAGTGTGTGCGAGCGACGAGTGCGCGGGGTGTGCGGGGCGCGCGGCCGGGGCGCGGGGGGCGGGGCGCGGTAATTACATCGTCATTAGCGGGCGGCGTCTGGGCGGGGCCGCCCCTCTACCTCTGCGGGCGCGCGCAGCGCCGCCGAGCGCTCCAGTCCGCTCCGTGCTGCCGTCGCGCACGCACGCGCATGTCGCTCGCTGTGTTACCCGGTGATGTGAGGTGGCCCCCGCCGCTGCCGCAGCGCCGCGCGATTAACGCGCTTGTTTCGCGACCGAGTAAGCCAGTTGAAGGCTCGAGAGCCTTCGAGCCGGCAAGACGCCGTCCACCGTGGATTTGAGGTACGGCGCCATGGCGGCGACCACGTACATGCCCGCCGACATGGACCTGGGCAACATCGGCGGGTACCATGCTGCGTCGCCGCGCAGCGCCGAGCCCGCCGACATGAAGTATGGGCACGGGCTGCATGCAGGCGGCTCGCCGTCCCCGGGCGCACCTGTGCTCAACCCCTGGACGTCGCTGCCGCCCGCAGACCCCTGGGCCATGCACCAGCACCACGCGCACGCGCACCAGCCCGACGTGAAGCCGCCGCCCGCGCCGCACGAGCACCGGCACCTGCAGCACGGCGGCTGGCACGCGCCCGTGGTGTCTCCGCACTACGGCGCCGGCTCGCCCGTGGCGCTGCACGGCGGCTACCCCATGCCCATGCACCAGCACCACATGCTGCGAGACATCCAGCCCTCGCCGCATCCGCTGCACCACCATGCCATGGAGCGTGACCCGCCCGAGGAGGACACGCCCACCAGCGATGACCTCGAAGCCTTCGCCAAGCAGTTCAAGCAGCGCCGCATCAAGCTGGGCTTCACGCAGGCAGACGTGGGCTTGGCGCTCGGCACGCTCTACGGCAATGTGTTTTCGCAGACGACCATCTGCAGGTTCGAGGCGCTCCAGCTCAGTTTTAAAAATATGTGCAAATTGAAACCGCTCCTACAGAAGTGGCTGGAAGAGGCTGACTCCACCACGGGGAGCCCCACGAGCATCGACAAAATAGCCGCACAAGGAAGGAAAAGAAAGAAGCGCACATCTATAGAAGTATCAGTTAAGGGCGCGCTCGAACAGCACTTCCACAAGCAGCCCAAGCCATCGGCACAGGAGATCACCTCGTTGGCAGATAGTCTACAACTGGAGAAGGAAGTAGTGCGCGTGTGGTTCTGCAACAGGCGGCAGAAGGAGAAGCGCATGACGCCACCTAACACGCTGGGTAACGAGATGATGGAGGGCATGGGCCACGGGCACTACGGGCACGGCGAGGTGCACGGCTCGCCGCTGCAGCACTCGCACTCGCCGCCTGGCCTGTCGCCCCAGCACGGGCTCGCCCCCGGCGCGCACACGCTGGCCGCGCACTAACAGTTCGCCCCGTGGGCGCCGCCGCGGCCCTACTACTCGGAGCCTCACTAGCGCCGACTAGCGCCGCGCCCGCGGGATACCTGGTGTACATAGCGCCGCGCGCCCGGACGTGCCCGCGGCGTACAGTGAGCGGGGCCCGCGCCTCTGTAAATATCGCGAGCCCCCCACGGACAGAACGCTACGTTTAAGTTGTTCTTATAATTTCAGTGAAGTCATTGATTAATTATGTGAGTAATGTTAAGATCGAAGCCAGTAATCGTTTATACTTTATCGAAACGCCGAGGTTCGGAGTGATCGCCGATACGTTTAGCTAGATAGTCTAATTGATAAATAAGAGCTTAAATCGGAGGTGGATCCCGGCGTCGCTCGCGCCTCGCCGGCGGCCGCGGCATCAGACGTCGTGCGGTAAGTACGGCGACATTACACACTCATGTAGCACAATACCGCGCGTTCCACACCTGACGCGCTCTCGCGTACTTGACGCACGTCGTCGCGACCTGCGAGTCGCGCGAGCCGCTCGGCCGCTCCGGCGAGGAGTGCGCAGCACCATTCAGTTTTGTAAAGGACGATTTCATCGAATTTATTTATAGATATTACAAATTAACGATGTTCATACATGCCTACCTGTCAGTAGGGAGTCATTGTGGTGTGGATTAAATTTAAATTGTTGCTATTACTGTAAATTTATGATTAGTGACGAGGACGAGAGTAAAAAATATGAATCGGGTCGAAGCTTCGTTTTGTAAGGGAATACGAGTGAGTCAATAGGTGCAATTTTTATTTTAAGTGTTTAATGAAACGATCCGAATGTGAGAGCAATCATGTACGTAGTAAGTCATGAGAGCAGCGGCGAGCGCGAGGCGACGCGGCGGCGCGCTCTGTTGGTGTTGTGAGCGCGCCGCCGCGCCGCGCCGCGCCTGCCCGCGCGACCAAGCGCCGACACGCACTCGACGCACACCTAGCTCCCACTACATAATTTATTTAAAATTATTATTAAAAGGATGCAGACACGATGCCAAAATGGTTTATTCCTGTTTTTTACTTGTTTTGTTGTTTTTTTTTCGTTTGTATGTATTTGTGGCCAACCTTGGTACTTAAAACTTGTAAAAATAGGTATTTTTTCTATATAAAATAATGTACCTACGACGTATATGATGATATATATTAAAAAAGTTCTTTATAGAAATTGAAATATGGAAATGACTTTTATTGAACATGTCCTAATTATCTCTCTGCCTCGACAGACATTTGTTTGTTTTCATAATGATAGTTATGTTATACTTATTATAGTGACATGACAGGTCTTGGACACAAGTGTAGCGCTAGCGCGTGCCGTGCCAGTGTCAGACACCAACGAATGTTTAGTTTTAGGGATTGTTTGCATAGTCTTACTGTAACGAACAGAAGCTCAGTGACACTTGTGAAATGTTTTTGCTAAAGTTGAATTAGATGAATAATGTAAATAAATAATCGCATCACGATGGAGTTAGGTATGCAAGTCTACATAGCGAGTAAATATTACTTAGTGATATGATATTTTATATTATCGTCTAAGTATTTAATAAAACAGAGTAAATATTTTACTAAAGAGTATTATTGATAAATCCCGGTCAGTAGGTCATAATTATAATGTAAAAAAATGTTGTGAGTCGGCTTAGTGTTGTTTGTTTTATTTATGAGGGTACAAGCAGCGGGGCAGGTAGTGCGGCCGTCGCTACCCGCCGCCGCCGGCGCAGCACTAAACATATATCAAAGATTTGACAAACTACACGCAGATCCTATCGTGTAGCTAAACACATCGCACATAATTTTTTATATTACTTAAAGAATGCCTTTGTACGTTGTTGTCCGATCTATAAGTTTGTACACTTGATTCTGTTAACATATAAATTGACTGCAGCTAGTGTTATCGCATGACGTTTTTAATTTATTTGTTAGATGAATTAAATTGAGTGACATTACTGTTACATTTGGCCAATTCATTGTTTTATTGTTGTTCAAGAGAATTTAAACGTTTTGAATAATATCAATCCCTATTTGCAAAATTTAAACACAATAACAATTGTTCGCATATTTGCTATGCACACAAACAACTTCACATTACACAATATTTCATCTTTACTGAGTGATTCAAGTGTTTACACATACAGAATAATGTTTCCTATCTGGAAGCATCAACTGTTTGATCTAAACAGCGCACAACCTGGCCTGGTAACAACTGCATCTTGTCTTACATAACTATCTTTTTTTTTATAGTTTTGTTCCTTATTTTTTAATAACCTATAAATTTAATAATAAATATATCTTTTAGTTATTCTTTGAAACTATGTTTTAAAATATTTTCTAAATAGAATGCATCGATATGTTTTGTTAAATGACTTTAATAAAACAGAACCTATTAGTACAAAAAAGTATTGTTATTGATCGACATGCACTGCTTACCTACGATAACCTCATTTCGACGGGTGCAAAGTAAAAAAAGTTATCTGCAATTTTGTGATTTTCTATCATCTTTATTGAATTAGTAAAAATAAGCAGTTATTTAGTAGGTAATTTTGTTTTTCAAAAATATTATTAAAAAGAAAACTATAATTTTTTCGTTTTTGACATTTGAAAGGTTTCTCATGTCTTAGAATATTAAATATTTGTTATGTTACTGCAACTATCAGAAAATCGCAAAGTTGCCGATAACTTTTTTTACTTTGCACCCGTGCGTCGATTTGTGAATGTCCCACTACAGATATTTATATTTTAAATAGGTAGCTAATAACTTTAAATTTAACAATTTTGTTATTTTATAACTTTTGTGATGCTTAGAGCATTACTCAACAGATACACTCTAATGAATAATTACGTTAGACAGGTTTTCACTTAAACAAGTATATCTGCGGCTCGCCGACCAAACTGTGCTGCAATTAAACTAAAATTGTTTCTGTGGCCGAAGGCGAATAAAAAATCTTTTCGCATTAACGAGTGTGTTTGATAGCTTTCTCCTGTCAATAGTGACGTGCATAAAAAATGTAAAGGAGTGGATGTTGACGGTTGTCGCGAGCGCGGTGTGGCGGCGACGCGGCCGCGCGCAAAAACTTCACGTGTACACCCGCGCCGCGCCGCGGTCGCATCGCACTCGCCAGCCACCAGCCACACTAGACCAAATGACATTCCGTCCGGCTAATGAAGCGTTATAGCTGCAGTGAAACCTTCTCGGCTGAAAAAAATCTGAACCAACACATAAGTATTTCAGGAAACTTCATTTATACATTCTGTGTTGCTAGTTTTTTGTCTTTCGTTTGGGGCCTGTGATTTTTTAAATCAGTTATTTTTGATCAAATAGAATAGAATAGAATAAACTTTATTGAACATCTAAAAGTACCACACATATTATTTTGGACTTAAGGATACGTTAGCAAAGTACCTATCTAGCTTTTTGCGTTTTTGTTCACGTCTATTAATGAGCCATTTCAGGTCAATATTTCGTAGAATTTTGTTATAAGTATTTCTACGTTACACACAAATGGTTTATATACGTAAAAGTCGGTTTCTATATAGAAAAACGACTTTCGCGTTCATAAATACTTTAGGGTGGCTAAAATACCTATGTAGTTTGTCTTTTCATCGGTTTGTTTAGATTATCTTAATCTGTACTCCTGTATTAAAAAATTGAGTTTTCTTTTCTATAAGTAATTGTTTTGGTACTGGTGGCCTAACCACGTTGCCATAGGTATACATACTAGGTACTTGGGCGACAGTTTTTTACGTTCACTCTATATAAGTTTTTGCGTCTCTGTTAGCGATTATTTTCAGAATTAAAACGACAATCGCTCGTTTGTTTCCGCCTGTTAACCCCAAACTTTTTGCACCAACGTCGAACAAGAATGTTGTGCAAAAAAGCCGCGCCTGTCTAACCATTGTCAAATAATTGTTAGAATAGCCGCGCGACGAGCGACGCGGCCACATCGCGCCACCGAGCTGTTTTACAATACAGAATATTATTTCAGAATGTTTTAATGTTTTTTTTTTTAAGCAAATGTTATCTAATGTCAATAGGAACTTATTTCATTAATATTGAGGTCTAATGAATCAATTACCTAATGGACTTTAGTGCAATATTTTATCATCAATACAGACACGATTTTCTATAGCTATCATAACGATTGCAACCTGTGCCTAGCTATTTTCATTAGATGATTCTTATTTGACAGATAAATCTAAAAAAGATATTAAAACATTACTCAAATAATATACTTATTTATAATGACAGTTAAGTAGGTAGATGGGTATCAATGCTGTTTCATTATGACTTTAGTATTTTTTGACAAACGTTTGAGCTGGATATTTTTTGTTGTTTTAGAACAACGATGTTTAGTGTAGGATGTGTTTGTGGCAAGTCGTTCTGGCTGTGCGATGCTCAAGGCTTGGCGGTGAGGCGCGCCGCGAGGCCTTCGCTCGTATCTTACACGGGCGGCGCTAACATGCGCCTAGCGCTGAAACGCAGCGAGTCTACTCCTACATGAACCCACTTCGATCTGTACACTGGTCACAAGCGGCACATTAACAGCACAGTTTGCTACCACCTAACCGTACATGTACACTTGGGGGTACTCGCATGTTTCCGCGACGTTTCTAAATCATCTTGTGTAACACAATCCTCTTTGTTAATAAATGACGGTCTTCTGGACGTACTTTCCATTTTAAATAAATGATACTTATGTATTCAGAAATATTACAAACAAAAGACATTTTTTCATGGACTATTGTAGAATGTTGCACATCGCGCACCACCGTGTCACGTCTGACGTAAGAGTTGCAGCTGTTGACAACATGTCAGATAGGCCAATAGCAAAAATGTGGAAAACAAAATGATTGTGCAGACAATAACAACGCACGTTTAACTTGTAACCAATGCGCCACGCGCGGTGCCGACGGATTACTGAAACTCAATTCATGGATGACATTCACTACCTACATGCTCTTACTTAGGTACATATCATATAGGTCTTACTGTAACTATTTACACCTTGTTTCTATTTAATAACTTCTTTTTACAAAAATATATAAATCAATAACTCATATCCAATCATATACACTGCTTTAAGCTAACCATCAATGTTTCTAGATGTGTAATTAATTCTGTAGACTGATCAAAATAAACAATTCATTAACTTAATGGGCGAGATCGTTTTTAAAATTCAGTAACTGTAGCCGCGAGTCGTTCCTGTTTCCGCGAATCTAAAACAAAGAACAAGTTAAATAAAAGAGTTACGTAAGGTGGCTATTAATATATGTGCGTTCACATCTGTATTTCACTAGTGTCAGAATGTCTGGCGACAAGAACGTCGCGCGGCGACATTGTCGCGCAAACGAGCGTTCGTACCAACTTACCTGTCAGTTTTTCTGCGTTTTGTCGTAAAATATGTATTTAAAAAACGGCGGGTCGGTGGCAGGTGCGCGGCGGCGGCGAGGCCACCTTTATCAGCGGCCATGTTCTACTCAATTTATAGTCTCCTCGGTTTTGGTAGCGCCGCGAGCGGTCCCGCGCCGCTTCAGCCCCGGCTACATTTTTTCCGCGTAGTGTGGAGTAGGCGCGTAGGTGTAGGCGCACCGAGCCGCGGCCGACGGCGGCTGCACTCGCACCTCATTAGCACTGCGGCACGTGACCCCAGCACCATCTCTCTCCCTTATAAAAACACAGAGATTTACGAACATACACCTCCGCAGACACTGCGGCGCTCATAACAAACTTGAGCGCTGCCAGTGCTCAGCACTAGTTCCATACACAGACAGACAAACACAATCTAAAGCCTGTGGCTGTATAGATACCTACTTAGGTAGTGAAAACTATTCACACATCAAATGTTATCAATTTGCATTTTATAATACCCGTGATTTTAATATGATAGCCATAATTAGTGAAAGTTGAACTTTTGCTGGATAGTCGTAAATCTGTAGTCAATATGGGATACTACTTTTCTTAATTATACAAATTACTTTGACTAATAAAATGATTAAAATCTTAAACGATGCTATCACATGCGTTTACAGTTACAAATGTATTTGTGTTAAAGTTTGTGCGCCTTACTTATGTCCCTCTACCAACATCATGACAATTTTGTAAGGAACGAAGGGAACAGTTTTGCTGAAACAATTTGAATGTTTTATTTTGTAATTACCTATGTTTATTGTAAAAGAAATATTTGCTCGTCGATATTAAATGTAGTCAGGCCAAATCGATACCAGTTACAACAAGTTTCGATAGTTTTTTTTTTCTGAAAATACAAACAATACCTTTTTAAGTGGAATATCATTGAAAAACTTCTCCTGTTCTGGGTGGAGCGTGAGAGAGTATCAGATTCTTACTGACCAAAACCCACAATGTTGTTTTAATTGCCCTTTGCGTGGGCTATACCTAGTAACTCTAGAAAACTCTGCAACCCTGATAGGCATCGTCGGTCGTAAGTGGCCCTGTTAATCTTGCTGACATCTCTTTGAGATGTGCGTGGAACACAACGCGCCGTGGACCCCAGAACTACCACCCAAACCCTTGGTTAGGCCAACACCACTTCTTCTCGATGTGTAGCAGCAACGCTTGCGTAACAAGTGGAGGCGACATCGACACCCGACAGTAAGATCGCGGAGAAAACATTGTCGCGACGATATTTTAAAATTATTCCGTTTTCATTTAGAAAACTTTCCGGAAACAGCGATGATTTGTAGATATAAATTATGTCCAAGTCAGTTACTTTTAGAATGTTTTCCATTTTTCCCAATAGTCACGTTTAAAGAAGAGAAAATTACCTAAATGCAGCTGTGCAGCTGTGGGTAGAAAACGTTGGCATCTTTCTTATATCTATGGTTGGCTTGGTAATGAAGTGGCTTCATTCCGGATAGAGCGAGTGCTTCAGTAGATTTTTCATGATTTGTCTCCATCTACATGACACCACTGGCGCAATGTGTGTGTTGGCAGTACTCAAGGCTTGCCAGGTCCTCTGAGACTAGCCACATCACCCTTGTGCAGGAGGTAGTTACCTGCACAGGTAGGTAGTACCGCGGCTGATATGGCGAGGTCCTTCACGGTGCCTGCTCATTACAGGGTCGACAGGAACCACTATAGATGTGCAAACATTATCTTTTTATTTTCTTTACCTTATAGTTGTATCATTTACGCTGGCGTGAGGGCCAACGACTCGGAAAATTAGAAGTTTTTCTATTCAGTTAAAAAGAGTAGATGGGGCTGATAATGTAATGTAGGTTAAATGTAAATACAGTTCATATTAATGCGTGAGCACTTCACTATTAATTTGTTTAATTGATGAAATCTTGAATGTCGAGGTACTTACTAGTACCTACTACATCCGTCTTCTCAACTGTACCAAAGCTAGCTCTCGAACCCGGACTTATTGAATACCCTAAACAGAATATACAACAACCTATGTAGGTATCTAATTAAAATCTCTCTTCTACAAATGATTAAATCTTTTTAATCAAAGTTTTTGTAGGTATAGATTTTTAATATTGTATAAAAAAGTATCACATACAACAAAATTATATTTCAATCGTACACCTCCACTTAGAGCTAATAATGAGGGCTCCTCACCAATTTATAATGTATATTAGTTCAGTTAGGCTACCTGCCCACTGCACTAACCAGTTATATTTGATAATATTCCACCTCACGTCAATTATTCATAACTTTTTACCGCAGATGATTCACTGCCGTTTGATTGGCCACGTTGTGTTATGTTTGACTACTTAATTTGTAAACTTACACTTTTATTATGTTAATATATCATTATGTGTGTATTCAACACAATAAGTTATGTTATCATAAATAATAGCGCATTTATAATGTAGTTTTGTTAGGTCTCGCTTGCACCTGAAATGACTAGTAATACGATGCAACATTACTGCTATAATAATGCATATTATGACAAACATATACCTATAAGAGATACCAGGGTGACCCAGGGGCTTTAGTTCCACCTTCAAACAATCAGTGCGAATGCAAGTTAATTTAGTAACTTCAGCAACGTTTCAGTGCAGTTTATATTGGCAAGTTGGTAAAAAACCCATGAGCCAATATCAGCAGGATAGCGCATACCCGCATGTGCTGCCTGCTGCCGGCTGATGGACGTGGAGCCGCCGGTGGCAACGTATCCAACCAGCCTTCAGCTAATGATCCACTATATTTGTCAGAATTTGGCATAATATTCAGTATGCAGACTAATTTTTTTTGCGTTTTATTTTGCGTACGCTTAGGTTTACGGTGACTCTTAGGAACAGTCCCACAGCCCATTTTGCCTGGACCCTGAAATTCGTTCAAAAAGAAATGCTTACATTAATTTCGATTGTCATAGCAAGCTCAAACAGTACATTGTGAAAAGTTCATCTTCTCAGGGACTACATACTTACGTAAATGCATGTAATGTCTTTCCGAGCCAACATAACTTAGATACTGTCCATGTGAGCATGTGCAAATGCAAAACTCGTAAGTACCTTGTATGGTTTACATTCATCTAGATAGTTCGTGAGAGGCTGTGTTACTCTTCTTCTTCTTCCTGACCATATCTTACTTTGGATCAGCGCAACATGTTTTTTTCTTTCATTCTGTCCTATCACCCGTCAAACTATCATTAATTCTCTTATCTTTCATATCACTCTTCACACAATCCATCCAACTTTTCTTCGTCCTTTCTCTCTCTCCATTCATCTACATGTATACTCACAACTCTTTTAGTACCTAATATGCTCTCCTTTTCACAATACCATACCAAGACAACCGATTTCCTTTCAACGTTTCAGTCACTGGCGCCACTTTCAAACGTCCTAATATAGGGAGGTACTGTACACATTTCTCACTTTATCCATTCTCTGTGAGATTGTTTACTAAGAAGATTTATAATTAGGTCTTATTATAATATAATGAATGTCAAACAAATACTTATGAGTTGAGTGCGCTAGTGAGATGTCAGTGATTGCGGTGGTCAAGTGTCGGTCAATTGAGCGGTAATTAGTGGCAGCGGTCAGTGGGCCGTGCGCCGACCCCACATCATCCGAGCTGACCCCATGACCCCCACAGAACTGATCGACTCTCAGTTCCATATGTTCGTCAAATAATTGCAGTAAATTTTCGGTTACAGTATGATACTGTTTGACAAGATATAGCATTAAATATCTCGCCTATATACCTACATTTTTTTATTATTATTATTGATAGGTTTGCGCTTGACCGCTATCTCACCTGATAATGTTAATGTAATTTAATGTACTCTACTTCTTATAGTGTGGAGGGTAAGAAACTCAGATATGTTTACTCAAGCGTAATCCTGTATAGACTTAATACAACATAGTTCTTTCACGATAAATTTTCCGACGGCCAATTACCTAAACCATAATTATAAATCTCAAAACTAAACTTTCTCTTTAACTTTATTGAGTACGTACCTAAACGTATCCAAAATTTTTTAAGTACATCTGATCATTAATGTCCATCAAAAGGATCCTGAAACTAATGACTGTTTCTCTCATTTCAACACACTTTTAAATCAAATAAATCTTTCTGTAATTGACAGAACTGTATCAACGGTACTTTCGCCATTTCACCGCTTCCATCACAAACATCATAACAATCTGAGTCACGGTAAAGTCAAGTAGTAATTAAGACTAGTTAGTTGTAGAAGTGATCTGCGTAGGAATCGTTCGTTTGTCCAGTTTTACGAGAGATGTGCTGTTCGAGCCGCCATCGCCAGCCAAGTCGTCTGCTGTGCACTTGCCCGGGGTCGATGAACCACTTATTTATTGCTGCTGGCTATACAACACATAGCCTCCTTATGTGGAATTTTCTTCATGAGGCGGGTGTCAAGTTCAGTTTTAATTTGGAAACAAAGCCAAATAAATTCATTCCATCCATTAAATTCATATCTTTTTGGGAATTTAAGAACTAACTGAGGCACTGACCCACTACTGTATTCATTCTCACAGTTTACTCGAATGTATCTTATATATTCACTATTAAATAATTCGAGCATTGTGCTGGTTGCTAGGCGCTCTTTGCTTACTAATATTTCTCTACGAATGACGTAAGTGTGACTTTCGTTTATAGGTATTTTCAAAGTATGAAGTCCTTAAACGCGTACAGTTTTCAAATTGTTGAATGACGAAAAATGCCAGGCAGATGTTGAAGTGGCTTTTTTGTAAAAGTGATTTATTTAAAGAATGTATTTCTATTACATGCCTTACAAAATATAATGAAGTACCTACATACCAGCTGCTCACCAGTATGAACTTATCGTGTAGACGTACCGTTCCACCGCGGCCCACCCGCCACACCACTCACCAGCCGGGCCCCGCGCTCGTGAGCACTGGACACTGTCACTAATGACAGTTATCAGTAAAAAGCTTCAGTTGCTCCGTGACATTCAAACACACAAAGTTTTTACAAGTATGTATGTAATGCGCGTTCTTCACGCTCGGCGGCGCTAGGGTAGCCAGGGAAAAAGTTCTCCGAAGAAAAACCGCGTGGCCATGCGTGACGACGAGTTCCTTCTCATAGTGGGTAGTGCCTGTCTACTAATATGACACTTGGGAACTTTGTCCGGATACATTGTATGTAGGGACTACGTAGCCGACTACAAGTCTGCGGCGGATTTCGGCGCTACGAAAAGTGCTACGGAATTCGGCGAAGATTTGTTCAATTACTTATTATGAGTTGCTGTGAATTGTCTTCCAAGTCTTTGTACATACTTGCACCTCGTTATGTGTAGTAGTTCTGGAAAAATGTTTTATCACGATAACTATAATATTACATGACGTGCCCTCAATGAGCAGAAGGCGTACGTAAGTTTGCATCGTTTGAGCAACCATCGTAGCAGTCCCCTCTCATATAAGCTGGGAATACCGCTAGTTTCCTGTTCTTGTTCCATATACCTAAGAACTGAACGAAGGTGCAGCTCGGAGCCCGCGGGTGGGCAGCGTGACGGTCACACCGCGGCCGCGCGGCCCGCCTGTCTGTGCGCGACAATCACGCGATCGTCATCATTATATCGCAACTTATTGCCATCAGCTAATTACGAGGCGATACTCTTGAGACGTGACGCTACTTTACTGTGAGAACAGCATTGTTGCGTTTTAAACGAATTTTTTTTTTTAATTCATTGCTAAGATAAACTTTGTCAATGATTACCTGTGATATTGATTTTATACCTATCTGTAGTAAGAGTCTATGTAGGTGATGCATTTCAGTAACAATAAGTAATATCTCCCTTATTTACTCTCATTTTTTATGGACTGAGCATTTCGATACCTCCTTCGTTAGGAAAGTCGTGTGAGTGTTAATAATTTAAGTAATTAGTGAAATGCTTTAAACCAATATTTTTGTGTTATGTAATGATATCATCAGTTTAAGATCACAAAATCAGACTCTGGTTGTAATAGGAAGTACTTAACAATGTTTTTTTATTTTTTTACAAAATAAAACCTAACTTAAAGTATCTAGATATATCCATTGGTACCAGAAGGCCCATCATCAAACATCGGTTAAAGTAAAATAGACACTAGAAGTATTTACCTACCCTTTGTATAAACTCAACCGTAACGGTATGGTCCCATAAAAAATCCTGAGTTCAAACCCATAGGTCACATTTTACAAATGGCTCCCGGCGGCAAGTGTTCCATTCATATATTCAGGTGTAGTAGAGTCGGCAAATCATCATAATTTAATATTTTTTGCGAGAGTGTGAGCGTGAATGGCGGGCCCATTCATGGTGTGCTGTAGTACTGTCTCCCAGTCAGCCCCAGTGCAGCAGCAGCCGAGGCGTTATGATACATTGCCACTATTACACATTATCACACTTGTTTTTAACGTTTAGAAAGCAATACATTACACTGCACGCTAGTAGACCATTTATTGATGACAAGTTTAGCAGAGAAATAGGCACGTATAGGTACTAAGAGAAGCGTTTTTGCTAATAATTCATGAATCCCCAATCGACCACCGGTGGCCATCTATTGTCTTACTATTGTGTCTCTAATTGACGGTATCTGAAGGGTTAATAGGCTCTTACATAATGGCAGGAGACGATGTGGTCGACGATGTGATTTAAATTTCTTCCAATACTTTCACTAAATCCTACTAATATTATAAATGCGAAAGTTTGTATGTATGGATGGATGTATGGATGTTTGTTACTCTTTCACGCAAAAACTACTGAACGGATTTCGATGAAACTTGGTACACGAGTAGACCATATCGCAGAATAACACATAGGATACTTTTTATCCTGGGATTATGTACGCGGGTGAAGCCGCGGGCAAAAGCTTGTATTTATAATATTTTTAATAAAGTAACTGTGCAGCGAATACTGCGGTCAATCGATGTGCAAGGCGATTACTCACAGGAAGCATACCTATAACCTACTATGTATATTATCACCTACTCGTATATAAGTACTAATTGCACATATTATCACACAGTAGTATCAGTACGACGGGGTGCTGCCTATCACCTTTGTGCTAATCACATCCTTGACCGGCGCGCGATCCGCCATCAATAACGCTTACCTCCGCGACACTGCCGAGTGTTGCCACACACATGCCGCGCATTACTTACTGTCACCGCAGCCTCAAGGAAAGCCTGACTGATGATGGCAACATTCCTTCATACTTTACATTGACGGATCAAACTAAGCCTCACGATCACTGTGCCAACGGTCATAGAGCTTAGGGTCGCGAGGTTCAGGGTTCGATATCTAGCTTGAGCAACAGGTGGTGTTGTTGTTTCTTTTTAAGAAGATTGTAACAACATTGCCCTTGGTCTTAGGCAGGTGGCGAAGAGAATTATGCCCATGTTAGGAGTTTCGGTTAGTTCGGTTCGGTTAGTTTCTGTAAATGCAGGTATTGCCTATATTGAGTGCTTGTTTTTGTCGTCTTTTAACTAGAAATAAAGGCGTTTCATTGAATATGTCATGCGACACGCACGAGCTTCTCAAACGACTGTCTTTAACATAATTATCTAATTAATGAGCGTGCAGTTAATTGATTGACACGTTTTTATTCCAAAATATTTCTGTCAAATCTTTATAATAATTCGGTGATTGTGAGGCAGTTGGATAAGTGTTTATTGAACGAGTAAACATAACTCTGTAGCTAGTAGCAGGCAGTGGGCGCTCGTCGACAGTTAATCGTTTTGTTTGACGTCACCACTACAGTCGCAACATCATAGAATTTCTTCAGTCCTCTGTGGAAACGGTTCTCATGCCAATCTGTCAGTGAGACTGAAATCTGTGGTCACGGCCAACACGTGGCTGTCTTTATGTTTACAGAGAAGTAGGTTTTGTAGTTAATGTTCACAATTTATCACAAGTATTTAATAGTTCAGGAAAAGCCTTCAGTGCTTAATGCTTCATTGTTTATTTTTCGGCTAGTAAATAAACTGTTGAGAAACCAACTAAAGGTATATCGGTAGAAAAACTGCTTCATCATTGACCTCTCGCAAAGCTCACCTGTCGCCTGAAACTTTCAGACAACGTTTAACTGAGGCTAATGACTATCACGTTGAGTGCGTATCTGCTGAGATAATTCAAGTAGGTAGAACTGATTACCCGTCGTGTATTGGAGTACAGTGTACGACACTGAAACATAACAAGTTGGAACATATCCGGCGCGACGGGCCGAGGCATTACAGCAGCTGGCCGAGGTTCCCGCGGGCGTCGCTAGATGGAGCCGCCACCCGCCAACCGCGCCTTCCCATCCCCGCCCGCCGACCAATCACCGCTGAAATACATATCTCAGGCAACATCACTAGCTACACAACTACACGTCATAGCACACGCTGAACCTTACAGCGACTCCGACTGAACGTAGCTCTCTTTACTAGCCACCACTGGGCGTTACGCCGCCACACTCGCGATGTACGTCCACCTGAAACAATCTACAGGTACAGCCGCGCTGTGTGAGAGGATAACTTTACATTGTAGCTATATCTTTACAAGCCCTGTTATGAATGGCTGACACGCGAAATTTCAGGCTCCACGATAGTAGCCACCATTCAGTAAACTGGCTTTTTTTTAAGTATATAACTTTATAGTGTTGATGTGTTCACTTCAAACGACAGTACCTCGTAAATATTTGATGAAATGTAGCTATTAGACGAAAAAAAATGTTTACAATGCGAGGGTGTTATGAATATGAATCGGCGGTAAACACAGATATTGACTTACAGATAATATTACTGACTAAAACGATTTCGCATGTCATTACCTAGTTGCGGTTTGTGTATAGTTATTTAGTTGTCGATAAAACTATACTTTAGCAATAATAACAAGCAAGAATTAACATATCTAATCAGAAAATTATCAGAAACTATTACAGCTGGTAATGCTATGTTTATTCAGAACTAAATATTAGAATAATGTTATAATTGAGTTCATTACTTGCTATTCATGCGTCTATTACGCCCCTTTTACATTTGAATGAGTTGATAAGACCGCAGACTTATCAGATAATTATTGAAATACCTCTAATAATAAAATATTTTTGTCAATCGTTTGTTTTAGTTAATAAAAAGGTTCTTTTTGCGCTCTAGTCTGTTCTGTGATATGAATCAATCAAACAAGCTTGATGCTACAGGATCATATCTAGCTTCCTACGTGGTACACTTGTGTTAGGTTTATAAAGCCACTCTATAAACAGTTTTTTTAGTTAATTAGCGGGCGCTAATTCATTATCTTGATCTAGCTGGAGTGGCCTCTGAGCCACAGAGTACATTATATTCGCAGCAACAGATGGGCCTGCTGATAGCTGCAGACACACTTCTGATGGAAATTAATTAGCTATGACGTGGGATGAGTCCAGTCACATCACGACTGGCGACCACGATGTTATCTAATAAATAAATATCTATTGTTGTTCGCACTTCCAGTTGGTATTTTTGTGAATAATTAAAACATCTTTACATAAACGTAAAAGATACACTCGGTTGGTAATCTCATGTAGTAGATCTTCAGCCGTTGATAAGCGAGTGTATAATTACCTAAATGTTATATTAAATTAAGACCTGCCGGCAATTATTAAATAATGATGTTGATGGAATAATTATAATAATTGTAAGACACTTCTGGTTATCATAATTAGGTAGTCTGTCAGTTGTATTGTTATTGTTTGTATGTCGGAATCATAACTGAAATTTGAAGATAGGACAGCTTGATGATTGATGACGAGGTCAGCAGTGACAGGGTCCAAATTGAGGACAGTTTGCAGGAAAACTTAAATGATTTGAAATTCGCAGAGCACAGTGTTAAAAGCAGGTTAAAATTGACTTCAAAGAAAATTGATTTAGATTTATGTTTAGAATTTAGTGGTGATAATCTATTCGCTGAAAACACTACAAAAACAAATACATCTAATTGAAACTGGACAGTCTTGGAGAAGCACGAACTACCTTTAATTCTGTGATGCGATCTAACCACCACTAGGCATCACTAGCTCCAACAGATCGATGGACATGCTCTGGACACTGGTCGCCAATTGATAGGAGTCTGGTGGTGTAATTGTGATTGATGGTCGCCGGCAGCCGTCAGGCCAGCGGTGACGGGTGACGGCTGCACATCCTGCAATTGAGAGCGTCTAGACGACGACGGCGAGCCGGCGTCTAGCGACCACGTCTCCTGGCTGTCGTGGGGTTACTCATACTTGTGCACTTCCCAGCAGGGCAATCAAGGGTCAAGCAACTTGCAAATGATGCAACGGGTAAATGTCATCATGCTATGCCTATGGCATACTCGTATGCTACTACTCGTCGTAATCCCTGTTGTAGACCATGATACGGGTAATATAATTGGTCAGGTCAGCAGATTATGGAATCATTCAGTTTTTTGTTTTCATACAGACTGTCTGGTGCTTATGTCTTTGCTTCATAGGTGTATACTCCTGTATAAAATCTGATTTTATTAAAATATTTATTCCATTAGTGGCATTTTAAACAAATACAGTATAGGCTACAATTACAGCGTAATCACAATCAACTATTACCTATCACCACCGCCCTACCGGCTGCCGCCGCGCCAGTTAATATGAACCATTACTTTAATGCACACCATCGGTGACCGAGTGCCGACTGCCGACTGCCGACTCGATACAAAATGGGATGGTAATTAACCGATCATACGTCGATCTCGATTCACTCTCGGTCTCGATTGAGGCGCTCGCGTTTGATTAACATAATGACATTGTTAGTGGATGCAAATAAACTAGTTGTGCGTTACGACTTCCTCGCGACTCGAAGTCTATCTACAAGCCTGCCGGGGGGGAGGAGGGGCTGGTGGAGGGGTTGAGCTTCTCATTGTGAGGATCGCAGCCGGACTGTAATTGGAGCTCCAGTGGAATCGATTGCGATGCATCAAACTGTAATGTCGAAGGAAGTTGTAAATTCGATTCGAATCAATCACGCTCGATATTTGTTGATAGCTCACGGCTCTCATTAATGTCTAGTGTGCTCGCTATAATCCCGGTATTTAAATCTGACTTATAACGAGCGGTATGTAAACATCCACACTGTGTTTAGTATGTTGTCCGAGTATCATATATATTAATCATAATTTGTATTCATTATTATAAATAGAGCTAGCCATCCCACAGATATTATGCGAATTTGTTATAAATATTAATACGTTGTAAGTTGGGCATTAGCGGCGAATGCTGTTAATGATTTGATTGTTGTGACGAGCTCCTAATGTAAACACACCCGCGGTATTAACATAATTAATTTAATAAGTGGAGCACACCTTAATAATCGAATAATTACGTGATTGATATTCGCGTCTGTCGTGACCACACGTGGCAGCCTGCGCGTGTGTGGCTCCTTCATACTTTTGGAAATTGCACACACACACACAGTGCATGCATATTATTATAAGCACATTTCATTAGCATGTGTGAAGGTGTCATTCATATGACGGAAATAGAGTATAATACAAGTTATTCTACTTATGCATTTAATTAGTCTAGCATAGAGATCATGTCAGTTTTTTCACTTATGTAAATTGCTGTGCGATGTATTATAATGTAGTGTGATGTTCATTGAGTAGGTTTCTTGTTGAAATTATATAATTTTATTTATAAGTTTCTACTACAATCTGCATACAAAGACAAACGAAATTAATTTTACATCTCTTCAGGGGCTTTAACATGACGTCTTATATATAATGTCAGTCATGCGAGCGAGACAGAGGCATGGAGCTTTACCATACACCCTGTATAACTCCATTCCTTTGACATTTCAGTTTAGGTCGTCACATGGATCGCGAAGATCTTGTAGTAGGGCCATTCCCATTAGCTCAGTATCCGTCAAAATAAGTTGCACCAATTAAACGTTATCTTGCAATTAAAAGCGTCAGACGCGGCTCGGGCGGCGATTAATTACTATTTGCTCGTGACGCAGACTCATAGCTGTCTCGGATTTGTTAGCGTACCTACCGTGTCGTGTTTTGGTGCAAATTAACAATATTAAGAAAACATGCTCTACACATCTATTTATATGTATGTACATGTGTTTCACTTAAAAACCTCCGTGTATTAATAACGCAATGAGACTCTTCATAATGGTATATATTTCTGTTACACTGACACATTAATCCTTTGTTTGTACATTGAGCTGAAATTGGTTAAGCAGTATGTGCGTAGGTATAGTCAGCGTGTAACACCAGGTACCTGATGTCAGTCAGAAGTCAATCTGACATAGTCAAAACTTACCTTGTCATTGGAGTAATAGTGATTTTTTTAAATAATCTTTTAGCCTTTTTTTAAGTTGAAAATCATCTAAAGATTTCTCCCACTCTGGGGTGGAGCGGAAAGGCGTGTCAGACTTATATTGACTAAAATCACACCTATGTTTCTACTGTGCCTTGCGATCCAGCTTCCCAAAACAACAATAAATCGTTTAGCCTGGTTGTACAATTGCAAAGTGTTCCAAGCACACGTGTACAGGCACGTTATGTCCAGCTGGCCACAGAGCCAGCTGAACATAACGAGCGCAGGTTGTCGATGATTCCGGACGCGGAAGGAGTCGCGACCGGTTCTCTTAATTGCTGCCACTCAATTACTCCTCAATGCCGAAACGCAGAGCACTATCATTTCCTTTCTGATGTGGGGCACAACTACATCTGTTCATAAACATCCACCTCTTTAGCGTTAGCATTGAACCCTGATGAGCAGAGCTGATGCTCAGCAGCTGAACTAATATTCAATAGAATCTACCTATTACCCCCGACGTCAGTCGTAGATACGTATGTTAGACTAGAAAGCAGTAGGTACTAGTGCATTCCATCTTCGTCCGCTTTTTTTTTCTTTTCAAGTCTATGGTAACAAAGAGTTTACTTACTTGGAATAGGTATATCGGTAACCTTCATAAAATTTTCCAAACTAGAGGTATAATAAACTTGGGGCTTTTTTTATTTTTTTTTACGGTGGACAAAAATCATCCAATGACAACCCCGCTCTTGGATAGAGCGGGAGATAGTGTCAGACTCTTACTGACTAAAAACCCACCCTGTTCCTTCTAGCCTCTTCATACCGGGGCTCAAGTTTCCTTTCAGATAAACCTGGCCCCAGTAGGCTTCGACCCAGCTGGGTCCCTTCTGTTGCTGACAACTCCTTGAGGCGCGCGGGAACAGTGCGCGCCGTCGACGTCTTGGGCTATACACTTGGGGCTCAATTATCATACACACCGCACTCACATTGGGTATCTGACGGGTCTATAAAACCCCATTTCACCAACATCAAAGTTACTGGCAGCGAATCCTTCAAGCTAAGTTTCGACAGTATAGACATTGATAAGGTCGTAAACACATATTTAAACCACCTGGTTTTACGTTCAAAAAGCATTTAACATTATTTATTCCAAGATCACGTTACATAGTAGAATTTATTAAGTATTTTCTTAGTCATAAGGCTGTGATCTGAACGCACTGCAATGGAAACTATATCTATTTTAATCAGGATTATTTTACTAGGTGGAATAAAATGGGGAACGGTGGTGGTCAAGAATGAATAGGTTAGTTCTAGGTAGCAGTCCTCCATCGTGGACTATATCATCACTTTCCTTCAGGTGTGATAGTGGTCTAGTTCGAGCTTATCAATATTAATAAAAAAAGGTGGTCTTCCAACTACAAAGTTACCTAAATTAACATTCGATTTAATTACATGTTCCATGTATCTCTTAGAGTTTAGTTAGCATCACCTACCCGTTATCCCAACTATTCCTCACATTGACCACTGCTAACAACTTCTATTTTCTTATCAGTCGGAAAGTTTGCGAGTATTCATGAGCCGTCCGGGTAGATTCGTTTCAATTTCCTCTTGTGCCAAGTCTTACCACATCTGTAAGACTTATCGTCTGTTCCGAGCTTTCAATCGCGAACTGGTCGAGCTTCCTCCAGCGTCGCGCTGGTCATACTTCCTTCCACAACAGCTTTCCAGCAATTTCCTCAACATACAACAACATAAACCATAATGTGTTAAATAATAACTACAATCAAATAGCTCCATAAGTAGGTATTCTCCTGTGTTTATTCTTGTATAATATATTTTATATAAAAGGAGAAACTGACTGACTGACATTTATTTATAAACGCGCAGCTGAAACTACAGAGCCTACGAGTCTGAAATTTTGCGTAAGGTTTCCTTTTATGGCATAGGCTAGTACTAAGAGTGGATTTTTCAAAATTCAACTCCTAAAGAGATGAAACGGGGTTCCAAAGTTTATAAAACCGACCTTTAGACAATTCAAAAGTGTCTGTTGCCTGGTTTATTTGAAATAAACGTTTCTATTTTCTAACAGAAAAAAAAAAAAACACTAAAAAGGAACCTTTTTCTGAAATCGGCATCATAGTTGGTTGATAAATGAAGCAGCCGTTAGTTAGCATTTCAAATATTGGTATTCCTCATACTGAGTGAAATGTATGGGAACTTGTCGCGAACTGCGGTGACGTCACATAATAGTTTGTGCTTCTTGGGTTTAATGTTAATTGACAGTTACCCAATCTTCTACATTTGAAAAGTTTTTCTTTCCTTAATTTTGTAGATATAAAAAAATACCTACCAGTATTAATAAAAACGTATCAAACACATTCCACATTAGCCCACATACACGTCGCGGCCAATTGTTGGCCACCTAACGTTGGCGATAACACTGGCTCTAATACACCATGTATTTGTTCAAACGTTTGTACAAAATGCAAGCTGAAGAGTTTTCCACGAAGAGTAGTGTAGAAGATCCACTTCAGCGATAGTAAGCTCACGTATAATAAGAAGAAGAAGAACACGTTAAGAAGTATCACTGAAGCGCCAACACGTGCCATTGCAATGGTTAATAACTTTCCTCCGTTCCTATTTATTATTATATCAGTTATTTATTGCTTGTTACTTGAGTTAGATCTTCTGCATATAATATCTCACACTTCATCGACCACATGGCGGAGTCCCGCCCGCTCGCGGTTGGCTCGCATTTTGCGCACACCGCAAATATATGGGTCACACTCATACATTAGTTCTACAAATATTACGAGAGTAATGTGCGTCGCACACGACACACGAACAAATTACTTGCGCTGTAACATAACTAGCGGTTGCCGTATAGTGACGACTATTAATTGCTGGCTGGCGCTTTTTGAAACTCGACGATGTTTTGAGGCGCCTTCGACCTAACGACACGAGGGCGACACGACGCTGAAAACAGAAGGAATTATGTGCCTGAAAATTGCATAAGTGTAAGTATAATAAGATACCTACATGGGTCTACTTAATGGTAAGTATTACATGGGTGGTGTGCTTTACTTAGAGTGGACTAGCGCTTCCATCTTTCTTTAAACCTTGTTTAGTTGGGTGTCGTGATGCATTTTGAACATCTTTGGAAAATCCGTAGAAAAACTCTGTACTGATTTGATAAAAATCATGCCAGTCTAGCATAAGACAATGCTCATGTGACGCGTGCACGCACACTCTGTCAGCACTGACAGTCCACTCGGTGGTGAGGCGACATCCGCAGCGACAGCCTTCGGTCACGCTCGCGATTGTTCCGTGAGGAAGTACCTGCTGCCACTTCCTACCGGCAAGCGCACTGGCTACATACAGCGTTTAGTTTAACTTGTAGCTCACACTGGCTTACTTTACTCTTCTCGCAGGAAAAAATCAGTTCATGTTAATTTTAGTCTGTGAAAAGCTGGGTAAGTTGAAAGGTTTTCACATATTTTCAGTCGACGACAGGTAATGGGTTTGATGATTATTAATTAGAAAGCTTTATTTAGCTGTAGTATTTTGCACGTAGGTCGGTATTCTTTTAAACATTTGTTTTCTATAAAACTCAATTAATGATAGAAATAAAAATAACTGTTGGCCCCGGGGCGACATTGCTTAGCTGCCTACTCTAATTTGTTACAAGGAAACAGAATTATTAATGTTGAATTATGAAGAAATTTCACGAGTGTAGTACATTAGCGAACACGAAATAAGTAGCTGAAGGAGGCACGCGTGATGTATGGCCCAGGGCCGCGCACAGCGTGGCCGGTGTGTGGCCGGTGTGTGGAGGTCAGCGGCCACTTCCTTTGTTTCACGTTCGTGCCACATTACACCTAATGTCACCTCAAGTATGTGCCGTTTCACAGAATTCTGTATTAACTTCTTTTGTGTTTTTGTGGAACATTAGGTATTTGTATAATGACTTTTTTATTAGAAAGGGTTTTGATTGCTTTTCCCTTTACGTTTAAAATAACACACACTCGGCATTATTAGCTACGTTGGCTTTAGTACGTCGGTAATGTTCGTCGAACAGATTGTAATGTCAGTTAGCAGTATATAATGTTCGCTGTTAAGATGTTTTCATCAGAAGCGAATTATTAATTAATGGTTGTTACAATGCAGTTACTTTTAGAACCTAATTAGTACATGTTCAGAGTTATTCATGAAACATGTCCGTCAAGAATGCCCCTAACGAGTTCTCTGTAAACAAATACAAAGGGGACAAGACAATATCAATGACAAAAAGGCATAAAATTGAATAAAGGCATTACATGATTGTCGGCGAGCGGCGAGCAGGCGGCAGGTGCGCGCGAGCAGCAGACGCGCGTGCGATCGCGATAGCGCGCCTGTCACGGCCCTTAATTTCGACGACATACGACTTGTCCTTCGCGTCACACGCGTGTTTATTGCCGTTTAGTTACAACCAGGAAATAGGCCCTGCCAGCTGATAAGCCTAAATATTGAACGTGTTGGTAGATGCTAAAACATTAGGTACAGACGTGCTCACCCAGTTCATGTGGTTCTATTTTATGGAAAACTCGTATTTTGTCGGAAATTCTCAAGTGGAACTGTTTTTGCAAACTACGTAGCTGTAATTGAGATCACTCCTCCTGTGTTGGATTAAAATTATGTAGGTAGGTACCTAATCCTGTTACACCTGCCTTTAAGCCCGAGGTTACAAAATGTTTTTGCAAAAAAGTTGTTCTTACATAACATTGCACCGAACTTTATCTTTGTAACACTCATAAAAAGAAAACCGTTTCCAATGGAACGGAAAACATGTCCGAGGACAACAGGAATTGACAGCGAGTGCGGCGAACGTGTGCGTATGTAGGTAGCTTATGGAGGAAGAGCTTATCGAGCGCTGAGGCTTTGGGGCCAGTCGCCAATAATAAATAACCAAACCGGAACTACAGTGTCACCGAGCGCTCAGCGGGCACCTTCCCGTCCGCGCGTCAGGCTTGCGACAGCCGCGCGACACCGCGACAGTTGCGCGCGCGTCCACCGGCGGCCTACGCAGTAATTTGTTGCTGTTGACATCAAAATTATTGTTCCGGTCCGGCTTAGCGCGTGATTGTCGAGCTCCTTTCAAACTAGTTTCGATATTCATTGCTCTGTAAAGTTGAACTAAGCTGTAAGTGTAGGTAATTGGCAGGTAAGTAATGATTTGAACACAAGCTTATCAATAACACTTACGGCAACTGAGGTGTGAGCTGGTTTTCTTTAAGTACTTCTGAGTATAAACCTTCAGTTCTTGTTCTGATAAATTTGTAATTATTCACTTTTGATACCTGATATTCATAAGTTCTTCGAATTAGACTGAAACAAACTAAACAGTACGTACTGCGTAGAAGTGGTAGTTAGAATAGCAATAAGTGATGGTGGGCTAAGGGCGGCGCGTGCAGCCAGACGGAATCTTGCCGAGTACTTGCTCATGCACACTTCACTGAGAAGACTTATAGGAACCTACTAACTTAGCTGACTTAGGCTAAGAAGTGAAGTTCCTGTAGAAAGTACTGCAGAAGTTTCACTTCATACGATGTTGGCCATGATTTTTTCAGACGCTACTTGGTTACCCGGCTATCAATCAAACTAGACGTCTAGTATATGAACAACCACTTTCAGACAGTAATCAAAGGAAGTCAACAATCCACAACAGTGAAGGATGTATGAAGGAGGAATGAGGGAGTCTTACATATTAGCAAAAAATAGGAGGAGTTCTACTATTCGTTTTTCACTGGTCGTGGGGACCGCACACGCGATGTCCAGACGAGGCGACTACCGGTCTTACAGGTAAGTGGTATGGGTGAGTGTAGCCGAACCTCAGTAATGTCAGAAGTAGAAGATCTGTAACAAAGTAAATCAAAACTTTTAATGTAGTCACAACAGACGGTTCGTTGACTCTTAATACTAAGTTGACAGAAAAAAGTAATTATGTTAATCCTAGTGATGTTGTCTTTTGCCGCTTATAGAAATTAATTACTAAGTTAAGTAATTGCTTGCTGACCTACGTAGTTGTAATTGTTAGGTTATTTAATTAATCAGTTCTTTTTTCATAAATAAAATATGGATGCTGAATACAGCATGAAATATTAGTAGGTGTTACTGTGAGGAATAAAAAATGTGTAGGTCCTGCAGAGATAATGTCTTTGATCAGAGTGTTAGCGTCTAGCTCCCTGAGCCCTGACGCAGCAGACAAATGTGCACAAATGAGTAGCGCGGCGTGAGCACCGGCTTCATATAAATATTGGCGATAAATCTCGCGCCGGCGGCGATCCAAACCGATATTGATAGTGCGCACCGCACACATGCCGCTCGGCCCCGGACCCGACCCCGGGCTACACAAATGAGACGCTTCATTTAATTTTACTTTAAATGTTTCTATAAGAAAGAGCAGCTTGGCTGTAACAAGAGTGACTATCTCTCAACATTAGTAAATTACAATTTAAAATAACGAAATGTACATTTACTTGCCTCGTAAGTAAACTCTACTCAACATTACGTTAGCCAGAAAAAGTTACAAATTCAGACAGCACAGAAGCAATCTCGGTGTGTAATTATACGAGTATGAAGTTTAAAAAAGCAATTACTGCAAAACGCTCGCTGAACACTTACATGAGCGCAAAACAAACACGTGAGCGCTCGGCGACTGACAGCGTTTAAATGAGCGTGAATTTGCGTAAACAGTGGCGCGCATGCGCGAGTGCGGGCTGCGTGCGCAGCCCCCGTCATTTGCGTTTTGAGGATACCGTGCAAGCAAAAAGTTGAAAACGCACAGAAATTGCCGAAACACCGGCCTAATAAGCATTTCTCTTTTGACTTGTTGGAACGTTTGTAAGTGCCCTGCGAGCCTTCAGCCAGCTATAAAGTTAGCTCAACCAGTGTAATTATAATATTATCATCAGTATTTTATTTATACTAAAATTATGTACAAAGCTAAATTTAAATGAATAGTTTTGAACTACTGGTCAATCTTTATGAGATATCCGCAAATTATATTGATCAACTGGTTAGTATTTGATGTTTTGTTAATTTTCGAACAAAGATAAAAAAAAAAAACAAAATTGTTAAATACTTACGTTAGTTATTCTAGGTAAAGTATCTTCCGCGTTAGCTTCACGCATGCTCGACTTCAAACAAAAACTATCACATTCTTTGTCTAAGCCCATGGCTTTTTCTAGAGACGTGTCAATGGTAATCAATGAAATATGAGGATCTAGAATTTTCTACAATACTTTCAGTATCAAATCGATCTGCTGGTTAGATAACATAAAACGCAGCCTGTATCCCAAAGGGTTAGTTAGAAGTGCTCGTATAATGCACCACCTTGTTGCCAGTGATGTTTATGACACCATTGCCAACCGTGCTATTTCTTAATGGCAGTTTTCCAGATCTAGCCTTCAACCGGGAACTGTCATTGAGATATTCCAAAGAGAAAAGCCCAGTTGGGTGAGCTGCGAATTGAACCTAGAAGCCCCATGCTCAGTAGTAGCGCTCATTACGAGACCACTAGCACTACAAAATGAGGTCGTGGTTTTGTGACAAATTCTTCCCTGATCTTGCTATTAAAGGCCGGACTCTTAAAGTATTAGGTACCACTTTATTAATTCTAAAGCATTCAAATGTTTCTCATTAGCATATTTCAGAGCGTTTCGTCTTATCCTACAGTAGTTCTCAATGTTGATACATAATAGATCATTAAACATTACTTCACGTTGAATAATTTCATTAGTAGAGTCACACGTAATTAATATAATGCCACGAAGTAAAGTTGTATGTAGGCGTTGAAACCGATACGGCGTTTTTGTGCGCGATAAGGTGCGCGGTCACCTGCGCACGCGCATCTGCTGGTGACACGGCCCGCAACAAAGGTAGTGTAAATCAAAATGTTTGTGACTAAGTGCCAATTAATCGAATAGATCGCTGATGATAAAAATTAATACACCTTAGGTACGAATTTTAGAAACCTCTGTATGCTGCCGATGACCAGCGAGGCTCCTAAACGTTTAAGACATAGTTGCCTCCGTCTGTCAAGTGAAAATAATGCCATCATTATCTACGTTGCAGAAACTTCAGCTTCTCGCTTCATTTTCAAAGATGATTATGAAAACAAAGACAATACTACACGTTGTCGCCAACTCACTGTTCAGTAAAAGCACTGTGATTTCTCCATTGCTGCAAGAGATGCGCAGACGCAGCGGGTGCGGGCGCGGGCGGGGCGGCGGCGGCGGTGGCGGTGGCGGGGGGGGCGGCGGGGGTGGCGCATGCGCTGGCGGGGCAAGGCCGCCCGCTGCCAGCTATTTTTACCCGCCAATGGCGACGACAGCGCGCAAAGCGACACAAGGAAACTGTCGTCGCTGAAGTCGACCATAAATCTGCTCTATGGAATGGAAAATCATGTAAATGAAAGCTGTTGTGGAAACGGCCAGGCGCCGCAGCCCCAGCAATTGTGAAGGTTAGATTGCAGTCACTGTTGCGGCCACTCATTCGTCACCCTCATATTATTATAACAAAAAAAAAAACAGAACTAAACATTAAAGGCTGTGATAATAATCTAGCAACCGGAGATGACTCTATTATTAGATTGTAATAAATGTTTTAGCGTCACAACATAAACAAGAAAAAAGGGTAAAATGGCCACAAACAGAAAAGATAATAGACACAAAAGAGTTATTTTCAAAGCAACAATTAGCAAACAATAGAAATCGATTACCTTCTCCCGACCTTTAAAAGATAAAAATACGCAAGAGAACAAAAAGGCTCGCTCGGGAATCTATTTGAGAGCCATCAATCGGTCCCGGACAGAACAAATAAAACATTAGCTGCGTCAAAAGCCAACAAACTATAAACCCTCGGCGAGGAGCGTATTAATTTGACATATACCGCTCATCCGAGCTAACAGCAGGTGTTCCTAAATTGTCTATGATAAATATACACCATCAATATAGTAGAGCCACGCACACCCTCTCATGGTCGGAACATAAAACTGTAATCGTGGTCACGACGCTTTACCGGCACACTGATTAGTGGCCAGGCCCCAGCAGTCGGCAGCCGCGCACCCAGCATGCACATCCCTGGTATACCGCGCGCGGCGGAGATCCCCTCAAAGATTAACCGAACAGTAATTTCAAGCGTGAAATTTCGGCATCAGTCCATTTTCAAATTTGCATAAAACAATATCTTATTGCAGATAAATACACTAATAACTATAAATACGATTTACGAGTTATTTTAATAGCTCATCCAAAATGGTAGCCGTCTATTCGTTAAGCGAAAGGTTGTTGAGAAAAAGTTCGAATAGTCCATAATCCTGATATAGTTGACAGCTCATGGCGTCGACACGAACTTGATTCTGAATTAAGTTCTAAATACCCATCAGGTATCTTATAAAATGTATAATGTACGATCATCGGGCGGATTCGCGGTGCGGCAACTGTTTGTTACGAAATTAAGTTTTACTAAAAACCCGTTTCGATATCTTAGTCCTTAATTGGCTTTAGAAATGTGATGCTTTAGCGGCGAGCGATTCGTGATTGATAAGAGTCACATAACGCACTGCGTCAGCAGTCCCCGACACCCGACAGGCCCGACAGGCGCGACAGCCGACATGCGGACAGGCCCCGGCTGCAGCACTCAGGCGCAGATGAAGTTATCCTCTGATAACACGCCCGATGCCTACATTAGCGGAGGCAAATTAACGCGAGATATCTACTTGTCTAAACTTGTGGCTGTTTCGGATTTGCCAGTGTGCCACTTTCTTTCCAATACAACAACGTAACACACTAACTGGCTGTTACTGGCCCGCTGCTGAGAAGCCTGTCCATTTGGAAGTGACGAAATTTAAAGAAGAAGTCGGCGTAATAATCTCACAGCTGACAATATGACGGTGATCAAGGACGATAGATCTGTTTGCACAATCTGAAACATGTTTCGCTTGACCTGGAAATCGAACCTGAGGCCAATAGACAGAGTGTCGATACTAGTAAGAAAGTATCATTCCTAGTGAACTGATCTTGGATACGATATTTTCGAGTTAACAAGTGAAAATATCGTATCGCTGTTATCAAATACTGAAGAGTAGTTGCTTGTTGTTACTCACGCGCGTTGTGCTGCGGTTAATGTTTCAGTTACTAGCCATGTATTACGTACGGTACACAGAATAATTTATGTCAACGAGATTCTTAATCCGCGGCAATAAAGTGGCCGACTTAATAATTTGTGTGTCGGCGTGAAACGTCGTAAGTGCAGGTGGCTGGAGCGCGCGCTGGACGTTTGTCGCCGTCGGCCGCGGTCGCGCGTCGCAGACCCATAGATCCCACGCGCGGCCAGCCCGCGCCGAACTGGTCGCTCGACTCTTGCGCAACTCGGAGACTACAGTTGGTTTATGTTGACCGGTTTCAAAGTTGTCTTAGCCTTCTAATTTCGGCTCGTTTAGATTGGAAAATACGTCGACAAAGATATTCGAAATGAAACCCAGCCGGGTGAGATCGCAGCCATGGTTTCACTCACGTATCGCCGCCGCCGCTGCCGGCCACATTAACATTCTTACCGATCATTGTCTGTCGCTGCTGTTAAGTCATTAATTAAACACCTTATGGCATTGAAAGTAACTTCCAACTTTCGCATAAACATGTCTATTTAACGACTAGTTGAATGTTTACTGTAGGTACTATAGGATATTGCTTGCTGACGCCACATCCTTTACAAATGTCTGTAAATTGATTTACACAAACATAAAATACGTAAACCTCAGATTTATATGATGGCCATAGTGATGCTAGTCCAATGTTCAGCACTATATATTAATTTATTTTCGTATCGTGACTTAGGTCATGTTTGAGTTTAATTCAAGACGTGGTAAGGTTGTATAAAATGAAACAATCCAAACGTTATGTTCGACCTTCTTCTGGTATAGAGAAGTATGACGTAAATTATATGGTAACATCGCTGGGTATGTTGCGGTGGAACATGATGGTGAGTGTCGCGCGCGCGTCATGTCGCGCGATGTCGCGTGTCGCGTGTCGCGGGGCGGCGCGGCGCGGCGCGGCCTACGCGTGCGCTGTACAAATACTGTCGGCGGGAGTCCGCGCACAAATCAACGCGCTCGGACGTGCCGCACCGGACCCCCGGGGGCAGCGCCGCCAGGGCTGCCCGCCACCACCACGCTCAGCACCTACGACTAGCTGAAGCCGAACAACTATTAAAATTACTTCAGGAATTTGGGAAACTATGATCAGAATACTAAATGGTAACTAGCCGTCTATAGGATTTCTAAAACATTTCACTTTGCGCAACTAACTTGTTCAATAGTTCTCTAGAGCAGAAGTTACGTTAGTTTTTGGTGGTATAATTGATTATTTCATATTTCCCAGACGCAGCTAGTCCCGGATCGGTCGCGGCAGCCCTGCGGGCCCCCCGGCGCGGCGACAGCGCCAACATCTCTCACCTCCGGGGCCCCGTAATGAACAATATAAATGTGCCATTTGCCGGCCCCGCCGAGCCCGGGCGAGCCCCGCCGAGCCTGCCGAGCTCGACACCCTGCGCAACACTCCCCGCACAGCCGCACAGGTATACATACACCTCCACATCTACAGTAACGCTAGATACCAGCCATGATTTACAGCCTTGTATTCGCTACTGAATCTATAAACTCATAATTTAACTCCAGCGCAATAAATAAACGTTTAAGTGCAGGCAATCTGTCGTATCCATCTCAGGATTGTGGATAATAAAACTGTTGACGATTTGTTGAAGTCCAGGTGGTACGTCTCAACCGGTCGTCGCTGACTTCTTGGAATCATATATGTAGGTACGCACATCATATTTTTAAGCTTGTCAAAATAAACAACGACTTTATATAGATTATTAGGTATATTATGTCGTTTAAGCACTCAAGGCATAAAATATAAGTCATTATTATGACAAAAAAAACACGACTACAAATTAAACCTTCGGACGATCGAGCAACAAATATTATCATAGGAAGGAAATACAGTTTAATTTAAACTATCAAATTTTCTAAACGACTGCTAAATTCCGTCGCCTATTAAGGAAATTGTCCTTTAAAAACTCGATCCCTCGAAGGGATGTGACAGGACTATTATATTATTAGGATCGTTTTTAGTAATGATAGGGACAGAGTACGCGACCGGATCGCCGGGAGGGACTAATCGTGCGCCGACACAAAAACTTTGGGCACTTCATTATAGCTATACGTGTGCATTATTAAAGCGCGGTCGGGACCAGGCCGCACCGACACCGCGCCGCGCTGCAGACAGTTCATTTTGCATTCCTTTACGGTGACTGGAGCGGACTCGGCGGACGTGGGGAACTTTGACAGCCCCGAGGACGATATAGGACAGGAACCAATTAAACAACCAGTTTTATAAAATATATATCTCAACAGCAATAAGAGGAAACAGAACGAACGTAAATCTGAAAACGTTTCTGCAGCCACACCGACAAAGCTCCGCTAACAGCAGAACACAAATCTAAAGACAAGCAGACAATAGTCGCGACAAAACACGACGCCCAGCCCCGGAGCCGGTGGAATTTGGAAACGAAATTCGCGGATCGCATTTTGCGAATACTCTCGCGTGTTACTGCATTATTATTTAAGTTGGAGCTTTTAAAAAATGGTTGAGATGGTCTGCGGGTGTTTTTTTGGAGGCGCGTGCGCGGGGCATAATTGGCGCGCCGGACGCGCAGGAGCGAGCGCTTTTTGCGAATGAGACCGAGTCGCCGTTTGATAACCGTCCCTACGTAACGGAACCAACTCTACGACAACAGAACAGACACACAGACAGCCTACCAAGATTTCTACAAACGTTATAGGCCAAACGTAGACGCGAACATATAATACATTCCGTTGTTCGAATGTGGGCATTAATGGACAGTTTGTCACCATAGGAGGAACATTACCCGCTCGCTGTGTAGGAGTACTGATAATTGGGAAACATAAAAACCAAAGTTTCAAAGAAAATAAAAAGTTTGACGTGAACCTTCAGTGGCGATGAATGGACTCAATGAATGCAAACATGCTTTGTGATAAACTGTTAATATGACCTTTTATGTTGTGTAGAATATGCTGCTACCACAAGCAGTGGTCTTAAGCCCTGAACGTAGTGACGCAATCTAAATAAAGGAACAATAACAGCAGCTAAAAATGAATACGCAAGACATCCTGAGGTGCAGGTAAGAAAAGGGGTACGCGGGACCCTTAAAACAAAAATTGGTCGAGTGTTGCTCCGAGCGATGGTTGACCGACGAAACCTTTCGTTCCTTTTACAACACACAAAAAGTAATTTAGACCATGATGACGGGACCCAATATGATAACAGGAATCCCGTTGCGTAGCCCGCGGTGCTCGGCCAAACGTTGTAGAGGTGAGCCTCGGACGAGCGGAGATGAGATCTTCCTTTTTGTCGCAGCACTAACGATGCTCGGAGGACTGTTAAAATATCTGACCTCACAGGAGCGCATCGGTGCAGGGCGCGTCACTCCCGCATGTCCGTCAAACGTCATTCCTCTCACTAACACAATGGAATAGACTTTGCAAAAATGGGTACGCGTGTCGCAGTCCCGACAGACCCAACAATGGATCCAAAAAACAAACAGTCGGAATAGAAATCGAAAACAGAGCTTCTTGCCGCCGATGCGACGGAACGGGATTTTGGAAATCCGGTTTCAATTTTTGTTTAGTTTGTTGGTTGTACCTCCACCGCGCTATTGTCGACATGTCACTAGTTTTGGGGACACAATAATGCCAATCGAATGAGGACGTTCTCAAAAAACTATTTGTTATGGGCCCGCTCAATAATGCATTGCTAACGATAGATGAAGAGACTTTTAGGCAAAAACACACCCACACTATAAAATTATAGACCTACGGATTCTGACAGAACTACCTAGGTACATTGATACCATTTAGTTATTATTTGATTCACTTTGTCTTTGCCTCACTTCCTTTCTTACTAGTTGCTTTCAGTATTATTAATGGTGTATGATCTTCGATCTCTGACCGTGTGTACATAACTGCACGAAAGTGTCTGGTTTTTAATTTGACACCTGTGTGAATTATATAATTTCTGAATTTATATGGTTTAGTATACTATCAGCTAATAAAATTACTCTACGTAGTTTATGATGTACATTTACTTGTTTATATTAGAATCTAAAAGTGGTTATAAATGTCGATGGTTGCACATAGTATTGATAAATATTATTTAAACGGTGAATAAAAATAGCAAATAGGTTAAGTTCGAGATTATGACTGTGTTGAATAATAATATGTATTTAAGGTATTTTTTGCACGATAGTTCCCTCGCAGCAGCACACAAAGCGGCCGGGGGCAGAGGTGACGGTGTCGCCCTGTCACTCGTGCGGCGTGCCCGGTGACACCGCTGGAACACACGACACCATTGTGAACGCGCTAAGAACACTCCTTAAAATATGCGTGAAATTACGAAAAATTACCCAGGTCGAATTAACATAAGCAATTCTTGAAACAAAAACCAAACGTTCAACTCAAACTTTTATGGGAGCGGTCCTTGATCCTGAGATTGACGACAACTGCTTTCATTGTGATTTTTTTCACAATAGGTTGTTTAAATACCTATGAATTTCAAGTTGCTTTTTGACCTATGTCTGGATTGAGATTTTTTATTGAGCATGTACAAAAATGTTAGCTCAATAAGTTTACCTCGGTTGATATTATCTTCGGGATTAGTCTCCACCGCCAGGTTTGCGGGTTCAAAGCTTCGCTTTACCTTGAGACGCCCTGCGTCACGATTGTTAATTGACCTATAGGTGTTTACGATGATATTAGGTACAATGTGGTTACAAAGGTCTATTGTCCAAACTTATAGTTGTTTTTTTTTTTAAGTTTATTGAATGTCGAAGAGACCGCGTCAGCGCCTGCCTACAGTTTGTTATTGCATTTGCATTAAAACAGTACAACATAATATTGTATTGTATAGGTTTAATTATCACAGGTTTCGTCAATTTCATTGCGACTTTAATCACGTGATTGGTTACGTAATCAATAAATGTTATTCAATTTATATTTTGAAATTAACACAAGTACTACAGTATCAGCCATGCAGTTTTTAATCACGGTAAATATCTAGAGCTTAAGATTCAGTAGTCATCATACATTCATTGACTGGCCTGTTGGTCTAGTGGTTAGTGGCCCTGACTGCTATGCCGGAGGTCGTGGGTTCGATTCCCACCCAGGACAAATGTTTATGTGATAGATGGCGTTGTGTGATAGTTGTGGAATATTATTATTATATATTATACATGCGTATTCATAGAACAACGGCGAGGAAATTGTTGATAAAATTATTACGTGTCTGCTTATATAAGTACTTACTTGTATAAGTAACCATGATATATACCAACGAAATGATTGACTTTGTTTTATCTAATCAAGATTAGACAGTCTAAGGACTACAAAAAAAAATCGTCATAATTGAAAACTGGATTGGCTAGATTTTTTAGAAAATATATAATCATGGTTTAGTGTTTTTTATGTTCATGGCTAAATTGAACTATTAATGTTGCTGTTTCCTAAATGGGTAATAAACATTAAAATAACTGTGCTTAGAATAATATAGTGGCTAACATGACACAAAATGACATGTCACTACAATAAATACAATAATGAGAATTACAGCACCAGAAAAAAAATATGGCTTTAGCACTGGCTTTAAACATTTCAACTGCCATCCAGCCTAATGGTATAAAGAAAAAGAAAACATAACATTTGACATGACATCTTGCCGTTCGTTCAAAAATGCATTTTTTAAATTCATAAGGAGGTACGTAGGTATTATTGATATAATATACGTAATCTGATCAACTTTAAACTGGAATATATTTAATACACGGATTCTATTAATAGTAATGTCTGAGAAAAAATTGTTTGGAATCTATATCTGTATATTTTTTATCACTAGACAAAAAAAAAAAAAGTAAATAAGGCAAGGTTTATTAAAATTATAAACTTAATTTTACTTCTTGGAAATTTAAATTTACATTTCTCCAATATTCGAAGTTCTAAAGTAACTTCCCGCTTAGTACATGATTGTAGTATTCAGTCCTGTAATGAGGAGTAGGTACGTAGCGATTGGAACAATGCGGCGCAGAGGTGGAGGTCAGGCGACCGCTTGCAACAGTTGCGCGCTGCGGCCACTGTGACTGTCCATCAGATCCACTGCGCTCTGTAGCACTCCTTATTCATTATCTATATGGCTTACTATTATACAAAGTAAAAGGGACAGCCCTCCGCAAACTTTAAGGGCTTGCTCACTAGACGAAACTGAACAACCTTCCACAAATTGTTTTTTCAGGGAACGAAAAAAAATCGGTCTCGCCATACAAAATGATAAACTTGACTGGACAATTTGTATGACAAGGCCGATTTTTTCCTGAAAAAAATAATTGTGGAAGGTTGTTCATTTTCGTCTACTGAGCAAGCCCTTAAAGTTTGCGGAGGGCTGTCCCTTACACCTTGTATATTGTCAGTATCAGTATCAGTATAATATTCATTAGATAGTAAATCTTCACTAATTTTGTTTAAGACAGTTCTAAAAGTGAGACTCAAAGCTACATTGTATCAAAAGATAAGTTTTAATTTAAAAAAAATTAAAACAATTGCGAATAAAACCAATGTTGTATGTTTACTAGTACGTATGCAATAATTCCTTTAGGGTGTTGTGGTTTAAATAAACAACCACCGTTCAAAAAGTTCGTTACAAAAACGCACGTAAACAATAGGGATAAAGCATAACTGCAAAAAAAATACAAAAAAATCATCACTCACGTTACTGTGCACTATAAAAAATAATCATTGTCGAAAGGTGAGAAAATGTGCTAATTAACACGTCGCTAGCGCCGCCCTCGGGCGCGATTGTTCCGAGCACCCATTGTGGCCCAGCTTTTATCAAAGTATAATTAGCTTTTGTTCAGGTGTATTATTTTTTGAGTAAAATCCTCGATCGACTCCCCATTCACTTGCAAATAGGGAAGCCCGTGTTTACGTGTCGATGAACAGTAATTATCGGGCAGAAAAGTTTTTGCGACCGCAATTTGTCACCCTCGAGAAAAATCCAGTCACGTTTTATAATTGGGTTTTCTTCAACACCAGCAGCTGCTGTGAGCTATGTCCAGTATACGCCATGGCAGAGGGTGTGGAGGATGCGGTAACTGTCCCCGACGCGTGCCGGCTCCTTGTGTTTGTATAATTAATATGTAGAGTGACGATACCTGCGCTTCTATTGCGGCGCATGCGGCGCTCAGGTGCATAAGCTTTATTTGTATTTTTTGCTTCCACTTCCCCTTTGCATAAATTACCATTTTCGCAATTGTCCACGAGCGAAAGGATTTCTTCTGACCTGCCATCGGTACATATGGGGGAACCGCGAATGTCGTTCTTGCTAAAATAATGTATGAATACATACCTACGTTAAACAGTTTTCTTAACAATTTCAACGATTGCTGTAATGCATTTGTATCGTCTTTTTACAAATTATCACAAGTCCACGGAGTCTTACGTAATTATTTTTATTTTTGAACTAGTTACAGATCACTGAGCGCTTTGTTATCTATTGCAATCATCTCAACATGAATATTCGTTTATTCTAAAATCAACGCTAGTGCAGTCGCCTTGAGTTCAATTTTAACCTTTTCAGTAGCATCTTGAGTATCTTCATCCTTGATTTTGGGTCCTTAGATTGTGGACTGACTGTCATTATTATTAAGGTTGTTTTTTGTTCGGCAGGTCGGTGTGTGGTGTCACCTGGTCGGCAGAGGTCGGCAGCTGGTCCATTGTGGGGCTCATCACTTGACTCGCGCGAAAGGGATGCGTCGCCATGAGAACCAACGGCGTCCTGGGAATGCTCCCGCGCAGATAATGCGCAACAACTAGTATTGTAAAACACAATAGTAAGCCGATATACTGCGCTTGTTTTGAAGCTGTACCAAATTTTATTACCGCGTTACAATAAAGTTATGAAAATATTTACAAGTATACTAATTTATGTACAGTCAACAGGCTCCTAAACGGCTGAGCATCATCGCAATATTTTGATAAAATTGTTTAGTAACAATATAACGATCTTACGACGATCTTAGTAACAATATATATGGCTTAAATGGAATTGGGCAGGTCTCGTCAGCTGCATGCAAAGAGATAACTAGGCAAGTGTTGCATGCAGCCCAGAAAGAAGTGGCGAGATTATCTGAACGAGTACCACTAGGACTGCTCCATGAAGATGCGGCAGAAGAATGTCTGGAAGGACTTGGGGGAGGCCTTTGCCCAGAACTGGGACAGTCAATTTAGAAGAATAAATTTTTTATAAATTATAGCATCACTTATGCTTTCGGAACTGAAAAGAATAAAATAGAAATTATAAATGCTGTCAGTACATATGTCTTCATAAGCTATTGTGGTAATAAGTAGAAATCCTGGATGCTCCCGGACAATACAAGTCAAGTGAGAACTAGCCAGTGGTAATTCGCTCCCCGTTATCATATGCAAATGACATAGTGCTTGTTATGGGGAACATTCTCGGAAGAATGTTCCACTTAATAGGAAAAGAAATTAGTATAAAAAAGAGACGTTACAAAAAGAAACACGAGTATCCGTTTGGTGCGTGTTGTTGCCGATTTTCTAATATATCACAAACATTAATATGCTCGCGACCGGTTCTCGTGAGATCCGTTAGTGGCTTTATGTAAATTATTTGGTTTATGGCGTGCCTCCTAGTTTACATTCGAATGCTTTAACTTAAAAACATATCTGATGTCCGCGTAGAAATCGGTCTCGTACTTACGCCGATAACGTGAAATATTGGAGCCAAATTATAGAAAGTATAATTTATAGCGCATCATAAAAAACGTATTAGCAACATAATAACAAATCTCAGCAATAATGTTGACTGATCGAGTGATGACACGTCATCAGTACACTGATTAATAAACGATATTAGTCAGTTGATCAACTAGCGGGTGGAATGTAGGCGAGCTAAGTACTAGATGAGCAGCACGTGAACCTAGATAATAATTCGTGGGAAACGGTAAATAATAAATAGTTGATTTGGTTGCCGTTACATGTAAAACTTGACATTTCAATAGCGAAGATGTTTGTAATGAAAAGAATTCGATTACTATGCACCGCCGAGGGCGCGTTAGAGCGCGCCTAGGGAAACGTTACCCAAACTAGTTTGTGAGCAAACGGACATCACATGGAGCCACATTGTCCAGATTAATGCACAAAACCGGATGCTGCGTCTCCCGGCCATCGATAAAACGGTCAACACTATAAAGCAGCCCCACACTTCTTTATGAGATCTCTAGCGCTGACCGCCCTTTCATACCAACGCTCGCTTGTCATTCATCACGCGTAGATGAAAGGAATCCGCATAATCAGCTGATAGTACCCGCTCAACAACACTAACGGTCCATCTTTGATCAATGATCCGATCGACTAGTCCTGCCTCCCTGACCGCTTCATCTAACGAATTTTTGATTCACTCTCATAGAAATGGAAAGTTAACCAGTTTTTTAAATTTCAATAACGCTTGAGTCTTTTCGTTTTAAGATAGGCAGGTTATGAGCGTTTAGGAATATCCGTTGTAACTGGAGATACAATGGGATCGGGAGAAATCGTCGGAGGATGCGCGCACAGAGGGCTGAGATAATATCGTGTTTCGTGAACTGTGCGCCGATGTCTAATTTCCAATACAATGGGTGCTGTAAAAAACTGGCCTAAAATAAATGTGTCACAGTGCCACCCTCAGGCGGGCAGACAATGGACAAAGGAGCCCTCGAGAGCGTGCGCGCGCGCAGTTAGCGTCGCCACAATGCGCTGCACCCACGCGCTTTGTGTCGCATTGTCGCGTACACAATCGCGCCGAGATCGATCCGCGACGATCGCATCGCATCTAGGAGACACGTGTGCCTCAGACTACACCAAACACATGTAAATCACATTATTGTGGAGGTGAAAGTTGAACGAGACGAGAAAAGTAAAAGTCTTGCGGCAGACGCGCCGGTGTCGCATCTGCGCCGCGCCGATATCATATTATGTTAATTCATTTGTGTGCGGGGGCGCAAAGGGGGGCGCGAGAGGGGGGAGGGTGAAGGGTTTGTGCGATTGTTGGCCCTTATCGTGTTTGGGTACACAATGCGTGGATTGTGTTTTTTACAAAGAGTCAAGAGACCAAAAAACTGGAGTCCTCTCTTGAGGTGGATTCATTTAGTTGCATTTGTGCTTTTCAATAATCTATTACAAATGGGCCAATCTCTTTGTAACAATCGGTCTCATAGTTATAGGACGCTATTCATTATCTATTTGACATCGCGGTTGTAAAGGTTTGAATCAAATGATTTATGTTTCCTCTGACAGTTTTAACACGAGGCTCTTTTTTAGGACTAGGAGGGCCTATGATATCACGGTCCTTCTAAAAATTGTTTCATTTATCTACTTATAATGAAGTGGTCGGAGATGTGCGGTGTTGTCCCCAGAGCTCGTCGTGTAGTGTGTCGGGTCGGATGCCTCCTCGACATCATGACGTCCCTGACGAGACACTAATTCGGAGTTTAGAATACGATTGACATACTGATATTAAGAGGCTTCCAATAAAACAGCGAGGCGCGTCGCGAAAGTGAACGTATCGGATGAGATATGATGCACTAAATCGTTTTTAATCATGTTTCTGATTGAATCGCGGTTGATAATGATCTTCGATTAGCGCGCGGCCGTAAGTCAGCGCGTGGTGTTGGACCGACGCGACCTGCGGGCCGAGCCGCGGCCGAGCTGCCGCGCTGGGCTGCCACTACATTACGCCATTTGTTCCTAATGGATCGGACAGTTTGTACTTCTCGTATTGATGGCAATCTCTTAAACAGTAATTTGTCGCTGGGAGGGCGTCACACCGCGCGGGGTGTCGCCGCGGCCCTCGACGCCATATGTCACTCGCGGCTCTGACTGGAGGAGTTTTGCGTCGAGTGCGGTTAATTCATAAGTGCGGCGAGCACGTGCATTTTAATTGGTCCATTATGTCTCGATTGGGGGCATCACTTGACTTTGTGTCGCTACGGCTTCCTCCTCCGAGCCGCAGCACTCGCAGCCGCCCTACATGGCGACGCCACATGAGCTATAAAGTTCAAGTGCTGGTCATTAACCCTAGCGAAACAATAGAAAGGCACCTGATCCAATCACTAATAGGTAGATACCTACAGAAGGTTTAATCTAATCATTAGGTAAGTTGCTTGGGCAATACGAATTTCAGGTGTATCATTTTTAATAAATTTGCAAGTCAATGTTTTTTTTCACCGCGCGCAGGTACTAATAGGTAGGTGTTAACGAGGACGCAACATTACTTTGTTTTCAGTATACGATTAGGTACACTAGGAATCGTGTGGAACTGATGATATGTCGGGGTATTGGCATCGCGAGCCGCAGAAAATAGTAAATGGCAAATCTTACAAACAGAAGGTCATCTATTTGTCCATAAAAAGCGTGCGGTTTGTGCGGCGAGGCCGGCGGGCGCGGCCGCGGGGCGCTGTGGAGCGTCCGATCCGCCGCGCCTATTGTGCTGCTGTTTCCAGCCAAAACGTAAATAAACGCAGATGTTACCATACTCCAAAATATAAAAACATATCTAATACAGTCACATATGAATCGTCTGCCAAACTGAATTGAACCTAATTTAGAAATTTGAGAGTTGAAATTGGCGAGGGTCGTTGTTGCAGTTATTTCGTTCTGGTTCGGATTGTTTCCGCGGTTCTAGCGACCCGCGGTCCGTGGCTGTGTGGGTAGTTTTACAAAACCGAAATCGTTGTAGTTTAATAAAAGTGATATGAAACGCGAGGATGTTATTGACAGGCGATGGTATCGCTCTGATGGACGAGCGGCGCCGCGCTAACAACTAGTTAACATTGCTTCGATTAATTTTGTAGTTATCGATATAAGCTCTCGACTTGATTTGTATGAGTTGTTAATGTATGGACTCCTTTTCCAGCTGTAATGATATTGATGTTGTTTGTGAAGACTTCGGTAGCCGTGGACGATGATTAACTATTAATTTAATTATTTTTTTTTAGGCTATTTTAATAAAAGAGAGAAGAGACAGCCACCGCTAATATTTCCCTGTTTTGTGTAGTAATGCCGTGTTCGGTCCACATCATAGTATGTACTTAGGTGTTCAGGATAATCCATCAGTGTGACATTTCCCCCGTTGCCAGCGAGCCGCCCGCGCCGCAGGCTCCGATCACAAACATTTGCGCCACTTGTACAAACAGATGACACAGCGCTAATTATATTACACATGTTGATTGTTTCATTACATTCAAGTAATTGTAATAACTTCACATCATCTCCTCCATTTCGTTTAAAGCTAATTTCTATTAGATTTCCGTGTTATTGAGTGGTTTCGGTGCAATGGATGCAAGTTTACTATTTGTGCAGTCATCCATGGTTCGATTCCTATAGTCATCCGTTCAATAGATATTTTTTTCTGAGTTTGCTTGTTTATGAGTATCGATGAAAAAAGTAGTCGATGGTGAGATAACTTAGCATAAAATTATCGATTGCGGAAGGCAATATATTAACGCGAAATGACCCTAACAATTAGTTTGCAAATGTGAATAGCACATGTTTTCAAGTCCACGCACCGTTCTAAATCACTTTAGCCAAATTAACAATAGACAATCTGAACATTAGGAGTCATTATCGCCCCAAACCACAAACACGATTGTGGCGCACAAAACGCATCATTTGTCCTAACGCATGGTCGTCGGCTGATTGATCACTCGCATTACCCGGCCAGCCTGCACAATGCCCGGCCAGACCCCACACTTGCACCAAATGATTTAGCGCTGCATTTATAGCAAGTTGTTGGTCTGTATGTTTGTGTGTGTTCACGTGGAAGTGCTAACTCATAAAGTCATAAGTCGCATTTCGTAGACTACGGTCGAGCGTGGTTTATTGACTAGAAGATAATGTTATTAGTGTAATCAAATTATTTTGTGGCTCTATCGTTTACTACATGCATTTAAATGTATAAATGTTTGATCTTGTTAAAGTCTAAATTAGTTTCCAGTATGTTGGTTAGTTTAATGCTGCAAACTAAGCAGAGTAAAGCTGTTGGAATTTCTGTTTTTTTTTTCGTGTCTGCTAATGGGTAGCGTGTGAAAGAATTACGCAGGGCTGATTGCTAATATAAGAACCTGGATGTGAGGTGAGTGGGCATTAGAAATAACCACATCCTATTAAGTAATTATTAATTAGTGAGTTCAATGAAACCAAATATGTGTCCGAATCATTTTATTATTTTACCTATCACTAGAATCAATCGATGAATTCTAAAGGCATTCAGTATAGATACCATATGTATTTGTACAGTAACTCATTTCACAAAGCAAAAGTAATACAATTACGAATATTTAGCAACAAGCCTGCTCGTCCATACCAATAAATAAATCAACTAGAGCTCTGCTCACCCTCACAATCAATGCGCCGTGAAGGACTTGTAATTAATATAAAGTATCATTTATGCGAAGCTCCTTATACGGACAGCAGTCACTTGGAAACTTTAAACATTGACTAATGAGTGACGAACTAACTCAATGACAAGAGCAAGTGATGAGTGTGACTGAGGCCTGCCCCCCTAGCCAAGTTACAACCGTTTCGATTCGATTCTTTTGCGTCGAACGCCTCGAGTTGGCCGAGCCTCCGATTCTTTTGTTTTGACCACGTGACAGAGCGTTGAGATGACGTCATTCCCGTACATTTCAAGTTTTCTTATAGCATCAACGATTGCAGATTATCAACTTGATTCGATATTCACGTCGGAAACAAGTTCTTGGAAGTTTCAATAGAAACTACTTAGTAGTAAGATGAAGTATATTTTGGGCTAGGACGGTTAGTGTCTTTAATCTCCTCTCGTATTATACTAAGACAAATTCTTGGTAAGCAGACTACATCTACCTAACCTTTCAGGCAACTGAAACATGATGTTATGGATATTTTAATAAGTGTTTTATTTCATAACAACTCTTTACCCAAAGTTTTACTTTGAGTGTCTATCTCATAAGAAGATAATATCAGTAAAAGGTGGTGCCTGTATGAAGTACAGTACTGGAAGGCTAGAGTTCGTTGAGTACCTACGTGCAATGCGGGTTTGTGCAAGCGTTCGTACGAGTGATACTATCATGTGTTAACAGCTATAGCAATGGGAAGAGACCTTTGTCCAGCTATTAATAATCATACCGATGGTGAGAACTATCAACAAATTCGTTGGTAAAGTGATAAAATTTAAATAAGTATGCGTTTTAGTAGATTTTAGCGATCCGTTCCCAAAGAGAAAAACGAGGACCTATTACTAAGATTCCGTTGTCCGTCCGACTGTCTGTCCGTCTTTCACCAGGCTGTATCTCATGAATTGTAATAGTTAGACAGTTCTCTTCATAGATAATTTATTTCTGTTGCCGCTATAACAACAAATACTATCATCATCAGCCTTTTTAACGTTCCCACTGCTGGGACTCAGGCCTCCTCTCTAGGAGAGGGAATAGCCCGTCCACCATGCGGGTCCAGTGCGTGTTGGTGGATGTCACATGTCTTCGAATTTTGGTTCTAGGACATGCCGATTTCCTCACAATGTTTTCCTTCACCGTTTTGAGAGCAGTTTTGATGAAATAAATTACACAAAGTAATGCGCCTGGCTGAGTTCAAACCTGCGACCTACTCGTAAGTTGGGGCCAGTACCACTCGGCCATCACTGCTCTCCAACAAATACTAAAAACAAAATAAAATATATACCTACGATATAAGTGCCGCTCCAGCACAACAGACATGATTTTTATGCCGTTTTAATGATAAACGAATAAAGTATTTTTTTTTTTCATTTGAAATATCAGAATTATGTCGATTTTATTTGCATCGCATGTTCCATATTAAGACAGTGTTTCAACAAATCAGTGGGCGCCGCCGCAGCCCCTCTGCGGTTGTCAGTGTAACCCAGTTAGCCGGTAACCTCGTTACTGCCCCACGCGCGGGCCCTCCAGCACCAGATGATGAACTATTCTTTAAGTCAACCACAAAAAACACACGCTTTTATTTTTGTATTAGGTCTGGAGCGCTTGCAAAATTATTGTCTAGAGTTCAGTAACAGGTCTTACGTCCATGTTCTTTTAATTAAGTTTGAAATTAAAGTATAGCCGTATCTTTGAGGGGATCAGACATTTAATATCAATGTATATAGTATAGTCTGATTGATGTATCTACGAGTGAGTGTGGGGTTCATATATCGAATTTCTGAAAAGAAATCCTGCGGTCCCAGAACGCAAGGGCAACTGCAGGATACAAATATGGTTTTAGTCAGTAAAAGTAAGACAAAAGGAGCGGATGACGTTATTGGATGAAATCCCACCTCAAAAAAATAAATCTACTGGCGGTTGGTTGGTTAGAGATAATCTAGCTGGAGGATCATACACGATGTCTAAGATTAATTTTCTACGCGTGAATGAAATTGCGGGCAGAACCTAGTAAAGTTAAATTAAAAAAGGAGCAATTATGAATAGCTGGTTTATACATACTACGTAGAGAATCTATAGATACTCTCAATTATATCTATGTATACAACTTGCAGCTGACACCTTTACCAATATCAGTGTATGTATACGAAGCATATTGTTTGAAGTGATATGTATAGCAGAAGTGGAGGTGCGCACCAGCTCCCAGCAAGCAACCTGTTCCCAGCACCGTCGGCGAGTGTGGGAGGACGCGGCTGTTACGCACACTTTGTACTTTACTGTTATGAGCCAGTTCCGGATGATAAGAGAACATTATTAGCACCTCAGTATTAATATAATTTGCATTCAAAATAATTCACTAAGTCTAATAGTAAGTCTTTATAGTGCTTACTTTATAGATATGAGAAATGATAGCTTCGTTGAAGTCCTAAAGTAGTAGGACTTTAGCTCTTCTTCCATGATTATCTCACACCTGCAGGATATATTCCACATCATCTCAAATAGTACTGCAGACAATGATCTGATATCAATGAACAAGGCCTGTGAATAATAACTTAGTGAAAAGGCATCTATATAATTTTATTTCAATAGTATTTATACACATGGATGAAAAGTGAAGAAAACACGAAATAATAATCGATTTCGCGTGTTTCAAGGACGCCATTATTGCAATATACTCCTCTGAATCTCGTCCACTTGTCAAAATATAACGTACAATAGCTAGCACAAACACGTGCAAATAATGTAATATACCTAACAATGTGAAGTATTTAGAGGTGGCGAGTGTGGCGCGATGGCGGCTCACAATACATTGTACAGAACGCTGCACAGTTGTGTAAATGTCAGTCAGTTGTCAGCGACGAGGCGTTTAATTGACACGTCTCGATAATTAGCTACGTTTCTAAGATTAGTTACTTTAGTTAGAACCTGTTGGCGAGCCGCCGCACACTGCTAAAAATCGACACCATTATGATACGTAAAAATAGCATAATGCCATTTTTAGAAAAAGTAGTTTTAGAAAAAAGGGCAGAAAAGTAAACAAATGTGCAGTGGTACATAAGGCGGTATCATCTATAAAAGTAGAAAGTAATATAACTGGTAATTGTTACATTTATTTATTACAATCGTATTCAGAATAATAAGACGAATTCGGCGCGCAGTTACTAAGCAAGACTACAATATGCTACGCCAAGTAATGCTCCGCTACGACATGCTACGATATGTTCCGCTACGCCATGCTACGCCAAGGTATGCTCCGCTACGACATGCTACACCGAGATATGTTCCGCTACGGGATGCTATTGCCGACGCTGACGACTTGCTACTTTGAGAGATGCGGAGCTACGATTAATGCGCCTATGTTTCATTTCTATATTTTTGCTTTAAATTTATAAAAAAAACAACAGCTGCACTATGCTAATTTGCTTTTAAAAAAAAAAAAAAAACAGCTGAACTATCTTAATGTGTGTAAAACATGTGTCAGTATTTTTCTGTTTGAGGGCAACCTAACGTGTCACTTTTCAAATGAATGTCAACAATACTTAACATAAGTGGCCGATTATATAGTTATGACAGCTTAGCGTAAACGATACAACCGCACAACGCTATAATAGTAACACAAATATTATACAATGGAGGCGAAACAATAAAAAACATTATAAATTCAAATCTGAGTGAGCGGTCAGCGACTCCGAGGGCCGACAATGCGCAATAAAACTTATAATACCATTATTTGTTTATCAATAAGCGATTTGCATGTGTTAATGTGTATCGTACTACACGAGCTGTCGGGGATTACCATGAGAATGCGCAAGCGCTGCATACGTCGCACACGCATGCGCGGTGGAGGTGTTTGCGGTATCATTTTATCTACATGTAATGTCCTGAAGCACAGACTGACACTGAGACATTTTCTGATCTGATCTATATATATTTTCAGATTGACACCGAGAGTGACAATCTGAAAATATATTTAAGTTGAGATGTGATATATGCAGCGGTCATATCAGAGTGACAGTGCTACCTACAGTATTAGTTTAAAAGATCGCAGCATTATATAGCAATGGGAGTATTTTTGACCTCGCATTGATCTTTTAATATTTTACTTTTATTTATATTTTCTGGGTTTCACTCGAATAAATATGATTTTATTTTCTTGAAAAATGATGATTTTTGTTGTGTCATACTCATAAGTCAGAAAGACGAAAATACAAACTTGTTGTCATGATGTTTGTCGACAGAGTTCGCGACAGAGTCACGATTCCCGCAGGGAAGTTCAAAACAACAATGAAAAACTGAACCGATATAACATCAGTAGGTACTCGTTTGTACGACGCTAGGTGACGTACGAACATTTACAATTTAAATATATGCCAGTGGAAATTAACAACAATAAATCAACAACACATATCATTGAGCAACTTATCTTTTCTTTTTATTTATACTTTTGTACCTTACCTTACTTTAAACAAATATGATAGACATTGATCTAAATGATTCAAGCGAGATCATCATCATTTCCCTGGAGTGAATACATGTCAGGTCTCTACAGCCCAGTTACTGGGCGACACGATATACTCCATGGATAGACTTTCTGGCGTCTGACTGTCTGTAACTGCTATTAAAGATCTACGAATGACAACCGGGACCAACAGTTTTACTTGCTTTCCCAGAAACAAGGTGTCAGCGATGTCGTAGATAAACTTAGGAAGGTACATAGGTTTCGAACCCGCAACCTCAAGTATGAGAGGTGGATGCCTTAATCACTGAGCCATTACGAAATCAGCTAAAAAATCATCGCCATTAACCGCAAACTTACCAATCAAATATTTATTGTGCGGCTTGTAGTTAAGTACAGTCTGCCAAGCAAAGGTACCCACCTGCGTCAGCAGTACTGCACGACACGACACGACACTTAGACTCGTGCGTTTCTTTGCTTTACTTCCTTATGGTTTTGTAAAAATCATATATTAAGCATAGTCCGAAAGTGAAGCCACCTTGAATATATTTGAATTAATTACGCATCGCTAATGGTGAACGGTCCAAGGACGATTTTTGCATACGATTGTAACGGCACATAAATTGTTATCGCTGCCACATACAAGTTTTTTACATTAATTTTGTCATCTTCACTAAATTATTATAGTTTACTTCGTTTTAGTATTTTGCACCTGTATATTGATGAGGCACTCGGCTACAGTTTCTTGTCACTGGACTTAGCATCGACTTTTCGAACTTTGGCATTTTACTACATTTTACGATTTCCAACGAATGGCAAAATCTATCCTAGATATAATAATTTAGATAGTTTTATTTATTTAGCAGGATATATTTTTAAGATTTTATTGCATTGTTGTGATAGTGCCGGGTGTAGCTGCGCTGCACCCGTCCGGAGGCTGACCGGTGCTGGTACACGAGGGGAGCGAATCAAACACCCCTTATCATTTAGAACAGGTTCTGCACAAGTACACTAATTTGAATAAATTCCCATGCAAGTGGATATTTGAATAATTCTAGTCGATTCTGCATTCATCTCGTGGCTTAGGAAAAAAGCCGTTACAATGTGTCACAGTTTTTTGGGTTCCTTTCCTTCCCCTGCAAGAGGTTCATTTACATATTTAACCCTTCAGATACCGTCAATTAGAGACACAATAGTAAGACAATAGATGCGCGGCCACCGGTGGTCGCTTGGGGATTCATGAATTAAATAAAAAATCAGTACAAGTTCAGCCGTTTTTTAATGTTACGCAACACAACTTTGTGGTCAAGTGGCCAATTATATAAGACCAAAAATATTTATCGATTAATGTCGTTAACAAAAATTATGCAACTTCATTCAATTAACGGGAATTTTACGAAAAGGTTAAAATTAATCTAAGTTGATAGAGCATTTTAATAATAATATTTTTTTATATTTTTAAATGTTATTTTTTTATACTTGAAAATATTACACAAATATGTATATATAAATAAATTGAATAATAATTTTAAATAGAATCAGAATACATATTTATTTCTAAATGCACAACAAATTCACGCGGCCGACTGTACCGTCCATCGCAAGGGTTGTTGTTTATTGGAAGGGGATATCACATTGTATTGCTTTTTTGTTAAATTGAAGAATTGTTAATAATAATAGTTGATTTGTACAAAACGATTTCTTTTACAATAAAACGTCATAATATTGTATTTTTACTGGGACAGCTTCTAATGTTATACAAAGTACAGGTTTGATCGTGTGTGGCGTACTGTAGCCACACATGGGTTGGTGCTGCAAAATGACATCTAGCAGCTTTGGACTCAGGGAAAAGGCGTGCGGGCTCGCGGATGGCGAGCCATGGGTAGCTCGCTGTCCGATCGTCCGGTAACGGACCGTGCCCAAGACGTCGATGGCGCGCACTACACACAAGGAGTACAAGCACTGCACACAATGGGCACGCCACGATTATGGCGGTAAGTCCCCTCTTTGAGGCGTGGCTGGAAAGACCTCACGGCGTCCTTACCTTCCGCATGACGCAGGTCCTCACCGGACATGGCAAGTTCGGGAGGTTCCTGCATCGGATTCAAGCGGAAGAGACGCCCGGGTGTCGCCACTGTGCGCAACGCCCGGAGGACACGGTGGAGCACACCGTCGAGGTGTGCCCTGCCTGGGCGGAGCATCGCCGTGCCCTCGTGGGGGCGATCGGCGGCGGAGACCTCTCGCGCCGGGCCCTGGTCGAGGCCATGGTCCGGAGCGAGGAGGAGTGGCAGGCGGTCGCCTCCTTCTGCGAAGCAGTAATGCTTGCAAAGGAGGAGGCCGACCGCATCAGGCAACGGCGCCCTCGCCGCCGTCGCCGGGATTCCGATCCCGATTTCCGGCCACCGTAGACGCGGGCTCGCGGACGGCGAGCCATGGGTAGCTCGCTGTCCGATTTTTTTTTTTGTCGACGGGGAAAATCATCTTTGACAAAACCCGCTCTTGGGTGGAGCGGGAGATAGTGTCAGACTCTTACTGACTAAAAACCCCGCGCCGTTCCTTCTAGCCTTCATACCGGGGCACGAGCTCCCTTTCGGACAACCCTGTCCCCAGTAGGCTTCGACCCAGCTGGGCCCCTCCTGCTGCTGACAACTCCTTGAGGCGCGCGGTAACAGTGCGCGCCGTCGACGTCTTGGACTCGGTCCATTACCGGACGTTCGGACAGCGAGCTGCCCATGGCTCGCCGTCCGCGAGCCCGCGTCTACGTTGGCCGGAATCGGGATCGGAATCCCGGCGACGGCGGCGAGGGCGCCATTGCCTGATGCGGTCGGCCTCCTCCTTTGCAAGCATTACTGCTTCGCAGAAGGAGGCGACCGCCTGCCATTCCTCCTCGCTCCGGACCATGGCCTCGACCAGGGCCCGGTGCGAGAGGTCTCCGCCGCCGATCGCCCCCACGAGGGCACGGCGATGCTCCGCCCAGGCAGGGCACACCTCGACGGTGTGCTCCACCGACACCTCTATGGTCTGGACTCCGGACAAAGGCATTTCGTCTCGTCGTTTACACCTCGTACATCGGAGGACTGAAACATTGCTGCTGCGGACTACCCATTCTATTATAATTTATGTGTCTTCAAGGTTTGAGTGAACAGGCTCTTAATACACTAGTGGGATTCATTATCATCGATTACATCACTGCTTACCAGGAGCACTTAGGAGTTTGTACTTAGAAGGTATTGCAGTTAATTACTAGTTTATATCTTAAAAAAAAACTAAATCTCACTAACTTTACAACCACATGATTTCAATATTTTAATTCTAACAGTTGTAAACGTAGAGGTCTTGTTACAATTTTGATATGACACAGTCAAGCATACAATTCTTTTTAAAAATGCTTCCGGACATTCCGATATTTCAAAGCAACTACTAATTACCGGATCATTAAAGATTTAACTTGCAGTAAAGGTGTAAATAACGACTGGTTCGGTCATTAGGCATCGCACACACCGACATTAATCAGGCGGCGAGCATTAGTCCGCGCGCAGACGGCCGACTAAACTGCGTTTTGTCGCGATAATTGCGAAGTTGTGAACCTTTACTTTACTATGTAATAACTACCTAACTAAGCTAGCTGTTGTAGGTGTAACTTGTTTAAGTAAAGAGTTGTTGAACCTTTGTACTTAATATTACATAAAATAAATATAGGTACCTAATTATGTAATGTAGATTGATTTGAAGACCTTTTCCTGATAGCTACCACCTAAGGGGTTTTTTTTTTTAAATCAAGAGTGCACAGGTTAATTCTAGGTATACGTGCTCCATCATCGAACATGTCATCGCTTATCATCAGGTGAGATTATGGTCAAACGCGAGCCTATTAATAATTGGGCACGCCACAATTATGGCGGTAAGTCCGCTCTTTGAGGCGCGGCTGAAAAGACCTCACGACGTCTTTACCTTCCACATGACGCAGGTCCTCACCGGCCATGGCACGTTCGGGAGGTTCCTGCACCGGCTTCAAGTGGAAGAGACGCCCGGGTGTCGCCACTATCCGGAACGTCCAGAGGACACGGTGGAGCACACAGTCGAGGTGTGCCTTGCTTGGGCGGAGAATCGCCCTGCCTTCGTGGGGGCGATCGGCGGCGGAGACCTCTCGCGCCGGGCCTTGGTTCAGTCTATCGTCCGGAGCGAGGAGGAGTGGCAGGCGGTCGCCTCCTTCTGCGAAACAGTAATGCTAGCAAAGGAGGAGGCCGACCGCATAAGGCAACGGCGCCCTCGCCACCGCCGCCGGGATTCCGATCCTGATTTCCAGGCCACCGTAGACGCGGGCTCGAGGACGGCGAGCCATGGGTAGCTCGCTGTACGACCGTCCGGTAATTGTCCGAGCCGAGCCCATGACGTTGACGGCGCACACTGTTCCTGCGTGCCTTAAGATGTTGTCAGCAACAGGAGGGGCCCAGCTGGGTCGAAGCCTACTGGGGCCAGGGTTATTTGAAATGAACTCGAGTCCCGGTATGAAGGCTGGAAGGCACGGGGTGGGGTTTTAGTTAGTAAGAGTCTGACACTATCTCCCGCTCCAAACAAGAGCGGGGGTTGTCATTGGATGATTTTTGCCCACCGAAAAAAAAAGACCTGTGTGGAAAAGGTAGAGGGAGGCGATCGCTCAACAGTGGGACTCATTAGACTCACTACTTCTACTACTATTAAAATCAATATTTTCTGACCCACCACCTGCAGTAGGTACTTACCTACTTAGTAAGAGATTGTTTTCTAGCTAAAATTTACAAATGCGCTTTGGGTACAAATCTGTACCCGACTTAAGTCTTTTGTTAATGTATCGTCTACGGCAGAGCTACAAAACTGAAACATAGCGTTACAAGTAGCAACGTACTAGCATCCACCTTCGACCCTAATCTGTAGAAACAAACAATACATTATCTAACACGCCCATATTTATGTCGAATCTCTCATATGAACCTTGGTTTAGCTAATTAGCGACACGCGATGCTCGCGGCTCGCCGGTCAAGGCGCACCGCGGAGCACGCCACGCCAGCACTTACAGGCTGCAGCTAAAAACAATTGACAAAAATTTATTGCCTCATTACATTGATATAAAAACCGCTATTATGATTAATTAGAGACGTGCTCTATGTTCCAGCGGCGGTGGGAACTGGGCGGCAGCGCGCCGGCCCGCGGTGACAACTCAATGCACGAGCGCTAGCAAAAACTTCTGACGCGCATTACTTGAACATTTGAAAGTTAAATCTGTGATTGTAATAGATGAGTCTAAAAGGTTGCGAATGTTTTTGTGACCCCAAACATGCAACAAAACAAACGTGCACTTTGTAAATTGATCCTTAGATCTAATTTATTAACATTGCATACCTAACCTTTCAATTTTTTTATGAAAACTGGTAGATTATAATGAATTGATCAAGACGTCGTCTGTACAAGAACTAAAAGGCACACAAATAAAGTGGAGTGGTACACAATGCTAACAAAGCTCGTATATTCCAGTGATCAGCGTAAAATTCCGGACGGCGGCGGCGGAGCGGGATGAAAAATGATTATAAACCGAAATCGCTCAAAATCCACAAAGACACGGCGCGTTACCCGGCTTTGTTCGCTTGTCGGACGACATGAGTTATAGCCGCGCGGGAATCGAACGCCATGCAAAATGTTGCGTCACGCTACGTACACACTGCGCCTGTTGCCAACCTCCGTCGCGCCACATGCTACTGACGCTCAGTACAAGCTCATGTTTGCACTGCAGTTTTCTTGCTCGCTTTATTCGAAACATTTATTGTGTATGGGTGGTCGGATATGTCTATCGGTGGTAGTGTGCACGCGTTATAAATCGGACGAATGAGACGTCATTCCGATTCGATACGTATCGGCCGCGTGGGGGACTTAATGCTCAGATTCTCATTGATTAAGTGTACCTATTTAGTGAGACGAGGATTATAGAGCTTTTTTTCTATTGAGGATATTAAAATATTGTTGTTTGTTAGATAGCTACAGCCGGATTATGTGTTGCACGAGTTCGGGCTCGGTGATTACAGGCACGACGCTGGTGTCGTGGTCAGCAGTCAGCTCGTACTCGTAAGTTTATGTAGCATTGAAATTTATTAGTAGTTGGAGTAAAATCTCATTGTTTATTGCTAAGTTAGCGGTGTTCAAGGTTGGCTACTATTGGCAATGCGTACATTCTTGATAGTTGTCCTTTATAGGGTCAGCCGAGCGGCGCGGGCCACTGTCAACGGCATTACTACCTAACACGATCTACGATTAGTAGATTTTGAATATCAAAAACGAATATGTTTGAGCTATGGTGAGTTTGTCTCTTGCTAGAACAAAACAATGGTGCAGTTATTAATTACTCTTCAATCACAGACTATCTTGTGTATCAGCGATAGCCACTCTATAGAAATTTTTAGTGCTGTTTCGGTGGACTAATTAAAATGTGGATCGATGAACTAATAATAACATTTTTATAACTCTTGGGTACACTGAATTGTAGTCTGTTACGGTAGACCTAGTTTATTTTAATAGAAACACAACTGACAGATGAGGTAGTTAAATTTTTGTTGAAAATTATAAACCTGTAGGTACTTCGTAATCAACTAGCGATGCACAGATTTTTATGACGCTAATTGCCACTGATCGTTTTTTTTTTAGGTTAGAAATCATTCAATGACTTCTCCTACTCCAGGACAGAGCAAGAGGGTGTCAGACTTTTACTGACTAAAACCCAACACCCATATGTTCCTTCATTGCCTTACGTTCTAAGACCCTAGCCCTAGTAAGCCGGCCGTGTTAGGCTCCTACTGTTTTGCTGAGATCTCTTAGTGGCGTACCCAGTTCTAGATTGCGACAGTCGCGGTCGCCATTTTACCATGCGATCCCGCCAGAAAGCCATTGATCGTGGGCTGCGGGATTGTTCGAAAGAGTTAACGCGGCCCTGAAACGCAAAGGGCAACTGAAGAATCAACGGGATATTTATCAGGAAAAGTCTAACATTCCTTGTGCACTGGCTTCATTTAGAATGGAAACCACTTCCTTGGTGATTGCCCATCTAAAAAAAAAATCTATTGATCGCGCGATCGTTGCCTGATTATATTGTCGATTGCAATTTTTACGTAATCAGTCAGCCGGACTCCTCTTTGTAACGCCGCTCTCATATTTCCCGATGAGATGAAAAAAAAAATGTCGCTTCCAAAATCAACATGTGAGTGATGTAGCAACAAGGATGAGCGTCGTATAGTCTTGGAAACAAAGGCTCCTTGAGCTGGACGGCGTCGGCGACGCATTGTCGCTGACGGTCACCTACCGCCGGGCTGTGCGCGGCACAATGCAGCACGTCGCGGCAGCGGCGTGGCTAATGCGGACTAATGCTACCCGCACACAGCCGCGCCGCCGCCGCTGCGATGCGCCACAATGACACCAGACGAAATGTTAGCGCGCGGCCGCGTTGTTCTCACGGGCAGTGCCTTAACTAGTCTAACTGGCCTTCTATATGCCCGGCACGAGATTTGTAAGGAGAAAACCCAAAAAAAAGTTTAACCTTATTCAAAAAAAAAAAAAAAAATAGATTTAAAAAAATACGCGTGACCGTGACGCTTCGAATACACCACTACTCTCTATTTAGGTCTTGTGGGTTCACTGCATGTTTGGCAACCACTAAGTACCAAGGATGATTCAAACCTTGTGCTTAGTTGGATCATTTCTGCGCCTTAACAGGATCTGCGCTATATGCTTGGTCAACGTTGGTTACGGCACTGTCAACTTGTTCAGGACTCACTCACAGTCAACGCCTGTCCCTCCTCTTCCCACTTTAGTTGAGCTTCTAGTCTAACTGGATGTAACTATAATAATAATAATAATTCTTTATTTCAGGCTACTATGGCCCATATACACTATACATAAAATAATCTTAAAAATAATAAACTAATACATATAAATAAAATCTACTTATTAATTAAACGATTGCACACGAAGTGACGGCGTCGTGTTCCGCTGCGAGGTCGGTATCCTTCCACGAAATCGTCGATACACAACTCCTTTCGGCCAAAACTCTCCTTTGAGGAAGATCTCCAAATGATGAGTCGAACTATATTGCTACCAGTATTTTGTATGCATTGTCTATCCATCTAACGACTACGACTTCATAACTTGGTGACTAGTGCTAAATTGTCTAAAGGTTTTTAAAAAAACAAGCTGGTTTTCCATCAAACTTCTTTTACATGACATGATGCTACGAACCTAACTTCACCATACGATCAGGAGTATCAAAAGTGTGTGTAGCCACGATTGAAATCTCGTCAATCTCGTTGGTCACCTCGTGCCGTGCGACAGTGGGCACGGGGGCAGGTCGCGTCGCTCAACTATTCGGCTCACACGTAAGCTGTTAGAGTCGGAGGATAATGAATACAAATACATGGCTATTTAACTTCCCTCAAGATACACTGAATATTAATACACTTTTCGCTTCGGACCTTTTATTTCAAGGACAAGAGGTTTGGTCGGCAGCCGCTCACTTGCTGGTTTACACCACGGGACATGTTTAGAGGATGCGTCGCGTTTTGTAAACGACAACCATGAAAACGGGTTGAATCATACTAAACACGCTAATATTATAAAGGTATATAGTATGTGAGCATGTTTGTGTAATGGTGTGTGTATGTTTGTAACTTATTCACGTTCGAAAGGCTGAACGGATTTGGATGAAATTTAGCGTACGGCCATGTTTTGAAATAGCACATAAGATAATTTTATCCTGGAAGTATGTAATGTATAATTCCTTGGGACAATGTTCGACTAGCACGCGGGCGAAGTCGCTGGCGGCAGCTAGTCGCATTATAATCGGGACATAGCGATTGATTAATGAAAAAGTTGGTCAGTTCATTGAATCGGGATTTAATAAATTAAAAATTTATTTTAGCATTTCTTTAATGTAACGCGATTTTGTTTGACGAGAATCTAGCAGTTTAACCCGTGGTAGTGTACTTAACTTTTCTCAGTGAAGAATAGTTAGTTGGTAATGAGATCAGCCTCTATTTCCACAGATTATCTCTACAAACGAACCGTTTAATCTCTAAAAATATAATAATAGTCAAGAAGGTTAGACTAAGTACCTTCACAGAACCTCTGCCTCCGTGGAATGGATGCTCAAGCTCATATTTCTACGACATTCCCAGTACTTATATTGTTGTTTTCCTTGCCATGAATAAATAATGCTTAGTCTCTACAATGTCGTGATTATAATTATTGTCTTTACAAATAGACATGAGATAGTGATCGAGGACAAACGCACGTATCTTATGACATGCTTGGATACGTCATATTTACTTTATCATGCAAAAAGCTGTGGAGTTTCAAGAAATAATAGAATATTTTTCAGTAAAATAGAATATTTATCAGTATCAATCAGCAATCACTCATACAACATAACAATAAAGTCGAAGTGCTGTATAAACTTCCATAAGTGAGATTACGCACATAGTTGGCGCTTTTTTATTTGCTGTTCATTGCTGCTTCACTTAGCAGACATCGAAATTGAGGCTGTGGTTATAAGGCATTGGACTGTAAAGTGATGCGTAAGTGTCGTGCTTAGTTAACAGTAAATAATTAGTGCATAAAGGTGTTATTTACGGTTGGCCAATGCAATAGGTGTTGTTGCGGTAAGGTATCGGGTCCTGCAGCGCTGGTGCCGCTGGGCAGCCGGCGCGAGTCCGCCGGAGACCTCGGCCGGGAAGCGAACCTGACGCAACTACTACAACATTCAAAAGGCGCTATCGTAATGCACGAAGATTGTATTCTGTTTGTTTATTGACGATCGAAACTTATAACAAATTGTTAAATCTCATATGTTACGAGTATCTTCTGTTCTGTCAGTTGTCTTTTGTTTTCATACTAAGTTGTATGGAATTTTCTGTATTGTATTATTTTCTACTGCTTTTTAATTTAAATGTATGTGTGAGGTACGAATAAACGTTTTTCTTTCTTATAAGAAAGAAACCCAACATAGAACTCCTCCGAAACGGCTTGACCTATTTTTGTGTTTTTTTTTTTTTAATATATAAGCATATGTACCTATAATGTAAATATTAAGATCTGATTGTAGGCTATTTTTTAAATTGATAATTTATATAGCGGAACAACGTTTTCCTAATCAGTTAGTATACCTAGCTATAGATATTTGTAGTGCCGTTTGACCATGTGAACGGTACTTATATACGTCGATGTCATTAAACTAGGTTCCAAAAGAAAAGGGTGTTGTCTCTATGCCAATTTAAGAACCTAAGTTGCTTATTTTTAACCCTTTTACAAAAAAAGTTTGCTGGCTTGCAATGTAATAACAATATTCGCCCGCATAGGACGTGAAGCGGTATAACATGCGGTCACCTTATAACTTGAGTAGGTGTGTACATGTTTCTGCAACTTTACATAAGTCGAGCTAAGTTGAATGAAGATAAGTTTAATACAGTGCATTACCTTAACATGATGGTAACCGAGTGGCGGCTTCTAAAAATACCAGTGTCACGAAGGGCAGTGTTAGGCCCCCCGCACACGGGCTACTACGCGCGGCGACGGCGCGGCGCGGCGAGATGTGCGCGCGTGACGGGCATACGACACGTACGACGTGCGACCGACCACGGCTACGTACAGATGATACAGTAGTTATAGTGCTCCAAAGTTCACAGAAATCTTATACCATTCATTACACAACATATAAGCGAAACCCGAATCACATATCTAGTGTTTTTATGTAGGTAAAGAATCAATGTAAAAAATTTCATAACGGTATCATGGAAAATCACAGAGTTATAAGCTTGTTATGTCAGCAAAAATACATAGTCACCAGGCCATCCAGGCGAGTGAGGGATTGTTTTGCATTTGTACCCAGCCGTTTGCTGGCGCCTAATATCCGTTATGACCTGCCGTGTGCTGTACTTTTTGTCGGTGGTGTCCAACTTATGACCTCTTTAAATATTTTTGGGAAAAATTTAACGTGGTGTGATAAAAACTATTGGAATCCGTTCAGTTACTGATTCTGAACAAATTATATTTCGGTTTTACATAAACTAAAAATAATTTTATACTTGTGTAAGGGGTAGCAGCAAACGGTGATTGTATTTTATAATAAGCCACTTATAATTCTTCTGCCTATGGAAACGAACTACTGAAACAACGACCTTCCAGCCTTTCGCCTGTAAATAAATAAATGTTATAATTTCCTTCTTCCTTTCGGCTCCATCATCAGATCATTTCAATAGTACCTTATCGCCAAAGAGCATCTCATGACAATTCTAATAAGCCCAAACACGGCTAAGATACATAAATTAATTACGGAGTTCCTGTGTTCCATAGGCACATCATCATCCGATCACTACGATGATACCATTTTCGACATAATCACTTATAAGTATTTATTTGTTTGTCATAATTGCTTAACTATCTTTATTGTGATATCTATGTTAGTGTGATGTTCCGTTGGCCATTTCTGGTCTTCTTCACCAGTTCCACTTTATCAAATGTTACTTTTTGACAGAAAACTAATTGACTTCTCCATGAAAATACCAATATCACCAAATGGTTGCCTATAATATTTGAAGAGTACTCTCGAATCTTCATGGATTCCATCATCAGAACTGGCTTTTGAGAAAATGGAACAGAAATCAGAAACGTTTATTTCAAATATACCAATTATAGGCAGTTTTGAATAGTCAAAATGTACGTCAGTCCAAAAAAAAATAAAGCTAAGTTGGACGTTCCAAAGCGTGGATCTCTATTGAGAAGAACGAGCAAGAAACTCCATTACCAATCGGAAGCATCATTATTGTATTAGGGAAAAAAGAAAAAAAATCAGTCCATATACGGCGGAGTTCTGAGGTAAAAAACACAACCGAATTGAGAACCTTCTCCTTTTTATTGAAGTCGGTTAAAAACTTTCAAGAAATTCATAGTAAATGGATTTCCCATATAGAGTAAGACCATAGTACTGAAGGTAGGTTTTCTCAAAAGTTCGACTTTTGGAGGTTTGTCGATTACATTGGGAAGATTAATAATAATCATTTAGTTCCCTTACAACTCAGCTTTCTAAAGTCATTCAGGATCAAGTTGTAATCATAATAATCCAAGATCAGGATTTTGATTGCATTTCAGAGCTTGACTAAACATGGCATTTATATTGTGAGGAATTGTGCTAAGATTCCGTCTTTAACTAAAAGTTTGATAGGGTTAAATATAATATTGAATTACAAGTAATCATATAAGGGTCCTGGCAAACGTTGTCGAGTCCAAAAGCTGGTTTTTCATTAGAACAATTGAAAACCCGTTTTCAGCGGACAAATACAATTAAACCTCGCAGGTTTAATTGTATTTTCAAACCATCCAGAGACCCACTCAAATATGCATAAAAAATTTCATCCAAATTATATATATGAAGGTATTTGTATCAGTAATCTTGTCATCAGTATTTTTTTGCTGCGTGGATTGTTGGACTCGTATGAAGTGTACCTTCTGTAGTCCCTCCCATACACGCAGAGGTGACTACACTCTACTGTTTGTATTGTAACGACTCATATCTCACTGCTGCGGACAAACGTTTAAGTTTCAATCGTTCTGTCTTACACGAGTACGTTTCGACAGCCTTATTATTACTTTTTGAATCCCACATCTTTGACCACTGCTTCATTGTGAGAAGGGAAATGTCTTGCGTAAAGAAACAAAGTGCCTTTAGTTCGTTAATGCACTTTTAAATAAGAAAATTCTGAGTGGTAGATCTCCTTGTCAAACAGTTTCCCTGGAGAAGTACGATCGCCGTCATTGTCAATAGCTTTACTGGTAGATTTATTTTTACCCACTGTTTGGTAGGCTTCTAATATAAGTCTCCTTTGGTGCTATGCTTCCCTCGTATGTGGTTTCACGGCACTTTGTAGTTTTCTAGGTCACCAATTAGGCAGTTGGTCGTGTACCAAACAGTATGCCTTAAGGAGTGAGAGTTTAAGGTAACCTGCAAAATTTCGCCAATAAGTAACACAAAAGATGTTCTTGTCCTGGGTGCTGCAGGTGTGTTTTTTGGCACAAATTACCACCTTCCACCAGGTGGCCAGTTTGTCTGTTTAGCGACACTTATATTTTTCTACAAGTCTGTAATTGCTACCTCTTCTTTCTCTGCATATTCCAGTTTATATTTCCCAGTACCACGAGGCGGAATTTCATATACTTTTTTTACTTGACTTCACATCCGACGTCGTTATAAAATAACACCTCCACATTACGACGACTATTCCTGTAACTGAGCGTCATCCAGTTACATTTAGTATTCTCATATAATTATACAATTATGGTATTCATGTGGTTGTATTATGCGATCGATGTTGTCTACATTTTTTTATTAATTGATTTCAGTGCATAAAATAAATATCTGTAACGGTGTTCAGTATTTGGATTGATGGAGTACCTTAGTAACCTTTCGGAACTCTATGTTAATATGAGATTTGATAGTAGCTCGGGTAATTGTACGCTCCATACGTGACTTTCAGTATTAACCTCTTTCAGAGTGTTCATATATAGGTAAGTGTTATAGGTACAAATATAAGAGCTTTATTTTTGAGAAATTAAGTTTTATTAGAAGAATATACTCGTATATATGAAACCGAATTATTTGTGTATTTATTGTTATCACGTGGTAACAAGGTACAGGTGCAAACTCTTGGAGTCAACTTGGCACCACTATTTGATCTCTTCGCAGAATCAGAGTCTACTACCACTATTACTAGGTCATCGGCTAGGCTGAACGTTCCCACAGTTAGGCGTGTCAAGTAATAGATGCTATGCTATCGCTTCTGGGAAGCCGTCACTGTCCCACGTTCGGTCCTTGGGCCGACTGATCACGCAAATAAATAATTCACAGCGATTTAACATCACAATGTCACTGACACTGTGGTTGCAGTAGGTTTAGTCTGTCTAAACTGAAATCTCGTGCTTCAGTTCAGTACGGGGGCCGATTCATTTGTTTATGAATATCTTTATGTACTCACATGTTTTTAAGTAGAAAGTGTACTTATCGTGTAGAGTTGTTTTTAATAAGTATCTTTAAAAGTCTACAATATCGAGGAACTCGTAAAATCCATGTTGTTGAGTGGTGCTACTGCTTGTGCTGCGGCGCGGCGCGCGGCGGAGAGCTGCAAATAGCGCAATTAACAGATACGCTAATAACTGCGGCGGCACGAGCTCCGCCAGCACCGAGTGAACAGTCTCGCCGCGCCGGATGGGCGTTACCGTTTATTACACAATCACTCCACTAACTATGTCTTTTCTCATGATTTACTCGATAACAATGAGACGATCAAAAGATTCGCGAGTTAATACCTACTAGTTAATCTAAAAAAAAAACTTGTTTAGTATCTTTAATTTCCACCTACTTACTTCATGATTGCATTTTCGATGCGATGGCAAAGAAACACAATGTCTGACAAAATAAATCACTCAGTGGGACACCTGCTATAAATTAGGAATCCAAGACAAATTATAACGTTCACAAAGCGACTCGTCTAGATGACGTAAATGGGTAAAGTTGTTTAAAAACCATAAAATCCGAGCAACGCCGTCTACTTCGCGATGATTAACTTGAACCAGACGCGGTGGCTTGAATACTGCAATTAGAGTAATAAATAAAATAAAGATAATTAGTGATCAGGAAGGTTGCGCTGGTACAAGTCTGTCAGACTCTTATCAGTTCGCGATGTCAGTGATGTTGCGATGCTATGTTACTTATTTTAAAATAGTAAACTTTGTTTTAAATGTTTTATTAATTTTGAAATAGAACTAAAACCAGGACCGAATCCAAATCTATTAACTAAATAATGTGTGTATTATGTTTAGTGAGAAGAATAAAAAAAAAACTGAGCTGAACTATATCATAGGTATCATAAAAACAAATACAGAATTTCACAATCCACAAAACTACTTCGCCAGACGTCTTCAATTCTGTACATAAAAACGGTAAGCTTTGGCCATAAGTCAGTGGAAGACACTGCGTTGGTCGCGGTCATTACCCGAATTCGGCGGACAAACACACGAGACAAAGAAAGTGCATTTTCCTACAGAACACAGTGTAATCGTATATTATTTGGAGCGGCGTGCATTATTCATGAGCTATGATACGTGGAGTAAGGTTCACCCCGTAGCGTCAGCAAACACCACCACACTGATTTATTGTGCTCTAGTATTTTTTGTAAAATATTGTTAAATTATAAAAATAAAGATGTAAGTAGCAATTAATGTCCGTTGATTTAAAACTGCATCAAACATAATCACTGTAGAAAATTGAGTAGATATGAACAAAAAACATATAAATCACAATAAAACTACAGACACTTGATTTATCAACAATTACTTTGATAATTAAGAATAGGAAGGAGGAGCAGCTACAGCAACAATGCAGCTGAATGTTTCCCCATAGATCTCAATCATTCCGCAGTGCAACGGTAAGTTGACGGGAACGAACTTACGAGCTCACATCAGCTAAATGAGCATTATATACTGCTAAATAATTTGAGAGGAATCCATACATTCGAAGTTATTTATGAAGAACATTGAACAGCGCGCTGAGCCGGCTGCCGACGTGTAGCGGCCATTGCAATTATATTGGTATTTGTAATTAATAATGTGAAGTATTAGTTACACGCGATACGTGATGGTGTGGCTTTTTGTGTCACTCGCAAATAAGAAAATTGTTGCTTTGTACTCGCAGCTAACTTGATAATTAAATGGAGTTATTTTCCTTAGTTGTTACCTGATTTCTGTGAATGAAAGAACTAGTAGGTATGGCTAGTACTTTAAAATTGTTATTGCTTTTTTATTACTAGGCATTACGAAAAATGTCAAGCAGATTTTTTTCAAGCATACTTTTACCTTTCCCAAAGACTTTTTAGCTATTTTTCTACGAGTATTTCATTTGTTGTGCAGTCAGTACTCAGCGTATGTCGGACGGTATCCACCGCGAGGTTTGAGCCACACTTATCGCTTATTGTTGCTAAGTGTTTATTTAAATATCGCCACCGCGTCGCGTCGCGTCGCTGCCTATCGCGTGTCTAGCACTGTACGGCGGACGCTATCTAGATTTGATAATAAAATGTCAGTAAGTCCACTGGGCATATGATATTGAAATTTTGTGTTAAAAAATAAGATTCAATACCTTAAATTTTTATTTTCTCTAATTTGATAGTTTAGTTTGAATTCTATGTAAAAAAAGTGGGAAAAAGATACTATTTCATCTTCTAAATCATTTTTTGATCTCTTATTATTGAGAAACACAATAGTCATAATTGCAAAATCTTTTTATTAGTACTTTTTTATTTTCAAATTTCTATTTTGTTCAACCAGAACAATTTTCTTTTGGAAACATTTTCCAAAAAAATTCGAGTTCGTTTTCCAAATAAATACGCGTACCCAGTTAGGTAGCTGTTGTGTAACGGCCGACTCAGCTGGTCGCTGGTGGCTGCTGGGGCCACCTACCGCCACCTACCGCCATCTACCGCCATCTACCACCAGTGGGCGCCGGCACACTCGCCCCACGTTTATTAAATTTTGCTAAAAGAAAATTTAATTAAGAGAGTTTTTCTTTTTATTTCACACCCCAGATTTCATTATTGGCGCAGACCGCGCGAAAGGGTTTAGTTTGTAGACTAACGCAACGGTAGAGAGGGCAGGCTGTAACAAGGTGTTTAAAGAATTCTATAAAATTATGATATCGCAGATATATTTCCTAACAATATAATCTAAGATTCTTTATGTTCATTTTGAACAAATTGAGACATTTATTAAGTATGTGGCGTCAAAACTTTTGTTTTGACCCACAATGATAATTGTATTGAACAAATAGAATTGAAAAAAAAATTGGTATTTATTATTTTTAGTTAGCAGAGATTATTCTTGTTTCCATTTCAATTAATTCATGAATCCCCAAGCGACCACCGGTGGCCGCGCATCTATTGTCTTACTATTGTGTCTCTAATTGACGGTATCTGAAGGGTTAATATACTCATTACAATACTGTATACTAAGAAACTTGCATTTATTTTTGATTCTTAATTCATGAATCCCCAAGCGACCACCGGTGGCCGCGCATCTATTGTCTTACTATTGTGTCTCTAATTGACGGTATCTGAAGGGTTAAAATACCATTATTACAGGCTGGTGGCCTCTAGCTGTTCGCAGGTCTGCCGGTCCCCAGTGCGGCGTACGTGTAAAAAGTGGAAAGTGAAATATAAAAAGTAACAACAGTTCGGTCGTAATTCGGGATCTGTTGTTGAGAGCGATTTACGAGCCGCTCTTATTAGGAGTGCAGGACGCCTTTATTAATTCTACGCCCTTCGTCCGAGGTTGTCGCTATGAAATTAAAAATCATATTTTTAAAAGCTACTACATAAAGTTGAGTGTGGGTATAACGCTGTTAATAGAATAAACTATTTTAAGAAAGCATTTAAGAATATAAATCTTACGATCACTTTATTATATTGCCATTTACACAACTAATTTTTACGAATATTGAGCAATACTCTGTCACTTGACATTTAACCGATAACCTTCTTTCTCAATGCTAACACATTTATAACACATCCTCGTTTCTTCACTTTTAGTTTTCCTCCACAAAATCCTTCAAAATTAGAATTTAATTTAAGTTTTGTCTTGTTTATCTTCAAGTTAGCAACATTTAAAACATTTGTCAAAGATAATCCACCGTGTTCGCGCCCAACAATAACATAAAATAAACTGCGAAATGAATCGGCGGCGCATTCACTTGTCATAACATAATGAGGAAAGAGAAGACCTGAATAATTCTATATGAGACGTTATAGTAATGATAATGTCGGCAGGTTTGTGTGTTAACTCTTTTATATAAGCCTAATTATAAGATATGACGTCAAACTTTGACAAATCAATTAATCGATATTTTAGAAACGTTAGCTAGTGACGTCAGTAGACTGAAGACATAAAAGAAAGTGATAAGCGGGTCGGAAAACTATTATAAAAACGAATGTCGTTACGGTGTCGTCATTGTAGACCGATGAGTATCGATGGTGTACCTTGCACAGTTACAGTTTACATTTATTTGAGAATACATCAACGAGGGTCGCAGGCAATGCTTGTATTGATTCGAAGATACCAGTAGTGTTGCGAAATATTGCGAATTGATCAGACTAACCAGCAACCAAAATGTCGTATTGCACAAATATAATTAATGACCAAAATTAATTATTATTAATATAAAACACCGTTGAACGCTACTGGACAGGGTTTATAAATATTTATCGTATTGGATTCTTTATTGATACATAAGCAGAACATCTTTTTCAATATAATAATGGACTATTTCAATAACTAACGCATAAAAATAAGCTAAAATAGGCAAGCGGAACTGTTCGATATAGTATGTAAATTAAAGATGCGATTGACATTTATGTGCCTTTGCGGAATATGCGGAAAATATAAATTGGAAACAAATGGTCCAAACTCGAGCTATATATATTTTTCGCACCTCTGCAACTTATTATTCTTAAAGCGCAACTAAAATAATTTTTACAGGTTTTTTGATCACGTGGGGTAGGTATTAAAGGAATCTACGCGTAGAAGAATCTTTTGCTAGAATTTAATCTTACAGAACAATATCGATATTATAACTTAGAAATCTTTTGCTATCTTTACTCTTGCTATTTACGTTTTATCTGAAACTGTGCAGTAATCTATGAAGAATAGAAAATAGGCGTCAGCAGGACTGGTTACAGAGCGGTGCATTTTGGTTTGCAGCGGAACAGTTTTGGTTTTGCTCATTGAATACAGTGTTAGATATAACTGCTTTGACTTATGCAGAAAAGTTTGAAAAAAATAATACAAAAGCTAGTGAAAAGAGTTCGTAAATGTTAGACCCTCGCTTTGGATAAACTAGCTTCTTTAAGACGTCGCGTTGTATATATTTTTCTAAATGAGTATAAGTACAGAGTGTACACCAGGAGAGTTCGAATACTGTTTTTGCATCACCCTCCCGGCGACAAGGCAACAAAAAACGTACCTACTAATAAAATTATGATATAATCTTTACAACCGAGCAGTGAACTATCAATGAAAAGGACTGTTTTTGCAGCGGTCTGTCGTAAAACTACATCATAATAATCTTCTATTATTTAATAATTTGTTCATTACTACTGCCAAGATGCATGCTGAAAAAAACATTAAAATTGGTAATCGCATAACCAACGGGGCCACTAAAATGTCGCTTTTGATTCATACAGCGTGATAATTTGGCGCATGTCTAACTTAGATTTATGTGTTATTTTAATTTTGTTACTATTCATTAATTCATTTGTGTGAAATTAATTAAAGATTTATTGTTAATAGTGTGTGGTCTCGGGTGTTTATAGACCACCGTCAAGTTCCCTGGGCGTGGTCAAATTAGGCAGAAATTATGAAAAATGATTTATTGTACACCAATCAACGAGCCATTATAGAGCTGGTAGCAGTAGTAGTACCATCTTTGTCTATGACGTCAGTCTCTGCATTTGAATGCTCGAGAAAGCTTGCCTCATGTGAGGTACGTTCTTCAAGCTAGGATAGCAAGATTGTGCTAGTAAACCAGTAAGTTAGTCACTCTGGCTCAGTGTAGATTCATTTTTTGCTTAGGGAACAAAATATTATCTCAACTTTACTTCAAAAACCTAGTCTGATCTAACGGTTACAATGGGTCTATCTCGGTCCTAACTTATGTGACAGTTTTGCAAAAACTAAATATTGGTATAAAATCGAAGCCGATCATTACAGTATATCACAGTCGCACGTATCGCAGGCATAATGTGTTGCGAGCTGTAGTGTGTGGAGCCAGGCGGCGCCGACCTACTCGTGAGCAGAAGGGACAGTCACGAGCGTCTTTGTAAATGCGCCTCGCACACCGTGCGGTCTAAGGAGACATCAGTCATAGGGCGGTTATGAATGTTTTGATTTTGAATACTAGTATACCGTTGGGAGTGCAAGATAATCCCGATTAGGTAATTACCTAACAGTGGAATTCCATTGTAAATGATAATGGAAACTTTTTCATTAATCTTACATTTATTCTGGCTTGTTGCTCTAGTGGTTAGTGACCCTGACTGCTATCCTCGACCTGAGGTCGTGGATTCGATTCCGATCCTGGACAAATATTTGTGTGATAAGCATAATCATTTGTTCTATGTCTGGGTGTAAAGTTGCCTGTATGTATTTAGAAATATATAAGTATGTATATCAGTTATGTAGTACCCCTAACACAAGCTCTGCTTAACTTAGGACTAGACGGCGTTGTGTGATAGTTGTGAAATTGTAGTTCTTGAGTTCGAGGAAAAAAATCTTGTGGAAGGTTGTTCAGTTTCGTCTACTGAGCAAGTTAAAGTTTGCGAAGGGCTGTCCCTTACATCTTGTATATAAATATATATATATATATTCTCCTTACCCACATAGTAACGCTAGAACTATTTGATATAATATCTATAAAGAACTTTACCCTACAATTCTAGAGTATTGTGTGAAGAAAATATAAACGTTTTGTTTGCGCTGACCCAACAAGAACTTGGACTTCTGCAAACTCTAAGCTGTCTTATAGACAGTAACAGAAACTATCGAAAATATATTTAAAAAATATATTCAAATTCGAAGATTTCTAAACAAGATATCCTGTATTCTTGACTTCTATTTTAAGATAATTTTAATGATCTAGAAAATTTGCAATAAAATACGGCAAATCGTCGAAAACCATTAGAAACGGTGACATTTATTTCGACATTATATTATAATTGACGCTCTGGATGCTAGCTGTGGAATATTGAATGTGTTGGGAAACTTGCTGAAGACGCGTCAGTTAGTCCGCTGGCACGGTCACCAGACTGGTCGACGGCTGTTGGAATGTTGTCGCGAGTAGATACACGTGTACCGACACCTCACGATACGCCAACCGGGGCTGAACCTATCGAACATTTAGTAGATAGACGAACAAGTGTGAGCAGCAAATGTTGTATAACAGTCGGATCATGTGGCAGATGTTGCAAGATATTGCTGAAAGCTCAATGACGTAGAGGACATCGTATTGAGAAACTCTTGATAAAACTAATGATATTGATGACATTTGAGCGAGTTTCAGAACACTTAAAACGCTACACACAAATATCGATTTAGAAATAAATGTTAAACTAAAACAAAGATGCCACTGGACACATTAAAATTTACGCAAAACAGTATCGGTCGGCCGTGAACTACTCTCAGATATATCACTAGAACGAACGCATAACATCTCAATAATTCAATAATATGTTTCAAATAAAACGGGGAGAGATGCGTATTGCGTAGCGGTACATATCGAAGCGATAATAAATCGCGGCTGTAACCGATCGCACCTGACTCGCCGAGGATTCATACTTTATGAAGATGTAGGGCAATACAGGGGGATACAGTCTTGTGCGAGATACACAGGGTGTGCGGACTGCGAGAGAGGGGGCAGGGGGGGGAGTCGTAAACCATATTCGTGGAATTATGCATCCCTGGCGAGCAGTGCCGCGCGGCGGGACGCGTCAATATTTGATGGCGCTGCAAATCGATGCACGAGTGGAGATGACTCCTAATCTGTATTTACGATTGTGGGAGATGATAGTTTTTCGTTTGCGCGTTCGTGACGGGTTGCGGGAAGGGAACACGCGGTAAGCTGCAGTTCAATTATTTTTATCCTCCAAATCAGCTTATTTATGGTTTTTATGCGACGGCTAGATTAATATGGCGGCTGTTGGATATGTTTCGAGTACTTCCCTCGGATGTAACCTTTAAAGGTAGAGAGTTGCATAGCTTTGCTTTTAAAGTTAGTGTTATACTTAGTTGCATCCGTTGTATTACAGAATGAATGGGTTGTATGGTATCGCTCTCGATAAAAATGACACGTCTCGCGGGCGACACGCTGTATTTTACCGTTGCCTTGCTTTACAGATGTCTTTAAGATATAGTTGGTCAGAGCTATGAACAAGGAATGAATAACTTTGTTAATGTCCTGTATTTATTTCTCTTAATTACCTACTTAAAGTGGTTAAACGTTTTTTTAGCGTCCTCGAAGGGTACACCAAAATTGGATCTCTTGTAATCGTTGCGGCTTCAGGCTTCACGGATCACTCAATCAGCATAGTTCTGCTTACCTTCTAGGGCACATTAGCTGCATGTTCAGGCACGTATCGACACGTGTGTGCTATGTGATAATGAGCGGTATCATTGCTGGAAGCTCGGCAAGTAATTGTTCTGTAATTGTCCGCTGAGCTCCGCGATTACAAGTAACGAGCTGTCTTTGTGGAATACTGTGCCGATGTGAGTGAGCTTCACGAGTCGTGCTTTACAATCTATACGTAGCTAACTAGTCTTGTCGTAGTGTGTCTGTACAGTTTTAAGCATTCAGTATTAATACTGTACTGGCTTGTAATTATAACAATACATGTCGATTATAAATTAAAAACACTGTCACTTAAGTAAGTAATAGAAGCTTATTCCTTAGCCAAATGTTTTATAAAACACGATGCCAAATAAACATGTTTTCTTACTTTCTTTCCACTAATAATTTATGCTAATATTAATAAAAGGAGGATTTTTATTTTTGTAAGTATATTTGTTTGTATTAAATAAACTCAAAAACTTTAATTTTTATTTTTAAAACTTTCGATAATAGAATACTAATTTATTACTGAGTTTATAGACTTTATGTTTTCTACTATTGGTTGAAGACTACGTGGGTGAAGGGGCTAGCAGACGCTAGTCTACACTTTTTACCCGACTCTACCCTACCAAACTTCACATAAACCTTCTACTAAAAGTCCGAACAAAGCCTAAACATTTGGTTTGGATAGGTCAAGGTGAGCCCGTTCTTGAGTTTTAAAATTACAACGAAAAGTGTAATATGTAGAAAGAAGCACTGTGATTTAACACCAAAATTGTGTTAAAAAAAAAACACGTTATCAAAGTGTTTCGATTGGTTCCTATAACGTATGACTCCGGCTTTTCTTTTAGTTCTGTTCTTGTTTTTCCAGTTACCTTATTCATTTCAGTATACTGAAAATCTTGTTTAATACTTTTTCAACGTCGTTTTTTTGTCGTAGTCGGGTTTTAGTTTTTAATTATTTTATATAAATTGTAATGGATGTGGTAGTATGTGGTGTTGGAGGAAAATGCTTGGAATCCACTGGTTAGAGCATCGGACCAACGATTCCATATTAGCCGAACTCAGGTCACCCATGAAACTCACCACCATATGCCAAAGAAGAATCTTTGTTTTTTTTGGCCATATTACAGGAGAAAAGAGAGGTGATAACTTGGAAAAGTTGCTTCTGACGGGAAAAAATTATGGGAAAAGACCCAAGGGCACGAGTCCATTACGTTGGCCAGACCAAATCCGTGCTACACTGGAGACCACAGTCTGCGACGCCATCCACATCGCCGAAGACAGGACAACATGGCAAAATAAAGTCCACAAGAAACTTATTTGTCGAAGTCACGACCCTCAGCATTGAGGATAAACGACGCAAGGAGGAGGAGGAGGAGGTAATCTCTGAAAGTACTAGTCCGATCGCTAAATTTTTTTCACCGACAGAATGCTGCTTTATTCTTGAGTGACATAGACTATAGATATTTTGTGTACGCGGGCGAATCTGCGAAAAAATTCATGCAAATGTTACTGGAAATATGTACAATTCAGATATTTTGTACGTGATAAATGCAATGTATAGAATACCTAAGGCGTTCAGGTAATATATAAAATATAATGAATATTTTCTAATATATAAGACTGTAAGACTTTACCTAGGTAATATATTTACAATTCCTAGGAATTATATAGAGTACACGCTGGTCTACTACCAAAGTAAAATAAATACGTTTTGGCCTATATTTGTCAATGTTTACCAATCTAAATCAAACCTATAAAATGACGGGCAAATGAAACATGTTCTATTACTTCAAATCAATGTGTGTAAAAGATGAGAGTAGGGTAAGAGGTGACGTAATTTTAGAGTAGGTACCTCAACAAGGACAGATTAACTTAGAAGGTTAAGTTTAATATACTAAAAAAGTTTCGTGGGTTTTTTTTTACGGTGGGCAAAAATCGTCCAATGACAACCCCGCTCATGGGCGGAGTAGGAGATAGGGTCAGACTCTTACTGACTAAAAACCCACCCTGTTCCTTCTAGCCTTCATACCGAGACTCGAGCTCCCTTTCGGATAACCCTCGCCCCAAAAGTTTCGTGGTTATTTTATTGTAAATGTGAGCCTTACTGTAAACCCCGTGGACAGAAATAAGACCTGAGTACTTATAAATAATAATATTAACGTGAAATTAAATTCTTTTAGGAGGCCTTCTAACGCTGCTTCTTACGGTACGCGGTTGCCACTCCAGAACCTTTCGGCTCCAATGGCTATCCGTTTAACGAGCAAAGTGTCCCGCCCACTGCCACTAAAGTTTATCCAGTCTTCGTGCTATGTAGGCAAGCTTGGTTCTCCTGTGGATATCTTCATTTCTGATTCTATCACGCAAGGAAACTCGGAGCATAACTCTTTTTTTATAATGTATAGGCTCACGTTTGACCGCTATCTCACCTGATGGTAAGCGATGATGTGGCCGACGATCTGATGACCTGGTAAAGGTTACGAGAATCCGATGGATGCGAGACGCACAGGATCGTTCATTATGGCGACATTTGGGAGAGGCCTATGTCCAACAGTAGATGTCTATCGGCTGAAATGATGATAAAAACTTCCTCTGGCTATAAGTTACATAATGTAATTTGATTACAAGTACTCAGGCCTTATTTCTGTCTGAGGGTTTAAAGTAAGGCTTTACTTCCGTGTGGTCATAAAAAAATCACCACGAAGGCTAAAGCGGGAGCTCAGCTCCCACCTTAGCTTTCTAACCTAACCTGTCCGTGTCGGGGTGCCCTGAAATTACGTCATCTCCTTCCCTGCTCTCGTCTTTTACACACATTACTGGCTACGCATTCAGTATTGTACATGTCGTGGCTAGATATTAGAAATTGATCACTACGTGATATGGCCAAGTAAAACTGGCCAGATCGTTTTGAACGTAAAACTTGGATGATATTTCAATCTTCGTTTGGCCTTTAGACCTGTTATTATCATTGAAATTCTACATCATTGATATAGCCAAACGAGGATTGACATACTCGTATCATCAAATGTTTACATTTAAACGATTTGACTAGTTTTAGTTGGCCATATCATGAAGTAACAATTGTAAGATCTGGCCACGACATATACATAGTCTAGGTATTGTGTAGAATACTGGATTATACCGATTGCCGGTAACATCCATCAATGTGTAATCAAATGCTCCATCGTCGACCACATCATCGCTTACCATCAGGTGAGGTGGCAGTCAAACGAGAGCCTATCAATGATAAAAAAAACATATACACATATCAATGCAAGCTTCACTACTATCTAAACATTAGTGATCAATGTTTATGTTCTACTTAGCTTTTAAAAAAATCTGCAAAATGTCACAATGTATCTACCGGGAAAATTGTAAGCAAATACACAGTAGTATTTTAAATAAAACTGTTTTCTTGTAATTTTCTCTATGTACGAGTATTTACGGTTAATGTACTCTTTCGTGAAACTTGTATCTATTGTAGATAAGAATGAACAGCAAATACCGTGAGTATGTTCGCAAATGTCACGTACGTACACACTCGTTCATTGTCCTGCGTTATCGTTACACGCGCAGGCGGGAACTAGTCGTACTTAGCTGTAGCCCTAGCACGAATATTTCTAGGTTTCGTATCGGAAACGTATCGAGTTGTCGATACGTTTACTATACGAAACCAAAGTCGGAAGCACAAAGCTCTTTTGTTAAGTATCGAGACCTCGATACGATTACGTTAGTGACGTCATGCTAATGTAAGTAAGGATGTACAAAATAGAACGAATGATCTTAAAATTGATTGAACGTTTCGTTCAAAAACTATATACGTATTTAGTTCTTAGTGATTTCAAGGTCTTTAAAACTTTAAAACTATTCAAATGTTGATATAATACGATTAAAATGCAGTAAAAGTTAATATGCAGTTAAAATAAATGGTATAACTATTTAATTTATTATTAAAACTTTGTGTTTAGTGAGACTGTGTTCCTAAACGAACGACGCGTAACACTTGACATTTTTTGACGCGACTCATTCAAGGTCAACTTTGTTTTGAAGTGAACTTGTATTTCTTAACATCTAAAAGCTCTAAAATTTAACTCTCGCAGCAATAAAACGTTTCCAAAATGAGAACCAGCCACACGCAATACACCCTCATGGTAGAATTTATGGAAAAGTAAGTAAATTTCATTGAAGATTTTATTGTAAACATATCTGTTATTGTTTGTGTTTTAATGGGATATTTCGATTCTTTTTTTGTTAAGAATAAAAAAAACTACAGTTTATTTGTATACTAGACTCATTCAAAAATAGTAGACTATAAGCTTCTTAATTTATAAACAAATTTGTATTAAATTGAAATAAACTTTGATGAGAGTACTTCATATTTATTGGTAATTATGTAGGTCTATAATTGGAAGGCAACACATTATTAGAATCGATATTGGAATACACAGTCCTTTAAATGTTAAAATTATTACAGGCATGGAGACTTGTCCAAACCCAGCGGGGGCCCTCGTGGTAGACATTATGTGCAGCAAAAATGAAAGGAGTTGACGGATATGCTCAATAGTGATGGCACAGGGGACTGTCGAACAAAGGAAAAGTGACGAAAGGTATGTCTATTAAATCTTCAGACACGTTTCAGGAAATAGGCTTCCACTTCACACAAGTAGAAATGACATGCATGCATTTTATGTTGGTGCTGGGCATCCTTCTCTTTTTATTGGTGTGGTGTTTGCTTATGTTTAAGGTTTGGAGTGATTTCAAAAATAATGTGAAGAAAAAATGAGCCAAAATAAATAGGGCAGCTCAGGGTACAGGCGGTGGGCCAGCGCTTCAATTAACATTAACAGACCTAGAAAACAGGGTCATGAATATAATTGGGGTGCAGGCTGCTACGGGAATGCCCATACAAGGAGCTGGATTCGTACAGGTGTGATAATGTATTTTGCTTGGTGTCATTTTATTTATTATATTTTTTTAAAGTTTATTTTAACAGTAATCAGTATATTTTCAGAGAAATATAATGAAGAGCTTAGTAATCATTTTAAAATTATCTGAATATTTAATTCCTTAGTAGGACAGAATATGGTCAAAAGTTTCCTTTGTCTACAACTAACCTACTTACTAATAATCCCTGAAGTTAAAAAAAGGGTCACCACTTAAGCGCTTTTTTGTTAGTATTGTGACACTTAAAATTCTTTAGTGGATGGTGTTTGAGTTCATTTCATGCTTTTTATTTTAAGCCTATTATTGATAATGTTGGCACATAATGTTTTTCAATTATGATTCTTGTTTAATATACAATGTCTCCGAAGTTTACTGTTATCTAAAAACTCTTCTCTATAATGCTTATTCTTGAGCAGTTTTATGGTAAGAAAAAAAAAACCATATAAAAACAGTAGACACGGCTTTAAATCACAAATTGTAAGTAAGCACTAATGCTAAATTATTTTTTTAATTAATACAGGTTGTTGCTGGGGTGGAAGATAACTTGCCAGGTGTTCATTTACAAGTACCAACCACAGAAACTGTAGATGTCGACGAGATTCATGTACACCAATTCTTGAAGGTTGGTATATTTTTAATTTATCTTTCATTTACTTTAGGTACACAGTATGTGTTATAGTTAGTATTTAAGTTTCTTTAGTTTGAAATAAAAATATATACTTAAAAAATTATGTAACCATATTTTTTCTAGATACGTGGAATACTCCAGGAACGAGTAGCCTACCTACAGTCGTTCCACCTCCTCCTCCCGCGCAGCCACAAGCACCTACAGCAGCTCCAATGGACTCCAATTGGAAACCGCCGAAAAAAAAGAAAAAATACGAAGACACGATTTTAAAAATATTTAAAGAGTGTGAGGGGACTGCTAGGGAGTATGAAAGAGAGTGTGATCGAATATCAGAAGAATTGGAAAGGGAGAGGATTAGACAGCGTGACATAGAGCTGCATTTACAATCTCAATGGTTGCAATTTATGAGAGAAGCTTTATAAGTATTGGTTAAATATTTGGGGAAAAGAAACGAAATAGTGTCAGTCAGTTTTTGTTTTATTTATTGAGTTTTATTAACGGACTACTTACACTATTCACTTCTTTTTCTTAAAAATAAAATTAAAATTGTATATATGTTAGAATAAAATTTATTTTGCTCAAACTATATATATTCAAGAAAGTTTTATGTAACAAGTACATAATAATGTTTTCATTCAAATCTTTTAATTACAGTTTTTATTCTCTAATGCTACCTATATTAAAAAGTTCTCATTCATTCTGTGTGAAGTCTATTAATCCTATCTACTAACATGTCTCTTAGTGCTCTACCGCGAATCAAGTCATCCCTAGAACCATGTTCACGAAAAGCTTCTTCTGTAGAAGAAAATGTTGATACATCTAATCCTGAAGAATCTATCACATCTTCTTCAGGATCAGGCACCATAAAATCTAATGCTAGGTTGTGTAAAACGCTACTTGCCATTATAATAGTTGCACATCTCTCAGGGGTATAGAGTAATGTGCGATCCTTACAAAGGCATCTCCACCAATTTTTCAGTCTTCCAAAAGTATTTTCGATTGTAACTCTAGCTTTCCCATGGATGGTAGTATATTTTGCCCCTGGAGTACCTTCAGCAGCATCCGTGATTGGTGTCATCAACCAAGGCCTCTGTGGATATCCAGAATCACCTGCAAATATTTTAGATGTGTTAATAAATCTTTTTCAAAAGTATTACTTTTTTCATTTTAAAGTAAAAAAGTACTTAAATATTAATAAAAATCTCAGGCAGCACTGGAACTTGCTTGCTGTCCTAGGTATTTTTTTCAACATGTTTTTTTAAAATTCGATAATAAATTCTTAACCTAAAAACCACACTTGTTCATTATTTTGGTTTAATTCCTGGATATACCTACCTACTGGCGTGACTATTTTCCCAAATAAAAGCGTCATGGTAGCTATTCTTTGGTAGGAGCCTGTCGCATAAAATGATAACGCCCACAGCACCTACAAATACAAATAATAAATTATTAATTTTACTGTAATGTATGTAACCAAATACAAAGGTTAAAGGTTAACCATTATAAGTATAGTACTTACATAAAAATATTTTTGTTATTTTTTTTATTGTACTTAAGTAATTAAATAGGTACTTACAACACTTACTTTATGTTCCAGGCTGATGCTTTGACTGGCCCTGTTGGTCTATTGGTTAGTGGCCCTGACTGCTAAGCCAGAGGTCGTGGGTTCGATTCCCACCCAGGACAAATGTTTATGTGATGAGCATGATCATTTGTTCTGTGTCTGGGTGTAATTTATCTATATATGTATGTATTTAGAAATATATAAGTATGTTTATCAGTTGTCTAGTACCCATAACACAAGCTCTGCTTAGCTTGGGACTAGACAGCGTTATGTGATAGTTGTGGAATATTATTATTATTTTACTTGATCTTAGACTGGATTATCTTTTAATTCGCGACATTAATATAAAAATGCTTCCTTGCTTAGACGAAATCTGTTTCTCTTGGTACATTTCTACTTCTAACAATCAATCGCGCCGCAAGATAATAGTACAATGTACTACGTCGAGGGGTATTTCTTGTTAATCTAAGCATTTTTTAACAAAATGTATCAACACAATCACGTAAAATAATATTTTGTGCTTCCACTAAACTCCGACGAAAGTTTTCTCACTGTCAAATTTATAGTGAATAAACTTTCGAGAAACTCGCAAGCCAGCCTTCGACAATGACGATACTATACGTCATATTTTGCCTTCGTGCTAGCTATCTCCATACAAATGGCTCAACTTACGTTACGAATTCGATACGAAACCACTTGACATAGGTTCATGCTCCCAAAATTAGTTCAAATTACGCACACCAGAGGCGCTGTTCATGTTTCCATATAAAATGCTCACGTTAACGATACGAATACTTTTTCGCAAGTTGTTCGTGCTAGGGCTACTGAACCTAATGCGTGAACTCAATGATATGAAAAATACCTGTTTATATGAAATTAGTAAGTACGAAAAAGGCCTTCAAAAGGTTTTAGTTTTACTGTATTTCAGCCATACACATCATTATCTTCCATCACTTCAGCCGAAAGACGTCCACTGTAGAACATAGCTCTCCTCCAAGCGTCGTCACAACGACCGATCCTGTGCGCCTCGCATCCGCCGTCTTCCAGTGACTTAGTGACTGACACCAGGTCGGTTGTCCACCTTGTACCTGAGGCCTTCCACCGCTGCGTTTTCCGGTGCGTGTACGCCACTCTACAACCTTTCAGCCCCATCGACTGAGATGTATTTACATGACCCACAAACGTAGGTGCTTGCAGCCTTTTTAATGTTCCCACTGCTGGGACTCAGGCCTCCTCTCTAGAAGAAGGAATGGGCCGGCTGGACGGATGGCTTCCACATGCCATTCTTAAATAATATCAGTAGGTACTAGTGAAGTTTTTAATACAAGTGAAATTATATAGACAAACCATCTTACTTTGCCTTACCTGCCCTTGTCTCATTTTATTCGGGGTCGGCGCAACACCATTCCATTCTGCCCGGTCACTCGTCATGCTATTACTAACTTCCTTTTCTTTCATATCGCTTTTTACACAATCCATCCATCTTTTCTTTGGCCTCCTTCTCCCTTTCCGCCCATCCATACGTATACTCATATTTTTTTAGTAACATGCGTTTCATCCCTCCTCTTTACATGACTATACCAAGAAAAACTATTCCCCTTCAACTTTAGTATATATTCTTTGGGCGAAGAACGATCCAGCCTTCTGGTCACGCAAACTGTCGATCAGTCAATGGGAAACTTCCTTAAAAAGGAGACGCGCACTCGGCGTTTATTGTTATTTTTATTAGTGCTAACCGCATCAAAATCCGACCCGCGGATTAAGAGGAGATAGCGAATGGACTTACAGATGATGCGAGAAGTAGGTAACTTTGTTTTATATTGTGTAGAGATAAAGATTAGAACATAATCATACTCGTCATAATGGCGTCACGTTAGCGTCATCAAACAAAACGAGCATCATATCCTGCGCCTTGCGTCGTCGCGTACACAGATTAAAAAATTAACACAGATCACTTTTTCCTCTGTGATGATTGCTGTCGACGTAATGTTGCCATTTTTTATGTACATTATTATTTCGTATTTATATCGTATTTATTTCCTTGTTATTTATATATTCGTGATTGATTCTTTATTTATTTTGCATATTTTTCTTTTTCCCTACGACAATTTTATTTATTGAATTTTACTTGTTTAAATTTTTTGGCACACAGCACCGCGTGCCGACGTCTTTGTCAATATTTTTACGGCCCACGCTGAAAACCAGCGCCGTAGACTCACCGCTTTTAACGCTGTGGACTCGGCATTATGCTGAGCGTTCGGCCCTTTTGCTCGGAAGTGGCGCATGCTTTTTTTAATGCACTTTAAAAAAATTTGTAAATACTTTTTGGCCATTCCGGCAAATAAAATGTTTTTCTTTCTTTCTTTTCTTCTTTCATAAAGAGAGGTGGAGGTTAAGCAGAAGTGTTTTTTTGCAAATGTCCACATCAATATTTTTAGTAAAGTAAGTACTTACATATAAGTTGTGTGGCCCAGATTGGAAAACAACCCAAGACGCCACGTTCAACAGCCTGATGTAGTTGTGACCACTACACCATCGAGGCAATAAGTTCAATTTATTGCTATCTAGAATCAGCTGTTCACGTATCACAGTTTTCTCGCAGGTTGTCAGAGATGGAAAGTTAATACCTGTGCATCAATCCGGTATTGCCGCGGCACCTGCGCACCAGCGGGAAAGTGACACAACACGGAGGATCACGTAAAGCCGTCGGATGAGTCGCTGCTGGCACCCTTTACGAGTTATATGCGTTTTAGTGATCTTTGTTTACCTATGTGAAATGCAGTCACCGGATTATTGTATACCAAACCTAGATATGTATGGAATATTCAACATTTTATGAATCGGTCACTACAAAACCCTGCAGATTTTGATGCTTTGTAATCTATCAGTGTTTTGCCCAGGCAAAGAGTATAATTTAATTTACGAGACTTTTATAGAGAGCGAACGAGTATATAATTTAGCGCATAAAGTTGTAAAATATTATTTGAATTAAATTACAAAAAAATATTAAAAAAAAATACATCATTATTTCTTACTACATTCCGAATATTTGCCTCGCGACCTTATTCATAGGAGGCATCGAATTATGTATGGATCAGGTACATTTTTTGGTTATTGATTGAAAAGCATAATCCGCCTTATAATGTTTCCACTACTGGGACGCAGACCTCCTCTCTAGGGGAGGGACTGGGAGGTCACATGTCTTCGATTTTTTAAATCTAAGACATGTCTTAAAAATTAGTTCGCCAGTTTCCTAACGATGTTTTCCTGGTTGAAATGTGATGGAGATCCGACCTCCTTAAGCAATGCAGCATCATAAATAAGCGTTGCTAAGTGTTGTTGATTCGTGTAACGTCAGTGTAAAATATACGCCTGTGATACAAAAGCTGTGCTGTTTGTTTTCTGCTACTCTGCTAAATAAGAGTCACATCTTATAATATTCTAATAGGTTATGGCAGTTCGATTTCGATAACAAACGAGGTAACTAAATCGCTTTTCCGAAAATTTTCATTTTTGTGCGACGTCAATTGTTTTAAGATGTCAGAGGACGAAAATCCCTCATCATCTACCATATGTGGCATCCAGAAGCTAAGAGGAGCCTCAGATTTTGGTAACTGGAAGTTCGTCGTAAAAAACTACTTAGAGTCAAAGAACTGGTGGATTGCTGTAGAATCCAGTGACGTCAATACCACACTAAAAGATGTAGATAGAAAGGCGAGAAGCACGTTATGCTTACTGATAGATCCATCCTGCTTTGCACATGTGTATACTGCAAAAACGGCCCGAGAAGTTTGGCACAATTTGTGCAACGCATACGAGGATAAAGGATGGGGCAGGCGAATAAGTTTACAGCGTCAACTGTGGCAGTGCAGACTCGAGGACTTTACGTCAATGGAGAAGTATATATCCAGAGTCGTATTTTTAGCACAGCAGCTAGCTGACATAGACGCAAAAGTTGCAGACGACTGGATTATTTCCATACTATTGGCTGGTTTGACAACGGACTATAACCCGTTAATAATGGCTGTCGATAATAGTGGAAAGGAAATGAGTTTGGAACAGTTAAAGACCAAATTACTCCAGGAAGGCAACAGGCAAGCCGAAACAGGCGCAGGAACTGGTGAACAAGCCTTTGCTACAACCAAGGGACACGCTACCAAAACTAAAGCACAAGTTCGAAAGCCAGTGTACAAATGCTTTAAATGTCATAAGATAGGGCATAAAGCATCTGAATGCAAAAAATCTCCGAATGTGAATGTATGTATGAGCATGGCCGATAGCATCAATAAAAACGGATGGTATGTCGACAGTGGGTGCTCGAATCATATGACAAATAATGCCAACGAGTTATTCGATTATAAAAAGCAGAATAACAATATGAAAATTCGGGTGGCAACTGGAGAAGAGATTCCTGTAAAAGGAAAAGGAAATGCTTCGCTTAAAGTGAGCGAAGATGTGATACTTCCACTGAATAATGTTTTTCATGTACCAAATCTATCGATGAATTTAATCTCGGTGAGCGATCTTGTGAAAAAGAATTTCACAGTAAATTTTGACAAAAGAGGTTGTTTTATCAAAAACCAAAATGACCAAATAGTTGCGACATGTAATGAAGTTGGTGGAATTTTCAAACTGAAAGAAAAAGAAAATGTCGTGGTCAACTTGACAATGTCAAATGAAATTTTGTCAAATTTATGGCATAGAAGATTAGCTCATTTAGGTCGAAAATATATGATTTCTTTAAAAGAAATGACCACCGGAATTAATTTTAAAACGACGGATAAAGTTGAACCCTGTGTCCCGTGCATAAAAGGGAAGAGCACGCGATCTCCTTTTAAAAAACAAGGTATGAGAGCTGATCATGTCCTTGATTTGATTCATATGGACATATGTGGCCCGATGGAAGAGCCGTCATGGGCTGGCTCCCGTTATATGTTGCTGTTCATTGATGATTATACACGTAAGACACATGTCTATTTCTTAAAGAAAAAGAGTGAAACTTTTAAAAAATTCAAGCAATACAAAAAAGAAGTCGAGTTAGAATGTGAAAGAGCAATTAAATGCGTAAGAAGTGACAACGGCAAAGAATTTGTCAACAATATTTTTGAAGATTTTTTAAAAGCGTCTGGGATAAAACATCAGACAACCGTAACATACACGCCTGAACAGAACGGTGTTGCAGAGAGGGCAAACCGAACAATTGTAGAAAAAGCCAGAACATTACTTTGTGAAGCAAATCTAACCAAGAAGTTTTGGGCTGAGGCAGTATGTACCGTGATATATCTGAAAAATAGGAGTCCAACCAAGGCTGTCACGAACAAAGTACCACAGGAATTATGGTCTGGTAAGAAAGTCGACCTAAGCCACTTGAGAGTTTTTGGCTGTTTAGCACATGCTTTGAAACCTAAGCAGAAAAGACTGCAGCAAGACATGAAAACGGAAGCTCTAATTTTTATTGGCTATTGTGAGACTACAAAAGGTTACCGATTAATGCATCCAAAAACTGGTAAAGTAACAATTGCAAGAGATGTGAAATTTATTGAAAACGTATTTCCTGGTGATGGTACAAAGATGACGAAAAGCACAGTCGTTCCTGTAAACATAGAGGAGGAACGGATAGAACCAGTGCGTACCCCTGATGGTCACTCTGACTCGGATGGTGAAAATTTTCAAGATGCGGAAATTGTGAGTACCGAATCCGCTACCTTTCAGCAATCGAGTGCTGAAACGAGTACTGACACGTTTGTAGCACCAAACCCTGTTGCAAGTAACGAGTTGAGTACTGAAGCAAATGCTGAGCCGAGATACAACTTACGTGCACGAGAGCGTGTAGACTATACATGTACATGCGTGAATGCTCTAGCTGACATTGATGGTGATCCAACATCGGTTGAAGAGGCTCTTATGAGGCCTGATAAAGAACTTTGGCAGAAAGCCATTAACGAGGAACTTAAGTCGTTGAAGGAAAATAAAACGTGGTCACTAGTTGACTTGCCAAGTGACAAGAAACCGATTCAATGCAAGTGGGTGTTCAAAATCAAGCGCAACAGCGACGGTAAGGTGATCAAATATAAAGCTAGGCTGGTAGCGAAAGGATTTACACAGGTACGTGGAATCGATTATAACGAAACCTATTCTCCCGTCATAAGAAGTTCGACATTACGGTTGTTATTTTCATTAGCTGCAGAATATGATTGGCTGATTGACCAGTGGGATGTTACCACTGCTTTTCTTTATGGTAAACTGAAAGAGGATATTTATATGCTTCAACCTAAAGGAGCAATCGCTAAAGGCCAAGAGAACAAAGTATGTAAGTTGCAAAAGTCTTTATATGGACTGAAGCAAGCGTCGAACGCTTGGTATTATGAGTTAGATAAGGAGATGTTCAATTTAGGTTTCACGCAATCGAAAATAGAGCCATGTTTATATCAAAAAGCGATAGCAGATAAGGGCAGACTTGTTGTAGTAATTTATGTTGATGACATATTTGTGTTTTACACTCGTAACTGTGAAATCGAAAAACAAAGCTTAAAAAGCGGTTTGTTAAAAAAGTTTAAAGTCAAGGATTTAGGTCCTGCTAGACATGTTCTAGGTATCAGGCTTAGAAGAGATAAAAATAGTATTTACCTTGATCAGGAGCAATATGTTCAAAATGTATTAAAAGAATTTGATATGACGGACTGTAAACCAGTCAATACTCCGATGGAAGTAGGTCTTAAATTAGATAAAACTCCTGAATCTACATGTAGATTGCCATATCAAAATCTGATAGGATGTCTAAATTATTTAGCACAAAACACTCGGCCAGACATCGCGCACGCAGTTAGCTATTTAGCACAGTTTAATTCGTGCTATGACGAGATACACTTCAAGTGTGCTAAACGGGTGCTGAAATATTTAAAAGGAACGTCAGATTTTGCACTGGTTTTTCAAAAGTCAGGAAAACTAGAGCTATGTGGCTACGTAGATGCGGATTGGGGTGGGTCATATGATAGAAAATCTTTTTCGGGTCTAATGTTTAAGTTAGGCGAAAGTTTAATCGCGTGGGAGAGTCGAAAACAAAGATGCGTGGCGCTCTCATCTACGGAGGCAGAGTATGTAGGTCTTAGTCAAGCATCGAAAGAAGCCATTTATTTGCAGACTCTGTTAAAGAGTTTAACAGATGTTAAAGGTGACAAACCTGTTATTATTTATAACGACAATCAGTCTGCACATAAAATCTCTCAGAACAAAATGAACCATAACAGGACAAAACACATTGACATAAGGTATCATTTTATCCGCGAAGCTATCTCTAATGGGGCGGTTGAAGTACGTTACATGTCGTCGCAAGACATGATAGCAGATATGTTGACAAAAGCTTTGTCAGGCCCGAAACTTAAGTCATTATTAGAAAAATTATCCATTAAGGGGGCGGGTAATCTAGACCTAGGTTAGTTGTTAAAAATGTTTTGTTCTATAGTTCTTTGATATTGTTTTTGTAATAATGGCTAATTTTGTTTTTGATAGACCCAATGTATTTTATATGCATAATTAAAGGTGCAGCTACAAATTACGGTGTTAAGGGTGCGTACACATGTAAGAACGTTAAAGGTCTATGCACACTGTGTATTTATACATGTTGATGCATTGAGGGTGCGTGATGGAGATCCGACCTCCTTAAGCAATGCAGCATCATAAATAAGCGTTGCTAAGTGTTGTTGATTCGTGTAACGTCAGTGTAAAATATACGCCTGTGATACAAAAGCTGTGCTGTTTGTTTTCTGCTACTCTGCTAAATAAGAGTCACATCTTATAATATTCTAATAAAATGTTTAACTGCCTTATTGCCAGTAGAGTAAGAAGACTGAAAGTTGTTTTTAAAGTTTTTTTTTTCTCACCTGTAAAGGTAATTACCAAATAACTCCTCCCACTTTTGGTGGAATGAAAGGAAGTATGAGATTTTAATGACTACAATAACACAGCTGAGTACCTGTTATCTTTAGTTTCGTTTTGCGCTCCAGAGCCGCGGTAACTCTTTTGATAAATCAACTTTACAAAATATTAAATTAAGCATACTTAAGTTAAAAAAAAAAAAACAACAACACTGTGATGTTTGAAGCACACTGCTAGCTGTCTACCTATATTGAACGTACCTGTAATATACATTGCAAAAATCACTAAGTAGCTCCAACAAGTCTTCATGCTAGGGTAGGGGAGCGCCGTCTTGACCAAATATTGTGGAGTGGTAACATTGTTTATTTGTTGAGATGTTTGTAAAAAGAAAGCTCTGGAAGTGGACACCTAGTGTTCAGATTATCTCAAATTGCGTCGGATCTTATGAGATTCTACGGAAGCAAAAATACTGGTAAAAGATAGCTTGCTATAATTTTTAACAAAAATACAGAATCCATTCGACTAATTTTAGGCTGTAAGTGTCCCAGAACAAGTGGCCCCGTACACCCACAGGGCAGGAAGGCACTGCACCTGACAAGCTGTTGGCCTACCTATGTGTTGCCCGCCGCGCGCGCCTACGACGCGACCACTGAGCCTCTGTACCAAGTAAGGTAAACGCCTGCTTGTACCATGTTTATGACTTTGTTCTATTTACGCTGTAATTTTGTCGTAAAAAAACACTTATTTGTAGTTGAAGTGTTTTTTTATATCCCACTACTGGGCAAAGGCCTCCCCTTTCTCCTTCCAAACTTCTTTGTCATCATTTATCATCATCATTTCAGTGGAAAAATGACCACTGTTGTACATAAACCTCCCCCAATCGTAGCCACAACGATCGGTCCTGTGCGAAAAATCTTCTCTGACAGAGAAGTTTTTTCGCATTGAAAAATTATGTACGAAATACGATTTCCCGCGAAGTTTTTTTTTAATTGATATAAACTAGTGCTTGACTGCGATCCCACCTGATGGAAAGTAGTGATGCTGTCGTGGATGGTGAGGCGCACTAGTTTATTAAGAGCCTGTTGAAGACCGCAGCAAGCAAATTGTTCCAGTCCCTCGATGTACGTGGTATAGACGACAAGGCGAAAAGCTGTCCGGACCGTAGAGGTTTCAACAACATAAGGGTGGATACTTGCCGTTCGTCGGCTTGTCCGATGATAGTAGTGAGATGGTGGAATCAAGTCATGTAATTCCTGCGCACACTCTCCAGAATGTACTCTCCAAAATACTCCTCACGCGAATGGACCTGTGCTTTGTGTAACATTAAATGCTGTCCCGATGTGAAGTAACGTTGGACCTTTGCAAGAACGCCGTTTTTCCTAGCAGATACCTTGGCTTTGGACCCAATGATCCGCCCAAAGTTAAGGTCTGAGCCTGAGGAGTTATTCAAATCCGATTTTCTTCCGAGTCCGTATTGATTGGCAATATTAGGTGTTTATTCACAAACGCAAACCAGTAACAATTTTACTCAATTGATGTTTTAATTATTACAACTCAATTAAAATTCGTATAAACATATTAATTTGAAAGTAATATTATATTCGCTGTGACTTTGAGAAATGAAGTCAATTACAGTTCAAATCGATACAAAACAAGAACTAAATATTTAAATACAACCTAACCAAGCAATTAGTACCTGTAACATTGATAGATGGCTACCACACGGGCACAGGAGCAGAACCAGAAAACAAAAACATAACTTTAAAGTGTTGAATGAATATTGGTCCCAGCAATCTTCTGAGCAAGCTCTAAACATTCTGACACTAGGTATCGTCCGTGTCGCGACCTAGTCTATGCCAACGTAGAAGTGAAAATTTTCAAAAATATAGATATTTGTTTGTTAGTTTTGGCATTTAGATAATGATAGATTGCCAGTTTCCAAAAAGGTTAATTATTTTTTCATCCCCCCTCTCGGAAAAATATTTTTGCTCTTCGATGTCTGAGTGTAAAAGTCGTTTTCATCCGTTAGAGAGGATAAAGTAAATTTAATCTAGAACATCGTATGCACTAAGTTTGTGAATTCAAAAAATCATTAAACCTATTAACTTCGACCTCCATGATGCCTCTCGCTAAAATTCAGGATTATAATGTTTGAATCACTCGCTGCGCTCGTAATTTAATTTTAGAATTCTTCGCTTGCTCGGTCATCAAAATTGAGTACGCGGTTAAAAAGCAACTTTGCACTCTTGTATTACAAATAACTATCCTTTAATTCATTTATTTATTTCAGATATACCTAATATTTATTAAAAAATAATTCAAACACAATTTTGATAAAATTTCAAAGAACCCAAATATTGCGAATGATGATTTTCAGTAAGTAGTACGTAATGATTTTCAGAATTTGACAGTAGTTTATGGAATTACGGCGACCAAATCGTATTTATAAAATATAACTTATCAAACGCAAATCGTGTTATGTTGAGAATTGTCTAATGAGTCGTTTTCAGCTATATTTAAGAAATATAATTTTTTATCCAAAAATAATCAAGAGTTATTTTAGAATGGAAAATTACCTATTCTGACAAATTTTTAATTAATTCTTGACGTAAATCTTGTTTGCGTCACTAGTGTTTGGGTGTGCGTGCGTATAGATAGCAAATCGATGCGCAATCAATGTAGTGCTTCGAGTCCTATATTTTTTTGCCTAAGAAGATCAGTTCTTAAAAAAAACCCTATGCACGTGTATTTAAGAAAAAAATCAGTTTCAGCTTATCTATGTTTGTAACTTGATTTTCTGATTGGGTTGTTTAGATTGTGCATTATTCTAGCTACATGTTTTATATATGTAGCACTGACATGCCAAAATATCAGCAGACGCAAATCATAACAATATCATCACGCTAGTATTCCCTCCCTCATGCGCAAGGCAAATGTGTGTATCGTACAGTTTACTAGAGCTGTTAATGAGTAGTTTCTATTAAAAAACATCTTATAATAAAAGTTTGGTCCAGCTAAACTGTAAAAAAACAGAAAACAAGTCTATCTTGACACCACTGATTCAGCTCAATTACCGAGATATATGTGGAGTGTTAAAACGGCACCCATCAGGCCTGATTCAAAACGTTGTAAACAGAACAGTTAGGTGCGCACTAATTAGTGGTATCATACAGCCCGCCATCTCTATGCCGCACTATTTATGTGGCCGCTCTTTATGGCCCGGGCCATCGGTGCGGTGCTCGCGGTGATCATCACGAGTTATGTTATGAGCTGCTGGTGATGTTGATCAGTGGTGTGATGGGCCCGTGATGGCAGGCAGTGATAAGCGGGGTTTTATTTATATGTCGCTAGATTGGGTGACTAGGATTATGATTGTGAAGGTGTGAGGAATATTACAGTACCAACAAATAAATGTACATAATTATTGGAGGTATCGAAGTAACGCTTCAAAAAAGTATAAAATAACCAATTTCTTATCCCATTAAGCGGAGAAAGATGCATACGATATGCAAGCGCCACTGTATTGAATTATAATATTTCTCTGCTTACACCATTATGTACTTACTGTCGTACATTTACACAAATAACCGATCACAACGATCGAGGATGACGTGAAGTCAGTACAAATGTTCATCGGTAGTCAAGTTTCAAGTAACATTACCAACAGTGTCATCAGCCACTCGCTATTAAAGTTTCAATTTCGTCAAACATCAATAGTCCTAGCATTATGCTATTTATTTCTATTTAAAACTTATCTGTGAAATTTAATACCTATTTATGAGACGATGATATTTGTTCACGATCACCACTAAGCACTGCTCGGGTTTAAGTCGTAAAACTATAATATATTAAAATGTTATGATAATGGGTAATAGTGGCCGTGTGGTAGCCACACAATGGTCATAATGATCGGAATGGTCGTAACGCATCCATCATTTTACAAAGAAGCGATTAATCGGTAGGTAGGCGCGATACATCAGGAAGAAATTGCACCTGTCAGCAGTCACCGGCTGATCGAATTGATCACGCGTTTGGCCGTTGTTCCACCGATCAAACGTGCAATTGTATCACTCACGAGGTGACTAGCTCTTTAAAAATTAATTTGAGTATATTTGTGAATTTTGTTTTCAAAATTATGTTAGTAGCAGTCTAGACACATTAAAGCAGGATTACCGCATAAAGAAAGTCTTCCAGTCTGTTATTTCACTTCATTAAAAATCACACTCCTATTTGAATTACAGTTTTATTTAATTGCTTAATCCTACACTATTACTCTTTTATTACGGTTATTTACTTGTTTTTAGCATTCGAATCAATTCGGTTTTAAATTGAGATTTCGAAAGATCGATGTTAATTTTTATGAAGAGCTGAGAAAGAGCGGGGACAATTAAGTGCGATAAGTTATTAGTAAACAGATATCGCTGCAAGTAGATCGGCTCATCCTACGCTCGCCGGCGACGGCCTATAAAACACCATTTTCCAACATGTTATCATTAATTTGGACTGGTTTTGGTTCATTTTGTATTAGAATAGTTTCGCCTCGATACCGGTTGCTCCCAACTGAAGGCTCGCTAGATAACAGTACAGTATATTGATGTGTCGTGTTGTCGCCGAGCCCGGTTGTCGCACGGGGCGGAGCGGAGCGGACCGGACCGGAGCGGAGCGAGCGAGCCCACTTAAAATATCATAGTTTCGTGTTTCATAATGAGTAGAACATGTTTTTGTGGGGCTACGGCCGGCGGTGGAGTCGTCGCGTGTACACGAATTACAAGTAAAGCTTAGTACTCAACGAAGATCAGATTTAATTCTATTTTAAATATTCCAGTAGTTTTCTGGTGTTCGATTAAGCAAGTTTTAGAGTGTCTTGGGTAGCTGTTGAACGTTCCAGATATGAATGGTCTATTTTGAAGTGTCGAAAAAAATACTAAGAAAGCATTTGGAAAATTGGTGGTCAACCCACTGGTTGTTTTGAGCATAATAAATAATGTATCTTACCCTTACTCCCAGGGTCAATAATTTAACCTGCTCCCGGCTTAACTTTGTACTTGACCAGTAATTGTTTTTGTTTTCTTGTTAAAACTACGGATGTTGCAAGTCATAAAAATATTGCATCAGCCAATTACTGCATGTATTCAGAGTCTAACGCCTTCAGTCGGAAAACATAGACGTCGCGAACATCGCAAGACGAAATAATGGCGGCGTCCACTGGCGCGGAACGACGCGCTTGATTGTGTTCGCAGTTATAGATGGTACCACCACCACCACGCACCACAAAAACGTACGACTTTTCATGCACAAGCTCGCATATTACCATATAAGGAGAGCATGCTTACATTCCCGTAAACACGCTGGCTTTATCAAAACCAACCCTATCTTATGCTAATACAACACAACTCTCCATGCACCAACAAACAAGTTCGCTATTTCAGAGCAAATAAAAGACATCATAATTTTTTTCTAATGATAAATGACATTTTGACAGTATTAACGTGCACGCTAATGTGCTCAATGACCATTCGAATATTGCTGCGTTTTTGCTCGTAAAGACGGATATAGTCATCTTATGGAAGCGAAGTAAACACAAGATAGTGTTCTGAATAGTAAATGAGTTATTATTTCTGAACTAAATTATTTCATTCTTCTTTAATTTAAAAGTTAATTAAAATAATTATTCACTTTACTACATAAGTTTTATAAACAACTCATTTAATTTAAAATAAATATTTGAACGCCTAATGTCGACTCCAACGCAATCGCTGTGACCATTTGAGAGTTTTCATTGAATGTGGTTGTGTCCAAAACGCGGATGAGTGTGATATACTGATATTAGTTTTTAGTGAGCGCGCTCGTTAGCCGAATATAGCGAACTTATACCACTATCAATATTTAAATGTAGCGTGACTTGGTGACAATTTATAATAGCAGTACCGCTGCTCCGACGACCTCCGATAGAAAAAATATTCGAACAGATCATGATCTTTGGCATTCTCGAGTGAGGATTTCGCAAATGATCGGCCTCAGCGCGCTCCGCTTAATGAGGTGACATGAAAACTTTACGACTCCTTGCTTGTTACATTTGAATATTGACCTCACTATAATTGTGATAAATTATAAGCCGTGTATTAATGGCCGATCGAAAACCGAGCTGTTGACTTTAACGTCAGATCGCGCACATTTGTATAATATTAATAATGTTTGGCTAATTTTGAATAACTTTAGAGACGGGTCTGTGCGCGAATGTTTCGAGTTAACATAGGTCGTCCCTATACCTGCAGGTTATATCACAGCTTTACATAATAATGGATTACACTGGAAAAATACCTAATTAAATTCTTATCTACTATTCAATAAAATGATGCTTAATGAATATAAATATTTTTTGCCATCCCACATACTTCAGGCACTGTAAAAAATTAACGTGGGCGGCACGTAGTACGTAGTGAGGATGTAGTCATTACGTCGTTTGTTTAATTACCGCCCGCATGCGCCTGCGCAGGCACAGTCTTGACGTGTCAGCACTCGCCCTGCGCCCCGGCCGCACCTGGGAATATATTACGGTTGTCTCTAGATACCCGCACTCCACAGTTTTTAGCACAATTCCTGCTAAACGTCAGAATGTGACACTTTAAAAGAATGGGACGACTTAGTGCTAAAGATGGCAGCGGTATCAGAAAAATTCATCGTTAGTTGTTAATTTTGAAAAGGTCAAATAACAATGTTTTGTCCAAGAAAAGAAAATATTTTCAAATACCCAATTGAAATGAATACATTAAATAATCGGATGATAATTTACCATCATAATATTAAAATTGAGAGTGCAGAGCTGACCCTAAACATCATGCCACCGATAATGTTCTGAGGTTCAATGTTTAATTGTGGACATACACGTGACCACTAAATACGAATTAATCTTTAGATTCACAAACCTATGTGACGTGGTATGAGTATCTATTGTTGTTTGTCTAACACAGTTAATAGTAAAACACAGCACTACCTATGAGTAGGTATTTTTCGCAATATCCGTGCATCAGCCGCATGAGTCAAACCAGGAAAATAATGCCATAGTGTACCTATGCACAAGTACACATAATAAAAAGCACAAAGTACCAGTTTTAAGTAACAGTTTTAAATACGACTACGAGTACGTATACTTGTATTTAAAACTGTTACTTCTTTATTTGTTTGTTGTTGAAAACTTTGAGGAAATGTTCAATAGATGAACCAGTTTGCATATAATTGACTCGTACACTTATATGTATCTACATTTTATTAGGTTGATGGTCTATGTATTTGAATAATCGAACCTTATTTTTGGAGATTATAAGGAAAACATATTCCAATTTGTTAAGTTCGGGGGTTTGTTCTCAATCTGAATCCAGTATCTTAAGCCATTACGCGCTGCAAATACCACATTTCCCCACACATTGATCAGTCGAAGGTCCTGGGCGACCTCTCCATAACTCAGTCCTGAGCAGGTTCTCGCAAGTCCGTCGCTGGCCGCCTGTTTATCTAGTCGACGGTGTATCGATTACCTTACATTATAAAACTCGTTGACATTTTTAGAGTCGCGCAAATTGCAAGGTGGACCTGCGTAAGTGTTACGATACGTATCGAGGATGTCTCCGCGGACCTTGCCCGAAGAGCCGAGGGGCATCTTCATTGGCGTTCCAATCTGTTTGTTTTTATCGTGAACTTTGACTTAATGAGAAAGTTATCAAGGATTGTTCATTAATAAATAATTAATTTAAGTATTTTTCCTAAACTAAAATTCTAGGTATGTCAAGGTTATGAATGATTTCAAAACTGCTTCTTTTAACTGAACGATGTATGTGGGTGTACGTAAACTGTAGCAGTTTGCTTCGCTCTTATGATGAGATGAAAAGATGAGAATTAATTTCAGTTACACGTTACTACTGTTAATATACAATTCCATGTTTTCCTTTGACAGTTTCTTATCACAAAATATGAGTAGTTAAGTCAGTAAAACGTGGAACAGAGTCGTCGCGTCGTCCATTTATCTAAGATCCCGTAGTTTGGTGCGCGCGGCGACTGACGGCGTAACATACGCACTTTATGTTTATTGGGACTGATTCGCTTATCGGCACTCAGCTTCTTTGCTATCTCAATACTGTGCCGTGGTCGTAAAGTGCGCAACACATGGCGGCGAGGCAGCTGGACGATGGTCGCTGGCCGCTGCGCTGGTCGCTGGTCGCATAACACGAAGGGTTCATTGAGAAGGTTTTAGCTGTCATGTTGTTAGGACTACAGTAATGTTCGTAGTGTACGAGCCGAACAACGGAAAGTAGGAACGGTAGAAAATAAACAACGTATGTGCGTTATTTCTAGCTCCTATTTATGATGTGTTGTTATAGAAGGATTCTAGATACCTTAACAATAGCATTTTTTTTGATAGTTTTTTTCTTTGCATTCATCTTATTCCTGCGACCCTCTCTAGGTCACCGGCCACCTTTTGTTACGTGGTCGCCACTCCTGAACCTTTCGTCCCCATCAACTATCTACTATCCTGTTTGCACAGGATCGGTCGTAATAGCTACACTTGGGGGAGGTCTATTTCCAAAAGTGAACGTCTTTCGTCTGAAATGATGATGACGAAAATGAGTATTATTTTTTGGTCTAATATTAACTTTCCTTTTCTTCAGGAGCAGTTGTTTTAACTTCGCAGTCACCAACACTGACAGCCGCTACATATTCCTGCGTTGGCCTACATAATGTATTGTACACCCGCATGTGTAAGGAGCTGGTAGGTTGACGTACGGCGCAGCAAGTCATGCGTCATGCGCACCGTCACGTGCGTACAGGCGCGTACAGCCGTGCGTACGGCGACAGGCGACGACACGGGAACACTTGTCGAAACTCGGTTGTTGCTATGGAATGTTCGGAGGTAGCTGAAAATGTGACTATAACGTTTTAAAAATAGCATTTTATAGTGAATTCTGTAAATAGGTACATACCTTTGCACAGATACATCATTGCTCGGATATAATTAACTTAGATATTTTTTGCGCGCTTTTTTAGTGTTTAACAAATTTTTTGAAAAGCCGCACGAGCAAGGTATAGTTTTCTTATTAGTAGAGATTATCAGCAGTGCCACACTTAGGGGTCGTCCTACCACGTTGCATACGGAGCTGTAAGACTAACGCTAAGTTCTTCTAATCGGAACATTAGTCATGTTGCGTACCTACTTGACGTTTATTTAGATACCTTTGGTATACACACTTGGTCCATGCAGTATTAGAAGTATCCAAGTATCAGGTATACCTGGGGTGTGAGATGTCCCTGTGGCTGTGAGTGGCAGGCTTCGGGTGCGCGGCCGTGGCGCGGCCGTCGACCTTGCGGGAAACCGTGTCAGAGAAAAGCTTTCCTTCTGTCGTGACGCTACGCCACGAACACTGCTCTACTTCATAAACTACACATTTTCAGAAAGTTTGACACTCCGAGTCTTACTTTTCACTATGCAAATAACTTTTACGTCTGTATTTTTGATAAGCTAATTTGGAGAGTGAGAGTCGTTAATGAAAGTGGAAAGTCACTAGGCGTGGTAATTAATTATGTAATGGAAATAAGCTTGTCAATTCGATCAAAACTAGACTTAAGTGTCATTCCCGGTTAGAGCTTAGGACCTAATCAGTTCAGTCTTTTAAATAGACAATCTATGATATATTTCTAGCTTGTCAATGTTGCGTATCTCTTGCGATTTTTTACAACCTGTTATAAAAACAAGTTTAACCTATTGCGTAAATTCTAATTTAAATCTCAGAGACGCCTGTCGATGTAGCAAATATATTTCACATTACATTTGACATGCAGCAGGTCATTACAGTCATAAATAATGTGATAAATTAATAAGAATTTATTGCTTCAGTAAATGTTGCATTATAAATTGTGTTTCTTAATTTTTCAGGGAGGTCTCTAAGATTTATTATGCAAATCACGTCAATTAAGACATATTAAACTGTGCTCAGGACAGAACAAGTGTTGACAGGCAGTCTTGGCGATCTTTATGAGGAGCATCTTCGATTATGGGGAGGTCTCTATTGTCCTATATTTTTGGGAGTTGGAAGTAAATCATTGTGCGGCATGTATGGGCAGGCGGCGTGCGCGTGCGCCGGCCGAGCGGGATGCAGCACGTCGCTAGTGTCGTCGTCGCCAGACGTCCGGCCTCACTTATAGGGCGTCCCCAAATAGAGCAGCTTGCGGAGCGCGCGCGCTCGCGCACCGCATACTAATCGCACCGAGCTGGCTAACGCTTCAATCGATACCAAACAAATCCTCACACAAGTCGACTATGTTTTTGGGCTTTTTTACGAGTTATTTTAGGAGTTTTGTTGCCGGTAAATTTGTTTTTTGGGATATAAATAGCGGAAAACTATTTTTCATTCGCACCTAAAACAATGTAGATTCTGACGATGAAAGGCATCGCTCACAGAGCGCAAACTTTACCTTTGACACTAGGAATTGCGTAATTTACGAAACCGAGAAAGTGCTAAAACCGAATATCTACCAAACACTTTCCTATTAAATATAAATGATATTCTGTAAACTGTGTTTTTTTCACGTTCGAGACATGCCAGTCGGCTTCATAATTAAATGTTATATGAATGTAAGTGGTTACTTATACATAGGTATAGGTAGACACTAGGAGACATCAAATTATCTCAATGGCTGATATTAGAGCACACGAGTAACCTAAATGTAAGCTAAGCTCCTAATTCACCGTCCTTCACGGTTGCGTTACAAAGCTTTGCTGATACGAACAGAAGTGTACTGTTCACATTTGTGTTAATGGCGCCTGAACCACTGATGTTAGTATGGAAGTTTATAAAAGCAGTTATTCTATAATGATACCTACTATACACACAGTTGCAATATTAATATTTAAAATATTGTTAAAAAAAATGTCATTAGCATTAATTTTCGTTTCTTCCGGTTGAAATATGTATTAAATATGCTAAGCTGTTTATGATATTAGTGTTTGATGTATTGAGTTAGATACCTACTTTGTAATGATTTAATTTACAACGGAATGCAGATATGGCTCGTGGCTAGCTTAACGCCGAAACAGCTGTTGAGTTCATTGCTATTTCGAATGGTCAATTAAAAGAATAATTTTATTGTTGTTGCTATAAAAACTTCCTTAACTCTTCTATTTTTAGACTGAGACGAACGGTTTACGATTTAGAAACTTAGCTTGAAATGTAGAAGGTTAGTAACAATATACTCTTCTTTAAGTTACTAAATCATCAATCACTGGAGCATGTTAAAAACCTGCAAAAAATGTTTACAGCCTCTTTCGAAATGGTGCATTAGGCATACAGCCCACTGATGCGTGTCATCATAGATATTCGCGCGTGCGGTATTGACGCGAGGGACGAGCCTTTGTCAACGCATGCTTCGATGCGTCGTTTTTGTGGCGCGACCACGAATCTATGACGTTACGCCTCAGTGGTCAGCGGCACTTACGCGAAACTGTCTGCATATCATTACCTGTTTTATTTATTGTTAAAGTTTCTCTAAAATAGTTCGTACGACACGATATGTCAATATGGAGTTATTTAGTGTCCTTTTGGTGTCATCTCGGTCACGCCTGGGGTTCGCTGATGTTGTAGTTTTGTGTTTTTATTGCTGGAGCAGGAGCTCTTGACAATCGTCTTAGCATACCCAAATTTCTCCGTTCCTCGGAAAACATGTTAAGTCGTCATTCCCGGCAGTTAAAAAAAAAACAAAATATCTAATTTCATCGAAAAATGGAAAATACATTGGTGATTGGTCTCAATCATTCCATCAATTTATCCATTGACTGTTAGGCGGTACGAATTTCACTGGTTAAGCTGTTTTTCAAAAAGTGGAATGGTTGACATCCGACCTATAGGTACAAAGCGTTTTTGGGAACACATTTATTATGCGTATAGTTAAGAAGTGGAATTACCTGCAGGAGTCTGTATTCCTGATAACATAACCTAGGGGTCTTTGAGTCAAGATTGAAAAGGTTAATTCAAGGCAAACGTGCTCCATCGTCGGCCAATCATCGCTTAACATCAGGTAAGATAGTGAAAAATAGGTACTTTCTTCCTTCTTAGGTCATTCAGCGTATAGTTAATTTACCTGTGCGACTAACTACAGGTACAAAATACCTCAGGTATCGGTTTGACAATATTCTCAATAGGAACTTGTTGTCACTAAGAGGATATTCCGAATCACATTGAAGGTTCCTTGCAGGATATTTCCTTATAATTAGATATAATATAAGAAGGCGATCGATGGTGGCTCGTTGGTATGGCGGTCACGTCGCGCCGCGTAAGTGATCACAGCTATATCTAGCTACCGGACTTCACGCACACACACACAGACGTACCAAGGTACTGCTTGTTAGGGTGAAGTATGAAGCATGGGGATTTACGGAGGTGATTCAGAAGATAATAGGAACTTTGTTACTGTTACAGCCAAGTTACTAAGGTGCTATAAGGCTGCAGTTGGAGTGTATTGAGATGGGTTGATAGAAGCCCAAATAGTCAGCCTAATTGTGTTAATGGTGGTCGTTATTGCTTAGCAGCGTAGGACTGTTGCATGAGGAGTTACCAAGATCCTATAGAGTAGGTATAATTATAAAATACGCGAGCAGCGAAGGATTGGAACAATTTGCCTGTAGCGGTCTTCTCGTCCGATTATACTTTAGGTGTCTTCAAGGCTTTTAATAAACTATGTAGTGCAGTTCACCATCAACGATTGCATCACTGCTTACCATTAGGTAGGATCGCATTCTTGTATTAGTTTATATTATTATTTAATACAAAACGAATCAAAAGAAAATAAGAAAGTTAAAAGTAATCTAACATCCATAATACGGTAACGGTATGGTTTCGAACAGGCAGCCATTCTCTAATATCTCTCAGTGGCTTGAAAAACACTTTGGCTATGATTGCCATGTGTAGTACTGGCAATAAAACACTTTCAGGGACCTTATCTGCTTCCTAAGCGTACTCGTTACCTGATACAAATCCTTTTGAATCAATCCGCCCGAGCTATTCCCAGCTATGTATGGGTCGGCTTCCAGTACAACCGAATGCAGCTGGGTACCAGTAACTGGGTACAGTTTATATAGAGCGGCTGCCTATCTGATCTCCACAATCCAGTAATTGAGTAACACGAAACTGATGTCAGGGCTAGCATCACATTTGACTGTCCATGACGACTGCTAAAAAGGTCTCCAACTAACAGCCGAGACCAACGGTTTGAAATGGTTTCCGAGGCACGAAAGAATCTTAGTATGTTTTAAGACCACCACATCGTGTCACCCATCTACAGACCAAGCAATGGAAGCATTGCTTAACCGTGGATGTGGATCCATGCAGCTGTTATGATTTTATATACAATTTCCTATTAAATAAATTTCTATCTATTAAAACGTAAATTATTTCTAGTAACTACATTTTCAAAAATTATAAATACTATAATTAGGTAAAACCTAGAGCAGTGGTGGCCGAGTGGTAACGACTCCGACTTACGAGTTGCAGGTCGCCGGTTCAAACCCTGCCAGGCGCATTACTTTGTGTAATTTATCTCATCACCACTGTTCTCAAAACAGTGTAGGAAAACATCGTGAAGAAACCGGCATGTCCTAGAATCCAAAATTCACAGACATGTAACATTCACCAATAGGAACAGCAGTAGGAATATTAATAGGCTGGTTATATGATACATATAATACCTCCTAATGTTTTACAAATAAGTTAATAGCCATTACAACAGTAACTTTAAGTTAGCGACATAAGTCGGTGTGCCAGTAGGTGGGTAGTAGGTACACACATAGCTAGTACGTAGGCACAGCAATCAGGATTACAATTAGCATAGTCGTGATGGAGCGACGGATAAAATTAACAACGTGTTTAGACGTATGAAGTTGTAGCGTGTGTTGGTTTGTTTGCAACTAGTTTGTAGCTATGTTCCTGGTTATGGAAGGAAGAAAACCATAAACAACTTCTTTAGTTCCCGTATGACATCAAACATTAGAGAGTCTGGGCATTAGAAGGAGATGTTGTTGCTGAATAACGTAATTTAGAAAGTTTGTAGACATAAGTCAGTATAATAGAAGATATTTAAAAAAATACCTTTTTATTTCACATAGGCCTACGATGGGCATTTATGAAACGTTAAAAACCAGTAAACGATTGTTGTTTTCCTATGCAAAACAAAATGGTAAGAAACTCATTTAACTTTACTCATTTAAAAAAATATTAAGTTTAACAATATTTCTATAATTATTACAGTACTTAATAGGTATGAGAGGACAGTATAGACCAGTCAACATGTATAAAAATATATATATAGGTATAGTAGACAAGTAAATTGGAACAGAAAACAATCTATGACTCTACGAAGTCGACGGTGTTTTCACAAAAACATTATAAAAGAAACTGGGCAAGTGTCGGACTCACCCTGAGGCAAACTATACTCAATTACCAAATGGAGTATCGAAGATGTTTCCGAATAGCAAAAAAATATTTTAATGAATGTATGTGTGTGTTCTCCTAGTGCAATTTTCGGTATCGAAAAATCGATAGTGTGCCTGAAAATACAATTTCTGTAATAACATCCAGTTTTTTTGACCAAAGTACCTCAAGTTGGAATCAATTTAATGTTTGTGATTAAATTGAGACCAACTTGAGGGACTTTCCGTTAGTTTTGTTCGCAAAGAACAATGAGACTTTCGTAGACATGCAAGATGTTCGTTTATTTTGTACCTATTCCAAAAATAAGAGAAGCACAAGCAATGATTTAACCATCTTGTAAAAAAAGTCATTAATATAAGTTAAAAAAAGGAAAGGCTAAGAACTGAACCCTGGGTCTGGCACATCTTACCTAGGGTTTCGAAGACGTCTTTTCTTTAACGGTTACTAAGTGATAGTTACATATGTTTACCGTGGCTAAGCACCTCTGCAGAATGGTATATGTAATATAATGGTATATAATGGTAGGTATGCTTTACTACAAACTTATTAATTTCTTTTAGGTATTTCAAATTTTTCCTGCAATTGCCACTTAGGTACATTTACCGACCTTCCTCACTAACTTTTATGCAACACGTAGGTGTCGCGTATTTTCTATACCCAAAAAACCGTCGATGTGTTTTCCGTCACGTTTGTGAGTGAAACAAACAAACGCACAGGCGATATACCCGGATGTGGCCCCGTGGGTGTGCGTTGCGGTGACAAGCGTAGAAAGTTACGCACACATGTACCTCACACCAGCTATGTGCTGCCATTGTGAGGCGTTTAGCAGTTCGTTAGTGGCAAGGGATTAAAAAATTATTGTGATATTAAAATCGAAAAAGAACGGGTAATCGCATACAAATTCTAAAACAGCTACAGTATATTCATTAAACCTTTAATGGTTGCGCTGCTACAATTGATAACGCTAATTAAAAAGACCAACAGAAAACGATTTTCACACAGACAAAACTTGAAAATGTAAATAAACCACAAACTATTGAAAGCGTAGCACACATCGGAAAGTAAAATAAACTTGACATTTTACAACTAGTGATACTCCATGATAGCTGTAAATGCGTTCAAAGACGTCAGAATTGTGTATTGTCACCTACGTGCAGACCACCTGGCCGGCCGCCGCGTCCCACACGACTCGTCAACCTATTCCAACAATCAATTACTCCACAGTACTGTATGTAAACTCCGCTAAAGATGCGCACGATGTCTCAAAAACGTAAAAAAATAAACTGGAAACGTCAAAAAGCTCAACGCTCGTCGTCCGAGACAGAAAAGTAAACAAAACGCATCAATCAGAAGCATTCAGTGCAACAGAGGACGCGGGACACGGCGACGAGCGCGCAAAAACCACTGCTCCCAGGCAATAACTCAAAACTGCGAACATCCCGACTCGCTCGGCCAGTAGGTAACTTACACTGTGCGTTTTTTAGACTCTTGTCACTCGTCAAACAGTCGTCGGGCTCATGATGGGCTGCCTTCGATGGACGCCTGCCAACCTCCCCCTGGATACGATAACGTCTCCAGAGCACCAGCCAGCAATCGAAATTAAAATCTATATCGAGGACAATGAGTATCAATTTGATTGCGACCGCGATGGCGTTGCGTCGTTGTCGTCAGCGCGGGATGGCAAGTGGTAGTGTTTTTTTGCCCTCGGCGACCTGGCGGGCTCGACGGAACCGACTGGCCCATTGTATGGTAATACCCGGCCGGATTTTGTTCGAGCTCAATTATATTATGAAGCTTAACCGCACGGCTAAAGTCAAAAGTCACCCGTGTGTCTTTTGTTGCGGTGAAACCGGGCGCGTGGCTGCGCCTGCGCAACGCACGCCCACGGCCATATGTCTCGCACGCCAAGCCCAACGCTGGGGATAGCCACAGCATCACTGTTCACTAACTACATATGAGTGCACAAAAAAGTGTCTTGGACACATTTTCCAGAGAACTCGTAGGAATCATGATATAACTTCACACAAACATTCCTCAACTGTAGAAAGTTTTTGATACAATTATTCAGATGAGACTAAAAGAGCACGTTTGTCCGGTCTGTGCTGGGAACAATCTTATTAATGAGGAACCAGGCGCAAGCAGGACGGCAACATGTGGCCGTGCTGGTTCCTGATCCAGGTGCCGTAAATTTATATTGCGACCCTACAATTATGTTAGCAACAGGTTACGTGAATATATAATAGTTTTATTAATTATGAATTAAAACTTTGGAAGTCAGTCACCTAAAACATTAAGACCGTACAAACATGATGCACTTCCTGACTAATAAAACTAATTTCTGAATCGTAAAACTTTGATATAATCACTCTCGGTCTCGAATACACAAGTGATCGTTCATTAATAATGTATTATGTTTATCTATTTGCTCATATCTTGTTATCACGTCAATTCACTTTATTATATCAATATTGAAATGCTGGCGATTCGGCGCGAATATATTATCATGAGTAGTTTATGTAAGTATTGGCGACCTCTGAGTGGCTCCACTATACTCGTCATTCGGCCAACACTAAGGCTGTCTGAGGTCTACGTTTGCGCGACGCACTATAAGTAGACGCGGAACAGATTTTGGCAGATTATTATTAGCTCAATGCCTATTTGCTTTACGCAAGTCGTTCTAGAAACTATTAAGATCTTGAGAATATTGATACAGACAGACACGTGTCTGGTTTCAACATTGATGCTTATCGCGTTTACGAAGATGACTGCTGATGTTAACTGCAGACTTAATATCAGCAATGGCGTCATGACTTCTGAGATAACTTTTAATACATATATGAAAAAGGAAATGGCAAGAAGTGTTGACCATGTAACCGTGTACCTTGGTACAAGGAGCAAAGTGAACATATGAGCGGTGATTATCATGTTCCAAGTTTTTAGCAAGTTTGCATCGTGTAAAACAAATGTACGGTCGATGCCCACGCGCCGGACACGCCGCTATCCACAATATATGAACACCCAAAAAATTGTGTAGCAATCTGGATAAAACGCGCAGTTCAAAGCCGACCGCGGCCATAAGCTTCGATATTTATCGCCTTCGACGTACACCAGCAACGTAAAAAGGTTAGCTTGTGATTGAAAAACGAAATGTTCCCACACAAAAAAAAACGAACCGAGCGAGCGATCCAGTCCCGACTCCTCACTAACTATTCCGATCATCGATTCTGTGCGTTATTGAAAAATATCCAGCGATTCGACTCGGATTAGAGCCAGTTATTTGGCTACTGTTACTGTTGATTCTAACTTATTGATCGTTTGCTATGGGCGGCTGCGTGACTACGCCAGTTTGATGACTCGACCGTTTCTAAATTTCGTTGTCGTCGATATTAAGCGATAGAGCTTTTCAATCGTGGGTATTTGCGTAAACATGTCTGTTATTATATTCCGACTGCGGGCTGCCTGCGCAGGATTGATGTAGTGTTGGCTGCGTACATAACTTTATCTCACGCGCACTCAAACTGATATTAATCGATAATTTACGATATATTACAAATGTTCCCTTCACTTAAATACTGCTTTGAATACTCGGGCTCTTGTTGAGCTGTGATTTATAGATTTCTATTTGTTAACTTTAGGAAAGCTTAGTAATTGTTTCTGCCAGTAAATTTAACAAGAATGGCCGAACATTGGCAGCAGTCACGCCTGTGATTAGATAGCTGTTCCGAGGTGTAGCCTGTGGGTCAGGATCTAGGGCCCTTAATTTATGACCGAGTCTACCTTTAGCTGTTTATGGACATGAGTACTAATCAGTATTGCAGGTGCAAATGATGCAAATGTTAACTAATCTTATCTTCTCTGAACATCGGGATAGTGTGCCGTGTGTATCTTAATATGAATTGACCGCCTCTTTTCTATTGTGTGTAGTTTTTACAATCATAATAATAATATGATATTTCACAACTATCATACAACGCTGTCTAGTCTCAAGCTACGCAAAGCTTGTGTTATGAGTACCTGACAACTGATAAATATATTTCTAAATACATACATATATAAATAAATTACACCCAGACACAGAACAAATGATCACACTCATCACACAAACATAGCAGTCAGGGCCACTGACTACTAGACCAACAGGCCAGTCGCAATTATCCTAGCTATCTTGTTAAGTAGCAAGAACGAGATCACTTTTACAAGTAACTTTTTAGACTACTTAAAGTTCTTCACGGTCACAGGCAACCTTGGACTATAGGGAAAACTCGGATGTACTCAAATTAAGATGTAGTTTATCTAACGAAAATATCTAGATATTTTTTCGTTACTATATTATCCAGATGCAGTGGTGGCCGAGAGGTAATGGCCCCGACTTACGAGTTGTAGGTCGCGGGTTCGAACCCAGCCAGGCGCATTACTTTGTGTAATTTATTTCACCACCACTGCTCTCAAAACGGTGAAGGAAAACATCGTGAGGAAACCGGCATGTCCTAGAACCAAAAATTCGAAGACATGTGACATCCACCAACACGCATTGGGCCCGCGTGGTGGATTACGGCCCATTCCCTCTCCTAGAGAGGAGGCCTGAGTCCCAGCAGTGGGAACATTAAAAAAAGGCTGATGATGATGATGATTATCCAGACTTAGCAATTTTGTATGTATGACAAAAATTACTTAACCTTTACTTGTTTGCTGGCTAAAATTGATAGCTTCTATCGTTTTTTCATTACATTTCCGAATACTTAAGAAAATATACATGATACTTTCTCATGTAAGGTATATCACAGCAACCAATATCCAGATATTACCCAACAATGATTGTTGATAAAAGTGAGGTCGTTTTTCATTTCACGTTACAACTAGAAGGCTCAACTGGCTACAAAAAAGCTTGGAATCCTCGCAAAGATCAAACAGTATTTCACGCCGGAACAGCTGCTCAAACTTTATCAAACGCAAATTCGATCGTGTATGGAGTATTGCTCTCATCTTTGGGACGAATCTGCCCGATACCAGCTTGACGCACTTGAGGCTATTGAGAGGCGAGCCAGAAGGATAATTGGTGATGATACACTCGTCGAGTCGAGGCTTCAAAGTCTTGAGCATCGAATCCGAGTTGCTAGCCTGTTGGTTTTCTACCGGTTGCATTTCGGGGAGTGTGCGTCGGAATTGCATAACCTAATTCCGCCTAGCCCGTTCCATCATCGGACTACCAGATGTATGGCGATGCGCCGCCGGTACATGATGTAGTCCCACCTACACGCACAAAACGTTTTGGGAACACATTCATTGTGCGTGCAGTTAAGGAGTGAGTCTATGTTTCCTGATAAATACAACCCGGGAACCCGGTAAGTCGAGAGTGAATAGGTTTCTTCTAGGTAAGCGCATTTCATCATCGACCGCATCGTCACTTTCCATCAGGTGAGATAGCGGTCAAGCGCAAACCTATCAACAATAAAAAATTAGATTATAATTGCTGAAGTAAATACAGTTGTTGCAAACCGTAAGAGCCCGGTAACAGAGTCGATGCCCGCTCGGGCCACGGGGAATTTCTGAAAAAAAAAAAAACACGTGGTAGAACACAAAGGACAATTAAAAGACACAGGTGAGGTATTTAGGTTTTTTACTATTCAAAACCGTGTAGCAACTCTTTAACAAAAAAAATTAACAATAGGAAAAAATGTTTACAAAACATAATATCAGTTGAATTTTTCACCCTATATAATTTGGTCTTATTTGCTTGAAATCTAAAAATTTTTTTCTACTTGTACCTACCTGTTCATTATAAAGAGATGCTAACGAACTACTTTGAATTCTTTATAATGAACAAATATTAGATAATATGATTAAGTAAATCTACACTCTCTATCTCTCACTATATATTTACAACTTGTCCTTTTCCTAGTCCAACATTCCAGTATTATGATTAGTGTGTCGTAAGAGACAGCTGAACAAATTAGATTCTATTCTTATGTTATCATTATCATAATTTTGCGATCACCAATTTGTTGGTTACACTTCACGGTCTATCTGTCAAATTAAAGCTTGGCATAGGCAAAACCCATGTTCACCGGCAGATGTGATGGGATCATTGACCTGGTTTAAAGATTTAAAAATCTGCTGTAACGACGAGTAACTTGAACAAGAATCATTCGAAGGAAATTCCCACAATCGCACAAATCCATACTTTAAGATAAAATATGTTAAACCCTAATATAAATATCTAAGTTGGGTCAATTAACTGTGAGAGGCTGTAGCGGTAAGACGAGCCGGCATCACGCTGCGCGCTCTAGCACAATTTATGACGGAGATCGGGCACGCCGAATTAGCCGCGCGTCGCCGTCGCTCCGTCCGACACACAAACCAACATGATCATACAAAAATGGAGTGCTTATGAAATCATAACTAAACTTTTAGAACCACGACCTTGAAATTTGGAAATGCTGTCTAAAATATGAATTGTTAAAAAGCTTGAAGTAGTTTGCTACTTTTTGGTATTGGCAGATTATGAGTGTCTTGTAATGGTATATTTTTTTATTTATCTTGGTCTTCCGTACGCTGTAAAATACTAACTTCAGAATTTTTCGTTAATAGACGTTTGGTGATGCTCTGAGTCTGTAATAAACAAATAATACTCTTCACCTGCCAAACACCTGTGTTTACTTTTATACGGCAGTCTGGCGAATTAGAGCAGTATGAAATCTGGCACGTATTTACATGAAATATTTGCAACTTAGATAAGTGAATACCACTTTGCGAGATAGTTCCAAATAGTTACTGCAGCCCTAGAATGCAAAGTGCAACTGAAGGAACACAAACAGGTTTTAGTCAGCAAATGTTTGGAATTATCTCTCAGATCGCCCAGACAGAGAGTGAGGATTGTGAGACGGATTTGATAATTATCATCCCAAAAAATGGATGTCTATCACTTTCCTGCACATGAACTTTCCATTTCTTCCTACTCCATGGTCAATCGGTCCAGCGGTTCGTTGCGACACACGTACGTATGCCTTCAATTAACTATACTCGATAATTCAACTGTTATGTCATTCGGATTCGGGTTTATTTGAGTTTGCCGTGGAGAGGATTTGTTGAGCCAGTACCGGTGTAGCTCTCCAGTACAGAGATCAAATAATGCACTGAAACCGAGCCTTTTCAAATAACTGCCTATTAAAAACTAAAATGGACTTAACTTACCTAACGTAAGACCAACAAATAAATTATATTATTATGATTAATCGTGATGGGTACTTTTGATTGAATGATCAAACTAAATACGTTATGGTATTTGTGTTATGCATTCTTATTCCTATAAATTTAGTACTGAATTTCATTATAAAACTCTGAGGTCGACTGACATCCTGCTGCCAGATTGGTATCAATAGATTCATGTAAACCAAAGCTACTCCAAGATCGAAAGCATTTTGAGCTAAACGGTGTCACGTTTCGAAGGAAAGTATTACAGAAGTGCTCTCTTACTGAGAACTTTCAGTTTCACATCTTTTAAACATCAGTTGGTAATAGAAGCAGTTGCAAGTATAATGTGAATTGTGCGAAATATTTTTCCACACGCTTTGTTAGTAGCCACTTCAGAAAAAACGACTTTATCCCTTAATTGCTTCGGAATGAATAAATTTTCCTAGCCATCAGGCACCGCGTAAACAGGTGAACTTGTTTATGACCTTATAAAATACGATCCAGGAAGACTCAGCAAAAACAATACTTGTTGGCAGTCGTACGTCTTGCCCTTCGCACTGACCTCAGTCTCCTACTTAATTCACAAACCGATCGATTACAATTTCAAATGAACAGTATTCACACGCTCGACAATGTACCCGATTTGGCGGACAACGGTCACTTTCGTCCGATATATAATTCTTTTTATAAATTCACCGCGTTACCCGCTACACGCGTGCGTTGTATCGATAAATTTCACATCGCATCATCTGTAATTTGATAACCCTAGTGACCGGTGGTCACTATTTCCACCTGCGTACCGATTATGGTCACTCGACCCTTTGTCACTTTCTCAACCGGGCTGCAACAATAAGCGTGAGGGGGACGGAGCTTTTTGATCTGAAAGAAGGCGCCAAAGAATAAGAGGCCTGGAGAACGGTCAGCGATAGGGTTGCTCGTGTAATTCGATAGTTTGATAAGAGTGATGGTGTAGTCGTGATCGCTCAATTACCGACGTTTGTCGTCGGTCAGGAAGTAATAAATACATGTGAGACGGCTCGGACGCCGCTCGCACTCGGGAAATTTATCCACCGCGCTTTGACCACCATTGGATTTAGTCATAAATAACACATAGCTGACTATTTCCTCCATGTATCTCCATGCCGAAGTACGTGATAAGCAATCATGAAAAAAACATGAGCATATCAGGTGCCGGTTACATACATCGTAAAAAATAGTCGAGGAAAGCGGTATAGAGACTTATCCATTGATACTATAACCACTATTGACTGCCGCACAAAATACTCCTCATTTCAACGAAATCAAAAACGTATAAACGTATAACTTTACACGGCGTGGTTTGTGTAAAGAAACGATTGCCATGATCACATTGATCATCAAAACTTTTTAATTTTCAACAGAACAGCCTGCGTCGTACTTAGCACTTAAGTAACAGCTTAACCCCTTAAAGACAATAGTTCCAAACTTTCGTTTCCCACAATAAATTTGGTTAACAGTAACTGTCGAAGCAAACCTCGGCCGAGTATTCTGAGAACCAATACAGGCAGTAGGCGACAGTCAACACGCGGCTAATTAAACACGCTTTGTCTTATGTGGACTGGCGACTACAGACTAGCTAGGTGCAGATGACGCACATCGTACTGGACACGCACGAAGAGATGCGTAAAGTTCATTCAAAGATCACATACAGCTAATGATTTTTGGTGTTCAATCGAGGTGTGCTGTTTACTATTGGTAGATCATTAAATCAAAGTATATATAGTACAGGTACTAGAATGCAATCCCCTGTCCAGTTTCGGGTCAGGCGCATCAGCCATGAGCTGAAATGAAAGCAGATATTTCGATCCCGAATGAACATTTTCCGATGATACCAAGATATAGAAGGTAGGTACTTCACTTAGCACAAGCTCACCTGTACCAAACTTATACAAGTAGGAATAAGACACCCGTGATCTACATTCATAATCTATGACAGGAACCACGGCAGCTCAAAGACAAAACACTGTTTGGTGCGAACGTCGGCGCGGGCGCAGCGGCCGCATATTTACTCTGACAATAACATGTCCAAACATATTTATGATTCTTATTTCTATAGACAAAGAGGTGATTATCGTGTGTAATTTTGGGCCAGGCGGTATGACAGTACAGTGTTACCTGACGTAATATCGGTTCACTTGTAGGCAAATAATGGATGAACGCTAATCAACGAGGTAAACTGATGAATGACGAACATTATGAAAGAATTATTGAATGATTTCGTGGATACAGGTTGACTGACAAATATTTGAAGTTGTGTGAGTAACAATAACATTGACAAGTACAGTCGGCTTATTTTTGAAACACTTGTAGGTACTGCTCATGATGGAATCTGAAGAGATGATACAAAAATAATTATGGTCGGGGTCTAGAAGCCTTTGTTGCTCACTGTTATACCAGACACTATCGTAATGTCAAACCGTGTGAATTTATCCCTGAAAACTTGCTAAACAATGTAATTAAATATAGCAGTAGGCCGAGCCTATGCTGCTATAAGTTCTTTAGCCCAAGCCATCCTTGAAGTCATTACTTTCAGTACCTTCAGTTGTTTTGATTGCAACATTGATATCCGCCACAGTTGCAAGCTCAGTTTCATCCACTTGTTCTTCAACATCAATAACATTGTTGTCATATTGTTAACATCTGTTAAAGTGGTCGAGGCCACAACGAGCGCGGTGACGTGAGGACTTCTGTTGTTTTGCTTGGGACGAGCGCGCCTTAATCTGATCGCTTCTTACTTTCAATCATATTACTGCTCGATTCGTGTGGACCTGTCGCAGAGTTAAATGGTTCAAATGAACCATCATTTGAGTTACAAGTAGGATCTATACCCGTTGACTAAAGAATAAAATAATTTAATCGAACAGTCAATAAACAATCAACTGTCATAAACGATGATACTTTCTTGGGATCACTCCAGTTAAAAACGACATACAATATATTTCGTCGATAGTCATTGTAGTGCAAAGCTGAGTTGACATTTCGCAATTGGAATTTCTCGTAGTAGGTATGTTTGTTTAGAAATTTTTTTTTGTCAAGAGCTGCCATGTCCACAGCCTCCTCGTGGCGTAGAGATAAACTCATGAAATCGGATAAAGGCGAGTAATAAGTGGTTGCAACGTTGCACGATAACGCGATATTTATACACGCGTTGTCGCGCCTTGCCGCGCCGCGTCCGCGTCGTGTCGAGTCGCACCGAATTACGCGATATAAAGCGTTTTATTTATTCAACAGTGACGTGATATTATCTGGCGAGAACTTCATCAGGCTCACTGAAAGAAAAGTGTGATTGTAGATAATGCGAATTTAAATAAATAGAGTGTGATATATCGTTGGCGGCACCGCTATGTCTTATACTTTAGTCTATCTCGTGAAGTCATAACAACTACATTTTGACCACTATTTAGCAATAAAAATATTTATTTTACACATTTTGCTCAAATAATTTAAATATATTTATTGCAAATGATAACAGGAAATGATGACTGTAGATATCAGTTAATTTGAAAAAACTGTTTTTTTTTTGCCACCAACCATTAAATTATGATAAACAAATAAACGTAATTCACATGTCAGTCGTGACTTATTTCTATCTAATATATTTTAAAACGGTTCTAATCTACGTAAAGTGATATTGTTTATTGCTTTTATTGATAACATTAATCATGGACATTAGAATTAGAGAAAGTAGAATGAAGCAATCTGCTGAGAATCGATAAAAGGCGCTTGGTAAATTTCATTTTGCATCGAAACCAGATTTTTGCTCTTCCGAGCTGAGGAACGTGAAGACTTTTATATAAGTACCTGCAGTGCGTTTCGTATTACAATAATATTTATTAATTATTATCTTTTTAACGCCTATTTATATAAAGTGTCAACTAGTGCCCATTCTTATGATTGATTTAAAAATTATGTTGTTTGTAGCATGCTTCAATGTTAAAAGAAGATATTGAAAATCTGTGCAGGTTTATTCATTTACCATTGAGGGCCCTTAGTAAAAACCTAAGCAAACAACAAAAATAAGTATGATATCTGCCAAATGGAATGCTCTTTGAGTGGGTACACAGCAAAGAGCATTCCTCGTTATCTATTTGCCCCGACCTTGTGAAGCTACTACTAATATTTGCGTACGCACATCCGTGTGGCGCGCGCCATTACGCTCACAAACACAAGAAGGTGCAATGAACTAACATCCGCCATACTACTAGATAATAACATCGAGCTGATGATGAGGACTCTGCTGTGAAAAGAAAACACCGTGAAAGCTGCCAGTCACTCGTTCACTAAACTGTTTGATGGTGTCATTAGTGAAACTGTCTTGACAAACGACAGGTTTCGGTGAGGCGGCCATTGAGCAATTTCAGTTCTCTGTATTCTTTACGAATTCCTACCATTGTTGAGGTGGTTGCAAGTTTGAACTCTTAGACTCACTTTGTTTCAGAACGTCTGCAAGAAGTCTGGATCAGTTTGTATTACTACTGATATAAATTGGATACGTTAGGTTCTGCAGGTACGTTACAGAATGGCAGTAGGCAGGGTACATTGTTTGCTGAACAGATGGTCAATGCGGTTGAAATATTCTAGAGTGACGACCACGTACCAGAAATCGCAGCGTTGGAAGGCTTCCTTCAAAGCGGAGACTTGTATTTGCCTGGAAAACCTCAAAGGATGGTGAAGGAAGAAGGATTATGAATAAGTGATTAGATAATCTGATGAGTAAGACATTCTATCAAAAGTAGGACAAACTCAAACATATAAAGCATTTATTCCAATTAAACCATTTATGATTTTGATTTTAAATTTTACGAAGGAAGATCCGTCAAAAAAGATGAAATTTTTTGTATATGCAGCACAGATTTCTACGGACAATTTTTTGAATCAATAGTTACAAAATTATAGTTACATCATTATTGTTGATATTATACATATATTATAAAAGTATGAGGTCTATCAAAAAACGTGCAAGTTAAAAACGTCTGGAGTAAAAAAAAAAACAGAAGAATAATAATTAAAATAAACCGTGGCAGTTGAAAGACGACTGGTCTCAACTGACAGATGAATCATCCCAAGAAAATAATATATTCCCGGGATAAAAAGTATCTTATTTCCCATGACAGGATATGGTCTACCTGTGTACCAAGTTTAATCTAAATCTGTTCACCCACTGAAATGTGATGGAACAACATACGAACACAAGCAAACTTTTGTTTTTAAAATATTAGCGTTTTTTTTTATTACATAATAAAATAGGCTCACGTTTGACCACTATCTATTTTTATATTAATTATCAAATTTCAAATAGAATTCCATTTAACGATGAGGCTACTTTAGCTACAGTACCTACTTATTTTGAAATCTGGTTCAATTCATAGGTCCTTATTTTTTTTAATAAGATACTTAGGTATGTTTGTTGTCTTTTTTATAAAAAAAGTGCAAACCTTCTAAAGTGCATAACGATTTCATAGATATGTATGTAGGTTCGGGGCGGTGAAATAAAGGCAGATTCACTACTTTAGATTTTTATTAGAATTCCAACATTTACAGAGTACACTTCTCGGTTCTACGGTTATCGCCATCTTAACTTTTCCCCTTCCATCCTTCCTCTCTCTCATACACATATGTCGTCTCGCTCACCCTCACTCATGCTTATGATTCTAACTATTAAGTACACATTTTTTAAAATCCTACAACTCGGCTGTCCTGATAATTTGTCTGCCCTCAGACAACCTTAATATTACAATAACATCCCAGTCGCTCCCACTCTTTGCTATAAAATTTCACGCAACCCCTTTTTAACACAACTGTAACGTCGTTAAGAAATTCCTGACCTATTATTACATCGTATGGTATATAGTCTTTACATAGAACGTGAAATATAACATCTGGGTAGCACTGTTTGTCCACGCACAAATTCAAACGACACTTTCCCATCGAACGCACTGTTGATTGTCCAATACCGGAGAGTAATAATTCGTCCTTTTCGCATTCTGGTTTTCCAATCGCATCGTAAACATCTGCCGAAATAATGTTCACGTCGCTGCCCGTGTCTACTAATGCTTTTAACTGCACATTGTTTATTTCCAACACAACAACCGGCTTTTTCTCTATTGTCAACATGGACATTGACACTTCTTCGTCGTTGTAAACAAACGCCGCCATTTTCGATTCGTCGTTCGAAAAGTATCCGCTTGGGGCGCTGTCTTCTTCGTCATTCACCGTCGTGAACATCGCTCGCTTTGTGTGTTGGTAGTCATGCAGTTCGTTACACAGGAGGTCGCTAGAGGCGCCACCGTCGTCTTGTGTGACGTCCGCCGCGAACATCGCGCTCTTCGTATTCTGCTGTTGGTAGCTCCGTCGTGTTTTACCGATCTCGTCCGATGATACACGATGGCTGGGTTTCGGCGTTGCCGACGCCGACGCCAGCGCCGCCGCCGATGAAGTGCACGCCGATCCAACATGTCCGAATTGGTTACATTTAAAACACTTCAATCCTTTGCTTTTATGCGGGCAATCGCCTGATGCATGTCCAACTTCACCACATCCATAGCACCGAATCCTTGGTTTGCCGCTTGAATGGGGTTTATTGCTACTTGTACTCACTGCTGAACGCCTTTGCACCTGCGCCGCACTTTGCATCTTTTTGGTTATAGCTTCATAAATCTTGAGTTTTTCTTTAAGGTCGTTATACGCGGTGACACCATACAGCATGATTTTATTTGTTTCGACATCCACAATTCCATCCACTATGTACTTGATTGCGACATAGTCAGGCATCTTACCGCGCTTTCCGAGTTCCTTCATAACGAGCATGTAGTCTAAGCAGGATTCATTCGGCAGTTTCTTTCTGTTGCTCATTAACTCATGGATGGATTTAATGTCGACAGTGTCTGGAAATTCTTTTACCAGCGCTGCCTTGAGCTCTTCCCAAGTCTTGTGTGGACGCTCCGCCCGTAACCATAGCTGTGCAGTACCTGTCAGCGCTCGTTTTGCGATTAGGAGCTGCTGAAGCGGTGTCCACTCGAATATCTCGGCGTTGGATTCTACTTCGTCTATCCACCGCGTCACTGGATAGGTGTCGTCGCGACCGCTGAAGCTGGGTATCAGCTCGGCCGTCATCTGAAGCATGTTGCCGTTACGCTTTTTCGAATCGCAGTCGTCGTGGCAGTCGGTGTAGTCTTCTTGCCGACTTTTCCTACGATCTTGTTTGGACATTATTTTCGTCGTACTCGTTGAGACAGTCTTTTACCGCAGAAACCGCCGTCGTTCGCGTGTTCCCGTGCACGTGGTAGCCGATCTCCACGTGGTGGCCGATCTGCACCCGTCGTAATTATTTCACCGGCCGTACTATTCCGCCTTTCTTCTTGGTATCCCGGACGAGCCCCCAATTTTGTAGGTTCGGGGCGGTGAAATAAAGGCAGATTCACTACTTTAGATTTTTATTAGAATTCCAACATTTACAGAGTACACTTCTCGGTTCTACGGTTATCGCCATCTTAACTTTTCCCCTTCCATCCTTCCTCTCTCTCATACACATATGTCGTCTCGCTCACCCTCACTCATGCTTATGATTCTAACTATTAAGTACACATTTTTTAAAATCCTACATGTATATTGACAAAATCCATAAAGAGATCCCATAGAGAATCGTGCGAGAGAAATTTTGTTGTCCTGCAAGAGATGTTAAATTATGATTAACTTTCATCATCAATCTTTTTTTTTTTTAATGTTTCTACTGCTGGGACACAGGCTTCCTTTCTAGGAGAGGGAATGGACCGTAATCCACCACGCGGGCCCAGTGCGGATTGGTGGGATTGACTTTAGTCAAGCGTAATTCCCAGGAAATCAGATTTGTTGACGAATTCTAGTTGCACTTTATTATATGTATACTTTATTCAATACTCAATGTGTTACAATCACTACATTTGAAATTTAGTGAGGAAGATCTATTTCATTTTACTTGACATAAACCAATGCTTGACTGCGATCGTACCTGATGGTAAGCAGTGATGCAATCAGTCAGTTTTATTCTATAAAGAACTATATAAGTAGTAAAGCCATTAGCATACCTGCAGCAGAGTTTTGGTTTCGTCGTCCAGATTATTAATCCGTCGTTTAAAATTAAATTATTGCTGACAAACACAATAAGTATTAAGTTTTGTTTTGCAATAAATATGATAAAAAATTACATAAGCTAGTACCCGGTTTTCACGTTTAATCTCAACAAATTGACACTGTTAATCTGAGCTAATTTCTTAGCTTAATCTTCAGTTTTATAATATGTAATATAACAGCGTTTTGGCAAAGAGAAGTGATAAATATGGTCTTTCTTTATTTTATGCAGATGATACTCGTGAAATAGTGACACGATACGAAATGTTACCAAATAGTGAATTGATTGCAATATTGTATCTAAAATCCATATTTTATTTTTATGTGATTTTTATAGCCAAAAAGTGAAGTTCAAGTTTTAGAAAATAATACTATGTATTGATTTAAGAAATAATAATATTTACATTTCAAAAGTTATGAAAGTAGTTTCTGATAGATGTTAAATTATTCTGAAGCTTTGAAATTATATTTAGATATTTTACGCTAATTGTAATAAACTGTTACTTATTTGTGACGCAGTTAAAAACTACATCCAAACTAAAAAACTATCGTTGTTGCGTAAAATGTAAGTTTTTATACAAGTATTAAATATTTATCAGATGTGATTTATGTAGCATCAATACGTTTTTATGAAGAAATAAAAATGTTTACCGATACCCATGTACATATTTATGCATGAGACTACGGAACAATTTAAATAATACTCTTTTATTGTTTCAAATACTTGTTGTTTCTCGTTCGTGTGTGTATCTGTATCTCTCGATAAGATCTTTGTATCATCTGATATCTGATTTGATTTGATTTCAAGTTGGTTGTGTCAGGAATTATTATGATGTGCTTAAGCACCTAAACATGATAATGTTATGAAGTGAATAATATTGTTGATAACATCACTTAAGATGTGTTTATTGGTTTTTAAATATTCATTGATGGACAAAATGCGAAACTTTTTGATACAGATTATAGTACGGTTGTTAAGGTCACTAAAACGGTTATATTATCTGAGATCATCTTATGAGTATCAAGTGTTGCCAATAATTTGATTACAAATATAAGATTGCAAAAATTTATTTAGCCCTAGGAATTTTATTTGTGAAGCATCACATCTATAGTTCCTATAATCCTACTGGGAATACAGATTTACATGAACTAGTAGAAAATACCTGGAACTAACCAGGAGAGATATAAAATAATTATTTTTTTCTTTCTTTAAAATAGCAATTGTAAAATAAAATAGATTAAATGACAAAGTCTATTACCTAATTTATTCCAATTAGGCTAATCAAAAATCACCTTTGAATGACGAGATTTAAAATTAGTAAAAAATAACACTTAGTTTATGAGTCTTATTTTAATTGAATTTTGACAATCAATACTAACAATGGTGAGCAACTCGAGCGGTACCGTGCTCTTGCCATGGCGTCATCAGATATCACGCAAAGGTTACATAAGGAATCTTAGGGTTAGAGAGACATCGCCAAAAACCGGTAACATTAACCAATTAAATATTTACTATTAACGTCCAACGATTCCATTAGAGTGGCCATAAAATAAATCATTCGATAGTTAAAAATTGTTATAACCTCGTCCGTGAGGCGGGGACATTAAATTTTACGATTTTGTCTCTGCTGGTATTTTGGCAAATTAATGAGCGTTAGACAATCGATAACGTATAATTAATTAGCTATTTGGACTATTAAATTCTGCTGAAATGATAGGGCTAGTGTATGTGCGAGGTCGTGCAGCGACGGTTCCAAGGTATACTTGAAAGGTCGGTGTCCAAAAAAAGGGAAACTGGCGACGATCGAGCAAACATGGTTTAACAATACAATGCGCACACAAGCAATGTTTGCGCTGCGTCCACGAGGTGCGCAGGCGCAGCTGGTAGCTGAGCACTCGACGCCACAGATTATGAAAATATTGAACAACCGCTACCGAGCTACCTCACAACACGAGCTCCATGCTTCATCCAGTCGATGAGGAAGGTGATGCAAGGACGACGTCCCTTGGCTTTCACTGTCAGGAACCTGATTATTAAAAATAACATCACGATATTTTGGAGCAATTATATTAAATTTATTTTTGTCTTCGCCTTGATTGATCAAGTTTTAAAATGACGTTCTTGTAAAATTTGGTTCTTAAAATTCACTTCCTTGCTAAGTACTAATTTAGATTTTTTTAATCACGCGATTATATACTCGTCAAACTCCATCGTAATATTAGCAATGTCAATATTTGAAACTAGCTGCATACTAATAGCGTTTCATTGAACAGTTAGGAGCTGAGTGGCTTTTTATCTGCTGTTCTGTCGAGTGTGTGGTCACTATCAAGCAGAATGTAGGTAAACAACTTTAGGCTACATTCAGTTTACTACTTGAGTGCCCGCACTGTTATTTAAATTGGTCAACATAGATATAGAATATTTTTGGTGCACATTTCTGAAAGTAGTCTTTTACTTTTGGTCTTATCTTCAGGTCGTTTTAGATTTAGTTTATTGCCGATTTAAATAGAAATGTTGTCTGAGAAACGTATCTGTGTTTGCAATTTTTCTTTCGTGACCACCAGAAATATTGAAATACACAAATATTTTTAGTTTGTTGTCTGAAAATATTATTATAAACCATAAAATATGTAAAGACTTCATTAATTCTTTGATCGGTATTATCAGGACCTACTCGAGTTGTCCGCTGTTGGTCACGTGAGCTTCACCGTCTCCGTCTGACCTGGACCGGCTGTCCGGCTGCGTGAGGACGGCCTCATGCAACCACTCATATTCTAAATAAAATTATTGGTAACCATTTGATGTCTCTATTTTAGATCGTAAAACAATGTTGTTTTTACGATATTTTTATAGAATTCATTGACTATGGTTTTATTGTTTTCACTGCTTCCAAACCACAAACGTCATTTTCTGATTATTTCGAATAATAAAAGGTAAAATGATAACCCATTCAAGCTCCCACTGTTTGTTTTTATGTACATTTAAGTAATTTTTAATCTTTAAATCGGTTTTCTATTTTGATTTGTATAATAAAGTCTTTAAAGGCTTTTTGGATAGTTTTTGGAATATTGTAGCGATTCGCAAGTTAACGCTGTAGAGTGTAGGTAGCGCAACGTGCGCCGCGTGCGCCTCGTGCTCCCGTGCGCTTTACGTCAACTGTTCGTGTATTAACATAACTTGCGGCGCGCTCACGTGTCTTACTATTTATTTCCGATGCTGGTTCATTACTGAGCAATGCGGTCTGCGCGAGTTGACACTAACACCACTCTGACGAAACACACAGGCCCACGAGCCCATGAGCCCACAACTACAGGTTTTAGTTTTTTTCTCTATCTATAGTTGTTTGAATGCGTTGTTTGCGTCACGGCTAAAATGAAGCCCATGCCGCGTACACCAGCGATGTGTAATTTGTTGCCGTTTACAAATTAGAAACTCGTGTGTAATTGATACTTTCGATTTGGGTCATAACCATTGGTGATTGGAAACCAAGGAAAGTAAATAAAAACTGTACTCGACAGCTCTCAGAGCTAGAAGATACTTTAATTGAAGAAATGATGAAACTTTGAAACAATTAAGATAAAACTTGAAGAGTAAATTAAGATTAAAGTTTTCTTTGAAATCAGTAATATTTTACGCAGAAGGCGATTATCTAGAAGTGAAGACACTAAGAAGTGAAGATTATAAGAAAACTTACACCGTTACGCTTGAGATAGTCCGTCTGGTGGACTGTGTTCACGTATAATATACACTTGAGAGATATCAAGAACACAGATAGAGGTTTAAATACAAGTAGGGTCTCAGATAGGAAATTTCCATAAATTGTAAAAAAACGAAGACAGGGCATCGTCTGGTTATCAAAGTAATATTATAATGAAGCGTCGAGTAGCCCCACAATAGTCGGCATGTAGATAAAGTGCTAAAATATATGTTTGAAAGCTTCTGCAGATATGAGTTTAAAACTTTAAGTGGGTAGCGGTACCTTTGCGTGTTCATGTCACAGCATCCCATCTCATGAGATCTTAACTAACATAATCAAGAAATTCTTTTACAAAATTAACTCTTGATATTAAGATTGCAATTAACAAGAGATGCATGTTAAAAAAAATAAGAGTCGTTAGCGCCGGTGAGTTGGCGATGGCGGTGAGCGGTGACAGGGGCTGACAGGCAGTCAGGCAGGGCTTTATCGCTGAGATATTATCGATAGCGATCGCGGGCTATCCAGTTGGGTCCGCCGCGGTGGCAGCGCTGTCCCGGGCTATCGCTGATCTGGATTAGAAGTGTCTCTAGCGAGTATTATCTGAGATGCGGCTGCACATGTTTTGAGGCGGTCATGTTTGGAGCTGTGCTGTGTGATTCGTTTAAATTTATATTAATTACGTTGTTCTACATAACATTTGTGTGCTCACGTATTCAGCTCCTGTTAAAGAAAAGAAGAATTAATAAGAAAGTTTGCCATAGTATTGTTTTTACCGCATTGGTGAGGTACATCCACAATATCTAGTTACATCCACTATCACACATGCTTCCATCCCTCTGGTTTCCCCCAACTTGATCATTTTTTCTTCAATTTCAAATGCAGGTTAGTTAGCGCAGTGAGCTCGTGGTTTACGGTGCCATATTGTTTAATGTGGCCTATCCACCATCCGGTAATGGGCGCGATCTGACTGATTTATACGAGCAGTGACGAATGCCTTTACACACAGTTTAGCATTTGTTATAATGTTGGAGAACGGGAGATTTTATGGCGTTCCGTCACGGTCCGGATTCGACCGGCGAGTGCGTATACCCTTTGAGTTCTGATAGATACGGACAATTGATATAATTGAGATTGTAGCCATTGGCTTCGTTAAAGTAACCTCTTATTTTTTCTTTGCCTATAATTGCGTACACATTCTACGAATGTTTTATAGATTCAAGTTAAAACATACATAAATCTGTTTCAGATAATATCTCTGTCAAAACGTGCGTGCAATATTATAGGCTAAGTGTGACGTTACTGACGAAGACTTTATGAAAATTACATCGGTTTTATGCATCGTGTTAGAATAATTTGCAACGATTTATAAGATTTGATTGAATAACCGCCGTTTTGGTACGACTATACAATTCCTATTCGAGCTACGACCTTTGTTAGTTGTTGAAATATAACCAGACGGTGTTGCTACACTCAGGTGTGTGTTTAACCAGATGATAATAACTTTGTACGGAAAATTCAGTCTGTTCCTCGATGACAGTGGCCCATTTCTGTAAACAGAAGCAGTATCTTAAATATAATCATCCTTTTCTGTTACACCTTGTATAGAACAACTTTATAGGTATCAAAAAGATTCGTTTCAGTGCTCGATGCGTTTCACATAGAGATTATTAAAGTGATCCTGCTTCTTAGAATCAATTACGTAAGAGACGATACCTTATCGTCAAACAAACACCGTCTCGAGAACAATTAACAGTACCGCGAAAAGCACATCATCGTTGAACATCGTCCGGTGTGCCCTTTCAAGTGCCATCCAAAACCCGGCCAAGTGGAGTGAAATCTGTTGGTGAGTGAGCATGCGGGCGCGCCGGTGACCACTCGGAGCCCGCTGCGCCCGGCCGGGGTCGGCGGCCTGCCCGCCAGCCCAAACCTCGCGCGTGTTTACACACAGATATGAGCCGTTAATTACGATTTCGCTTGTCACGCCTTCTGCCTTGCTTAATGTTCGGATTAACTTTATTATTAAAATAAAAATCACCAAGCCTCTAGGCGCGGGGACTCCACTTTCTTTTGGATTCCTTATTAGATACTTTATGAGCTCTCGCACTAGAGAGAGTTACAGCTGAACAGCTGATCGACGATAATTAGACATTCAATCAATTTCATTCGTCGAAGGTGTTACCCATAAGACTAGTCGTAAAATAACGCAACCAGTATACAAGCTGTAAAAAAATTAGAATAAATAAAATTTAAACAATATTTATAGTAGACAAACATTACGAACGAGTTCATCGACTATAAATTATGATGAAGGAAGCAGGTGCTTTACAAACAAGTTGTTAAAACTGCTCCAACATTTAAGACACCTATTTGTGTGGAACATAATTGTTTTGTGGGTATTTTAATCATTACAAATTAATAATATTACGAGCAAAATTATTATTTCCTCTCGACACAGCGCGATGAAGCCAGCTCACACGATGCTCTGGTCGGTCGTGGTGCGGCCGCTACCGCATTCCTCGACACAGATTTTAGATAACCAATAATTGCCAAAATCTCGAATTTGGAATGGATGCGATGTAGATGATAAAGTTGTTAGTATTACTCGTGTAGGTGATGATGTTCTCAGAAATAGATTCGGATCTAAAGTTCAAACAGAATGGTGTGCGATGCTCTTCAGCGCGTGTATGTGTCGCCCACACGACGACGACTTGCCAATAGAACTCTGATAGATACGATCACATGCTGTTTCAAAATACGGAATAACTGTTATGGTATTCCATTGAACTCAAAACTTGTAGCACTTACGTGTGTTCTTTAGTTTTTCGAAACTTTAAGCTCGATGCAATAAGTACTTAAGTGTCTCTTGGCATTGTGTATTTGAGCCCATTCAAGCGATAAAAGATTGCTTAGATTTACACAAATGAAGACGGAGTAACAAAATATTTGTCAACTAGCTATTTAATCCTTATGTTTTATCCTCTATATCACTTTTTAGTCGCTATATCACTGCCCAGTAGCACACGTATGTTTGCACAAATCTAAGCAAAGCGTTCATCCTCACACAGTAGCCCTTCTCGTGTGGATAGGTAATTTATAAACGGTTTCGATACCGCATTGATACCGTGTCTCTATACCGCTGTACCGCTGCGAGCCGCAGGCGAAATTAATTAGTGGCATCACGCACGCAGCTCTGTATCACATACAGCGACCAGTTGCCAATGTGCTGATCAGCAGGATTGATGGCCAGCCAGTAATGGATCGCGCACTTCTCGTTTTAACCGACAAACGAGGCCTCTAAAGCAATGAATTGTAAGTTCTTTAGTGATGATGTCCTCGACTCATACACCATACACAGCTTCTCTGTCTAGCTTCTATGTAAGTTTGTAGTCTGATAGTTTAGGTTATTAGTTGAAAAAGTATCACGATTGCAATTAGCATTTAGCAGGCAGACATAGCCATAAACTTTCGGCATAAAGTCTTAATTAAGATCATCATTTTAGTACCAATTATACCTGCTATTATCTTTATAAAAAAACACGAAAATCTAGCGTAGCACCGGTGTTTGCGTATGCGCCAGAACGCTATCTCATCGCATTAGCGTGCCAGTTAGACAATAATCGCGTCAATCGTCGAGTCGGAGAGAAAACGCCATTCAGTACGCCATACAGTAAATCTAAGCTTGTTACTCGGTCAGAATTAATTGACCGTCGCTTCCCAGCACCGGCAATAAACTCTCCAAACCGTATCGAGTCTCCAAAACGCACTGCCTATCTAAAAACACACGCAGTACTGTGTCCATCTGTGTCGGACATTGCACTTGTAAACTTACCTCACACAGTGTTACTAAATAGTGTAGCAGGAAAACACCCAAACAACTTTTGACTTTGAGAAATTAATTGGCGTAACGGCTATGTTTTTAATTACCCGAGTTTCAAGCAAATGTTCATTTGAACCGGTGCGCGGTAAATATAAGAAGTCTGTCAAAAAAACAATTGTGGTTCCTACGTAAAAGAATTGTCTTTTTTTTCTTCAACGCTTCTAGACAGACGTGTTCCACCGTCGACGATCATCGATTGCAGTCGAGTGACATATATAGAACATTAGAGGTATATGTACTCCATTTTTTCCCGAAATGATCGTATTTGAGTGTTGTCATCTTCAAATATCCAATATTCATAAATTCTAATGAATCAAATGTCCTGCCGTTAACCCAATCCTCATCATTCAACTTGCCGAGTGCTAGTTGGCTCAGCACATAATCACGTCACATTAGCAGTAGCCAGTCAGTAGCGACTTATCGAGCATTACTCCAGCCAGTGCACTTTCAATGGAGTCGGCTTGACGCGACCCGTCAGGAATGCTTGCTACAGTCACTTGTCTTTAGCACCTAGGGAACTATAAATTAGTGAAACGCTGTTGACGCAAATAGACCCAAAAAGAATAAAGAGTGGGGTTAGTAACTAAAAAGAGGTTAGAACTTATTTTTTATTGGATTATAATAATAATAGACCCTTTATTAACTGATAAACTAAAATTAATTACAATCTACATTTCTACACTTATATCATAAAGAGGTAAAGTTTGTAGGAGGTAAACTCTGGGAGTTAACGTACCTTTTAAAATTTGTTTTAAGTGATTTACTATCCTTAGTTTTATGTAGTACATTAATATAATTGTCCTCCGTCATATTATTATATGATGTTTTTTTTACCGTAGTTAGTTCTGTGTCTTCGCAATTAATTTGTAAGTTTTATAACAGATTTTAATTATTCAGTTCAATGTTTTGTACTAGTATGCATATTGTGTTAGTGAGTTTCTACTATGTTAAAAATTTTCTGTATTTTTGTGTATCAGCGCGTTCCAAGGTACCAGCCATGTCTACTATAACATCGTTCCAGCGTTTTGTTGGTTGAAGAAGTTCTACTTCGTTTAAAATCTATCTTTGATTTGTCATTCCGTTATACCCTTAGACCACATGTTGCTCTTATCGCGAATCCTGTGCCAACCTCATCTACATTTTTTTTTTGTGTGTGAAAGATAGTATCGTTTAATTTAACTAAGCAGGCCCAATAGAAAATTCCAGTAAAAATGATTTTGTAGTTGGTCTTTAAATCAAGTCTAGTTGATAGTTATCATCGTAATTAAACAAGGGGAAATCAAATGTTGGTCGCAGGTAATCTGGACTTTACAAACCTGTAGTGCCATTATTATATCTAAGAGTCGTCGCACTTGTTATACTTACGAGCAATGCTGTTTAAACTGTTAGAAGAAAATATGACATAATGATACTCGCTCACAAATAAAAAATACAAATAGTCAATTTTGATATTGATTTTATATTAAGTGACAAAATGTCAAAGATTCTCCTTATCAATTTACAAATACAAAGCAAATACATAAGGCAGTAAAAGATTTAAAATATCTCGGTCGATTCTAATATAGAATTACATATAAAGAATCGAACGCGTATGTGTATACTTACGCACACTTCTATTGGATGGACAACAATGTCACACAATAAGAAAATACAAAAGATCAAAAACTGCTAGAGCCACAGCCTCTGTTCATGGAGGAAGCCGTCCTGTGCTATACTGGACATAACTCGTATCTCTGTCACTAGTTTGAGGCGACGAAGAAGACCACCAGAAAAGAATTAAAACTGCAGAGTAATAGTAACCGACGACAAAGCAAACTCCACCCTCTAGTCGTTCTACAAAGACTCCAGTCTTTCTTGTGCGGTGCCTGACATTCGTGAGCTGAATATCGAAGCAATCCGAAGTGGATCTTTTGTGTTACCTTAGTGCGTAGATGTTGTTGAGCGGTTGGCACGCGTTCAAGGAGATCGTCTGCCACACCCACGAGGAAGGCAGCGCTCGGCAGTAGGAGCTCACGTGTCTAATGATGGCGACAAATTAGAACCTGTTCGCGCGAGCACAACGCCATATATCAGGCGTTAAGTGATCGGGTCGCCATTTTGTGTGGTCGCGAGATTGCTGATTATAACAGCATACTCAGCAAACAACCAAGAGACGTCTACAAGCCTTAAACTTCGATCTTTATTGGTTATTTACTGTTTTAACTGGTTGGTCCGTTTTGCTGTCCACTTCATCAGTCTGCTTCGAAAGAGTAGAGTAACGAAGTAAAAAAAAACCAGCCTATCGTTGTCCACACCTGGACATATTCTGTCCCAAGCTGTGATGCACAACACTTAGTATTACATCACTCGTTTCCAGATGGTTTCAGTTACCGTTTTAAGGTCTGATTACCGTTTTTAGGATTATTTGCATTTTTTCTTTAAATTTAGTTTGTTCTTGAAGCCGTCTTAACGATACTTATAATATCATATTTTACGATTTCTATGATGACGTTGACGCGAAAATAAATTACGTACTTTGCGTTGCGCAAGAGTCACGTATGGCCACGACGACGTCCGCGTAAACCTTTAAATACGACTGATTTATGAGAAGCTTTTAAACTGTCAATTTAGATGTGTCTACAAATATTTCTTAACACGGTTCCTTAGACGAAGATTTATTTAATTAGGTAATTAAAGAGAAAAAATAATGCCAATTAGCATTTTTTTTTTCGGTCATTGAAGTAAATAGGGTGTCCGTTACATTACACTGTAGATCACTTCTCAAATTTAAAATTTCTTTTGTGTAATGTCTATAATAATATTATATTACATATTTTTACATTCAGCCATAAATCTCAATTTGATTCGAACAGTAAATAAAGCACGATCGTAAAACTAGTTAATGTATTACTTAGCGTATAGAATTGATTCATTGTTTTAATATGATAATATGCGTTGGACAATGATTTCATCATTTGAATATAAAGATCGTCAATCATAATTCGTAATCAATCCACTAAAACATATGAGTGTTTAACATATCACTGGCGACGCTCCCACCGCCGCGCCGGCCGCCACCACCACCACCAGCTCCAAACAGCGACACGCACCGGTTCCGATCAGCGATCACCGCGACTGCTCTACTACAAAAAATAACAACTCGTAGCAATAAAAACACGAATTAAAATCCTTTTAGAATAAATCTTCCGTTATTCATAACAAATAAGATAATAAAACACCTTGTTTTTTTTGACATCGTAAAATGATTCACTGTTTTAAAATGGTAATAAGTGGGCTATTTGAATATTGAGAGTGTCACTGGGCAGCTCAGCGGCGCACGGCGGCTGCGCACGCGCCGGCTTCTCCTTTCCGGGTGTGTCGGTCTGTATGGATATTTTTTCTCGGTGCACACAGTCGTATTAAGTATTGTAATGTATGCAAATGTTTGCTAAAGATCCGCTCGAGGTTTTTGCTCTCCACTTAATACTAGGGCAACATAACTTTACGAATTGCACTTGTATTAACATAATTGAGAAAAAGTTAAATAATATTCATGACATGTTAATTTGTCGGTTTATAAGTGTTAAAGGCGGATAATTGAATGTTGTCGGCCGCCGCCGCCCACGCCAGCCGCGGCTCATTGCTCTGTGGGCCAGTGCTTCACGTTTTTACGAGTCGAGTCAATGTTTACATTTAGTGTTAGACTAGTTAGCGCTCCTGGTTCGCGCCAGTTGACGTGGCTGCCAGTGTTGTGACGACAGACCGCCGCGTGCGCATGTTTACCATCTAGTGTCAAATGCTCTGATATTATTGACATTGTTGATACCTCTTGCCGACGCTCATTTTGCAATACACACCTCTATTTTTTGTGTTGTAGACAGTCATAACTCATAATGAGTCCAAAGTATAATGTTAGTTTCCTTTAAAAGGCGAATGATGAAACAAATCAGTAGTAGCTACACCTCACGCCCGCAGTATCTTTATGAAATCTCGGCGTGAAGGTCGCCGATGACTACGAAATGATTAGTCCACATACCGGCAGGTAGGTGGCACAACGGCGCAGCCGTTAGCCGTTCTATAAAGATAAAATGTAGAAACATATGATGCCATTCCACTTAATGGTGATTTTGAACAGTAAGTCTACAATTCCACTATTTATAATATTAATAATGTGTTTAAAACTGGCTCATGGGGATACTTGACCGAATACGACTACTTTAATTTATTGATATTACTTTTACGGCATGCGTGAATATTTTTTGTATGGAATGGTAAGTTTATAGGCACGATTATGTGTCAGATCACAACTAGTGGATAGGCGGGTCCGGTTGTCGCTCGGCGCATGCTGGGGCTGATTTGATTATTCAAGCGCGGGTCGCGAGGTGTCCGCACGAACCTGTGATCGATACAAATATTTATTATCTAGACTTAATCGAACTGCCACCACTACCACCGGTAATACAACTATATAACGTGAAGCCAAACTCGAACCGCTCTCGACTTCGACTTCAGTTTTTTCCTCATTTCTTGTGACATTCTGGTATTATTTTGAATACAAAAAAAGCAATAAGTCAAGCCTACCTTTTCCTACCTATACAGCTTCATAAATCAGCTATGTTTTCCTGTTATTTTCGCAAATAAGTCACCTCCCTGTATCAGCTCAGTCCTACGAGCCATGGTAGGGCCGCTCGGCTCCGGGGCTATGCTAATACGCTCGCAGCATGCTCCCGCGTTACGTGCGTAATGGAACCACTTCTAGCTAGTGCACTTGCTCCCAGCCCGTTTTATTTATATCTCTTGTGAAGCACAAACTCTGATTGACTACAAGACGATTTAGTTGAGGTGTTTAATTATTTTCAGTAAGTGACGAGATGTTTGGGTTTGATCTGTTACTGAGTGCTGCACCTGAAAGTGGGAAATAATATTATGCACGAAGCTGCAAATTTTTAGGCATCGAAATTTCGAAGTATTATTACTTTATCCAGATCTCACGTAATTAACCGTTGTTAATGAAAACTACTCTGCTAGTATCATGGTACCTGATGTACCACTATGTCTGTTGCAAGATTTGGCAAAACATATTACAAATATTTTTTACTAACTAATGTTTATCTAAGATTACAATTGGCATTTTATCAATAGAAATTCTTTTCGTAACCAGCGTAGTAGCTCGTAGACACTCGTAGCGTTTCGTAGACCCAGGCGTAGTGCGCGTAGCTATACGCACACTACCATATTGTAGTGGACGTCGATATGTCGAACCAAAATTGTTCATGTACATTTGCTTTTTTGCGAAGTCAATGATGACTTTTAGTTATACCCTGATATCATAATTATAACCAGTTTTAATAATATTGTTGCAAATCAGTTTTATGAGCGGACCTACCTTAATAATATTAGTTTTGAAATCATTTTATTTGACTTCATCCGAACACAGTCCTGCCCCAATCAGAGAGACATTGATTTTAATTGTGAGTGATGTATTAGCAATTATATGAAAACGGTTAATGGCTCAGTTGGCTTTGTGGGGAGGTGAACGAGGACGGAGAAGCTAAGCGAGTTCATGAGACGCTCGTGGTGCCAGCGACCTTGCTGTCTGTATACAGTTATGCGTCGCCTTCGCAGAAAAAAGGCTTGAATAAAATCCAGTAAGGTATTAGTTATCTAAGACGCAATTACAGCGCTTAATAACAGCGGTGCGCTGTGCGAGCGCGGCCGCGGATCGCCGCTGACATCCGCTGTATTTAGCTGCGCGGGCGCCGCCGCGGGGGTCCCTAAACGTCCGACCGGCTTATATAATAATTGTTCGCCGTTTTCATTTAACAATGTTTTTTTTTTCGTCTCGTCCGCCATTAACACGCGGCGCGTCTCGCTCGGCGGCGGCGCACCTCCGGGCGGAATTATTTATTGCCGATTTGAAGGAAAATTGGTATTTTGTTGTAAAATATAATACGCCGTCGCGATGCGGCGTTTAATTCGCATCGCTGTGAATATCGGCTTCGATTCGTTCGATACCATTTATAGACGTGTATGCGGCTTGTTTACGAGTGTGCGCACTACTTATGCGTAAAATTAATCGCGGAGGACTCTCCCGCTAGGACGCTCGAGAATTAAAAGTAATTATAAGAGGTCTTATCGGCGGCGAGTTATAATATACGCATATTTAATGGTGGCTCGTTAGCGGTGCAGCGCAGAGCTCGCGACGGGACCAGATAATAGAAATGTTGAAAATAAAAACTAGTATTTATGTGTACGGGCGCTCTCGCAGCCGTGAGTTCACGCCAAGTTATTATTTTGAAGACCAGCCAACGTAAACGGGCGTTGGCTTGCGGCCACCGCCATACATGGCCGTAAAAAATACCGATAGGTTTAATAAAAAACAAGTAATTACACATCTTCATTTGACCGTGATGCGCTGTGGGTTTTTGCGTCGGTTCCGGACGGCGGCCGCGCTACAGCGGGCTGGGAAATGTGAAAATATTGAGCGCCTTCTATAATTATACACCACCCTCGGCCCGCCTTATAAGGACGCTGAGCGCGGGTACCCGCCCGGTCAAAGACCTGCACCTTCACACCTTGCCTCAGGTGCTAATTCTAACAAAACCTTATACATTGTATTAATTATATTCCGGCAGAAAACGGCCAGGTATCTTCAATACAATCGCAGTATTTCAATGAACAAAGAACCATCCACAAGTCATACAGTAACTTCTACAGGATCCGCTGGAAGTTAACCTTACTATCGCACTTGGCATATGACATTACCTTTCATTGAAAACTTTACGAGACCATCCTTAGTGTTTCCTCCTGTACTAGGAATACTACTATTAAAGAAATACTAGGAAGCTACGTACTTGCTGTGTTTTAGTGCCACTACTTGAGTAATAAATCCGACTGCACTATTAGCACCCCCTGTATAACCGCGGATCAGCTGAGCGCTAGACGCAGCAGCGGCGCGTGATTCTGCAAACACTCGATAAATGAATATCGATCGATTCAGTGTAAATGCGAGCGCAAAAACGATGTCGACTGCGCACAGCATGCGGACAAGTTATAAGCGGATAGCGTTTATTTGAAGGAAATAGAGATCTTTTAACCTGAAACTTCTAAGAAGTAATTTCGTCAGCCGATAGGGTCGACTGGCCACAAAATCAATACTCCAAGCTGTTACTAAGAAACACCAGTCTCGAAAAAAAAGAAAACTATCGCCAATTTTTTTATTTACCTGCGCAATGTCTTGCACTCTTACTATTAGATAAATGTTTAAGCGTTTTTTTTGTTCCTAATTCTAAATACGATAGCAATGTCACGGCGGTATAAGCACAGGTTGAAAGCACTCTCTAAATTATTTCTTACCTTGTGTGGGAGGATAGATAACTGTAAGAAACGTATACTTCACTATACACCTATTATTTTTTTTCAAATTTTATTCAAGTCTGTTATAACTTGAACAGGTCTAACGGATTTTACTAAATTAATACAATGTCGGTGGTCATCTTGGTTATTTAGATAGCTAATTTTAGCCGAAGAAAAACCTAAGACTTTTGTGAAGACAAGTAAAGGATAACGACATAAAGTGACTAAGAAAATATGTTCTTCACGCTCGACTAGTTCTACGAATGAGTTAGAAAATGATTAATTTATCAATTAGAAGTTATTCCTATACTACAATTATTTTTTTATTCATATCCTTTGTACTCACCACACGTGACCGATGATCACTCGTCGTCATTCTAGTTACTTAGAGATACAATAGTTGCAGTTTTTAATTCATCAAACACAACATAGAATAATCGTAGCTGTATTTCCTGAAGGAAACCAAACCATCACATTTCTTTACTATATTTTCCTTCGACAGTTTCGTTTTAACATAATATGCTGACAATAAGATTTGAAAGATCTAAATAGCAATATTTTCTATTTTCAATATGATACAGAATAGTTAAAAAAGATTTTTTTCACGCTCTTCATGCTGCCCGCTTCCGCTTCTGTCCTCGTCCGATAATTATGCATATCGGCACACGCATTACCCGATTTCGTTACATTTATCCGCCGCACTGCCAACAAAAAGCGCAAGCTATGACGTATTGATATAAATTATCTAACACGCGAGCGATCTATGAATATTCTAAGGAAGAGGCGTAATTTCGCCATTTGTTTCTGAGCGTATTTAAATTGTTTTATCTGTACGTTTTCACTAATTAGTGTATCTATCGTTCTGAAATGAATAGAATAGAATATACATAGAATTTTAATATTACTTCCTGACGCGATGAGTAGAAAAGCCTAGAACCATTTCAAGTGAAGTACCTTTCAGTAAGGTTACTAGCTTAGTGATAGGTAATATGAATAAGAAAATCGGCTTGTTCTAGAACTAAAATTTCGAAGATATGTGACATTCGATGTTTTGGACGCCTACCACGAGGACTGGTTAGAAACGGTGCAAGAGGAGAAATTTTGAAGGACTTGGGGGAGGCCTTTGCCCAGCTGTGGGACAGTAATGGCTAGTAAAAATGTAACATTCACTAACCCACACTAAGCCCGCGTGGTGGATTACGGCCCATTCCCTCTCCTAGAGAAGAAGCCTGAGTCCAAGCAGTGGGAACATTATTGAAAGGCTAATTATGCTTGTGCTATGCAAATAATAATTTAAATTCATGAACCTGATAGAGAGAAAAAATATTGCTAATCTATTAACCTTGTTCTGCCAAGATTTAATTGAAGATTTTAAAAAGAATTAAGTAAAAATATAAAGTTATCAACGATTCGCATTAGTGTCATTAGTGTGTCGAATATCGCTAATTAAATAGCTGAGATCAATGAAATTACCATAACGACGGCAGTGTTTTAGTGCCGCCATATAAAGTGGAGCTACAGTTACAACCAGCTTGATTTCATTTTAGAAATTATTACTACTTTCAAGATAAGAATCCGCGGGTGAGGTAGTTTTATCAGGCTACTTTCTCCTGTAGTATGTATTTTCATAGTTTTAGAATGCCAAATCACTTTTTAATTTTTTTAATTTTGTCGTTTCTTTTCTAAAATGTAATAAACTATCATGCTAGGAGCCAGAGAGAGTTTTGGTTGTGGTTTGGTCATTTAGGATCTGATTTCGAATTTTCACAAAATCAAATGCATTTTTATAACGTTTTCTAATTATTGATAGACATGGATAAAAAACGATAGATTACATAAACTTTTTGATAATAGTATATTGAGTATGTAGGAGTACACTTGTATCACCTCCCCACTAAAACCTTCACTAAAACTCTACGACAATAACATCGAAATGTGTTCAAAGAAGTGCATTGAATTCAACAAAACGTTAGTTTGGTCGCTGCGCTCGGCCCACGGCTTCATAAATTTCCCTGACTCAATGGTCGAGCAGTATGGGTGCTATGGGTAGTCGGGTCAGTTTCACAATTTTTCCGATCGTGGCTCGGACGTAGGTAGCTTGGTTCTAATAAACACGGCGTATCGCAAGTGATCCTACGCACTAGATACACCGCACCTATTGGTCGCTGGCGGTGCAGACGGGCAGCTAGCACGCGCTCGCTGCGACATAAACATGGCACCCTATCGCAGATCCGCAGTGCTAGATACAGATTGCACGATATGTGCAAGTTGTGTGGACTGCGCAGACTGGTGCTTGATAAAAAGCGGTTTTTACGACACAAGAAAATGTAGATAATATAGGAAGTGTTGATTGTCGCATGTAGATGTAATCGTATATATTCCTATTTAGACGAAGTGCAGAAAAAATATAAATGTAGAAAGTTCTAGAGGCTATCAGCCTAGAAAAACAAGCTATAAAATTATAATTAAAAGACGTAGAGTGGATTCGATATTCTGCAATTGTAGGCTAAATATATTTAGCACAAACGAGGATTTGTTTACGAATTTTCGAAGTTTTTATGCTACCCAAACCTGCACAATTACGATTGTCCCTAGACCCGAGTGTTCTCCAAGCGGTTGACGCACCAGTCTGCTCGCACAGAACAACATTTGTGGTGGCGAAAACCGCCGCCACGTCGTCTCGTAAACATGTCAAATTTATGAAGAGAAAACGCCCGCGTGCGCTCCCCCGGACATAATTACCGCGCTGTATCGCGACACCAATGAACACCACATCTTTATGAACCCGTTACGCAGATAAACCTAAAATGTTGATGGCTGTACGCCGCCACGACTATTGCCTACGAGATAAAAAATGTATTTAAAAAAAAAAAACTAGCCGGCCCTGGCTGAACGAGGCGTGTTCTTAATGACACCGCTTCAATGGCATTTCACATATTTTTTCCAAAAGAATCGACTGATACAAATTAATAGTGTAGTTTCAGCTCGTAATTTCGCGATGAGATGTGATGAGGACAGGGGAGATTACATTACCTGAGGGCCACACAAATTAAGATGGCTATAGTTATGAAAATGTGAGACCACCAATAAACAATGCTGGCCTCCACCGGTTTGGTTTCACTTTGGTGCAATCTCACAAACTAAATGTCCGCACACGTACGAGTGTGGCTCACCTACGTGGCTTGTCATTTCTAACGCAAAAACCATTTTTGCTCATCTAACTGTTACTCTTTGAAAAGCTTTCAAGGGAAAACCGCAGCGAGTGTTTACAGTGGGTTACAGCGAGGCTTTCATTGAGCCCTGCTCCATGAATGGACGTGGACAAAAACGACTAATGTGTTCCCAGTATGACAATACACGTAGGCCGCTAACTTATGTAACGTTCTTCGATAATGGGGTTATGCGTTTTGTCATCGCTCCTCCTAACTATTATTTTCCCACGTTTAAGACGCGGTGTCGATGACTGCATGACACTACAGTGGCGGCCACCTTTGGGAATGGCAATGCATTGACTGGGCCATGTTTTAGCATTTCAACATTAATAATATCTAACAATTATGCTAATGGCTACAAGAGATGATGATTTTTTCCTCGGAAATGGGAACGCGTTCGGTATCAGACTAAAACGTTTTTATGGTTCATATCTTTAGAACATGGGACTTCAGAATCGTGGGTTTCTGAAAGATTTGGAAGTAGATACATGGATGCAACTTTATAATGAATCTTTCCAAACAATGGACGCTTCTCAACTCACCAATTCTTGTATCACTTCATATAGTAGGTACCTATCAAAATGTGTTATCAGTGTTTTTGCGCGTCGCGGCAGCGAGTGCGCGAGCGCAAGAGACGGGGGGGGACGTCTGCGGGAGGGGGGGAGGGGGCAAGGCATGTCGGACTTGTTTTAATTGGCTCAAGGAAGCACGCTTCAACGACTCCAGCGCGCCGAGCCGCAGACCTGCCAGCCTGCCACTATCTTACCGCGAAAATATACTGTTCCATGTACGAATTAGCTACTCGTGTTAGTTGGACGGTCTGGCTGCTACAAAGCACGTAGGTTATGGGCCCACTTACAGAAACAAGGTGGCGATTCTAAAGTGCATGCTGCTTTATTTTCCGTTCGGTTTCAAATGTTTCGCTTGCCACCTCTACTACATACTATTTTAGAATTCGATTGGTTGTGGTTGTGTGTCCAATTTCTCTTACACAGAATTTCATTCAAGTTTCAAATGAGACATCCCTCTTAAGGATTAAATAGGTTGCACTTCTACGCATCACTGATATTTTATAGAAAGTTTTCTGCCCCACCACCATCAATAAAAAAACAAGATTGGAATTAGTACAAATGAAACTATACCACTATGATGGACTAACTACACAATAGTTACTTACAGCAATTTTCCTCCAAAATACCTGAAATAAATAAGCTCGTGTAGGCGATTTACTTTAATTGTGACATAAGTAAAGCAATTGTAATTATTCACAAGGCACACGAAATTATTTATGAAACTGCACGGGTATAAGTTAAATAAGCGAATTATGTCCATTTGACGTGTTCATTAGCTAAACTAGCTGCGGGCACGCGACACGTGACGAGCACGCGGGGCGAGCACGCGGGGCGAGCACGCGGGGCGAGCACGCGGGGGCGACGCAGCGGGCACGCGACGACGTCGTCCGACGTCTTACTTGTAATAACGAAGGCGGATGAACAAAGGAAAAAGGATATGTACGGGACATCGCATTGTTAAAGGAGTCTTGAAGATAGATTTGAATTTAACCTCAGGAATGTGGAGTCAGTTTGAAAAACGGAGTTAATTTCGGTTTTGTGAACATCCTGCAAAGCTCCGGAAATGACAAATAACTTCAACACCTGTTATAACTACAAGCAAGTGCATTACCATACGATCTCGTTTAACGGCTCATTAACATAAACGAAAACTAACCTACCGCACACCATGAATGATTGAACGAATATGCAAAATAATGGAAACACTCGAAACAGTCGCCACCCCTTGTCTGTGCGCACCATCTAATAATTAATAACGACAATACGCGGCGCGCGCGCATGCTAATTGATCGCGAGTTATTCAAATCAGTGAGAGGAAAAAATCTCGCACGTTACAATTATGACAGCCGCTCGCCTCGGGAATAATGCTAAGAATTTATTTGAATTACAAATTGAACATACACCAGACAGTTTTAGCGCGGCGCGAATAAATAATTTGATATTATGCTAAGTGATGATACCACACTTAAACGCCGCAAACGACCTTGACATAGACCCATAAATAAGAATATCTTAACCACTCATACATATGGACGGCGGTTCGCACACTCAAATATGGTAAGTGCCGGCTTATGAATAAATTTTATTATTTAAAACTCGGTATGTTCATTACTAAAACAAATACTCGTAAGGCGTAGTAATACAGGCTGTTGCTGTTTGCGCGCACTTCGGGGGTGTTGCGCGCATGCGCCGCGGCCACTGCCTGCGTGTCCGGGGACCGTTGCTGGCGCGGCCGCCACTCTATTACAGCAATATTATTCATCGCTGGATACTATTATATGTTAGATGCGGAGGTGATATTTTTACACCGAGCTCGGTAGGTTTAGTTAAACGTTCAAGGTGAGCGGGGTTGTGTTGGCTGAGTGCGGGCTGCCAGCGCCCACGCATGTCCCAAACGCGTAGGGTTGCCAAACTGCAGCATACTACTGCTTACATCATTACGAAACCTTCAATACAGTATAGCAACCGATTCCAAAAGTGGTTCGGCTAATGTTGCCAGATTTTTAGAAACTTTTAAGTAATAAATTCGGCATTTTATTAGAACAAGATCAAAATACTATCATTAATTTCGAATTTTATTGAGCATGAATATGGAATTTAAGAAATATCAACAGTGCAGCCTTCTAGGTTTCATCATTTGTAGTCGTCAAGCAAAATAAAAAATGCATGATGGATTTTATGAGATCGACTTTAAATGGATGCTGCTGTAGCAATTTTGTTTCAATTCTTGGTTTTAGTCGCAAGCCAGGAGTAGTAAAGAGAAAACCAGCCCATTCCTTCAATTGTAAGGCTGGTGAAACAGGCGACATCAAAATGATTTTCGCGAGTGAGTGTTGCTAGCCCTGCGCCAAGCTTACGTCAGCTAGTGAGTCGCTATCTGGGATACAGAACAATGCTTGCTATCTGCCTATCGAAACGCCATTACGTAACCACTAACATCTCTATCGGCTGCACAGGCGCGACGCGCAACTCGCGCCTCGCCAGGCGTTTCCTTGGGCCGTTCAGTTATCTCGAGCGGGCGGCAATGACATTTCAAACGTTACAACTTCTACCATTTTATTCGTAACTCAGGTCGCATTAGCGTTGACCTCGCGTTGACAATTCAAAATTTCTATTTAATATTTATTCAGATTGTCACGGCTGCGATTAGTATCGATTTATCGGCCATCAACTATGGTGACAGTCGATAACGAGACAAGTTATTGTAGAACTAGTTGGATCACTTGTAATTTTTTGAGCTTGTTCTGGGCTTGATGTTAATGGAGAATCTAAAAAGTTGAAACTCATTAAGTTTCAATGCGAGGTCAGGGATTTGACAACTCTATCAAGCCATTACTCTCTCCAGAGCATAGTAACAGTCAAGTACAAGTGTAGTTATAACAGGTATGTCGCCTGAACCCATGCATGTGTTGCATATTGCACAAATTCAGAGCACCCTGTGATGACAATTCTCATGACCCGAGGCGAGATCACACGCGCACACTCTCCTCACAATAAAAACAAGACAACAATCGTTGTTTCCATTAAACAAATTCGTGAATACGTAATGCTGCTCAACGCTTCATATTATTAATATTTATAGAATCGCCGGCGATTTGAATAGATCGCTGATAGCGCTCGTTAGCGCCGACTGCTGATCACATCTCGATCTGTTGATGCTTGTTGTTACCAATTAGCTTATCGGAAACGTCATACCATTTTTTGTAATGTTTAATAATAACGTTATAGTTATTTGAATATTATTATTTAGTTCAACCGATGTGGTATCTTGATAGCGGCGCTACGTGATTGACAGCTCCTTAGACGTTTGTCATTTAATTGAATTTTCGTCTGAATAGTGTTGATGTGTGAGTGATGCCCGTGACGCGTGGACGACAGAGGGGGTGATGCGGTGAGGAGGGAACGGGTGGAGGCGCGGGCGCACATTCATAAAAACGCAGCATTCATTGACGGTTATGTGATGTGTATCTCGATGAGCAGTATACGCTTAAATTACACATGTTTATGATTCACACAGTTTTATCGCAACGAGTTCCATAAAATGCAGGAACAACCTTGCGTGGCAGTTAATGTGTTGACTACTCTACGTGTTGTAAAACAGCAAAAGTATAGGAAATTTCTTATTTCAACCACTATCTATATGAATATTAAAATCACTTACTTGAATACTTTAAGTTAAGAATAAAAGGGGAGTTTACAGTTAATATACTTTTTTCCATTAACGACAATAACCTATATTTCTTTAAAACCGTCAAGCTTCCGGCTTTGTTCCTATCAGACTTGACTCTCACGTCACCAGCGAGAGGGTTAAAGTACAACTATAAAAGGTCACCCCCAACTATTACTAAACACATTAAACATATTAATATTCCCTGGAACACTGCTGCTGATCCCCGTAACGACAAAGGGAAGGATACAGCGAACGTGCCTCACAAAGCGCTCGACGATATTATCCTAAGGTTTTTGTGCCGCCGTATTAGGAGTGACGCCGGGACGCGCGACGTGTACAGACTTTGTATAAAAACTAACGTTTGTATTGTTTGTGAAACATCGCGGCTACTGATGCTGGCTGGATCGCTGTTACTGGTGTTGATGTCGGTGAGAAAATAAAATGTAGTCATCTTATTGAACATAGACAGACAGAAATTGGTATAGTAAGTAGTAGACACCTTAATATGAAAGATTCAATATCGGTTTTTGATGAAGGCAATACGAATGATGACAGTCTCCCAGCACCGTGCCAGCTACAATATAACGTCAATGCTCTTTGTTAAGTTTTTCAACTGACTTTTGAACTGTGAAGGCTGAGTACGACATCCTTGCCCTTTGATTACTGAAGCTACATCACACTCTACATATTTTAGAAGTTTTCCTTAAACCTGCCACGAACGATTAACAAACTTAATTATACATGTTAATGCGACACTAAATCTTATGCGTCCAATCAGCAGCTAACAAATTGTCGTACAATGAACGAGCTTAAGATAGCAACCTTAAAATATCGCGCTCGATAAACATCTTTATGTATTTACTGCGCAAGAGTTTGCTGGCCTATTACTGTACGTGGATGAGGCTGGAAATTATGAAAAGTTCCAAAAAGGTTTAATTCCATATCAACTAGAAGATGAAGGTAGTGTGTCATTTCAGCATCAATATTTCTTGGCAGAATCGGATTATGCTAATGTCGTTTGAAAAAAAGTTTAGATATAAGTATTTGTGACACAACTATTAAAAATAGAGTTTCAAAAGGAATACAATATAACTTAAATACGATATCTTAACAGATTTACCTGTACACTAAGGATACACCCACACCAATCTTTCGCAATATCTCAATCATACATCTTCGAACAAACAAATCCACTCGAACTTCGATTGTCTCCTTCGTATCGCAAAAGTAAATAAAAAAGCTTAGCTCAGTAATCCCACAACATGACAACACACAAAACTAAAACCGTCAACTTACATAACGCAATCAACGTATCGTTTATTTCTAAACGCTGCAGACAAATCCTTTTGTCACACACGACAACCCTAACGTGGCAGCACACCCACCCGCGACCTTATCACCAAGAGCTATGGTCCGAAACCGCTTGCGGCGCTCGAACTCCGGAATTGTGTAGGTACTAAGACCCGATTAGGCGAGATAGGATAATTCTCGATTCGTCGTCAATGCTCGGTGTATCGGGCGTGCGACAATGTACCTTAAATGCAAGAGTTTATTGCGCGCTGCCTTCCAAGCGCGACAGATACAGAGGTGAGATGATTATAGACCGATACCAGATATTCTCGGAATGATCCACGAGATATGGAAACTGGTAGATTTGACAGAATTTAGTGGTGACTAGTTTTGAATGATTCAGTTGGTAGAATAAACAACTCGCTCAATTGACAGCGCCACAGGTATAGTTTTAGGTTGATTCAATACATATGTCTCGTAAATTAAGCTTGCCTTTATGGTGCACAGAACTGATTTGTAGGTTAGCCTTATTTGCATAGCGAATCTGGTCAATATCCGAGTTGATACTATAGATATCTCAAAGATTTCAATCAAGGAACTAGGTTAAGGAGTGGTGGTCTAGAACCTAACTCAGTGCTGAGCGTGCATTGCATATTCCATTTCGTAGACTTATCATGAAGCCATATACTGTCTTTATACCAAGGACCGACAGCTACACTGCATTCACTGTCCATTGTTAGTGCTACCTCACATACGTGGATCAAAAACATCCAGGTTTCTGCGGAAGTATCAATAATGCCAGCGATTCGGAAGTCAGATAGCTTGAATATATTGTGAGAAAAGCCGAAAAGGTCACGCCCGAGGCAAGGTCAAGAGCTGACGAGAGATAAGGATCAGACGAGATGCGATGCGAGGGAACGTGTCCCAAACCGTGGGAGTGGGGCACAATGCTCTTTGTAACGCCACCAAATAAATTCTCTTACATAATTGTGGCAATTAAAAGTTTTATGCGGCCGCGCACCGAACACCGGCGGAGATGGCCGAACGGTTCCGATGCGACATTCTGATCAGTGATAACGTGTTAACTGCTTTCCATACACGGAAATGGAACAGGTGCCATGGAAAAGTGTTTAAACTGAGATTCTGTTAGATGTTCTTTGTCTGGTGTTTACGATTCCGAATAAAATACACATTCTTATAGTTTTATCGTTTTGTCACAGGTGCGTAAAACATGTCTCTAAATTTAAAAGAGATTTTAAAGAATTTCAATAAAAGCAATGAGTAATGAAATGGGATCTTAAAAGAAAACTGCTTTCAGAACTGAATAGCTGATTGTTATTTCTAGGATACGAGTACCATAGTAACAAAATAATTAAATATTGTTAACATTCAAATTAGAATCCATGCCGCAATAAAGCAAAATACACACCGTCCTTGTTTGGAAACTTTTTGTGGTCATATTTTGTTTGATTTAAAATGAAAAATATGTTATTTTAGAATTTGGTTGCCAACCTCAAGTTCACCACAAATTCGTCTCCAGACTTGAGCTTAATAGTATGACACGTGTAGGCTTTTTATTTATTTTTTAAGGCGCGTTATACTAAGTTATAGCTTTTGATCGTAACTTTTATTCTATTCTATTCTATTCATTCACCGCGTACAAAGTGATTTATTATCCCACGAGGAAATTATTGGAATAAAAAAAAATAATAGCTATTAAAATCGCAGCTTAATTCATGAATCCCCAAGCGACCACCGGTGGCCGCGCATCTATTGTCTTACTATTGTGTCTCTAATTGACGGTATCTGAAGGGTTAAAAGAACAATCTAATAAACAAATAAAGTATGGATGAACACTATATACTGAATATTTTATTTTAAACTTCAGATTCATTGTCTTCAAACTTAGATCCTTGTCGCACAGTACTTAGTCATGTCTTTCTTCGTATTATATTATATCAACCACATTTGCGGTTATTCCAAGTACTCTTAACAACCGCAAAGTTTGCACCCTCACTTTGTGGCGTTATACTTACAGCAACCACCATTTCTTTATTTAGTGTAAGTATATTTATTAGCTAGACCACAAAAGTGTGGTCAGCCTCAGCAAGATAATCTGCGGCAAGTGTGAGAGGTGCCTGCTGGCCGGCGTATCGCGGCTATCTACACATAATATCGTAGTAGCCATTGTTTGAATGTATAATTTCCCACGTGCTCTCCGGCCGTAGCGTAGTAATGACCTCAGATCAGCTGATACCAAGTCTGATCAAGATTGATAAGTTTATTTCATGCTTAGTAAAGGATAGCTGTTATTAGTGAAATTAGACAGAACTGGTTACTTGTTTTAGCAATGTTACGGGTTATTGTTTTTTATATTGTATTAGAAACCTATGCTTCTATTAATTTCATTGCACATTCCTAGTCTATGGTTGAAGCGAGGCGCCTTCTACATGTGGTAAATTAGCAAATCATTGTCATTTTTCGTCAGCTATATAGATAAAACCAGCCCACACAAATGCAAAGTATACTACTCCACTAAACAATACGTAGTCGTTTTTGTAGCACACAAAGCCTATCTGTATAATTGTTAAAGAACACATCCTTACAAAAACAAAAAAAAAAACGAGAAATCCTTAGCTCACCAAGTTTTCCTTCACTCAAATAGGAAAAATACCAAACAAATATAAAACACGGAAGCGGCGCGTATCAGCGCATATCGTGGCGTATCCTTTGTGCTGCGTGGCTGCGTGCGCGCAGTGAGGAAACACCTTGGGTCGTGACGTCACGCCGCCGCGGAGGACGTCGCCGCCGCCGTGTGAACACCGATAGTAAGAAATGCTGTGTTTGAATAAACTTCTCAAGGAACACATTGTCATGAAGGCCACCACATTTTATTATTTATTGTTGTTTGACACTAAACCTGGGAAAATTAAAAATAATGCGCATTTGTTTTTTGATTATGTCATTATCGTTACAGCTGATTTGTATTGAGTGGTTGGTAATGAACTTGATGGTAATGAAAAAAACTGTAGTGATAAGGAGTTAGTTATGGCTGCCTTGACCTGGAACCAGTCAACCGGGAAAGTGAAGCAATATAATTAAAACACTTTAGTTGTAATTATCAAATAGGTGACAAAAGTAGGGAAGTGCGTGATACTAAAAGTGGAAGGTTTCTGGAAAGGCACACTTCAAACACCTTTGCAATGAAAAGAAGGATTAAATGCAGCTAAGAGAAACTGTTGAAAATGCTACAAATTACGTCGTGTAGGTGACATTGGGTTGATTCGACCTTGGCCCCAACAGTTTTACCATACCGTAACTCTGCGCCATAAACTTTGATTATCCCAAGTAAAGCACGAGCCATACGTATAATTGAAACCAATTAAACGTTTCAAAACAACATCAAGAACTTTCTAAAACGGAACCATTACGCTCCAATCAAACGCACCGACCTGCGACCCCGGGTCACGGGGCTATTAGCCAAAATCGAATGCCATTCCATTATCTATCCGCTTTATAAGTACCTCACGATGCGTTTACATGCAATTAAAACTTGTTTCGTTATTTTGGATTTTTTATATTTCCGCTGTTCGTTTATTTGTTTTTTGTGCACATCGGATGTTTAATTACTGCGCTATTCGTGAAACGTGTCACAAAAAAATCCTTCGAGTTTCGTTCGCGTATCAATGGTGTAATTAAGGACAGAAATAGAGCAATTTAATGTAATGTTTTTATTGTTTCATTTTATTATTGTATTGTTCTTGTTGAGATTTAATTTTAGTTAAGTGCCTATTAAATCATTTTAGTTTTTATGTTCTATTTTACGTAATACCAACGTTGTTTTATTTATTTAAGTTCCTCATTTTTAATAGCGTGATGCTCTGTGTAACATAATAAACTTGGACTGTCTTGTAGCCATTAAAAGAGTACCACATATTTAATCCCTGTTCACCCTTTCAAATAGTACCAGGTCGTCGGTGAGAGCTAGTAGGAGCTATCGGAATTAAATAAGGCGCTATCAGTGATCCGGTCATCAATCGTCCGCGGATTTTGTCATACAATAGCCGTATCCCTCTTTTGGAAGCTTTACCGTACTGCACAATATCTACTGATACTAGGAGTATAAAAATGTATGGATGTGGTAAACATCAATAAAATTTAAGAAACGAGACTAATTATGACTCATTTAAAAATTATTGAGTTGATTGACTTGAAATTTTTTATTTGAAATCATCTAAATGTGAGAGTAGGTAAAATGCGGAAGCCATAAAAACACATAGAAAGAAAAAGAGATGCCATCAAAGTGTGGCAGTAGGTAGACTGCATTATGCATGACTGAAAGCTTAATAAATATTATTTTTAATGAAACAGGGTAAATAAGTCAGCTTTCTTTTTCTGAGTAAACTTTTTATTATTGATTCCGTGAGAACAGATCGTTGTCGCGTGTCGAAGATCCTTGTATTACTTTTCATAGAACAAAATGATATTTCTATGTCATGAAGTCTCTTAGATTCTTTGAAATTGCTAGAATCAAGTATTAATATATCATGCGTGGGATAGCAATAAATCTATCAAGCAAGCTGCACGAGGAAAAATAACAAACTTATTAAACCGTTACCTCATCTTTTAGAAATATTTACATACAAGATATTTTTTATAAAGCCACGAGAGAGATTAGTCAGGAATTGTACAGATGAACAGCCGAACAATCTATTCAGCATCATAGAATTAATTACAAGAGTGCTTCAAGCTTTAGTTGGCATAATGAACTGATGAATCAAGTGGACGCACAAAAAATATAAAATAAAGAAGTTCCAATCTTTTAAAACTCACAACAAGTGCACTCAAGTGCAGTATTTGATCCGTGCAGTCTTGGAATTAATTTCAATATTGATTTTAAGATTATGAAGCTTCCTGCTTAGCGTTACAAAATGTTTAATACCTTATAGCAGCCTGTAGAAAGAGTTCTCGAATAAAGTTGGCCAGTTCAGCGAAACATATACCCAATTAAATAGAGACAACGGTTCCAATGCCAAAGGGAGGGTCCCTTTGGTATTGGATATTACTAAGCATCTACTGTCCGTTTATCCATCCGTCCATCTGCCTGTTAGTCCATCCGTCTGTCAGCGGGCTTTATCTCATAAACCGAAAGAGATAGAGATTTTCACAGAATTTTTGTTGCCATTACAACAAAAAATAATTTAATTAAAATATCTAAAGTTCCAAATTATCGCCCCTTTTTTCTCGATTTTAATATTATAGTGTGGAATCCTTCATATGCCAGTCCGACTCGCACTTGAACAGTTTTTTTTTTTAACATCCAGCTCATCAAGAACGTCAAAAAGCAGTTTTTTTTTTTGTTTTACATCATCAGGTGACAATGGTAGCTTGTAACCTTGCTTAGTTGAAATGGTCCTTCTGCCATAGTTTATTCTCCGAGTTGAGTGGAGTTATGAATCATAAGGCTGTCCAGACGAGCTGACCTCTGACTGCTGACGCGTAACGCGGCTCTGTTATGGGGCCATTATGTCGCCATTCATGAACAACGAGTTTACGAAGCCGTTCATGTAATTTTGAGCTCATTACTCTCACTTTTCTGGAGGAATTTGCTAACATTTTAAGTTTTATGCTGCTGCCATTTACTTTGATTGTATCAAAGTTGATATAAACCTCTAAGGGGCAAGGTTTTCTATTTAGCTACAGTAAGATAGGTGGTATCTGAAACCCAATCAAATGCTCTCATGACCAAATGATGTGTTTGGAAAGCAAAATAATCGTAGGTAATATTATGTTATGTAAAAAACCAACGGGAATTATCTCTTTTGAACGCCGGCCGTACATAACTTTAATTATTATAATTTGTGGTAATGACTGAATAAAAATAATTACAAACCATGACAGCACTTTTTTAACCATCAGTACTTTTGCTCCTTCTAGGTGGCGTACGGAGAGATGAAACGCATGTTGCTAAAGGAGTTGTGAATTTACATGTGGATGGATGGAAAGGGAGAGGGAGGCCAAAGAAAAGATGGATGGATGGAGTGAGAAGTGATATGAATGAAAAGGGAGTTAGTGATAGCGTGACGAGCGACAGGAGAGAATGGAAGAAAAGAACGTGTTGCACCGACACCAAATAAAACGGGATAAGGGCAGGAAGATGATGATGACGGACCGGGCGAGTTGAGACTAGAGATGAGTATGCATGAAGCCACTGTTTGGGTGTACAATAAAGTTTATTCGATTCTATTTCATTCTCATAGCCTGCATTGAGCATCTGGCTGAAGGAAATCTATAATAGTATGTAAGTGTTACAATCTTCTGGCTCCCAAGCTTCTCCGGGCTGGGGCTGCTCTCAAGCGGCTCCTGCCCAACCTTGGGGGTCCAGACGCCTCCTGCCGGAGGCTCTACGCGGGGATCGTTCGGTCCATGGCCCTCTACGGGGCGCCGGTGTGGGCGCCGTCGCTGGCAAAGCGACCGGCGTCCATACTGAACGCCTGCCAGAGGGTCATGGCAATACGGATGGTGCGGGGTCACCGCACGATCTCCCGCGAAGCGGCGAGCCTTCTGGCTGGCCTACCACCGTGGGATCTGGAGGCAACAGTCCTTGCACACATGCACGACATGCGCGTGGAGATGCAACGCCGGGGTGAAAGTCCACTGCCGCAACATGTCAAGGCATGGCGGACAGAGCTCCGGCGGGATCTCATGGTGAAATGGCGTCAACGGCTATCGCAACCCAGTGCTGGGCACGCCACGATTATGGCGGTAAGTCCCCTCTTTGAGGCGTGGCTGGAAAGACCTCACGGCGTCCTTACCTTCCGCATGACGCAGGTCCTCACCGGACATGGCAAGTTCGGGAGGTTCCTGCATCGGATTCAAGCGGAAGAGACGCCCGGGTGTCGCCACTGTGCGCAACGCCCGGAGGACACGGTGGAGCACACCGTCGAGGTGTGCCCTGCCTGGGCGGAGCATTGCCGTGCCCTCGTGGGGGCGATCGGCGGCGGAGACCTCTCGCGCCGGGCCCTGGTCGAGGCCATGGTCCGGAGCGAGGAGGAATGGCAGGCGGTCGCCTCCTTCTGCGAAGCAGTAATGCTTGCAAAGGAGGAGGCCGACCGCATCAGGCAACGGCGCCCTCGCCGCCGCCGCCGGGATTCCGATCCCGATTTCCGGCCACCGTAGACGCGGACTCGCGGACGGCGAGCCATGGGTAGCTCGCTGTCCGATCGTCCGGTAATGGACCGAGTCCAAGACGTCGACGGCGCGCACTGTTCCCGCGCGCCTCAAGGAGTTGTCAGCAGCAGGAGGGGCCCAGCTGGGTCGAAACCTACTGGGGACAGGGTTGTCCGAAAGGGAGCTCGTGCCCCGGTATGAAGGCTAGAAGGAACGGCGCGGGGTTTTTAGTCAGTAAGAGTCTGACACTGTCTCCCGCTCCACCCAAGAGCGGGTTTCGTCAAAGATGATTTTCCCCGTTTTACAATCTAACTATGTTTTTCCGAGTGTCTGTCTCACGGTATAACAACCAGGTGACGTACGTAGAGATGACACGTTGGAACAACAACACGCCACTCTTCACATCAACTTCACAACGCTAAATGTTTAACCAACAGATTGAATCCATTTAACAGCGGATGAATCAAATCATAACAAGTTGTAGTAGCACAGCTTGGCTGACCTCTGATCTCGTGTCGTTATGTTTTATTGCACTTTACTCAACTACTGTTTATTATTGTTTTACTGCTTCACTGTTTGTGGAGCCAATTTAATTATAATGATTATATTGATGTTATACGTTAGTCAAGAAGTAACTTAGTCCTTGGAAATAGCAACCGAGATTTAATTGAATAGTAACAAAGCATTGCACTGCTTGAATGTACCATCTTGTGACTGCCCCCCTGCATAGTGGAGGAGTTTTCTTAAAGAACGTTTACTAAAGGCGGATAGCGATATCAAACTAATTTATATAAATATTATAAAGAAATGAACCGATTACTCGCTATAATATAATTGAGCTCGGGATAGGTCGCGGTGTGGTCCGAGCAAAGTTATGGAAGTTAGTTTATTTCATGTAAATTATAACCTGGAGGTTATAATTTTTTTTGCAGGATCATTGCCGTGTCCAGTGTCTCGTAGAGGCAATCGGCTGACCCTGGTTCAGGCCATGTTACGGGGCCAGAGAATATGGAAAGTCTCCTCCTTCAGCAAAGCAGTAGTGCGAGCAAAGAAGGTGACGACCAGTGTCAGGGAGAGGACATCGCTGGAGACGATGGCTGCCAGGGCAAAGGATTTGTTCGAGAGTCATCACGGCCTGAAACGCAAAGGGTATCTGAAGGAACTTGGGTGGGTTTTAGTCAGTAAAATTCTAACATTTTCTCCTGCTAGGTATTTGATGAGTTGCTAACAAAAGAAAGAATCTTGCGATATATGAAATTCAATTGAGACATAATATTTTTTTTCCCCAATAATTATGTCACATCAATTTCGCTGTACTCCATGTCCCCCAGTCAGCTGGTAGTTGAACCCTTGCAGCGCTACAACAAAGCGCTAGAGGCGCGGACGCCGCTGTCACAACATGATCGATCAGCGATTCAGCGCTGATGACGGTGCCCACACCCTGACACACGTGGGGGTTTAAATTGTAGTTCAATATCAACTTTATTGGGATGATGGCTTGATTAAAAGTGAATGTGCTGGAAAAGCATAGAAGAATGATATAAGGTAACAGAATAATTTACCACAGAGGCCCTACCACGAGCTTTTGACATGATGCATTTGACGACCTAAACTGAACTGTTAAAAGTATTTTTTGGTAATCAATATAAACTATTGTTTGACTACAATCCTACGTAAGCAGTGATGAGTGGGATGGTGCTATATAGGGTGTATAGCTTCATCCCTCATTCTTGCTCGCACGCCTGAATGGTAAAACCCCTGATCACAATAGTTCTTACTTTGTTATAAACAACTGCAGTTAACAAAAGAGTCGAAACACATTGGACCCCAGCAGTAGGGGTCAGCTTCCAGTCTAACCGAATATAGCAGAATACCAGTGTTTATATAGTGCCTATCTGATTTTTACAAAGAGGATGAAGTTATAGAAACTTATGACTAGAAAATCACAGTGAACACTTATCAAACTCGTTATAATATTTGTGACTAGCTTCTGCCAGCGACTTCGTACGCGGATCCTGTTGCTTATGCCAGTGACAACGGGGTCGTGAAAATCAAAGATCTGAAACGTCTGATATCGAATTTTAAGAGCCGGGGGACTGGATTCAGTATTCCGCGATAGATAGTATATTTCCGCGATACATGATTTCTGTGTAGCTTTAACCATTAAGGCTGCAAACGCGACGGAAGCTTAAAAAATGGAGTAATTTCTCCCGTTTCCCCAACATTTCCCTTCACTGCTCTGCTCCTATTGATCGTAGCGTGATAAAAAGTATACTATAACCTGCCCAGGAATAAGAATGATTGTACCAAGTTTCGTTAAAATCCATCGCGTAGTTTTTGTTTCTATAAAGAACATACAGACAGACAGACAGACAGACAGACAGACAGACAGACAGACAGACAGACAAAAATTTTACTGTTTGCATTTTTAGCATCAGTATCGATCACTAATCACCCCCTGATAGTTATTTTGGAAATATATTTCATGTACAGAATTGACCTCTCTACAGATTTATTATAAGTATAGAATATAGATAGATGAACGAATTAAGGTTCTTTCAAATAAGGTGATTTTTCAGTCTTTACTGGTTTAGTTTTACACAAAAGAAACTGATTTCAATAGAAGCCTAGATATCCACAAGATACTGTGTTTATAAAATAACAGTAATCGTATAAGAGCCGTTGTACGAAAAACAGTGAAAAATTATGTCAAGTTGCATCCCGTTAAGTTAAAATAATGATATATATTTTTTTATTCAAACCCAGAATAGCTTCATCGAAATATCTTAATGAAAAATCGTTGCAAACCACAAACTCATAGGTAATTAAAAACTAATAACTGCATCCCCTTACTGCGAGGGTGAGTGGAGTTGGTGCTGCTATTGTGAGCAGTGACGTTCAGCTGTCGCGGCGGCTTTGTGGTGATGGATGGGTGCCCGCGCCACCACGGAGGTGGGGGCGGCGGATAAATATGACGGATCGGGTGAACTCGTTGAGGAGATAATGCGTTTGAAAAGTAGGCTTAGACAGTAAATTTCCTAGAATAGTTTTGACTTCTAAACCTTTTCTTTTCAAGTGTGTTGCATTAATTTGTAAAACAGAATAGAATAAACTTTATTGTACACTAAAATAATACTAGTGCGCCTCACTATCGATGATTGCAGTTAAGCACTAGGTTAAATAAATAAAAAAGAAAAGAATAATTTTACAAAAACTTAAAATGGGTACAATGGCGCTTTTATCGCTAGAGACCACAGACAATCAGACCACCTTAGGATGGGCTTTAAAAGTTAAAATTAAAAAAAAGTAGTTTGCGGTGTACTGCTAGCAAATATTAACCAAACAAAATTTTAAATTTTTAAGATAAAAATAAATATATTAATATAGCTTACAAATATATAAAGTACATAAACTAAGTTGTAATGGTACTGTTGCTGGTACATAAAACAATGGAATTTACTTCGTATTAACATAGCTATATAAGACAAAAATGCTAAACGTTCTGTTAACGTTCGACGATCTTTAACGATCTGATCGTTATGTAATTAAAACCCGTATTTGGCCCTCTTATAAAATTAATCGTTTTACTAAAACATCTTTAATATAGTAATTATTTTTTATTAATTGACCAGGAATCATCTTCCGTAAAGCAGTAAAAAATTCTAAGAAATACGAACAACTTATTCTGTCTTGCCATATATGTAAGCCACAAATCAACAACCGCACCTAGCTAATACGCGACCAGTTCATTCAAATACTGTCCGGAATTCCGCGCATACTTCAATTACGTGACAGCGCCAAATTCCACCCAGCAATGTGATGTGGGACATACTGTTATTGGGCGACACTTCACTTGCAGGGGAGACCAGTCCAGATGTTGCGAAGTAATCTGTGATGCCAAGTTTGGCTAAGGTTTTCTGTTATAATTATTTAAATCTGGATTGCACTATGTTTGGGGTACTGAATGCTTTCTTAAACGTAATAAGAAGGAGCTTTTTAAAAAGAAAGAAAACTTTCAATACTTGGGCTTCCAAGAGTGATATAAATGACCAGGCTTACTTAATTCTTTGTCAAATATTTCCGATCTTTTGCAAAAATTCTGTGAATGCTTTACACGATCAATCAAAGCATAGACGTAGTAGTCAGCTTGGCGTTGGCTGTTCCTGCAATGTACAGTTTGATGGCGGTGGGGCTTAGTTCACCGTAATAGGTCACTTGTGGTGTCAAATCTTTCATCTCAATCATGAAAAGATCTGCGACACATGTCTTGCCTAGTTAACATAACTCAAACCAGCAGGCGCAGCCTCCGGGAACACATCGGTTTGTCAGTTTTTATTTATGATAGACCACACGGTCACCATTCATTATAAATATTCGCCATTTATTACAAGTTGTCAAAGCACAAGTTTATCTCACATTCTTCTGTGCTAGTTGGCAACACTGATGGAAGTGGGTCGCGTTATCGCGAGATCTGTCGCCGGGACATTAATCCGGCGCGCGATGGCTGCGCGTGCGCAAGGTCGCGCTTTAGAAAGGCGCCTCGTGTGGCTCGCGGCGGACAGTCGGACCTACGCCTCAGACATTGTTCAAATGCAGGATTTTGCAGTTGTGCCGTAACATTTCGGTGTTAACTGTGACATAATTAGATAAAGCTAGGACTGGTTTCAAAATATAAACATGGTATTGTAGCGTTAATGTGATTTCAACCGATTTCAGATTCGCGGCTTCGTGGTTAGATAACATGAATGATGGCGAGTTCTAGTTTCTCTACTCACTGAACAAAAACATACAGATACGAGTTGCACAACTGTTCCTCATCTAGTTTTTTTTTTCACAATCCTAACTCTCTAAATCTAAATAGCCAACTGTCACCGAATCTGGGCCTCAATCATCTTATCTCAGCGACTACTATCAACCATCAGCACATAACAAAAGCTTGCAACACGCTAACTATGTAGTGTCTCCACGATATCATAACGCACTTGTTATCAGAACACCTGGTGCTCAGAAAGTGGAGCGATGGAACTGGTTGCGAGCGGTCTGGGGTTTAATTCTTGCGTCAGGTTGATTTGGGGTCGTGCTGTGATATCTTATTTTTAAAGCTGATGAGATGTATTTAGGGGTTTTTGTTATAAAAAAAAACAGAGAGAAAAAAGACTTGCGTTAAGAAGTGTCCAGAGGTGACAATTCTTGTGAAAAATACCGCTCTTCTCTTCCCTCTTGTAAAACAAGAAGAAACTGAAAGAACGTAGGTGAATTTTAGTCAGTAAAATTCTGACACTCCAGCAAATGTTAAACTTATACTGACAAGTACACTCCACACAAAGTGAGAGAAATTATTTGATCTATTCCCAACCTCAAAAATAAGGATTTTAGGGTCCGATTAAGAAACACGGACAGGTATCAGAACACAAAAAGTTCGATGTGTGTTATGTTACGTCAAAGTTCTCAAGTTTATCAAACAACTGGGTTTCAAAGTTGAGTTATTGGCGAGTTGAGTAATAACCAAAAACGTGATACGTAGAGACAACTTTATTGTTTATTGATCATATCTAGTTATTATCAAAATTTAAATCGCCAAGGACTTTGGACAAAGGCATACAGCATCAGTATTTGGGCAGGAATCTATTATTAGGCATTGCATCACCAGTTATTTACGACCGTAGAGGCGTCGCCTATAAAACCTTAATGACTTAATATAATCTTATTATACGACATAAACGAACTCAACACTGCGAGGTGCATTGCAAGGATGAATAAAATCAAGCTGTACGTTCAAGTTTAGTGATTTCACAAAAGATGAAGGATTTCCTTAAAGCGTTAAAGAGTATCTAACGTAACTAGAACTTAAGGTGAGGTTATACTAATTCAAAAATTTTGAACCTCTGAAAATCCACACAATTAAATATTATAGAGAAAACCATTAAAAAAAATATAGTTTACCATATGACCAACCGCTGGGTAAAAATTGAAATATGGTATAAATTAGTTGGCTCAATAAAAAACACATCGTGAATCTGACCCCTACTTACAATTTCAAACGTGTAGGTACATCTAAGAGATGACGTCATGGAAATATTTGAAAGTTACATAAAATAATAAAACTCGTTTTTTAAAAGGGTCTGGCATAAAAAAATCTTGAATAGTAATTATGTTTTTTTTTTTAATAAAAATATACACCCATAGACCAAGGCGGAGTTCATACAAAATACTCTGTGACTACAACTGGCTCTCAAGCAAAGAAAAACAATAACGAACCAACAATTAATAACTGATGCACGGTTTGCGCAGTGGTGAAATGTCCAAAAACCACATGTATCTGCTGGCTTGCGGTCGGCGAGCAATGGGTAGCTCGTCGTCCAGCAAATCGTGTTCCAAGCGCTCCAGAAATAGATGTCAGCAAATCATAGGGCCCAGCAGAGCCGATGCTCGTTAGGATCTTAGACCACAAAGAGCTACTGAAAAAGCCGGTGTGGTTTTAATTAGAAAAAGTCTGACACGTCATCCCGCTGAGCGGGAGAAGTTATTGGATTATTTCCGGATATCATTTTTTACCAAAATACGCTAAGGCTATCGTGACTAAAACATCTACAGACCACATCTATCTGTTAGTCCCTTTACACAACGTCTAGGTGCTTAGTTTATAAATCTTATAATTGCTAAACGTAACTCGGAGTCTTTATGTACCTGTTTGTCGCGGAGGATTAGTGCGCGTACTGCGAGTACCTGTATTTGTCCTAAGATGGCTGTCTGGTCGGAAATGAAAGGGAAACCTCGTGTGATGGCCGCGTGTCCTCCAACCAGGCGGTGACACTCATACGGGGAAGTGGAAAACTTTGTGTTAGGAACTGGTTTGGTGGCTGACGTGCTAGTCATCTGGATTTTCCATTTATATTGAAGTAAGCTTTCGGAGAAGATTTTTACTTCATACTTAGTACTTGTTGTAAATTAATTAAATTAAATTATTTTAGGTAATTCATAATCAATAATAAAAACAATCTACATTTATAAGATAAAGTAAATATGAAAATCGAAAAAAAGTTATTAAAATCCTTGAAAATACAATGTATTAAATTATTTAAAAAATACAACAAATTAAAATTAATCAAAACGCAAGTCTTACATTCACACTCCCACCCACCACCCACTCCAACAATAATAAGAGGAGTCATTTCAAGACTTTGAACTTCAAATAATAAAAAATCAACTCACTAACAAATTTTAGCTCATCTTCTCCACATTGTTTTTCATATAAGCTCATAATAATAATAGCTGCCCAAGCTAAGCAGAGCTTGTGTTATGGGTACTAGACAACTGATAAACATACTTATATATTTCTAAATACATACATATTATAGATAAATTACACCCAGACACAGAATAAATGATTATGCTCATCAGACAAACATTTGTCCTGGGTGGGAATCGAACCTACGACCTCCGGCATAGCAGTCAGAATCACTAACCACTAGACCAACAGGCCAGTCATATAATAATTGTAATGTAGTAATAGACTTGTATGACATGTTTTGTGAATATAGCACTCTATGCAGTGCTATGTTTTGTATATAATAAGTCTATTTTCTCTATTTTATCTATATTTCTTATCTAGATGACATTGCCTGCCCTTTTAAGAACCTAGTTCCGATTTCCAGCATAACAAGCTAGATTTGAATGTAAGTATTAAATAATGAGTAATCACCATCGCTAATCGCCGGTGTCTGGTTATTTAGTGCTCAATCGTGGAACAGGTCCCGATCGCTTGTTTATGTGGTGGCGGATCGCCTTGACGCTGCGTGTGCGCGCCTCGGCTTGTATTGCGCGAGAATGTTGCTGGGACTTGGCAACGTGGACTCTGAACGACTTCTGAATTTAGTAGGGCTATGTTTTTAGATTGAATTAGGAATAAAAATGATGATCCAAAGTTATATTTTTTCCTATCTTGTTAATTGGTATAAACTAGTGCTTGAATACGATCCCATCATGGTACCATCCAGGTAGACAGTTATATACTCGTTGTTAGTGGGGCGCACTAGTTTACTAAGAGACTATACAGCCGGCAGGATCAAAGCGTACTGGGGCCGAGGGTTTGTTTCTGAAAGGAAAACTCGGCTCTGGTATGAAAGGCAACAAAGGAACAAGAGTGGGTTTTCAGTCAGTAAATGTCTGACATACATGTCTTAGAATTATCCAATATTAATTATGTAAGAAAATTATTTCCTGCCTAAAAAAAGGAGCTTTGAAGACACCTAAATTATGATTGGACGGGAAAACCGCAGCAAGGAAAATTGTTCCAGTACTTCGATGTGCGTGGTACAAACGACGAGACGAAACGTTAAAAGGCCTTCAGCCTAATAAACAGACTTTTTGGAAATATTACATAATATGTAAGTCCAGATACACCTTTTTGCATTATAAGTAGGAATGCGTTTATAAATGTCACATGTACAACATAAATAAAATATTTTATTTTAAATAGCGACGTGAGCAGCGATCTCTCAGCAGTTTGTAAATAAATGTACATAATAGTATTATATTACATTACATTACACACTTTAGACGTCACTTAACACGTTCTCGCCAGTACTTGATCCCTTCGGTTCAAAGAGCACCATCAGTGACCGCGCATGCTCAATGACTCAAACATTTTATGAATCCAATAAAACGACAAACACAAGCTTGCATAGATACCAAATTATCGATACCAACTTTATTGTTATTGAGAGCCACTCAAAGTTAAGAAAGATTAAATTTTACTTTGTAGAATGCAATTTAATTATATAGTAGCCGATCGTAAACCTGTGTTCAATATTAGATACATTCGTTTAAGTAAATTTTACGGTCATTATGGACATGCCCTACAAAACTGAGAATTAAATTAAATTGTAAATAAAATTAGCATAACTGTAATTATTCTACTACCTACTCTTTCAATTGACTGGAAAATCGATTTTAATGAAACCTAAATTAAGTTTGATTACATTAAGTAGCATCAATCATAAAGTAATGACGCTTATTTACATGCTGCGCTTATGAATTATGATAATTAATCGCACGCTATTTTTCACGCGTGCGCCGCGTTGATGTCTAATGAACGGAGATCCGACCTGACCGCGCCAGCCACGAGACAGATTGCACGAAATTCATATTTCGGTTCTTAACGAATGTAAGTAAACTGAATAATTATATAATAACATTGTCTTTATAGCTACTTAATGTTAATGTAATTTTACTGCCCATCATGTAATAAACGTGAATCTTTATCAATAAGGTTTTGAGGCGAAAACAAACGTAACTGCCAACCTTGCCATATTATTAATAGGTTAAATAATATTAACTTGAACATAATATTAACCAGTTAATAGGTAAATACAGTGTTGAGGTTTGTCGCTGTGCGGTGCGGTAGCGGGGTGAGACCGCCGGTTAGCATTGAGACTTCACGCGGTGAAATATCGCGCGCGCAGGGCCTCGAGGCCCGGCTCTGCTCGCCATACCGAACTATTAGATGGAGAAATTATCTTTAAATTGAATACTGTCAGCGATGCAATTATTTATTTATGGCCCTCGTACTGTTTGCGTTTATGCTCTATTTATTACGTGGCAGGATGCTCTTGATTTAGGTTTTATTTTGTTTGTAGACGGAGTTTATTTGATTTCGTATTAGTAATCTACAACGATATACGTCATTTTATGGGAAAGTTTGAGAATGTTTTAAATTATTAGTTGAAAATTTAATAATGACAGAAAAACTATAAATATTTATTTTAAAAAATCCTTACCCTCTTAAAACTTACACATGATTTTACGAGTGACTGAAGGACCTCTCATTGCAGATGTATTACCAATCAGGCAAGCTCTAATAAATTATATGGCCGTTGTGGTCGAACTTATTTTGGTCTAACATTTAAATCGGACAATTTTAGTTCATTAAACCCCAAGCGAACGCCGGCGTTCGAGCACCCATTGTCTTTCTATTGTGTCGCTAATTATCACGTTTGAAAGTTTAAATTAGTGCTATTGTTCTCCAAATTTGTAAATTATTAGCTTATACATGTTTTGATTTATGCCATTTTTTACTTGCAGTATTTTTAAGGTGCACAGTTCTGTCAGTATGCGCGCGCACAATAAACAGCGGTTATTGCGCACGCGCTCCTCACCTGACAGAATTTAGTCCTAGAGTAGGCGAGTAACGAGCAAAACATGGCGACACTTGGGGGAGGCCTATGTCCAGCAGTGGACGTCTTTCGTCAGATATGATGATGAGCAAAACATGTAAATAAAGAAAAAAATTAAATATAATTCTTTTATTTTTTAATATTAGTAGGTATTCATACAGATACTAAATTACATTAGCGGTAACTTTTCTGTATAGGTAATGGGTTTTTTGAATTCAAAATTTATTTTTATCTGTATTTATATGTATGTACTATACAGACTATTTCAAGATTTATTCCGGCTGTCAGTCGAAACCTCCAACCTGCCTGCATTGTGTCCAGAATCCGTCACCCGAACAATGGACACACCAGCTAACTGTATCTGATTTATGGCGCTAAGCCTATCGAGCGCGATATTATATCGCCCAGCAAAGGTTACCAGCTGTCTACTTATTTATCCAGCAAATATCATTGATTTCCGATCACGAACGTTGGACCACGACAAAGGGCTAAGTTCCTAAATAACGATTGAATTCGTAGCCAATTAGGTACCTGCTTATTTTTACCACTCCTTGAAACGGATACTTAGCTCTTTACAAAACTAGTATATCTTTGATAATACATATTTTAGTTACAAGTTTTAATTTCTGTTCAGAGTATTAAATGTTTTTATGGTATCTAAGTCACCAGTTTATAGTAGGCTCTGTAAGAACGTAATCAATTCTTTTTTCGTACTAATTTTCACATGGTGGATATACAATTCTGAATAAAATATAACTCAACAAATTTTTATACTTTGTAATCTAAATCTACCAAAAAAAAGGTTATAATTTTACGAGATACATTGACATGACTGTTTTCGCTCTGGATGGAGCGAGAAAGAGTATCAGACTCTAGTTTTGACCCCTTGTTCCATCACTTGCCCTTTGCATTCCAGGACCAAGGTAACTGTTTCGAACAATCCTGCAATCCTTACCTGGATTACCTACATCTACATTATCTATATTTATAACAGTTACTGTCCACAGCTAAGAATGTTCTGGTCTGTCTAATGCATTCGTCCCCAACGAGCACTAAAATGAAAATGATCTCCGCAGATAAATACATTCTTACCAGCAATTACATAACGCAATTAAAGGAATCGAACGCATACACAACGAGCGTGCTGAATAAACATACAGATTATCTCAACCTATCGCTCTTGTACACTATCCGTTGACGCTCGGCCACCGCTAGACATGAATCGTGCCGGTATAGACGCAGCGATGTAACCCAAGTGCAGCAAATGATAAACAGCAGTTCTCATTTATATTCATTATGTACAGCAAGTTGTAATTATCGTATTAAACATTACGTAAACGTGTTGAGTGCTGCACGGTTATGTTTTTGCATGAATTAAAACTAATCAAATCGTTTGTTTGCCTTTACGTTGTTTTAAAACAATAGATTTTTGTATGCCAGTGACTCAAAGGAAATAAACTTTGTAGAACGCGCTGGAAATATCGCACACCCAGAACAACACTGCACTAAGTCTAAATAGCTCATTTTTCAGAATCGACGAAAAACCGTTATCTCATGTTATGTGACAGTTATTGCGAGTGTCCTGCACATTGCATGTAAAGAAGCACATCTTCATCTTTACATGCAATGTGCAGGACACTCGCAATAACTGTCACATAACATGAGATAACGGTTTTATCGTCGATTCTGAAAAATGAGCTATTTAGACTTAGTGCAGTGTTGTTCTGGGTGTGCGATATATCTTAGTATTAAATAAAAGTTTTTTGTTAAGAACTTGATGTGGCTCCAGATTGACCGTCAAGTGTGTGTAATAACAGAGTGGGAGCTATCGGCGTGGAACTCGCCCGAGCCACTCCACACTATTATGATCCGCTTTCCACTCCATAGAGGATTATTTTTTTTATTTTATTTTTCTTGCGCCGTCTCATCACTGTTTCGCTACTTTTTTCTGATGTGCTATCTGTAAGTTACCATTAAACTACAATTAAAACTGTAAAACTATGGATCGCCGTTACAAACCGAAAAAGAGAACGCTTTTAAGTAATTAAAATGGCCGCTGTAGACGCAAGAGGCGTATAAAAAGTTGTGAATGTTTGTTACCACGGAGCAAGTGCGCAAGTAGTACAAGTCCGATGTTTCGTTAAAACATCTGAGCGCACTAACCCGCCTGTAACTAACTTGCCAGTTATAATTAACTTGCTGTTTTTAAGGTTCGTTACTTGAGATTGATGACTCAAAGAACAATTAGAAAGTTGTCGGCCCAAAACTCATCTTTTTTTCTAATAGTTTATGTATTTCATTTTGTGCATAAAATTCCACAATGGGTGTTGTATTTCTGTATCGCGATGACGCGCATGTTCTGCGCGTGCGCATGTGGGTCGTCGCCACTAATCTCCGCACATCTACAACTCCCGAATATACGGCCGGCCGCCATATATTTCTATTTCTCTATATTTCTATTTAAATTAAATTGTTCGTTTAAAGTTTCTAAATGTCTTCGTCCAGTGTAAAATCGTTATCTTGGCGGCTCATTACGAGGCTCCGGGTACAGTTAGCAACAAAAGTGAACGAGATAAAAAAGGCCGTTAAACGTAGTAATGAAATAAAATGGAAGAACGAGTACTAGAGGAATTATAGCGCTAATGACACTAAAATAATAGTGTGAGAGCAGAATATTGTCAACTTTACAGATAAGTAGCAGTCGGGGCTCGTTGTAGTGGTTGTAAGCTCATCGCCGCGATAACACGCGCAGTTAGTTAAAGTTGTGGACTTTTGTAATGCTCTGGCCGTTCTTACTAATTAAGTTATCAAAGGTTACAACTGCAAGCGCCTGCGATACAGGCCATACAAATTCTCGAGCTGGTGACGATTCGGACACACACTGTTGCAGTGGGAAATTATAATTTAGGGTGGAAAAAAACCGTTATCAAAACTATTTTAGGCTAGATACGGCCACTTCGGATACTAAACTTCTTTATATTATCATTAACAGCATCAATAAATTTAGTGGTGTCCAAATCATCGGTAAAAATTTTGAGAAAAAATAAAGTGTCGGTTTGGACCCTGTGTCCGAAAATATTGTGTCTGAATCGTCAGTAACTCAAATCTCAATAGCCGCTTCGGACAATATTGACCATATTGTGTGGCTCTTATAGACATAATATGTTCATTCAACCTTTTTCTATCAATAACGTTCTATAATCCTCACAGAAAGCTCTCCAACAATCTAGGCTATTGATTTCCTGGCGATCAATGTCAGCTCTTAGAAAGTATCGCGCAGTGACGTCCAGTGTCGATAACAATTATCGCGTTGTCGATAATTGCCGCCATTAGTGCGTCAATCACTATCGATACAAGTGCATATAATTGTCAGTGAGCACATCGTATGGCGAGTTTTTGTGAGGATTTCCAAAGAATGGTAGTTAATAGAGAAATGAATTTACGACGGGTGTTAGTACTATATGACAATGTCAGAACTTATTGACAACTGAGTCATGAATTAGGGCCTAAGTCTTACTTAATTTATTAGGTAATGGAAAAAAATATACAAGGAAGATTTTGCTGACGCGCGCATGAATGTTGTAGCATACGCAGCGTTGGAAGACAGAGCATTGAAAAGCCACCCACGTAGACCGATGATCTGATGAGGGCCGAGAGAATGCACTGGACGCGAGTTGTTGAAGACTGCTTGGTCGACGTGGTGCCACTTGGAGGAGCCCTATTGTTCAGCCGTAAATGTTGTATGTCATTTAGAAATGTACCCAGAAAAATACATGCATTTAAAACTTAAAGGTACAAAGTCTTGCAACATTACCACAGCCACTATATAAAGGCGTGCACTCTACAAAATATTTGTACCAGCAGATCATTTAGGCGCTCCTTTAAAATTCATGCGTTCCTCCTTTGTCCCAACATCGCCATATTAGCACGGTATTGAATCCGCTCGCTTTGGCCGCCGTGACGTCACCGGCCCTGGCATTGTTGCCAGGATAGTGAGGTCGTTCACCATTGGCAAGTGATTGATTGGCCATACGTGCCATAGCCTGGCATAGCGTGTCACGTAGAGCTGTTCCCATTTGGCAACGTCGGATAAGGACATTCGGTTGTGGTGGCTGTCGCTTTCAATTGTTTTGAAATTTATTGACGCCTTGCGTAATGTAAGCATTATATTTCCATAGCGTACGAGTGTGGTAATCGTGTTTCCTGCAGGAAAATTTCCATTGCGACATGCCACGGACAAACAACAATGACACCAGTAATGTTCTTAATTCTTAGACTTTAGCCCTTCTACCTATATTTGTGAGGAAAAATTAACAAAGCAACAGAAAAATGTAGAAACAAAAAAAAAATAGACATGTCAAGCAGTCTATCTTCATCATCATGTCCTCAGGTAGGCCGTCAAGAGCACAAGACATCAAAAAAGAAAGAAGGAAGTACCATGATTGACACCGAACAAGTGAAATTGCTTGATTGCTAAATGAAATTATATTTACACAATCCTAATTTCCAACCGCACCCACAATTATCAGGTCCTAGACAATAGTAATGAAAGTGGACAACAAAAACGTATGGCGCAGTCCGTTGTGGCGTGACCAAGTTTTTGTTGAGCGATGCGCCAGCGCAGCACGGCACTTCTAAGTAATCAAATACGTCACTCGTAGTTGAAAACTTTAGGCCTTGTGCCTGGAGATTATAATTTCTTAAATACCGTTCAAATTATTTTTATTTTAAAATAATTAAAACATGTATGTACTTGGGACCTTCACAATGATGAGCCTTTGCGTTTGATATATCGTACGGTACAGTTAGCCAGTTTTTTTTTTTTTAAGTTTTTAGATTTGAAAAATTCTACGTCATTGTTCGAGTTACAGAACTTCAAATGTGTACTAATTTCAACTAAATTCATGACAGATGGTCAGAAAAACCCTCGAGTCATCCTACAATTGTTTCAATTTTTAATTTAGAAGTTCGGATCCCTAAAAAGGAGCAATGGTAAGTGAAGGACATAAAAGAAGAGGTGTTACCATAACCTCATCAAAACCGTCCAATCTGCAGCCACCACACTGCCCCACCAGACGAGAGGCTGTTAAAATGTAGCGTTCACTACAGCTCATACGTCGTCACTAGCTGCGCAAGCGTCTAAGCTCTTCATTAAGATAATTACACACACACATAGACACGACAGACTGTAATTAGTTTGGGTATACTTCAGCGCTTCTTGCGTACCTGCTTATTATCAACACTATTAGACATTTTCATGCAGCTCCCGGCAATACGCTTATTTTTTCAGAGAGTTAAATTTTAGGAGTACAACAAGTTAGTAGGTCAATTGTTTTCGACTTCACTTTGATATTAAGAAAGTTAACTATCTTATTAAAGTTTTCCTGAATTTGTATAAAATAACTCAACCGTACTATCCAGGTATGTTTAAGTTACTATTTAACTATTTTAGTCTTCCTTTTCTTGGAGTTAGTTGTTCAATTTATTTCTTTTATTTTCACAGTTTAATTATTAAAATTTCTTTAACTTACTACTATTTCTTTAACTTAACAACAGCTGCTTCTCACCGACAGTGCTCAATAGATCACAAAACAAATGAAGTGATACCTATTGCCTATTAAATAAAACGTAACTGCTTATTGTGGCATCGATCATCACACTCCGTGGCAGATTTCAACAAAACACAGCACGCAGACAGAAAGGCAGACTTTTTACACAATTCCCAGATCGTAAAAATGAAGTACAAACTACATTGGAAACTAATTCCAAAGAAATACAATCGATATGAAATCATGCGTTAAAACCAAGGAAGGCTGCAAAAAAGGAGTATGTGAGTACATGAGTACGTGGATGTAACCACGCAACTATATTTTTTCGTTGGCATATCCAGTTATCCTGGAATGGGTTTCACTGGTTCACCGCGCAGGCGACTCGCAACAATGTAGTACCAGCGCCTCCTCCTACCACTTGCGTGTGGAGTTTCGTTTGTGACGTATACACGAGTAAATTCTGACGCAGTTCTTATAACTTTTTTATCCATTTTAAAATAGACTTTTTACGCTGACTCGTATGTGAACTTATGTTGCAAAAAAAAACTTACTTAAAGAAATGGTTATAGAAAATCTAAATCAGTATGAGACTGCCACAAGTTTGGTTTCTCAAATTCAAATGTTACACAACCTCCGAGTATATCACACACAATTTATTTACCAAACCCAATCATTTGTAACTTTGATCTCTTTATTGAACTTTCTTTATAAAGTCAAGCTATTATCATACCTGGAACCATTTTAATAATGGGTTATAAAGTCTATAATAGCTTGCTAATGTGTCGTGTTAGAAACAACATCATCACGCCAAGATGTCGGATCGTCTCCGGTATAAATGGTGGTACAGGTGAGTCGTGACATGCCATTAGATATAATACAGTTAGCAAGAAATAGAATACATATAATTTAATTCAATTTATTAAAAAATATGCAGACTTTTGTGATAAAGCTGTTTAGAGCACACGATTGTATAACTTTTAAATTAATAATGGAGCAAATATTGTATTCAAGATGTCAACTGATTTTTATTAGCGTTGAGTTTTTAATCTTAATAATATGCATTATTGCTAATTGCCTCATAACCGCTTATTTATTTGATTTCATTAAAACTCAGGGCCGTTTCACTATTACACACGCGTACGGTTTCAATGTTTTACATCATAAGGATTTTTTATTTGTTTTTGGAAGCTTTAAAATTTAAGAAAAGTTTTTCGAAACTTTAAATAATCTGTTTATAAATTTGCTATTTATAAATTAAAAATCGTTCGATTAATCGTATCGCAAGCTATAAATAAGCTCTCAAACTACGAGGTCGCGGGTCAGGCCAGTCGGTGATATTAAATAGTTTTTTTGCGAAAGCTGGAGAGAGCTGCCGAAGTGTCAGAGTGCGGCTCATCGCTATCAATAACCGCTCGTTAATCTAGTATGTATGTTAATATGCGGCCGTACGACCAGATCAACGATTACAACCTAAGCCGTCGTCGATCTGCACAAATGCCTAAATTATAAGTTTGTTTAAGAAAGCTGAGCAAATAAATATTGAAGTTGAAATGTCTCTATTAAAAACTTTAAGTTTTTATTTAAGTCTGCGCGATGTTTTTGCGGAACAGACAGCATTAAAAAAAGTTGTTTTTAGAAAAAAGAAATAAAAAAAGGTTGTATTTTCATTTTGGGATTAGAGAAAAAAAATCTGTCCTACTGTAAGTAAAGCATCACCGCAGAACACTTCAGTGCTATTGACACCCAAGTTCCTCACTTTCAAAACAACTGCGATTAACTTAACAACTCCTTCCATTTGACTCACTCTTTCAGAGCTGGTCTCTTGACATTTTATGAACGCTTTGTGTCAGGACACCATTCTACCGAGACCTTCTTCCCTTCCCATTGTTAATGAAACTGCAGGTGTCAAGGACGGCTGCGTGCGTTGTTCAAGGGGTCTGGTTAAGTTGGCACATGTCTAAGGTGGGCACAATATGGCATGAGACAATAACAGCGATGAATATGCATGGTGGCATCGCGGCGTTGCAATTTGGCCGGAACACTGCTGTAATGACAATGTGACAAAAATAACATGTCTCGTGCGTTTGTACGCATGCGCAGGAAAAAACGCAGCAGTTATACTCGAAGGGGCAAAAAGAAAGAATATAATAAATGAATACTATGTTAGTAGTGTGTGTAAAGGGGGATGCGTGTAATTAATACAGGGTTTCTGAGACAGGTTCGCCAAAATATAAATATTCAGATGAGAAAAAACTTGTTATTTGTGCAGGTATGTGCTGCACAGGTGTTATCTTTTGATGGTAAATAAATTAACACATTTTTTTGATCATACATTTAGTAAAAATATTTTATAAGTCCTAACGTCACGGAGTAGTAATCAGATTGCCTTGTAATTTTAGTGAGCACAGGCAAACCAGTAGTGACTGATTAGCGTTGTATTATTTGCACTGGTGCGTGGTATTATTTAACTAGTGTTATTATTTGCAGTCCAGGTATAGGCTCACCCCTGCCTCTCCTTTAGAAAAAAGTTATAATACTAATTTATTTAGTTTTTTACTCTTTCATACATACGAATATGCACAGAGACACAGGTCTAACGGATAGAAATAAGAGGAAGACAGGAGAAGAATATAGGCAGGGCAAAGATCAGCTGTTAAAAGTGTATTTTATATTGGATTTTTTTTTAGCCGCAGCGTCGCTCCCTCCTAGTGCGTGCTCCCATCCACGCACATAGCAGCGCAGACGCAGCCGCCTAGCCGGTGACAATAGTACACGAGCGGCTGACATAACGCTGCGTGTGTATGACTAATCACCCGACCACTGTACACGCTGGTGCGTGGCCTCTACACACTGGCCCATGTAGCTGTCGACCTGGCCTGTGGGTGGGATGTAGGCAGTACATCGGGAGGCGGCGAGCTGGCAAGATACTTTATGCTTAAGGTATTGGAGACTCGATGTTGAGATCTGTAATGTCGTTAGACGAGAAATGTTTCATTTTTTAAAAAATGGCACCTAATGTTAATGAAATATGAGTCTGTAAAGTAAGGAGCAGAAGCAACCTTTGGCTTCCTGCTTTAGTATTTTAGGTGCGTATTCCACCAAATCAATCATCCTTAGCCCAGACTACTAAATACTTTCGATACTGAGTAAAACATTATTTAGCAAAATTTTTACACTCTCCATTTTTTTCATTAGTTTTAACTGTGTAGATGTGTCCAGTATTTCCTAACTGACCACCCTCCGACTAAACACCGAAAACAAACTCAGACTTTTTTCAGGGATTCAGGGCTTGGCCGCTCAGATCCATTTTCTTGCAAGCAAAGATAAATAGATTTTTATTCCACAACTATCACACAACGCCGCCTAGTCCCAAGCTAAGCAGAGCTTGTGTTATGGGTACTAGACAACTGATAAACATATTTACTTTACTTACTTTTGTAGATAGATTTGCTCTTTATTGTTCACCACACCTTGGAATCTTTAGGAAATAGTGAATAGGTTACTTCGAGGTCCACATCGTCTCTTTCCAGCAGGTGATAGCGGTCAAACGCGAACCTGACAACAATAAAAAAAAGAATTACAGTTGAATATTAAAATTAATACGGTGTAACAAAGGGCGGTATCATCGCTATATAAGAGTGGCTAAGAGCAATTTTTTTACCGACTTCTGAAAAAGGAAGAGGTTCTTAATTCGTATGTTTGTATTTTTTTTTAATGTCTGTTCGCGCTTAACTTCGTTGCTTGCCAAACGCTTTGAAAATTTTTTTTTTGTTGGAAAGGGTATACTTTCCAAATGGTCCCATAGTCACCAAGTTGGGATCTGATGATAGAATCTTGGCGAAATTGAGATAACTTCTCAAATTCAATAATTTATTTTTAGTGAAGTCGGTTTTTTTTTTTTTTTTAAAAAAAGGTTTTATTTATTTTGATCGTCATTTATCACTGACAACCTTTAGACAGATTTCATATTGAATTATTTAAAAAATAATAACATAAGTATAATAGCCTTAATCAACCGTGAATTTTTAATAAATGGCACTCGTAAAAGCTCTTGTGTTATTACTTAATTAGTTACAAAGTAAGCTGATTAATTTCCACGCGCTCGGCTACTTGTCCACGTTAATGCTATCTCAGGTAATTGACGTAAACGCTTCCGCCTATTACGAGGAAAAAACTTTATTAAAAACAAATAATTGCACTAAACGGCTGAGTAAGATCGTGCGTATTTTTTCTTCTTATTAAATTTGCTTAAATATTATTATAATTACTGTTATATAAAAACAATAAATAAAATAGTTGATATACACCTGCAGAAATATAAAAGTAACAATAACATGGGAAAATGTTAATATTTTTTTTAATGTTGCGTTTCATTTTAACAACAATATTTTACAAAAATGTTAAGCTGTTAAATTGGCATTTATTATTCTTTGAACGTTCCAATATTTATTTATTTATTATATTCTTTATATCAATTCATTTTTTTCTTTCAATATCAATTAAAACGGCCAACAAAAAATAGTTAAAGTATCCAATAAAACCAATACTTAAAGAAATAATTAAAATACTATCTTATATAAAATAATATAAATAGATCTTAATATAGATCTTTAAGAAAAATCATACTAGTAGCGTCATCTAGCGGCGCCTGAGAGACACACGGCGACATCTGCCCCGTTACGTTACGTTACAAGGCAAAAATAACAAAAAGCAGCGCATTCAGTTAATCATCGATTGTCAATAGCAGGGCGGACGGAAACGATGCCTGCTTTGCAATGCAAATCACTTCGAATTCCTTCAATGTCACAAATAAGTAGTCGATAGTCTGTAACCCCTGCGTCGGGGTTACAAGTTATTAACATATAAATAACAAGCGGTTCTCAACTATTGATGCCACTAAATGCGACTTTATTTATGGGTTACATATTTGCATACTACGGGTTACGGGTTTCAGTTGAATTGTCTGGATAATGCGCACCTGGTAAAGGTGTGACGATGCGTTTTTCTAACGATTAATTAAAATTTGCGATTTATGTATGGCTGTCGCGAGCACATACCTCCGCAGTACATACAAAGTCGCTCGTGTCAGTTTTTCCAGGCGACAGGAGGGCTGTTAATCAACTTGCCACAGCAATTACAGCAATTATCTTTGCATAAAAGACGTAATAGTCAATACTTTAGCAAATTTATTAATAATTACACGGATGAAATTGTTACTATTTTTTAATCTATTTGCTATCAAAGAACTTGTATTACATCAATATTTTGTTAACATACAAACAAATAAATTAATAATTCCTGCCAACAAGTTGTTACATATTTTACCATTTATTTGCTCCGAACAGACTAATGGCCTAAGTCTAAAAATATTAAAACAGGTCCTCCGGTTATATCTATATTAGATTCTGAGTTTCTGCGGATTTCCAAAAGAATTATTGAATAAATAAACTGAACTACGGTTTACATATTTTAGAAACTAATAATATAGTTCGGTGTAGGCAGCTGTCGCTAATCGATATCCAATAAACAATATATCACAGTATTTACATGTGCAACACCTTTGCCATTCTCATGCTAATCAGTCGAGTTTGGACAAAAACACATTGATTGGTATCAATGAGCGTCAATTTGAATAATTTCAAAATAAATCATCGCTGGCGCAATCATGCTAATTTTACTATCAAACATTTGGGATGATATTATGAATTGATTTAAATAGTTGGAAGCTCGGAGAAGTTTTACTGCGCTACGGAAGGTAATGGTCGGAATAAATGTTTAGTGTTGTTAGTCTTTATCTGTTTTATAGGCTAATATGAATCGAATTGTTTGTTATCTTGATTTATTGCCAGATTAAAAATAAGATAATTTAATTCATCCAAATAAAACGGAATACATTATCTTTATTCATAAAATAGAACTATTTTTTTCAAACTAAAGGTACATTAACTATCGTTTAACATGCCGTTAGTTTTTGTCACACACTAAATAACACCGAGTTCATTATCTGTAATCAACATTCCTAATTTTCATTGACAAAAAATAGTACTGTTAGGAACTTTGTAAACACAAATAGTTCAACACGGAATTATCTGACAGCCATCAAATTGGAAAATAACAAAACTGTCAACGTAACGTGAAATTAGGGAATTTTATGAAAGCCGTCGGCCGGCGGCATCCGTGTACAAATTGCTACTTAAAACGATAAAAATCGATGTTGATACTCGCTGTTCGCCCACTGTTCGTTACAAAAACAATGGCAGCGCGACCTGCGACACACAAACAATAAATTCGCTAAATAATAGTTATCGAAAAATAAGTCCAAAACATTATCGTCATCCGGAAAGCATAAAAATATTTCAAATCGCCAAGACAATAGACTGGAGACAATGGACTCCGGCGCAAAAAGGGACCAACTTATTTTTTTTCAAAAAAAAGTGTGGTTTTTTGCAAAAGCGTTCCTTCGACAACAATCAGTGCACCGCCCTTCAGTAGCTTTTTTTAATAACGGGCCCGAGGTTTGTTTATTTTGTCGGCTAATGTCATTGGTAATAAAAAATAGGACAGCCCGTAAAAATAAGGGAAAATAATTATTTACTAAAACTTTTAACGGTGTGTCCAATAAAACTGAACTAAACTTGACTGAGTTCACATTTAGTTTAATTTCACAGCGTAAGGCAATTTTGATAATAAGTATGTACAGCACTACCTTTAATTGAATGTTGTCAAACCAGATATCAATCTTTATCGCTACAGAAGTCAATTTCCGTATCCAATCACATACAACAAAACCTATCTACTTCCAACAAACTGATTAGCATACAAAAAACGTTTCCATGATAACATAAAGACGATGCACTAACCGCGACCCTCACGTTCGAGGCAAAGGTGGCAACACTAAATAACGGCCCAAACAACCGTTTCCGAAAACCGTAAAGGAAGTAATTACATATTCTAATCCAAATCCAGGGTCCCGCTTCATATGTCACTCCTTACACAATAAAAAAGGTAACACACATTCGACCTCCTTCTAACGGTAGACTCTTTCTTCACCGGTCCTGGGAAAAAAAAACCATCAAGAACCGCATTTCTAAACAGACGAGCATAGGAAAAAAATTGCATACTTACTTATAATCTTAAAAAATAACGAGATGAATACTATCAAAACTAAATCTAGTGTCCATGGCATAAGATATTCTTTTCAAAAGCAGCCCCTCGTGTGTAACATTAAAATTTATGCGCGCATTTGCATAATGTGCATAGCCCCTAAATTTTATTCAATAAAAAAATAGGATGGGTAGAAACTTTTTTGCATAAATTCTTACAAAAGAAACGGGTTAAACCATTCAGGAAGTGAAATGTCGTAGATCCGCTAGCTGGAGGTTCAAAAATTAAAGTCAAACGTGCAACCTATAAGAATAAACTTTAGATCGTTCGCATAAAAAGGAAAATAGCAAATCTATTAAATTGGCGTTACACCGTTTTGCTCACGGCCCCCTTTCGCGATGCACAATAGACCAAAATGTACCTGACTATAATTTATGCGAGAATATTAAGAGAAATGTACCTGCCCTTTTTGAATATTAAGTGCAACCTAACCCCTGACATTACTGAATAGGGTTAAGATACTGTTTGAAAAGGAATAGTACAAAAAAAATGCAAATAAACTGTCCCCACAACTACGCGAGGGTTACAGGTATGCGAACGCATAGAAAAAAAATTGCAAGCGCACAGCGCGCGCATAAAGTTCCGCATTGATTGTTGCACAAGGGGTTCCGCGCTATTGTGGTACTTGATGGATCCCAGCACTTGTCACCTTGGCGTATAATTTGGGTGTGCACGGTTCTTTTCTTATGCATATTCGGTAGGGAGCGTCTCATAGATAGTTCGTTTTTTAATAGTGTTTTTTTATTATGCTCTGTATGCAAAGATTTATTATGGAGCCGCGGGATGTGCGTGAGAATGCTAGGAGATAATCGAATTTGCCTATAGACGCATCCACCCTAGGCAACCCTTTGGTTCGATTCAATCGTGTTCATGGGAAATATGTGAATATTCAAACAAGATGTCATCTCCTTGAATATCGATTGCCGTTGAGATCCTTTTATAGTGCCTGGGAATTGATACATTGAATAGGAAGACCCTGTAGGGTTTTTGCATAATCTATCGGCGGCCGTGGCGCTGGGATGCTTTGTTTGTTCATAACGGCTTCTTGATAAAGGGTTCTTAAAGTGAACGTTAAAAAACGAGGCCGTTACAATTTTTTCCGCCGAGCTTCGGACTACTGTCCACGTTTTGTCTAAAGTAACCGTTGCTGTCTTTTATGAGTTTTTTTTATTTTTTTATGAAGTCAGATAGCTGTTTTATTTGTACTACGCGTATGACTTTATTGTTCTATAAACGAGAATTACGAGTGAATAATAAAGAAATAACATTCAAATTAAGTGTGTATTTTTATCCAAGCTAAAATGTTTTAGTACAGAGTTCCTAACATAAATTGTTTATGATAATTTTAATTTTTACTGTCAATAAAGTTGTGGTTATAATTTAATATTTATTTTAACAAAATGCAATAAAATAAAATTGTTAATAAAACGTCTGTCTTTTGGAAAAAGGAATGTACAGTTATAGAAGACATAGCTTTGCCTATGCAAACATGCCAAAATGTTAACCCTTTTTTGTGAATAGCGTTTTTTCGGAAAAGCATTTTGCTCTAGTTTTTGTTTGTACCAAAACAAATAGTGTAATGGATGCCGATATTGTCGGCGCGGAGGGACTGACGCAACACGCAGACCCCCGCCTGCCGGACTGACGGACAAAGGGGAAGAGTTGGCAAAAAGTCGTGTCGTAAAGTTTAATTGCTATAAAGTGTTGCGGTTTATACAGGATGTTACTAGTTACACGCCGCTATTTTGTGAGCCCAATACAACTCTAATAACTTGTTCTGAGAATAATTTTACAAATAGCACACAGGTTTAATTATCAGTTGCGTATTATTTATAATAATTATTATTATTTACAATCAAAAATACAAAAGGCCTTTATTAATTTACTCCAGTACAGAAATATTATAAATAGGATATAGTGATTAGTAGATATTAATATCACAATTAAAAGAATTTAAAACATAGGTATGAAGAAAAAACTGTGTACCGTTAATTTCAGATTAACTTCCAAATTCTTCAATGAGAGAGATAACAAATTAAACTTAAACCCAACACTTCATTACAGCTGTCACAGTTATACACTCAACGACCTCATTATACCTAATTGGGTTTGTTAGTTTTACATAATATGAGCGTTAACATAAGTATGGCAGAATAATTCAATAATTGTGACCAATCGAAATATGTACAGTAACGAACTGTTTAATTATTTTAATATAAATCGTGTTTAATATTATGTGGCGTATTGGTGCAAAGTTAAAAATGCTCCTCAAACAGCTCAAGCAGGTGATAATTTATTCGTCCACTTGTGACGAATTAACCTGCTGATGATTGTAATAATTTATAAATTATAATAGTCTTTCACACTTTATAATATAAAGGGAGGCATACTTTTGATTTATTTGAATTTATTTTAATAATAAACACTCGTCTTTCTTTCTGCGTCCTTGAACTCAAATATGCCAAAAATACATCATACTGTTATGTGTCACTAATTTCTACATTTTTTTTTCTCAGTTGCAACCTTTCACGAAAGCTCATAAAGAAATCGTCAGCAAACAGTAACGTGTCCGTGTTTTGTGTTTTTGCTCCAATAAACGTACACTTTCGTCACAGCTACCATTGAAGGGTTAAGTTATGCAAATTGCCCGACAAATTGGCCCGGAGCCGATTGCCCGAGCCTACCTATTATAACTCCGTACTTTCCAAAATAAGCTTTTTTATTTGTCAAAAGTTTTGTTGTTAATTCAAACAAATGGTTCCAGGAAATTATTTTTGGTTCGGTGTTATTATTAGCATTTAAATCTTGAAGTTATTTTCTAAATAAATATAAAGGATCTCACTGTTCCTTTATATTTTTAGAATTACACGTTGGCTTTGAAGGGCACAAGGCTTGTGCCCTGTAGTAAGTACCTATGTACTTATGTTTGCAGTAATTAAACTTATCAAGCACCTTATTTTACTTTTTATAATTTATACTAATTAAACAATTTTATTACTTAAGCAACTTTAGTAAAAGTATCTAATAGTTCATAAAAATAATATCTATATTAAATTCGCTAGAAATATCTATGAATTTACACACACTATTAAGTATAGCAAGTCGTTACGGCCGCGTCCCGCCTCGTCACAACTCCTCACGTCACGGCGCGACACGACACCACGTGATGTGAACGAGATAATCCCGTCGAGACATAACCTGCCTACTTTATACCGTATACATGTCAAATTTTAATTGAATCTCGCGTTAAATATGTTCTTAACGCGAAGCCAGGTTACCTCAGCTGAGGCACCGGAGATATTCCACAAGTTAATTTTTGTACCCATATTGATCTCGAGTTCGAGAGTATCGATCGAACAGCTAATCTGTGAACGTATCGTGAGAATCGATTAAAGGTAATGGTTTACTTAATTTTTTGGATAAATCGATATTTTATTAGATGAGGATCTTTGATGTTAGGTATGGATGGACGAATTGCGGTCAAACGGGTAATCTTGGATTAAAAAGAAAAAAAATAGATGAATGATATTGAGAAGTCAAAAACGGAAGGAAAATTTGAAGTAAAGCGAAGCAAGAAACTGATAGTCTAGTTTTTTAGTGTTAGTGGACTATTTAAAAAGTTCATCATCATCATTTCAGCCGAAAGATGTCCACTTTTGGAGATAGGGCTCCCTAAGTGTCGCCACAATAAACGGTCCTGTGCGTTTCGCATGGACATCGGATTCCCGCAACCCTTACAAAGTCTTCAGTCCATCTTGCAGGAGGCCTTGTACTGCATTTTTGTACTTTGTAAAAAAGTTGGCTGGTTTAAAAACTTAATTATTACACATTTAATTAATAGAATGCTTATATGTCTATTGTTTGTCTACTAATTTAATACCCGTCTCTGGGATTTTTTTTATTTATTTAATTCATGAATCCCCAAGCGACCACCGGTGGCCGCGCATTTATTGTCTTACTATTGTGTCTCTAATTGACGGTATCTGAAGGGTTAAACTAGAAAGAACATGAAAAATAAAAAATTTAACTAATTAAAACTAAATGTTACTTACTAAATGTCACTTCGTGCGTTGAATGATATCTGGTCTTAGATCGTCGTTCAATCTTCTTTCTTTTGGTCCTACACCATGTAGCGACTATTCTGAATAAATTCTGCATGCACAAAAATAATCCTTCTCTAATATGCATGACTTTAACTGGTTACCCAAAGGAATCAACTTGTGTTAACGAGTTAGTGTTTAGGTTAGTCGATTTGACGTTTTGTCCGGTCGGTCATCCCACCGTCCAAGTGGCCATTTGATCATTTGCCTTTTGAACTATCTACGCGCACCTACAACATAATCAAATAACATCGCGTCCATTAAAAAAAAAATTATAAATATTTGCACACTAGAATTTGCCCGCGGCTTCGCCCGCATGCGTAAAATATTAGCGTATAGCAGTAGGCATAAAGCAGCTTTCTATCAGTGAAAACATTTTAGCAATCGGACCAGTGGGTACCTATAATTTCAGAGATTACCTCCTATAAACCAAAAAAAAAAACAAACTTCAACTCTTTACAATATTAGTGTACTTACATAATAATCTAAGGATGTGCATCTTCGAAGCGCAGTGGTCACGTTGGATGAGCTATTGACTGTTGCGCTGCGTGTCGCGTGTTCGAATCCCGGGACAAATATTTGTAAGGCTTACAAACCGGGTCTTGTTCTGTGTAAGTGATTTTACATATTTGTGAATGTACCCACATCCTCATGATACAGAAGTTACCTATTCCTAGTGCGGCAAAAATCCTAGCTATTTTTTCTGTAAAACGTACAAAAATTGAAGAAACAAAAGCATTTATTTGTTCACTACTTTCAAATACTTAAAGGGTGAACTCATAATCTGTAGGAGCAGATAGTTGTTTTGTTAACAATAAACTTAAACAGCGGTTCAAGATGCACAATCATCTTTATAGACAAAAATATCGTGTATTCACCACGAAACAATGACTATATCAGTGACATGCCGTACAATGGACTCTTTTGTCACACGAGAGGGCGGTCTATTTTCATACCGACTGACTTCATACTGAGTTCTACAGGTAAGGCGAACTTTGGTTAACTGCTCAGGGCCAATTTAAAATTACGGTTTGCAAAACGTTTTACTAATTCTCGTGATACAATCACTATTAAAAGTTAATAGCCTGTATCAAGTTAACACAGAACAACTAAAAACTGGGATCGATAATGAAATCGAAGAGATTTAGAAATCTTATTCTACCTTTTAAAGGTAACAATAGAATTTAATTATCTGACACACACTGTCATTGCCACAATATTTTTTTTTCGAGTTCAACAATTTCTTGTCGGAATCCCCGAGTAGTTACCAATTACAATTACAAGCCAATTTATTTATTATTAAAAATAAAGGTTGCTTCAAAAAAGGAACCATTATTAATTACTTATCGAACAAAATTGTTATTTAGAGAACATGTATCCTCCGGAGCGGAGCGAAAAAAACGCGCCAAATGACCGTGAACGCTTCGTATCAAGGGATCGATACATATAATCGATACTTATAAATCGAGACTGTTATGAGACGATAAAATCGGCCGCACCGCCGCCGGCTACTGGGCGTCGCGCGGCCACTCGCTCCGCCTAAGCGACGATTACTCTCCGCTCGTCTTATTTTGTTGCTGGCCACTCGATGCGAGATTATCGATAAAATAATTAAATGGTTACTCTCGAAATCGATTCCCGAGTGTTGTTATCGAGACTCGTGTTATTTGTTTCGTTTTTCTTGTTGCGAAATAGTCGCCTCGATCAACTGGGAAAGTTTTTGGTTTCACAGCTACGAACTTTTACTACGAACTACTAAGTATTCACAATCTGATTGGGAATGTTAACTTTTTAATCGGATTACTAAGTTTATGTCATGCCATTGAACTTTATTTACACTTTACAGCCACTTGTTAATAGTACGTCTCCGTGTACGCATTCATTAAAATAAATGAAATTTGCTCGTAAACATAAGATCTCAAGATGTTATAAGAATCCAATCGGTAAAGGAGACTTATACTTTAATAACTCAGAAAGAAATGACGTTTTACTGCTTGTTACTGTTTGATAAATGAAGCTTTAAAACATAGTGTATGTATAATTATATACGTCATCGATAAGTACAGTATACGTTAATACACATATCATTTCGTTGCTACTGAGAGTCGAGCCCAAATAAAATAATGTGACAATGCATTTTGCTTTTCATCGCAGGTTTTCCTTTGCTCTTTCGAATGTGTTTCGAATAAGTGCGGCATTGTACAGCGGTATTCCCAAAGTGGGATGGTGGCTTGTGCGTGCCGGCCGGTCGTTCCCTCAGCAGCTCGACATCTTAATTGTCGGCCGGTGATAACTCGACTCACTGATTTATAATGCCTCCTAAACGTATTAGTGCCTTTGTCGGCTCTCACACTTATCGAGCGACTTAGTAGCGGCTTCCGCTGCCTCCGACACTTTTTATCCCTTTTATATTAAAACTGAACAATAAAACAAACCACTGTCACAAACAAACGCCACAGAACTTTATAAAGAGCCTCCAAAGTGGAAATATCCTTCGAGGAAAAACGAGCACAATCAAAATGCTTTGCTAAAATGTTGGAAACTGCACCTACTAAAAGATAAACATCGACTTTGCTACGCAAATGAGAACAAATATCAAATAGGAACTTATAATAAAAAGACTGTTAAGCGCAGCTCCAAGTGAAACTAAAAGATTTTTACAGTTCTGTTTATTTAGCATAAGTTTGCGGATCTTTTTATGGCCGAATAAACTCACGCCGACACCTTTTTACAGCGTCGTTTGTTTCGCTAAACACACGATCATTTACATATTATTATCTGAAGACATAAAAATCGGACATTTGTTGTCAACGGTGTCACCGAGGTATCAGCGTCGTGACTGCGGCGCAACAAAAAGTCGCGGCGGCGGAAAAAAGGTTGATTTAGAAAAGAGCGTGTGAGACATGCGTGTGATGAATTGACATGTTCCCGGGGCCATTAGGGCCGAGATAAGGAGGCATTTAACTCAATCCGCGGCGTACGCGCACCTCGCCCTCCCCCTGCCGCGACCCTCGCCTCGCGCCCGCCACCCGATCAGCTGTATGCACAGGGTGATGCCAAGTTCCTAATGCTGTTCCTCAGACGGTAATGCTGCTATCATTTGACTGACCTGTTGGTCAAGTGGTTAGTGGCCCTGACTGCTATGCCGGAGGTCGTGGGTTTGATTCACCCAGGACAAATGTTTATGTGATGAGCATAATCATTTTGTTCTGTGTCTGGGTGTAATTTATCTAATTGTATGTATTTAGAAATATATAAGTATGTTTATCATTGGTCTAGTACCCCTAACACAAGCTCTGCTTAGCTTGGGACTAGACGGCGTTGTGTGATAGTTGTGGAATATTATTATTATGTTATTATTTAATATTCCAGCCTTGACCTCTGAGAGTACATACATAGCTTTCTTTACAGGTTACTACACTGAACAGAAAATAATGATCGATTTTGTAGAGGCGCAGAGTTTTCACCAAATGATGATCTCCAAGAATATTCCAATAGGAGCGTCGTATTCGTCACATTTTCATGAACCAATACTTTACGATCGTAAACATGACTTGGCAGCATCCTGCAGCTCTCTGCGGAAAAGCTTCATTCATAAAGACGGATGAGACTTCTTTTTTTTTGTGCTAAATTATCGTAAAATAAAAACGGCACTGCTTAAAATGTTGCAAACTTGCTACGATTCATGAAAACATTCAATTATTTATCGATCACAAAAATCCCTCATAAATTGTAAAGCAATCCGCGCACCCTGTGCATACGAAGTGGTATTGGTTCGATAGGCGGTGTTTATGTGAGTGGCCCTGCGAGTCGCCCGGTAGCCTGGTAGCCTGGCCGCCTGGCCGCCCGGCCGCCCGGCCGCCTGCTCGGTAGCCCCTTAATGAGTGCCGGCTTCCGTCAATAAAATAATTTCGATGGCTAGAGCCGTGAAATTTCCATCGCCCACCAATCACCTCGGGGAAGCGATATATTGTCCAGATACTTATCTAATTAGAACTTAACGTTACGCTCTGCTTTGCTTTCCATTTGTTTAAAAGTACGGGTATTAAAATTCTTGAGAAGAGAAATTTGGTGCTGTATAGAGTTAAAAAATATAGTCGTTTATATTTTGATACAGTATCAGTTTTAGTTTTATTCTGTATTCAGTTATTAAGATCAACTTGGATCATCATTATCAACGGATTAGTAATAAACGATTTTAATTACATATCTAGACGTATTCAAAAATAAACCGTCTACAATATTACAAACTTACCATTACTCTATATCATTGTCAACAATCCAGTACTTCCTTTAGAGGCCGCCATACATTGGGATTGTTCGATAGCTGCTTATAATACGTTCCCATACAGTCAGTGCGTGATATCGCTATCTGCAGATAAGCGGCGAGCGGCCCACGACCGGCGACTTATGTTCACAGGGCCTAATTAACCTCTTCATTAGCACCGACGCTAACACTGAAAACTAAGTGCTGTACTAGCCACTAGCCACGAGATTTATAGAGTATTTTATGATCCAGTGATTAGGAAGCGTGAATTTTATGTTGCGGGGAAGATTTGTTGGTATCATTGATGGATGAGCACGCGATGGCTTATAAGAAAGATTGGCTGATAGTGAAGCTTGAAATCTTGGTTAGATAACGATAAAAGTAATTAATTAAAAACACATAAGAAGCTAACTAAAGTTTCACCAGAGATGGTAAAATTGTCGACGAGAATTATAAAACATTGATTCATAAAAATGCAGCAGAGGTATTTTAATCTAAAAACTAGCTTCTACGAGTGACTTCGCTACGTGAATGTAGGTTTCTTAATAAAAAATTTGAACCTTCCTTCCTTTAGAGGTTAAAGTTTAGAAAATCATAAAAGGAATTAAAAAAACATACCATGTGCCAAATTTTACTCTTAATCCCAGTAATAGTTGAATCCTAAACTAGAGAATTTGAGTCATCCAAAACTAAAAGAAAGTAGGCAAGCAACACAGCCAATCATCCGAAATCTGATACAAAAACTGTTAACAGCTACCATAAAAGTATTGATCGAAATTGATTCAGCTCAAACAAAAGAGCCCAATAAATATAATGACAGAACTACCGAATGAGAATATCAAAGTCCGGTAGCTTAATTTATTCCGTGTCGTATGTAACTTGAGGATGGAGCGGCAAATAAAAAACGTATGAATACACTTATCTCAGGCTTAGAGGACCTCGGCTGATGAATTTTAATGGAAGAAAGCTGTGTTCTGCGATATGGGGGATTTGGGTTCGTGGTGTGGAATCTGGGAGATTAGAAGTCCATAAAGACATGAAATAAAAAGAGTGTATTTAGAGTTTTACAATTTAAATTACAAACTATCATGATCGCTGATTTTAGAAAAATGTTGCTGCTTCTTGTCCCTACTATCCCTACTAATATTATAAATGCGAAAGTAACTCTGCCTGTTTGTCTGTTACGCTTTCACGCAAAAACTACTGAACGGATTTAGATCAAATTTGGTAGGTGCTGAGTTGGTCCACTGCTGAGCACGGGTCTCTGCCCGCGCGATATAAACTGTAGTCCACGCGGGCGAAGCCGCGGGCGGAAAGCTAGTTTCAATATAAAAGGTCTTAGAGATCTTTCAGACATTGATGATTTGGAGCACTCTTCTGAATCATTATGCGCAGTCTCAAAATCGAAGTGCTATTTTTATTTTTCTTTTAAATTACGACTCAAAGTATACTTTTCAAAAAATATATAGTTAGATTAAACATGCTGAGACAGAAGTTTTTATACTTCAATAGTCATGATCTAGGTCTAACTAGAATGTCCATTGTCTCATTTAAAATCTCATTGAAACCAAATCTTCGTGCACCTTCCGGCCTGCAGAACCCAGGCTACACTTAAAGTGTTGAACTACAAAATTTTTAATCGCCTTCTTCGGATCAATCGCTGGGCAAGATTTATGTGGTCAATTACACGCGCCCGCGCCACCGAGCGACCGCTAATAAAATAGCCGGCGTTTGTGTGGAAGCCAACCAGCCAATGATTCCTGATTTTGTGTAATTATTATGTTGATAAGTTGTTATGAAGTTTGGTCAAATAGACGTGTACATGAGTGCCGTCAAAACCTTTCTATCGTTATGGCAATTATCGTTAATAATTTTTTGAGACAATCACTTTTTTCACTAACATAATTCTAGAGTTTATAAATTACCCACAGAGTTTCCAAGAAACCTTCCAATTGGAATCAAAGTACCTATGTCGGTAATAATTGCTCTTCTAAGCAAATTTATTGCCCAATCACCCCTTCTAGCACCGTCTGTAACCGTCTCATTACCCTCCTCCGTTTCCCACAACCTGAAGTTTACCAACGCAGAACCTTTTTACAGCACTGTTAATGACGGCAAGTGTCCGGCTGTCCCGCTGTCCGGCAGCCTGTCCGGCCGTTTACGACGCCATCATTCAAGTCACTCGTCATAATACGTGTGAGAATTAATTATGGACGTGTTAGATTCCCACTTTATTGGACCGAGTGTGGATTCCAATAGGAATTAACGGTCGGTTCCCAGAGGCCAGAGGTCGTGACTCTGATACTCAGATATTTTATACTTATTTAGGTGTTAGTTTCTTTGGTCTTTTTGATTAGTGGCTGAGCTTGGAAGAGGTGGCTTCTCGGAATATGTGGATGATAAGTGTAACATAGGATTAAAGATCAGAGTTGCTTGGGAAGATTCCTTTATTGGTACAATATACCTAACAGCTGTGGTTGCTATGATTGAGATTGGATAATGAAAGTGAGTGAGTCACACAGTTTTAACACAATTTTTTGTTATAGGTATAAACAAGCGCTCAACTGCAATTTCACCTGGATGCAAAGCTAATAAGACATTTTGCTCATATTTAATTTCTAATAAGATTATGGTTTACCTTAAATACTGGTTCCAATATATATATAGATGACTTGACTATCATAATTATTCTGTTGTTTTGCTTACAAGCGACAATTCTCAGCACTAGCAATTGGCGACACGTTACACAAACGTGGTTTGACGTCGTTGGCACCAGGGCCACAGGACCAGGCGGCGCGTGAGCATCGCTAGCCAGTTAGTTGGTCACTGCTATCAGTTGACAACTTGCGACTACGACAACGGTATAAGCAGCTGATACATTGTAGTTTTATTGCTAAGCATGAGATAATAATTACGATAGCAAAATGCATTTTCAGAATTAGTGAGTAGCTGAATTCTTAGACAGTGTTTGTAATAAAGTTGTTAAAGTTGGTATGTGAGAAAATATTTTTGTTATTTTATTGCACTTTATTTTTGATATCACGATAGCAACATTATTCCCTAACGACGTCTCGATGCAAGAGTCCATTTACACTCAAGTAAGTACTCTATGTTTATACTGTAGTTGGTATAAGAGAGGTTTTCTACCCTACTGGCATACATTCCAAGCAGCTCCTACCAGAAAAAATATAATGGCAGCACAACATAAGAAGGACTAAGTGAGTGAAGCGATAACAGTAACTCCAACACAAACTTCTTATTAATAAAAAACAAGATCCAGCTCGCATAATGTCCAGCAAATAGCTCGGTTATCAGCGAGATCGTCTCCCGCGGCGCCTGCGCAGGCCGCTTGCTAATTACCCGCGAACTCACCCGAATGAACGTATAGAGACGTTCGGCTAAGTCTGCTCGTGACCCAACGATCAACGAGCGATACCGTACGCTCTTAGATTTTAGATGCACGATTTTATTTTACCAGTATTTGGGGCTTGTTGGGATGTGAGATCAAGTGCAGTAAAGAATGAAATACTAACCGGGGCTCTATAAAGCTGATTAGATTGCAGAAGAGGGAAGGGCCCTCTAATTCTATTCTAGTTCTTTATTAAGCATAAAGTTTGGGCGTTAGAAGTCCTCCCACAAGATGGACCGATGACCTGGTGAGGGTTGCGGGAATCTGATAGATGCAAGACGCCGTCGACCCGTCGTTAAGGCTACACTTGGGGGATGGGTCTGTCCAACAGAGGATGCCTTTCGGTTGAAAAGATGATGATGACGATGGGATGTTCGCTCCTGTGTCCTGGAGCTAACATCCTATCATCATCATAAGAATTTCTTCAAATCCTTTGTTTTAAGTTTTAGAGTGATTCTGGGACGGGAATGTAAAAATCCAACCGACAGACGGACCACAAATAGATTGAATCTCAGTTGACAGCCAGTTAAAACACTGCAAGCTCAGGCAGTAAGGTATCCAGTTTATTTGTTTACAATCTTTCAGTGGCGATTAGCGACCGATGCCGGTGTGCGGTGTAGTGAAATACTGCGCGTTGATTGCGCTTATTATCGTGACCATTACCGCTTGTGAGCTGTTCATTATGGGTTATTGTTCAAGAGTTATGTCGTTGGGATATGTAGTACCCAACGACATAACGAGATAGCAAGTTTAAACAGAAATTTCTTCAACCAGTAGATTAGTCAACTGAAAAAACCATTCAATCTAAAAATTACAGATGGACTGCCTAATTGGCCGCCTATTCGTCTGGTTGGTTTATCTTAGAAAACTATTTGTTTGGCGAAATACTTCTTCTGGGCTGAGACAAGAATCTTAAGAATCTTAATTTCACATCAGTCAACTAGGTAGACTTTTCTCAAGTAATGGTTGGAGAAGTAATAGACTACCTGGGACTTGTCCTCGACAGCCGGTGGAACTTCAAGATTCATTTCTGACATCTAACTGTAGTAGGTCAAGGCTGTTTTTAAGCGGCTCTTGCACAATTTAAGGGGTCTAGACGCCTCTTAGAGAAGGGTCTACGTGGGGGACATGTGATCCATGGACCTATGCGGGGTGTCGGTGTAAGCGCGGTCGCTGCGGAAATCGTTCAGTTCAGGTTGAGGCCATGGTCTGAAGCTAGAGGGAGTGAGAAGTGGTCACTTCCTGCCGTTAAGCAGTAAGTAGCTTGCCATCCAGCCATCCGATAAAGTCCAATCCCGAATCTATGGGGCGTGGGGTTCCGCGCGCGCTTCCAAGATTTGAAAAAGCAACTGTAGCTCTTGAACGCAAAGGGAAACTATAAGACACAGGCGGGTTTTAGTCAATAAAAGTCTGACACGCACTCACGTTCCACCCTGGAGCAGGCGAGGGAATTTGACGTTTTTCAACTAAGAAAACTATATCGATCGCTTGGGTACCGAAAATAATCTTAAATAACACAACGGTAAAATAATCCAATAAGACAAATACTCGTGCCGGGATTACATTACAGACCAAGAGCCACACTCGGAACACACAATTTAGGAGAACCCAAAGCTTACGTAACACAATTTCCCACAGCCAAACACAGCTTCTATTTTAAACGGCACCATTCTACAATAAATTCAATAGGAATTCCCGATGGCTCAAGGTCGGCTCCTATTAGACTACAAGAGAAATGCATTTGATCGGCGTCGGACTCGGCTGGTGCGTTATCTGTGCGATGTCGAGATAAACAGGTGTGTGGGATGAGAGTGTACCGTAATGCACTAGTGAGGTGTTGCAAGGCCGGCAGGATCCTACAATTTCCACCAGTTAATCTATTGTACTCGCAAGGCTTTGCATGGTTAGAATCAGTGTAAGCTAGCTTGAAATTTTTACCGACGGTGGAACAATGGAAGTCACTGAAGATAGCTGCCGGGTGATGCAAGCAGTGGATCGGGAGTCCTCGAATTTATATCTATGTATGTGTGATATATCTTGTTAGCGATGGCCAATATGATTTGAAGATACTTATTCTAAATTTTAAATGATTTTCTTTTTTAAACTTTTCACCTTACTAAGAATTACCCCTGTTTTTATAAATATGTGAACTTGTACGCAAAATCCCGTACAAATATTAGTGCGAGCAGGAATCGACCCCGTGGCATGCAGCGCAGTAGGCAATTGCTCAATCACTGCGATAAACCTAAACCGTCATTCTTTCATCTCTGTTCATAATATACACTTTAGCAAACTTAAGAACCAAACCCTATCGAACCTTTTATTTAATTGACAACTACTATCGATGATGTTAAACGATATCATAAATTTAATAAATTTTATCGCAAAGGGTAAAGTTTCAATGGATAAACTTTTGTTGGATCTGGCAACACTCGAAGTTAATCTGCTCGGCGCTGTTAAAATTGTTTAGATTGCCGCTAATCTAGATACGAGAGCTGATAATCTTCTTCTAATAGATTTTTAGTTGCGGTATCTTGATCGAATAGACTACTTAGATGATATTAGCGTCTATCTGTAGGTATAATAGATGTGATCTAAATAATTATACAAACTTAAAGTAAAGCAAAGATACCATCAATATCACAACAGTAAACAACAAATCAAAAGAACTACAAGAACAAGAAACTGCCATATTTAATAACATAAATAAATACGCTTGATTTCTTATACTAAACTAAAATAAGAATATACAAGACTAGTGCTAACAAGTGGCGTCCGTCGGATACCAATATGACCATTAAAATGCCCGCGATCCTCCTTATAAGATGTTGCTGTCACATAACATCAGTCGCGTAACTCGCACAGGAAAAACTCATCTTTTGTTCTACAACAAGAAACAACTCAAAGTAGACAAAATAAAAACTATTTATATTTTTAGATTAGCAACTTTTATATTCGCAAAAAAAAATGATTGTCTCTATTGTTTCATAATTAGCGTTTTTGATAAAATCTATAAAATTATAGCTCTGTTTGTATACCGGTTGGCTCATTGATGCAATAAAACCATTTAGTCAATGGTGGCCGTGGGCTTTATTGTTGAATTCCTGTGGCTGCGACTGATGTGGGGTAATTAATATATCAACTACCTTCAATGCTAATCGTTAATCGAGGTGCAGTAAGATCAGGTTTCTGGGACCCATTTAAAACATTAACTGGAAAATCATAGTAATAAATCTTAACATTAGCCTTGGCTGGCTAGAATTCATAAAGTTAAAAGACACAAAAACTAGTTCAAGATTCAACTTCAAGAGCGTCCTATTAGAATGTTTCCTAGTTGGTTCCTTTTTCATTGCAACAAAGTTTTATTATTCACTGCACAATGCAATCTTTAAATCCGAGATTCAACAGGTGGCCTGTCCTACTTGCCATTCCGCTAAACCCTATGAACATAAATTTCAATAATACCAGTATTGAGAATATGTAAAAAATACAGAAAAACATTCTTGAGCTTTTTTTTGTAAAGACAGATGCAAATACAGTTATCTATGATCATAGCTATCGGCTAGATAAGGCTTGTGTACCAGGACTACAGAAGTCGCGAGGAGCTCTCGTTGCGCTGTCAACTGATGGAAAAACTCAGATGTACTAACTGCGGTCTTAATGAGAGTCGACAAACTGGATGGCGAAGGGCCTTCAGGTTCGATTAGTGTGGATATGCACTTTATTTCTTTTAATTTGCATTTACAATTGCAACTGTAAATATGGTTCTTAGAAGCATCCTTAAGAAAGATTTTTTTTGATAGGTTTGTGAAATACTGTCTTTACAAAAGACAATAATTGAACAATAAACTATTAAATTTTTCAGAAATTTTGCAGCGTACCATATAAGTGCCAGTGCCAATAAGGACGATAAGGTTGAACATACTTCACGAAAGATAAACCTCTGCAAGAGTAATTTCAAGTGAAAATTGATAATATGGAATAAAATATTCTTGTTTTAATGTTGTAGGATTATTTTATAGAGAGTTTAAGTTATACCAAACCGAAGGAATGTGTATAAGTTAAGATTTAAGTTTTCCTCGGTCTGAACTCACAATGTTAGTTAATGGTTAGCGGAACTAATGAGTAAATATTTGCTTTTTGAGTATGTGATCTGAGTATGGCATTTAGATCTTAGTAAGATCTGCTTTTGTCCCAAGAAGGGCATGAAGTATGCTACCGTTATTTCAACAGGGTTCGTTTACAGTTACATGTCTGTCGTATCCACACTTCGCCCCTGGGCCGTCATAACACGCGCCCTAAAAGGCAGTGGTATCATTACCCGACCGGTCGGCTACCGGCCACCTCCGCGCCGCTCTGCGCGCCTGGTAGCCGCGCACCCAGCCTCGAGTGTTGTTTTTATGCACCTCGCTATGTTTGTGTTGCTATTGAGATGGCATGTTACCTAGTCCATCTGTCAATTACATCTCGCAGTACAATTCGTACCTTTTCTTCATGAAATTAAAGTCCAATTTTTCTTTACAAGTCAACAATACAATGGTGGACCAAGTCGTTTCATTCACGTTTCTTTGTGTTCGGTATTTGGAATATGACGTAAATGGACGTATTATATATTTTTTGTGAAGTTTATTTACGATTTCTTGTAGGTACGGACTTTTTACTTTGACTAGCAATTTTCTGAAAGCCAGTAGCTGGGAGTAATTTCGCATAGCATTATACGGTAGCTCTGTCGTGTTCTGGTCACCGGGTACCGCCTCTGGCCGAAAGCGACTAGTGCTAATAATAAACGTCGAGAGGCAAAACTGAGGAGCATTTATTACTGTTGGAGCACTGTGGTTTGTTGTACGATTAATGTGTTCAATAAGCTGGGGAGAAGTGAATTAATCCGACGTATTGATCGTATTATTATTATCAGTACCATCGCTTTCTTGGACATAAAAACCAATTAGATTCTAGAAGTAGTTAAGATAAGACTAAATCCGTCTAGGATGATTATATTCAGTATACGCAGGTAGTCAACGAAGGATACAAATGTACTAATAGTCACCACCAAACAATTAATCTGGATAATTAGCAGACATTACAGCAGCGAGTTATCCGACACACATAGATTGCGGTAGTTTATGCGCAGCGCGATAATTAGCAATACTTTATCGTCATAAATCGTGGTGTAGGTAGCAATTAGCAACTAGTTACTTACCGGCCACAGCGGCCATCTACAACGTGTGCACCTCATAGTTTTCCTTAGAGTCCGAGAGCTGCTGGTCTATGCGGGGCTCGGTGCAGTATTTGACATGTTACTAACTAACGTTTCTCCTTATATGGACTCTAGTTATTGGAATTTCTAAGTTGTTTGGTGAACCAATAAAATCATCAAAGGATAACTCTGCTCTAATGGTTGCAATTAAATCGCTGTAGAAAATGATTGTAGAACATAAGATGTTTTGACATTCGTTTTTGACTCAATGATAGCTTGCATGAGGATTTTATAAATCGGGATAACATTTCTCACATCACGTAATCATAAAATAATTACTTAATTTATAGAGATCGTACTAAGTCTTTCGTTTTCGTCTATGTCTCTATCGTCTCCTTCACGCGAATTATACGCTGATTTTAAGCCGATCAACCAAAATTGACCATAGAGAAATAGGCAGACCACACGCGATGGAAGACGTATCTTTTCATGAAATGCTGCCAGTGCTAAATGTGACACAACTAAACATTGGTATGTCAGTACATAAATCGGAACTCAGTGTTATAATATATAAAGAAAAAACTAGCTACTACTAAGAAAAGAATTTCAACCTTCCTGTTTAAATATCAAATGATGTAAGTAGATAAAGAAATATTCATCCTTTTGGTGTAATAATTGTTACACTAATCGTACCTCAGGACACTTTCTGGTCTATAGGCTTAGACAAATGACCTTTCTGTTAGCGGTCCCGCCAAACGCCAAGCACAAAATGTAAGGCAATGAGGACCTGTGGAAAAGTCTTTTTTTTAAGTTTTTCTTCTTAACTGCTAGAGACTGTAGTTTGTAGCTTCTTCTATGCAGAATTCTTAAAAGCCTTCCCAAAACCACTACATAGGAACCTACTGTTTACATAAACAAACCTTTCTTCCGTGCATTCTTTATCATTACAAACAAATGACCCTTTCCAATCACTCTGATATTATAAATTCACAAAGAAAGCGCGTCAGGAGTGATTGATTGTTCCGATAAATATCGGTGTCGGGTTGGATGGGTCGCTCGGACCCGGCTGGACCGTAACGGTTATTATCTTAATTCGCAATTCCTGGTAACCTTTAATCACCAATGAGCGCAGCCGCGGAGCAGGAGGAAGCGCATTATCTCCATGTATTCGTTTAACAATACTGGCTATGGTTGTGAGGTTTCCCTAGTAAAATATCTATGTCAGTGTGTCAAGATGGAAAAGTACTACCTATATAGCGTCATCAGTTTTAGCTTGACGCAATGGTCCAGGTTATTATTCAGAGCGAGAATGTTCCCACTTGCTCTGAATAATAGCCTGGATCTGTTGCTAACTGTTGATAGCAGGCACCTCCTTCTGCAAAGCAGCAATGAGAGCCTAGAAGGTGGTGAAAAGTGTGATACTGAGACAATTTTCACTCCACATACGTAGGGCACATTACTCGCAGAATAATGGTCGATGGAGCAGAAAGATTCTGGAGTGTCAATCATGTACCAGAAGATGAGGCGTTAGTAGGCCTTCCATAAGGCGGCACTATGACCTGGTAAGGGTTGCGGGAATTCGATGGACGCAAGACGCACAGGGCCGGGTGTTATAGCGGCATTTGGGGGAAGCCTATGTTCAACAGTGGACTTCTTTCTGAAATGATAATTATGATGAGTAGTCACCGCCTATGTAGCCCCCGGCGTCGGGATTTCTAGGCCTCTAAGAGAAGTCAGCATGATTGATGGGGCTGGTTTGGTCCAATGATTACCAGAGCTGTAGATTTTTCATAAGAGTCACCCTGGCCCTGGACCGCAAAGGGCAACTTAAGGAACACAGATGGGCCTTAGTTAGTAAGAATCTGACACTCCATCTCGCTCCATCCAGGGCGAAACAAGTTATTTGATTATTTCCTACGTAAAAAAAGGATTAAGGATTACTACAAAAACAAAATAAAAAGAAAGTGCTCTTTCACAAATGTACCTATAGAGATTATCTGCTCATTCGACGAACTCTAGGTTTAGTGCCTTACCTTGGTTGGGTACCTTATCTCGTACATACTAATACGAGAGTATGTTAGTGCCCTAAGGTTTAGTGCCAACGGGATCCCACATCTACGACGACGTCTGTCCATCTGTCTGTGTATTGTCATAAATCTGCAGGCTACGTGAGTAACTGTAAGTAATTACAAACACCGTTAAACAATGCATTAACACCATGGGATCACGTTGGGTCATATTTACAGTTATTTTTACTTATGACCTTGTTTAGAAAATCCATTGTCGAGCGCCCTAGCCTCAAAAGTCTCAACAATAACAAGCACTTACATTACCAATAATGGTTTTTGTATTTTTTTAATTAAAAAACTAATAAGTTAACACTTACCTGTTCATAATCTCTCTTAGTTTGCTAGGAGTCTAGCTACAATAACATATCCAACAAAGCAAGCAATAAAATATAAATAGAAATTCCCATAATCTTCCACTCATGATAACCTAGTCTTGGTGATCGACCGTTACCCATTAAGGAAACATCAGCTAATTCGTGAAATCGATTAGTATAAATCAGTAGATGACACAAAACAGCTGGTTTCTAAACTAATCCCATTTTTACGACACAGAGTGATATTTTTAATGTCAATATAAAATTACAGTTAAATTCTAGTGAAAGTGACTACGTTTCTCTTCCCACGAGCGGCTTATGGGACGACCTTTAGCTTTCCATATTGGATATTGGAAGATGACATCATAATGTATGGCTCCTTGTGCTGCTACGTTTGGTTTACTTTAGAAGAACACTGAATAATTTGATGGGAGTCACAAGTCGTGGGACAAGTGGAGTCGAGGAAGAACATTACCTGGGTAAGAGGGTCAGTGAGGTCATGGGCGATCCTTTTCCTTAACACAATTTATTTTTTAAGTTACTTTAATAACATTTCGATATCAACTCTTTATTTTAAACGTGGGCCTCACTAGGAATAAATCCTGTGTCGTGGGTTTATAAATATGTAAACTCACATAAGTAAACAAGACTCTCTGACGCGGAACACCTGTCCGTTATGTAGGCCATACAAATATTTGTTCCGTGCGGGAATCGAACCCGCGACACGCTGCCCAGTAGTCAATCGCTCAATAAATGTGTTCAGATAATTTTGGCCTATTCATCGCAACTGTTAGCTTAGACTTTCAGAAACAGAAAATAAAATGTTATCAGTCATTCTAATCTAACAGATTATTCCAGAGCTTTCCAAAGCTTATGCAACAAATATCGTAGTAATGTTATGTATCCGTAAGCAGCAGTGGACGCATACGGTCTGAAAGCCTCCGGTGTATGGACATTAAAACGCCAACACCTCCATCAACTATTTTAAATCAGACTTTTAAATGAAAATTACATAAAAATGTATTGAATCATTCATCATAACTCGCACAAAATATCAATACCTTATTGATAAGCTTCAACACTTTTTTGCCAATGATTATGTTAAACAATTCCATATGTGTGGTCTAATTCAGTTTTAATAATTCAGAGGGCGCGGTCGTCAATGAATAAATATTAAGCTAAATATTATTAGTGCTATACATATGGTAATGTTATGATTAATGCCTATTACTGTCCGAGTGTTGATTAATTGGTAATTATATGTGCTAATCGTGAGAACTGGCTTTACAAAAAAGAGGTCATTCACATTGTTTGTTGTTTGCCGAAGATTTTTCTTTTATTTTACTAAAAATAGGCTCGCGATTGGCGGTAATCGATGACTTGGTTAACACACTGTAATTATAATAAAATCAATTATATTTAATTTATTTTATAATGGTTAAAATAGTATTAGTAGTAGTAATAGTAGTAGTAGTAGTGGTAGATTATTTTTTTAAAATATGTCGTTCAAAAACTCTTCTGCATCATTGTCGACTAGCGTGCCTAGACGGTAGGTAAAAGTTAGGCTGCTTTTAGGGTATAAATAACTACAGTTAGTTAAGTGGATATTTCATAAGTAAACTATCATCATCAATATTTCGACCTTATAAGCGTAGTCCAAGTGTCACCTTGTAGTGACTGGTCTTGTGACCAGTCCAGTGCATCTCGCATCCATCGGGTTCCCGCGACACTCACCAGGTGATCACTGCACCTTGTGAGAGGCCTCCCAATACTGCGTCTTCCGGTATTTTGTCGCCAGTCCAGAACCAAGTATAAGTATGTAGCAATTGTAAATCAGAATAATTCTTTAGTTACCAATCTGACCGCTGATTTCGTCACGTAATGATTGATGTGTGTTTTAATTACCTTTGCCTGCCTGCTCGTTTGTCACGGCGAGCTGTAAGCCTGATAGAGTGAGCGCCACGTATCTACGGAGCCAGCCATCCATCATGTTCCATGATACATGTTACATGGCTAGCGTTACGAGATGTGACACTCACGGAAAAAAAAAATGTTAGAGCAGCTACTTAGTTTAAAGAAAGCCTCCTATTTCTGAGTTAGTCTGTGGAGACTCATTCATATGTGCTATTTTGGTTTTTATATAAGAAAATCATCCATTGATATCACCTGCTGTTAGGCGGGGCGGGAGGCTGTGTCAGACTTTTACTGATTAAAAACTTACTCCTGTTCCTTCGTTGCCTTTCATAAAAAGACCGAGTTTCCTTTCAGAAATAAATCTTTGGCCCTAGTAAACTTCGACTCTGCTGGGCCCCAACGGTTTGCTGACATCTCCTTGAGACGTGCGTGGAACAGTACGCATTGTCAACGACTTGGGCTCGGTCCGGACGGTTACCGGACGGTCGGACGGCGAGCTAAATAAGTCTGCCATAATGTTCTGTAATGTTCTTTCTTTGATATCGTTCGTCAAGTTTTTTAACTCCTCATAGTATTAGTAGTCTTAAGTGGAGCTATACGAATACCGACAAATGTCCATCTTAGAGACTAGTGCATGGCGCTCATATGATATGACCATTACAAATTTGCTATCCATACAGCAAAGGGTCAATGCTTCTAAAAAGTCCATACTTTTAGAGACTGACCTCGGAGTTTGTTTCGGTTTTTCTTCTTAGAGTAATTTTTTAAATAATCACAAAAAAATTACGTGTTTTTACTTTTGTGTCTCTAAAACCTATTAGTGAAAAAATTATGTAATTTATCTACTTTACAATTCATAAATAAAAATTAAACTAGTTCTAATCGTATTTCCGCCCTGTTATCACTATCACAATAAAGTGTTAAAATCTATTCTATTTTCAGAACTTTTACTTATAGTAAAGCGCCTGCATCATGGCATTTAACAATCTCCATAAATTTTATGGAGCCTTAACGGAAATAGCAAACCCTTAAATAGACCACACATTTTTCATTTCCAGCGAGATATGTACCAGCGCGGACAAGTCTCCATTACGAAATAAAACTAAAATCCTTCCATTGATATTAATACGATACATTCAAAGCAATTGACGCCGTAAATGTTGACGATAAATCGTACGCGCACTAAATAAAATAACACGAGAATCGAACCCGCTACCCGGTAGCCGCGACCTGTCTCTCACACACTCGCAACACCGCTTATCCTGACACACACAACAAAAAAACGATTCAAGATTTATTGTGCATCGATCTTAAAATCGAACGGCGCAGTAATCTTACTCCCATCTCTCTCACTCCTACATAAAACATCTCCCGTCTCGCTCTAGTTCATTCAATAATCGAAGCTCATACAGGATCGCTTTTTGATCTTATTTTCGATTAAAGTATGATGAATGAATGATTTACAATGTTATAATGTAAACGCCTCGGAATGGAGTTAGATCTAATCCTGGATTGAACTAGTTTTTATTTGTTTGTTTCTTAGTCGATCCTATTTTATTGTTTGAAAGGCAGTGTTACTAAAAGATCCAATCAAAATAATTGAAATTCTTATGTAGAGATACTCAGTGGACATCTCTGATTAAGAAAATGAATTTTAATAACATTCAAAGATTTTGGTAAGATAAAATAAAAAATAATCGAACAACGTTCCATTCCACAAAAATCGTAAGTTATATCAACTGAATTTCAACTGGTTGGTGAACTTAAAATTGCGTGAAACGAAACGTAGTGTTTGCTCAGGAGCTGTACGATCGATGAGAATAAAAGATTTCAACGAGCGCAGATCAATATGTGCCAAAATTATATCGGTATGTACTGAATGTATTCAACATAAATGTTAGTAACAAACTGTAAACCGTAAATCTTTGATTTCTCCAAACTTTCAAATAAAGATTTATTTCTTAGGCGTTTTGGAGGTAGGTGAAACAGAGTGTAAAGCCCCACATACCTCCGTTGAATAGGGAGGATCCTCCGGCCAGACAGGATGTTATAGTCTGGTGGGCGACTGCCCAATAGTTGATGTCGGGCTGTCGTATATGTTCAAATCGCGCGGAGAACTTTGATTACGCGATGCAGGATTTCGTATTTTCTTCGTAGTTCTTATGTGGCGTCATAGATGTCGCTACATCACTCCCCTCCGGAGATCGGAGATCGATGGTTCTTGATGCTTCTTGATGTGTGCCAGGCCAGCGGTAGGTTGGTTCCAGTGAGTCGGAACCGATGCCGCATAGTTCTCGGTGAGTCGGAACTGTCTGCGGTGATGCCCCAGTGAGTCGGGGTGTTGCTATCCCAGTGAGTCGGGATAATGCCCCAGTGAGTCGGGGTGATGATATCCCAGTGAGTCGGGATGATGCCCCAGTGAGTCGGGGTGGTGCTGTCCCAGTGAGTCGGGATGATGCCCCAGTGAGTCGGGGTGGTGCTGTCCCAGTGAGTCGGGATGATGCCCCAATGAGTCGGGGTGGTGCTGTCCCAGTGAGTCGGGACGATGCTGCAGTCTCCAGTGAGTCGGAGTAGTGCTGCTGGCTCCAGTGAGTCGGAGCGGTGCTTTGTGCGACGTAGGGCTTGATTGCTGGCGTCGACCAGGTGAGGTTCTTCATGGCTCTTCATATGACTGGCCGAAGGTGCGGTGTGCCAAGGTCGCTGATGCGGCTGAGGTGGTGACCAGGTATGACCAGGTAGACATACTGGTGGTCAGGATAACCTTAGCCGAGGATGCTGGCTGTATGGCTCGTTGCTCGAAAGCTTGAGGAAGTGATGATGACGTCACGAAGTAGTAGCTGCACGAAGGCTGCGCTGACGTTCTTTGCCGAGGGTCACCAGTTTGGAGGGATGTGGAACAGAGTGTAAAGCCCCACATACCTCCGTTGAATAGGGAGGATCCTCCGGCCAGACAGGATGTTATAGTCTGGTGGGCGACTGCCCGATAGTTGATGTCGGGCTGTCGTATATGTTCAAATCGCTCGGAGAACTTTGATTGCGCGATGCAGGATTTCGTATTTTCTTCGTAGTTCTTATGTGGGTCATAGATGTCGCTACAGCGTCAATAAAACTGATAACTTTTTGGTTTCTAAGTACGTTTAAATTCAATCTCAAAAATTAGCATCCATTATATTCTATTCGTTAATTCACTAAAGTGCTAAGCTGAGTGAGGCTATTCCACTTTGTTACTAACTCGGCTCAATGTTTTCCACCAGTTGCATCAACCCTGGACATTGATGCCATTTCAGCTGACAATGTAACGTGTTTAATGAAGTGAGAATTCTCTAATGTTATTTGTTTTAAACGCCGTCGATTGCGAGCTAATAGCGGAATGCGTTCAATCGCCAACGATTACGTTAGAAAAAAATATAAACTTAGCAATTCGTTTAAGTAGTTAATAGCTATAATCGGTGTAATCGGTCAAGCCGGTCCATCTCCATATAGAGAACGGTACAAGAGACTACGCCGCGCCCGCGGCTCCGCTCGGGACCTTGCACAAACTTGATTTACTTTTACTGGTACTTGACCAATTTCTTGGTGTAATAATTGCCAAAAACAACCTTCTTAAGGGGTTATTAGATGACGTAATCTAAGTTTAATTAATGTTTGATTTTGGCCTCGATATTGTAATCGTTCGGTGTTGGTTCTCCTCGCCCTGCATTACTGAGATCATATAAATGTTGCTATCTATCTGACGTCGTTTAAAACATATCTACAATACACGCATAAATTGGATTCCAATAAGGTAGAAGAACCTTTAATTGATACAACTTGGAATTCTGCTGACCCCTTGACAGATAAAGATCGTATAAATAAGTGAAATAATGCCGATAGGCCGGCAGGACTATAACTATGCTCTCCAACGATCCTCACAATACATAAAGTATATAATTATATACGCGATGCGCCCGCGCAGCTCAATAAACGCGAACATTCAGATCGTGCGCTGAAACATGTTATAAATGCCTCATAATGATTGATATTAAACCATTAAGCAACATATTGGAGGCTACTGAGAATAATCACGTTTTAAATACTCATTTATGGTAAGATGAAGTTACGTTAAATAAAGTAACCTGACCGTACGATTGTGAGATATGAAAACAGTTACTGAGAAATGGACAAACCCAACATATCAACCGCAACTCTACCGCAAAATGATTCCATACAATCTTGGCCAGCTATCATCGATGTCTACAATAAATTGCCACCATATCGAAATCATGGTTACAAAATAAAGATGATGCTTTTTGCATGTTAGGAAATAAGATGGCGGAATAACTCTGAAATGATTTTAAATCGACACCTGATACGATGCAGAAGGATAAAGTAAATCGTTATTGACGATAAGGCGGGCCGAGGTCGCGCCAAATCACTAGTCTAGGAAGCTGACACAGTGATGAGCGGTAGCGGACTACTTTTTTGACTATCGCAGTCTCTTACACCTTGAGAATTTTAGTAATAAGATGCTAAATAATTGCATTCTTTTTTTGTTTATTCAGTCGCATATAGTTTGTTTTTATTTGTTTCCTATCAGCAACGGCCATATTATCTGGGTCATTATTTTACCTCAGTATGTGAGTTCTTCTCGCCCCCGCTCCCGTTCCCGCGGCCGCTCATGCCTCGTTCTCTCGCCTACACATATTTTAGGCGAGCCAGCAGTAATGTTACCTGTTTGCGGGGACATTCCGACGTCGTCGCTGTTGAAATCGACGCGAACCAGATTGTTTACGTTTTAGATAGAGATAGTTGAGCACGTGAGATACTGCCGAGATTAACTTAACGTGGATACGCTACTGGGCTTCCACTTGTTTCAATTGGGAAAGGAATTATTTACGCAAAATGGAATTGGCAAGATTTGTAAGAAAATTAGCAAAAAATTACAGCAGCAATGAAAATAAGACGAATAAAAGATCCTCTGAAGAAGCACTAGGATAAAGATTGATGTAAATAAACGACTAAACGATTTCTTAAAATTCTATAATTATGTCGATATATAAAAATGTGACGAGCAATCAGACGAAGGACTACACATCAAAAACTGCTCTGACCACTTTAGGGATTAAATTAAATCTTAAAACAAAAAGCCTCCACATGACACCAACAAACAAACAGTCCCATCCACACAGCTGCCAACGTGCCAGTTTCAATAAGTTGCCATACTGGTCAGGCATCAGTACCGGGCGACCTTCCTTGGCGACAGGTCAGTCCGTCGAATGGCGACTAATAGAGCGGCTTGATGCCAGCTCTGGCCGCTAGCCACTAGTCCACTCACTTGCGAAACAAACAACCTGCGCTTTGCCATCCTGGCTGGATACAAACAATACTGAGACAAGCATTCAAACATTAAATTCCTTCTGCAGCTAATGGTAGTATCACTTTCGTAAGTGATGACTTTGTCAGAAGTGCTACTAGTGTGTAGGTTACAAGTTAGTGCTAGTTATTTATTTTTTCAAATATCTAACAATAAACTCTTTTTGGTCAGTTTCTTACCCTTATAATGTCTATAATCCATTTTCTCTGGCTTGCAAATTGTTGGACAATTTGTAACACATTTGTCCCAAATACGGTAATGTAATACTCTTATGTAATATATTTGTTGAATCTTAAAACTATAGCAGTCCGACACTTGCGAAAGAAGACCTGCATTGCCGTTTAAACTGTCAAATCGGATTGAGGGCAACGCCAGGTCTACCGGTCGCAAACGACAATGATCAAGTTCACCGATGACAATCCGGTGATAATTAAATATTGAGGGCAATGGAACGAGTTGTTTCTGATAAGATAGTCTGAGTGGCAGAGCTTAGCACTGACAGTTAATAATAGGGCGAGTTATGGACTTGCAACCAGTTGCTCGCGCTAGTGGAGTACGGCGGAGTATCTCTCATTATGGTATAATCCGCGCATTACAAGTTGATATCTATCTATAAGCAGCTGGTCTTGAGGGTAGCATCGTGTGTGATCCAATCTATACATTAAAGTTCCTAACTTAATTAATTTTTCATAGGAATGTTGCGAGAACCATAAATATGATGATTTTAACATTAAACAAAGTGTTCTTGAATTAAATATTGGTTTCCTAAACTCCAAACAAACACTCGAGATAAAAATCAAAAGTTAAAAATGCCTTGAAATTTAAAGTCTCTGCAGCAGAAGATTTCTAAAACACACCACACTAAAGAACAAACTATACTCAAATGTAAGCTCCAAGAGTGATGCTGAACGCGTGAAGTACTATTTGGCTTGTAAATCAATATAATTAGGGACGTTAAATTCCTGTTAACACCTCCCGGTGATTACGATGTCGTGATCGTAAACGGGCGCCCACTTTGTACATTTCTGCATACATATACATAAATTACATTGCTGGCCACAGTCGATCTGCGAGCCAAGGGTTTGCTACCGGCTACACGATGGAATAAAAATAGATTTTATTATAATACGAACATCGTCGCGTTAATTACCTACTAGAGATAGGTTCGCTAATTATTATTATAAATTGTTCAGTAATTGCACTGATGATGACTGTACGGTAGCGCGTAGTGGTGTAACCATAGAGGATGAAGACGTGGAGTGTGCACATGGTTATTCAAAAGGAGTAATTCGGACACTGTGTCCGAATATACTGTATCCGAATCGTCAATAAGTCAAAAATTCTGCGACGGCTTCAAAAAATTCAAATGAAATTATAATAAAAAGAAATATAAAGACTTTGGGAATCCTAAAATCTATAGTTGCATCCAAATAAACTGTCAGGCATATAATCATCAGCCTTTTTAATGTTCCCACTACTGGGACTCAGGCCTCCTCTCTAGGAGAGGGAATGGGCAGGCAAAAATTGTTCTCCTCTAAATTCACTGCTGATATGAAATTGTAGCCACTGATATGCAGTTGACTATTCATATTCTACTCAATTCAAGATCTTTTTACTTTCCCCATATAACAAACCCAGCACACATCGCGTAAGTTGTGCGCATCACCCACACATTCCTCGTTATCTCCTCCGAAGCCATCACCAACTTTCCAACAGTTTCGATTTCAGTGTTTAAGGCAGGCGTTTTATTGGCTGTAACACTAAAGTGGACAACGATTAGGAGTTATAAATAGCTTGAGCCGGCCGGTCCAGCAGGTTGCATGTCATTTCTAGTTTTCTGAACCATGTTGTTGTATTAATAATAACTATAAGTAGTAAGTTATAAGATTACCTAATTGATAAACTATTAGCAAATAATGAATACCACTCAGAATACCATTGGTTTTCTTCCTGCTTCACTTTTCTTTTTTCCACCATTTCGCCGCAGATTCCAACTGTGCCACGATTTTTGGTGTGTCAGATTTTCAAGAGATGAGTTGAGGATAATGAGTGTAATAATAAATATATCTACGAGGTAAAAATGAGCTTTTTTACATATTACACTGGGCCACAAGAACAAGAGGTCACAGGAAATCGGCAATAGCTCCCAAAGTCATGTATATAAATTGCTCGTATATTTGTTATCAGCAGATTTTAAAATAAAATCAGAAAGTCGGTTTTTTTTTAGCACTATTTTTAGGTTAAATTTTTTTGTGACCGGCATGAACATAATTATGTAGACCATGAAATAGACCAAGGGTCTCATCTACACTAAACGACCAGTTCATCGTGAGCACTATGCCAAGAATCAGTCGAAGCAGTCTTTAGGAAATTCATCAGAACAATGTGAACATGATCCTACAATGATGTAATGAACCTGATGTTATTAAAGCATGATGGGTCAGCAAATGTACACACACTTCTCCAAGTACATCGAATATCCAGGTAACGGTTTGCTTGAGCTTATTTTAATAGACAGATGAAGATTGAGCCGGGGTTAATTTTTTCGATGAGTTTAGACTTTATTTATTTAAAAATAATGAGACAGGAAAAGTATTATATTTTCGAATATTGGAAAAAAAAAATTACTATACATTTTTTGGAGGATCAATAATAGCATTGGCTGGGATATATTCAGGAAATCAAGCGGAGTTAGTGACGATAAAAAACGGTTGGTTACTTTCTGATAAGTAAAGAAAAAAATAATTGAGGATGCTAGTCCTTTCGAAAATTCCATTTTTTTGCACGATAATCTCACTCACTCTCTAACCGCAGCAATCTTACACGAGTCAAAGAGTGCACTAGTTATAGAATGTGCAAATATGGATCAAAATAATAAATCATTTTAAAAGTTTAGTTTACAGTATTTCATATCGACTTAAAGATGGCTCGTGGACGAACAACGGAGTATTAAGTATGTGTTTTTCTGTATGTATCAATCAGTCATCTTCAGCATACTACAGTTTCACAAATTCACCTATGTATTTAAAACTGTGTAACTTTTTACGTACGAGATTTTGCGGCCCAGTGTATAACGTACTGTGTGTTCTGCAACTGATACCGGTGCTGGTACAATGTCTGGACCAGTAGCTAAATAATAAAAGTCATTGATACTAACAGTTAGGTCAGCATTTAGCTTCCCAACTATGTTAAAGTCGACATCCACTTTAACTAACTAAACCTGTCCAGTAAATCACGTTACTAAAAAAAACGAAATCTCGGTAAATAACTGCAGTATTTTTCCATTCCCAGGTGATCACAGAAATAAACGTTACTTAATTAATTTTTATCTTATTTAATAATGATCTTTTATTTATTGATCGCTATGTCAAGTTTAAGAAACATGTCGAGCGACATGTTGACTCTCTAATGGCGTACAATAAACCTACCAAGTTTTACGATGACAATCATTGCGCTAGCATTCATTAGAGGTGTGTCGCGACTCGCGGCTGGGGCCGGTCGCGTCCGGCGCATCGTGCCTGGATACCAAAAACCATAAAAACGTATTTATTCGCTCTTGTAAATACGTTATAATGAATAATTAATGTATTAATGGCCACACGTGACATATTTATTGCAGGAATAACATACATTTTTGGCTGTGAAAATACAATTTATTAGTCAAAACGAATAAAATAATCAGATACAGTTATGATTTAATTTGACAATTATTATAAAAGTTTTTTGCTGTATTTGAATTTGTGATACCTGTTTGGCGACATAATCTAATTAAAAAAAGCAACGAATGGTGATATAAATAAGAAAATATTGGACATTGTATATTTTTTTGTATAGTGAGATCAGGTTGGTGACTACTTGACCCGGCTCTTAGCTATCTGCAGGTTGGTTATGTTTAGTTTCATTTTCCGCAAAGTTTATCCTCCTTCGACAGCCGGCCGTATGTGTAATCTTTGTTTTTGTGGTTAATTTAAAGGTACAAAAGATTTTGCGCATACTTACATCCATTAAAATAATAAGTTTTGTAGACCAATTAGCGTTATCAACTACCAAATTAGAATGAAGTAATGTCCCCGTGACGTGCGGATGTGAACGTGTGAAATATGAAGTTGGTGTAGCGCGCGAGTGCCGTGATAACGTTTTATCACCACAAATGTTGTACAATCTCACTGTAATAACGAAATAACCTTGAATTTATCGTCCTCTTTACGAACGAGCGGTACCGAACGCAGCGCAACCGGGATACCGTTTAATTACGAGGAGAGTTATGAAAAGTGGAACATTATAAGGAAAATGGTTCGAAAAAAATGTTATGAAAAACAATTTATGCAGGTATTTAGTATCCAAAAACGACTTTAAAGTCATATATTTATAGAGATACTCATAAAACTCGCATTCAAAATGCAAAATCAACTAAATTAGTGTTTTATTTTATTAAAATCTGGAAATCTTGATAAGCTTAATTACCCAATGTCAAAATAAACATAAGAATTATGCTAATACACCAATACATTCTTTATTTAATGTCTCCATCCTGAAGCCCGCTAATTTCTAGCTACGGTCGTTATTTTTATTCTTTATAGCCCGTAAATTGTGACGTCTTTTTCACACGTTCCATATGTAGGGACACTCGAAAAGCATAAAAAGTGTAATGAATCGCGGTTGCTATCGGTACGACACCGCGATGTTCGCCGCGGGGACACAGACTCACAGTTTTATTGGGCCATAAACTCGCGGCCGGTATCCGGTATCTAGCACCGGGGCCCGTTACTTTAGATACCGAATTTATTTCATCAAACGCACATCTCTACTCTCACTGACCGCACTTTTAAGTAAGGCTGAGTTCTCACACATGCTTTACCTTACCAGCTTAAAATAGTGCGTATGCACTATTAAACCTTGGCTTGCAAAATATCTTGTAATCGCAACTAACTTCGGAACCATTACAATTTTATCATTGTCTACACATCAATAAACATAATAATGTATAAATGTTTATTTAATTTACACATAACAAAACTGATTGTCACACGTACCTGCACTTAAAGGTTCAGTTGGAAAACAGCGCCAAGGAACTGTTAAGTAGTTGTCTAGCATTATGCTAAGCTGGGTCTATTTTCTACAGCAGTAAGACTCATATTATTGTTATTTTTTTATTTCAGTTAAAAATATAACTCGCTTTCTACATACTTTGTTCATATTGTGCCAATTAAACATGTTTTCCTTTTTTCTTTCTAGGTGTTGAAGTGTACCCACCGAGTGCTTTTCCACTAAACGTAACATTTGCTATTGGCTGTGTCACTCTAATCTTTACCTACACTAATTCATCGCCAAGTTTTAAGTGGAAAACCATCTCTATAGCTTAGTCATGTCGGAACTCGCTGGTAAGTAACTTTGTCCATTACCTCAACACATCGGCATTAAACTCGGCCCGAGCGGGGACATCTTCCAAATCGCTTACACTGTGCGTCGCCTTTATACGCCTTTTAGATGATAATAACAGCCGTTGTTAGTACTTTATGTTCACTTTATTATTTTTCAGTTGAGCTGGGCATGACCACCACACAGTGTAAGAGCGGAAGCATTTTTTCAGACTCAACACTCTTATGAACCGTTCACAAATCTATTGTAAGATGATTGACTAAAATTATAAGGCTACTAAATGTGGAAAAGAATAAACACTCACAACTTAACAATGAGTTCTTAAAAAAAACTTAAATCCATACTTCCATACTAATATTATAAATGGGAAAGTGTGTGTGTCTGTTTGTCCGTCTTTCACGGCAAAACGGAGCGGAGTGACGAATTGACGTGGTTTTTTAAGTTAAGATAGTTGAAGAGATGGAGAGTGACATAGGCTACTTTTTGTCTCTTCCTAACCTCCCACTTCTCAGGGGAACCGTGTTACCCCGAATTTAACGCGAGCGAAGCCGCAAGCAAAACATAGTATAAGTATAAATAGTAACTTTAGTATCTGCACCAGAGACATTTAATACACTTAGAACTCTATTGATTGGAAAGTTGCACCACTTAGTCCTACTGTCTATGAGCACGTAGCTTCATAGACGCGTATTCGTCATTAGACGTTTGGTGTATACTTGCTTGACGCTTACAAACAAAACTATGATACTCTGACGACCAAGTGGTAACGTGCTGCCGTCGTGTTGTTGTTGCTTCACCGCTAGCTACGCGTCTGTGGACCTTGTCTTATGTCTGAGTATGGTTTCCGCACTAAGTCGAATGCGGACCATTATACGTGGGCCATGGCGACCATAACCTTAGGTGGGCTTATTCCAACCAGCCTACTTCTCTCCAAAAACAGATTAGGCCTCTCAGGTTTTTCAGTGAATCAGTAAGGGAGTTCAGGGATCCTATGGTTCTTGTGCGTATTTCAGTGACGCGTCCGTGGATCTTATTCCTTCCAGCAAAATATCAACAAGTGCTGAAGGGCAGCATTTAACGAACTATGATTTGTTTATGCTGATACTTATATTCAAAACTCTAACAATCTACAGCATTAGTAAACAACATCATACAGGCGTAGACCTAACAATAACATTTCAATCCAGTAGCCACCACAGAATCTATAGACTGCAAAAACGAGTGCGCAAAAGGCCGCAGCCAGTCGATGAACAACATGTTATGTGCAACGTGTCGGACATGTTATTGCGACAGCGCGACAATAACAACAATACCAGACGGCTGTGGCACCGTTCTGCTGTGGGGAAATAACACCGAAACGTTAGAAATATAAATGAGCTAGGAATATGACAAATCGTGATGGTGAAGTCTATTTCTTCAATGGTCTTTGTACATAACAAAGACTTTGGTAGGTAACGCACAGGCATAGGGTAGCCAACCTAACGGTATATTTTCATGACTTGATTCCGTCATCACTTTTCTACCATCGGGGCAACTTGTCGTACGATTTCTACCTTTACATTGTTGAAACCTCTTCGGTCCGAATTAAGCGTTAGGCCGTCGAAGGACTTAAACAATTTGCCTGCTGCGATCTTCTTGTCCGATTATAGTTTAAATGTCTTTGAGGTTAAAGAAAAAAGGCTCAATTAACTAGTGCGCTTCATCGTCAACAATTGCACCAGTACTAAATACTTTGACTTTGACTTGACTACATACCTTCAAGTGGGATCGCAGTCAGGCACTAGTTTATATAATAACAAAAAAAAAAACACACAACTCATAAAGCTTCTCTTGTAAACAGATTTTGGAAAACCGATCTAAGTCCATTGTGTGCCTTTTAAATACAAAGCGGCCTGATGTACGAGGACCTGCTGTGAATCATGGGCCTATCTTAAAAACGAGCGTTTGTCCTCATTTACTATGCCAATGTGATTAGCGCAGTGGTTGAGTAATTAGTAGTTGCGTTTCAAGTCGCGAGTTCGATTCCCACATGGAACAAATATCTTTTTGATGGGATAGGGCATATATAACTCAGGATTGAATATTTATAAAAGTATAGCATACAGATAGGTGTTTCGAGTCTGGGTGCCTTATGTATGTATGTAAGTTTACAATTATAAATGTCTGTGAACAGACCTACGATACAGGAGTTATTCCCGTGTGGGGCAAAGTTTTGTTACAAAAAAAAACTGTAATAACCTTTATAAGCTAAACAAGAGATTTTGATTACAAATATTACAGATCATAGAACGGGACTTTACTTACTGGCAATCACAATTATATCATCAGGATATATCCACAAAAAATCTCAAAACCGCAAATTTTACAGCAAACGGCGGTCTATTAGCCATTAGCACCATAACTTGACTTTAATCGGTATTCATAATTGAATAAAACCTATTGCAGCCACTACTGTACGGTTATGGTGATATAGAAGCCATCTTTATAAGATTAATTGCCTTTTCAGCACGTTCTCTGATTGATTCGATCAAGTGATTGGGAGCAACAACACAATGCTGCTGTTAATTGTGCACTTTATTTTCGTTTTATAATCTCTACATTGATTAAGCGGCAGTCTAAGGCGAAAGGTGGAGAGAGAACTTGATTCTTACCGAAGGGACTGGGCTGGCCGAGGACAACCGTATGTGAAAAAGGGAGAGGCGGGTCTTAAATTGATTAGATGCAAACGTGATCAATCGTGAACAGTGAAGACCGGCGTTAGACGAAAAGTGAGAACGCCGTGGCGCATCTCTAACCACACCTCTAACATAAGACTTATCCGCTGTGACTTTAGCGTGCCTACAGTCGGTGAGACCTACATCCACAACAGTAAGCAGGCCATCATGAACAAAAAAATACAGCGACTCACAAATGAACAAACAAATTGTGTTCATTTCCTTACACAATCAAAGCGAACATGTAGTTTCGTAATTCGCACAAATAATAATAGACAAACGTCTATTTCCGTTCACGATGGCACTCTTTTTTGGCGCAGTTATACTCCGTGGCCAATCAATGGCCACGCTGCGAGGATTACCACGCTATTAGAGCTGGTGGCTAGGATCCTCGAAGGCCAACTAATGCCTTCCGGCTTATGGCTCCACATACTAATCGATTTCGCGATTCATGAAATAATCCATTTGCTTTTGAAGCTACAGGTTTTGATTGTTGTAATAGAATTGAAATTATTAAAAGAATATCAATAGAGTTCTTGTTCTCCACAAGAACTTTATTAAAATGCTTTTTTTGTAGCTTGCAGGGGTTTCAGTGTTCTCACAATAAAAACATTGCCAAGTTCTTAAAACCCAAACTGAATCTGATTTTTTATTCTTGGTTAAGCTGATTGTTGTGAAAACGAAACACAGAAAAAGATACTGTACTTAATTTAAATTGATGAACAGTGGTGGCACAACAACTACACCGCCGATTGCCTCCACGAAGACACGGCAATACTCCGCCCAAGCAGGATAGACTTCCACCGTATGGTCTACCGTTTCCTCCTCTGAGTGATCCGCACAATGTTGGCACCCGTTTTTTCGCTTGAACCAGAAACAGAAACCAAACTGGCCATGTCCTGTGAGGATGGGTGTCAGACGGAAGATCAGGACGTACCGCGCCGATTGTGATGTGCCCATGTTTACCTTGACCGATGAACCGGTGTAGTGCAGAGTAGAGTAAAAAATATATATATACAAAACTTGATTCCATAAGTTTTGTCTATAAATATATTTGTAATCTACTCTCGAAACATGTTTTAGTCAATGTTTAGTTTTGTAATACGTACAAATAATTAAGGATCACCAACAAGTGCTACAAAATATAAACTAAAAAATAGAGATTGGTACACGTAACCTGGTCCTGTAATGAACACTCAATTATAGACAACCACAGCCTATGCATAAATAAGTGAACATGCTTTAAATAATTATGAAAATTTTAAATAAAATAAAAGTAATTGACATGATAATATTATGATATGGAAAATAATTAATTAATATGATATTGCCCGCGGCTTTGCCCGCGTACATAAAATATAGCCTATGTCACTCAAGAATAAAACAGCTTTTTATCAGTGAAAAAATTATAGCAATCGGACCAGTACTTTCAGATATTACCTCCTACAAATAATAATACAAACTTTACCTTTTACATATTAGTGTTGATAATGAAATTTTTATTAGAATAAATATATATCAGACCCAATTTTGATAACCAAAATATTTTAAACCAATTTCATAAATTATGAAGAGCATTTGAATAGTTTCTATTTGAGATCTCTTATACGGCAAGAAGACAAAATAGCCTCGGAATTTTGACGAACTAAATAGTATTGCAATCAGATGAAGAATCCTAGAAATTCTCACAAAAATATTGATTAACTATTTTCTCACGGAAAAAACCATCACATTGAACATTGTGAAATGCATCAAACAATCAATTAGTGAGGTTTAACCTTCGGATGCTCACTGCGCCAATAAATATGATTTCGTAAGTCTAATCGCGATGTATGAGCATAAATACCGGAGTCCACATGACGTCTGTTGATTTACGGACGAAGCCGGGCCTCGGGGCAAGGCAAGGGAAATTAGTTTCGGCCCGTGACTTTACCCGTTTTGGTAGTTACCTTTATTGGTTATTGAAAGTGGTTTTCGATTTTCAATTATCGGTTTTGAATTATTCTTTACTTAGAGGTTGTATTTTTGTGGGATTTCTTCTATGATGGCTTAGTTGTTGTTTATGGTGTGATTACTGTCGTCATTATCTACAGAAACTTGGTTCTGTATTCAATGTTTCAATGCGTTTCTTAGCATCATTACTGTGTGTTTTCTTTAAATATTTATTGTTGATATACTAGCGTTTGAGCACATCTCTGTAATGGCAAGCGATGATGTGGTCGACGATGGAGCCTGTTTGTCTAAATTAAAAGAATTCACTCTAAAATTCAACAAGTCTTATCTGTTAGAGTTCGGTCAAGAAATACATGCACAAACAGTTTTATTTTCAATCGTATTAATTTAGATAACGTCAAGTTTGGGAGATTATCTATCACATCAATATATTATGCGTTAATAGATGGTAGGATGATTTTATTTAAAGGTTAATATAACATGTACCAACAAACGTATTAACTAGACACCTAATTAATCACCGCGTCCTTTATCTTTACATTGAGAATGTGAATGGTGTTGCTCTTGATGTAACCAATTAGAATTCGTCTCTAAAACCAATACCTCACACTATCAATAGAAACGAGGTTAGAGTTTTGTAAACAAGCTGAGCTTATCGAGAGGATAGAAATTACTTTGATAATATGATATTATCATCACTGCCAATGGATAAAACACCTGTAGCGTCCGTAAGAAATGCTAGTTCCGTTTTACTCAATACTTCCCACAACTGGGCAAACGCCTCTTTTAACTTTTTTCAGGTATTCTCGAGCCACCTCGCACAAGCCCTTGCAGTAGGCATCTATGGCATCTCACCACTTCTTCACAGGTTGACCTCAGTGGCGTCGTCCATCCTCAGGTACCTACTTTGTAGACTGTTGCCCAGCGATCAGTGCGCATGCGGCTGCATACAAAAACACTAACGGTTACTGTACGTATAAAATACGTACATACCACTTGATGGCAGGTCTCCCAGAGCAAAAAGTGAGGCAGAATAGAGTGCACTGGTCCTTGCGTACACATTTCTGCACTAGAATATCTTCCACATCAATGGTTAGTGTCCGCTGAGATTGGGATGACTGAAATCGTTCAGGAAAAAGGAACAAGTTCGTGGCTAAAACATAATAAGATCGGTAGTTTCAAAATCAAACTCTTACATCTTGTCTTAATGTCCTATGTCCACTAGATGGGACAGAGAGCGTCCACAGTAATACTCCATCGCGCACGGTCGTGAGCTTCACCTCGCTCCATGTCATTCCGTTGCTCGTCGCTTCTGCCAACACGGTGCGACGCCAGGTTAGACAGGGACGGCCACGCTTTCTTTTTCCTTGAGGATTCGAATCCTTTCATAATGTTCACTACATTCTTAGGTAAATTAGTACAAAAACATGATTCCAGTACATCCAAGTGTCATACATGATACTTAGTTGCAGCGCCGTCGGCTGCGCAGGCGCCGGTCGCATGTCACCCGCTCATAAACCGCGCGCCCCGGGCCGCCACATTTATAGCAAGCGCTATTTTATACTCATTTACAGATCAACTCTCATCCTCTCAGGCTCAGGATAGTTTGTAATTTAAACACGAACATCGTAATGGCCTGAAGTCACAAATTTGGCAATACACGGCTTTGTGAGGGAATTCGATTAGCAGCAGATAGGGAGTCGTGTACGGGATGATAAAGCTAGGAAGGGGGTGAATACTATAATGACCACTAATAGAGGATTTAATTAGTCTAAGGATAGGAGGATAATCATCATAGTTTCACACTTAATATTATAAAGGCGAAAGTTTATAAGTACATATTTGTGCATCAGTGTATTATATTATGTTTGTTACTCCTCACGATCAAGTGGCTGAACGGATTTGAATGGCCACATGGGTAGATCATATCCTGGCTCTATCTCATAGAATACTTCTTATTGGGATAATTTTCTACTTTTATGGAAAACTACTGGCAGAAGCTAGTAATAAATATTTTTTAAAAATCTCTAAATAATTTAAATGAAACCAGAAACGTTTATTTCTAATAGATCATTTACAGTCACTTTTGAATTGTCAAGATTCAAATTGCACGCTCCAAAGCTTAGATCTATACGGTGAAGAATATGCAAAAAACTCCATGGACACTCGTTTAGTCTATGTCCTCCTGACACATTTTGACGAGATTGGTTGAATAAGCTCCTGTGAAACGACCTAGTTGTTCCGTGTAACGTCAGGTGAGTGTACCTTATAAGCTATTTTACCTACAGGGTCGATACGCCACAGTCAGCGCCGTATTACAATTTATGGAGCACGCCAACTTTATACAAAAATGAAGAGCCACCCCAAAAGGCAGACGTGCAATATTTTAAGACATTAAAGAGAATAACACAAATATAATCGCATGTAAGACACTCGTCCTGCGGCGATGCGCGGCGACATGCGATTGGAGCGGTAACGCTGATCAGTCGCGTGCGCATGAGAGTTAGCGACGGAGGGAATCGCTTAGGATGTGGACTTGGCGAATTTTGGCTGTACGAAGTTTTCTTTTACTAAGCTTTTCTAAGTTATTATCACATGTTTCATAGAGTAATTCAAATATTCTCATTATGTTTCCTTGCCTATGGCAGTATGATTGTTAAGTTCTTACTGAAAAAGTAACTGGTGTCTACCTGATCAAGAAAGAACTATTGAAATATCATCACTGCTCCATCCAAATAAGTGTTACTGCTCTACGACTGGATTTATGGTTAATTATGAATGACCATTTTAATATTTGAGATTACTTATTAATTTTATTTCATCCAAGTGCATGACATTTTAATTAAATACTTATTTATTCACATTACAATCATCATCAAAATTTATAGAATTTGTATGCTTACGAGTAGAATGCAGCGCACTTTTATTATTCTGTAACACCTCTTGTATGTTTTTTTACCTGCATTGAGACAAATAAAAATGATTTGATTTAATTTGATTTGATTTGATTTGAGTATATATAACATTTTTGTGACTTCATTATAAAACCCACATGAACAATTGATAATTTAAACAAAAATATTCTAAAAGAACTGCATTGTTTTGCAGATCTCCAAAGCTTTCGTAGCCCCACAAAGTTGCCATCATCTTAACATATGTGCAACTCATCCGCATATCTCCGATTCCGTGCGTGTAGCCCGTGAGTCCGTGCACCTGTGAGGACGGACAGCCGGACAGGGCCGGACGAGCACCGCCTCCGGACAACATTACTGGACCCTATACCTATTCGGACAAACGTTCACGCGATTTCAGAGAATGCACGGAATTTTGAATGGGTTCGATTAGGGTGATCTTGAGATCGGGACATTAGGGGTTGCGTGTTTTGAGTTTGATGTAAAGGTGACTAGGGTTCCGATGTTAAACCGTTTTGAGGCATTTGCAAAACGGCTGGTCGAAAATTACAACACATTTATAGAACTTTATACAAGTAAAGATGTCATAAATCATAAATGGACATCCTGTTCCTTGGTTGCGATTTACGTAATATAATTTAATTTGTTACAAGAAATCGCTAACTAAGAGATAATCTGTGATTTATGTCAATACAATGGCAGGAAGAGATAACAGTATTCTGATACCTGTATTAAACTTTATGACATCATGGATCTGAGCACGAGTTTTGTGTTAGCCGACTGTAGCTAATAAAATTATACTTCTACGAATGTATAGTTTATAGCGTCTCGTTTTTGTCGAGTTAATTAATTGTTTTAAGTTTTTTTCTTTTGTTATTGATAGGTTCGCGCTTGCCATTATCTCGCCTGATGTTAAGTGATGATTTGGTTGACGGTGGAGCACGCTTGCTTAGATGTAACTTATTCCTTCAAGTCACAAGTGACTTGAAGTCCCTTAGGTTGTAGCTATCACGAAATACAGACTCTAGCAGGGAACTCCACTCTTTAGCTATAAACGCTATAAGCGTTCTCAAAACATTTTGTTCGCATAGGTGGGATGTCCGCCATGTACCGGTGGTGCATCGCTGAACGTTCAGTGGTCCGATGACAAAGCTGTAAGAATAAACAGCGATGTATTTAAATGCAAAAAAAAACACTGTGCGAAATCATCAAATTCTATAGCCAAACATGTAATCGTTCAAAAGCTCTGTACAATACTGCATTCTTTTCTATTTCTACACGAGTTACGTGCTGTACATTCCTACTAATACAAGATGGAATTAACAAGCAACTATTCTCAGTACCTATTAGTGGAAAAGTAGACGCTAGATGCAATTAAAAGGAATGGATAAATAAATAACAATAAATAAATAGCGAGCCGACACTTCAAGATCAGCGAGCTCAGGCGCCAGTCGCCGGCGACCACACGATGCTATCTGTCATAATTGTATTAGAATTATTGTAAAGAGCAGAGCTTTGAGGAAACTTAGTTACCTCGCTATTTATAGCTAAGTTACGCAATGAGCTAGTTTCTTCGGACAAACTTTGTGTAGAACCTAGGATTTCTGCATCATATTTTAACTTATATTTAGACTTATTTTAAATATTTGTTTTACTTACTAATTTGTTAATCTGTTACAGATAATCTCTGTCGGTACTATTGCTACAACTAAACTGTCATTGATAGAAGAAAATAATGTAACTACACTATTGACGAGGATTGCTTTTCACAACCCGGAAAAATACACTGTTCACGTGGGAAAACCACAGAAGCGAAATATTTAATCATACCAGAATGTCACAAAATAAAATGGATTTTCCTTACAGCAAAAGTACGTTTTAAAGTATCAATTGCAAAGTTAAACCACGATTACAGTAACCTATTCACACAGCTTGACCATAGTTGCTTGATGCCGGTTTTCAACCGAATCCTACACCTCAATTACAAGAGCATCCATGGAGTTTTTTGCACATTCTTCTCCATAGAGATCTACGCTTTAGAATGTGCAACTAGCGTATTTTTTCTGATCGACTGACTTATGTTATATTTAAAATGACTTTCAATTGATTGTTTTTTTTAAGTGTGAAATCATCCAATGACTTCCCACCTTTTTCTCCTTAACCCTCCCCACTCCTCTCTTATCTTTCCTCTTTATGACTACTTTTTCTTCTTCTTTCTTCTTCTTTCTAGGGTGGAGCGAGAGAGCGTTTCAGACCTTTACTGACTAAAACCCACAACCATTGTATGATGTGAGGTGTATATAGGTAAGACGATTACTGTGCCCTTAATTAATCAAGGTACTGAAATTTAAAATGTTCCCATGAATGGAGTGTTCTAGAAGTTCATAGAAGGTGCTCCACGAGTCCCACCCGTCACCCTGGTCCGACGCCGGTAGCGCTCCTGGCCGGTCACGGCGCGCGTGAGTCGAGCAGATTAATGACGCGCCGATCGCAATCTCTTCCGCGTGACTACCACTACACGAACAGATTTCGGCGCTTTTGATTAGATTTTTGTCTTAATTAATAATTTCATGTTGGTTGGAGGGAACTGGCGGAGATTTTTCTGAAGATTTAAGAAGAAGAAGAAGTATTAGTTGATTGTTATGCTGGGATAATCACACTAGTATATATCCTTACTAATATTATAAAAGCGAAAGTGAGTTTGTTTGTTACGTCCTCACGCCTAAATGGCCAATTATTTACACAGCTTTGCCTTAAAGAAATATTTGTTTAGCACATTTGGAAAAAAGCGCTTGTTGACTGTTTAAGCTCGGAAAATAACTAGATAAATAATTCAAATGTAATTTTTACTAATACATCACAGGTTTGAAAACAGCCCTAGTAGTGAAATTTAAAAGTTTTACAGCTATCGAGGTGTACCTACTTCCTGGAAATTCCCGATTAAAATTGAAAATACCAAAGCTTTGGGGACCTCAGGTTTTTTGGACAGAGAAATTTCGGAATATTTAACAGAGAAAGCTGAAAGTCTCGTGTACCAATAAACTTACACGCTCTTTTGTAGTATCAGTCCTTGGTGAATTGTGTGTGTCAGTCATGTGTGTATATTAGTATCCTATCTCTGCAGTCGAACTCGTTAGGGTTATAAGCTTAGACGGAGAACTTTTTCATTTTCTGTCCTGAAATTGAAGAATTTTTAGATCAACTTACTGCTTTGAATAAATTCTAATCGTATTCAACTTGTGATCTACCCGACTGATCGATTTTATTATTAATTTAAATATATATCTTACGCAAAGTATTCATCAATGAAGGCTTGTTTTTTATATTGTTTGTTTCTACAACTCTAAATTTATATAAACCTATAATATTCATATTTTAAATGAAAAATATGAATACATTAATAAATTATTCAACAAATTCGTTTCGCGATCTACGCACGCGGTAACATCGATAAAATATTCGTTTTTATTCCATTCCATTCAGGAGCACGAGCGAATGGTAATCTGACCAATTAATGTACAACTATAATAAAAATACAAATAACTGTGTAACGAGTACTTCCGAATTTATGCTTTATATGTAAAATTATTCATAATTAGTAGTAAAAATTATACGGGCTATTTATCAATTATTTAAATGTATTATGTTTATGTTACACGCCAATTATGATCCGTTTGAATCAGGTGCTGACGTCGTAATCACCTGCGTTTGTTTTTATAGATATTAGAAAAATTTAAATAAAAACTTAGCACCACATTATTCAGCGGTGCATTTATTTAATCAATTTAAAGTAAATAATGCATGAACCAAACATCTTAGATAATGAATATAAATAAATAAATTTAATAAGACACATTACTTACTTATGACATTTTAAGCATAATAAATAAAATTTTAAAATAAACAGACAACTTCTCGACTCATTATTTGTTATCTGACGCTCCTAAATACTTCAAGTACATGTTTGTTACATCACAGGATATTGTTTTAAAAATCATGTCAAAAAAACAGTTTAACTGTAGGAACTATTCTTGATCCTTGACTTGAAATCAAATGAACTGTGAAAAATATAATAAAAATATCACTCCTGTTTCCCATTACAGTAGGCAGAAACTACAAAACAGTTGCAATGGCATTCGGTAGCTCATAAAATTATAAAATTTTAACTGTACTAGACTTTGTTATAGCAAATAAGTTTGCCCTAACTGCCAAAGTTTAGTGCTTAAAATGCTTGTAAGAATACCTTTCGGAGGCTTTTTGTATTCTCGCATTCATTGATTCGGCACCTTTATGTCAAAGTAAGCTTAGCAAGTAAGCTTTAGCTCGCGAGGTTGTCAACATGTGGGATGTGGACTCAGCGATCATTGTAGTGATAGTCTTAGGCAATAGCTTAATAACCGGAAGCCTCGACCAACACCTTAGGAGGCTCTTATTAGGCGACTGGGTCAAGGACTTGATTCAGAAAGCGGTACTTCTGGACACAACCCCCATAGTTAGGTTAGATTAGAAAGGAAGGTTCCTTTCTTTAGGGACCTGACCACAGGTAGCTGAGTGTTCCCGATATCAACGGGATAATTGTTTTTTTTATTGATATTAGGAAAAAATGAAAAAGTATTTAATAATTTATTTAAACTAATTAAATATCTACTAGTATTACATTTTAAAATATTTCTAACTAAAAGAGACTAATAGATAAATAATACCAATTATTATTATGTGGATTCACATAACATACAAGTACGTACAAAATTACCTATTGACATATTTATGTCATGAGTTATAACCGACTGACTCACGAGCGCTGAGATTTATCGAAACAATTGTAATTGTTGCTAACGTACCTGCGTCACGTTCTTATAATGTGTTTTAGTTCCTGGTCAAATAGCTTAGTTTACTCTTTATTTGTTAAAAATAAATATACTTAAAATTTTAGAAAAAAAATTGTGTTACAATTTTAAAATTTGGGTTGGAATTTAAGATGAATATGATATGTACGCAAAATACGCGCCTTAGTCGTGGAGTTGCGGAAAACAGCCCGTCTTACCTATACCCTTCAGATGAATAAACAAGTAAACATTTTTGCTCTACTTGAGCAGTTTTACTGCAGACCACATGAGCCTTGATGAGTCTATCTTCTGAAGAAAAGAATCTTTGAGTCTTTTTTTTTCTCACAACTTTCACACATCGCCATCTAGTCCCAAACTAAGCAGAGCTGGCGCTATGAGAACTAGACAACTGATAAACATGCTTACAAACTAAATACATACATACTATAGATAAATTACAACCAGACACAGAAAAGATTATCGAGCTCATTACACAAACATTTGTCTTGGGTGGGAATCGAAGCCACGACATAGCAGTCGGAGCCACTAATCACTAGACCCAGCTAGTCAAAGAAATATGATGTTTTATTTCATGACCCAGGTTATTCTCATATTATAATCATAGGTAAAAAAGCATATTAGTGATTTAAGTCTACTAAAAAAATGTGGTTTTCTCACGTCTTTTTCATCATTCTATGTCATAAATATCAGAATGACAATATAATCACAGCTAGGATATAAATAATGTTTTTACAACTGAACAGGAAAAGGGAGGTACCTTGATCATTCTACTCTCCTTGGATGAATGCCAAGGAGACACGCCATCGTGGCTATAGATGACGTACAAGTGTGGATGAATGTAGACCTGCTGCGCAGTTGCGAGAAGTTCGCCAGCGCCGGCGTCAAGGTCGCAGACGACCCCGCGACTCCTGCGCACAACAAAGCTATAAAAATAAATACGAATAGAAATGATTGTGTTGTATTTTTAAATCGAATGTTAAGACAGTTGTTGACAGACGATATTAAATGATTGCAAAATAACATTTTAGCTGTTGTTTGTTAATACTAAAGGTTGACACTTGAGGTCACAAAACTCTGCATGTATTGTAAAGATTGCTCAAATCTAAGATTATATTATTGAATAACTAACCTCTAATCCAGCCTATGTCCAGCGCGGAACGCCCGGAGGACACGGTGGAGCACACAGTTGAGGTGTGCCCTGCTTGGGCGGAGCAACGCCGTGTCCTCGTGGGGGTGATCGGCGGCGGAGACCTCTCGCGCCGGGCCTTGGTTCAGGCCATGGTCCGGAGCGAGGAGGAGTGGCAGGCGGTCGCCTCCTTCTGCGAAGCAGTAATGCTAGCAAAGGAGGAGGCAGACCGCATCAGGCAACGGCGCCCCCACCGCCGCCGCCGGGATTCCGATCCCGATTTCCAGCCACCGTAGACGCGGGCTCGCGGACGGCGAGCCATGGGTAGCTCGCTGTCCGATCGTCCGGTAACTGTCCGGACCGAGCCAAGGCGTCGACGGCGCGCACTGTTCCCGCGCGCCTCAAGGAGTTGTCAGCAACAGGAGGGGCCCATCGGGGTCGAAGCCTACCGGGGTCGGGGTTATCCGAAAGGAAACTAGAGCCCCGGTATGAAGGCTAGAAGGAACGGCGCGGGGTTTTTAGTCAGTAAGACTCTGACACTGTCTCCCGCTCCACCCAAGAGCGGGTTTCGTCAATGATGATTTTCCCCGTCGACAGAAAAAAAAAAAAAAAAAAAAAAGCCTATGTCCAGCAGTGGACGTCTTTCGGCTGATATGATGATGATGATGAACCTCTAACTGAAGTGTTATCCGAGTGAGTGTAGAAAATTAACCTAAGTCTTTATACTCTCTGGATAAATAGTATTAAATGTGCCATATCTGTCGTTTTAGTTTTACAAGACTATCAAACGTACATAGGTACACCAGCACCAATACATCATCATCATCATTTCAGCCAAAATGCCCACTGTTAGACATAGGCCTCCCCAAGCGTCGCTACAACTAACGGTGTTATGTGTGTCACATCATTGAATTGCCGATCATCTCCATCTTGTGGACAGACTCTCACCAGATCATCTCCATCTTGTGGACAGCCTTTCAACGCTGTGGCTTCCGTTACGCGGTCGCCACTCCAGAACCTTTCGGCTTCACCCTATTATTTTGCTACTCTTTGATGATTCTTTAGGTTATGACAGTAATTTTGATTCTGCTGTTTATATCTTCATTATTATGCGATCAGGCAAGGAAATTCCAAGCATAGCCTTTTTTCATTGCCCTTTCCGTGACTTTATCTGTCTGATGAAGCTCATTGTGAGTGACCACGTTTCATAATTTATCAAGACTAGCAACACGCACGGCCATGTTCGTCTTGTGATCATCAATACACCACCACCAAAACCAATATACCAAACTTTATAATATTAGTGTAACGTACAATTATACTGATTTAATCCTCAAAATAACGATGTAAGTACCCTTCCTGGCTAAGCCTTTGCTGCACCAAACTCAGCACCAGAAATTCTCAAGTCAGAACGCAAATCAGTGACCAAATTGCCTTTACCTTAATTGCAGAAGAAATAACAAGTACTTTTCTCCATTTTTATAAATTAGCGGAAGTTATATGGCGGTGGCTGAAAAATGCTGGCGATATATTGCAGGAGAGGGGGGATGAAACAATGGGGATAGTAAGCTGTTCCAGCTGTAAGGAGGCTGATTGCTGCCTTCGATCCGACATCGATCCGAGTAATGCGTTGAGGGGGTGCTCAAGGCAGAGGCAGCAGCGTATTTAGAAAAGCAAGATACTTCGACTCCTAAAAAATTTAGTATCATTTCAAAATATTCAGGTAAGTTGAGGTACCTTGACAGTATTCAAAATCGATTCTTGTTGTGATGCAAAAAGCACAAGACGTCATGGTAAGTAATCTTCAAATCTTCCGCTAATATTAAGGACTAGCTTTTGCCCGCAGCTTTGCACCTGTACATAAAATATAGCTTACTGTCTCTCGGGAATAAAGCAGCTTTCTATCGGTGAAAAAATTTTGGCAATCGAACTAATACTTTCAAAGATTACCTCCGACAAAAAAAAAACTTTACCTGTTTATTATATTATATAATAGTGTAGATAATGAACAAATAGACATTGTCATTAACAACAGAACCTGTCGCGTAAATCGAATGTGATAAACAAATTGTTTATTGTATTCTTGATAGCTTTATAAATACTCTGACCATGCAAACTAGCTAGATCTACTCGTAACCCTATTAAAATGCAACAAAACTTTATAGTCTTACTTTACATAACATTCCGTTAGTTGTTGTTCTTCAGTTTTCCTTCCCAGCTAGCCAGCCGCTACTACCTTGATCGTATTACCAGCGTATCGTAGCGTAATGGGGTGAGCGATTGCGCGTATTTACGCACGCCGGGCACGTCGCGCGCGAGGAATTACGCGCCGATCCCGCAGCGCTGGATTCGGTCAATCGATGGTCGCGGGACGCCGCCGGCCAGGCTCGCCAGCCTCCCGTCTTGAACGTAAGTAGATGGACCTTTATTTATAATTGTACTTCAAGAAAGTTTTCAGAATTAGCGGAAAATTTCAAAACAAAGGGTAACAACATGTGGCTTACTATGGTTTAACTAATAAGTGTTTCATCTCGTCGTTTATACCGCGTACATCAAAAAATTAGAACAAGTTGCCTGCAGCAGTCTTCCCATCAGACTATAAGTTGGGTGTCTTCAAGGCTAGAGTGAATAGAATAAACCATTCTACTATAATAGTGATAAACTAGTGCGATTCACCATCAACAATTGCATCACACCTTACCATCAGGATCGCAGTAAAGCACAAGCTTATATCACTTAAAAAAAGAACAGTAATAGGAACAAAAATTATATAAGCATCGTAATCACCAAACTTTGGTGCGTCAACTTCATATTAGTATATTGAAAGTTTTGCTTAAAATTTTGTTAGTATTTATCTTCGAAGACAATGAAGACTACTACTACTACTACTTAATATACTACTATCCTCTTGATTGTTGAAACTAAATTATGATATTTAAGTCTAAAAGTTAGTTTCGATGTCCAATCCACCTAAGTAAGAACCACTCATGAAGTAGGTCATACCGGACGTACCGGACAGACGCTAATTGGCCCATAAACTATTAGTGCTCCTGTTGTAAATGTAATTGATTCGTCAATGTCACTGCAAATACGTGAAATCACAAGTGGTAATTAGGGTATATTGCCTTATTAGCTGGATTATTACTAGTCTTTTATGATTTATTACAACTATACGGACCGGTCGTTGTAACAACGCTTGAGGAAAGCCTATGTCTGTCTGTCGGCTAAAATGATGATGATGATTTATTTTGTGGCAAATTTTGGCATGACTCTCAAAATGCATCACATGTGCAAACTTAAAACTTTAGTTAGAAAACTATGGAGACTAATTTGACAAATATCTGTATCAAAAGGGAACTCCGGGTTCCTTGAGTCTCATACCTGATGTATCTAAATGGTGGACTACAATCAGTAGATATTGAATTTTAGTACACTGATGGTTTTGAAAATAGGAAGAAAAGAGAACCAAGACGAAGCAACACTGATCTTATGTGCAAATCAATATAACAATCAATATCAAACTACACGTGCATCAAACTACTAGTCAACTGCAGGACTATAATCTTCTAAACTAGGAAGCTATAATAGATCTCATTCGCCACACATAAGCGATAACCGGCACAAAACGTGAGACACGATCTAGATTCAAAACATGAACTTAATCAATATTACTACTCCTACCATCTTTTTGTTAAACGTTTTTACCATAGATTTTTAATAGGTAACTATAAATTTATCCATCCTACAGTTTAAGTGCTAAAATGTCTATATTCATCTCAGACCCGATTCAATGCAATTGGTGCTAGATAGAATGTATGACAAAGGTTGAAGGCGAGAGGTCAGTCTAAATCTCGTTCTTTCACACTATCAACCCATACCTAGTTGAGTTTAAGTGGACATAATACAAAGGTCAGGCAGAGACATAAAATGGCGATTTTGAATTGAAGTTCCATTTATGATACGACTGTGCGACAATGCGAGACATATCTCGGACAAGTAGTATATCACTGTAATGCAATTGTTTAGGTATTTTCTCTGTCATTGTGTGTTAGCACTAAAACTGTCGCTTTATTTAACACGGTCGGACCAGCAACGTCCATTACTGGCAATTTCGTACAATTTGTTGTTAACACAACGTCTCATCATTATCATATCAGCCGAAAGACGTCCACTGTCGGACAATAGTACATTCCATTAGTTACATTTTTGCGCCGCAACACTTGCAAACATTTAGAGAATTTCGGCGGTTTATTGTTGTCGTCTTCTACATACTGATAAGCGCATACGTGTATAATAAATTATTGTCATAATGTGTGCACCTCACGAGAGCCGCCCTGGGCCGAACGTGTTAAAACAATATTTGCAATATGTAACAAATGAATGCTTATTTCAGCCAACAATTTCCTTCTCAAGACACTAGCAGGAAAAAAAGCACCCCAGTCCGAGAAAATGCACCACTTCGCTTTACAAAAATTCGGTCATAACCGTCAAAGTCAAAACCAAGAACATCACCGCTCAAAAAAATGTTATTTTGAAAAAATCCCTTCGTGCGTTAAACGCCACCCTGGGGGTGTGCCCCCACCCCGGGCCCCTGTGGGTCCCCGGGCCCCCGTGGCAGTAATACCGCTTTATGCAATGTGTACGTGCGTGACAATCACGCTTTATTGCCGGAGACGCGAAATTGAATGGATGCCGGTAACGACGCGCTTTTTTCGCAGCACTGAGAGGCTTGGACCCGAACTAGATAATATAATTGGTTTATTTTTTAATCTAATGACCGTTCGTGCACTATATCCAGATATTTCAAGCTTCAATATAAAAAGTAAGATACCTCTTTATTTATTCGTCACATAGATAAGAAACAGTACTTTCTGTTTACAAATCGAGAGCCTGTCGTTCATTTTATAGAATTTTGACTTTTGGTACGACTAAAACCTTTACTGTAGATTAACACATTTGAACCTAGAGATGATCGACTAAGTTCAAAAGATCTATAGAATTTTTTATCCAAAATCCGGAAACATTATAACAAGCTCTACTTATATTTGAATGTTTAGCAATAAAGCGCGATAAACCCGCAGGGGACAGAGCTAGGGCTGTCACAAAAATAACGTCGCGTTTAAAAAGATATACAGTAATGTCAGGCGTACGTGCGCGCGGGTCTGGGGTGGCCAGAGCTGTGTGGTGTGCTGTACATCCAGTGAGGAAGTTTGGATATGTTCGAAATGTTGGGGTGTACGATCAAGATACCAAAGCAAGGCTTAGAGTCCGCAAAGGTATATTTTGCATTATTGTCATGATTAAGAGTTAAAAATCACAAAATTAACTGCATTTTAATGTGTCTGGTGTATTTTTCTATAGGAACAGCTATTTCAAACTTACGTTAGAGGCTTATCAGGCTGATCCAAAGCCAGTCGCATTCCTAATTGCGCCTATTGACTTCTGTAAGACATTAAATAAACTGCATTCTTCTACACAGTAGTTACTCGTAGCAGTATTAGTAGTACTTGTCCCAAATCCACAAACAAGACTTGACAAATAAATAGTTTTGAGTTTAGCGTAGATACCACGGCGTCACCGTGCCACAGATCTAAGTAACCGCTAGACCCACCCTCGTAATCTTGAATTATTGATGCGGAAAGCGTAACGTACAACATCTATTTTTACGAGTCGCCGATACTCTAGCCGCTTTTTACGACTATAATATATATCATGCAGTTGTAGAAGAAAAAATCTATTGGATGTATCGAGTGGTGGAGCGGTGTCGGTAACCTAGTGATTTCTGATGTGCGGACGCCGCGGCGCATAGTAATGCGAAGTTATACTACAGAGTTACAGTTATATTTGACGCACAATACTCTTACTGAATTGGGTCGTGAACATATCATTTGAGAGGAACATTTATCAGACAGAGTGGAGATAATAATCCTTAGGTTTGTGAGTATGTGTGGATATAGCTAGTCGTGTTGCTTGTTTTGTTCATGAAAGTCATATTGTTCATAGCTCGAAAAGTAGTGGCCAGATCTTTGCTCTTTTACGTTTCATATCAAATAAAATAAACAAACAACAAGCCTGATACTAATCATATCTTCTGATCGTAACAGAATGTCTTATCTTTTACATTGCGACTTTTGCCATATTAGATCAATTCACTACGGCTGTAATCCTGCCATTGCTCTGGTTAAAATAACTCGGATGATCTCCAAATATCATTCAGCATTACTCTACAAACAACTAGAAGTACCAAGATAAGCAACACAAATGATCCGGGAATATTTATGAAATAAAATGTTAATTGTTCAAGTCTATTCACTTCCACGACACGGCGCGTGTAAATTTTCTATTGGAATGGTGTTAGTGACCATATCGAGTGAGTGTTCCAATTCAAATGTTCGCTTGAAATGAAAATTTACGTTCTTGAAGTGATAATTTGTGTATCGATATAAATATTTAGTCAACGACTGATAAACGGTCAATTAACTGATTTCAATGAATATTAAGATCAATAAATCAATAAATTATTATTTATTGATTGATATATCTTATTTATTAATTGAATTCGTGAATATTAACATTGTGTGAATAAGAAGTTTACTTGGTATTCTTTTTAAGTTGTTCCTTGTATTTAAAAATGGTGTTTGGATACACCATTTTTAATGAATGTTGTTTTTATTTTAACAACATCGAATGCAGTGGAACGGGAAACAAATAAATATTAATAATATGAACGCCACTTCTAATCAAGCTTGATGCTGCGAGTTCCCCAAGAGCAGTCCGTCATTGGTTAATAATAATTTATTTGTTTGCGCGACACCCGCGTGCTTTATTATTATTGCACCGCATATTTATCGACTACGCACATTTTGGTGCATCCTGCACATAATAACTCGATTGGATATGGGAAGTCAACAGAGATTCAAGTCTGTTTTATGGGTTTTTCCTGATCATGCACGACACTTGATTTTAATATTTAATGCTTTACGATAAAACGTGATACAAAGTAGTTCGATGTAGTTCACAGATGTAATCAGAATGTATAAATATCAGTCAATGCTTATTCTTTATTATTTTAGTCATTTAAAACTAAATGTGATCGACTAGTGAAGATTGTAGATATGCACGCTGCAAACAGAAGTCCAACATAGGACAAAAATTTAAGATGCAATTTATGAAATTTAATTCTGTCTATACTATATTAGTTTCAGTATAGGCAAAACATAAAACACGTGTCTAGTATTTTTATGTAAAGAATCTATGTACTTATAACCGTATCAAGAAAATCACAGAGATGAGAGCTTGTTATGTCAGTAAAAATAGAAAGCCAGCGGGCCATCAGGCGACTGAAGGGTTGTTTTGCACTTGCACCCAGCTGTTTGCTAGCGCCTAACGTCCGCAATGATCTGCCGTGACCTCTGTTGTACTTAGTGTCAGTGGTGTCCAAATTGTCACCTTTTTAAATATTTTTTGAGAGAAAATATAACATGATGTAAAAACTATTGGAATCCATTCAGTAACTGATTCTGAACAAACTATATTCAATTTTGCATAAACTTAAAAATTATGTAGTATATCACTGCTAAATCAAATGCAATAAAGTAACGTAAGCTATGTGATCCACAAATTTGACTCGCGATTATAACTAATTAAAAGATTAACTACTCCTTACATAAACCACATCTAACCAGTATTCCAAATCAAAGCCACGAACAGGTTCCTCAAGTAAAGCAGTAGATCTGTCCTCACAGAATGTGGTAAGTAGGTTGTTTAGAAATAAACAAGACTCTGACGTGACCACACGTTTTGTGTAGGACTGTCCCGATTTAGCCAGTCCGTCTCGATGTCAGCGAGTAAAGCTTCAAGATTGTCTCAATTTCAGCTACAGAAGAACCAAGACCGAAAAAAACACTCAAATCTGTAACAGATAGTACAATCGGGAGTGGATTATAAGGGGCCATATCCAAAGAGAAAAACAGAACCCTATTACTAAGACTCCGCTGAGCGTCCGTCCGTCTGTCACCAGGCTGTATCTCATGAACCGTGATAGCTTGACAAATTAAATTTTCAAAAATGATGTATGACTGTTGCCAAAAATGTTGATAACAGAATAAAATAAATATTTAAGAGGGGCTCCCATAAACGAAAAATTGTTCTAATGTATTTGTTTAGATATTGGTACAACATTCATCGCGCGCGAGCTCGACTCGCACTTGGCTGGTTTTTTACCCCCAGAAAAGTCTAAACTGATAAAAATACCCAATTTATAACAGAGAGTATAAACCTTCTGGAAATGTATAAATTTGTGATATCGTCGAAGTATCATGAAATTTTAAGCGGCGGTACAGTTTGAACTATTCTCAAAGCCTTCTTTTTCATAGTTAATTAAGCGGAAAATCTACAGTAGTACAGTAGAAGTGGTCACGTTAAGTTTAGAGGTTGATTGATGCGCGTCTATCTCGTGATAGGGACAGGTAGGTTCTAGTAATTAACAGGTACCACTTCTGGTATAATGCTAACGTTTTTTTAGCTTACGTTTGTTGCCATTAAATGATAGCATCTCATTTGTAGTTTGTTAGAAGTTAGTTGTGACAACACATATTGAGCTTGTATTGAATACCAAGGAGACGATAGTTTGTGCGAAGGCTTGACTAGTGCGCTGGTTTTTCTCCTCCAAAGTGACTAATTCTCTTGTAGAAGACCGTCAAATTCTTGTTAATTATCCAGTATAATTTTAAATTAAAAACCATGATATTTTAGACTTTATTTTTATTTTTAAAACACATTTCACTAAAAGAAATATCTACTAAATCACCTAAAGAGTAACAGCTCCTGATGAAAATTCGAGTAATAGAAGATCTATTTAATGTATGCGCAATGAAAAGAAGCATATTGCCGTCTTGAACTGAAATTTACGAGCATAGACTTGTTCTTACTATGGTAGACTGCTCTAAAAGGTCTCTTCAGGTACCTACAGTTAATTAAAAAAAACAATTTTAAATATTTGTTCTATCTATCTACTGTGGTCTGGTTTTCGTACTTAGTGCTTAGTGGACCATTATGCGTGGCCATCAAAATATTTATTTGTAAGAATATGGTACAATGGTACAATAGATGCTACAATATTGGCTCCGGTATATCCGGTCAACTGATATTATTAACCTATTTATTACTTCATTATGAATTAGCAATATAATTTTATTGTATCAGATTGAAATGGTATTGTAATAATAATAATTGATGAGATCAGTGCTGGCCAAGTGGTAACGGCTTGATATACAAGTTGGGTTGCGACTTTAAACCCAGTCAACTACATTACTTTGTGTAATTTATTTCATCATCACTGCTCTCAAAACGGTGAAGGAAAACATCATGAGAAAACCGGTATCTTCTAGAATAAAAAAAATCGAAGACATGTGACATCCACCAATCCGTGCCGGACGCATGTTGTGAATTACTAGAGAGGAGGCCTGTGTTCTAGCAGTTGGAACATTATAAGGCTGAATATGCTAATAATAAACCATTAATAATAAATATGTCAATGTTGGATATGGTAGACCAAAGGTTAATTTTATTTTAATATGCTACTAAAGACTTATTATCATCTAAATATTCTTTGACACTGTAACAATTTCGTGAGTTTTACCTCTCACGACAGGAATCCTTCGCCATCAATCGTTACATCCATGTAATAAATTCGGTATAATTATTGTCGTACCAGTGCCAGTAGTACAGGTCGCCTACACCCAGTAACTCGTTCCAATCTAATTTGCTGCGTAGGACGGGAACAGCTGATGTGTACCTACGACGCACATTGTTGTGTTGTCTGTGCTTTTCTTGTAAGATTGGGTAGGCCGAACTTGTAGCATTGTTTATATGAGTGCTATGGCATAATAGGTAAGTAATTTGTATAGGTAAGGTGGCCAATACAACACCGGGAGCCTTTTGGTAAATTATGTCTCAGACGTTTCCTATGAAGTTTCTTATCTAGATTCGTTTAATGCAATAATGTACTGATTAAAGACTAAAACTAAATTCACAAGAATAAAAAGGCTTATTCAATTTAAGTTTGGGATTTATTTCTACAAAATTACTCTTTTATATGATTATTAATAGTCTTTATCCTATCGGCCATTTTTTTAAATACAAAATCATCAAGTACGCGTGAGGGAGTGTCAGACTTATACTTGCTAAATACCCATCAATTTTTCATCAGTTACTCTTTGTGTACCAAAGCGACGATTACTCTTTCGAACAATGCCATTAGTTTTAAACCTACTAAAGAGGTTCTAATGGAATAAAAGGAAGAAGGTGTAATACTTTGCTGGCTTTAGATTATATTTAAAAAAAAATGGTAACGTAACGTATTAAATAAACCAAACTTAACTCATCACTAAGCAGGTAACTAACTACCTTCCTACTGGCATTTGACGCTACGTTATAGGTTCGACACAAGTGCACAAAAACCTCTTCCTCAACCTGTCTCGAACTAATCAAAGCCTAAACAAGGCTATCATAGGCCAGTGGAGGCATGCGCCCACGTCACGTTCTCGTGCGCAGTAATTATGACGCTAATTAAATTATTTGGACCGCCCGGACCATGCGCCCGCGGCGGTCACTACGGGTGAGGAACAAAGAATACATTTTAATTATATAAAGGAGAAATTAGGCATAATAGGTACTGTTCTTTAATTTTTGAAGCGTGGCTGGTGTTTTGGTAAGTAAAAAGAATTGCCTTTTTTTTTCAAGAAAAAAAGTAAGAAGAGATTTAGGTAGATACTAGTGCGCCTTACCTTTTGCGAGAAGTCATATCTAACAAATATATATTTTGAAGGCTGGCTCGTTTTTTTACCTGAAAAAGATAACATTGCCATTCAACATGGCAACGCTGCCAGTTTTCTGGGGACATTTCCAGTGTTGCCGTTGACGGCACGGTTGGCGTAGTGGTTAAGCAATTGACTGATGTGGTTCGAGTCGCGCGTTCGATTCCCGCACAAGAATGACTGTTTGTATGGCTTACAGATTGTTGTTTTGGGTTTAGGGCGCGGGTGTCTTGTGTATATGAATTTTACGTGTTTGTGAACGCATCCACGGTACAGAAGTCATTCCTAGAAGTTTTTTTAGAAAACTTAAATAATCAAAATAAATGTGGAAGAGTACAACGACGCCTGAAAAAAAAATTGGTGTTTTGTATACAGAATAATAGTAAGGTATACATATAAATTGTAAATCAATATTTAATTTACCTACTTTAAACAAAAAAAGTCTATAGGTATCTGCAATCAATTTTATACCAAATCAATTGTACAAATAAATAGTGCAAGATAAATGAGCTCGGCGGTCATGAGTAATGATACTTAGTAATTAAACAAAACAATTATCAGCATTACTCACAAATTTTTTCTTCAAACAAAAAACAGTAGCAGCATTTTAAATATATACAAATCATGTCGGCAACTCGACATCATAGTAAACGATCGTCAAGTCGTGACTGTCAATCAAGTGTCACTTCTACTCACCGCCAACTGATCTGTCAATTCTCTAATAATATGTCGAGATAGCGGGCCCGAGGAGGCAACATTTTATGACCTCTCTCAAGTATTTTTAGTGTCTGAGGCCATATGACCACAATTAACGAAACATCGTAATTTGTGAGACTACAACGATTGAGATTTAGGAGGTATTAATATGTCAGATGGAATCATTAGTGCTTTTTAGGTTGTTTGTGGTTTTATGATAGTCTCTGTCCATGTGTGAGCCGGTGTTGCCACATCCTCAATATTACATTTATTTAAATTCGATTAAAATCAAAGTTTTAGTATTTTATACTGTGTGATCGTTGCTGTAAATTAAATTAAATCACTATAATCTACTACACAGACCCAGTGTCTTTGATATTTTGATTCTAGGAAATACCCATTTTTCGCAATGTTTTTTGTCATCATTTCCAGAGCACTGCTGATGAAGTAGAATACACAAAGTAAAACGTCTGATATTTTGGAGGCACAGATTTTTTATGGATATTATTCAGGTTTCTATTGTAATAAAAACGTAGTTTAAAATTAATCCAGTAAAGATTTCTGAAAATCTGCAATTTTGCGTGAAATTTAGCTCTTCATAATGTGTTCATACATTAAATTAATTCGAGATTATGAATGACGACCATTTTATTTATTTATTTATTTTATTCTTCATGCACAAAAGAGTACAAAGGCGGACTTAATGCCTTAAGGCATTCTCTACCAGTCAACCTTTGGGTGATGCAGAGACAAATAAACCGTGGTAGGTGCAATATTATCCGTTACATATTAATACAATTATTCATATAAATTCATAACATACAGATACACAATACATAATATATATAATTACACTTATACAACAACGAACAGAAAAATGGAAAAGAAGAACACACAAATCCAGAGGAACAATTGGGGCAAACAAATAATATGAAACAAATTAGCGCTGTGATGAAACTACTGCCAACTTCTTACGAATATACCATATTTATCATTAACTTTTAAGGTTTTTAAACAAAAACTTTATGTAGTGTACTTATAGTTAACCTAGAATTCTGAAATTTGCCTTGAAGCAAGATCCTATAATACAAGTATAAGAAAAAGTCTGCTTTATAGTTAAGTACTGCACAAAAACAAAAAAAAAAGAGTTTTGCGATTCATAAAAATCTTTGAGACTTGTACGTCGATTCTGTAAAATTCAGACAACAACTCGCATTTCACTTCGATACTCACTCTCACTTCACATAAGGTTCAAAACGACCTTGATTTTGCATTCTGTAAGCATCACCTAGGCACTTGCGAAGTGAAGTGAGCTCCGAAGCGACCAATACTGTACTAGTGATTACCACACTCAACTAAATGTAAGTTGAGATTTATCGGTTTTTTATTTTACCAGTTTTTGACACAGAATTTTAGCTATTATGGATGTTTAAACTAAAATATCTTATTTAAAGGTATTTGAGGCAGCTAATAAGTAAAAAAAAAACAGAAAACTCTAAGTTCGTGCCGTGAATATAATCTATGCTTACCTTACTAAAAAAAATGACTGACAGATAATTTCATTAGTAATCTGTGGACAATATTTATGCGTTGAAGTTGTATAATGCGTAGTGCGTTGTATTGTTTTGTTTAGTTTACGTTTTGTTTGTTTTTTGATCGTTCAGTGCCAAAAATAATTGTGAAATAATCATGAAGTAGTTTTATATTTCTGGTTGTAAAGTTCAAAAATAATATTAATAAAATAAGTGTTTATTTTGTTTTCTAAAACAACAACAACGTTTCAGTCCAAATGAAACACGTTCCTCTCACCGATCGTCGGCTCAGGTTGAAACTCTGGTAGAGTTTATGCCTAAACAGTATAAGTGGCACTGTCAAAACATACAAACAGTGGACTAAGGTTAGCAGTGCTTTTTATATGTTAGAACCACTTATCATTCCTTAAAGCAAACCACTTAAAATGTGCGACGAATCTTGGTTTAAAGTGTGTTTAAAAACTATATTTAAACACTATTTAACTATAATTTCTTCTATTTTCACTCGTAAAATAGATGCTTTTAATTTGACACTTTGAATCGGGTTCAAGTACGAAGTGAGCGTCGAAGTGACGGCGGAATTACCTTATAGAATGCCACTTCTTACGTCATCTCATACTTTATCTGTCAAAATTCCGCGGTCAATTTAGTTCAACTCGCAAACACGCTCGCAAGAGCAGCGCTAGTGTAGATTCGAATTATCAACCGAGTTTCAGAATGCCAATCAAGAAACTCACGGCGGATTCAGATGCCAAGTTTAGAATGAAGTCTTACAGAATCGCACTGTTGATTCGTGAATTTAACTGTTAACATAGGTAGTTGTTGTAAGTTTGTAAAGAAACCTCTGTGCGCGGGTCTGACCCACACTTCACCGGTTATTTTCCCAGAGTCGATAATCTCACCCCTTAATCCTTTTTTTTAGTAAAATGACGATGGTCGTCATATCAGCTGATTCTGGGTATTGTGGAATTTCACCTTATGCAACTAGGTACTTAGGTTTCCTCGTCATGTCACGTAGGAACTATTACCTATAGGAATATAATGTGTATGTATAACTTGAGGCCTGCCAAGCGCCTGGCCATCACTCAGCACATCAGATAAGGCACTATCAAGTCTACGTGACGCGTTAATCTATCACCTATTTACGCAAAACTCTTCCGTGTTTGTGCAGCAGCTATCTGAATGGCAAGTTGATCTTATCGCGCCAGCCTCATATTAGATCGATTAGATCCAAAGATGGCAATTAAGATAAGCTTATTTAGTACTTCCTCTGTTAAAGCATTTGAGCTGACTATAGTGTTAGAATTGTATCAAGTTTTCAATAACCTGATAGGGATATTGCCTTATTGAGAACAGTAGGTGATTTGACATAAAGTTTGTGAACAAGTCGTTTTAACTGCAAATATTGAGACTTTGCACATTCTATCATTTCAGTTAATGATTGATCATTACATCGTTCTCCTATTCGAGTTTTCTTTAGATGGATTTTTTTTTAGGTCATCCCCCGCTCTTGGGTTGAGCGGTTAGTTAGTTAGTGTCAGACGTTTACTGAATATAAACTCACTCCAATTCCTTCTTTGCCATTGTTCCAGGGCCCCGGGGATCTCTAATAGTGTCTTCACATGCGCCAGACGGTCAAGTTATCCTATATCTGTTTTAGCGACTTAGTTACGGAGTAACCTAAAAAAAATCACTGCACTATGCTAGTACAGCTAAATCATACACAAAATACTCATGATCTACTCGTTGCATTAACTTAACGAAAACATAAACCAATACTCATTAAACAATCGTTAACAGTAAACGAGGAAAATCAAATCACCGTTCTATAACCCCTTCTAAAAAGCTTAATAACTCACCAAGTAAATTTCCTTTAATTCAGCTTGCAAGCTGCATCGGGCTGTAAGTCCGGGCTCAATGGTAACCCTCCAGTAACGAGCGGCGAATGAACCCGCGGAGGGATGAGACGGAAGGGTTACTCCATCCGCAAGCAACCTAATATCTTAGTTAGAAAGTAATCAAGCGATCTTTATGTCATGGCATTTAGACTTTTAATGATAAGACGGGTGCATCTATAAAGGAATTCCAGAAAAACAATTTGTAAATGATGGAGGAACGACGTTCCAGTAATTTTTCTAGTAAGTAATTAAAAGCCCCGACAAACTAAGTTGAAACCAGCTAGACCTATGACTTCTCACTGCTGAGCAAAAGTCTCTGCCAAATTCTTCTAATTATTCTTTTCTTGAATAGGCTATGCTCGGAATTTCCTTGCGTGATCACATCAGAAATGAAGATATCCGCATGAGAACCAAGATTACCGACAAAGCTCAAAGAATCAACCAACCTAAGTGCCAATGGACAGGGCACATCGTACATAGAACAGACGGTCAATGAGGAAGAAAGGTTCTGGAGTAGCGACCACGTACCGGAAGATACAGCGTTGGAAGGCCTCCCACATTATGAACCTAAGACCTGGTAAGGGTCGCAGCAATCCGATAGATGCGAGACGCACAGAACAGGTCATTGTGTTGACGCTTGTTTCGGCTGAAATGACGATGATTCTTTCCTCGAATTACCATAGAGCTTCTCTTGGTAGACGTCTTGGTTATCTCGCCACCTCTTTCCTCTACTTTGTGTAATTTCTTTCATTAGCACTGTTCTCAAAACGGTGAAGAAAAATATCATAAGGTTTTTCTCTAGGAAATGGTTTACTCGTGTGCCTAATTTCATTCAGATCCGTTCTGATCCAGACTGATCCTTTCTTATATCTATGGTATATAATTGCAGCATTATTTTTAGTAGGTATATGCAAAACCTGATGTTCAAAACTAGTAACCGAATTGATTCCAAAATTGTTAACACCGTGTTATATTATTTCCCAAAAATATTTAAAAAAGGGCACAAGTTGGACACCACTGATACTAAGTACTCACAACATAGGTTACAGCAGGTCATAGCGGGCATGAGGCGCCAGCGCACAGCTGGGTGTGAGAGCAAAACAACACCCCTCAGTCACCCGGATGGCCCGGCGACAATGTATTAGTGGGGGCAGCCAGGTTACATAACAAGCTTATAACTTTGTGATTTTTGATGATACAGTTAAGCTTACATTATTAAGTAAAGTCTTTATATAAAAATACTAGACACGTGTTTAGAGTTTCGCTTAAGTTGTGTTATAATTTTATTTCTAAAACTAATTTTGTATAGAAACTTTCATATTATAATATTAGTGTGATTTTAATTTGGCCAAGTTTCTTGCCGTTTTCCCAACATGGCTACCTTTAACAACGCCCACCACAATAATAACGTACTCATTGTTAACTTTATCTTATCAGTAAGATAAGACTCAAGTAGGGCAGAGATTAGCTATCTGCTCGCCTACGATAGGCTGGTACACTTTTACGACTTGCGCTGAAAAAGATAATTATAGGTAATCTGTGTTGATATGATAACAGATTAACAATATATCAGTACATACTATATATCGACTTTTACAGTTTAGTATGTGATAAACCATCACCTGTTGAAAGTACTTTTCTAGAATCGGCTAAGTAGTGCTTCTACGTAAATGTATTAGGTGTTTCTTAACTCATGACATCGACAGGCAATTGCAGGAGATCATGGGAAAATTAAATATCCGCGTGGTCGCCTGCGTCATCAATCGATAGCCGCTAGAGCCACGGGAATTTCCGAAAATGATACCGTGGTCCTGAAACACAAAGGCAACTGAAGGACACAGGAATGTATGATTTTATTTAAAAAAATTCTGACATGCCTCGCTCTTGACTGGCAGAAATCATTTAGAACTTGCCAACTAAAAAAACTGGCAAATTTCTAAAAAAAAATTGCGAGTCGGACTGTTGTACGAATTATTCCGAGCTACAGTAATAAAATCGAAAAAAAATCACATCTCTTGTATGAGAGATATTATTTACATATATGAAGAACTCTTTTAATTTTCAGCTTTATTTTAATTTTATTTTGTGTACCGGCAATAGAAAATAAAAACATTTTGTGAAAATTTTCACGCTCTACCTCTCTTCTCTCTTGATACACACCCCCACTGATAAACTTGTTCAAAAATAAAGGCCCATTTTGAAAATTGAGAAGACTCAATGTAACTTGGAAAGAAAATGAAAGAAACAATAAGATAATAATTAGGTACCAGTGTAGCTATTTTAGTTATTTTAGTATTAGCTACACTACACCGGACAAGCCGCAAGGTGGTCAAAATATAAATGTCAAAACGGGCGTTTTATTTTTGGACAACTTTAGACAGACAGATAGACAGACAGGCAAACGGACAGAGGCCAAGTCAATTGAATCTATAAAAACAAAAGTCATTTACCTACTGTAATTAGGTAGGTATTTTACACATACCAGAGGTGTTCAAATATTAGATTTAACAAACAAAGATCAGATAACTGTGTCGTGGTAGTACGTTCTTCACGTTGTAAATACGCAAACAACTAATTTATAATGAGATGAGAGGTGTAGGCCGGGAGACCGACATCAAACGCTTGCCCCATCTCGCTCTACAAACGTTATAGCAGCCAAAGTACTACTGTAACAGTTCCAATGATTACCACTGGGCTATCACTGCTTTGCTAGTCCCATAAAATGAAGCAAAATATAGAAAAATAAAGGTTTACAAGAACAAAACTTAATGTGAAGTTCTTTTTTTCGGTGGGAAAATAATCCAATGACATCTCATGCTCTTGCGCGGAACGGGAGATAATGTCAGACTCTTACTGGCTAAAAACTCACCCCGTTCCTTCTAGCCTTTATACCGAGGATCGAGCTCCCTTTCAGATCGAGCACTAGTAGGCTTTGTCCCACCTGGGCCCATGCTGCTGCTGAGTGCTGACAACTCCTTGAGGTGCGCGGGAACAGAGCGCGCTGTCGACTGTCTTGGGCTCTGACTGATCGGACAGCGCGCTCAAGAGCGGGGGTTGTCAATGGATGATTTTTCCCACAATAAAAAAAAAAAACATGAATTGTCAAATCACTATTTAAATACTATGTTAAGGTTTTGTGTACCTACAATAAAAAATAATAATAATAATGGTTTTCTTAATATTTTAGAAATAAAAATATTTCTTAATAACAACACACAACAACATAACAACAACATGACAACAAGAGAACATGAGTTAATTCATGAATCCCCAAGCGACACTCGGTGGCCGCGCATCTATTGTCTTACTATTGTGTCTCTAATTGACGGTATCTGAAGGGTTAAGAAAAGTAAACGCAAATAACATTTCCCATAACGGTGTAAAGGTTGACTCCACAGCTTTACTTTCTTCCCACAACATACAGTGCCTTAACTCTATTATTAATTAGCAAGATAAGTTAACTATCTCATTTATAATATTAAGTAAATAAAATTTGATAAATAACGGAGATTTTAATTAAAGATAAGACTAGATAAATAATTTACGCGTGTATAGGAAAATAATCTACAGAAATTATTATATCTAAAATTGGTTGTCTGAAGTTGTCTACTTTATCATAACGTTAACGAACGCACGTACGTAGGTAAGTTAATTAAATAAGTAAGTAATCAATTCGTTTTGTCTGGTTTCTGGGTAATAGTATGTACTCTTGTCTCTTATAGGTTACAAGCTTCGCCAGATGATAGTTTGTTTTTTTTCATCCCCTAATAAAAATTGTTTCAAGAAAAGGATGTTACGGGCCATGCCACTTTTTTGCTCGTGCTGTGCCCCCTCATACACTTAATTTGCAGAGCAAAATATAAAAGATCCATCTACACTAATATAAAAAAGAGGTAAAGTTTGTTTTTTTGTTTGTAGAAGGTAATATCTAAAAGTGCTTTACACTCTACATATCTGAGTGACGGCCTGTGTACCGCCTTCCAGTGAGAAGCTATTTGGCCAAACAGTTGTCTGCTATAGTAGCCACAAGGCTGTTGGGGATGTTGCACACCCGACGCATCCGTGATCCGATTCGAAGACGCAACAGTGAGCCAAAATCCGGACCAATGATCACGTTTAGACCGCATCAGTTAGATTTGTATCCAAACGTGCCTACTGACTCAATTCAGAAACAGCATCCAATATCCCAACACATTGGCAAGCTGTCGCCTATATCCTGGACTAACACACTGGTGTTATAAATCCTGGGCCCACGGAGTGCAATAAATAAAGCCGCGCCACACCTGGCGGTTTGACGGACTCCTACGAGTCGCGCCAGCGCCCCGTCCCCCGTCGCGGTTTGACGCATTGCCGTCGCTGCGCCGCCGCCTCTGTGTGCTGTCACCCTAATCCACTGCTTACTATCTACCTCTACGCAAATATATCTATTAGGAATACACATGTCAGAAGGAAGTAAGTTAAACTTAGAGCACTAGAAAAAGAAAAGTTGGTTGTAAGGCTGCGGTAAGATGAGCAGACGCTATTGTTGCAAATGCGAGTAGCCAGGATGAGGATGGCACAGGAACGTGGCTTGAAAATGATGATGATGATAAAGAGCCAACGGAAAGCTCTTTGTCTCTCTGATAAAGAGAAAGCTTGCTTGAGCAGAGCACTGTAAGTGTTAATTTTTCATTTATTTCGACTTCATTCTCAGTTGATGATTTTAACTTATCATTGTAATGTCCACCATGAATTTTCCTAGAATAAAGTTTCAATATTTTATTTTGCTCTATTGCGTACCTGTCTAGTGGCCAACAGAATCTATCCTAAAGCAAAAACTTCATAAACAAACATTTACCAATAAAATCAGGCAATGTCAAAATAAGGAATTGAAATAAGGAAAAATACGTCCTTACTTACTTATATAGAAAAACAATAAAGCTTGTTTAACGAGACGCGTCATAACCTACACCCACAGGACGCCACACAAATCGCATTACATTATTTGTAACCCGTCCGACGCGTATTGGTACCCGTCTGGTATCGGTCTCGGTCTCGGCGAGACCTGACTTATTACGGATGTGTATTTCAATTGTATTTATGGTCAGCAAATAGGTGTTGGTTAGTTGCTCATTATGTGGGTAAAGCTAATGAGGAGTTCATAAACATAAACCTGCAGATCTAGGTGTAAATGAAAAACAATTACTTTCAAAATTTTCTCCTATGCAATGTAAAATGGCATGTATAAAAAGTAATGATTAGGTTGTACCTACACTATGTTTATAAGTGATGGAGTTTATGTTTATGTAAAAAAAACATTAATATTTTTACAAATGTTAATCCGTAATTATAAAGCTAAACTGTTCCATTAATCGTAGCACTCGACCTGTTCCATTTAATAGACTACTGCAATCTTTAAAGCGTTGTCAACCTGCGAATGTTCTCCAGCAGCTGACACTAATCATGCTATATCGTCATCTTTAGGCCCGGACATCGATGTGTTCATGTCGTATCGGTGATTAGCATCATTAATAATACCAGTTATCTCGTGAGCATGTATATGTAAGATTATTTTACCCACAACTAAATAATGAGGTGATATTTAATTTAACTTACTTTGTGTTAAATCCACCTTGCGAGCAATTACAGAACCTCGTACAACTTGCCATTAAAGCTGTTAGCCTCCCGATATTAATGTGATCATTAATGTAAACAACAATTTTCTTAGTCGTGAATCCTGCTAGGTAAGTGAGTATAGGAAATTTACCGCTGTTCGTTGCCAAGAAACTAAGAATCTATGCTACCTTTACATTTAATACAAAAGTAGTCAGACCTAATATGGGGATAAACAACAATAAAGTTGAATGATTTATCAACAATACATAGACGCTGTAGATAGCGCACAGCACACAATGTAGGGCGTGTGTCGTGTCGCGCCGGTGCCAGGCCCCGCCAGCGCCCACTTCCTACACCACACCACGTGTCACAGAGGAATGTAGGCGCGCGGAATGCGACGCTGACTCCGCCAACCTCCAATATATTGCCGCCAAATACCTACCGCACGAGCAACTCGAAAACGCACTCTATGTCTGGTATCTATTATTCTCTAATTACCATCAACATTGACGGGTTAATCGTTGGTACAAACATTGGCCATACATTAAGTTAAACTCCTTTCCATGTGTATAGAGTTATTTGTAGGCAATTTATATGCTAATATGTTAATGTCCGCGAAATTATAGTCGATAGCCTATCGGAAGTCGGTTAAGGCCGTTTTTTGTACAATAAAAGCTAAAGAAATTGCGAACCGAGTTTCATTCTGATATTGGTACATAAATATTGCTCAAATGTTGTTTAGAAGAATGTAATTAAAGATAGCTGGCATAGTTTCAAAATAGGCCTTTAGATCGCAAGCGGGTCGCGGCACGCCTCGGGCCCGGCTACAACACCAAAATCTGGCTCCTATAACCAATACTGCTAGAAACATTGATTTATGAGGAATTGTACACTGGCCTGCAAAAAAAAACCCGTCACATTTAAAAACTGCGATATCATATAGGAACATAGAATCATATAGGTTCATAGATCGCTAGTATAAATAAATTATGTTATCAGCTGATTAGTTGTAACTGTATTGAAGTTTTGCTAAAGAAGTTTATTTTATTACTATATAGTTACAATCTAAAAAAGAGTACTTCTGAATTCTTCAAAAATAACAAAATAAGAATAAAATAATTTGTAAGTTTTTGTTTGAATACTGTTACTTCGGTCACAGTATTCAGTACAACTTGATGTCGCTAACATCTGAAAATTTTAGACCAATTATTGCTTAGTAGATATAAGAAATAAGAAATCAGCATAGTATGTAGGTACAACCCTACGTAAGAAAATGAATTCATCATAATTATGCTTTTTTTTAGGTGGGAAATCATCCAATGACTTCTCCCGCTCTAGGGCGGAATCAGACGGCGTGGTAAACTTGTACTGACTAAAACCTTACACGAAAGTCCTTACACGAGTTAAAGAGCGTGCTAATGGAAAACCGGTCAAACATTGACCAAAATCCTAATACAAGTTTGGTTTACGGTTCCATTCGTATTTATACAGATAATAAAATTTTGTTTTAGACTTTTGAATGAATTAAAATAAAAGTTTTCAGTTTATAATACAAACTGAAAAGAAGAAAAAGAAGAAAGAAAACTCGTTTATTCCGCCCAAACAGACGCACAAAACATCATAAAAATACAGAAACAGCCCTGTCAGGCCATGTGTGTATTACGCCTTATAACCATAGACAAAGAAATTGACTAGATTGTTTTGACCACTATAATCTGTGTTTTTAACACCAGCCTCAACAGAGACAAATTAAGAAGTCAAACATTATAAACCAAACTTAACCTATAAATTAACAAAAACCAAAAATATAAGAAAAAAAAAATAAAAAAACATAATAATTATACCAAAACAATCTAAGAATCTAAGTTGTGCGTCGCATCTAAGCAAGAATAGGCCGTTGCTCAGCATATACCGTGACGCTCTGGGCAAATCCAGCCATCTACGGTGCTGGTTTTCAGCAACCACCGTTCGAGTGACAACTTTGGCGTCCCCTCGGAGAGTAAACACAAAACAGAAGCAGGTTAGTACCTAATACACATACTATTTACATTAATATTTCAATTTATATCATCATACCTATATTATTACATTTTTATTTAATAAAACAACAACATTACAAACACCAATTAATACACAATTTTAACTATTATTACACAAATATATACGACATTTATTACTTTTCAAGAATTATAAAAACAAACATAACTGGATCACCCACAAATTATTATAATTGCAGCTACAATTTTGTATAGATGGCAGACACAACAACTGGGCGTTTAGGTGTTTTTTTTTTGTTATTTAACAATAATTAAAGAGTCGTGTTATATATTCTATTGTACGCATTATTCAGTTATCTACAGCATACAGTTTCTCGAATTCATATAATGTAATTTAAGAAACCATCACACTATATTAGCGTCCCGGAACATTTGCAGCCCAGTGTATCATCTCCACTAAAGTGAGAATGTGTGTTAATTATCTACTTAAGATATTATCATAAAGTTCATCGTTTATAAAAACTTAAAAAGACACAATAAAGCACGACCCTCTTTTGGGCTCTTAGAAATGCCGTAGTATTTCGACGTATTCTGTCTGTTTACTAAAAACGGTAAGGGGATTTTCCTGATAACTTGATATGTATATTTCAAGGAAAAAATTAAGGTGAGTCGGAGGACTACTTAGATTGTTATATCGCACGGTTTTCATGATACATCAAGTCTCTGCAGCGACCATCTTATGCAGAGACAATTAAATCTACTGGCTACTCAACTAAAGTTACTGCTTATTCATCAATATAACAAAAAATCCCAAAAATCAATTGAAACATTCAAAATCACTAACAAATTCAATCTCATACGGTTCCATGATACATTCCGGGAAGCGATCCTACAAATCATTTTTTCCATAAACATGTTTTTAACAGTGACATACAACGGTACAGCGCGAAGAACAACATTTTCGAACTAACCCGTAAATAACCGCAGAGATATTTATTTTTATTGGCCAGATCTGGAGATAGAACGGTGAAAGGCAATAGCGATATGTGACACAGATACCGGAGGGTCTTAAGATACCGCGTGATGTTATGTGATAGCGACGTGGATGGACATGGCGATACTCTTAAATGGAGATATCGCTGATGAGTTCGTGAGATAGTTTATTGTCTAGGACTTAAAGTGTGGTGTCTAATGAAGCACTAATACACCATAATGAAAAACTAATACACCATTCTCGAAATGTCTGAAGAGGATTACCAGAGAGATTAGTCTTAACAAAGAAGACAGGAAATGGGAGACATTATGTTCTTGAACGCAAATGAATTAGAGTAATGGCAAGAGGAAGTTATAATAAATCTTACAAAGTAAGGATCTTTCAATAAGTAGACATTTTTTACTCTAAACCATCATCACTCAGCCGAAAGACGTTCATTGTTAGACATACCTACGTAAGCGACGATGCTTGGGGGAGCAAGCATCGCCACAACGACTGGTCCTGTGTGTATTGCATCCATTGGATTCCTGCGACCCTCACCAAGTCATCGGTCTACCTTGTGGGAAGCCAAACAACGCTATTTGGTACTATTAACTATAAAAATTATCAGTTGTGATCCTGTCCAGTGCACTCTTTAATTTCTTTGTTATACCAGAATAACATAATAAGCGAAACTAAGTCTAAAAATATTAACAACTTATTATCACCATTGCCCACAATCTAACAGTAGTAATCCTAAACACCGCTACGCGATCATAAACGTATTAATTATTTATGCGATCGCGGCCATAACTCCACTAGTGGACCTAACGACTATTCCCACACATCGGAATGTTGATTAAAATGACGCGTGCTAACTGCTGTGATTTACTTGACTGGGCTTCTTTTACAGTTTCTTTTGGTCAAATTGACTTAAATCTCCAAATTATACGCTTAGTCTGTCTATTTAACTGAAAGGATAAAATAGTTATACAGGTAAAAGTGCATTCATCTTTTTAATAAACCTAAACTGAAGAACCCACTAATTTACTGTACTATTTAGCAATACTTAAAACAGTTACATAACTTACGTATCTAACTTTATTATTTTCTTATCATTACACATTCTTAATATATTTGATCTTTAGGTCTAATTACGTCCGATGGTTTTAGTAATAATTAAGGGAATTATGATCTTCTACATTAAAAAAAAAATTATAACTAAATATTCACAAAAGTTCACAATTCTTCCCTGTTCCTAAACAGCTTGAGTAGATCTGCCAAACGACGCATAAACGTTACAATCAATACGGACACTTTCAAATTGGCCCTAAATCTAGTCTCCCTTGTAATCCGCTCCACTTCAGCTTATAATGGGGAAGTAAAAAATAACCATTTCAGGCTCGGTTAGCTCACCTTGCTGGGGCACCGGCCGAGATTGAGCGCCGCCTATTTAGAGAGGAAAGATTAGGCAATTATATGAAAGAATTGGATTAGAGTTTCAATAGTCTTGTGGGGGTGATTCAAGTGTGCCGTGACGGATGGCGCTTGAAATATAAAATTGATGGGGTTTGTAAAGTTCCCAAGTGTTTTGTAACTAATATTATTGAAAACCACAAAAATGTAATCTTAAGATGTTCTCACACGATTGTAGTGTCTTGGGAATGAAGCCACCGCTAATGAACCAATGCAATCAACAAATCGATACTTTTACTAAAATTTAAATCGTTACCAAATTAAAACAATTAGTTAGATTACAAACAAACAACCGACATTGAGAAACGAAACAATTACGAGGTGCGAAAATGTTACGAGACAACCTACATTCTTATAATCATTGCTAAAGGTCACAAACAAAATGTTATGGATGGCAAAGTTCAGCAAACTAAGTAACAGCCCGACCGGGGCCATCCATCACGCCGTTTAAATAATAAATAAATCAGTAATAATCTTCAAGTGGGTCGGGGAACAACCACCGATGTTATTTACAACCTACAAGATACGAACATAAAAATCTAATGTACGTTTGTGTACAATAAATCACTCAATGTGTACGATATAAGACGGCAGTCGAGGCCGAATTTAATGGCGAAAATTCTTCTATTTCGACATAGCGTTCCCACAGAAGATTTTTGTTTGAACATAAATATGCGACTGTCATAATTATATGACAAATAGTAGATGCCTCTGGGATTCCGGATATGATAGCTATCAGCTCATCATTTGCGTAAGATAATGTTGATGCAATGGCAAGAAAGTAGAGATTGCTGATAAACTAGTAAGGTGTGAATATTCATGCTTCGTTTTATGACAGTGTATTTTAAATTGCCAATGTATTGCAGCTTTTATGTCCGATTTAAACTTCGAAGGTACTCGCACATTTCAACATTGCATTCAGAGTCAAAACGATTTCTTTGTTAGTGTCATGTTTATTCCGAGGATGAGAGTCGGAACTGTCGTCTTAACTCCTATGACATTAAAAACTGTATTATATTTACGTATAAACTATACTTAAGTTATGTCTGTAATTACTTTGCAATATTTTTAAGCTTAAGCTTGCTACAGTCTTGCGCAATGGGAATCTTAAATGTTTACCATCGAGATGTCAATTCACGGGCGTAAGACTGCAAAGTTGCAATAGGTACAGTTGTTTAGTCAAAAGTCTAATTTAACTTTTTTACGTCATTAACTTATCTGAAGTATAACAAAGGCCCCTGAGGGAACTCACTTGAATTAAAGAATTCGCCATCAATAAACTAAGACGCGCGCTTTTCTTTAATTTTATTTTGTACCGCTACAAATTAATTTGTGGATAAATTTTCCTTAATAGACGTTTTCTGGGGGATGTTTTTTGCATGCCGAGGGGTGTCGTTTAGTTTTTTATCGGATGTATTTAAAGAGTGGATCCCCCGGTATCCGTGGGGTTAAGTTGTACGACTTTAATACTTCCTTGTATCACGTACGCGAGGGACGCCGAGCGCCGACCGAGTTGCTAGGGTTCCTCGACGGGATATGTTTTGTAGTTTCGCAATCACGAAAGATATTTATTACGTTATATCGATAAGACTCTTCCATCTATTCCGTTCTATTCATGAGTGGACTTGTCACTAGTGAATAATGGAGGCATTTTTTAGAGGATTTTTGCACAAATTGAGAGGATCTGTATAAGTAGAGTCAAGCAAGGTACTTTATTTTGCTTCCAAATTGTTTGATTGTACACAATAAGTGTTCCCTCTCCTAGAGAGGAGGCCTGAGTCCCAGCGGTGGAAACATTAAAAAAGCTGATGATGATGATGACACAGTAAGTGTAATTTTGTACACAAATACCAATTTCGACCGTCTTGATTCTGTGCACCTGAATCAACACTAAGAGTTACTAATTCTTAACAATCATAAAACAATAAACTATATATTCCCACTTTATAACTCAAACATTCTCCATTAAAAAGCTCATTATCATCTCCTAGAAGTCCATCACGAGTATCACAACAAAAATTCAATTAAACCCATCTGAGTAGTAACAGAAGCGTGTAGCGATCTCAATCAACATTTTTTGTTCGCAGCGGGCGCGGCTACCGCGAGCGCGGCGTGTGCGCAACTTACTCGAGATACAATTAAAAACATAATTGCCTAAGGATTAAAGTTTTGAAAGAGTTTTTAATATGGTATTTCCTCTGATGCATTGAGGTTGAGATATTGTCAGGCTTTTGAATAGATGGCTGAGGTTAGATGACTGATTAAGTCTTGATATAATACTAATATAAAAATCGAAGAACGTGATGTGTGACATCATAATATAAATTTTTCGCACTCGTCAACTTGTCTTAACGGTTAGCCAAGGTTTTAAAGATTGTCATTCGTAACCTTATTAAAATAATATTTCACAGAAATTTAAGGACCAACAATTAATCCAAACACCTTCACACTCGTTGAAATAGGTCGATACACTCGACAATCTCCAATTGATCTTTACGACAATAATCTCACTTTTAATTGAAAACATTGTAACGATTTCAGATCAATGGTTTTAATTCTCAAGTTTGTTGTGGCCATCTTCAAGATAATATCACACTGAGACGCCTAAAACGCTGCCATAAAACTTTACGATGACTGCACACTTAATTACTATTTCTTTTTATATGAAAAAGGGATTGCAGCAACACCTGGAGTGATCAGAAAAACATATTGTAGAAGGCTTACACGCTATCATAAAGATGATTAAAATAAACTATAGGTACGTTGAATGACAAATAGCTGCTTACTAGTTTTACAGTAAAATGACAGTGACATACCTTTGCCTAATTGATTAAGCAAAACCGATAAAAATATTTATCGAATCCGAATCAACATGAAACTATTGTTGAAGACGATCAGTAATCTGCTCACGTCCCAGCAGACAATGTAAACGAAACAGTAATTCTTAAGGAACGTTTCGATTAAAATCGTTCAAGTTTTATGAGCTTGTACTTGAGGGAAGCCATGCATATTGCTAGTTCGCTATAAGAACGCTGAGTTCCCCGCGGGGAGGGAGTGTTACCTAAATTGCCGTAACAATAAGGGTTCGGCTTTAAGGGAGACTTCTTTTTTTATTTTACAGTAATTTCCCATTACATTTTACGTGAGTCAGTCCTGTGGGGTGAAGTTTTTGCAATTGCAATTCTTAACCGCTGTTCCGTATTCTATTTTATGATTGTCGTAAGTGGGCCGTGTTTGATAATAGAAAAACTGGAATATAAAATGATGAATTGAACGATGAGAATAAATAACAAAAGCATGTATGTTTCTTACACAGAAAATAAATAATTTAATAAAGCATAGCAATACATCACAGGAATACCGAAATGATAGGTGATTGCGAAATCACATAAATGTAAGCATTAGACTCAATGATGAATAGCCACCAAAAATGGCCAGGATTAGTATTTGTCGGTTACTGTTGAAAACAGAGGCTTTTTATGGCTCACCGCCCGCGGCTCACTAATCCTACGCCAAAAAACACAATAAGCCATATCGTGACGTCACAAGAAGAATGCCACCAACATTATTATCCTAGTGGTTGAACCCCCGCGCCGCGATCTCTGTAAAGCGTTTGATAAAGTGGATCACAAAACGCGACGCAACGCAACGCTGTAATATAAATAAAAACGGGCCCATAAGTGGCCCTTGCGGTAAGCCCAAGTCTCTACCGCCCCACGCGGAATCGCGAAAGTGGTTTCATAAGCTAACCGTGCGAAACGCCTTCTCAGTTGTTATTGTGAAATATGAATTATGAAAATAATAAAAAATAAAGCGTTCAGGGGTAGAGCGGGGTAAAGCGAGGCACGCGGCGGCACGTGCGCGCTCGCGAGCCAACCAAAATATTGAAAAGTTTAACCGCACTATTGTACCGGGCACGGCAGCCCAGCCATTCAGCGTGACACGTGACTGTCTTAATTTCATCAATTAAAGTGAGAAATTGTAATCGAATTACCTACTGTGAACGGCTCTGGATAAAATATTGCACGACTGAGCGATAAAAAATAAACATTTACCGAGATAGGTTTTTGTACCTCAACTGCATAATATGAATAGACAAAACGACTTGATATTAATACTCTTTAGATTTTCAGGTTTTCTGATAAAAAAATATTAAATACTATCAATGTATGTTGATTTTGGGCAAGCTTTGCAACATTTTAATTTAAAAGTAATAAACACAAGTAATACATTAAGTTGACACACTTTACTGATTAACCCGTTGTCTATCGGAGGGTTGTTTAACCTCTTTTAATAAGGATGATCTGCGAGCTCCTGCATTCATCCAATATTGACGCGCCGCGCCGCTAACGCCTTTGTATTAATAGTCGCAAAATTTAATACTGTTTGTGTGCCACGTCGGGCCCGCCGAAGGATTACGGGGGGTAGTTTTTTAAATAGGGTTAGGTTTTTTCCGCCAAGCGAGGGTCGTGATAAATGACACATGCACATTTTTCGAAATACCCAATTTCGGATTTAAGTCACCCTCAAAGTGGCCGGTGCGGCGGTGCGGCCGGACAATGGCGCGGGCCGCTCTCGCACTCATTTACACCATCGCTTTGTTGTTACGCGAAAGGGTATTATGGCGTTACTCTCTAGGATATTGGAAGCGGTTATGGGGTTTAATAATGCATTTTCCTATCGTGACGGCCCACCATTACTTTGAGATAACTGCGCGTAAAATTGCCTACGAAAAAACTTAACGAGTGTGTTGTATTGACGTATAATTATGGATTCTGTTTATGTTAGGTTGCTGAAGGCAGTCTATAGCACAGTTTTTGTTGGAACAGACAATTGAACAAATTGCTGCAAGATACACAACTTTGTTACAGTAACGGTAGGCAAAAAGTAACGTAAATGAGCATTAGTGATGGTAATGCATTAAACTTATGAGGTGGAGGCGTCAAGGCGATCTATTACACCGTCTGTCAAATCGACTCGTGCGCACATCCGCGACTTTTTACGCACATGATCAAAGATGGCGCGTGATTAAAAGCTTGCAATTATAATGCGATTAGCTATCATGTCGACTGATACTAGGTAAGCGAATGAATTGAATTTCATTATGCAGTAGTGATAGCAAAGTATAAACTTAAAGCACTTATCATTCAATGAAGTATATTTTACGAACCGTAACACAGACATGTCAGATTAGATTTTATTTATGGCCGATTTTCTTGTGATGTTATTATTTGTGAGACTAGATGTCTAAATAGTAAATGAATGATGTGTGAGTGTTTTTATACGGTTGTGCACGCACCCATGATCCACAAGTAATTCCTAATGTTGGGTAACGTTTATGGGTGTTTTAGGTAGTGCTTATTTCAGATTCAGCAGGAAGGAACGTCCGCTCGTCACTGTCATTGTATAGATTACCCGGAGGAGGTGGACCGTAAGGTAAGTCTGTTTGGGCAGAATTTATAAAAATAAAATAGGGAAAATCTTGTTCTATTAATCTTATTTCGAATGCAAGAATGTGCGCACATCTTCCACGAATCGGTGATTTTTAATAAGGCCTATTAATTGTTAACCTATTAGTAATTAATTAAAACCAAAACAACTTGACCTTTAAAAATGTCGTGTCGTCTTAGCCTCGCCAACTAAGATAAATGGTTCAACTCCAATGTCTTCGCAATTTATTATGAAAGCCGCCATTAACAGTGGGGTAAGCACAAATCAAAGTGTCGTGAAAGAATTCTTAAACAACTATTAAAGGAGTCGTAATAGTCAGCCATCTTGTGAAATAGTTTGTTTAGTAAATACTCGGGAACTTTTGTTAACACAATATTAGCATAGTTTTTGGAGGAAATAAACTATGAGTAAGTTTTCTACGGACAAATATTGTAAATATTTACATTAAAATATGCTTTTGCTACTAGACATTTATCTAGTTCAAACTATTCTGTCACGTCTGTCACATGCTTGTAACAATAAGGCTGCGTTTAACGCAGTCCTCTTCAAATAGCACTCAAGATAACTGCAGACACTGCGTACATTTCAATAGAATATTACACACTATTACACATTATGTTAAACGCTTGATTACGATTTACCTTAGTAACAGTAACATTAGTGACAATTATAACTACTTATACATCATCTATCACCATCATCATTTGAGTCAAAAGACATCGACTGCTGAACAAAGGCTCGCATATACACGTGTCTGGCCATACTGTGACGCTACAGGTCAATAAATATTATTGCAAGTGGAGTGTGTAAGTGTATATTTAAATATTAAACAATAAAGCGTCGTTATGGTCAGTAAACAGATCACTAAAGTTTATCATGGCTGTAATAAAGTTAGTGGGCCAGTTTAGAGCTTAAAGCCCACTAGAGCAGTAATTAAATGTGATCGTTCGTACTGAATTATCTCACTAGACAAATATTGTATTGCATGTTGGGTTGATATCCGCAATTCAAAGTGCGTATTTTGCGTACAGGTGGGACAAGTCTGGCATTCGATCTACACCAGTTGCTTTTAAGAAAGGCCAACATCATCTTAGTGTCACTAATAATATTTTGCAGAGGTTACCTAGATTTCCTAAGTATTTTGTTGTATCCAGCAACCACTACGTAGCTTAGTAGCCGGTATAATATAATGTAATATTCCACTTGTATCACAGAACGCCGTCTAATCCCGAGCTAAGCAGAGCTTGTGTTGTGAGTACTAGACAACTGATAAATATACTTACATATTTCTAAAACGTATGTACGTTTGGGTATTTATTGGGTAGCATGTTGATCTAGTGGTTAGTGGCTCTGACTGCTATGCCGGAGGATGTGGGTTCGATTCCCACCTAGGACAAATGTTTATGTGATGAGCATGATCATTTGGTCTGTGTCTGGGTGTAATTTATCTATAATATGTATGTATTTAGAAATATATAAGTAGGTTTATCACTTGTCTAGTACCCTTAACACAAGCTCTGCTTAGCTTGAGACTAGGCGGCGTTGTGTGATAGATGTGGAATATTTTTATTATACATAGCATAACACAACATAATCAGCCTTTTAATGTTCCCACTGCTGGGACTCAGATCATCTCTCTGGGAGAGGAAATAGGCCGTAATACATCACGTGGGCCCAGTGCGGGTTGGTGAATGTCGCATGTCTTCGAATTTTTGGCCCTGAGACATACCGTTTACTCACGATGTTTTCCTTCACCGTTTTGAGAGCAGTGGTGTTGAAATAAATTACACAAAGTAATGCGCCTGGTTGGGTTTGATCACGCGACCTACAACAAACGGGGCCGTTACCACTCAGCCATCACTGTTCCTCATAATACATACGTATTATAGATAAATTACACCCAGACACAGGATACATGATCATGCTCATCACACAAACATTTGTCGTGGGTAGGAATCGAACCCGCGACCTCTGGCCTATCAGTCAGGAACTAGACTAACAAGCCAGTTACATTCAATCGATGAGCTGTTGACTCGAGCGTGCAGGCTCTGCTGATTGGGCTGTTTGTAACTCGTATGACAGAGAGGTGCCTATTAAAGGGCCCGTGGCTAAATGTAACGTAGTAATGTAGTAAGACCTGTTGCATAAAGTTTGCAATGGATAGTAGTACCTCTTAGACTTGCCTGCAACCACTATGGTCAACCCATAGTTTGTAGATCTCTGATGCATTTCCTTAGCAGATAGTGTAGGTATCCGACTCACTTGTTTTATGTGAACATAAACACAGTTTCACTAAGCCAATAGATACGCACGCAAAGCGCAGTTGTGGTAAATTGAAAAATGACGATAGCTTATCCTCATAGAAACACGCCCTCGCACTCTACCTAGAGTGCGAGAAGTCATTCGATGATTTCCACCTTTAAATAACAGGGGTTACAAAATGGGGTTAGATTAGACAATAAAACTTATTGCTCATAAAGGTACAACTATCGATTCCAACGAGTAAATTTCTTTTGACCAGAATATTTCGTTATGATTCCATTATCCGGTAGCGTTTCGAATAACTACTAGTCGTCATTTTCTTCAAGAGCTGCGATTGAGTTGCCAGTTTGGCGTGTTTGTTTGCCGCAACAGACACATCGAGAGCAATCGTTCTCGTCCGTACACTTCGAGAACACATCATCACTAAACATTTAACAAACCAATATAATATAAAAAGCAGTGTGAAACTCCGCGATAGCATCATACACTCCGACGTACAATTAGCTCGTCTCGCAGTGCTTCGAATAGCAGATAATAATATTTTAACGTTAGTGCTCCATTACAGCTAACAGCTAAGCTACGCATAGTACTGCCTAAATAGTGAGTAAAAACTAATAAACAATTTCGTTTTGTAAGATAATAAATAAAAGTGAGATCGTCCACACCATACCATGGCCACACTATGCACACTCAAAAACTTAAATTCAAAGTTTATAGTTAAACAAATCGATAAAGAAAGTGGAACAAACTCAACGAACATTCTTTTAAATCAATTTATAATTAAAAAATAGCATGATTATGTCGTTAATTTTAACACTATACAGGATGATATTTGAGAACTGTGTAGATATCACATAGCACGTGGATGACAAATATGTGAACCGCGTAGCTAACGTGACAAATCTCTCCGGGCAATACTTACGTAGCAGCTTGGACGATGTGGACGGTCGACTTTAAAATGTGATGCAGCAGGCGGAACCGAATGATGCTTCTTGTATGCTGCGGCGCCTGCACGGACCATTACGCTATGGTTTATCGGATTGTAGTCAGCTGTGGTAAAGAAAGCTGGGAATAGTGGAGAAAGATTAATCTTGTATGTATCATAAAACCTAAACTGAATGTATTTTCAGCCTGAAATAGCTAAGCAGCACTATGATTTAGTGAGTCTTAGAACTTTCATTGATTTAAAGCCAGCACAACCGCATTCAACAGTCGACAAGTTGACGAAGAGGTAGAAAACGAGAAACATACAACGTGTAACATTAAATAAGCAAAACCTTAAAATAGTTTGATCAGAACAACGTGGCATATGTTCAGCGCTACATATACACACATACGAAGAGTATAGAAACCAACGACACAACACGAGAAACACCCGACAAAAACTTTTGATTTTATTCGCCGTTACTTCGATCATATCCCCGTAAAAACACCCTCGATGGGAATAAGAAAATGGCCTTTAGGAATTTCTCTTTAGCCAACCCTTCCAACCGTTAATAAATGTCACGGAGAGACCGTTGACACTGGGGGTGTGTGGGACCCCGCGCGGCCGCCATGTGCAGGACGGTCCTGCTAAACGGTGTCTCCACGGCCCACTTGCGGCGTTTATAGTCACCGTGTCTTTAATACTTTTTAAACCGTGGAATAGTGAGCGTACGCGCATTAAAATTTACGTTCCTTGGTGATTTTATATAGTGATATGGTGTTCACCGTGGCAAATAGACTTAATTTTTATGTAATTACTGTGCCATTGGTTTACGATATTACTCAGGTAATTACCGTTGAGTCGCCACTGTGCCCGTAGTTGCTGACAATAGTAATGGCACTATGTATCCTGTATATGTTTGTTTTTTATAAGTTTCCTTATTACAATGGCATTGTCGAACGATAATCATAATTTTCAATATCCGGTGTGCGTTATTTTTGCTATTTTACAAAACAGGTATTCCGGTATGAAAATAACTAGTAATTGCTATTAAATGGTATGCTATTACGATGTAATAACATATTGAATTTGAAGCCCCAGCTGTCTGAAAGTGATAAATACTGCATGCCTCCGCTGACAATTATTTATTTACAATTCGCAAATATGAGGACAACACAAAATAATTTGTTTACATTAATTACTTTTTACAACCATGTCATAAGCAGTCGATCAGTTTGGACAAAAGAATAAACTAATTTTATTAATAATGACAGGAAATCATTACATGCTTAAGCTCAGTGCAAATCGTTGACAAGTGCAACCGTCCGCTAATTGAATATTTCATACGTGTTAATGAAAACCGCGCGGTGCGTGGAGGTAATCTCGCCGAAATGTCGCGGCTGTTCACCGGACATGTGCAAGCGCACCTTTAGCCCGCGGCAAGAACGTTAAATTGGCCCCAAGTGCACCTCGGACAATGAAGAAAAGTTATACGTTAAATTGGCCACCAGTGTACGAAGGTTGAAGTGTAACTAATTGCGTCACTCTACAGTACACTTGGTTGCAAAAAAAGGTGAAATGCTATAAAACTAACGGCATTTTTTTCTTGATGGTTTATGAGTATAGGACATAATGATGTTCACGAGTGAAACTAGTACTAATTACGGCAGTTCACGTTTTAATGCCATTCTGCTGAATATGGCACATGAGCCATTATTTAATGGTTGTGCTTGACAAACTAGAACGAATTTTAGTTAGGTTTTTTTAATTTGCGCCATGTCCATTAAAATAGCAAAGCATTTTTTATAAAGATGTTACTATTGGCTTGACTCAATAACTGTCAAGGAAAAAAGGTATTTTTTATCATCATTAAAATTTCTGTAACTGAAACTATATTGAATAAATACTAAAACGACTTCGCTCTATATGTAGATACTTATATGAATTGATCCAAATCAGCGACAACAAACACTATGTATTAAAACGCGAATCAATGATCTAGCTAGCTTTTCGATTGATCTACACTAATATTACAAAGCTTGAAGATGCAGCGTCCGCCCCAGGACATTCCCGTCGTTTGAAATTGCGGGATGATTTCTCGCCTCCGTTGGCGCGGGCTTGCGGACAACGAGCTTTGGGTAGCTCACCATCTGTCCGTCCGGTAAGGACCAAGTCCGAGTCGTCGACGGCGCGAAGTATTCCACGCGTGCTTCATAAAGTTGTCAGCAAAATCGTAAGAGCCCAGTAGGGTCTATGCCCATGCCCAGTATTAACACTGGGAAATTCTGAAAAGGAACTTGTGTGCCCACAACACAAACCTCAACTGAAAAACACAGGTGTGGTTTTAGTCAGTAAAAGTCTCACACGCTCCCTAGCACCCTAGAGCGCGAAAAGCATTGAATGATTTACTAACTCAAAAAAAAAAAAAACAATAGAAGTGGAGCAGTAACCAAGGACGCCAGTGAAAGCACGGGAACAGCTGCTAGCGTCGTAAAATGATAACAGGTATTAAATAATCAAGCGAACAAGCCCAATCATCACCTATCAGGAAATCTATCGAACATTGTACTTGCACTCGATACTTAGATGATATCGTTGCGTATAATATGGTAACTAGCGCGATATTTTAGCGTCATGCGTGTGCGCTCATGCGTGCGATTAGCACTTTTTGCTGTTACCACCGTTGCCGCTAATGGATGCTATAAAAAGGTTACATATGCCTAATTTTGTTGTAAACTAAGTTTTATAGCGATGTAGCGACGCGTGATAGTTAGAGGCAACTAATTACTTTTGCAATTAATTAATAAAAATGTCAGGTGTCAAATTTAACCATTCCTATGTTCTTCCTGCTCTGATTTTATATTATTTTATTATTATGCGTAGAATTGCAAAGTATAGGTACACCAAAATTTATTACTGTAGCAAAAATAAAATGGTTAAAATTGACATTGATATTCCATACTTATACTAATTGAACATATTGATTTAGTAACTTAGAAACAACTACATCTGGTGGGGATGGTTACTTATTTTTCCTAAAATCCCCACTAGGCTGATATTGTTTAACTAGTAGGGTTTTTGGGGAAAAAAGTAACAATCCCCACTGGTGGGGATTTCTGGACTAAATCCACGCTTCTAGTGTTAAAAGAGATCCGCTAGCAGAGTTCCAACCAAGGCTCTCAAACACTATTTATTCTCTATGCTAATCTAATTTATAAAACAAAAATGATAAACTTTACACTTAATCGATAAAGATTGTTTAATAACAAACGCACTTTTTGTTTTATTTCTGTTATTACAATAGTAGTATTTAATTCATGAATCCCCAAGCGACACCCGGTGGCCACGCATCTATTGTCTTACTATTGTGTCTCTAATTGACGGTATCTGAAGGGTTAATCACTGGGCTAAGGCTTTTGCAGATAAGGGCGACGAAAATCTTCTGTACACTTTTTACGTATATTTAAGCGCTATGAAAACATTTTGATGCATTACCGTTTCACGCCTTTCACGTGAGAGTCTACACGCAAGCTACAAGGAGATAATTACAATCTTTTTACTTCAATACTACGGGGCTTTGTTCTTATTACCAGATGAAATGAAGCGAGTAACACTAAGACTACGCAAACAAAACATGCAAAACTGATAGATTTATATCTAACGATATTAATTACGCTTATGGCTGAATTATGGTGATTACTTAGATGATAGCCTTGGAAAACGGGTCATTAGCTGCATACCTGCATACTGCATTATATTTGTTACCTTAAGCGGCTGGAAGCATCGGGAAGTAAGGTGAAGCATGGAAGTAGTCACGCTTGTGAACTTAGACTAAGGAGATCTAAAAAGAAACGATAATTGAAAATAGGCAGTAGAAAAAAAAACATAAATTTGTGACTCACACAGAACCAATAACAGTAAAATGTAAAAAAGACTAATCTATAAATAACTTAAAATAAAAATAAAATAAAATATTAAAAACATAATATAAAATAAAAATAAAATACATAAGCACGATTAGAAGTAGGTATTTTTTCCCACTGTTGGGATCTAGGTATCTTGTATGACGAAATCAGTAAAATCCCACCACACGAGTTAACACTGACTGTTTTTAAGTGGTACTTCGAAATTAAAATTACAGTTGATCTGATATAAAGTAAAATTTATATAAATTCTTACTCAGAGTAAAAAAAAACTAGGTATTATATTTTGCACTAAAAGAAAGATATTCAATTAGAATCTAATAAATCATAAATCAATATGTTAATTGAACATTGCAAAAAAATTGCGAATAAATTAAACACGCTTAACCCTCTCCTGCTGCAGTAAAAACATAAAGCTCATCAACTTTTTGTGCTAAAAAATTTCCATACTGAGCATTCCATATTTGTGGTTATGCACTGGATCTTCTTGTTATATGCTCGATTCTGGTTGCTTACAATGGCACAGTTCGAATCTGTTGCGTCACGCGCCGGACAGTGCGTGCACGTTCGTTACTTACTAAACACGCGTATTACGCTGTCACTGAGTCGCGCATGATTGGTCACTCAGATGGTGATGCTTCATCAGGTTTTTGAGGGTTGGCCGGTTGCTACCTGTAGTTAGATTCGCTGTAGTTTTTGCAGGAACAATTAGTTATAGCTTAGGTGAGTGTGAAATAATGATGCATCGTTTTGACGTTTGATTGCTTTATAAGAAAGAGAAATTATTCGTAGATATTTATAACACAGAACCTCCGCTTAATTCAGTTACCATATTATATTATTATTATTGTTATATCTAGCTCGTACTGTCCCACTGCTCCTTCCAATGTTCATAAAAAACAGGCACCATAAAAACAGAAAAATCCCACAATCAATGCCAATAAACAAGAAGATACAACTGTCAATTTAACTATCGAAGGTGGAACCAATTGTAGGACAGACTCAAGAAAAAACAACCTCAAATGATTCCAAAGTAGCGCAAGCTTAGTAACACAAACCAATAGCCGAGTGAAATATTACTAAATCAAACTTACCCGTATCAATCACAGAGGGCCAATTATAAAACAAAAGAAGAAGCTGCTGTCAGATTGAATCATAACGAACCATTGATATTGTACACGCGTACGGCGCTAATTAACCACCGACACATCTGCCGTCACTGAAACAATAGAAAAACCAACAGCGTGACGTATACAAACCAATTTGAGTCACTTTCGGTCTCGCTGACCCCTACGGCGGGACAGGGTTATCGCCCATCTCAACGGATTTTAGACAACAAAATTAGAATCCAACTAATTTCACTAGACAGCCGTGTCCACTAATATAGAGCAGTAAAAAACACGCTTTATATTTAGCTAAATAACCTTAATCTTAATGTAGGGTGGTAACATCTTTCCGCCTTCACCCTTGACTTACACCACCACAAGAATTCCAACCCTATTTCAGCAGTTATAAAGTCTAATGTTCTCTCTACAAAGTTAATTTCTTATGCTGTTTTATGAGTAGTGCTAATTGATATCTTGTTGTATCTGGACACAGTACGTTATACAGACGCAAGGTGGTCGGTCGCAAGGTGCGCGGCGACCGTTGGCGCACCTTCCTCGGCCGGCGGCGGTAATAATACCTGTGTCCGTGTGCCCGGCCACGGAACCAACTGATTAGTGGAACGAAACGGTGACAGTTTTCCACTTTGACAAACGTAGTAGATTTATTGACAGATAGCCCCCGATGACCCGCTTCCGGGTTCGAATAGGGTGATTATTCAATTCGGTGTGACAAAAACTTGATGGGTGGGGAAGATGATGACTTAATTGGCACAAAGTAAGTAACTTCTGACAGGGCTGGTCATGGGCTATCAAAGTAAAGAATTTGGATATCTTCTTTGTCGGGCTTCATCATAACAGGTAGGTAATATCATGTTCCGGGGTCACAGGCTCTTACAGTGGGGTCTCTGTCCGCCTGCCGAGTGACTCCAGGAAATACGGTGACCTCAGACAGGGAAGACCTCTTACAGTCTCCTCGGGGCTATACCCTAAGAGAAGGTCCTAGCGTGATCTTTTAAAAGGTGCCGGGCCCTCTCCCATTAAAATTTGCTTTTGACGATTACTGGGTTGGTTTTAGTGAGGCAAGAATCCCATACTCTCTGGTCTTTCCCCCAAAAGCTATTTTTACCCGAAAACAAAAAAAAAACATATTTCAATAAGATTTCACTTTTGTGTGTAAAATCCTATTATATGATGTTTTTAGTTTGCAAAATAATAATTATCAATTCGAATTGACACTGAGTAATAGGTTAACCTAATTTCGCCAATACGATTGCAGGTGGCAGTCAGTTGGTACCAATTACAAATCGATATTCGCCATTTCCCTTTGTGCTGAAGTCAGTTAATGCCACTGGGTAATAACAGATCTAAAAAAGATGTTCATAGACGTAGTTATCATTAGGAAGGTTTTTGTACAAGTGCGTCCCACCTGCAGCCAGATTGATCGCAGGTGGGATGCCCAAGAACGATTAAACTTTTCATTTCTTTTGAATAGAAAGGCTTTGTTTATTTTACGAAGTATTGACACGTTAATTTACTTCATCTATTTTGTACACTGCCGTGCTAGCGATAAATTTCACTTACTTTAGCAGTAAGTGAAATTTTTCAATAAAGGGAAAATCTTTTTATTCCGTCATTTAATATATATACAATTTTATTGAGGGAAGAATATTAAATCGCTTTATTTGGGTTACACGTTTCAACTATCACAACATAACTTAAAAAAAAGAAGTCCAGAAAAACAAAAACTTTGCGCGACAATTACTCATCAAAACACGAAAAACATACTTACTGCTCTTATCGCTAGCGCGGCAGTATATGTTTTGGTATTTCTATCTGTTCTTCAGTACTAATCCTGTGATTATCTGTGGAACCCGGCAGATATGCTTGTTACATCGACTTCAACTACATAACCTACCCAACCGTAGATGTAATATTATATGATCAAGAAATGTTGGTATCAAAATGGTATTCGGCCATAATATGATTGCTAATTACTAAAAAAAACGTATATTTGAATTTCCTCTTCTTGCTTAAGTTAAAACCTCAAGCATATGTCCTGTTAACTAACTGTTGACATTATGAACAATCTTAGAGATTTTTATTACTATTAGGCGCACTGTAATTAAAATGCAGTTTCTACGACTATAGTTGAATAAATTCTGATCAAATTGAGCGTGTTATTACTCAGTCGTAATTGCATGTTTACGCATATGCGCGAGCGCATTTCGTGCATTACACACCTGTTACCAGGTTCGGTTTATAAGAGAGTTGGTACATAAGGTTTATCCAGAAAATCCACTCCAAACACCCTGCAAAAAAACATACAGAAACCTGTTCGTTCATGTTTTTAACATGCTTGTCAGGATTGTAAATTCAATCAGTATGAGAATGGTATTCTGAGACATTAAAAGATCTGTCACAATATACTTTAAATTTCCATAAAATGAATGTAGCACGCGTTCTTTTCTTGTTCTCATGCTAAGAGCATTTAGCGGTCCTCAAAAAACATACGATCAGTTTTGCAATCAATTTTGTAGCTATTGGACTCTATTACCAACTCTACTTGAAACTTACAATCATTTCAAAACAGTAACATAGAAAACCACGATCGGATAGCATATCTTTCAAGTCATGTGGGGTGAGCGTTTGAGCACTCAGAGGTTAGGAAAAAGCATTTAGGATAAATTCCAGCGAGATTTCTTTCTCGTCATCTTCTGAGTTCAGTTTTCACCCTCCAATATTGCCTTTATCTATTATCACATCATCGTCATTCTATCATTCACTCCTTTTCTCATACAGTCAACGTTGATTTCACTCATCTTTTTTTATTGTTGAGAGGCGTGCGTTTTATCACTATCTCACCTGATGGTAAGCGATGATGTGGCCGACGATGGAGCACGCTTGCCTAGAAGTATCATCTAGACTAATCTAGAGGAAATAGTCGTGCTAGCTGTTCAGCTCAAACCTTCTGCGTCTCGCTTCGTGTGCTGTGACTGCGATAATTTATAGGCGTCTATTCGACTTTAGTGGTCTAGTGTTAGCACAAACACCTATGTAAATTAACTGGCAATTTGTTAATTATGCTCGATTTTAAAATGGCTTGTACTTATCATTTACGACTGTTATGTTGCTATGAGTATAGTTTTCAAGAGTAATGTTTAGAGGTATGCGAAAACAGGGTATAAAGTCCCGCAAACCTTCATTGAAAAGGGATCTTTCGACTAGACAGGGGTTGTGTCTGAACCGGGCAACTATAGGATAGTTGATTTCGGGCTGTTGTATACGTTCTAATCACGCGGAGAACTCAAATACCGCGATCAAGGATTGTTTTAAATTTTTAGTTCGTATGTACTTGTAGCTTGAAATACAGCCAAACAAACACACACACAGCTATTGTCAGCTATAACAAACTTTTTTTTTTTTTTATTATTTAACATTAATTGTGTATTTTTATTAACATACATATATACATCTTAATTATTAAATATTATAAACTAATAGGTATATATACAAACTTAAAGAAAAAATATATACAAACGAGTAAAAAACAAAAGGAATAACAATAGCTATAACAAACTATATCAGTTAATTTTGCAACGCCCAACTTCGTAATCATCAGGTCATTGTTTTCTACAATTGCTATGTCGAAAGCGCAACCGATACATTGCATTAGCGACGTGAACATTTGAACAGTACCTACATGCGGCTGGAAATGTGGACTTTGAAACACTCAGAACTAGTGTCGCGGAAAAATACTAGCTTATCTACAACATGCAACATAATAAACAAGAATAGAAGTTCAACTGTATAACAACACGCTCTCAGATGACATTACTTACTAAAGATTGTTTATGATCCGCACTTGCTGAAAAAACAGTTTTTTTTTTTCTGTGATTATATCCCCTGCCCTTGGGCGGAGCTGGAGGTAATATCAGCATCTTACTGACTAAAAAACCCACCCCGTTCCTTCGTTGCCTTTCATAACGGGGCCGAGCCTCCCTTTTGAAAACAGATCTTTGGCTCCAGTAGGCTTTGACATTGCTGGACCCCTACGGTTGCTGACAATTCCCTGAGTGGAAAAGAGTCTGAAGATTCTTTGAAAATGGTGTCTAATACTGACAGAAAAAGTAGCTCTTTGCTCACCAATGCACTGCCAATAGCGTCTTCTGTGCAGTAGTCTAATAGTATCTTTGTACTTGCTCCGTGAATAGTATATAAGTAAGTACAAAGGTGGCAAGACAAGACTATCCAAAGCTAGACTGTATTATTTATTATTAGCTGTCCGTATTGCTTGCGAATTTCTTTCGACTGGGTTTTCTGTTAATTTAGTCATGTGCTAGTATTGTACGGCCCACCTACGTTCAAGCCATGAGGTTTACGACGCAGTTAACTCGATGCGTTTGTTAGCCGAGTCAGCCCGATGAGGACATGTCGACACTGAGACTGCTCACAAGAAGATCATAACTAGTTATTTATAGACGCCATTTTGACTGAAAGCTGGGGTAAAGGTTTCTTCGTATATCATGTTTGACCTAGGAAGCATTCAATATAATAGTTAATGATGTCCACTGATGAACACAATGGCAATTACGGTAGGTATCTTTAGTGAAAGTCTCTCTCAGAAGAAACAACACGCAATAGTGCGGAAAATGGTATAAAGTCTACCTATTAAACACTATAACGTGAGCTATGTCTCAACACTGAACCCAGATTTACTGTATTAGCTCATAACTCCTTTCTTAGCCAGAGAAAAAAACGTAACACTCCGTTACACCCGTGAACCTTGTCCTTCACCCCTGCCTGAACTACTCCTTTAGAAAGTCCTAAATAAAATGATTACACATCTTCAGGGGTAGCAGGCACATAGGGAAGCTATCAGATGCCAACCGATCGCCTTAAACGACCCCCGGGGTGAAGCGTCCGAACTTTTGAGAGACTTCTCACTCTTTTATACTTATTTGTTTTGTCGACAGACGTAATGTGACTTGACACCGTCTTTGAATTGTATTACGAGTTTTCCTAGACTTGAGAAACTAGTACTTACTTGTGGTAACTTAAAAAATGTATAGGTAGGTACTCTATATCATATGTAAATAATATAGGGGTCGGGGACAATAAAAAGATGTTATACGCGTTTAACTATAAGATTTATTCCTATGAATATTACTATTTTGCATTAATACAAAAAAAAAAAAACTGTTTTACGTCCTGACGGCCGTCCTTATTTTAATCTGACAATATTCTTCATGTATTAACTCGAATTCGTTTTTGCTCTACACTAATATAATAAAGAGGTAAAGTTTGTTTTTTGCTTTTAATGTTTTTTTGTTTGTAGGAGGTAATCTCTAAAAATGTTGGTCCGATTGCTAAAATTTTTTCACCGATAGAAAGGTGTTTCATTCCCGAGTGACATAGGCTCTATTTTATGTACGCGGGTGAAGCCGCTGGCAAAAGCTACTTATTTATAATGTGTTATGAGTTCTGAACCATCTAAAAAGATCCTGATAAATAGTTTCTAAAGTAATTTCGCTTTAGTTAAAGTTATTTTTCCTGCCACGCCACACAAAAGCAGTGCACATTTAGAATATGATAGTATTATTGAAAATTTCAAAATGCCGATAATGAAAAACCTTGATTCCATCATTTTCGTTCCTACCTACCTACCTACGGAGTTCATTAAACCCTTAAACAAATGGCACTGAACACATAAACCTAAAACAATGATCCAATAACTTCTAGAGCGTCCACTAAAACTAGGCAATAAACCGGGCTGGCTATATCCTGCTAAACGACCTGATAACCACCGACCCGGTCATCAGATACAGCGCAGGGCCGAGGACTGAGGGGCCCAGGGGTCACATGTCACAGCTTCGCACTTCCTACTACACGCATTTTTTAGAGAAAATCGTTTTGCGTTAGAATTTTAAAGAGTTGTTGTAACCGTGAACTAAAGCACTAGTGTTCGTTATACAGTATATTGTAATATTCAGTCAAAACAATAATAATTATAATACTTTAGGCAGTGATACTGTAACGTGAACAAACCATGCGTTTTTAATGAAAAACAGCAAAAGATCTTAAGTGATACAATCACATGAATAACTACTGACAAATTCAAAAATTACATGGTAAGGGAAGTCAAATAGGATTTTATCATAGCATAATGTTGGTATATTGAAAATTAATATGTTATACACGAATTAGGTATAATTTATCTACGTACGAAATAAAACCAAATACCTAACAATTAATTTAAGTTTGTGGACAGAATAAGAAAAAGGATACTAATTTTAAATATATAGCAATGAATTCAAGATCATCATTTCAGCCGAAAAATATCCACTACCGGCCTTACCCAAAATTCACATCTATTGGGTCACAAGAAGTGACCCTCACCAGGTGCATGGTCCATATTGTGGGAGGACAGAAACTTCTGATGCCATTGCTGCCACTTGGCGATTTTTCAGGCTATGTCATTTTAATCTCTCTTGCTGTCTTTATGCCTGATCCTCGCCCTTTTTGTTGTCTTTTGGGTGACATTAAATCTTTTGATGAGACTCATTGCGAGTGACTATATTTCAGTGCCATTTCTTTTTTTTTTTTTTTTGTTGTGTTCGGTTTTTGTAGGGATAGCCAGCTCTCATCTGGGTATTCTTCACATTTCTTACCTAGCTGTAAACTATGACTGCTACAATAGTCAAAAGTAGACAGGCTGATGTGCACTCATCATTGTGAAGTGCATATCATCAAAGTGGGTTGCTATAATCGCCACATTTGGTAGGCAAGTTGACAATTAACGTGTGATTGTTAAAAAGTGCGCAGGGAATGCTTCTGCACATTCTCGCGTGAGTTACCTCCTTGGACACCCACGGGAAGTAGCTGAATGATACTATTATTTACATCCGATACCAGTGTTGTCGGCTCATACTATTAATTCAATAAAATAATTTTCTTCACTAATTTATAACCATTAAACGCTTTATTACCGTAAAGGCTATGTTGACAACTATAAAGTGAACAAACCGATAATGTAAATAATGTAAACGTTAAATGAAATGCAATTATAGCTCCGGACTAGTTTACGGTGCACCTTGTGGTACTCACTAAAAGAGAGAGTAGTTTCACATTGCGAGCCTCCTGTTATATTATTATTGTTATGGCCGAGCATTCAACTTGTATCGAATTAACAGCTCTATGTACATGCTCCCGACACTTTCGTGCCAAAGAGTTGTCCGGGACATCATTACGGCCCCTTGGAAGCGTCCCTTCACATTACTTGCTGAAGCCACTCGATCTTCTTCGATTAAATGTCAGCATTTATCTACTATTGAATATTTGCAATGAAATTTATCATGGTTGGTGGCATTACTTTATCTTAATGATTTTATGTTAATAAATTTCATCAAGTATTATTTACATGTATAGAAGAGTCAATAAAAAAAGCATGAATGTGAATATCGGATATTGAAATTGGATATTTATTTCCCAATTATGGGTACATGAAATGTGTATGTAAGGATAATTATGACGGAGTGGAATACAGTTATGCATTTATCATGTTTGAGACATATTTGTATTAGCCTGAGAAATCAAAAAACCTCACTTTTTGTAACCTATTGCAATAAAAGGATATTAACAGCGGATGCACGTTTCAAACACGTTAAGTAGGTACGAAGCTCAAATATGTGGCCGCGAATACCTTTAATTGCAGCTGACCATAGAATGCAATAAGAAAAACTATAGTACAGGAAATGATAATTACCTACAAAATGTTTGAGTCATGTAACGTGGCACAAAAATATCGACTCTGTGTAAGTCTCTAATACAAATTGCTAACAAGTTGTGTCGGTCATTAATTCCAAATGGATTCTGAGTTATAAGTTCCTGTGTTGCGGTGTAAAGGGGATTTATGTCAAAATGGCTATCAAAATTCTCCTTAAACGAAAAGGCCAAGCTTCCTTTCGTGATGCTAGCGTTAATTTCCTCAACGAATTCAAACTGGCAACGCCACAAACACGGAAAATTTTCTAAGCAGTCGTAACAATCAACCATTTTATAATAGAACTTACAATAATGCACTTCGAAGTTCTTACTAATCCACCCTTTCTCCCAAATCATCAAAGCCCCAATTTGACGAGCAACTATCGCCAACAGGCATTTAGAGAAAGCCAATGAAAATGGCTCTAAACTAGAGACACAAAGGTCTCCGTATAATAGAGCGTTATTCGAGGTGAGTAAGGACAAAGCAAATTGGCATGCCTCGGCTGACCCTTGCTTGTTGGCTGTACCACCGTCTTAGACAAGAGTGGGCTAAGACATAGGTGGATGAGGTTACAAGATAAAAAGCTCTAGGCATTAGAACTTTTTGTCAGCTCTGTGTACCATTGTTATTGCCCTATAGCAGTCTGAAAATATAAAAAGGCAAATAGATCTGCTTTGGATTTGCTGATAGGCAATTGACGTTATAAGAAATTAAATAAGCACTTAGAGAACTATATTTTTTTATTTGGGGACAACGCAGACACACAAACATAACAAGTTTGAAGGTCAATACAAGAAAAAACAAAAATAAAAAGTAAAATGGCTATAAGCCAGCGAAACAATGCGGTTAAATAAAATATAGTACGCCTCACGGCTACGCCAAAATAGGTCCAGATTTGTTCAAAGGTCCACTGGTCAAAACAAATTGTCAGTAATTCCAATAATGTACTCACATTATCTTAACCCTTCAGATACCGTCAATTAGAGACACAATAGTAAGACAATAGATGCGCGGCCACCGGTGGTCGCTTGGGGATTCATGAATTAAGATACAATTCCCGCTATATTCTTATGCCTTGAACCCTCAACTAATAAGCGTGGTCGCTGGACGTCTCGTCAATAATCCGGAGCGGATTAGGACGGCGGCCGGCTTACGCAAATACGATCGGATTGTACCGGACACCAGGACCGGACCGGACACGCCACCTGCGCTTTGAGCCGATTTTAAAAACGGCCCTTTTAGTTGATAGATATGTTGTGGGAATTGTTGAGCCAATTAAAATAATAATTAGTGGCATAAAATGAGCCGAATATTTGTAATAGCAATGGAATTTTCACTGGCTGGAACTTAGTATGGTTTTAGTCAGTAAAAATCTGACTAAACTGACTGACCATAGAGCGGAAAATATCGTTGAAAGATTTTCCACCTTAAAAATACCACAGTAGAAAAATTATAAGCGAATCCAAAAAAATGCATTAGGAATTCTGAAAGCATAACCATGAAATTAGTAAATGATAATTTTGTGGTCTCTACAAGACTGAAGACGCAACTAGACTCAACTTACACGCATATTATTACACATAATGAACTTCCTCACTTGATGTTCCTCACGGGTGCTAACTACGGCCCGTTTGCGGCTCATTAGTTGGGACTTGCGGTCACACGCCGCGCCCGCCGACTGAGCGCGATCCCGCTTAATTTTGGGGCTGTGCCTTACATGTTGGGTGATGGTTTACTACAAAACATAATTTGACATGCCTTGAAGTTGGATCTTCTCTTGCAGTTTCTTTAAAAGCCGTGTTAATCTTAAACAGATCTAATAAGATTCCAGATGAGACATGCTAAAGATAGAATATTCTTAATGCTAACATAAACACAATTTGGTGGTATACGGAACAGAGTGTATACTCCCACATACCTTCGTTAAAAAGAGAATCCTCCGACTAGAAGAATGTTTTGTCTGATCTGGGCAACTGACCCAAGACATGATTTTAGACCGTTGTATATGTTCTAATTGCGCTATGCAGGATTTCGTAGTTTAGTCCGTAGATGTCGCGACAGCAGTAAATAGCCTATTAGAGCTTTAAACACATTTTTTTCTCAACACCAGCCAAGAGATACCTCACATATTACCATATTACCTGAAGGTCATAACAATAAGCCTGAAACATTTTTCTCTAAACACTCACCACGATATTCAAACAATTCGAGTCCGTATCCAAAAGTATTCGCAAGATTTCACCGAAAAGCGTCCCGTAAGGAGTATATAAACAAAGCAGTTCTGTTGCTCTGTTTGTCTGTTTGTCGTACTTTCTGTGTGTATTTACGTAGCCGCAATCAGGGCGCTGGGCTACGGCAATTTATTCAGCCCAGCGTCTTGGACTTTGATTTGTGAAGTATTTGTCTTTCCTATAAAATGAAAAATAATGTTAGGGGATGGAAATTCTTGGGTAGGTACTCTACTCAGTGGATTGAGAGGTTGAATTGGTGGAGGTTTCACAGTTGAACCAAGTTGAGTTTTGTAATAAACAGATAAAGTTTTCTAATAAGAGAATCCATCAAAAGGCACAATAAATAACAACAACAAGCAACACCAATATGTCTGAGAAAACCCTTTATCAGAATGGAAAGCGACAACCGCCCGAACATTTTTTATTTATTCCTTCAAGTTCACAAAACTATTCGCCTGTCTATTTCCTCTTGTCAATAACCCAACTTTTAATCTTGGCACAACATCGCTGAGGTGTAACCCTACACATTCCGCTCTCGGACGTAGGGGACAAGACATTCCTCACATGTTCCTCCGAATTTTTGCAAGACAAATAGCGGCTGCTTGACCGAGAGGACATATGGGGGAGTGGGCGACTCATACACTCCCGGAATCCTCAGGCGAGGGTTAGATTGTATGATTTATGCGCTAGCCGCACAAACTTTCAGGTCTAGTTCCTCTTTACGAGCGACCGTATTTATGGCACTGTTTAAAGTTGGACCTCGGTTTCATATTTATTGTGTTACTCGGAATTATGTTTGTTCGCCGTGTATTGTTTATGGCGTGTGCTTTGATAATGTTTTGTTTGTGTAATTACAGCGCTGGTGGTGTAGAGGTACGTGTTGGTTACACAATGACGAGGAAAACTTTGAGAACCTTGATCTTTAGTCGTCATTAATTTTGTTAAATAATGTCAATGATCATTCAAGTTTCTAGAAAATCAATTAAAAGTCGTAAGTTTTTAAGAAAATCTAACACACACATGTAAACCGCTACCCGATGAAACCTATCACTTTCACAATACGTAAACAAGCCAACATCAATAAAAAATCAAAAAACGAAACTCGTCGAACACACCACAGTAGCCACAAAAAGGTTGCCGCCACAAACAACGCTAACAAATGACACACGTTGAAACCGCAGGCATATTGAGCGCTGTAAAAAATGAGCTGACCGCAAAACCGATGGCAAATGCGCTACAAATGCCCTGCAAAATGCTCAGCAAAATGCCTGCAAATGAGCGGAATTAGAGGTTACATTAGTGGCGGACGAAATGCGCCGCGTTTTTGTTGGCAGGCGGTGGTAATTGATTCATTTGTTTTTTGCCACGTCCTCTTAAACCACGAACGTTTAGGAAAGTTAAGGCTTTAGGATTGGTGAAGTGTAAAGTGAACGACGTGAAAGTGGCGTGTGGAAATGTGGTCTGTCTGGGCTGGAAATGATGTTACATTTGTAGAGATCTGGATTAAATGTACTTAAACTGTTTAGATTTCACTTACCAACCTTTCAAAAAATGTCTTAGTCTTTACAGACTACAATTAATACCACGTTTGAGAAGGTTTATGTCTTGTAGGTAATTGGCGCCTTTAGCTGAAATAGTGATGAGATTGGAAACCAGCTAGTGAGTAGTACTATGTTCTTTTCAATATTAAATATTTGTGATTTTCTTCCGATTTTATTTGAAACCAGTATCAAGAACCACTTCAGAACATTCTCCTTGAGAATCCGGCATTTAATCTTAAACCTGACGCTTTTAACCAACTAAGCAACTAGTTACCAAAAACAGGGAAACGGCCTACTAAGAAAAACTCTGTAAAGACCGATAGCAGACATAAAATCCCCATACAACCCCTGGGGCTCGTATTCAATAAGCGTTGCAAAAAGCGGCAATCAACCACAAATTCAGCCGCCCACGAGATTTGCTCCGGCCGTCCGGTCCGGACCGGCCGTTAGCGGTCTAAATGTGACCACCACGTCATTATAACCATTATTTACTTTCTGATAAGAACGAGAGTCCTTTGAAAGTATGAGTCTAAATTTGGCAGCTAAAGGCCTAGATTGAATGCAGGAACCTTAAAAACACCTGAAGTCTTTGACTTGGATCGTTTTTCGTTAAGCATAGATTGATTGAAGAGAAATTAAGGTAATCTTTTTGACTCTTCAGCACGTAATATTCATGTAGTAATTTTATATATCTGGGCCTTTTGGAAGGATCTTGCAACATTAATGCAAATATCTGTATGTTCAGTTAAGGCTCCTTCTGTCTTGGGCTCACCACAAATGTAGCGACAAGTCTCCTTGTTTTAGGAGTGATTAGAGAGGTGCCTAAGCGTCCTCGCTTTCCATCCGACGACGTTTTATTTCGGAAGGTTCCTGTTTCGGATTCTACATAATATATAATACTCCTGGAGGTTACGTCCGGATGTTACGAGTACCATTGTGTGGATTGCTCTGAACATAAGGTGGTCTGCACTACGTCCGGCCGCGGTCCAAACCATGTTACAATGCTAGAGGACTCTTTTATCTATAGTCGGAAGTTGGTACTGCTAAGCATGAGTTTAACTGAAAGAACGTTTGAAATAGTGACCCTAGAACTTAAAGGGCAACTGAAGTACATAGGTTGATTTTAGACATCTGCTCGACTCCTGGGTTGGACAAAATGTTATTAGATTTTTCTATCTGGAATTTTTCATCAGTCTAGCCTAAATTTAGGACCAAAATATAGCAATAGGCTCACCTATGTAACATTTACACTCCTCTTACCTGGCGAAATTGAAGTTACTATAGATACACCAAACCCAAATCCCTCCATGACCCAAGGGTACACCCGCATGACGTTATGTTCAGTGAGTACTTACCACTAGCCAGTGAATCACTCACTCAACATATATTTACTCTTGTTTCGATTAATATCTTACAATCTGTGATCTAACAAGCTGTTATAATGCACTGAACAATAATGTTTGAAGAGTACCTATCAGTAGTACAGTACTTGATACCATTTCTTAACACAGTTTAATCACAGGCGTATGAGATCCATTTCAATTACATCCCCTATGTTTCCGACATTGGTCAGTAATCGACATCCGCCCACCTTTTGTCTTGCGACCAATGTCCGCCCGCCTTAACATCTTTCTTATGTCCGAGGCTTGAGAGGTCACGAAGCAAGCGGTGATGGCATCGATGTAACATCAGTCACGCATAATCACGTCTTTTACTGCTTGTTACGTCGTTTTGGCTATCTATGCAAATTTTTGATCAAAAATTCAGTATTACTTAGTTAGCACTCTGTCTTGTTTAGCTCATCAGCTGCCGTTAATGCTGTAAGTATCTCAATATTTTTATTTATTTTTATTTCCTATTGCTTACATATTTTTATTCTATTATTGATAGGTTTGCGTTTCACCACTATCTTATCTGATGGTAAGCGATGATATGGTCGACTATGGAGCACGCTTGCCTTCACATTAATACGCTTGCTTACATTCATTAGTGTAAATTAGATCAAGACTAACATCACATGCAATATTTACCGTTATAAGTTTAAGTCTAAATATAATTGCCTCTATTCTTTTTGAAAACAAAGAAAAACAATTTATTTACAATTTATTTTTGGTAAATATCTACAAAATGAGTACGTAATAACAGGTTCTTATGAAAAATCAGAACCTTACAACATGTCAGCTGGTTTAGTGGCCACCCTCTCAACCACAAGGTCCACCGGCCAGCATCTCACACTTTTATTTCCAAGTTATCTGATTTACAGTGATTTATCCCGCCGCTGGCCCCAGCTTGGAAAACAATTACCACACACTATGGTCACCATCCCCGGCCATTCTTCAACTATCACCCCTGGGTAAACACTATTGACATCTAATGTGTTCTACAGGAAAATGAGGAAATATTTGTTCAGTAAGGTTTGAGAAAAGTGTTGAAACTTAGAGGCGTTTTATGACAATTTTTTCCCATGAATGACATGAATATATATAGTAGTGTACGATGTCAGATTAGGTTGTATTTAGCTACTGCGAGCGACTTCCATCGCGTAAATGTTGGTTATTGCGGAACCTAATTCAAAGTCGAAGACAAATAAAAATAGCTTATGTCCATCCTTAGAGTTTAAGTCGCTTCCGTACTAAACATCAAAATCGGTTCTGTAGTTTAACCGTGAAAGTGTAACAGACAGTCGAGAGTTACTTTCATATTTATAATATTAATAATATAATATGGATTAATCTTCTTCTTGCTTCTAAATTATGTCCTGTCACCCGCCATACTATCACTAACTCCTTTTTCTTTAATTCATGAATCCCCAAGCGACACCCGGTGGCCGCGCATCTATTGTCTTACTATTGTGTCTCTAATTGACGGTATCTGAAGGGTTAATTTCTCTCCTCACACAATCCATCAATCTTTTCTTCGGCCTTCCTCTCCCTCTTCTGCCTTCTATCCATCTACATATATACTCAAAACTCTTTTAGTTATACTAATCTACATGTTTGGAATTAATAATCTGGATTTATCAATATTATAAAGCTAAGTAAAAGAATCCTAGAGTTTTTGGTTTGAATAAGGGTGCCAACCCGCACTGGGCCTGCGTGGTGGATGACGGCCCATTCCCTCTATTAGAGAGGAGAACTGAGACCCAGCAGTGGGCAAATTAAAAAGGCTGATGTTGAAGGGTGTCAAATAAATATTAAAAATATTATATCACTTGCTCACTAGCAAGTTTGGTTGAGGAAGCCTTTTTTGTGTCAGTGCGCAGAGGCCTTTGTCTTTCAACGAGACCGTTACATACCGGTATTACAATCAGCGAAATATGATATTGGATCATACTTTATATAGCACACAATAATAATTCGGCATAGCAAAAAAAATAACTAGACCTCACGCTGACAAACAAACATTAATAATAATCTAACAAAACAATTGCAATCTAGCTACTTTTTATTAAGATCAGTTGAGCCCATTCAATAAGACCAAGATCGAATATCCACTCGTCCATATTAAACGGTTGTATTTATTTATTCGCACCTAGCGATCGACAGCGGCTATTTATCGACACTTTTTGTCGACAATAGCCACTGACTTCTGACAGTTACCACTAAGTAAAATTGTAATTACAGAAGGCGAATCGTAGGACGATTGTCCGATACGGTTATCGCACATTCACTAAAACGACGCGACAAAACGCATCAGCTTCAGTTTTTTAGCAATCATATACTTGAACAGTAGCAGTAGCAGTCCAATGGTAATGGTCGGTCCCAAATTCAATTCAACTTTAATCAGCCTGTGCCAGAACCAAAAATTCGAAGACATGCACCAAAACTGGACCCGTGAATTACATGGGTTGTAATCCATTACGCGGAGAGAGGAGAGTCTCCAAGAGAGTAGACCGGAGTCCCAGCAGTGGGAATTATAATTAAGGCTGATATGCTACTCAAATAGTGACAAATAGTCAGAAGTAAAAAGTGAAAATGGATTTCTAAATGAACCATGGTTGTCACCATTGTTTCGTCAATGATGATTTTCCCTGTCGACAGAAAAATAAAAGCATCACACGGGTCACATGCTTATCCACCCCTTTATAATAAGTCTGGAACATACAATTTTCGTGTCGAGTTAACATTCTGTTGTCATGGTATCGAGTGGCTACTTGGGGTCATTCAAGCCGACAAAAACGTTTATGATTGACTGACAACGCATGCGCTTTGGCGTAATGAGAATATATCTACATAGTTGCTGAGTATTTGTTTATTTATAATTAATTTATTACGATACGGTGATAAGCAGTGTAATGGAGTGTAATTGTTTTACTTTACAGTTTTAATAAATTAGTTTTTGTGGTTTATGTTCATGGCTGATTGCTTTACAGGGCTTTACTTTGAACTAAATAAATCTAAGGGTATTTAGAGGATTAGAGACTGTAGTTTATGACACTGTCGTTTTTTTTATGTGGGAAATCATCCGGGAAACTATCTCCCGACCTAGGATGGAGAGGGAGCCGCGGGAATGTTAGACTTTTACTGACTAAAACCCACTCGTTTGTTCCTTCTTTGCCTTAGTTGCAGAGCCCCGGGGTTCAACCTTACGGTATTGCTGACATCTCCTTGAGGCACGCGTCGAACAAACACTACGCGCCGTCGAAGACATAGGAAGACTTGGTCCGGACGGTTACCGGACGGTCGAACGACGAACTAACCATTGCTCACCGCTCAACGTCAAGTAAAACCAATGATTTCAAAACTCTATGATCGAACTATACTTCAATAGAATATAAGTCAATTTTAGGGAAGGTATGTTTTTTTTAATTTTATTACAGTTGTCTGTAGAACAATTCGGTCCGTATTATTTCTTAATTCTTCACTGACTGAAAAATAAATAGCGTATTATTTATTTTTGCTATAAACTACCCTTGACCTAGCCGCCTAATGAAACCTTTTGGAGGTGTTGTTCCGAGATTCGTGGCTGCTGGGTTTTCAACCCACATTACAATTAATATTAATAGAGAATAGATAACAATGAAAAGATAACAAATACGATATACAAAAAACATCATTAAATAAATCAAGTTGAAAATACAGCGTTGTTAGTTATTCAGTGGACATACTGTTTAGATTAGAGCCCAGTAATAAACATTGGCAACAGCCGAGCAGACAGCGAGGAACATTACAAAAATACGTTATTGTATTGTCACAGTTCAATTATTCCTACTGCTTATTTTATGAGATGAAATATCACTGGCACACTCATTCATTGGTGGAGTGTTAGAGATCCTGATCCTGATCCGGAAAAGTTACATTGTGTTTTTCCAACGTAACGAATCAATCTGTTTGTTATTCATTTTTCTTTGAAAACCCAGTGTACTATTAACTCATTGATAGCGATTTCTTGAGGCAACAGGCCAGAAGTCCAGAAGGGGTTGCTGTGCCATGAGCCACTCCCTCTCGGATACCTGCGCAATCTGGTAAGGAAACGTATCAGAGATCTACACCACAAACTATGGGTAGACCATAGTGAATGCAGGTAGACTGACTAAAACCTCGGCGTAAAGTCACGGCCATTACAATTGGCTAAGGTTTCTTTGATAAGCACATCTATGTCATAGAAATTACAGATAGCCCGCACCATAGAGCCTGCATTGAGGAGGACGAGACTGCTTCAAAGCTGCCTCATATAGGTGGGAAAAGGTGTCCTTACCAGGTACCCTCCGCGATATGGTTAGTGATACCAAGACGCTGCTTGCCTGCCTGGAGAAGTTGGAATGAATCGAATGACACATTTGTCCCACCCGTACGAAAAAAATATGCGCTACAGTCGTGGAGTTACGAACCAGCCTGACATACTATTCTCTACTAACCTATTGAGGATACACAAGAGCGGGATAGTCACAAAGTTATTTAATTGGCATTTGGTTAGTTTGTTAAAGTTCTTAACCATTTAATTTTCGTTAGATAAGCCTCTATAACTAGTCGGTTTAGCTTTGTGAACCTGTAAATTACAATAGATTTACTTCATGATACCAGCTGTAATTGTAGGCCTACCTCTCATTACCTCCTTTTAATTCAGGCATACACCTTATTAACTTTTTCTCGGTCAGCCAATTAACACTACTTATCAGATATCGACGTGAAGGTTACAAATGAGCAGACTGATCAACTGACCGCTCAGCCGATCAGAACGATCAGTGATCAGCCACCGGTGGCCAGCGAACAATGAGCAATCTATCAGTTATTCATTTTAAATAACATGGCTAGCACTACTCATCTGTTGTTAGGGAGGGTACACACTCTGACAATTTTGAAGCTTGTTTAATGCTCAAATTAAAATTATTTTCGGTCGGGAAAATAGAGAAAATCATGAGGAAACTAATAGACAAAAATCATCAGCCTTGTGTAACGAACCTAGAAATAGGTAGATAATTAATTATATTATAATCTTATCTAATAAGACATTTTAAAATTTCTTAAAAAAATATAAGCTTTTTAATACTTTTCGAAAAAAATATATTGATTCCTTTATATAAAGAATTATAAAAAGTATATAGTAAAGCAGCCTACTCATTGACCTTTTCTCTTCGTAACTCGATCGCTTTTTGAAGCACCAGTGTAAAGTATCTCTAGAGTCGATCCAATCATCGATAGTTGATCACCGTTGAATAATTGCTCGTTTTTATTGTGTAAACAAGTGATAGATCGACGGCTACCGGAGTACTCGTTATAGTTATAACGCGTTATATTATAGTTACAGTGCGTTATACAATACACGATCTGTGTGCGTGAGGTTTGACGGCTGATCTATTGGGCATATTGAGTTGATGGCTGTTGCTTATGGTGTTAACGATATGAATGATCGTTTTGATTAAAATAACCTTGTGATTTTGGAGAGATTTCATTTGAATATAGATCCGTTACTGAGGTTTTATAAACTTTGTTTAAGTTCTCCTTGTTACATTGCTAGCAACTTCTTGTAATTGATGATAATTTTATTTTACTTTCAAGTACAGTATTTTAATTTTTTAATTTATTTATTTATGTCAGGCGTCTAGGCCCATATAAATTTCACATACAATATTAACAATAAATTTATCAAAAATTGAAAATACGATAAAATTCATAATTCATGTCAAAAATAAAAATACTATTAAAATACAAGAAGTTAATGTCATAAAAGAAAAATCTAAATAAAATACAATAATAGTAACATAATTTTAAATATACACTACTGCACAGACACCGGGATTAATAATTCCTGCTAAACGGTCTTGCTTGAACATGTCTGCTGCAGCAATGTAACATGTAGGCACAGTCTAGCCTGTCAGCAATCATTGCCAGGACTGTGTTGGAGCTGGCCCGTACTCTGCGCATCAGAGAGATACTCCGCCTGCGCATAGTCGCGTAAAAACAGGCGGTGTGATTCTGTGCGAACATGCCCGAGGCGCTGCAGAACCGAGGCAACCCCACCACAATCCTAAACGCATTATTGTAGAGAACGCGGAGGTCACTATAGCACTTCTTTGTATAACGAGCCCACAGGCTGCAGGTGTAAAGGGATGTACAATACGCTCTAAATAGCGTGACTTTTACCTCCCTTGAACACCTAGCAAACCTGCGGGCTATCATGTTGGCGCATACTGAGAGCGACCTCCGCTCTCTCTCAATATCCTCATTATCACTGAGGTCAGGTGTAAGAATATGCCCCAGGTATTTAAATCTATTCACCCTCTCCAGAGGTGTTCCATTCAGTCTAATAGACGGAACATTTTGGGGACTGACTGCACCAACTTCAAAAACCATAAACTGACTTTTTGCCACGTTATACCTCAAACCATGATCACGAGCGTAGTTCTCACACACACTTAACAACCTCCTCAAACCACATACATTACATTTAACGGTCTACATTATTCTATCATATTATTACTATTTTAAGAAGGAAATATTGTAAAATGAAAAGAAAAATTTAAGAGTAACCATGGAGTTTTTTTTTTGCTGGTTTTTGCCATAGAAAACGACCATTTGGAACCGTGCACTAGCTTCTGACGTTTTATAAGTGTCCGTGTAGACCTATGTGCAATAAAATATTTTGAATTGAATCGATAAGTCTTCTTGCATCTTTATTTTTCCGAAAAACCCGTTTAGTCAAAATTTTGCTTGTGGAGATCGTCGAGGGTTTTTCCAAGAAACAATGAATTGACTTTGAAAGGTTAAGTCATAAGTTAAGAGCACAGTTTTCGGTTTATTTCCATTTCCTCCAAACACATTGACACCAAAAAAATGAGAAGCACATACAAGTGACAAGTAAGAGACACCAACACATGGCGGGCCAACGTGGGCCAGCCATCGTGACTCAACACGCAACACAATGCCCATTGTGGCGACCATTGTTTTATCAACTTTCTATTAACCTTTAACTACCGGGAAAAAACTGAGGCTACGCGTGCGCTCCTTGCGTGGGCGCAGGACGGTGACGCCAGGTATTCGGTTATACAGGTTTAAAACTGTTGAAAAACGTTACAAAGGAGCGTTGGCTGTTTGAAACTGTTTGAAAATAAATCTAGAATCGTTTATTGCTTGATTCAGTTAAAAAAGTTTACTTTTGGTCCTTAGAGCTGTTTTTATTGTGACAAATTTCCATATAACTCCTTCTGCTCTGGATCCTCTCACTCCGAGAGGGAGTTTCAACTTTAACTGACTTTGACCCGCCTTCCAGAGCCACGGTCACTCTTTTGCACAATCACGCAGCTCTAAGCTATGCTCTATCTGTTTACGTAATTAACTAAATGTTAACAATTTTAACATGTCTTTTATTTAAAAATAATATCTAAAAATTTTTACAATTAGCTATTTACCTAAACCGATGTCAGGTAATTAACTAAATTTAAATAATCTTTTATACGATTTATTTTATATATTAAGATTGTTTTTTTTTAGGTAATTACCTAATCAGATAGATTATAGGTCCCGATATCTTTGTAGTGTTTTTTTATGGATAGGTTCGCGTTTGACCACTATCTCACCTGATAGTAAGCGATGATGTGGCCGACAATGAGGCAGTGCGAGTTATATTTACGGTAACGTAATCAAAACGTTTTCCGCGATTGGCTCTCTGATTGGTAAAGAGCTTGGAACGGGCCAATCGAAGCGCCGAACGACACAAACGTGTCGATTAAAATAAGTCGTTAACTTAAAATAAACTCACATTAGACGACGATGATAATAATAATAGACGATGGTAACCTAGAGATAATAGTTACAGGAAAAGTTAAGGACGACTTTAAACTGATGCAAAAGACGCTGGACGAGTATTGTAACGCAAATGTGAGCTGTGCTGTAAATCACTGAGTAGATCAATGGAGCAGTGTACACCACCACTGGATGCAGTAGTAACGACCCTGACGTACGAGTCGTGGGTTCACACACGGGTTCAAACCCAACCAGGCGCATAACTTTCTGTAATTTATTTCATCACCACTGCACTCAAGACGGTGCAAGAAAACATTGTGAGGAAACCGGCATGTCCTAGAAACCAAAAATTCGAAAACATGTGAAATCTAAATTCGCATTGGGCCCGGTGAGTTACATTACCATTCTCAGTCCTTGAGATGAGGCTTGAGTCTCAGCAGATGGTACATTAATTATGCTTTATGCTATGATCGATTTAAAGAATTTGATTGCATGAAGAACTTATATTGAAGATTATTAAAAGGTCTTCAACGTTAAAAAAGCGGTCAAAGAACTGTCATTCATTCTTCTCTGTCATTGTAAGGAAGTCAAATATGTAAAAACGACCGATGTTAGTTAGTAAGTGGTCTAGCTACTGTGACACCACGAACATGTCTTTGTGCTGGCGTGGCTCGTGGTAGGCGGGGCAGCCATCAGCCTCGAGCCACCGTGTCGTGTAGTTGGAAAGCGGGTTGAATCGATACTCCTTGGATGTGCAGCAACAGTTACCGTTGCGGTGTCGAGGTATTTCCTGTTGTGGCCTATTTGGGGTCCATTGTTTATATCTTTTGGTGTTTGCGTGTGTAACTTTTAGTATATTCGCTTTTTTTACATGTAAATTCACCCAGTGACTACATCCGTTCTAGAGCTTAGCGGGAGCGGGAATCAGACTTACTGACTAAAACCTATTCCTATGTTCTTTATTTGCCTTGCGTTTCCAGACCCCGGATTTTCCTTTCGAAAGCCATGTTCCTATGTAGGATTCGGTGCTGCTGGGCCCCTAACGAACCAAAAGGAACCTAGGTTCTGTATGTTATTTTCATATAGGGTTTGGAGATATGCGGAATAGAGAGTAAAGTCCCGCAAACCTTCATTGAAAACAGAGGATCCTCCGATCAGACAGGGTGTTATAGTCTGGTGGGCGACTGCCCGTCGAGTAGATGTCGGGCAGTCGTTTTGTCGTTGAATAAGCCTGCAGTGATTTGAGAATTCATGTACATACATTGTATAATCAATGTGTTAACTTTTGGTTTACAAGAGGATTGTAGTTTTTTATGACATTTGCCTACTCTAAGAAAATCTAAAAATTGGATTTAAACAATAAATAAACCGTTTACTGTTGACAGAACTTGATCTCTCTTGAGTAGAGGCCAGTGTCCCAGTAACAGGAATTTTTCAGGCAATTAATGTTACGATCAGCAACTAGATATGTACTTTTTTAGAAGCAGCTCATCAATATGAATGAATAAAGGAATTATTGATTTCACCTTTTCTTATCAGCAAAGTGTTGAAACTATGCCATAATTTTAAGTGAATATTATTTCTAATGTCTAAAGCTATCCGCCATAACTTCTTCTTTATACACAGTACGTAGGTACCTTTTCCATAACTATAAACGTTACAGTCAATACTCTTAATTAGTCGAAACCAGTTTTGCCTGGCTTCGGTCAAAACCGTTATTAAGTTATAACACGTTTGTTTTATGATTAAAAATACGAAACGTTTTATTTATCTATAAGTAATTAGAACACTACACACACGACATACTTGCGCATTGAGGGATCTGTATAAACTTATCTATGTAAATAATCGAATTCGTGCATGGAGTCTCGATTTTTTTTTCGAACCGCAAAAGTATTTTTTTTGGTGTCGTAACAACAAAACATTTTTCAGATTTGCTTTTATACTTGTGCTGTATGACCTTGCTTTATGCCAAATTTTAGGATTCTGGGTCAACAGGAAGGACCCTATAAATTTTGATTCTCTCGAGAGCGTCGAAATATACGTTTTTTTGCGACATAAACGGCCGTATCTTTTTGTTTTCGTTAACTCACAAGTTTGATTTTTACACAGCATCAAGGGACTATAGACCTGAGTATCATCATCATCTTCATCGTCTTCCTGCCCTTATCCCGTTTTATTTGGGTCGGCGCGACACGTTTTTTTCTTCCATTCTGTCCTGTCACTCGTCATGCTATCACTAACTCCCTGAGTATATGGTTTTAATTTCCACTCGATACCTCCACATGTTCCTAAGATAAAGAATCTTGACAGACAGACAGACAGATAGACGGACAATAAAGTGATCCTAAAAGAGTTCTGTTTTTTCTTTTTTGAGGTAAATAATCCTAAAAAAAGGTTTTAAAAAGGTCACAACAACAACCTGCTAGTCTAACAGCCAATTTTAAAGTTGTTTTAAATGGTCAAAAGAATTTCTAACCATGTCTTATAGTTAAATATGGTTTAGACTATGACATAGACACGTAAAGTATTCAATTACCCGGTCACACCCATACATGGTCATACACAACTATCGCTAGATCTGCTGATAAGTGATCGGACATCGTTGAACTATCGCTAAGAGTCAATAACGCTATTTGTATGTTAAGTTTCTTGAAAGCCTATCAAGTGAAGTCGGTTATGTTAGCTTGATAAAGTGCCTTTTCATGATCTAAATACTAGACACTTTTAATAAACATGTATCTAAATATAATTTAATTCAATTAGCTATTTTATGTCAACTGGAGTGTTCTTAGTGACTTTGTTCCTAGAGTCACCGTGGCACGAGAACGCAAAGATTCACTGAATAAGCAATTAAGCATGGAGTATTAATCAGTAAATGTCTGAAACTCCCTCTCACTCCACATAGGGCGTGAGATGTTATTTCATGCTTTCCTACCCAAAAACGACGGTATTTAGAACGCGATAAGAAAATTCAAATAAGATTGTGGCAATTCTTAAATGAGCTACAAGAATAGTTATAGATACTATTTAGTTTCACTACTGAATATATTTCAGCAACTTCCCTCTTATATTATTAAATATTAATATATTATTTTATATCATTTACTATTATTTGATATTTAATTTGCAAATAGGTTTTTAGAAACACTTTTACACGTCAATTTTGTTTGTCAATTTAAACCTGATGAGGAGATGAGGTCGGTGTTTCCTAGCTGACTACCCTGAGAAGAAGCACCAAAACAAACTCAGGGGTCACAGTCTCTTTTAAAGTCGATACAGCAAACATTTACTTGTATTACTTGTTATTTTTACCGGGAGCTCGACGGCAAGCTACCCTTTGCTCGCCGTCCACAAACCATAATCGAAATTCGTTCAAGAGTATTGTATTGGACATAAACATTACATTCACTGTCGTAGGTGCTCTACCCACCTACTTTATCAACCGTCACAATATTATTGCGTATACAATCCTATCTTATATTTTGATCGCCTGGTGTAGACATAGCGAGTTGTCCTTTAATAGCGTTATAGCTTTACCGCAGTGAGGCGATCTCGACGATCGTGACGACCTTCAGACAAGACTCCTGTTCCTTGTACTGGCTGTGTCTACTGCGTACATACCAAATACTAAACAACTAATAGATTTGTACCTATGTTTATGTCGCACTAGCTGACCCGACAGACGTTGTCTTGTCTTAGCTCTGTACCTAAAGTCGAACGTGCGAACTGTCAAAGTTGCCAAGGTTAAATAGTTGACATTTTCCGCACATTTTTTTTTTCATAATGTTGTAGTTTAAGCAACGACGTTAGTCTGTGGATGGGCGACCGTCTTAAGATATAGAGATTTCTTCATTTTTCGGAAAGCACTTAAAGCATTGGGTTCTATTTCTTCATTTTAGATCTTTGACAGTCGATACAAATAATCAGAAGGAAAGATATCTGACACAGGCCTTGCTAAAAAAGTACCATGTTACCCGATTACTGTTTAGTGGGCAAATAGCAAACGGGCAGTGGCTCCGTGTGAAATATTGTTACCCATGTATTCAGCTGCATCTGGGTAGGCTAGAAGCCGCCCCGATGCAGTTGGGAAAAGGCTGGTAGCTAATAACTGTGTGTATATAACGGCAGTCGTAGAACGATAAAAAAATGCAAGTCTAAACCGTGACGGTAATATATGTGTCGTAACTACGAATATGTGTTGTGGCCACGACATTTAGTCGTTATAATGTGAACAGCTAGAGACGACAGTCATCTGACGTTAAATTAACCGTTACGACATAGTGAGAACGCGGCCTTAGTCTACAGCTAAAAAACTTTAAATAAACACCTCAACTGTATTCATTCGAAAGTAATACCTACTATCCCAATTTATGAATATTTTCTGACAATTTCGCAAAATATCTAACATGACATCCATGAAGGAAGCGCTGCCGCATACCGACATTACCTTATTTCATTGCAGCTGTAATAAAATTTTATACCCCCAGTCTTATCACAGGGTTAATAGAAAACAAATAATAAACGGATTTAGTGGCGACAGCCACTTAACCCTGCAGAGGTCAACGAGCGTGGCCGCTAGAACATCAGCGTGCGGCACTTCTTGGTAATGTACGTGAATGGGAGCTTCTTCTCCAAGTACCGTTCTACAGCCATCACATCCCACGCAGGTTGCTGAGCCAAATTACATTAGCTACTTCTTAAGGTTATCGGTAATTACCACGAAAATGTCGTAAAAACTGTGAGCCGTAAAAGACGTGTTCCAACATTTTTATTTCAATTACTACTTAATTTCTACATTTGAACGGACCACTTCTGGAACAGAATCAGACGAATATTTTTGATCCAATTGAATATTCGATTAGTTGATCCATCAGACGATTGGTCAAGGTATTTCCGTAAATTACTAAAATTAAACACTTTAGCCGGCTAGACTCGATAATGGCATATTGATATGACACGTTCCATTCCACAAATGATGATGGTTTATGTATTTATGTAAATAAATGACCGATCAAAACAAAATCCATTATCGGATATCGTTGCGTGTCACTTTACTCACGTATCCGGCAATACGGACATCATGGCGTCCGAGGCACCGCGGTCCTAGTGATGGGCACACAAAAACATAATATCCGCAGATCCTACCGTTTTGACATTAACAATTCCGATGAAGCTTTCAGTATAACCAGCCGCACTTCATTTTGGATATTTTGATACTAATACATAAAACATACGAATTTGGAAGGGTACAGTTCGAACCTACTTGATGTTTGCAGATTTTCATGACTATGCATCAGGTTTTAACCAGATCGCTTTGTTGTCACCGCTTTGATTGTCTATGCAAAAGCTGAACTAAAATTAGTACCTGCGTAAATAACAAAGAAAAATAATTTAACTAGCAATAATTACGTTTTCTACAGTTGTATAGATTTAATACTTGTATGCTATACTAGGGTATTTAGTACCCGCAGAAGTTGTGACATCAGCTGCTTAATACCTTTCTGTTCTTTTAACGTTCCCTTTTATAATTTGCACATAACCATCTGGGTAATTACATAAAAGTGTAACATCTTGTCCTTTAGTAACTTTCCGGTCATTATTTGTGACAGGCCATAGCCATGAAAGTCAGAGAATAGAAAAATGTTCAATATAAATAGATGCAATATTTAATAATAGCCTAAGCTTCACCAGGCCTTTCAATTTTAAGAAATTCAAAAATATATTTATAAGGTATGTTATTGAGGATTTTCCAAATAAACCACAAATTGTTTCTCTGAAAATCAAAGATTTGTTTATTTAATACGTCTTTACTATATTACAACGTTTAACTATGACCATTACACCTATAACTTACCTGAAAATCAAAGAAACGACATTTAAAGTTTACTAGTATCGCCTCCTCAATTATATCCCTTTATTTTACCCTTTTACAATAGTATTTTTAACAATAAAATATGCAAAATAATCTAAACATCATCTGTCATTCAATCACACGTCACCCCGTTCCACAGAACATAAATTCCATTGACAACTTCAACGCGCGTTATGAAATGTCATTTCATTACATATTTTTTACATAAGTCTACAGGCGCACTTATAAAACGTCAGAAGCTAGTGCACGGCAAAGATTTTATATTTCCTACTAGAGTAGACTAGATTGACTACGAAGAAATATTACACTGTCTAAAGTGTTCTTTATTCTCATTAGCATTAAGTTCATGTGTGTTATTGACACGCAAAAGGGAAAAATGGCCTGGAGTAAGACACTGAGATAAATCCTCTCTGTCCCTTTCTCACATACTACCAGAAAAAAAATAAGAAACAGATGGTAGTTTTTAGATTGTTCCAGTTATCGTTAAATAGTCCGTGTTCATTCATTTTGATAGGTTTATGCAACATAAAATGAATTGCAACTAAATATTTTATTTTAAATATTGCTTCTTGAAATTTTATACGCATTCTTCTTGCATTTAATGATGATTTCATTTAGATTTAGTAGCTATTCGAAGTAATTTTCAAATTATGAAAGGCAACATTTAGGAGGTTTCAATTTGACAGAATTTGACATCAATAAACAATATGGCTGATGCTTCATAGGACTAAAGTTGTATTTTTAATTGTTACAAGTTTTTATCTCAATGTTTAGTAAAGTACAAAGTGTGCAAGATGTTCAAAACGATGCTGTGTAAAGTTTCGCAATAGCGATGGGTATCCCGGTTGTGGAAATTCAATTTTTTGTGGTAAGTTTTCTGTTTTGTTTACAAAATATTTATGTAGGGTGACAACAAACATCGTTTTGAAATTTTTTTGACTGGGTGCAAAATTTTATAAAATTCGATTGTCTACTGTTCAAGTTTTATATTATTATAAGCAAATTTCTAAATATCTGAGAAGGCTCAATTTTTTTTTTTAATAAATCAAGCGCGCACCAATTTTACTAATTTTATCTTTTCTGTTGATCGGGCGCCTTTGGCCGCTCGGCGATCTTCGGCTGCTCTCATGACACAACGGAAAGCGGCAGCAGCGGCCAGAGGTGTGGCATGCGGGACGTGTCTTCGGACCAATTCAGTATTAGTTATCTGTGACCACTTCTTAAAACGACGCGCGTGCGCTCCAAAATCTTCTCCACATCGATATAGTACATTCGAGAATTATATTCATTTTAAATCATAGTCTCTGTCTTTAACTTTAGTCCTTAGGTAGGTCCCTAATAAATGCCGCACGCAATGCTGCATGTATGTGGCTTAACCGTTAACTACTAGTAATATATTATTTTTTATGTTTTGTTGTAGATTTCCAAGAAACGAGAAACATTTAAACAATTTTTTTTTCAGCAACAGTTTTATTTGTGGTTGCCACATTAACCCTTCAGATACCGTCAATTAGAGACACAATAGTAAGACACTAGATGCGCGGCCACCGGTGGTCGCTTGGGGATTCATGAATTAAGTCTGAAGATGTAAAGTTAAATCAACACTAAAACCTAATTCTATTCCATCTATATACCCTTTTGTAAGTTCATCCGTTTTTAAAAATCCATTCAGTAGTTTTTGAGTTGATTGCAAACAGATATAGACAAACGAACATAGTAGGAGACTTTTTTTGATGTGGTAAAATCTCCAATAACTTATCCTGCTCTAAGGTAGAGCGCCTTACGCTCCATTCTAGAGCGGGACAAGTTATTTGTGGTTTATACTGAATAAATCTACCCGTGTCCTTCAGTTGCCCTTTGTGTTCCAGGACCATGGTTTTCCTTTCGGAAATTCCCTGTGGCGCGTTAATGTATTATTTATTGTTTATTTTTTAGTTAATACGTGCAATTTGACGTAATAAAAAATGTACAATTTTATGTCACGCATCAGTCTATTTTTAATAAAGTAAAAATAAAAGAATAATATTAGTTTTATTATAAACTAACTAGTTTTTTCTTTCAGACAAACCTTATTCTGGTAGGTGTAGCTGTTCAGAAGTGATCTTCTTACGTAGGTACACACACATTAGGCATTTTTTATCAGTGTAGGTATTTCATACTCGCATAAGAGGATATTGCTATTATAATATATACGGACATCAGTTATTTCCTAGTCATTACAGAGAAAACTCTGTTCCCTTTTGGTAAGTGCATTTGCGCTATTTTGATGTATCAAAAATATCTTTAACTATTGAGCAAAATTGTCCCGTAGTATGTAGCTAGTGTATGGACACACTAGTAGAACGAGATGACAGGACTCTTTCTGACTTTCCTTTTCAGGTACGCTTTTGAGGTTGTCGTAGTCAATCTAGTACTAGGATATAAAAAATCTTTGGTGCACGGTTACAAATTGGTCGTTTTCTATGGAGAAGAACCGGCAAGAAACACAATGTTTACTCTTTTAAATAAAATGGTTGATTGATGAATTAAATAAACAATTAATTATAGTCATACTATCTTTAAACATTACCTAATTAAACAAATCGTGATACCTAAATGTTGTTGACAGCTCCTAATATCCGCATAAATATCCGAACTCATTACAATATTTCGGATATTAAAGAACTATAAGGAATTAAGGATGATTATAAAAGTGAACTTAAGTCGCAGTTAATAGGCCTCTATATCTTTATTAACGGGTTGAAGGGTTAACAGAGCCGTGCGCAATAAACGAAATGGAATAGTTAACCCTGCAGCGGTCTTCACACTCACTTTAATTTAGTTAACTGTTTCGTTGCGCCCCGGGCTGCAGGCCGCGGACTGGGGAAGGGTTGAATAGTGATGGGAGATGCGTTTGTCGGTCATTTTGTTGAGTGCATTACAATAATTATAATCGACTACAAGCACGAACCTAAGAATGTATACTCATAACTTGGTTGTCTTTTACCATACGTTTGTTTTTAACTAGCAATTAATAATTTTAGTATAAAAGCTTGCTGCTTGTAGCCTAGTATATATTGGGTTCCAATGCAACGCTAGGTACCCATGAAGATTAGATTAAGTGTATTTTTGTGAGTATTTTTTATTGTTAAAGATAGGCTCATGCTTGACTACTATCTCACCTGATGGTATGCGATGATGTGTTAGAAGATGGAGCTCGCTTGCCTAGAAGTAACTTATTCACTCTTGACTTATACAGATCTCCAAGTTGTAGAGCATCTACCAGGAAATACAGTCCTCTGTTGTATGTACAGTGAATTTGTTTCCAAAGATCTCTTCAATCGTGATAGTTAGAGACACAATAGAAAGACAATGGGTGCGCGAACGCCGGCGTTCACATGGGGTTTAATGAATTAATGCAATAACGTTACCTACGGTCTCTAGATTCGACAAAACATAGAGATGCTGTAACGGAAGACCATCGACAAAACATCATCCTAACCCGCTCCCATCACTATTCCAGCTCGTTTTCATCGCTAGCTAATTTATATAGGGCCGGGCGCACCCCCGCCTATATTTAAAAGCTTATAATCGCGCGATGAAGTGTTGCCAGCGTTGATTAATCACGACTGAATTCCGCGACTCTAGCGCGGAGAGCGGCGCTGCGCAAATTATTGAGGCTCGCAACACCAGCCGTTTGTCACTCGGAGCTCAACGGATCAAATTAAGAAATGAACGGTTAATTTTACGAGTTGTTTGCTCATTTCTTATGGTGTTGAGTAAAAGTGTAATGGGCGAGTAATCAAAAGAAGATGGTCGGCAATGGCTTAGCCAGGCCATTCTTGTAAGGTGTCAGCAGTCAGGAAACAGAAAATGCAACAGGTATTGTCAATGTTTTACTGATACATTCTCCAGGTTTTGCTTGACTTTTGCTGTTGGTATCCTATGGAAAACTTTTTGCAGGTTTCAGTTAAGAGGGCTCTCCCGATGCATCTGTTGTTAATCGGAACATTGTTTAGAAACTTGTTGGTACTTACATCCAACACAATCCAAAGCAATTTTTGATAAAGAATCAACGTGATAAAAAGGAAATTCCCGGCACTCACTCGAATATTGCACAAAACTTGTTTTAACATTAGATATAATTATTTATTTTTTATTTTAAAAGTTTTTGATAAAAATTCATCATTTAGAAATTCGTTTAATGTGCAAGGTTTCCATAGTTATAATTTTTAAAATTTATGAGCACATTATGACAGGGCAATGTTCACGCAAAATAGGAGAGATATTTTCTGGATTGGTTTTACACATTATGATTTGGTTTCAACACAAATCCTAGATAATAACCACAATATATCTAGAAAAAGATGAGAGCGGTTGTGTGAAAACATATCTGAGTTGGACGCTCTTAATATGGAATTTAATGAAACTTCTACATTTCAATTGGCAATATATTATTGTTAAAACCTTAAATATCACCACGAACTCGACACAAAAACGAAACTGAACACTTTAGGTAAAAACATATTGAAACGAAAACACACCGAAGGCTACACGACCAAAATAAAAGCAACATACCTACAAAATATATAAATAGAAACCAATACATTTCGCAATCGAAAAATTTAATTAACTCGCTGTAATAACAAGCGTATTATCCCTCGTTCAATTACCTAACGATAATACCGACTCGGGCACCGAACCCTGCACCGGTGGGCACCTGCCGCTGCCGGCAGGTTTCTATATACAGGCGCGTTTGATAAAATCAATCGGGTTGTCACATCAACTGGTAAGTTAAGTGAACGTAATTATCGATACTCGATGTTTGGGACTATGGCGCAGTCACTACTGAAATTATTTAAATTATTGTTGTGAGGACTGGCAAACGAGCGTCTAGGGCAAAGCTTGTTATTGATAATATTGTACTTAGATTACAAGTGTTATAGTCTTTCTCTTCAAGTGGCTACAGTGGCTTTTACCGGTCGTTTTCCTTTCCACATACATCGAAGGCTTGCTCTTCTTTGGAAACCTCCAAAGAAGATTTCTTCAGAGGAAGAATTAGAGAACATTTCCTGTCAACGTGACCCATAAATATCTTTGCAGGTATAAATTTACAATAAATCAATCATTATAACAGTATGTTTATATATTGTGTAGGTACACATATTTCTTTAGTATATAATATTTAGTTTTCAGTATGATTTAATGAATGTGCATAAATTTTGTTGTGCATTTATAATTATTGTCCTCTAGAATGAAAATTTCTTTCTCATTTATATAAGGTTTGCTGTACGAAAACACAATTATGGGTCAAGCTCGCCTGTGTACATCAGCTGTCTTATTTTCATTCTTTTATAAAAGATATGTATACAAAAAAAAATATGGATGTATACGAGATATTTAAGGATAGATGTGAGGAGTTAATTGAGTATATTTTCATTCAAATCAATTGTTTATTTTATAACATCAGAACTCATTAGACGTTTAAGTACTCAACATGATAGATAAAAATTAAAACTATACTGTTGTTAAAAAGCCCATCATATGCGGAATGGCACGCTAGACTTGCTGTGAGTCCTATGCACTATTAGGGGTTTATTTGAACAACTTGTTATGGCATTTAAAAGACGCTTGTCTGTAAAATAACATAGTACGCCCTCACTCCGCCTGCACTATGCCCACGTCTCCATTTGAGGCAGATTGCAAATATTTAATCATTTGGCACCAAATAAGTTTTGAAAAGTGTATATAGACAGAAATAGATAGGCAGTTCTACCTAGATACATGTGCAACCCCAACTTAAGGAAAAGTGAAGGTGGTGACCAGTCAGACAGAGAAGCTACAAACACCATAGATCATCCTAAGACGGTTTTAGAATGTTTTGAACATTCAAACAGGAATGTAAATAATTCAAACCAAATATTGAACAGGCAACAGCAAAACGAAAATATGAGCGGCAATATCGATTTACCATAAACTGCAACTAATTATTCATACTTAACACAATAACAATATAATTCATAGTTATTAGACGGGCTTCTACGCAATAATATTCAAGAGCTAAATCAATCTCAAGCAATAAGTAATACTACTCATTAACATATCGACAAATAAGTGCAATGAGGACTTTGTATCTACAGGCAACGAGCTTGCAGCTCCTCATTAACCAGAACTATGTAACTTAGTTGCTGAAGGTAGATTTATGGGTTAAATAAATGACAATCACGCGCAGTAAGTTTGCGCTAATGCGTTTTGTATTCATGTGGAACTAGCTCGTTTTAGTTGCGCGTATTGTAAATATTGTGATGCTGTGAGGTCTTGATATGGACATTCTCAGGTAGACTTATTATAATTTTGTGCAATTTGCCTGCTGCGGTTTTCCCATCCGATTACAATTTAGATGGCTAGAGTGAGTAGACTATTAATTAAACTAGTGCTCTTCATCATCAACAATTGCATCACTGCTTACTGGTGAGATCGCAGTCAAGCATTAGTTTATGTCATTTAAAAAAAAAAAGCTTATTGTACAAAGTCTTGCTATATCGTGGTAATAATGATGTTTCTCTTAATTGTTTCAAATTAGGATGCTACTATTTTTATTATTTTTAAAGTCATTTACTATTAATTTGATAATTGATAATAATGAATTTACTATCTTTATGGCAAGCTTTCACTAGGTATAGGCTACGCAGATTAATAAAGAGCATTGAACTATACTAAAGTAAAGGGTTAGAAGAATCTGGTCAGGATAGCAAGACTTGTACAAAGCTTCTTTGTCTTCTTTCTATACTTGCCATATGCCCATACCTACATATTTACTTACTGTTGCATCTATTTTATAAGAGTAGGTAGTTTTTTCTAGTTCACGCGTTTGTGTATATTCTCTGTGACAGTGGTATCAGCGTGTCCAAAAGTCAACAGGGTGCCGCGACGCCACGCAATACAAAGGCATTTATTGTACGAATTTCACGCTTCCACGTGGGGTTGTGTGTAGTGCGACTGAGAATTTTGATACTTGAATAAATGCTTGTGTGTTGTGTCTTAGACCTACACATATATTGTGTGCCTATTTAAAATTAAGTAGTGACATTATTTGATATCTACCCTGACTGCTCGTTGTGGCGACGCTTGGGGGAGGCCTATGTTCAGCAGTGGATGTCTTTCGGCTGATATGATGATGATGACGATTTAATATGTGTTGTGAAACTTTTATAGATTATACTTTATTTTATTTTATTTTTAGGCATCGATAACCCATATTATGTTAATGATACAAACTACTTAAAAACTATGTAGGTAAGTATAATAATTATAAGCACATAACATCTTTATACAATATTCTAACAAATAAATGCATTCTATTCTTTTCTATTCCTATTAGCTGTAAGCTTCTAACTTTTATGAAAATATCTCCAGATGCTGTTGTTTTATTTTCTCTCAAACATAGACTAAATTAAGGTTAGTTAAATCTAGATTACATAATAAAATATCGAATTTTTTTATAGGGTAACCATGTAGTTTCTTCCTGGTTCTTTTTCATAGGTTAGAAACGTGCTCTACCTTCTGACATTTTATAAGATCCCACTAAGATAGATAGATAGATAGATAAATTCTTTATTGTACACCAAAAATAAAAAATTACATAAGAAACTTAAAATTAATAGGGTGTCACAATGGACGGTCTTATCGCTAAAAGCTAAGGTTTATGTTATTTTTTTTTAACAAGAAATTTTATGTTTAATACGAGAAAGGACAAGTATATATTATAACAACTTTAAGGCGCTAAGCTTAGAATAGCTTCCTATGTACAAAATAAGCTTGTACTTAATATCTAAACGCATTTTAAGATTGTTGGCTAACCTTTAGAAATATAATGCATCAAGTCTCATTACTCCTAGTACACAACATCCCTCAGCGGCCGCAGACCGCGGCGCGAAGCTGAAGGGTTGCATCACCACACACCATATACCCCATGCACAATTTCGTCACGCTTGTCTCCGTGCACCCCATACAACGACCACAGCCTAACAACACAGCCAAACAACTCTTTAGCATACTGCAAATCTCCCAAGAAAACGTTTAAGGATTTTTATTCTATGGTCCTAAAAAAACCGTGCGCCAGTTTAATTTCACCCTTTTACATCGGAGGGTAAAAGGGTTTTTTTTTAAATCAACAATTGAGATGGATAACTAGTTTGTAGTGTAAACAAATTGGTGCATTGTAACTTTTGCGGAGTCAGTGGTTTTATGTGAGATGGGTCAATATTTACCGCGCATTTGAATACTAAACAAGAGTGCTTGCTCTACTGTTTAGCTGATTTTGAATATTTTTTTTTTGTATTGCTCTTATTTTTTTATTTATTTAATCTTCATGCAACAAAAAGTACATAGGCGGACTTAATGCCTTAGGCATTCTCTACCAGTCAACCTAGGGAGATAAAGAGACAATATCGTAGGCGCACATAAAGAGAATTTTGGTTTGGAAACAAGAGTAAAAAGTATACATATGTATAGTTAAAATACACACATATATATGTAATATAATATATATACTACATATATATATTTATATAAAGTAAGGAAATAAGTTTTTGAGACGATTCTGCTACTGGTGTGTTTATCCATTTAAGTTATGACTTCTTCCAGGTACCTATTCTTTTCTCGAGCTACACCGAACCAGCCCTTGCAGTAGACGTCTAGGTCATCTAGCCACTTCTTCTCAGGTCGTCCATCTTCAGTTACTTTATGGAGACTCTTGCTCAATGATCAGTGCGTCAGCCTGCAATTTATGTGACTTACCGGATGCCATTTTAGCCTAGCAACCTGTTTGCCTACATCTATGATCCCCGTCTTTATAACTGGAACGAGTTAGGGGAGGTCTATGGCCAACAGTGGGAACGTATAGGCTAAATAATAATTTTAAAAGAGTTATGACGGAATTAAACGTGCTAGGTACTGGTTTTCCCAATCGATTTGTACGTATCGCTCTTCTTAATAGGACGTCTTTTTTCTTACATCTTTGATCCACGTCTTCAAACCTGAAAGAAGTTGGGGAGGCCTTTGACCAGCAGTGGGACAGTATAGGCTAAGTATTAAAAGAGTTATGACGGAATTAAACGTGCTAGGTACTGGTTTTCCCAATCGATTTGTAAATACCGTTTTTCTTAATAGAACAAGTCTTAGCATTACATCAAACTACAGACCAGTATCTTTATCTACATGATAAAATAAAATAAGGTTTCTGCGTTTATCGCGTTACCTTATAAGATGTTATTTATCTAATTGTAGTGATAGGAACACGTGCAGTTATATCGTTGAATAAGTTATAATTCGTTATTTATTGTAGGGCGACTCTGGTCTGTTTATTATGAATATTTACTGCGCAGATATGAAGCAACTGGTTTTCATTATTTACATCAGAAATCAATAATTGTCACGTTTCAAATAGACATCTGATCTCTGTGCTATTAAAAGCTAGGAAAAAATATATAAAGAATACGACACGTAGGTACTGGAATTGATGGTGCCATGAGCTTTTTTGTTTAGAGAGGGGGGAAATCATGTAATGTCTTCTCCTGTCTTAGGTTTTGTTTTTGTATATCTCCAAGTCCTTGGGTGGACCGGGAGTTATTACCAGATTTGTACTGACTAAAAATTCACTTCTGTTTCTTCGTTGCCTTTCGTACCGGGGCCGTATCTTCCTTTCAGAAGCAGACCTTTGGCCCCAGTTGGCTTCGACCCTGCTGGGCCCGTACGTTTTGCTGACAACTCCTTGAGACGCGCGTGGAACAATACGCGTCGTCGACGTCTTGGGCTCGGTCTGGACGGCCGGACGGTGAGCTAACCTATTGCTCGCCGCCCGCAAGTCCGCTCTTACCTTAGGTTAGAGCGAGCGAACGTGTCTAACTTTTACTGATTAAAATCCACCTATGTTCCTTCACCTTTCCTTTCTCCCATCTCTCCTTGCTGTTTGCGTTCTTGAACCATGGGTGAGATTAAGGTACCATTTGGCAACTCTTCCTACATGAGATTTACGAGTATCAACTACGAGTATACTCTATTTTTCAATTAGCTGAACTCAACTGACAGCAGAGGACAATGCCCACCTCTCGATGAACAGTGCTCCGCTGTCATTAAACCATTCTTTAAGCTGTCACTTTGGTCTATCTAATTAAAAAAATCTGCCAAGAGCGAGTATGACTCTCACTCGAAGAATTCCGTACGTCCGTATCAAAAAAGGTAAAATAATCACGTTTGTTTTTAGTATAAGTAAAGAAAAATAAGGCGAATCTCTCAACGTCTAGTGTTTAAAAGCACATACCTACCCCATCAGTTCACTAAAACTTAGTCAGCGAAACATCAGTCAAGTGACGTATTCGAAAACTGCTGACTTTCAACCACCTTATCCCAAATTTTTAAACTTCAGAATTGTACCTTATTGCAAGGAGATAAAAGTGTGTAGGGTGTATATTGTAACGTGGTGCGAGAGCAAAGTTTGCGCTCTTGAATTTGTGTGTCATGTCAGTCGCTCTGGAACGTTGAGTATTAGGGAAGGTCTGCTGTGCTGGAGATCAATGACGTTAGTTCTGCTGATATCACATCACTGGAGTACATCATAGTAAATTCATCACGGCAAATAAACATGGAAAGTATCTAAGATTTAAATTAGACGTAAGCATACCTCCTGAAATGTCAAAAACGAAATGAAAAATGAATGGCATGATGCCACACACTGACACAGACTTGACAGCTGAAGTTAAGCGCTGCTTGGCCTGTCTACAAAGATTTTGGTGGAAACTAATACTACTTATCAAATCTTTACCCTAAAATTGTATGTTTATCGCGGAAACCTTATCTTTTGACATTTTATTTCTTTCATCATCATCATCATTTGAAATGAAATGAACTGAAGATATTCGCAGGAAGATCAAGGTTACCAACATAGCTCGAAGAATCGCCAAACTTAAGTAGCATTGGGCAGGTAGCAGAACAGATGGTCGATGGGGACGAATGGTTCTGGAGTGGCGACCGCGTTGCGGAAGGCTCAGCTTTGGAATACTTCCCACAAGGTGGGCCGATGACCTGGTCAGGGTCGCGAGAATCCGATGGATGCGTGACACTTAGGACCGGCCGTTTATTTCTTTATCCAGCTTTAATTCCTTACTATAAGCATTTTTTGCAGATAAAACTAACCATTAATTCCCAAAATCCACCCGATGTGACCAATCACCGTTGATTTATTTTCGATACAGTAAGGGATTAATAATTAATCCGCCAATAATATCGCGCAGGGGAGATCGGGGAGAAATACGCCATATGGGCCCAATACAAGACCGCGTTAAAGTCGACACGCCGAATTAACCGTAATCCTGGCCATAATGTGAACATGTTTGAAAAATTTACAATACGACTGGGGTACGATTGCGGACTTTTATTAAGGACATTTGGAAATAAGATTGGACATTAGATTTAGAAAAAAAAAACAAAGACAAAATGGGTATTTAGTGACTGTTGTTCAAAGTTGTGTCTCAACATCAGGTCTTATCGAGGAATCTTCTTTCCACTGGAACAAACGCAAAAAAGGAAACAGTAGTGGGTTTTACTCAGTAAAAGTCTGACACACCCTCCCGCACCGCCCAAAGCGGGAGAAAAGATTAGATGATTTGCCACCTAAAAAAAAGTGTTATCGAAGAGTAGTAATTATTTCAAAAGTTAAAACTAAAACAAGGCTAGATCATTCTTTAGCAGATTATAGCAGAACAGTAAGAAAGGTAATGTTTTTTAAAACATATTTTAGAAATCCACATTTTTCAATTAGACTTATCTTAACAAGACACCATACTACCACTACTACATACCACATGGTTAGGATGAGTGACGAAAATCGAACATACCATATTACCTGCTATGAATTCAAACCTCAAAGTCAAGACTCATAACAATTGATCAATATACGCTCTTCAAACTTACATAACCGCTACAATATCCAGCGCAATATCCCTTGTACAGGGCTGTCTAATTTCATCCCGTTGACAATATAAGGGTTGAAGGTATTGACACAAATGTTGCGACCGCAGCCCTCTGTTTGCGGTTATTGTTTCCTTGATTCAGCCCGTGGCTAATTAATTTACTCGTTGTGCTACCCCCGGCTGATTGAGGAGACGAACCAGCGGCTGCGGGTGGATCGCTTGCTTTACGATTTTATATTAAAAGAAAAATATCTATAAAAATTTTCAATAAGATATTTCCTTTAATTAATGTGATTATCTGGCTGCATGAGTCACGGACAACTTTGTTATCGTGAGCTACAAATAAATATTTGTAATTCTACTTATGATGCAAAAAGTATGACTATTGCAGAATACTTAGAACTACGTAGGTTAGAAACTATGAAGTTTCAGATAAGTCAAGCAATCAGAAGATTGGTAGAAACTTTAAAACTAAACTTAGCACCTGGTATTTATAGTTTAAGCTTAATAAAACTTCTTTGGCTGGAAGAAGTTTGTTCATGCTCAAACACTTTCAATAGCCATAATTAACATTTCAAATATTTGCGTATTCAGCAGAAGTAACAGAAATAGTTACATCCCCACAAAATTAGCAAATCAAAGACCAAAACATACCAACATTGAGCACCCATTCAAAACCAAAATCAAAATTTGATTAAAATGAAAGTGCACACAAAAGGCACCTCTATGCGGCGACAGCTTGTTGAAATCAAATTATAAATAAAGGAGGGGACAATGGGGAGATTGGGTCCGAGTACAGCGAGTACAGCGGGACACGGGAGCGCCGCGATGATCCGCGTGATGGATGGAGGAACTACGTGATACGACGGAATGGATAATATGCGAGAGACGGACTTTATGGAACTAATGTATGGCGTGGAGAAATGCAATTCTTTTTGGAATGCAATGTATTTTATAAGAATTATAGCTAAGATTATTTGGGACGTGTGGATAAAATATGGCTTAGACGCATTTGTGATTGATTTATTTTTATTTTATTTTATTTTATTATTTTTAGGAAAACTTACAGCTACTTGGTACAGTAAAACTTAGAATAGGTAAAAAACGGCCATTTACAAGTTTTCACATATACTAATGTAAGTGAGACTTAGGTAAATTATGACGACAACAGCGTAAGGTTAACGCGATAGAGCTTATACACTACAAAAAAAAAATTGTTTAATTTATTACAAAGAATCGATCGGCTAAAGCTTTCTTTACCTTTTTAATATTGGTAGCGAACAAATCAAGGTCGACATCCTGACACACCGTATTGAAAGTACGACAAGCTCTTATTATACATGAGTTCTTGCGATAGTTCGTTGAAACTACAGGTATATGAAGGAGACGCGATTTGCGACGAAGCACACACGAGTTAGGTACCCGCAGTCCAACCTTGCCTACCAGCTCAGGGACGTCAGTAGCTCCATTCATGACACCAAATAAGAAAGCGACATCTGCAATTTTTCTTCGTTCCTGTAGGGGCAGAATATGAAACTTTCTACACCGACTCACATAATTAAGAAGAAAGGTATTTGAGCGATATTGAGCATATCTTAAAAATCTCTTCTGTATGCTTTCAAGGCGATTAATATAAATATTATAATTGGGATTCCAAATCTGAGAAGCATACTCAAGGTGGCTACGGACAAACGCACAGTAAAGAATTTTCATTGTCTTGATATTCTTAAAATCAGTAGAAATCCTAAAAATGAAACCCAGGGCTCTAGAAGCTTTATTAACTATTTTATTTATATGCTCATCAAACAAAAGCTTAGAGTCAAAAGTTACACCAAGATCTTTTATGACGCCGACTCTGGCTATAGAGGTGTTTGATAGCTTATAATCATATTTAATAGGGTTTGGTTTGCGAGAAAAAGTACATACATAGCATTTAGAGATATTTAAATCTAACTTATTACTAGCACAATAAACGAGAAACCGGTCCAAATCCTCTTGTAAAAGGTACGCATCCTCAATACTCGATACTTGACCCAGAATCTTCATATCATCCGCATAAAGCAAAATTTTCGAATGGAAGAAACAAGAAGCAATGTCATTTACAAAAATATTAAATAAGAGAGGCCCTAATAAGGATCCCTGAGGAACTCCTGATGGGATATACATCACTCTTGACGTAAACCCATTCAGAACCACCGTCTGACACCTGTTTTCCACGTATGACGAGAACCATCTGAATAAATTACCCCTTACTCCAGCCAGTAGTAATTTACGCAAAAGAAGCGCATGATCGATACGATCAAAACATTTACTGTAGTCAGTGTATACAACGTCGACCTGAGCCCTCCTGGACATGTGCTCCGTCAAATAGTCACTACAGACAGCAAGATTGGATGTAGTAGAGCGGCCTTTTAAAAATCCATGTTGGTGTTCAGAAAAAGTTAATTTGAGTGATGAGGACAGTTGTTTATGTACAATCTTCTCCAAGACTTTAGCGAACACACAAAGTTTTGAAATTGGTCTGTAGTTATCTATACTGTCCTTGGGTCCTTTTTTATGAATCGGCGTTATATACGCTGACTTCCAGATGATAGGCACCACTCCTAATTCGATTGACCGTTTATACAGTATTGTCAGCGGAACCGATAGACACTTGGCACATTTCGATATAAAGACTGGAGAAATGTTATCAGGGCCTGCGGATTTATTCAGATCCAATTGTTTCAGCAACCTAAATACTTCATCCTCCCTTATGTCAATAGTACACACATCTGATGGACAACCCGCAGACTGACACTCGAGTTCATCGATCCCATAAGGAGTCGAAGAGTCATTGACTTCGTTCCGTTCCTGAAAGTTAGAAGAGAAATAGTCACCAAACATATTACAAATCTCCTCCCCGTTGTTGGATGAAATTTCTCCCAATTTAAGAACAGAAGGGTAACAATTCGTTTGCTGCTTAGACTTAACATATCGCCAAAAAGCCCTGGGATTCTTAGAAATGGCTAATTCAATGTTTGCAATATATTCATCAAACATTTTCTTCTCCATATCTTTAGCACGCTTACGTAAAGTAATAAAATATAGATGATCTGAAAGATTTCCGTATCTTTTAAATTTAGCATGAAATTTAGCCTTTTCCTTAACCACCTTAATGAGAGGACTTTTATACCAAGGAGGATACTTGCTACACGGAACAAAAGTTTTAGTAGGAATATACTTAGTGTGAAGCACGTTGATGACATCGTAGAAGAAACAGACAGCTTCCTCGAAAGACCTATTATTTAAGTCTAATGACCAGTCTCTTGCCATCATTTCTTCAGTTATGGCGTCATAATCCGCTAGACTGTACAGGAACTTGACTCGAGGCTGGGCATGTAGCTGATGAAGCTGAACAAACTCCGCAGATATACAAAGTGCCTTATGGTGCACGTCCTCATCTACTAAGGGACTCTGACTGCAGGAGACAGTGACTTCATTATTAGACAACACGAGATCAAGAATCCTATCATTCACATTACGATGCGAATTGTACTGCAACAAATTGCAAGCAGTAAGAGTATCACAGAAGGTAGTCTGTACTGAGCCTTGCAGGTTACCAGGACATAGATAATCACTATCCGCCGCTAGGTGCCAGTCTATGTTCGGCTGATTAAAGTCACCAAGAATCAAGAACTTATCTGCGGGCTGTTCAACAACTACTTGAGCTAAGTTGTTAGTGAAGTTGTCTAATTGTAGCGTCAACGAGTTGCCAGACTGCTGATTACATATGTAGACAACACAAATATGCATTTTATAGCTTACCTTAGGTTTCCTTTGATGTAATGTTAAAGTTACCCACAAATCCTCGGCAGACGAGCACCATTCATTGCGGACGTCGGCGACCAGTTCACGCCGTACTGCTATTAAGACTCCCCCTCCCATAGATTGTTTTGTTTGAGAGTAATTGCGGTCGCGTCTCCACACAAAATATCGGTCATCAAACAATTCACTATCGGAAATGCCACCAATGAGCCATGTTTCTGACAAGCAAACGACATCAAACAAATTCATACATACATTCCTATAGAAAACTGATGTTTTTGTCCGTAGCCCGCGAACATTTTGATAGTATATACTAATCGGCGCCATCATAAGTTAAATGCAACACCAATATAATAATAGGTGAAATATAAATAATATCGCTAAAATGATGTCTCAAGTAAAAACTAATACCAATAAAAGTCGGTGCAAATACAAGGTGACGTAGTTGTAAAGAAGACAAAGCGTCCGCTAAATTGACTGAAACAAAATCATCATAAGTTAAATGTAACACTAATATAAAAATAAATAAAATATGAATTACATCTCGAATACGATGTCCCAGGTAAACACCAATACCAATACAAGTCGGTACAAAAAAGAAATGAGGTAGACGTAAGTAAAACAAAGCGTCAGCTAAGTTGACTAAAATATAGTCAGCGCTATCATAAATTACATGTAACAATAATATCATAATAAGTAAAATATTAGCAACTTTAAAATGATGGCCCAAGTAATAACCAATACCGATACAAGTGGGTGCAAATAAAAAATGAGGTAGTTGTAAGCCAAACCAAGCGTCAGCTAAGTTGACGAAAACATAATCGGCACTATTATAAATTAAGCGTAGCAATAATATAATAATAAGTAATATATGAACTACTTTAAAATGATGTCCCAAGTAAAAACCAATACCAATAAAAGTCAGTGCAAATAAAAAGTGTGATAATTGTAAGTGAAAAAAAGCGGCAGCCAAATTGACCAGAATAAAATCATAACATGCGTAACATTTTGTGTTCAAGTTCAACACATAATTTGCTTTTAGACGGTAGTCGGTATAAAAGTTAAAATAAATAAGTTTCAAGTGCGAGCAGATCCCGCTCTCATTATCACCAACATAAAGTTTCAAATAGCAAAAACCAAAGCTTAATGAGTCGAATGAATAGGTAGCACAGAGCGATAAGCGAACAAAAGGCAGGCGAGAATGGAATGCGCACAAAAAACGAGTACCTGTGTTTCTCAAACTTAAATGCAAGGAATCGACGATCAACACTAGTGTGTCAGGAAAACGAGCCGGGGATATGATATTTAAAAAAACTTTTTTAAATCCTGTTCACTTCTAATGTGGTGCTTCGGTGACGCCTGGTTTTTACGAATAAGGATTTTACAGCCAGTGACCCAAACATACTCATAGCCTTTTTCCTTTGCCAAAATCTTTGTTTTGTTGAGTAAAGCTTTGTTATCCAACGTCAGGTGGTCGTTGACAAATATTCTGTGGTCACCACGAAGTCCCAAATCCGCCGCTCTCAACATTTTATGTTTTCTAGCCGCCGCAACAAAATCATTTTTGAGGTAGCTATTAAGCACCGAGCATATTATTGTTTTGTTCTGAGTGTCGTTTCGCATGGGAATCCTTGCAATATAATTAATGCATTCCTTAGGGATTGGGCATTTGATAATATTCCCTATTTTGTTCATGACTTCAAACAAGTTCTCAGAGTTCGACGCAGGAACGCCCTTGATCTCGATATTATTGATCCTGGATCTCTGCTCACTGTCACGACACTGAAGCTCAAGACTCCTACAGCGATCTTGTAGAATGGCAATGTCATCTTTGGTCTTCTTCAGGTCATCTATATCCTGTTCCAACACCAAAACTTTACTGGTCAGATCCTTAACCGAGCCATGCACAAATTCAAGAGACGCCTTCATCTCTTCAATGGAGCTCGAGACGATTGAAAATGCCGATCTCATAGATTTTAATTCGGCTAGCTCTTTGTTGATAAGCTTTAAGTCTTCCATTAACACCGGTAGTGACTGCATTTGAACAGTCAGTCTTTTCAGTTCGGATAGGACACCTTCCATATCAGACGCCGTTGCTGTCGATGTGTTGACCCGGGGACTCATTGCCAGAGCTTTGCAGGAATTGCACTTCCATGCTAACTTCCTGTCGCCAAGCTTTCTCCATCCAGTTTCAGTAATACCAGCGCACGGAAAATCAAACTGACCCAGACAAACGGTACATTTGACCCCGTCATTGACTTGTTCGCCGCACCTCTTGCACTTGAACATTGCGTTAGAGATGGAAAAAATAAAACAAAATTTAGATAATAAAACTTTGAGAAACGTTGCCGAGCGATTAGTACCAGTACGGGTATCGAGCGTATGCGTGCGTACGGTTCACTGTCTACCGTCAGACTGTTGATTCAATGATGTTAAAAATATTCATTTTTGATACATTAATTCTATTTAATATTTCTCCTCTAATATACGAGTAGTGAACAACTCAAAAGACCTACATAAAAAAAATTGTGTCTTTTTTTATGGTGGCCAAAAATCATCCAATGACAACCCCCGTTCTTGGGCGGAACGCGAGATAGTGTCAGACTCTTACTGACTAAAAACCCACCCCGTTCCTTCTAGCTTTCATACCGGGGGCTCGAGCTCCCTTTCGGATTACCCTGGCCCCAGTAGGCTTCGACCCAGCTGGGCCCCTGCTATTGCTGAAAACTCCTTGAGGCGCGCGGGAATAGTGCGCGTCGTCGAAGTCTTGGGCTCGGTCAGGACAGTTACCGATCGGTTGGACAGCGAGCTAACCATAGCTCGCAGTCCGTAAGTCCGCGTCTACGGTGACCGGAAATCGGGATCGGAATCCTGGCGGCGGTGGCGAGAGCGCCGTCGTCTGATGCGGGCGGCCTCCTCCTTTGCTAGCATTACTGCTTTGCAGAAGGAGGCGACCGCCTGCCACTCCTCCTCGTTCCGGGCCATGGCTTGAAACAAGACCCGGCACGAGAGAACATTATGTGTCTGCAAACTTGGAAAAATAAAAAATATTATTTAATTTAACGGATCGATAATGAGTTCCAACTAAAGAAAAAAACGATTTTCACAATTGTATATACGTAAAAATCTGTTCAACACTTATACTAATTTAAAGACCACAATTTTAGTTACAACTACAATAGACCCTACACCAAAACAATTCACAATCATGAAAATTAACAATTTCACAACAACGTAACAGGTTCAGCAGCACCATCATTCAAGCATTACAGTTAATTGTCATGCTGTGGTCCAAACGCTCGTGTTTCGGTCGCGAAGTTTCCCCGCAGTGTCGGGCGCGCTCGGGGGTCGGTCGCGGCTCCGACTGTTACGACACTTTCGCGGTTTTCCATGTGTGTTGTGTTCAACTTTTACCTAACTCTGGTTCAAGCTGTTTTAGTCTCTTTTGTTTGACTCCGGTTTTGGTTAATTGGTTTGCATTTTTGTTTGTTTTTAGGTTTTTGATTTACCTAGATCTGGTTTTTATTACTTGGATTTTTTTATGGGTTCCTTAACTTAAATTAGCACCAATGGTTTCTATTGATAACAATAACAACCTTAAAAGGTTCTTAAGTAAAATCAAACTAAGTCATATTCTCGTGAACGCATAGTGAAACTAAAGTGCAAAATCGATTTTGACTTCAGGTACCTACTCTCTTCTACTAATTCCAAAGGCTTAAACAGTTCATTTGATATAGTAAGTATGTTTCACAAAATTCTAAAGAAATCACAGAATCATAGCGAATACAAGGACCTCAAACAAATACCACTCCCTCACAGAAAACTAGCTAGTGTTTGTAAAGTCTCATTTCAGGATCCACGCCGCAGCGCACACACGACACGCCACAATATCGCGCTCATATCGGCTGTCAGCGCCAACTGCCGCCACTCATATTGACGTCACATTCCACGTCAGACACGCATTTTGATTTATACGCAGCGATCATTCTTGAACTATTCTTAATGCCATGTTAGAGTTCTGTATTGCCATTAATTTTCCCACAGTAATTCGTATTTTACCACTGTTACCTAGATATTTTTTTGCAAATCCATTTTGGTTTTGCTTCTAGATTTTATACGCTCAATTATGCCACTTACGTTAGCAATTAGGAATACTTATACACAAGGAAAATCATAAAAATACTCTTTCCTTACAACACTAACATTTCATGCGAGCAATTAAGTTTTAGCTAAACATTTTTCCTTTTGCAAATTATTTTCTAATTCCTAAAAGCAATTTTCCGCACACGTTGAATTGCAGTGGGTTTAAGTAAATTCTTATTCGTGTTGTGTGCCGGGTCCTGGGAGATAACTCTTTGGCCATTAGCGGGGCTAATTGTGAAGCGCCGCAGCCCCGGGAGCCACTACCGATCCCCAATACCAACCGGAGTAAGGATGCGGTCGGATTGGGAGGGAAAACGCTGCGGTTCGAAGGTTTGGGCAACTGATGATATGGGTCGAAAGACAATGGCGCAATTTGTGGTAACGTTTATTTGGTCAAACTGATAAAAGTAAAAATCTAGAACAAAACCTTATTTTTATATTATATACATATTTTTAACAACGAGAACTGATGGGCGCTACTGAAGGCGAAGCTGAACTCAAGGCTGGCTCTATCAAGATCGCAATTGACGCAAATAAGAATTATGTACTGTGTTTTTACATTTTGCATGTTTGTTTATTATTTTTGATTTTTGAAAACCCCAGTAATACTAAGATGCTGTAAAGTTCCAAGTCAAAATTAAGCGCTAAATAGTAAAACCGCTTATCCAAACAGCAGCAGCATGGTCGCCACCCTAAGCGTCACTTCCACGTAACTCGGGAAGACCGCAATCGGCACGGAGCGGTTTTATCGACTGTGACCGAGGAGATTGCTGCTTTCAAAAAAGCGCACTTTAATTTTGGGCGGCAATGGAGGCTGAGATGCGGCCGTGCGTGTCGACCGCCTATTTATTTTATTACCTATAAAAAGTTTTTGCGAGCTCAGTTCTCTCTGAACGTTTGAGTTCCTGATCTTCCTAGGATAGGTCTTAACGTCGCTGGATGACAGCCCTCCGAAATAGATGTCGGAGTTTTTATGCTAATTTTAGGGAACTGAGAAAATTTGGGATAGTGGATTTGAGAGGGCGGAATTCTGTGGAATGGTGATATCTGGAGACATGTCTGCGCGCGTACTGGCCTCAGAAATCGTTTAACGTAGATGATATTTTGTCGACGTAATTTGTTTGTAGTTATAGGAAAAAAGCCTTAATTTAAAAGATAAAAAATAACAAACAATTTCAATGAACAATGATTCAAAACGCCATATAAATCTTGTTAAAACGATTGTGTTCCAAGTTGCTCGTGAACCAATTCGACTAGGGTCTGCCCCTTGACTAATCGCAGAGCAATCGATACCGAAGTTTTTTCCGCTGCCCTCAAGCGGCAGACAAATTGTCTTGCGAGAAGAAATTAATTTGACAAGTCGCCGGGTAGAGGGCTCCCAAGACGCCTGTATTAATTTATTTGGACAAGAAAAAATGTGGCCGCGGTCAGGGAACGCCATGACGAGATGGGGATGAATTGCGGAACACGGCGGTGGAACTAACTCAGAGAAATCGTTGTTTGCGTTTGTTAAATGATGTTTTTACAATATATTGTTTTAGAGAATTTCTCAGTAGGACAGGTTCCAATGTGGCGATGGCCATGATTAATGTAGTGACGAACACCATTAGAACGTCCTTTTGTTTGATGAGAAGTTTACAGATAACCAATATTTAATAGCAAAGCAACCTGCACGTGAATAATGTTCCTAAAGAGCAGTCAAATATGACCTGATCACTTTTTGATAACACTAGTTACGAGACCCACAAACATGCAGCTTATGACCACTTTCAGAATAATAATAACCTTATGATTTGGGATCAAACTCTACAAACCTGGTCCAAATCCTCACAACACTATCAACACACATCAAACAGCAACAACTGAATACTTCCTTAATACTGGCTCAGATTCAGTTATCACCAACACAGACATAATGACATCAGGAAAACTTGAGCCGTATCGGGAAATATATCGCTATCGAAGGGGAACGGCGGGGCCCGATTTATGACAATCTGATGATACAATCGAATCAAATAAAGCATCTATATAAATCAATGTCCGATTGCTGAGGAGGTGAGAATGATATATGCTGCCATTTCTGTAGTTTTTGTGTAGTGTTTGTAGTTGGAGTGATGTTAGCTGTATGGCTTTAATTGCATTTTGTTTTGTTTCTGAGATCTTAAACAGGATGATTTTAGATTAGAATGATGATTTTTTTTATACATAAAAAGATCTTACATTTAATTTTAATGAGCAAAAAATGTCTTATACGTGCTAAAATGTTTATGAGACTTTCTGACATGGTATTCAGTAGTTACGCACATCCATCCGCATTTACTTCTTCATTCAATCATTCTTGAGTAAGAAATAAATCAAAACCTGCATTACGATGTACGACGATCACTTATTATCGCATAGCAATCTTAAACTTCGCCCAAAACGTAACAATGCGCCTTCCCCGTGAGCACACTTGCACGTCGCGACCCATAAAAAAGCAAAAGTTTCAATTAACATCGTTTCGATAGTCAAGTAATGAGTGGTTGCGTGGATTTATCGGCGGATAACCGACAATTAAACGTCTTTGTTCGAGACGCGACAACGCAGACACGCCTGCAAACGCACAAAACGTTGCCAACACTTTCAGCTAAGAATGAAATAATATTTTGGATGATATGTTATTGATTTTTGATGAAGAGTGGTGAAGAAAATAGTTAGTAAAACCAGATAGTATGTACCGCTAAATATTTTTTTATCGCCAACTACTTAGAGTTTTATATCAATCAAATCAATTTTAAATTACTACTGATCACAATAAAATATCGAAAATATAAAGATATTAGATGATACAGATGTAACAAAAAAAGCACTACAAACCCAACCCAAGAATAAGAAAGCATTTCACCAGCATTCAGCGCACACAAAGCGAGTGCAGAAATTAAAACATTAACCTATGACTCACATACATCCATGGATCCATTCGTGCATCGTGTCCGGCTGGTCGGCGCGAACGTGAGACAAAGGCAAAAAGTCAGGCCGCACAAGACGACGCCATATTGTTCCTGTGTGCTTTCGGGAACAAAGATCTGTCGACGACGAAAGCGCCGATAACATAATAGCCCTTAAATTTAACTAATAAACGCCCGCAAGATCGATAAACAATGAGGTTTGCGATGGTATGAAAGGGCTCACAGGAATTATTTTTAATGACAGCTCCGATCTTATAAAGGATCGACATTTTTGCGGCAATTGTACTCTGTTATTATAAAGACGACGATTCTTTTTTTTAATTTATAAAGAATCTTAGTCAGGTTTTAATATTATGGTGCTGGAAACAATGTACAATGAAACAAAACAGAAACAATCGTGAATGACTTAGTAAAAACTTTCTGAATCAAAATCTCTTTATCACTTAACTAGACTTGGATCCGATTCAATCAAATCCTCAACAGCTTAAGAGCTTGTAATAATTCCAATATTTCAATCGATACAATCCTATAACACTTTCTTTAATCGGGAGATCTCAAATCGATTCTGAACGCCTATTGTAACCGTTGTAAGTCCGTATCAGACATCATCTTCATCACCCAGTACATATTTTGATGACTTGACACATTTGACATCCACAGATCAGAAATATTGTGCGTCCCGATCGATATCTATTTCTATAGAAACAAGGTTCATATTGGTTTGCTATAACTAAATCAGAGTGTGCAAATGATGCGTTTAACAATTTATATGATGCAGATGGAATAATAAAAAATATTCTGTATTAACTTAAAGGTTAGGTTGAAATTCGTTTGTGTTTTATTTGTTTAAGTTTAAAATAAATTAGTGTAAGTGCAATGTAGCTTATAACGCGTACATCAATAGTCTTTCATGTGCTCCATTCACGAACCCCACCATTCATGTCTTTGATACTGATTTGATGTTTGAATGAGAGACTCGATGTATGGACGTTCATTCATAACTTATAAGTACGTACCTACTATAATGAACCAACGTCATCATGTGTTAGCCTTTTACACGCCTTTGAATCAGTTAGTAACTGCTATTCATTCAAAGATGTCGGAGATATTAAGATTACATATTAAAGATTAGGTAGGCCATACTAATTTAAAATACAACAACAAACAAACAAAATTGTTACATAACTAATTAGAGCTTTAAAGAACTTTAAATGGTTATTGGAAATATTGTGTGTTAAAGGCCACATTTGATTTAACTCTATAATATTTCGAATGACTCGACGTACATATTGTTCCATCAAAGAATAAAAGTTAGAATAAAGCAGACACGGTATTTCATTTTGTGTCGCGGAGTAAACTAAAACGTGAAAAAATGGTGAATCAGATAAAATAATATAAATAAAATAATATTTTTCAAGCCTACATGGCCACTATAAGATATCAGAAGCTAGTGCACGGTTCAAATTGGTCGTTTCCTATAGTGAAAAAATGGCAAAAAAAGAAAAACTCCATGGTGACGCTTTTAATACAAATATGATTAAATTTAAAATATTTTCATACTACAATTTTAACAGGTATGTGGCCAACGACAGAGCTGTCCAGGTGGCAAAGTATTGGTCGAACAAAATCTGAGTCAAATCGACACGAAAAGAAGAAGAACAGGTATGTAAGCAGGTAATATTGTAAACGGTACCAAAATTAGCCTATAGGTATTATCTGAATACTATGCAAAGACCTCCTTCTAATGGTTTTTGTATTTTTGTAATAATTTGTGTGTCTATTTAGGTGGTATAAACATGTTTTCTTTCTTCTTTCTTTCAATTTTTCTGGCTCTGTACCAATTTTTGGTAATACTTAAGAAAGACATCTAAGTCATCCAGTCATCTTCTTCGTGGTCAGTCAATTCGGTGTCGTGTGATTTCAGGGTACCGACGCAATGTTGTGTTTTACGGGGCTACTACTCAAACGGCAAACGGCAGACTTATCCAGCCAGTTGCACTTAGACTAGGCAGATTTCTTGGCTACGGCAATAATTTTGATATTTATGAAAATCAAATAACGAATCACAATCATCAACTCGATCTAGTACCACAAAGTATTTTAGTAATAATACTTACGCAGTCCACTAAAGTTTTTTTTACGAATAATATCTAATAAATATTGTTTTATAACATTTTAAAAGGTAGCTATTTTAAAAATCATAGTGTCTTAAGACGGATGTCTATATTTAATAAATTGTGTTAAAAACATCACAAATTTATAGAATTGAGAAAGAGTTTGTGATATACCGAACATAACATGTTTAAATCAAAAACCGACAGTTAAAGCCTCATAGACGATCAAATCCTTTAGGCATAATCTAACTAAAGATAAACTAATACCCAAAACAAATCTATAATCACTTGCAGACACAAGGCACGAGCGGAACGTGATTAATACAGCCACACCCGCGCCCCGTGCGGTATGCTAATGCCTTTGTCTCGGCGCACGCGCATCCTGCCAGTGGGCCGGAGAAAAAATTGTCAATTGTTATGACATACGCAGGTAGGATGATGGTGCAAGACGGAGATTAATTTGTGTGAATTATAATTGAAGAGAGGAAGTGCTGTCTGGAGGTAGACTTTACGATGAAGGATGTTGATGGCGAGACGAGGAATCAGGGGCGGGTTCTGGTAATGAAATAGTAAGGCTATATAAGCAATATGTAACTATAGTACTTGAAGGTTTTTATGTTCAGTAAATTAAGGATGCGAGGACAGAACAATACCTACGGCTAATTGTTGGGATATCATGCTTTGCAGCACATAAATGCAATGTAAAGAAAAGTTGAAAGAGGTGGAAGTTGATCACAAACATGTATCGTTTTCTCGTAACTTAACTTTTATGAAAATAATAGGAGAGTATTTTCAAACAAAATTAAACAATCAAATTAAAAAAAAAAAAAACAAATAAAATCCATCCTTCCTATTCCTAATGAAGCTTATTTTCTGTGTCTAACAACAGCACGCTTGAGATAACCGAGTCGTATTGTCAACACAAACGCAGCACATTTGCTGTAATTACCCTTGCCTACCCCACAATCCACGTATTAGCAGCCTCGGCTTTCAACACTGGCCTTTCTGGTCTACGCCCTGAGGCATTCCTTATAACGGGCTAGAATATATCGCCATATATTCGATACATTGCACGTATTGTAAAGACAATTGATAAAGTTAAAGTTACTGAAGTAGCAATGGTTGCGTAGTTAACTGTATCGATGCTGTTAAGGTTCAGTAGTGAGGGTAACGGGGTGTCAAACCTATGATTAGAGCATTATTACGCGAGGGGAACAATTGTGGCGAAAAAAACGTTGCAGGTCGTGTTTAAATAGAGTATTGTCGTTGAGCAAACATTTAATATGATTTGACCAACATTTTAGATATATTGTGGACGCCCGCTATAAGAAATAATCACGGAATTATAATTATTGGTTTGCAAATATATAAATTATACTCGTCACGAAGTTTTTAATAATTTATTAGTTCAAAACATTATTTTTTGTTTTTGTGGTTGATTGGAAGCATCATAGACAATTAGTATCAAAGATGAAGGTAAGGCATTAGTCTGGTCTATTACCTAGATAAGAATGCAAATAACTAAGATAGTGTAATAACAGTTATTAACCGCAGTTGACAACCGTACCTTGTCACTATTTGCGTAAGTTTTAGCCATAAAGATAGCGAACTGGGTCTCTTTAGAAAACCTGTTGTACAAGAGCCTGCACTTTTTGTGTTATATTTTTTCATCGGTTAAAGAGCATGTCTAACCGATTTTTCCGTTACGTTAACCTTTTTTCCTTGAGAAAGAGCACGTGCCACTGGTAAATGGAGATGAATATTTGCCAGATATTTCTTGAAAAAGCAATTCTCAGAAAACTGTGACTTTCCTTAGTTAACCTGGGGTTTTTTTTTTTTTTTTTGTCGACGGGAAAATCATCTTTGACGAAACCCGCTCTTGGGTGGAGCGGGAGACAGTGTCAGACTCTTACTGACTAAAAACCCCGCGCCGTTCCTTCTAGCCTTCATACCGGAGCACGAGTTCCCTTTCGGACAACCCTGTCCCCAGTAGGCTTCGACCCAGCTGGGCCCCTCCTGCTGCTGACAACTCCTTGAGGCGCGCGGGAACAGTGCGCGCCGTTGACGTCTTGGACTCGGTCCATTACCGGACGATCGGACAGCGAGCTACCCATGGCTCGCCGTCCGCGAGCCCGCGTCTACGGTTGCCGGAAATCGGGATCGGAATCCCGGCGACGGCGGCGAGGGCGCCGTTGCCTGATGCGGTCGGCCTCCTCCTTTGCAAGCATTACTGCTTCGCAGAAGGAGGCGACCGCCTGCCATTCCTCCTCGCTCCGGACCATGGCCTCGACCAGGGCCCGGCGCGAGAGGTCTCCGCCGCCAATCGCCCCCACGAGGGCACGGCGATGCTCCGCCCAGGCAGGGCACACCTCGACGGTGTGCTCCACCGTTTCCTCCGGGCGTTGCGCACAGTGGCGACACCCGGGCGTCTCTTCCGCTTGAATCCGATGCAGGAACCTCCCGAACTTGCCATGTCCGGTGAGGACCTGCGTCATACGGAAGGTAAGGACGCCGTGAGGTCTTTCCAGCCACGCCTCAAAGAGGGGACTTACCGCCATAATCGTGGCGTGCCCAGCACTGGGTTGCAATAGCCGTTGACGCCATTTCACCATGAGATCCCGCCGGAGCTCTGTCCGCCATGCCTTGACATGTTGCGGCAGTGGACTTTCACCCCGGCGTTGCATCTCCACGCGCATGTCGTGCATGTGTGCAAGGACTGTTGCCTCCAGATCCCACGGTGGTAGGCCAGCCAGAAGGCTCGCCGCTTCGCGGGAGATCGTGCGGTAACCCCGCATCATCCGTATTGCCATGACCCTCTGGCAGGCGTTCAGTATGGACGCCGGTCGCTTTGCCAGCGACGGCGCCCACACCGGCGCCCCGTAGAGGGCCATGGACCGAACGATCCCCGCGTAGAGCCTCCGGCAGGAGGCGTCTGGACCCCCAAGGTTGGGCAGGAGCCGCTTGAGAGCAGCCCCAGCACGGAGAAGCTTGGGAGCCAGACGTCGGAAATGTTCTACGAAATTCCACCGGCTGTCGAGGACGAGTCCCAGATACTTCATCGTCGACCCGACGCCGATGCGAACTCCTCCTACCGTAAGCTGGGAGTCCGATGGTGGCGCGTTCCGAGGGCCGTGGAAGCACATTGCCTCGGATTTATGCAGCGCCACCTCGAGTCCCAACTCCCGGATCCTACCAACGGCTATCGCAACCCCGCGTGTCGCTAGAGCGACCGCCGCCTGGTGCAACTCTCCCTGCGCTAGGATCAGCGTGTCGTCTGCGTAGCAAACCACGCTGACCCCGTCAGGGAAGTCGCCGCGCAGCACGTAATCGTAGCCGATGTTCCACAAGGGTGGGCCTAGAACCGACCCCTGCGGAACACCGCACGACATCTCTCGACGATTCCAGTCTCCCTGGTGACCGGGGTAGACAATGTACCTGTCTGACAGGTACGCCTCGACCACTAGACAGAGGTATTCGGGCACCCGGTGGTACCGGAGTGCCCTCCGGATCGTACTCCAGGGTAGAGAGTTGAAGGCGTTGGCAATGTCCAAGGACACTGCCACGACACACCTACCCTGGGACACCGCTTCCCCTGTCGTGAGGGCTCGCACGCGCATGATGGCGTCTATAGTAGAGCGCGCCCCGCGAAAGCCGAACTGTCCGTCCGACAAGTCCGGCCCCACCCGTGTTAGCCGCACGACGAGGCGGTTTGCAATTACTCTTTCAAAGAGCTGGCCCACCTCGTCGAGCAGCACAATGGGCCGGTATGTGGACGGAGAGTCCGCAGGGCGCCCTGGCTTCGCTACGAGGACCAGTTTCCCCGTCTTCCAGCGAAGTGGGAACTGGCCCCTCTCCAGGCATGCGCTGAAGAGCCCTCTCAGTCGAGGCCCAAAAGCCTCCATGGCCAGGACCCAGGCTTTCCCTGGTAAGCCGTCGGGTCCTGGGGCGGTGTTTTTGGCACTCAGCCTTCGCACCGCCACTCTCAACTCTACCTCGGTCACTTCTGGAGCATTGTCGTCGTCGTCGCTGTTGCGATCCGCGTCAGACACCGCTGGCGGAGGCGGAGCCATGAGCGGGGGGGAGTGTTCTCCCCGCGCAGGGAACAGAGTGCTAACCACACCCTCCACGAGTTGGGGCCGGAGACTCTGAGTCAGCGGCGGAGCCCAGGGGCGAAGCTTGTCCCGTACCAGCTTGTACGGGCGCCCCCACGGGTCCGCGTTCAGAGACCCCAGCCACACGTTGCGAGCCTCGAGTTTGGCCCGCTTGATCTCCGTTCGGAGGGTGCGTTTTGCCTCTCTGTATCCCTCGTACAGCTCCGCCTCTCTGGCCTCCGCATCCGGCGGGCGGATGCGGCGCCTGCAGTGCCTAGCGTACCGGCGTCGCGCGTGATTGCACGCATTGCGCAGTGCGCCGATCTCCGGCGACCACCAGTACACCTGGCGTTTAGCTCGTCCTGGACGGACACGGGGCATTGCCGCATCGCAAATTTGCGACATGGCCTCCTGGAACCACTCCGCCTCGACGTCGATGTCGACAGGCCTGTCCGGTGCTTGCACCCAGGCCTGTACCGTCGCGGCTTCCAGGAGGAGCTCCCGGTCCATCTGCTTAAGCGCCCACCGCGGACCGCAAGGGCTCTGTCGGACCGGCGCGGCCGAGGTTTCGGCGGAGACGTCAAACCGGATGTACCGGTGGTCGGAGTACGTCTCCACCTCCTCCATCACGCGCCAGTCGACGACACGCGGCGACAGAGCGGGGCTGGCGAACGAAATGTCCACCACCGACTCACCCCGCATCCGCACCAACGTGGGGACAGAACCCCGGTTCAGTACGACCAGGCCCAGCTCCAAGGCCCAGTCCTCCACCATCCGACCCCTTCGGTTCGTGAACCGGGAACCCCAAGCCGTGTTCCAGGCGTTGAAGTCCCCGCAAACGACCACGGGGAGGGAACCGAACCCAGCGACGACGGAATTTAGCTCCATCAGGGAGACGTGCAGTTCGTCGAGAGATCGGCTCGGGGACAGGTAGACGCCTACCACGGCGATGTCCCCGAACCGTGCTGCCACGCAACCCCGCCCCCTCGTGACGGACTCGGGGGGCGGGGTACCGGCGGCGGCCGACTTAATTAAGGTCACCGAGCCGTCCAGGTCCTGAACCCAGTCACCACTGGGCAGGACAAAATACGGCTCGGTGACTACGGCGACATTGATCAACCACTGCGCCATGCTCTGGAGCAACAGATCCTGAGCGGGGGCGCAGTGGTTGATATTCGCCAGTTAACCTGGGGTTAGTTTCTACACTGAAAATTAGCGTAAATAGACTGAATGTGACTGAACTGATGCGCGCAACCTGCTATGATTGGTTCATCTAAACAACCAATCATGGCACTGCTTTGTGTTAAATTTGTGATTAATCGATAATGTATTTTCAGAAAGCGTGGGTTAATCATTTTCATTCAGTGTTAAGCGTAAGTTCCTGGACTATAATTAAGTGTATGTCGCTTTAAAATACAGTTGAAGTCTGTAGTGCTTGGGCTGAGCACCACCGGCGCCGTATTCTCTTGGGAGACAATCGGCGGCGGCGATCTCCTGCGCCCTGTCCTGGTTCAGACTACGGTCCGGAACAGAAAAGAACGAAAAGCAGTCGATGTGAGCAAAGGAAATTTCAACCGTGAGGTTACGATCATTCTCACGCCCCAGTTATATGAGACGGCTATCGTAGATGCGAGTTTGCGGACGACGAGCAATGGGTAGCTCACCGTCCGGCCACCCGATAGGGACCGAGCCCGAATCGTCAACAGCGAGTAGTGATCTACACGCACCTCAAAGAGATGATGGCAAAACTATAGGGACCCAGCAAGGCGGATGGATGCCTGCTAGGGCGGCGGAAATTTTCGAAAGAGTTCCCGTGGTCCGGCAACGCAAAGGGAAAGAAAGGACAAGGGTGGTTTTAGTCAGCAAAAATCAAAGACACTCCACACAACAGCGGCAAAAACATTTGACGATTTCCCACTTAAAAAAAAATCATATTAAATTGAACATTTGGACAGTCGGAACATAATGGTGTCTGCAATTTAACCAGCAAAATAGAAAAAATACTAAGAAACTCAGCTGTTAAGACTCTATAGATTATATAAATTTTAAGACGTTCCAACAATACAAGACCATAAACATTTCTTAAGGTGTCCTCAGACAGGTTCTCATAGTGTGGGCTCGAGCTCGCCAGTGCTGGCTGTGCTCGGACGTCGCCTCAATTAATCAAAGTTAACGAAGGCTTTAATTAAAATTAATAACGTTTTGTGCACATTGTCGTCGGCGGCCGAGTCGCACGCACGTCGCGTCCGCAACTGTTGCACATTCATCTTGTGTCAAACGTTTGTTATTAAATAACTGTTGTTCTTGTTTGTTTTTTTAGACTTCAAAATTGTTTTATTTAACATTATTGTTATTTGCTTGAAGTCCTAAAAAACACCAGAACGTAATCTACGTGACTACCAATCATGCATCTCACAAGGTTAGTCGAATAAAATCAGATTACAATATTTAGGGATTTAGGATAGAGTGCATTTTGAATGATGTGTCAACATTTTCTGAACATGTTTTCAATTATTCCTGTAACAGGTTCCATGTCAAAATCCAAATGCATCTGTACCTACTTATCTGTCTTTGACATCACCTAAAGAATTTGTAACATCCTGGGACTATTAGATCTAAATATCAACGAGAACATGTCCAAAATTCAATAGCAACCAATGTAAAACTGATAGAATCGCACCAAAACATAATCGTACAATTTGAAAAGTCACTAAATTGATCTCATTTAAAAACGTGAAAAATTGTAGCATGTTCCTGGAAGCGGCAGATTCCATGTGGCGATTGCGAGAAGCACCATTGTACCCAATAACACGTCTCTGATTGATGAAGTCATTTTTTTTCGATAAAACTAGCGTCCATTTAATCGAAGTCAAGAAAAAATCATTCGTCTAAACACCTAACAATAGCTGTTTTTTTCCTCACAATAAGAGAGCGCTCTATGCGATCATCGATTACTTTTTTATCGTCGACAATATCAATAATCTGTTTACGCCCACTGTTAATTTCGACGTTAGTAAAATTGAAATTTGACACGTGTTACGAAGCGAAAATAATTTTGTGGGTGCATGAGTGTGCGCTTCTAACAATTCTGTTTGTTTCTTTTGGCCGACGCCTCGTGAGTCGCGTCGGGGAGGCATTTAGTGCGTGACTAGCTGTTTTTTATTGCCTTTGTATTGAAAAAGTGTTCGAATGCGAGCCGAGTGCACCGGCACAACCACCTGACGCTCTATCACTCCATCTGCGACTATCTCAGAACTCATTTCTATAATTGTGTCCAATTTGGCGAAATGAGCGGTGGCCGTGGCGCGGCGTCATTAGCGTCCTATCACGTAATGGAGTTGTCGGTGCAGCGCCCATCACTTCCAGCGTTTTATTAGCAACCTAACAGTTTTTATCGTAACGCATGGTATTTGAGAATATGACAGCTCGTTTTCATGGTATTTTTATTGGGTACACAGTTCATAGACGCCACACTGGACAAATACAGATTGAATATCAATGCGTGTTTGAAGAGCTACTTAAGGTATTTATAGCGGTCATCGGATATCATAAAAACACTGATTGTATCGATATTATTTAAATTTTCTAATAATAAAGAGACTTTCTCGTGTTTGCTCGGAGCTCATTATTGGTAAAGCGTTCACACGGCGCTCGCGCACATGCCCCCAAAACATTCAATAACATAACTTATAAGTCGAAAACGAGCCTTCAAATTACACAAAACTGACAGCTTTAATATTTGCCCTGAGCCGAGGACCGCGGGCTGGCGGGCAGGCGGCCAGGCGGCCAGGCCGCAGGACGCCTCACGCTGAGCTTTTAATTTGTTCCATACATCGTTTCACGTGGTTTTTTCTGTGTTTTGTTTGAGAGGAACGGTGATCGATCGTTTGTTCGCTTTTTTACCTTGTTTAATTTTGGAAGGAGCTGGTTGGTTTCGCTAAGTCATTAGTGGTGTGGTCCGCCCGCGCCCGTGCCCGGCCTGGCGACGTGTTTCTCGCTTTTAACTCTTATTGTTCCTATTTGACAGCCCTTGTTTTGTTGTAACAATGTTTTGTGTTCAAAACATTCGAATGGTGTGTCAGCAAGAGCTATCCCATTCGATTCTTACACAAACCGTTTAACCCTTTTCTCAGCAGCTTGATTTTGTTTAAATTTTTCATGATATATGGCAAGCTTACGTAGAATCACCACACGGGTATCCGCAATAAACACAACCTTTCAAAAGCAGTTAATCATTTTCCGGATAAACCCACAGAGATCGCTGCAAGTTCCAAGCATTGCGGAGAGAGCAGTTATCAATAAAGTTCGATGATGCGAAGCGTCAGTACCTGCAACCGTTACCGTAACCGTATTGAAGGGGAAATTGGCATTCATAAATCAAAATTTAATTTGAGCTTAACCTTTTCTCAATCTCCTGCGAAATTTCGGCCGATTATCTGATATAATTCATGTTGCTTTCTCGTTGCGATGAACCCATCGGCTGCTGGCCTGTGCTCGTATGCTCGTATGTCATGGGAAATGTCAATGATTTTTGCGTTATACCAGTGATTGATTCGCGCCGAAAGTGGGTTGTGGATAAAAAGCCAAGTCTGTATGTAATTCGCAGGACTCGGACAAATTGTCGCCGCCCCGGGCTACCGATGATTTAACGACGAATTTGCCCCTGCTTGCGTTTTTGCTTCATTGAATATGAAAATCTGTTTCATTATTAGCTTAAATTCTGTAGCATTTCTCTTTTACAAGCTAAGCTTCTCGTTTCAATACCAACTAACCAACAAGAAATAAATTAGTAAATTAGATTTTTTTTTTTTTTTTTCTCGACGGGGAAAATCATCTTTGACGAAACCCGTTCTTGGGTGGAGCGGGAGACAGTGTCAGACTCTTACTGACTAAAAACCCCGCGCCGTTCCTTCTAGCCTTCATACCGGGGCACGAGCTCCCTTTCGGACAACCCTGTCCCCAGTAGGCTTCGACCCAGCTGGGCCCCTCCTGCTGCTGACAACTCCTTGAGGCGCGCGGGAACAGTGCGCGCCGTCGACGTCTTGGACTCGGTCCATTACCGGACGATCGGACAGCGAGCTACCCATGGCTCGCCGTCCGCGAGCCCGCGTCTACGGTGGCCGGAAATCGGGATCGGAATCCCGGCGACGGCGGCGAGGGCGCCGTTGCCTGATACGGTCGGCCTCCTCCTTTGCAAGCATTACTGCTTCGCAGAAGGAGGCGACCGCCTGCCATTCCTCCTCACTCCGGACCATGGCCTCAACCAGGGCCCGGCGCGAGAGGTCTCCGCCGCCGATCGCCCCCACGAGGGCACGGCGATGCTCCGCCCAGGCAGGGCACACCTCGACGGTGTGCTCCACCGTGTCCTCCGGGCGTTGCGCACAGTGGCGACACCCGGGCGTCTCTTCCGCTTGAATCCGATGCAGGTACCTCCCGAACTTGCCATGTCCGGTGAGGACCTGCGTCATGCGGAAGGTAAGGACGCCGTGAGGTCTTTCCAGCCACGCCTCAAAGAGGGGACTTACCGCCATAATCGTGGCGTGCCCAGCACTGGGTTGCGATAGCCGTTGACGCCATTTCACCATGAGATCCCGCCGGAGCTCTGTCCGCCATGCCTTGACATGTTGCGGCAGTGGACTTTCACCCCGGCGTTGCATCTCCACGCGCATGTCGTGCATGTGTGCAAGGACTGTTGCCTCCAGATCCCACGGTGGTAGGCCAGCCAGAAGGCTCGCCGCTTCGCGGGAGATCGTGCGGTAACCCCGCACCATCCGTATTGCCATGACCCTCTGGCAGGCGTTCAGTATGGACGCCGGTCGCTTTGCCAGCGACGGCGCCCACACCGGCGCCCCGTAGAGGGCCATGGACCGAACGATCCCCGCGTAGAGCCTCCGGCAGGAGGCGTCTGGACCCCCAAGATTGGGCAGGAGCCGCTTGAGAGCAGCCCCAGCCCGGAGAAGCTTGGGAGCCAGACGTCGGAAATGTTCTACGAAATTCCACCGGCTGTCGAGGACGAGTCCCAGATACTTCATCGTCGACCCGACGCCGATGCGAACTCCTCCTACCGTAAGCTGGGAGTCCGATGGTGGCGCGTTCCGAGGGCCGTGGAAACACATTGCCTCGGATTTATGCAGCGCCACCTCGAGTCCCAACTCCTGGATCCTACCAACGGCTATCGCAACCCCGCGTGTCGCTAGAGCGACCGCCGCCTGGTGCGACTCTCCCTGCGCTAGGATCAGCGTGTCGTCTGCGTAGCAAACCACGCTGACCCCGTCAGGGAAGTCGCCGCGCAGCACGTAATCGTAGCCGATGTTCCACAAGGGTGGGCCCAAAACCGACCCCTGCGGAACACCGCACGACATCTCTCGACGTTTCCAGTCTCCCTGGTGACCGGGGTAGACAATGTACCTGTCTGACAGGTACGCCTCGACCACTAGACAGAGGTATTCGGGCACCCGGTGGTACCGGAGTGCCCTCCGGATCGTACTCCAGGGCAGGGAGTTGAAGGCGTTGGCAATGTCCAAGGACACTGCCACGACACACCTACCCTGGGACACCGCTTCCCCTGTCGTGAGGGCTCGCACGCGCATGATGGCGTCTATTGTAGAGCGCGCCCTGCGAAAGCCGAACTGTCCGTCCGACAAGTCCGGCCCCACCCGTGTTAGCCGCACGACGAGGCGGTTTGCAATTACTCTTTCAAAGAGCTTGCCCACCTCGTCGAGCAGCACAATGGGCCGGTATGCGGACGGAGAGTCCGCAGGGCGCCCTGGCTTCGCTACGAGGACCAGTTTCCCCGTCTTCCAGCGAAGTGGGAACTGGCCCCTCTCCAGGCATGCGCTAAAGAGCCCTCTCAGTCGAGGCCCGAGAGCCTCCATGGCCAGGACCCAGGCTTTCCCTGGCAAGCCGTCGGGTCCTGGGGCGGTGTTTTTGGCACTAAGCCTTCGCACCGCCACTCTCAGCTCTACCTCGGTCACTTCTGGAGCATTTTCGTCGTCGTCGCTGTTGCGATCCGCGTCTGACACCGCTGGCGGAGGCGGAGCCATGGGCGGGGGGGAGTGTTCCTCCCGCGCAGGGAACAGAGAGCTAACCACACCCTCCACGAGTTGGGGCCGGAGACTCTGAGTCAACGGCGGAGCCCAGGGGCGAAGCTTGTCCCGTACCAACTTGTACGGGCGCCCCCATGGGTCCGCGTTCAGAGACCCCAGCCACACGTTGCGGGCCTCGAGTTTGGCCCGCTTGATCTCCGTTCGGAGGGTGCGTTTTGCCTCTCTGTATTCCTCATATAGCTCCGCCTCTCTGACCTCCGCATCCGGCGGGCGGATGCGGCGCCTGCAGTGCCTGGCGTACCGGCGTCGCGCGTGATTGCACGCATTGCGCAGAGCGCCGATCTCCGGCGACCACCAGTACACCTGGCGCTTAGCTCGTCCTGGACGGACACGGGGCATTGCCGCATCGCAAATTTGCGACATGGCCTCCTGGAACCACTCCGCCTCGACGTCGATGTCGACAGGCCTGTCCGGTGCTTGCACCCAGGCCTGTACCGTCGCGGCTTCCAGGAGGAGCTCCCGGTCCATCTGCTTAAGCGCCCACCGCGGACCGCAAGGGCTCCGTCGGACCGGCGCGGCCGAGGTTTCGGCGGAGACGTCAAACCGGATATACCGGTGGTCGGAGTACGTCTCCACCTCCTCCATCACGCGCCAGTCGACTACACGCGGCGACAGAGCGGGGCTGGCGAACGAAATGTCCACCACCGACTCACCCCGCATTCGCACCAACGTGGGGACAGAACCCCGGTTCAGTACGACCAGGCCCAGCTCCAAGGCCCAGTCCTCCACCATCCGACCCCTCTGGTTCGTGAACCGGGAACCCCAAGCCGTGTTCCAGGCGTTGAAGTCCCCGCAAACGACCACGGGGAGGGAACCGAACCCAGCGACGACGGAATTTAGCTCCATCAGGGAGACGTGCAGTTCGTCGAGAGATCGGCTCGGGGACAGGTAGACGCCTACCACGGCGATGTCCCCGAACCGTGCTGCCACGCAACCCCGCCCCCTCGTGACGGACTCGGGGGGCGGGGTACCGGCGGCGGCCGACTTAATTAAGGTCACCGAGCCGTCCAGGTCCTGAACCCAGTCACCATTGGGCAGGACAAAATACGGCTCGGTGACTACGGCGACATTGATCAACCACTGCGCCATGCTCTGGAGCAACAGATCCTGAGCGGGGGCGCAGTGGTTGATATTCGCCTGGAGGAGACGTAATGGGGCCGTTATTGACACTCCATTACAGTCTCCTCCCGAGCCCCCCTAGGGGGCACAGCCGCGGCGGCGGGTGCGGCGGCGATGGCGGCGGCGGCCAAGGAGGCGGCTGCGGTGGCGAGGACATCGGCGGGGATGGACCTGCGGGCCTTGCCCTTGGCCTTGGCGGGGGGGTCGCAGGACCTGCCGCCAGCCCGGTGGTCGGCCGGCTTGCCGGCCGCCGCACATGCGTAGCAGTGCGGCGTAGCACGGCATTCTGCGGCCTTGTGACCGGGCTGGCCACACTGGTGGCAGCGGTTGCTGCGATCCTCCGCGGTGCAGTGGGCTCCCACGTGGTGCCCCACGTGGCAGCGGAAACACCGCAGAGGTCTGGGCTCCAGCAGCTTGACCTGTGCGGAGACCCAGCCCACCAAAAGCCGACGGCCCTCCCCGGTGATGGTTTTGGCCGCCTGCACAGGACAGCTTACCGTTACGGCTCGCATGCCCGTGCTGTCAGCGCGGATGGCGCCCGCCCGAACCTGTTCGGCCGTGCACCCGCCCGCCCTGACAATGGCGGCCACCACCTCGCCCACCTTGACGGAGTCGTCCAGGCCCATGATGCGCATATCAATGCACTTTGTGGGCCTGGACACTCGGGCCTCCTCCTCGCTCAGAGACGCCCTGATCCTGGCAGCCAGGGCATCCGCTGCAGGGCCGCTGGCCGCACCGGGGACCTCGAGGATTCGGGCCCCAGTGATTGTGTGCCTCATGCGGAAGCCCGCAGCGGCTCCGAGCTCCCCAAGGTGGGGCAGCACTGCCTGCTTCGCCTTCGCCATGACGTCGTCGTACGTCACGCCCTTCTTTTCCGCTTCAGGCTGTAGCGTAATGACTACAGCCTCGGAATTCGGGGCGCGAAGACGCGCAGTAAATTAGATCAAAACTAAAGGCGTTTTATAACCAATTTATCTTAAAAAAGTCTCATTTATCAACATTGCCATTTAACGAGCAGCCAATACACAAAATAACAGTGTTCAATCAAAATACTCGTAAATATTCCTTTAACACAAGCAAATTAATATTCGAAGAGAAGTCCCTTTGGCCAATTAATTCGGCGGCATTCGTATCAATCTTCGGGAGCGATCGGCTACTATCGGGTGTTATCGGGATCCGATGCGCAAGCAACGTGTTATGAGAAAATGTGGTGACATTTTGCGATGTCTGACATTGTGTTGAAAGTTAATTTGCTATTTTGATTGATGCTTTCATTGAACAAAATGAGTGTTGGGTTAAAGTATAAAAATTGAAAAAAAAAACGTTTTCTGAGACCTTTGGTTATTGAATGCAGAGGAAAGTTCTAATTTTGCGACTAGTTTAATCTACACTAATATCATAAAGTGGTAAAGGTTTTTTTTTTGTTTTAATGTTTTTTTTGGTAATCTCCGAAAGTCTTGGCCCGATTGTTAAAATTTTTTCTCCTATAGAAAGCTGCTTTATTTCTGAGTGTTATAGGCTAATATTTTATGTATGCGGGCGAAGCCGTGGGCAAAAGCATTAAATAAAATGAATGTTTTTTGGTGGCAAATCAACCAACGACTTTTCCCACCTAGGGCGGAGAGGGCGTATCAAACTTTTAGTAACTAAACCCCATCTTTGCCTTCATTCCAAGGCCCCATGGTTCTCTTGAACAGCATATTACGTTACATTGTCCACGCTTGTTTAATTTACATCTTTAGCCAATATTTCCTGAATTAAAAACATACTCCAGGACATATAAAATTAAGTTGGTTACACGAAAGCGTGAAGCCTGAGGTCAGAGCTAAGTGTATTACTTTAACCACAGAGCCGGCCTGTCAACTGTCAACAGTGATGGACTGCCCGTAATTGCTGCCTACACTACTTTGTTAATACGGTAAAACAATCATTTTACGGCTCACTTAGCTGCTCTTTGTTTAATGTGTGTAATAGGCTCTATAAATATGTTAGGGCGTGTGTTAGGTAGTCTAGCATGTACATAATTGTTACGTGCTGAAGGTTATAATAAACGGTAAAAGTTGTGCACCGACACCGCAAACAGAACCCTATTAATCACACTAATATTTTAAAGGCGAAAAATTGTTTGTATGTTCGAGACCTTACTCGGCAGGAATTTGGAGGTATGCGGACCGGAGAGTAAAGTCCCGCAAACCGCCTTTTAAAAGGGAGGATCCTCAAACCAGACAGGTGTTATAGTCTGGTAGGCAACTGCCCGTTAGTTGATTTCGGGCTGTCGTATAAAGTTCAAATCGCGCGGAGAACTTTGATTGCGCGATGCAGGATTTCGTATTTTCTTTGTAGTTCTTATGTGGCGTCAAAGATGTCGCTACATATTATGCATGTTTGTTTGTTACTCTTTCTCGCTGAATTAGTTGAGCGGGTTCGGATGATGTCACACAAATAGACCATATCCTCGGATAACACAGATTTTAAAGGACGGCTTAGCTACAAGCAGAAGCTAGTATTATTTTCAATACACTTGCTCATAAAGTGACTCTTATTGCACTGCACTTAGGTATATTATGGCACTTTTTCCAAAGTGACATTTTGATTACCATTACGCACTAGTGCTATTATGTAGTTAAAACCTTTTTGTTCAACCTCTTTCTAGCCATAATTTTATTACATTTATCGTATCAGGATGGGCGTGCGTCGTCCTCCACAAGGAAGAGAAAAAAAAAATGGGCGCGCATATGAAAATAGATTGTCACGGGCACAAAAGTTACTAGTTTTACAGTTATTTTCTTCACAAATGTATTAAAAAACGTCGTATGATAGTAATCACTGAAATTACACCCTTATATCATAATGTACTATTAAAAAACTAGTGGCGTCGCCCACGTTAAAGTAGAAATTTTCAAAAGGTACCATACTCCTGTGATAAACAGCCTATCCAATCTGCTAGTCCAGGAAATTAGACCCGTGTACCAAGTTTCATCAGAATCCGTTCAGCCGTTCGAGCTTGACGAAGTAACAAATATACATACAACACACTACACTCACAAATCACCTTTAGGTATAATATCAGTGTGATCTTAGTCTGTTTATTTGAATGGGGACGGATTTAGATGAAATTTTTATCACAGAAAGGTTTTTATTTAAATAGAGCCTAAAGCGTGACAAGTCATAAGATGATCCCCATCTTATGACTTCTCCTGCTCTAGGTTGAGAGGAGAGAGGAACGGGAGGGGGTTCAGACTTTTACGGACTAAAACCACACCTATATTCTTTTAGGTCCTATACCTATACCTTTTGCGTTCCAGGAGCATAAGTATATCCTATTCAAAACCAATCCCTTGGCCCTAGCAGGCATCGGCCCTGCTGGTCTCCTACGGTTTGCTGACATCTCCTTAAGGTGCGCCGTCGACGATTCGAGCTTGATTCTTATAGGACAAGCGGACAGCGAGCTACCCATCGTTCATCCTCCGCAAGCCCGCGCCTACGTTGTTCACAGGTATGGCTGCGGGATGAAAGAATGAGTTACCATCGCCCTAGGACGCAAAGAATAAATTGTGTTGTGTAATTGTGATGTTAGTTAGTCAGTAAAAGTTTTATACGCTCTCTTGATCTATCCTATATCAACAGAAGTCATTTTATGAATTTCGAACTCAAAAAAGGTAAGCCATGAACCTAGCTTGTGATACTTTTTATTATAGTCATACATACATTCAGGAGGAGCAGTGGTGGCTCAGTGGAAACAGCCCCGACTTACGAGACGTAGGTCGCTGGTTCAAACCCAACCAGGTGCATTACTTTGTATTTTATTCATCCCCATTGCTCTCAAAACTCTAAAGGAAAACATTTTGAGGCCGACAATTTCAGAACTAAAAGTTTTAAGACACGTGTCTTGCACCCGCACTGCGCCCACGGGGTGGATTTTTGCCCATTCCCTTTTCTAGAGAGGAACTCTGAGTCCCGGCAGTAGGAACATTATAACGCTGATTATGCTATGTTATGCTATGCATACATACCCTAGGGATAGTTTTTAAATTTTACACGGACGAAACTGCTAGCCAACACGCTAGTAAATGGTTTTAGCTCTTGAATATACCGAAGTAGTACGGTCGATTGAGAGATAACACAGCAAAGAACCCACCATGTCTAGTAGTTCCGGTGCGACTGCGACTGCCGCGACATTAAAAAAGCAAAAGCGTGCTCTCATTGCCCAGGGGCAAATCAAAAACTTCCATTAACAACACAAATATGGAAAACTATTCTTCTTCTTCTTCCTGCCCTTGTTCCATATTACCAGGGGTCGGCGAAAAACTATTTTTTCTTCTATTCTGTCCTGTTATCTGCCACACTATCACTAACACTCATCTCACTCCATCCATCTTTTCTTTGGCCTCCCTCTCCCTCTTCATCCGTCTACATGGTATACTCAGAACTCTTTTAGTAACATGCGTTTCATCTCTCCTCTTCACATGACCATACCAAGACAACCAATTTCTTTTCAACTTTTTAGTCACTAGCACCACTTTCAAACTTCCTCATACTCATAAAAACAATTCTTCCCTATAAAATGTATTTGCGTAAGATAGGGTAATCGGTGATGTAGGTACACTGAAACGGTTACATCGCCTGTTATTACCTAAGAAGAATTCATTGAACATAGGTCTCAACAAATGCTATCAAGATTCATAGGCATACTCAATGAGTTGAAAAGTTAAATTCAATCATCAATCATCATTTATCCATCATTCCATTCGTCAAGATGCTGGCTAACTGGAAACTTCACGACCCTCAGTAACGAGAAATGAGTGAGGAGGAATTTGCCGCGAGGAGGAGGAGGACAGATAGTAGTTTCGGGTCTAGCTAGGGGTCTTGTGTATTCACATGTTTCTGATCACACCTACGTTACAGGAGTAATTCTTAGAATAGAACAATGTTTTTTTAAAAATCTTTATCTGAACAACAGAAATAGGTTTTCGTGAGAATCCAGCAGTGCCTGTACACTAGCTCGGTAATGGAAATAAAGCCGAAACATATAGTACAAGTAAGCTAGCCCCATGAACGGTACAGTCGCGAATAGAGGTGCACAGCGCGCACTGTGCAGTAAATTATCGCACCTGCCCATTGTTGACAGATATTTATATTTCAAGTTATTTATCTGCGGCATCTCCCATGCATAGTACTTTGTTTCTTAGCCTTTTTGTAATATTTGAGTTATTACAAGTCTTGCAGTCCAGTGATGTAGGCGTTGCCAACAAGAGAAGAGTTTGACGGCACGGTTGACGCAGTGGTTAGGCGATTGGACCGACAACATGCAGTGCCTGCTGCGCTGCATGTTGTGGGTCTATTCCCGAATGGAACAAAATGTGCATGGCCTAAAGAGAGATGTTCCGAGTTTGAGTGTCTTGGGTATGTGACGTTACTTGTTTATGAACCCACTCGCGATATGGGAGTAATTTCAAGGCAATGTTTTAAAAATATATATATATATACAACGTTTAAAGGACAGCCCACCGCTAACTTTAAGGGCTTGCTCAGTAGACGAAACTGAACAACCTTCCACAAGAATTTTTTTTCGGGAAACGAAAAAAATAATCGGCCTCTCCATACAAACTATACAATCAAGCTTAAAATTCTGTGGAAGGTTGTTGTAGTTTCGTCTACTGAGCAAGCCCTTAAAGTTTGCGGAGGGCTGTCCCTTACACCTTGTATAATTAGTGGGTACCTTTATTTTTTTAGAGCCTTTCATGCAAGTGATAGGCTCTAGGAATTTTTCAATTCATGTACTTTTCAGAATTTATCTAAGGCATTACCGACACCCTGTACCTCAGAAAGCACGTAAGCCCTTGGGTCCCGGTTGTCATTCGTAGTTCTTTGACAGTCGTTACAGGTAGTCAGACGCAAAAAGCATCTTTATTCTATTGATTAATTTGAGTCCATTATAATTTAAATCTACAATTACAAAATTCTACTTGTATAGGTATCTACTTGTTTATTTTATGTAATAATACTACTTTAAATTGTGTCTAATTTACCTAATGCTGCAGCCATTTTTTTTTTATTTAAAGCCAAAAATGGGTTTTTCAAATTACCCACTACATTCTAACAAGCCAAATTGAATCAGAAACATTTTTGAACATAAACACCTACATACATGTGTGAGTTTATCTTAGTATAAAAGAGTGTGCTAAAGTGTTATGGGTCAGGAATCGCGAGTCGTGTCTGTTTCCCGATCGCTCGCTCTCGTAGTAATAAAACGAAATATATGGTATCGTAGACCACGGTATGACGGTAGACACATAAACGGTACAGTCGCGAACACTGCATATTGTGCACTACATCATCGTGACGCGCAAACACCGCTGACAGATAGTGTCGCGCTAGTAGTGGACGACCATGTATCGATAGAATTTAATAGTTATTACTTACTTAAAATTGTTGTTGTTTTTTTATCACCATCAATATTTTATTTTTCCATTGATACTTTTAGGGTTTACGAGTCCTGAGATCATTTTTAAAAAAAATCAGCTATTCTCTACTTTGTGTCAAGTACTTACACAAGAAACTCAATTTAATTTTTTTTTTATCCCTTCATTTTATCAGTCAGAAAAACTCAAAAACACCTTTTTTTTGTTGTGTCTTAGCACACCAAAAGCCTATATATGTACCTACTCATTTTAGCAGTATCTACCTACATGGTGAGTTACTATATGGGTATGCGTGTGAGCATCTTCTATTTTTAGTATAGCGCGATGACAAACTATAACCGACAGACATTTAAATAAATCAATAAAAATATTCACATAAAAAATAATCTTAAACATTTTAGTCATTTTCAATTTAACACTCCAGTTTGCGGCCAATGATTTATCAATATCAAACAATTATAACAGGCTCGATTCTATTTATAAGTGCATCCCTAACACGCGAGCCTGCGATCCGGATTTATCGAGTGTCGACACAACGGCGCAGCACTAGGGGGCCTCACGCGTCGTGATACGTCGCTTGTACCTCGTAATTTAAAATCTCTGATTTATAGTCCAACAGTAGCATTAAATTTGTAATCATATATTGATTTACAGCCGCGATAAGGCGCGCCCGCTGTCTTCGCAGAACACTCCACTTCTATCGTTGGACCCTTTGTACGCAATTCGTTTTGAGCTGAAATTGCTTTTCAAACGTGGGCAGGACATATTGCACTGTGACGTACGCTATAACGCTCCCATGATGCTGTATAATCGAATTTGTTTACGACTAGATAAATGTTATTGAGAGGTGTTGATATTTGAATTTCATTGCGTTATTTACAAGCTGATTTCACTGCAAGCAATGGGTTCTTAAAATTGGTTATGGCTTCAAGTAGTGTTTTACGAAAGAATGAAACTCGAAATGCTTGGGTTTTCTTGCTTGCTTTTATTGTCTTGTCTCTGGGGTGTACTTATCAATATCTCCATTTTCATGGTAGGTTCGTTCTGACACGATTTGTCATTATTTTCCGTCTGACAATGACCAGACAATACGACGAGTCGTCACGTGGTTGGAACAATAGCTGAGGGAGCGTATAAATATAAAATTAGTGGCATGTCCGCGTGTGACTCGGTTTGGTCGACACTTCCTGTGCATTGTCGACGTCTCCCACAACACGCTGACTTGCGCCGGCGCAACCATGGATCAATATGCACAGAAATGACAAGTCACTCTCGTAAAAACTCTCGTGATCAAAAAAATTGTGTATATTGAAGTTTATTAAAAACTCATTTGTTGGTTTCGTCTTTACCCGCCCACGCTTCTCTGATGAATGAATACAACTTGAAGTTTTTTATATGTGTCGTTAAATGTCGACGTCTTTAACTCCGTGTCTCCTGCTAAATTCGTTAGAAGTCTACAGCCTCTATGAAGCTCAAGCCTTTATTGCCAACTACTGTCCCTTCTACATTGTCCAAATCCGGGTAGTAAGGGGTCCGTCACACCGGGATGTGGGTGTCAGACTGACGCGCCAGCACTATGATTTGCTCCGCGCTCCGCTTGCGCCACACAAACGAGTGACGCCGAATGATTGATGCTAATCTTCTTTATCGAAAACCGCGTGTAATGCCCAAATTAAACGTTTTTAACTTAAATTTTTGGAACAATTCTGTGACGTCGTTAGTGCCATTGTGAGACTGGGAAGTGATTTTGCGGTCCATTACTATGTTCAGTGGGGAGCACAAATAATTGTGCTGTTATTACTTATATTGCGACAATATTTAAATTATATATTAAACACTTGCTACTTGTAATAACTTCACATCTTTGTTAATAAGGTCGAAGAAGAAAAACGAGTCGAGTTGAACGTATAATGCTGACTTTGCTTCATTTAAATTGGTAACAAATACGATGACCAGGTGTTAAGATTTGAATATATTATGATAGATATTGTACAATTTTAAGGTAATTATGGACAGGGATAAAATCAGTAAGAGCAATATAACCGAGCAATTAGTAGACAGGTACGTAATGTTGGCAGTAAAGAGAGTTGCGACAGCGCGACGCGACGTGTCCGAGCGACTATTTCAATGCAACGTTTATCGTCCGTAAAGTTGCGGAGAAACGAAACTGCACACACGGTGCCAACGCAGATAACTGCTTCTCGGAACAAATGAAAGTATTATCAGTCGAAGTGCGCCGCTAAAGGCGTGAAGTCGTAACCTCTAATAATAAAACATTATATATTCGCGACCACGTGCCGCGAATAATGACAAAATGTGCCGCGTAAAGGGAAAACAAAAGTGGGTCTTTTTAGTTGTATGTCGTGTATGGTTTTATAAGTTATCGGCACCTCTGAGAGTGCTGCGCGATTGTTCGCCCGTTTATGTGTCCGCGGCGCTCTCGGGCCGAGCCGGGGCGCGCGACTAGTATCGATGCATACGCAACGACTGCGCGCCGCGATTTATTTCATCTTAATACGGACGTGCTGTGCAATGCCTAAATTATCGTAGACGCCGTCAAATGTTGTTTTGGTTTGTTTTCAGGCCTGACCTCACGGACACGGCTGTTACTTGTTGCAGTAGAGGCGATATTTTCGTCTGCACAACGATGTATAGACTAGCTATAAATGATTTTTGTCTTTTGAAACTATTCTGGCCCTCTCAAAAGGGTTTAGTCCTTGCTTTGTGTGGTTCACTTAGACTTTTGAATTAATATTCTTTAAAGTATATTGAATATTAATTCAAGAAGTCAAAGTTAGCTTTTATGAGCTTATTTATTTATGAAACCACAATCACTTGAAATCTAAAAGAACAAATAGAAATAGAAAATTGCAAAGGTGCTGCTTATGTCAAACACAAATAAGCACGAAATTTGTACAAAGCTACTAGCTAGTAGCTAGCTAGGTGCAAGCTGCTAACTGGAAGTAGCTGCTGGTGCTTGCATGTACTTATACCAAAAAAATTAAAGATTGGTATCTAGATTTGTCTTGCAACAACCATATATTTTTTTTTAATATTCAGGATTGACGGTTACTTTTTTAAATAGTAGTCAAAACTTTAAGACAGAATCACTTTCGCTGTAAGAACAGCTGAATTACTCAGTCGGTCCGGCTTTCCACAGTTTCTCTTTCAAAGGATCGTTATGAAGCAAATGAGGAAATTTGCATATATCGGGTTATCACTTAGAGCGTTAACTACTCCTAAGTGCCCCATAAGCAATTCTAAGTACTTTCGTAATGAATGATCTTTTGAATCAAAAAACAATGACCATAATTTCCATTTGTTGTAATGAAATCCATAGTAATAATTATAAATGCAAAAGTTATTCTCTCAGTCTGTTTGTTTGTCACCTATACATGTCTTTACACTACGCGCCGTCGACGACTCGAGTTTGGTCCGGACTGCGACCGGACGGCCCACTGGCGAGCTACCCATTGCTCGTCGTCCCACGTCTATAGTAACTGGTAATCGGGATCAGGGTCCCAACAATGGGGTGTAAGAATGTCCGTACACACGCATGCAGCCTGCCTCCTTTGCCAGAATTATTGCTACAGTTAGTATAAAATACTGTTAATCTAACCTTGTAAAGTTTTAACACTGGTTAAGTTTGAAATTTCTTTAGAGTTACGATGCGATCGCGCAGGGAAACTCCGAGCATAGCCCTTTCCATCACCCTTTGGGTGACTTTGAGTCTTCTTATAAGGCCCATTGTAAGCGACCACGTTTCGGAGCCATAAGTCATCACTGGCAACACGCACTGGTCATAGACTTTCGTCTTGAGACACTGTGGTATATTAGACGAGAAGACACCTCGCAACTTCCCAAACGCTGCCCAGCCGGATTCGACGATTGACCTCTTTCTCGAAGTTAGACCTACCCAACTGGACCGTCTGTCCCAGGTAAACATAATCGTCCACAACTGTAGAGTCTCCGTAGAGTATCGTCGAGTGTAGAGTTTCCGATCTTAATAGGAGTGGGTGTTACATGGATGTTAAGCATAACTTTGGTTTTGTCCATGTTCATTTTAAGACCCACTCTTTCGGAAGCTCTACTGAGGTCACCGAGCATTGTACTGAGTTCTTCCGTAGTCTCAGCCATGACTACTATGTCGTCGGCAAACCGAAGGTGAGTGATGTACTCGCCATTGACATTAATGCCTAGTCCTCTCCATTCCAGAACCTTGAAGACATCCTCCATTGCAGCCGTGAAGAGTTTAGGAGAAATAACGTCTCCCTGCCTCACACCTCGCTGCAAAAGGATAGGTTTCGATGTTTGGTCTTGAAGTCGGACTGACATGGTGGCGTTTTTGTATAAACACTTCAGCACTTCGATGTACCGATAGTCAATCTGGCACCGTTGGAGAGACTGCAGTACAGCCCAGGTCTCGATCGAACCAAAGGCTTTCTCGTAGTCCACAAACGCTAAGCAGAGAGGCTGATTATACTCCTCAGTCTTCTGTATAATCTGCCGCAGCGTATGTATGTGGTCTACGGTACTAAAGCCTTTTCGGAATCCAGCTTGTTCGGGAGGTTGGAAGTCGTCGAACCTGCGCGAAAGACGGTTCGTGATGACTCTGGAAAACAGCTTATAGACATGGCTCAGAAGTGAGATGGGTCTGTAATTCTTAAGCAGGGCATTGTCACCCTTCTTAAAGAAGAGTACCACCACACCTCTGCTCCATGCCTGTGGCGTTTTTCCCTCGAGGATGACGGAATTGAATAGCTTCTGAAGGGCCTTAAGAACCGGTTTTCCACCCGCCTTCAGGAGCTCGGCCGTAATTCAATCCTCACCCGACGCCTTGTTGTTTTTCAGCTGCTTCAGAGCCATCCTAATAATAATAACATCTAACATCCGTACAGGCTGACGTCCGGACATACACATTATAGATAAATTACACCCAGACAAAAATTTGTCCTGAGTGGGAATCGAACCACGACCTCTGCATAGCAGTCAGGGCCACTAACCTCTAGGCCAACAGGCCATTCGAAAATATTACTTAATATTGCAAAAGGTTGCGAAACCTGCGAGGTTAAGCAAAACTTACCTGTGTGCTCTAGGGATGGGTGACACGGTGGAGCATACGGTAGAGGTATTCCCCACTCGTGTGGAGCACCACTGTATCCTCGTGTAGGCGATCGGTGGCGGCGACTTCTCGCGCCGTGTCCTGATCCTAGCCATGGTCCGCAGCAGTATCTAATACTAGTCGCACGTATGAGGGAACAGAGCCATCATGGGCCAAGCAGAGACCATGCCAGCTAAGACCGTGGGGATTTACTGAAATGGAAACTTTTGGTCCTAGAATATAAAGGGCAAGAGAAGGAATGAAAGACACAGGAGTGGTTTTAGTCAGTTAAAGTCTGACACAGGGTTGTGTCTGATCCACTCTAGAGCGGCAAAAACAACTAGTTGAGAAAAGGTTACCCAGATTTGTTTTAATTATTAGAAGAAGAAGAGAAAAATAAGCTACAAATTCATTACTTCTGCTGGGCCTGTTGATGTCCACAAGCATGACGATCCCGACCAAAGAGGTGACAATTACACCTCAAAAGCTACTTCCTCAATCATGAAATTGAATTTACGGCGTGTAACGTAATTACGCGCACTAATTTGTGAGCGCAGTGCGTAACAGCGCGCACGCACCCACGGCGCTAGTGGTAGTTAATTGTGACATTGTGGTGAGAACTCTTTGTGGAAACTGATGATTGATATCGAAAAGGGTATTGTTAGTGACAATGAATTTGGAATGAGGAGATTTAATTTTAGTAAGTTAGTAATTAGGTCAAAAATACACACACACAGTTTGCCTGGTGCGGTCTTCCGGTCCGATTATAATTTGGGTGTCTTCAAGACTACAGTATAGTTTGTCTCTGCATCACCCAAAGGTTGACTGGTAGAGAATGTCTTAAGGCATTAAGTCCGCCTTTGTACTCTTTTGTGCATGAAGAATAAAATAAATAAATAAATATAATAGGCTCTTAATAAACTAATGCGGCTAGCCATCAGAGATTGCATCACTGCTTACCACCAGGTGGGGTCGCGGTCAAGCACTAGGTTATATCAATTAAACAAAAAACTTAATTGAAATGACTGAAACATTAAAAGGGAATCGTTTATCTTGGATAATACCAATATTTAATAAAGGATTCCTTTTTAGTTTTTCAGTGAAGAGGGGAATGAAAACGCATGTTAGTAAAAAAGTTATATGTATTTATGTCAATGTATGAAGAAGGCAAAGGAAGCCAAAGAAAAGCCAAAAGGGGTGATATGAAAGAAAAGCTGATAGCGTAAAGGTTGACAGGATAGAATGGAAAAACAGAACATGCGTTGCTGACCGCCATTAGCAAGGGAAAAGGTCAGGAACATAATGGAAACTAGCGCGGTGCATCGAGCTTTTCAGGCGGACCCTTTTTTTTTAATAGATATTAAACTAGTGATTGACTGCGATCCCACCTGATGGTAAGCAGTGATGCAATCTCTGATGGTGAGGCGCACTATTATTTGAGTCTATTCACTCTTGCCTTGATGACACTCAAATTATATCTAATCGAACAAGAAGACCGGAGCAGGCTCAAGCAGGCAAATGGTTTCAGTCCTTTGACGTGCGCGGTATAAACGACGAGACAAAACGCTTAGTCCAGACCGGACCCTAAACAAAATAAACATCGTTTAGGTACCTAACAGTGCTCCTTATATTATACGAACTATATCTCAAGTTTTACGTTTTTTAAACTCTAAGCCAAACTAATATCTCAGTAAACTAAACCAAGATTGAACAATTCTAAGAGCCCAACGCACTTTCCTCACTTCCGATCTGGCGCCGACTCAGCACATAATTGCCGAGCTCAAATAAAAATCTCGTCAAGTGTGAGATGGGCTCGTGAGTCCCGAGTGAGGGCCGATACGGCAATGGTTCATAAAGCGGCTATTGCGTCGTGTGAGTCTTCAAGAGTCTTACGCGTTAGTTTTCTAGTGGACACTGGAATCCCTCATTGGGAAATACTACAAGGATATAAATGTTACTGGATGCGCTATTTTTGGGTACATATGAATCCGGGCCCATTAGTGTTTTTTATATTGCTTAAGTGGCAATGGGCAGGGCACATTGGTCGCAGAACAGATGGCCGTTGGGGCCGTGGGGGAAAGGTTCAGGAGTGGCGACCGCATACTTGAAGACGCAGCGTCGGAAGGCCTCCAACAAGGTGGACTGATGACCTGGTGAAGGTTGCGGGAAACCGATAGATGCGAGACGCATAGGAACGTTCGTTGTGGCGACGCTTGGGGAAGACCTATGTCCAACAGTGGACGTGTATCGGCTGAAATAATGATGATGATGATGATATTGCGAAATGTGGGTCTACTATAGGTGCACCTTTGCTTTGTACCTTGATGGATACCTAGTAGACGCACGATAGTATTATCGTATGCTACCAAAGTTTATTTTTTTAATTATACTAGCTTTTGTCCACGGCTTTGCTTACATACATAAAATATAGCCTATGAAACTTAGGAATAAAGCAGCTTTGTCTCGGTGAAAAAATTTTAGCGTTCGGATCAGTACTTTCAGAGATTACCTCCTACAAACAAGAAAAGAAACTTTACCTCTTTATAATATTAGTGTATATAACAGTATCGTTGTGCACACCACCAAGTATTATACAACACACAATGACAAAACCAACAAAAAAAATCTTGTATTCCTACTTTTGTGTAAGAACAATGTGGAAGGAAACTATTGTTTACGAAGCTTACGAAGAAAATCTGGAAAAATCTTAAAAAATACTACTTACGCTTAAGAACTCTTTGTAACATTGTCTAACACCGTCGACTAAGCTCTTGGCTCAGTTCGCCAACTCTGGTTTTGCAAAAACAAGGAACAATATTAAGACTTTTCCAGAAAACAACCAATCTTTGTCTCAAATGAAACTCACCCGTTGGGAAAATCTAAGGGACGTAAGTGGAGGCACTTAAACGGCAGTAAACGGCTGGAGTTGTCGGGCCTCGGCGTGGGCCCGATGTGTCGACAGATACGGCCTTGCTGGGTCCACTGCTAATACACTGGCTCGCTGATCCCCGCCCTCTTAGTTAATGGGACTCGGATTTCGGAGACAGTTTTTTTATTTGCTATTGACCTAAGAAAGTGACTGGATCTTTTTTTGCTGGCCTTTGGTGGTAGGCAGTGAACAATAATAATTGATAGTTATACAAAACGCTAATATTTTGTGGTTGGTCAGGTTTCACTCAAACGATGGCACTGTAGCTTATCTGACAAAGTATGTACTTGCAAGAGCCATACAACTTGTATGGCGGTTGCAAGTTGGTAAGGTCATCTATGAAACGAGATAATAGACAATTCAGCATTAAATATCGAAAATTTTTAAAATCTTTTTTTTTTTTCACCGTTTGTAGTTGTAATATTTTCAGGTTATGTTTTAATTTGTGATAGTGCTACCTAAGTAGTATTACCTTAGAAAAGTAACCTCCTATTATGAAAAAGTACACTAACTTCATTATACTTTGTATTTTTGAAAGTTACGTACAGCTTTTGTTGGAGGACCTTAATAAATAAATTAAACAATATTTTTCGCTTCAGCCAAGATAAAACTCCCTTTATACTTGTCTACTATCACGAGAAAGTGAAACGTCAGGAAGTAACGCGAGGGCGCCGGGCGGTGTCAATAGTTCGTCTTTATCAATCTTAACTGCATTGACACCGTGTTTGACCAACACTTACTACTTAGTAAGGTGTGTGTTTAGCCGAGGGGAGCTGATCTTTATGAGGCAATGAGATGAACTCAACACCATCGGAAAACAGGTTTGTTAAGCCTACATACTGTTGGATACAGAGCTTCGTTGTTGTATTTATTTCTGTAGCAAAATTGACAAAAAGAATTGAAAAAAATTGTTTCTGTTATACTTATTCTATTTAAAATTTCTTATAAACATATTAAGGTTTTGCTGTAAGAAGACCCGATTTTGGGTTATGCTCGTCTGTGTACATCAGCTGTCTTATTGTTTATAAATTGTAAAAGTTATGTACAATAAAGAATATGAGAAAAGTAAACACAACACATTGGTACGCTTACTAGGGCCAGGGCTATCCTAAAGAAAACTCGAGCCCCGGTACGAAATGCACAAAGAAACGGGGTGGGCTTTTAGTCAGTAAGAGTCTGACACTATCTCCCGCTCCACCCAAGAGCGGGGGTTGTTATTGGATGATGTTTCCCATCATACACATCGGTATTCTACGTTTCGAATTTTAGTAATAATACGCCTTTGAAACGTTCAAAAAGTACTGATTTAACTGATGACTTTTGACTTTGATTTTGAGTCAAACTATTGAATATTTTTCAGGTACTTACATGCATATTTCGCTGAAAACCAGAAACATATTATTATCCTTCACCTTTTGATATGAAAAACTATTCAAAATTCCTACAGAGTTGTCTGTTCTGCAAACTAGTTTCAAGGACATCGCTCCTCACCCTTTCAATAAAAACTCGACAAACGGCAAATAAAAAGAGTCCTCTCTATGACGTCAGAGGAGATAAGAGGATGTGTGTAAGTCCGGGGCGTTATCAATCTATATTGTCGTAGCACCCACACTTGACCGCCGACATACGCCCCCTGTGAGGGGCGAAACTGCCTTCTGATGGTGTACAGATGAACTTTGATACGACGATATTGTATACCACTCTACGAAGACATATCTTCACAGGCGTGAAGTTTTGTTTCCGGAAATTACTTGTAAAAAAAGGTAAAAGGTAGATTATCAGAAACACAGACGAATGAATAATTATATATAGGTATAGGTTATATAAGTTCTTTATTAGCGTAAATAGCATTTTTCAAAAATAGTGAGGCACTTACTCCTGCACTAGGCATAATAAGTACGAACTAGTGTTACAGGAGAATCAGTGTTTTCTCGCAATTACACAAGGAAAAAAAATAATAAAGTACAAAACAAAAATGAAGTTAAAATATATAATGTGTGACATATAACGCCATCTTTCTTTCTCGCTCGCACCACTGACAATTTAACACGTCATAGTAAGTCCCCTGAAAAACTTTAAACATATTCCGCACTCAGGCTGACCGGACTGAAGACAAACTCTACAGGTAGAGGTTTTCGCATGATTCCAACCTTCATTGTTTATGCGGCGTCTCTCCGCAGACCATGTCCCACCTTCCACCTTTTGTCAGAAGACCTGTTGACTATTCAGGTATAGATCAGAACACGGGGTTAGGCAAAAGATTTCATTAATAAAATCTACCTACTATTTTTACCTATAGAATTAGAACAAGAAAAATAAACATTTTATGAATAATTAGTTTTTGCCCGCGGCTTCGCCCGCATACACAAAACAAGTAAAGCTTATGTTACTCAAGAATAAAACCAACTAAGTATTGGTGAAACAACTTTAGCAATCGGACCGTTACTTTCAGAGATTACCTCTTACAAACAAAAACAAAAAAACAAACTTTACCTCTTTATAATATTAGTGTAGATTCTAATATTGTTAGAAACGGCCTACATTAAGTAGCATTATACAATCTCAATTACTAACAAGTTAAGTGGTTAACTAAGAACACAAAACTGTAAAATAGTTTGCTAATGGATGTTACATTCTATTTTAGGAATCTTACATAAACCAGTTATAATGAACGGTCAAAAACGTTTTATTACATTCAAGTGGTATTTATTTTTATAATATTCAGTTTTAGTTACTTAGCACATAAAACAATATAATTAGCAACTTCCGTAAACTTAACGAGTTTAACTTATCTATTATATTGTATTATTAACTGTAGTTAACTACCAATTTTGTAGTATGTACTTAATTAATTTTACATTTTAATTAAGTATTTAGATTAAGTAGGTACGTATGTACCTATATTAAAACGCAGTGTAACTTTTGTAAGTACTCAAAATAATAATGAAGCTTGTTAAAAACTAAGCTCACAAGTTTAAAATAATAGTTTTTTGATCCACGAAGACGTAGTATGTACCATCAAAGACACTTCCGCCTGACCACCGCTAAGTTCATTTTTGTTTACACTCGAAACGAAAACTTCAAAGGGTTTGGTTTGAAGCCGCGACGCAGGATTCAAGCGAATTTTTTAAAGTGATCAGACAGAAATGACCGCAACGGCACCTACCTATATCTTTGTTTAATAAGTAGGTATCTACTCGAAAAATATTCCAAGTAGGTTGTTATGTCAAAACCCTTTGAGGAACACCGAAGCACTAGAGCTTGACGGGTTAGTAATGTAAAAATTAATTTAGGTACACCTTTACACAATGCGATGTGTTTTTCATCATATCTCAAAAACCTTATCTTAATATCCGATAACTCTAAGATTCATATAATTAGGCGCGAAATAAAAATGCTACGGCGCACATAAAAATTCATGGTGCGGAACGAGAACACGGAACAAGACAAAAACCTTATTAAATATAATAACTAATTTAAGGGCAGGTGAAACGCCTGCTCGAAGTAACCATAAACAAGGTTTTTGCTAAAATTACAAGTTTAGGTTAAGACCGGGATAGATGCCACAGTTTTATAAATCACTCCAGGTATATCTTTTCGTACCAAAAAGTATTATATTTGCTTTGTATAACAGGCAACATATAACAGGCATCGTGCAGAAATACGGCATGTCCTAAAACCAAAAAAATCTAAGTTATCCGATATTCACCAACCCGCACTGGGCCCGCGTGGTAGATTACGGCCTATTCCCTCGCCTAGAGAGGAGACCTGAGTCCCAACAGTGGGAACATTAAAAAGGCTGATGAGGATGATAACAGGCGAGAAAATTAAAAAATTATTGATATTCCTTAACCCTTCAGATACCGTCAATTAGAAACACAATAGTAAGACAATAGATGCGCGGCCACCGGTGGTCGCTTGGGGATTCATGAATTAAGTACATTTTTTTTTCTTTTGTTGATTTTTCTTATATTATGTTAGAATGCACATGATGAACCCGATGAGAAACAAAACATCCAACTTACTTTCACATGATGGATTCGATGGATAAATAAAATAGGAAACAATTCAGCCCTGAAACTAGGGAAATTACAATCGAGGCACCTACACTTCAAGGTATCTTCCTCCTTCCTTGTTTTACCCTAAACGTTTTCTCTAGGTTACGTTTCAAAATTTTATTTTTCAAACCAGGAAAAGACCTATAAGATTAAAGAGAGACACTTCAGCAAAATTCAAGATCTTGGGGACCAACCGGTAATTATATTTTAAGTTAAATGGTTCAATAAAAAAGTTAAAGACATCCGCTTAAAAAAATTCAAATTTTCCGCAGAAAACTATAGGTTAGAGTACAGATATATCAGTAAGCGGCAGTTGGGGGAGGCATATGTCCAACAGTAGACATATATCGGCTGAAATAGATATTTAATTAACAACTTTAAGTCAAGATTCCTGGTAAATTCAAGTTAAAAACAGATTTCGCAGTGTTCAAAATACTAATATGTATGGTTTAAAACCAAATCCAGTTACGAACACAGATGTGAAAGAAAATTTCAATACAAAATTGTATCAAGTTGAAAATAATCAAAAACTAATTATACAGCTAACAGTCCTGCTAATGAAAGATACTATCACGACTACAACATAATAATGTTATTTCTGTGTAGGAGAAACGGTTTTGAAACACGTGGGAGAGTCCCACGTGTAACCTTTCAAATTAAATATTTAGGTACAGGTCAATAATTCCCGTTTCCAACTAGGACAAAAGGAACTGGGACGTAAAGCTTACAATACTAAGTAAAAAAACTGGCCAAGTGCGAGTTGTACTCACGAAGGTTTCCGCACTGTCCTCAGGAAAATTCGGCAATAAAATCGCGTTCTGTTATATGGGAAACCCCCCTTAATTTTTTTTTGTCTTTGTTCTTATGGCGGCAAAAGAAGTAAATAATTTATGAAAATTTCAACTGTCTAGCTGTCGCGGTTCTTGAAATACGGCCTGGTGACAGAGAGACGAATAGATAGCGAAGTCTTAATAATAGAGTCCCGTTTTTACCCTTTGGGTACTGAACCAAGGCCTCAGAGAAGGCAGACGTGACGTTGTGTGTAACTAAAGTTAAAAAGTTTTTCTAATTTTCTATATTGAGTGTTTAATCTCGTTTTATATTAAACAGAATTTCTCACGCAATTTCCCCCAGAACAAACCTCCAAAAACGTTAATTCAGGAATGAAAGCAGGACAATCGACTGGCTTCCTAACGCAGTACATAAATTAAAGACGCTAACAAGGGAAGGAAGGGGCCGGCAATCCGGCACGCCAGCCGGCCGGTTCCGCCGGACACACTCGTCCGGCCCGCTCCGGTCCGCCCAGCTACTGACCACCCCCCATATGGCCTTCCGCTTGTATATCAAGATAATACGCCTTTTGATGTAAGGCTTTCACTTTGTAAAAGAGTTGTCAACCTTAGAATGGATGGCGGTAACAAATGAGAACGTTTTCTGCTTCAAACTTCAAGTAAAGATTTAGATAGATGACCTAGTTGGTGTTATAAAGTACAGTTAGGCTAAACTTGTCACGAAAAGACTTACTGAAAATGTACTCCAACCCTTTTTATTTATAAACTTACATTACTAAAAAAACCTTTTTATTATAAAAAACAAATAACAGACTTCATAAAAAATTGAATTCAATTTGAGGAGTTCCCTCGATTTCGCCAAGACTCCATCATCAGATCCCAACTTGGTGGCTATGAGACCATTTGGGAAGTATAACCTTTCCAAAAAAAAAACAAATTGGTTGGCAAGCGACGAAGCTATGCGCGAACAAACATTAAAAAAAATACAAACATCCGAATTGAGAACCTCCTCCTTTTTTTAAAAGTCGGCAAAACAAAACTGAAAATACAAATCGGATCATGAAATTCTCACATTTTCCACGTAGGTTCTGTATGAAGCTACCAGATGGAAGCTGTCAGTTCACCTTATGTGCATCGATTGTTAACGGGACATACTCATATGTTTCACATAATATTCAAGAGGCTGTGCTAAACAGGATCAATCTACGTATGTAATAATTGCTTGTAAATTTTGAAGTCTAAGTCTTTGCGACCATACAAATGCTTTCGAAGATATAAAGTAAAGGCCGACAGAACAATGTTCAGAAATCAGGACAATGTTTTTTTTAAATATATTTATAAAGGATTCGCGAGGGTCCTTTTTTACATAGCTCTGATTGCCCTCTTTAACATGAAAATAAATGTATTTATAATTTTGTAAATACTTTTCAGCCTTTCCGACAAATAAAATGTTTTTCTTTCTTTCTTTTAAAATTTAATCTTCGTCAACTGAGCTGGTCTCCAGCAAACTGCCTTAAGACGTATAATGTAATAACTATATTGTGTGATAGTTTCTGGTGTGTTGAACGCTAATATCTTCTTACTTGATACTTCTAAATGACAATGTGTACAATCAAAGATCCATAACGCAAGGTAAAGAAGCAATACAGAAGAGAGTTTTAGTCAGTTAAAGTCTGACATATTCTCCCACTCTGCTCTAGAGCGAAAGAAGTCCTTGCATGCTTTCCCACCTAAACAAGACACCACGGTCCGCTAGTTTCACCCGAACTACGCAATCGATTTTGATATGGTTTTATTAACAGAAAGAGCAATTAACGAGGACAGTGTTTATAGGGATCGCTCGTATCAATAATTTTAACAGCAGCAAAATGCAATTCGTAAAAAAGTTACAATGCGAAACTTTGTAGTTACAGAAACGATTGAGCTCGTTATAATTGTATGCCTAACCAATAGACCAAATATAGAGTACCTCATCAGGTACATAATATCTATATATACCGATATGTAGGCCAGTACATAAACACGCGTCGAGTCGCTGAAACTAATCGAGTTTTCAGTTCTAAGTTATTCTGTTTGAAAGCCGCGAACAAGTTTCAAGACGTTTACTGCTTACGATACGATTCCGATAAGTCAATTAAAATCGATCGATCTTTGAGAGATTAATTAACCATTTTATCTAGCAGTAGATAAACAATTATTTACTTCAATAATATTGAGAAAGGGCAGCGTTGCCCGCGAAAAAGTCGAAATAACACTTTTACTCCAGAATAAAAAGTATCTTATGTCCTGTTACCAGAAATAATGGTCTAGGTACCAGTCATTTCATCCAAATACATTCAGCCGATTTGACTAAAAGAAGTTATAAACACAGAAATATATACATACAAACTTTCGCATTTATTATATTAATTTGAGATAATATATATTAGTTGATGTGCTATTAAAACCATACATTAATTGGGTAACTCTTTAAAACTGCGAGAACGTCTTATTCATCTAGCTTAGTTTCCGTACCTATCTCAATTATGTCGTAAGCCACTGGGCGCAAATGAGTGCTTTTGATACATTAAGTGATCGGAAAACACTAATACAAATAAAAATATCAAATTGTAAAGAAAAATTTAGGCCAGACGAATGAGACATCCTGTCGGTTTCAAAGAATCATCGAATAATCCACATAATGTAATAGTAACTAATAATGACAATTATCACTAACTTTGCAAACACGATTAAAACGACGACACGACAACGCTGAACAAATCGCTAAAAAAAATCAACGCATTCACAAAGTCGTGCGCTCTAAACGGCCCACCAACATTCCGGAATGTAAACGTCTTTAACTAAATTCCTGTCTATATCATAACCATGGTTATATGCAAGTACTACAGGTACGTAGGTAGCTACAGGTACGTAGGTAGCTACAGGTACGTAGGTAGTTACAGGTACGGGTACAGACGGATCCGGGCCAAGGATTTGTATCGCCCACCGCCCAAGTTCGGTAATCTTGATTGTGGCTCCGAGGTGACAACGCAATGCCGTATCGTAAGGAGGTAAGTAGGAATGTACCTGACGCCGAATAAGGATGGTAACGGATATCTTGGAACATGATGGCTTCCTTGAGTAAGATGACAATCAACTGTATAGCAGACTAGAATAGAACATTTTATAAAACTGTGCTGTGGTAAACGCACGACTTGCGTTTGACCACTATCTCACCTGATGGGAATCGACAATGTGCTCTATGAATGAATGAATGAATGATAATGGAGTACGCTTGCCTAGAATTAAGCTATTAATTCTTGACTTAAAAACCCGTAGTTCATGCATTGCAGCCCATTCTTTAGCTATACCTACCCACAATGAATGTGTAATCAAAAAGTTTGCTGAGTAGGTTGGGATATCCAGCATGTACCAGTGGCGCATAGCCGTACGTTTGTTGGTCCGATGGTTTTCATGACATTTTAAATTAATTCCTGCAATAGCGACGCATATTCCCCGAAATTCAACCGGTAGAAAACTGACAGGCTAGCAACTTGGTGTCGATACTCAAGACTTTGAAGTTTTGACTCGACAATTGCATCATAACGATGATCCTTGTTCCTCATTCAAGCTCTGCAGTAAAGAAGACGAAAGTCAATTCAATTCTTTATTGCTATATCACATGTGTTACAGAAGATCTTAAGAATAGTTAAAAAAAAAAGTGCACATAGACCCTGTGCAATTACTCATTAAAAATACAATTAGGAATTCTAACATAAGAGAGAATATGAACTTGAAAGAAGAAATTGGTTATACAAGTAAATAGACTAACTGAATAAATAGATGAAGAAATGTTGTCCATATATGCAAAATCGAAGAAAAAAGGTATCAGGAATTAAAAGCCTTGACCTAAAAATTAACCACAAAACAAGGTAAACTTGAGCGTAGTGATGCGCGTAACTCAGTATCGAGTATCGATAGTCATTGTCCGCTCACGAACGCGTCTGCCCGCCGCGTCGATGAAAAGATTACACATTTGCGTATATGATTCGTGCGTGATGTGAATAATAATGCGGCCTCCCCTCGCACACTAATAGATTTTAATCGGCCGGCCAACGACTTGTGTGTGCGATTTCATTAATTTTTTGGTTTCGTTTTGCTCTGTGACCGTTTTTGTGGTTTATGTGAGAGTAGAGGATGGCCGGGTATCTGTTGGAGTCTGGTGCAGGGTCATGGTCTCTTAGATGGTTCGTTTATCATCGCAGAAGAAATGAATATATTTTTGTTGCCCTGAAACAGTGAGAGGGGGTCGCTGCAGACCACGAAAGAGATGGCGTGACGAACTAGACGGATACCACCAAAAATGGCAAGAGAAAGCCCGGGCGCGCGAAAGATAGAAGGAGTGGAGGGAGGCCTTTGCCCAGGAGTCGGAAAGAACCGGCTTACAAAAAATAGCTTGCTGCTTAAACTGCTTACTAAGAATCGATTCAGCAGCTCTACATACATAATTTAGTCAGAAGAAGTGCACATTAACATCTTCAACTTTCCTTACCGACTCTTTTAATCTCAAGACAACACATAAAACATACAATAAAACAATTGATAAATCTCTGCAAGATTCCGAACATTGGTTTACTTTAGCATCCTTTGCTCCATTTGAATACAAGGTACTCATAAGCTGCAGTTACTTACCCATCAGTGTACGTTAAAAACCCACCAACATTTGTGCAGCAGCCGTAATCCGCTGCAAGTTCTCATCCAAAGTGATTGCTCAACGGCTTTTCTCGTTTTTTATCTAGTTTATTTTGAAATATTAATGGCGTTGGCATTAAGAGCATTAGTACCCTTTGTTATTGCAGTGTGAGAATCTGCATGGCCTGTGTTTTGCATACGCTGGGCGCGGGGAGCGGGGCGCGGGGCGGGGAGCGGGGAGGATTGAGCCAATGTATTCGACAACACGTAAATAAATAATGATAAACAAAGAGATTTAGTTGCGAGAGTCGCACGGGTTAGTGCAGTTGATAGGGTAATTGACCGGTTACAAATAGTGATTCATCATAGTTGAATCGATAAAACATGATACATAGGTATGTACAAAGATACATACATAATCAGCCTTTAATGTTTCCATTTTATTTTATTTTATTTTATTTTATTTTACATTGCTGGGACTTAGGTCTTCTTTCTAAGAAGGCGGCGAGTTGGTGGATGTTACATGTCTTAAAATTTTTAGTTCTAGGACAAAACCAGCTTCCATAATACTATAATTTCAGGATTTTGAGAGCAGTTGTGATGAAATAAATTATACAAAATAATGCACCTAGCTAAGTTTGAACCCTCGACCTTAACACTCGTAAGTCGGGGCCGTTATTACTGAGCTACCACTGCTCTCAAATAACAAATATAGCTATACAAAGTCTACTGCAAGTAACATATATTATTCCGTCCTTTTGGGAAAATTTACATTTCCGAATGAAAAACTATTTTTTAAACAATAGTAAGTAATTAAAAAGGCTAATTCTTTAAGAACTCGTCTGTTCCTACATCTGTCCCATGCTAAACACCCTTCCTGTAACACATATCCACACAAATATATAACAGCATCCTTTCTTCGTGTTGCGAAGGCTGTTCTCCATGCCTGTGTTTTCACGGTCAAATGGTAATATATCTCATTTCCATCCCAGGGTCGATGGCATCTTGTGCAAATAGATACAGCGATAGGCGAGACGAAATGTGCTATTTATTCTCACTCTCTATATGATTAATTTAATTTAATTTTTCAGGCCTAGGATACATTTTCATTACAACAACGTATAGGTAATGTATTTACCTGTTATTATGGAAGAAAACAAGCAAATGTTTCATCAACAATGTTTTCCGTCTCAGTGGCTACAGCTACAGCGGTAATCAACAAATATTAGCTACCGTTCAATGAGCAAACACAACATTTTAATAAACCGGGGTACAGCCGTACGCGGAACGGTTAAAAGATCAATAAAGAGACGATATGAGCCCGCCGAGATATCTACGCTCACAACAATATATCTAGCGATAGTGGAGCGATGTCTGCCCATAATATTCTTTGGGGTGCATCTCATTTGGCTTAAGAACCAGCCTTTGTCAACAAAGTTGGGGGCGGACGGAAAAATCGATAGTGGCCACGAACGCAGGCCTCCGATCATCGCCGCTTGTCTCCCGTAATTCGTGTCTCAATTTTAAATTTTGAATGTTTTGAATTTCGAAGACGATATAGTCATTAGTTGCCTAGACATCGTCGAGAGAATTCGTGTGTTGCCCAACGGTCATTTTACCAGCTGATTCAAGCTTATTGTGGTATTTCACAAAGCAGAAATAGCATTTCTTGACCTTCCCACTCCTATATTCTAAATTGCAAACTTAACACCCAAAAGATGCAGTTTTGCGCCATAAAAGGAAAAAGTTCGTGAGACCAAAGTTGCAAATAGTTTAGTGGTAACCGTAAACAATATCCATATAGTTTACAACGACATAGGAATTCCATTGTAAAGGCAAGAAGATGTGGGTTAATATGCAAATAAGTGAAACTGTGAACACATGTAACAACGGCTATAACAAACTGCTCGTAAATCTAGGGTTTTCTGGAGGTATAATTGTCAAGAACTAATTTATTCTTGATAATATATGGCTGAAATGGGATTGGTCAGTCAGCAGTATGCATATTGACCACTGATCTCCATGAAGTGGGTGCCTGAGGATGGATGACGCCGCCGAGGCCAGCCTGGGAAGGTAGCGAGATGACCTAGATGCCTACCGCAAGTGCTGGTTGGGTATGGCTCGAAAAATTAATACCTGAAAGAAGTTGGGGGAGGTCTTTGCCCCGAAATGAGAAAGCATAGGTCAGGGATGGCGAACCTCTATTGAAGAATGTGCCACAAAAGAAAAGTGGCCTATCAATGGCATAAGTTAAAAAAATTACCCGCTTTATGTTAAATAAATTTTGATTGAATTTTAAATAGTTAATTTAGACCTTAAGAGGGTCCTTCTCCACTCGCTTATCGTAAACATCGAAAATGGTTTAAAAGCTTGTTACTTCATTTAATGCAATCCAACGCGATGTTTGACGAAAAGGCAACGCAAAAAAAAGAGAGATAACGCCTGGAAACTCTGTTAGTATTCGGTAATTCCGAGATTTACTCGAAAGTTTCACAAATCTTGCTCCAGGAAATAGCTGTTTTTTTTAAACCCTTAAAAGTTTTTGAAAAAAGTTGTCGTTATTTAGAATCTTAATAAAATTTGCAAGGTCTCTAGAGGATTACTTTTTTGACTTTTTAATTTTTAGGCAAATTATGAAGTGTCAAAGTTCATAGAAAATAGGACATTTTCAGAAGTTTTTACTGGATTAGTTTTACACAAATTTAGAAATTGGTTTCTTTAGAAACCTAGATAATATCCACAAGATACTGTGTTTCCAAAATATCGAATGAAAAATGTGTAATAACGTCATAATCAGTTATGAGCGGTTGTATGAAAAACAGTGAAAATGTGAGTCATGATGCACCACCTCAAAGTTACTTCTTGAATGTATGTTAAATTAGCTTGACGAAAAAGTTGAAACAAAAGCAGTTGAAACACTAAAACAGAAGTTCAGTCTAATCTGCTGGTAGATGTTATGACTCTAAAGTATCGGTTTCACCAAAAACTGATGTTCATCAAATTTCAGATCTTAAAGCTGGTCTTTCTCCTCTTATGCTCCACATACTACCGACAGAACATAATCTGTTAAGCCAGGTTAGTAACAAGGCTTTCTGGAACAATCGAGACGAAGCTGTAGAATATTGAGTCATTCATAATGTAGCTACCGTTAATGAAGCTGCTAATAATCTGATTATAATAAACGAATTAACTTTGACTTTGAACTTCAAACCGAACACTCAAGGTCACGTCACCAACACTTCACTAATAAAACAAATAATGACTGAACAAAACAAAGAAATAAAACACGCTATCAATTTCAATACAAAAAGTGATCGATCGTTAGAATATTGAATAAATAATTAATATAATAATAAGCTGTGGTCCGTAATGGTCGCTAATCACGAGGTACTGCGGGTGATACGTAAATTATTAATCATTACTTCATTAGACAATCAGATATGCTAATTGTGTATGCGTAATGCAGTCTAGTTTGTGTGTTATAAAGTAGTTAGAACTGCTTGCTTAGTGTTTGACAAGCTAGTAGTATTTATGCTAACAATGATTTTTAGAGAAATTAAGTATAACAAATTAGATTTTGGATAAAAAAAGACGTTTTATAGAGCGTTTTATATTCTAATTTTGTAATAGAATAGCTACCGTTAGTTTACTATATAATACGAAACAAAAATAGTCTTTAATTTCTATGGACGATAAGTTAGAAATCTCAGTTGCGTATGAATATGTTACATACAGTGATTGCCTAAGATTCTGAATTTCTGACTACCACACACCCCAGAAACTGGGTAATAAAATGCCCCATAGCAGCAAGAATAATCCAAAACTGATCTATTAATCTGCAGAAGCGATCATGAAATGCAAAGGGCAACTGACGAATCACTGGTGGGTTTTAGTCAGTAAAATTTTGATACGCCCTGTCGCTCGTCCCAGAGCGGGAGATATAGAAAAACAGAACGAAAAACATTTTATTTTCCGGATTAGCCAAAAAGTATTTACAAGTTTTAAGTACATTTAATCAAAAAATCATTATCTACATTTGTGGACTGGTTTCTGCCCGTGTGAAATTAGATTTCTCCATACAAACTTTGGACTTTTTCTCTTAGTGCTCGCTTACGTCATAAAAGGAAATCTCGTGAAAATTTTACGCTCCTTGTTCCAGTAATTTTGGTTGTATAATGTTGGTGGGTCAGTTTCTCCTCTTATAAACGATTTTGTTGATAGATTTTCCTTCTAAAAAATACCTGGTCTAGTTATATACTTACTAGTAATATTATACATAACTGCATAATTTTATTATACAGATATTATCAGCTCATAAATCTATATAATTATTATAATTTACCAACTAATCTACATTTTGCATAAGCAGGTGATAATTTGTCTACTCTAAATATTAAGTGCAGCAGTGGCAAATTAAAACTTAATAACGTGAAGGTTCTATTAATTATAAGTTATGCAAAGTTTTCACTAAACGGCGGATCATTTTTCATAGTGGCACGTGTGAAGCGGTGATTAAGATCGAGCGGCGTACGCGCATGCCAACTGTAAGTGGGTACACCCCACGTCACACTGCAAGCGGGCAGTAACTTGAACTATTATACAAATCCTTACTAATATTATAAAAGCGAAAGTGAGTTTGTTTGTTTGTTACGTCTTCACGCCTAAATGGCAAAACCGATTTTGGTGAAACTTGGTACACGGATAGACAATGTCCTGGAATAGGACATAGGATACTTTTTATCCCGGAAGTATGTTCCCTTGGGATAATTTTCTGCTATCACGCGGGCGAAGCCGCTGGGAACAGCTGTCAGTTATAAATTCAAAACGTTTTGTTTTACATAGGTCTACATAAGCGTTCAAATTTTAACCGAATTTTAATCGTAAACATTTAAAATTGTATTTTTTTTTTATGGAGAAGTATTTTGTACAATTTTGTAGTCAAACTGAACTAATCTAGAATCTATCTATATAGATAATTAGTTAGACGGTCAAATCAAATCGTTACAATTTCAGCCAAAAGACGTCCACATCTGGACACAAGTCAACCCCCCAAGTGTCGCCACCACTACCGGTCCTGTGCATCTCACAGCTTTCGGATTCCCGCAACTCTTACCAAGCCATCGGTTCACCTTGTGGGAGGCCTTCAAACACTGCGTCTTCGGGAACGCAGTCTAGAACTTTTGGCCTCATCGACTATACTGGAGATACTAGAAGGAAGTTGAAATATGTTTTAGTAGATACATTTCAGTTTCTGAAGAAGATAACTAGTGATAGTTCATTACCAGACAGATAAGCAAACTAAGAAAATTACGGTATAAATGCATTAGTAAGTATTAGAGTTTGTAATTAGTTGCTTAAAATTGAAAGATTCACAGCTTTACAACAACTTGCATAAAAAGTTAAACACCGCAAAAAGATGAACTTAAAGTTTAAAAGACTAGAATAGCTTAAGATCTCACGAAGATGGGTTGACCTTAGATGTGTATAGGTTCACGTAGATACAGCTTACGCACACAGAAAAAGTCGCACGTACATCTACACACACATCTAAATCCAACCCACCTTCGTGAAGTAGAACATGTAATAGCAGCTACGTAACTCGTAGCGGGCTACGCGCTACGTAGCCGCTACGTCTTAGCTCTGTGACCGCAGCTCAAGGCGCGTAATAAGCAGCGAAATGCTAATCCGCAGCATACATGTTTGTGTAATGAGCTACTTGCTCGCTTAAATAAATATTGAGTGACCGCTCAACGCGCACTTAATCAATCTCTCACGAACCACTTAAAAAATCCATGTTAAAAAATTACAAGTAATGGATTTTTACCGCACATTCAAATAGAAAAAGCCTCTCACTTACAACTTTGAATACTTGCTTTCTCTTGTGTGAAGTAATAGATGTTATCGTGTATCATTCAAGTAATTAACGTTGAATTCATGAATGATACAATGTTAAGTGTTAATTTATTTATTTTGTAATTCAATATGCAGGTATACCCGGGTATACACATGCTCGAGTAAATTCATATTTTTTTTGCAAAAACAACATCACAATTAAAAAACTTTACAACACAACAAAAAGTCCCATTTAAAGCACGTTCCGAATTCAAATCAGACACCCGCTTGGTTTATTACGTCGATATGTAAATTTTGTACAGCGTCACTACCCTTATAAAGACCCTGTTTGAATTGAAAATTTAGTTGAACGAGCGAGAGTAAGCCGACGTTCAGCCAGTGCGGCCACGTCTTTCAGCGAACTCGCTGCTTCTCTAACGTAACACGCAAATAAAACGTTTAAAAATACATAAGCACCATATAAAACCTTCTTATTTACACGTGCTATTGTTGTTATAGTTGTCTGTGACTTGAACTGTCAAAAATACGCGCAAACGTGTTTGTTTTGGAATATAATCTGTGACATTTTGATCTGTCAAAAAGCGCGCGTACATGCAGGACTGCGATAGGCTCGCTTCTGCTCGGTTGTTATGGCGGCAAACGATAAGCGGAACGAGTGACGGACGTGTCACTTGATATTTCGATCTGTCAAAATGTGAGCGAGATAGAAGATAACGTTGGAGGGGGACGGAGTGATCGCGTGCTTGTTACGTTTTCCGTAACGTAAGTAAATAATTATAATAGCTTTGTTACTGAATTGAACTTTGTCTCGCGATTGCGTATACATTAAATAAGACGACTACTGGTTTTGCAGAAGCTTCCAATTAGTTAAACGTAGCCAAATAAGAAAATATTCAAATCAAATTATTCAAATTAAATGAGTTCTAATCTCACTTTACACACACTTTCTCCTATTAAGTGAGATGATGGTTGGATACCACAAAATGGTAGTATTTAGATTTAATGTGGTATTTTAATAAAGCAGAGGTATGTGTGTTTAGCGGAGGCGATAACTCATAGAGAATGACCTCATCACGGCGGGAATGGCATTCGGTATGCGTCAGAGAGTACGTGATACGACGCGTCCCAGTTCGCTCCGATATCTTTATTATATCCTAATATCGCGGTTATCTTTTGATATTTTAAATAACGTCAAAAATATACCCATTTATGCTAATACCGTGAGACAAAAAACAATGTTAGCTCTTGTACTAGTCATGCATGTCTGAATTGAGGAAAAAATTGTTTCAATTTTCGTTCGTCTACTTTTTTTATCATAAATGAATTAAAATGTTTAGAGGTTATAGGTTTACCTATAGCACACACATTTATACACGGAAAAATAAATCATAGACTGTTCTAATATACATAACAATTACGGGTAAACACAACATTTACAGCATACATACCAGTTTAAATGTTGTAAATATCTTCTATAAAATAATTAATTAAAACATAGCTGAAGCAGTGCGGCCCAGACGAAGCGTGCTAGGGAGCACCCGACTCATCCCTAGGGTGTCATGAGAAGAGAATTGTTAGTAGCAGCAGCATCAGTTTTTTTATTGGATCCCTTCGATATCTCGACAAGAAACAGGACTTGAGACCAGTCTTACAAGAACTGGTTAAATGTTAAGCCACCTACACAGTAGCAGACAACATCGAGTTCAATGTTTAGTAACGGACTTCAAACGGCTCAGAATTTACAGGCCGACTGCCTGACCACATTGATATTGCTACTTGTAGATATTTGAATACAGCTGGCACTGTTATTAAATTATATTTACGCTAATGGGTTACTTCTAGTTAAACGCCAATCTTCAAGCTGTGAAAGTGCTCATAAAAATATGAATAGGGGAACAAAAAATTTTTTGCTGTATTATGAAAACGTAAACATCAGTTTTCATCATCTCCCTAGCCTTTGTCCCAACTAGCTTGGTGTCGGCTTCAAGTCTAACGGGAGGCTGCTGCATACCTGTATTTTACTTGGAGCGATTGCCTATCAGACCTTCCAACTCCTTAACCCTTCAGATACCGTCAATTAGAGACACAATAGTAAGACAATAGATGCGCGGCCACCGGGTGTCGCTTGGGGATTCATGAATTAATGGTCAACACGATACTACAACTTGGATAGAATGATGGTCAGACTTACTGGCGTCTGACTGACAAAAATCTACGAATGACAACCAGGACTAACGGTTTTACGTGCTATCTGAGGAACGAGGTGTCGGTAATATACCTACTAGATAAAATTAGAAAAAGTGAAACGGTAACAAGACATTGGTTGGGTACCCTCGATAGTATCGAACCAGCAACCCCATGTATTAGAGGTGAGTATCTTAACCACTGGGTCATCACGATAACTGAACATCAGCATTATTCTTCATTTACCAGAGTTGATCCCATTCCCGATCTCAAATCCCACCTGTTTTGTATCCTGAAGATTCCAGATAATGCTGCAACATGAGATCAAGGTTACCTGTTCTTGAAATATAAATAACAGAATATTAACAAAGTTTTAAATCGCAAAAACCGGTAGAAGTCAAAATTCCTTTATCAATTCAAATTGCAATCAAGTCACCAATTTCGGTTTTGTTCTTTTTGTTGTAATATAAACAAAACCGAAATCGGTTCGTTCGTTATCGAGCTACGATTTTGTAGACAAACACAAAAATCCATTGGGGACGATCGGCGGCGGCGATCTCTCGCGCCGGGCCTTGGTATAGGCTATGGTCCGGAGCGAAGAGGAGTGGCAGGCGGTCGCCTCCTTCTGCAAAGCAGTAATGCTAGCAAAGAAGGAGGCCGACTGCATCAGGCAACAGCGCTAACGTCCCAGCCACCGCCGGGATTCCGATCCCGATTTTCAGCCAGCGTAGGCGCGGGTTTGCTGACGGCGAGCAATGGGTAGCTCGCCGTTCGGTCGACCGGTAAAAATTGACCGGATCAAGCCCAGTTGTCAGCAGGCCAAGAGATGTCAGCAGGTCGTAGGGGCCCAGCAGGGCCGATGCCCGCTATCTAGGACCACGGGGAATTTCGGAAAAGGAAACCCGTAGTCTTAGAACGCAAAGGGCAACTGAAGGATAAAGGTGTAGGTTTAGTCGCTAAACTTATATGCCCTTCCGCTCCGCCCAGAGCGGAAGAAGTCATTGGATGATTTCCACCTTTAAAAAATAAAGTGGTCGCCTACTTCTGCGAAGCAGTAATGCTAGCCAAGAAAGAGGCCGACGCATTAGGCAAGGAGCCCTAGTCGTCGACGGCTCGTACTGTTCCTGCGCACCTCAAAGAGTTGTCAGAAACCGTAGGTTACTTCTAGGTAAACGTGTGCCATCTTCGGCCACATCATCACTTACCAACAGGTTATTTAGGCTCCATTTAATCGACATGTTATTCAACCCCAAAATGAAGAATAATCGAGTACATTCCTGCACTGAATGATTTGAAATGAGCTTCAGAACTATATGAAGAGCAATAAATTGTGAGCTGTCTGTTAATTAATCGGCACTGCGCTGAGCGGAGACAGGGCTGAACTGCGTAATGTAAGAGAGGACCAAACTGTGTTGTGAAGGGTTGTGGTCTGGATTCTAATCATTTGTTATCATTTTAGGTTTTAATGTTTTCTCATAGCAGTACTCGTAGCACCATTGTTCCCAGGCTGGCGTTGAATAAATTCTGAATTCTTTAAAAAAGTGCTGTGGGGTGACTGCATAACATCTTCATTGCACTATTTACGTAGGTACGACATCGGGAAAACGAATATTTCTGACCACTATTTGTAATTTCCTTCAAAAATCCTGCTGTGCAGATTACTATTACTTGACTATAACTCACATTGTCATGGTAGTCATAATCCCTGACAAAACCTAGACAAGTACAATTGGTTTCTCAGTAACATTTTAGACAGTCCAAAACTGTCAGCAGGATCAGACTAAACCCGCTTACTGCTTCCACCTGATGATCTGATCTTACATAGCCACTGCCATTCGTACTATAACCAACCCTTTCTTCACCGCAAGGGGTGCATCTACCTAGGAGGGTCCCTAAGCCTTAATGACGAAATTATTTTAATCTACTTTTCAACACTGCAGCAATAAAGTTAACAGAAGTTGCCAATGGATAAAGTCAAGCCAAAGCATTTGAGATTAGTTTCATACGTAAGTATAAAATCAGCCAGAGTATCAGTGTGTATGTTTTTTAGGGTTCCGTATCTCAAAAGGAAAAAACGGAACCCTTATAGGATCACTTTGTTGTCCGTCCGTCCGTTCGTCTGTTTGTCTATCTGTCAAGACCCTTTATCTCGAAAACGCGTGGAGGTATCGAGTTGAAATTATACTCAGGTTTGCGGTCCCTTCAAGCTGTGAAAAAATCAAACTTCTAAATTAAGTAATTTTAAAACAGATAAGGCCGTTTATGTCGCAAAAAAAAACGTATACTTATTGTGATACTTTCAAAGATCGAAATTCATAGGGTACTTTCAATTGATCCAGAATCCTGAAGTTTGGCACAAAGCAAGGTCTTATAGCACAGGTATAGGGATAAATCTGAAAACAGTTTTGTAGTTACCTACGTCACAATTTTTTTTTTGCATTTCGGAAAAAAATTCGAGACTCCATTCGGAAATTTTAGTTTGCACGGAACCCTCACTCAGTGCACGAGTCCGACTCGCACTTGCCCAGTTTTTTTTTGAGATACACAAGCTTATCAAATTCTCTATTGTAAAATTCAAAGGCGACACTCGAAACCAGCAGCAAGAACTCAAGAACGTTCCTCAATCGAACGTTCGTTAGGTCTCCAATCGATGACCACTCCAATATTGAATCCTGCAGTACCCTCACTGCTCCTCAGCCTCAGGGCACGATTACCATAACAAGACCCCTATTACGCACCTACGGCTACACATCCACCACTTTCACTTTACAGCTGGAACGCCAAAAATCGCGAACAAAAACATCGTCCGCACAATTTTCGCAACCGCACCAATAACTTTGTGCAGTCTTTTGTTACTGTCAAAACTAGAATTTGACAGTCGAATGCTTCGTTTGTCAATTGCTATTGATTATGTACGGTGTAGTTGGCTGCCGGGGGCTAATTTGGGGCTACAGTTAGGTATTTTTCGTCACTAACTAGATAACAAGTGGTTTTAAATTGGAATCTACATAATAATGCGCGGAGGGTAGTGTAATGAAGTTGCGAGGGTGCGACGTCACTCATCGTCTCGTCTCGCACGAGCTCGGCGCCCTGACGTTATGTGCAACTTATTTATTACATATTGCAGCTGTAGGTACGGCGTATGTCTGCTGCAAGACAGCCGCCACTCCATATTTATATATTAAATAGCTTTTCATTGACAGTTTGATAAAATTCTAAGGCGCTTTGAAGAGTGTGGTTCTATTAATGGCTGTATTACACACATAAATAGTTTAGTATGGCCAATTGCGATCAATTTGCTGCCACAATGTTAATAAGTAAGAGTCACTGACATTAATTCATGAATCCCCAAGCGACCACCGGTGGCCGCGGATCTATTGTCTTACTATTGTGTCTCTAATTGACGGTATCTGAAGGGTTAACCTATTACAAGATTACAATCCATCACCTCAAATATCTTTTAGTTATCTAGTACAAGGTTAAGGAAAATTCGTTTTTATTCTTACCGACAGATGGCGCTGTACACAAGAGTTGGTTTCCACATTTCTGTACAAAAACATTCTGCTCACAGTCCACTAACCACCCGAAAAACTATGTTATTTACCTTGTTTTAAAATATAAAAGGGCAACAGAACGGCACAGCCGCCGGCGGACAATTAAAAAAACATTGTCGGAACGAGTGGAGGAAGAGCACGTGCTATAAATTATCAATATCCCATGATAAAACAAACGCGCTCGCCGACCACCGCTGTTTGTGTTTGTCCCTTTGTTTTTAAACAAAACTTTGTGATACCGCTTCACAGCACCGTAATAGATATAAAAACAACTAAACGAACACGTAAACTAACGCAAAATATATATAGAAAGTTAGAGAAAAATATAGGAAAATGCAAAAAGAGATTGCTAGCAGAGCGTGGTTTCGATCCACGGACCTCTGGGTTATGGGCCCAGCACGCTTCCACTGCGCCACTCTGCTTCGTGTCAAACATGTTGAAATAGCCGTATACCTTTTATCTCCAAACAAATTACTTATTATTTTTCTAATGACGTAAAAATTTTAGTTATTTTTCGACGTTAGTAATCACAACTTTTAATAAAAAAAACTTTTTTATTAAATTTAAAATAAAAATTACTAAATTTAAAATTTAAAAAAAAAAATCTCAAAAAATTTACAAAAGTGACTTTTAAACATTCAAGTGTTTAAAACCACTTGAAAATATTTCAATCGAGAGTGATGTGTACTTAACTCAGCGGGGTTGGCAGAGTGGTGTCAGTAGCCGTGGGGCACTTTTATTTAGTTCCAGCGAATGGACCTGAATGCCGCATAAATTGATATGATGGATGCTTCAGTTTTTTTTTTTGGAAGCTCAAGTTTGCCCGTATAACTTGTAAGTAATTCAATAAAAAAAATATACACCTTTTGCTTACTGACTTACTAAATTCAGATAAATTTTTAAAGTTTCTTCATGCAATTTCACTGCAATATTTTTTCTTGTAGTAAATTAATTCAAATCTTTTGATTTTTATTCATATCTAAGTATTTATCAATTTATTAAACTTCATACAACACACACACAGCGGACTTAATGCCTAGGCATTCTCTACTATCTTCTCTCTTTACTCATTCTCTAGAGTCAACCAAGAGTGGTGATGACAAAACATGGCAGGTGCATAAAAAAAAGAAATTATTCAAATACTTTGCTACACAATTTATTTATATCAAATAATAAATGCTTTGCCGTTCGAAAGGCGTATTTCGCTTACCATTTTTCGCACACACACCAAATACATACTTAACGGAGGCGTTAAACAGTTATTACGACAAATGACGTGCCCCAGAGCGGGAATTAACAAATATGGCATATCATTTCTATGCTCACCAGCTAGGGTGGAGAGGGCAATAGTCGGCCGAGCCTCTCGCAACAATACCAGACCGCGGGGATCCTGTGACGCCAATAAAATGGTACAGACGCACAAAGACGCCCCGCGGCGTCGCTCGCCAATCGTGCCGTTCTTTATGGTATTAGAACTGTTAATCTCGTAGGCTAGGGTGACGACTTTATTGCTTTTTAGGTCCTGAGCTGCTAATCCTGTTGAGGAGATGCTATTTGTATGGACGGGCCAAGAATTAGCTTGTTAGATGGCTTTCTTTTTATATTTCTTTTGCTAATATAGAAAACAAGTTACAAAGAACTTTATAAGACTAAAGGAATCAATAAAGAAATCATCGCACACATTCAAATGTTCCCAGAATCTACTTGGCTTAAATCACTACGAGTTGCTTTAACTAATAAAGAGCTCAGTATTTATGAAGTCTCTTTTCGGTATTTCTAAACATTATATTATTTATCAAAAGTGACAAATTAACCCACGCTTCCACTAAAAATGCAAGCAGTCATCGCAAAGGGTTGCCACAGCAAGGAGGGTGCATTTCTCTCGAACCATAAACCAAAATTAAAACTTTTCGATACATTACTCTCGCACAATAAAACCATTCCGCTTCTGACTAAATACTCAGCATTAAGGTGTCCTTAGTCAAATGACATTGCTTTTCGACACCCTAACTTAATTCGACCTTCATTACCATTGCAAAATCAACCATACTAAATGCAGATAAAGTCTTCTTTCGAACATTCATAATGTATCGTATAAGCCGTATGTGTTGCAAGTTAGAATAAAAAAATCTTTATGAATGGGGTCGGCGTGTGACGATGTTGCCCTACTTAATAAATTTATTTCAACCATTCAGCCAATTGTTTTATGATTTTTTCATGTCCTTGCTATTTGCATTTTGGTAATTGGTTACAAGTGTTTATGAAAATGCTTATTAACATTTAATTTTATATGTCGTATTGATACAAACTTAACTTCGACAGGAAACTCGTGTTCAACATTGATCAAATAGCCATCATCCAATTCACAAATAAAATGTATGCCAATTTCCAAAACTGTTCAAATAAAATAGCTAATTTTAGACAGTTCCAGATTGCTATTAGCAAAATAAACAGTACGTTTGCCAGATAAGATACCGTTTATTGAGGCTGTCCATTACATGTCTAAAAATAACCTTTTTGTCAGAATCTTGAGTGGCAAAAAAAATCCTGACTATTGGCGAATGCTACCTAGATACAAAGAAATATCTTACGAAAATCTGCTTGTGTAGTCTATGCAATTGCAGTTTATTTGCAGGAGTATTATATATATATGTCGAAGCGTTGACGCATATCAGTCGGTCTGCATCAGCGCCACCTATCTTTCACTGGAGGAACTATGTAGTTAGATTGAACAGCTTACGTTTGGGAACGTCAAGTATTAACTTGGGGATGGTTAGCGTGGAGTAATAGCAACACTGAGCGAATAGTCGAGTCAAATGTCGATCCGGAGGTATAATCGATTATTCGACATTGACAGGTACTGACGTTGACAGGTAAGTTGGCTAACCGGAATGGGGGTAGGTCCACGTGTCGGGTGACGGTTGATTTGGAGGTCACTTTGAATCGTTCCGTCGGTCCGAGCAGACGTTGTACTTACTGCATACTCCACGCTAAACTTCCCGCGTTCCTGAATTCTTAATCAAGCCATATCTCAGGCATCCTTGATTATTTTGTACTGAGTGTGTGTTACGAGTAATTAAAGGTGTTATCAAAGGTTTTTGTGAGTGTTATTTCCGATGTCGCGACCCACTGATATCGACCCTCCGTTATATAGTATATTTACAAAAAGTGACTGCCCACCGGCCTCTAAATCCCAAACCCAAGACTGCCAAACAGTACGTCAGCGATACCTCACACGACACCTATTGGCAGGACTGGTGTCAGATTTTCGTGCTTCGCCAAATGACAGACGTAGCCACAGTGCTATCAAAAATCTGATAGTAATATTCATCAAACAAAATACAGTATGAACTTCCCCACATTCACCCCAGCCCAGCATCATCATAAAATAATAGTGTTCGTCATCAAAAGGGACGTTTAACAAATGATACGACGTACTTCTATTGTTAAATCTTTTGTTGTTTTGTTCGTACTTTGTCGTGCGTGATCGTAGAACATCGTAAATTCAGTTGTCATCACTCTATTCTGCACCTACAGCAGTATATCTGAAAGTTTATATTCCAGTGGTGTAGTCTTCGTGAAGTCTATGTTTTATTTTCACATGATTTGTAATACGTACAGCTAATAAGTCACATGTGTATAATTATTATTTTATTGCTCGCGATTCGAATGCAAGTCATGATCGTTTATGTTTGGGTGCACTGTCTCACTTTTTTTGCTTTCGTTTTTACTTTGGATCGTCCCTCATTGTTTTATAGAAGCGTAGGACGTATTATATTGTCAGTTGTGATTTGTGCTGACTGTTTTATGTCTCCGCTTAAGTTTACACCTTATTGTGAAGAGATAAGCGATAGTTTTTATGTTTTTTAATGGAGTTCAATGTCATCGCGTCAACCTTTGCAATTCTAATTACTGGCGTCTCGTATATTTACGTTGAAATGGATAAGTCAAAGACTTTATTTATTCTTACAAGCTTTCCCATATGCCTTCATATCTGTTATTTTTTTGTTTCTAAATTTCTGTCCTTGTGTTTGTCTGTTAATATAGTCTTAAAATCATTGCTATAGATTTTATAAGTTTATCTTCATTTATGACGGTGAAAGTTTTAGTTTCAATAGAATTAAAGATTTTTTAGAGAAGAAGTCTGCAGCAGTGTTTTTTTTTAATAATAATAAAGTTTATTTGTAGGTACATAACGAACAACACAGAACATAGCTTAGAGAAATAGGTAGGTTGTACAGATTGGCCAAAATTGTTGTCGAATTGGTTGTAGTGAATCACAAGAAAAAATTGTATCCCATTTTCCAAAGAGTTTTTTTATCACGTCATCGTGCAACACTCTCAATGGGTTGTTGACCGAAGCGTTCATAGCACACGGGAAGTGATTGCTAAACAAAAATACGCCAGCAAATTAATAAACCAGTTTTATTGCATATATTCACATCCACGCCTCCAACAATTAACAGCATCATGCCATAATGCCAATGAGAACCTAATCGTACAGCAGCCACCATAACTCATCCGCTAATGTTTTACGAACGTTTTGTTTGGACCGTCACCCAGGTCCTGGTCCATTGATAGCCATCGACACGTGTCCATTGTGCTGGTCTCCGGACCCGAGGGTCTACGGCACGTGCACTTCATTATTTTCGCGCCAAAATGTTCCAACAACGCTTTGTTAGGAGATTAGGCGCGAGGGGAGGTGTGAGACTCGCTTTTTGTTTTCGTTTTGATTTCGACGATACGTTTTGTTAGAATGTTTTATTAAATGTCCGCTGTGTTGTGGCTTCTGTGATTATTATTATTAGCTTATTATTATTCGGAAGATGATGAAACCTCCATATAAAATAATATATAACCACCTCTGGAACATCCTTGGGAATAGGCTAAGTTGATTGTTGGAAACTAAGATGAAAGTTGTCCTGAGAATACACAATCGTATTTACATCCGTGGGTATTGTGAGAACGACTTCGTAATTATTACAGATTTATTGGATAATTTCAATCGACACCTCACGGTGTAAAATTGAATTTTCGCATAACTTCTTACGCCTACTGTCTACCAATCCGCTGGGATTACCAGGTTGTCATAAGTTCTCACGAGTCTGAGGGTGGCAGTGACATCGCTATCTCACTTTGCAATCGATAGACACCTTTGCAAGTGAATAATTACAAATCGTTACCAATAAATACTTATGCTTCCTTCAAAAGTGGTACTTAAAGCCTAGAATCAATATTTAATGTATGTAGTCAACAAAACACGTTTTCAAAACAATAACTTTCCAAAAGACAGGAACTATAAACCATGGATAACGCTCAAAATATAGCCGATTCATCACTCACACAATGGCAGAAATCATAAAACAGTACACAAGGACGACATCGTAACAATAACCCTAGCCGTATCAATAGCGGGAAGTTTATTCCGCTTTTTCGGCCCCTATTCATTAATGGCCCCAATACGAAAATATTGAAACACAACCGGTACTATTATACCAGTCGCCAGTACGCCGGTGGGCGGTGCCTGGCCATATTTATTATTTTTGTCACCATTGTACGCGTCGGGATTATAGCCAGTATTTAGATAAAATTGGGGATAAGGTTCGCTAATCTGCGCTTTCACCCTAGTGCGGTAATGTGCTATCGATTTTGTTTCTTTAGTTGGAGGACAGTGTGACCTAAAATAACATAGGACTTTTGTACAAAGTTTCCCTAAAAACGTATCTAAGAATTGGTTCGTTCTCATAACAATCTTCTGAAACTGAAAGTCAATTTCGCGGAGACGATGTGAAGATCTCTCGGAATGTGAATAAGTTTTGAACTCTCTACTATCGGCCAGTTGACAAGGCAACTTGGTGTTTTTCTTAAGTTTGCTGTTACGTTCTCTAGACAAAATGTTGTAAACTTTTGTCATTTATTTTAGATCAATTTTTTTTGTCTATAATTATTGATATATTGCTTTTTATTTCAGTGATTCCTTCACAATTCTAAAACTTTAAAAGACAAAAATCATCATAATCACCATTGGCAGTCTTACTCTACCCAACTGCTGAGTCTAGGCACCCTTCTTAGCCATGCTTCACTGGAGTGTTAGAATCCTATACACGTCTTCCTCTAAATCTTGTATACATCGTCCACCCATTTATCTGTTGCCCCGCCAATTTTCTTTTGACGCAGTTTCTATACTTACACAACATGTCATAATATATTATCCACGATAACTATTAATCAATACAGTTTGTACCGTCTGATAATACCAGTATAATGATTATCGCCAATAGAATGCTATTGCAGTTTGTCTAGAGCGACCTTGTGTCTCAAGGCACGGAAGGACGTTAGCAGACCAACACCTAGATGGGTGAATGTACTATGATGTCTAAATATGCATCAACTAAATCTATTTGCCATAGAAACAGCATACATGACAAATCCGTCAATGCACACACTACAGCGAGGCTTGGTGAGCGAGGCGTGGGCGCAAATCTTGTGCTGTTTTACGACTAACTTTACTACCCCGAGATAATCGTCCACACTGCATTATGACGTTATTGTCAATTCACGGGTTTATACGACTTGTGTGTGTATATTGTCTGGATGTTTCCAGATCAGCGTTGATCGATGAATTTTACATTTGAAGTTGTAAACATAACATAAAAAATCTTTTTTTCATGGGGGAGGCAGAAATTACAGCACACTACCTCTATCCTCTATCTACGTCTATCTACTTATCTGCTTCTACTTTAAGTTTTTCTTTAGACAAGTCAGCATGATTTTTAACTCGCAGACTTTGCAAGTATCTACGTAAATGTGAACAAGAAAAGCTATTTGTGATTATAATTGGGCGCCATTGCTGTGTGATATGTTACATCAAAACTTGAAAAGATTTTTATTGAAGCTATTTTCCGAAGATACTATTAAGTTACTTAAAAATATCATCCACCAGCAATAAATTCGTTCAGAACTCAACCTAATAACATTTCAAAATTCAATTGGATCAGCAATTGGGGCCAATTTATATCAGGATATATAATCTCAAAATAGTTGGTACTTGGGTACTTTGGCAGCGTCCCCAGTCACGTAGAACATTAGCACTACACTATGCAGTGTCGTATAACCCTTGAAATTCCGCCTGGGGTCAAAGCGACCCCTTCACTCTACAATATCAGATCAAGGAATGTCTTTGAGAAAATTTACAACGACGCTTGAGATGGCGCAACTTTGAATAACTCATTCTATTCCCTACATACTTGAGCTTGTATTTAAGGGACTCTCAAAAGGCTGTTTTAAACCATGCACATGGGTTTCGCAAGTTTACGAGCTTTCTGTTTACTTTTAGTTGAAAATTGTAAGTGAATTTCTGCGAGCATATGTGTGCAAGCGATCTGATTATAGCCATACATTGAAATATCGCGATACAGGTACTTCAGAGATTTCGATTTGCAGAGTTTATGTTGATAATAATCATAATTAGTTGGTTAGTGATAGTTTAGATGCGCCATCGACTCAAATGTCAACTTTAGCATCCTAATTGTGTATTCTAAGTCTATTAAGTGACGATTTTTACTGACAGTGTAGAATATTGTAGAATTTAAACTTTGTTATGTGTGACATTGACTTTGTTTTTCCAATAAAAAGTTGTAGTTGTTTCTCAGATTATAATTGAAAACGAGCTTGGATTCTAACGCCATAATTCCATATTACCAAGGAAAGTTACAAACAATGGGTAATTAAAGTGCCCAATCAGACCCCATAAACTTCCCAAACGATATCTCACGAGCGCACCGCAAACCCATTGCTTTGCAGGACTGAAGTAATTTGTACTAATGATCAAATTCATCCAAGGTTTGATTTGGTAGTTTTGGTCGTAAATAGACTACTTATACAAGTGAATTGACTCCAAAGAGGAAAACATCAATAAACTACTTAATTATACTTGAAAAAGTTTCTGTTAAATATTGTTAAACCTATCTAAATGGTACAGATATCTCGACCCGTTCTTTCTTTTGTTAAAAAAAACCAATCGAATCCGATTCCAATCGTCCAAAAATGATTTTCCAGAGCCACTTATCTAAACGGTCTACAGCACGTCTTGGGCATCAAAAACAGAACTGAGTACGGGAAAAATCATTACTTGTTCGTATTGTTTTGAAAAAGGCCGCCCTACGCGAGCGGGCAGGATGGCGGGATGGCGGGCAAAGCGGGCAATGGCGGGCAATCAATACGCGCGGGCACACGCGCTGCATACTAAGTGGGCAGGTACTGCTGCGTCTGCCACGTGCAGCGCCCCTGCCTGCCTACACTACTTCGATATATTTATATTCACAAGACGTGTTTTCGTACTAATTTTTGGATTAAGGAGTGCAGTTATTAAGTGTAAGAAGGGTGTTGTAATTTGGTTATGGAGTTTTAAAAATTTTGAGATATCGGCAAAATATGGCATTGATGGCAAAAAGCACATAACACTAGAAAGAATTAACAAGAAAAATATTTGCAAAAACTTTAACTTTCTTTTTTGGAGAATTTTGTTCCCACACTAGGAATTATTCTGTGGGTGCATTCACAGATATGTAAACTCTCATACACAGGATAACCAGACCCGGAACACCAATCTGTAGGCCATACAAATATTTTGTTCCGTACGGGAATCGGACCCGCGACACGCAGCGCAGCAACCAATCGTTCAACCTCTACACCAGCCATGTCGTCAAACAGTTTAACTAGTCACAATGTACTTGGGTTGACTCTTGAATCGAAATTCATGAGTGAAGAGGCGCTCAATAGATAGGAACTGCTTAGGTATCTAGTAGGTATCCATCCAGACAGCCAATAGCTAAAAGAGATGGAACATCTAAAACCCGATGTTCAAACGAACAGATAACCCGTCCAAGACAAACAATGAGTCAAACAATGAAGCTCTCATCTCGAGAGCCAATCCAATCATCTCAAACAGTTACCGTCTGAGATAACAATACTCCTACAACCCTTGAGAATACAAGCAAATCAACTTAGCTTACTTACTACATTCAGCGCCCTTGTTGACTTTTGACGTTTCACTATATTGGCTATGTTATCTTAGTTTACTTAATCAGCGTGGTGCGCAACCGATTCGGTGTGTGGTCTCCGGGGGCCTCTAACCGGTTACCCGGTCCCTCCGCGGCCTAGCCCGGACCGCGCACTGAAGGGGTTTTTCCTCCATAACGCTCCGAAAGGAAAATATTCCTTATCTTTTTAATTATGGCGCAGCGTCGACTGTTCCGTTAGATCATCTGTTTTAATTTTCTCACTGTCCTTGGGGAGAGGATAACGTTATATGTGAATAGCTGGATTAATATCGTCGTTTATTATGATGGAGACGTATCGGATGCTGATTGTTTCCTTAATAGTCTATAAGAAGTCGTGAACTGTCACGTGGGATTATAATGTGGTGATTTATAATCATGATAGGTAAGACGTAAGTTGTTTCCTAGGATCGGAATATTCTAGTAGCGCATTATCGTCGTTTATACCGCGTACATCGAAGGATTGGAACCATTTGCCTATTGCAATCTTCCCGCCAGATTATAAGTTAGGTGTAGGCTGGAGAGTGAATAGGCTCTTGATAAACTAGTGCAATTCACCATCAACGACTGCATCACTGTTTACCATTAGGTGGGATCGTAATCAAGCACTAGTTTATATCATTTAAACCAAAGCTGTTGACGTATACTGGTACCTGGCTAATTACTTCATCGTCCAAAGAAGTCGTTTAAATCACAACATTAATTCTCAATTCGGCACTAGTAGCAACAATTCGGCGTCACTTTGCCGACTGCCAAGTAACCCTCAAATCTGGTGTCAAACTACATCCCATCTGTCACTGGATGGCGGCCATAAAAACTTAATAAGCGATCCGTCACCATAAAATAACCATTAAAAACCCGTCGGACGCTTTTAAAAATGCATCAAGAAATGAAATTGGTAGTTAATTACCAAGAGAATTCGCGGATCGGATTTCAGTGGGGTGGGTGTTACTTGTCACGCGGAATCTGACGAAATATTGTATTTTGCTACCCCACACTTCACTACATCAAACAAATCGGACCTCAGCACAGTCTTCCATATTTTATACATGATATTTTTTTATAAGTAACCCAGTCATAGTTCAAATCACACTTCACAATAATTTATCTACACTAATATTATAAAGTTTGTTCTTTTATTGGTAGGATATCTTTGAAATTAGATCTGATTGCAAAATTTTTAAGCTGCGTTATTCCTAAGTGGCATATGTAAAATTTTATGTAAGCGGGTGAAGCCGCGGGCAAAAGCTGGTTTTAAGCTGCGTTATTCCTAAGTGGCATATGTAAAATTTTATGTAAGCGAGTGAAGCCGCGGGCAAAAGCTGATATTATATAAAGGCGAAAGATTGTAAGTGTGTGTGTATATGTTTGTTACTTCTTCACGCTTGAAAGGCTGAATGGATTTCAATGAAACTAGGTGCACGGGTAGACCATGTCCTCGAATATCTACTTTGTATCCTGGAAGTAAGTTTCCTCGGGATAATTTTCTACTACTATGCGAGCGAAGCCGCTAACACAAGCTAGAACCTGACCAAAACAGTGAAATTCATCAAAAAACTTCATCAAATAAAACTCCGTCATGCAAAAGGCCTCAACGAGCCAACTCATCAAACGCAGAACGTCAATACAATTCATCTTTACAACGTCAAACCCTAAACACTCCACATTGATATGTATGCAAATATTTACTATCACAGCACATAACAGGTACGCGATGTACGCATATACTCGACCCTGTTCACGAATGAACGCTTCACTGACTCCTAACGAATCATTCGCCCTCTCTGTAGGTACCGTAGGTATTAGGTACGGTATAGGATATGAACGGATCTCAATTTGAAATTTGCACGGGGTCTGTGAGGCCCCCGCGTCCAATAGCGGCCTCCTACGGGAGGGTAGCAGCGCTAGTGTTAATTGCGTTTCTGACGGTTTATGATTTATGTTTGTACTTTTGTGATTGTTAATTGATTTTTGGGGGTCATTAATTGGGGTTTGTTTTAGGTCTTTGTATAGTTATAGTACATTTAAAGTACGTAAAATGTCTAGTTGTTGATTGAGAGCAAATCTGCTTTTGCAAGATTTGATATTGTTTACCCATTTTACTTTACATTTTACATTTTATTTTTTATTTTCAAGATTAGAACAATGTTCTTGTAGTTTTATAATCGACTACCAAGCTGAATAGACAGTAATTCCTTATCACTCAAAAGCTTAAACAAGTTAATATGTAAAATATGCACGACATACGGATCAAATGAGACAGGTAAACAATACCAACCACAAAAAAAGCAATTTCAAAATAACCCAATAAACTATCGACTAACAAAGTGAAACGGGAAAAATAATCGAATACGCATCTCATTATCGGTCGCTTTAAACTAAGGGACCAAATTATCCCTTTGCATTGACAAATAACAGGCTGGCAACTTCCTTGTTAACTATCAATGTGTGGGGAACACTACACACTTACACGACCTTGCCAAACCAACAATCATCTCTGTTTAAATATCGATAAAGCTCAGATTCGGTTAGTCGAGGAAATTGTCACATAAGTTTCCAGAAAATGTGATTCAGAACTTTAGGAACAAAACGTTAAAGTTGAATTTAGGTTGTGTTGTTAAGAGAGTAGGTCTTGGTAGTACAAATGTTTTGCGGTAGACCGTCATGAGGCAGCTCCGAGGCGTCAGCTTGTGTGATAGGATTTGTGTATGGAAGTATGAACTAATCTCCCTCCGTGGCGTTTGATAACTCAATAACCTCGCATAATGAGAACGGCCTTTGATGGTCCCTGGTCCCTCGGCTGGGGGAGGTGACGAAATCCTAATTGTAGATAAAAAGATAAATTCGACGGGATTACTTTGTGTTTTGTGCAACGTGCATTGGCTCCAAGCCTTATTTACATAAGCTTGTTTACCTATGTATGTGGCTACTTAATGGGTTTTTGCCTCGTTTTTCGTTAATACGATCTTGGTGAAGGGAACGGGAATTGCTGTGTAAAAGGAAGTATTTTTAGTAGGAAATATAGTTTGCCAATTAATGGTGTTGAAGCAGATAGGAATTTCTAAAGGGCTTATTTAATTATGACCAGTCTCCAGAAGCCTGACAAGTTTATTAGTTAATAACTGTTTGTCTCCATGACTAAGGCGCATGAATCGTGAAGCTGATTTTTTTATTTTGCTTACACTTTCCCAATGCTGGACAAAGTTACTTCTTCCAAGTATTCTCAAACGAGCTCTTGCGGTAGGGGTCATCTCGTTCCCAGGTCGACCTCGTCGTCACCTATCCTCATAAACCAATTTAGTGAAAATTCTTGCTCTGTAGTCAGTGCGCATGCTACTGATGTGAGTCGCCCAATTGCTTTTAAGACTGGGACCATGTACGTAGGAAAAAAGGCTACCAGGCTAAAATTTAAAGCTAACACAAGGATTTAAATAGAGTCTTCAACTCTGAACAGTATTACGAATGAAACAAGATTAATTAATAAAAAGGCAAAAAATCTGCCATCAATTTATTATTATAAGCACCCAATATTAATAAAACTTAATTCTATTTCAAATATCTATTATAATTCATTTTACACACCTACCACAGTGTAGTATTTTATACCCAAAGATTGAAGACTAGAATGCCTTGTTGCATTATGTCCATATTTGTGTACCACCACTGTACTTGAAGTTTAAATAGATACATAACTTATAAACTGAAACTAAGTAAGTACTGCAAGGATGTATGAACCACATGTTCATAATGCAGGCATAATAAAAACTATTACTTAATTCTCCAATTCAATTCGTTGTGTTGGTCACTGATCACCCGAACGTTGCGCATCCCCGACACCTCAATTTCACACCCCTGCACAATAGACAACTCTATCCGCGTTATCTTAAAATAAAATCTCCATACGTCACAGCATCCATCTGTCCGTCTGTCTGTCCCAGGCCACAGGGGTGTCAGAGCAACAAATTGCAAAATTAAAAGTCCCTTGATAATATCTATGGTGAAATGTGGGGAGACTTAAAACTATTCGGTGGAACGTACTTGCGTAATATCATACCTACTATTGTCCCATGGGGGTAGGCTGAAAGGACTGAAACATGCTACGATACTTGCATGCCTCTGATGGTTCTTCTTCTGCTGTAAGTGTAAACATGTAAACATCTAAATCCGTCATCACCGCCTCCTCAAATAACACGCGTACTGTCTTGCTCCACTTGATCCCCATCATCTGATCATTAATCACAAAATTCTTCCTCAAAAAAGCGCCACGGCTAAAGAACAGCTAGAAGTGTCCTTCAGCCGAGGGCCGATAGCTTACAGGCGCACTTGAGATCCGTTCCGGTAATAAAACACACGCTTGCATGTAAAAAAGTGTCGCGTCTAGCATGAAGGAGCGTGCTCTGTGTAGATAATTGAAGTGGTATGTAGTAAATAGAGGAAAAGTGGATTATGCATTCATGTACGAGACGAGACGTAATCAAGGTTCAAAGATTATAAAGAAATATTAAATTTTCTTGTCTCCAAAAACGAAATGGCCAAAAAGACGCAACTGTGTAGATACCTAAAATTGAGATTCAACCAAACACTTTTTTGTGAAAAAACGAGAGTATTTACAAGAATTTGATATATTAATAGACTGCTTTGACAAAAAATAATTGAAATATACACAACTAGCTTTTTCATTCGCGTACATAAAATACGCCTATATCACTCAGCAGGAATAAAGCAGCTTTCTATGGGCGAAAAAATTTCAGCAATCGGACCTGTGCTTCCAGAGGTTACCTCCTACAAACAAAAAAAAACAAACTATCTCTTCATAATATTAATAGTAGATAATAATGCTTCTAACGAAATTTCGATCACGGTGGCCAATCTCAACAGAGATTAGTCAAGTACACAAGATGAGATATTACCTATAGTGCACAAGTGTGTGCGCAAACACAGGTGCACTCTCTGTTCCTTTACTCTCTGAGTCCGATGGGACGGCAAAGGTACATACAGGCTGAAACAAAAAATGTTATCATAATTTAAAGATTGAACTTGTCTATGGAAATAAACGACTCTATGAAAATCAAGTCAACTGAAAAAAAAAATATTTCCATACAAAATTAACAGCTGATCAAAATTTGTTTCGGGACGTGGCTTAATTTTTTAAATATTATTTATTTTTTATTGTTAATACTGATTTTCTAACTAGAAAGAAAGAAGAAAGAAAACATGTTTATTCTGCCCGTATAGACACAAATAATTTACAAAAAAAAAAAAAAAAAACAAAAAATACTGAGCGTATATTGTCTATATCAGTAAAACAGTATAGCCAGTAAACCATACCGCTAAGGTTGAATAAACTAAATTGATTTTAACCAAAAAACCAACGGCAAAGCAAAGCTAACACTTTTAATAGCCAAAAAAGTTGACCTAATTAAAACGTTACAAATTATAATAATTTGCTAAAACACACTTTACTTAGCGTGTTGCTACTGTTGAAACAATTTAATCTATTTTTTATCTAAGGCGTTACTAATTCGTAGGTAGTGTAAATTATTCGTTAGTGTAAACATAACAAAATAATTAGTACGTGGGTAATGGCGGTTGACGTCACGACAGCTAAGTAATGTGTGAAAATATTTCACTGATTGTAATCGCTCACAATTAGCTTTTAGTTATAAAATACCAACTGTTATGTATTGCTAATGGCAACTATTTAGGTAGATGTTTACAGTAACAAAACTGTGTTCTTTGTTACTGCTTCTAACCATAGAAATGTATACTATCTTCAAGGAAGTCACCGCCAATTATCAAGATATAAATTGTATTTTCCATACCATATCTTGTTCAGCTGATGAAGTAAAATGTAATTCTTTTATTCTTAAATTAACTATACAAAAATCAAAAGCAGTTTTCAAAATATGATTTCTAATTTCCGGTACATGCTGTATGTGAATCGACCTAATTTAGAAGAATGTGGAACAGCATTGTTGACAATAGAATGTGGAAACACCAAACTTCACATTCTATTACATAACAATAAAGATTCCGTAGCATTCAAATAGTATACAAAACAATAGTGTAGTATCAATGAATGGAGATAAGATTCTAAGAATCTATGGATGACATCTCTGTGATTTTACTGTAAAATCAGGATAGTCAGCTGCAATTAACAGGACGAGACTTATAGGACGTCTGAATAAAATGATTAATGACTGGGAATATATTGGCATCATTTTCATGGGCTTTAAATAAGTAGGTATGGAATTTTTTAAAATTTTGATATTGTGTAGCCAAAGATGGCCCAATTTTTACCTTTAGTTAAATATTAAATCATTTAACTAAGGGTTAAAATCAGATCCATTTTCAAAAACGAAACGGAATTGAAAGAATTATTAATTAAAGTCACTAAGCTAAACTGTCTCACCAGACATGCAGCCAACGTGACCTCTGAGCTGCCACAGGTAACGCTGTAAAAGTGGCGAAGTTTCGGGACAACAAACTTTAAATTACCGACGCACACGCAGAAAAAGAAGAAGCTACACAGGTACATACATAAAATGACGACTTTGGTTAATACATGATACAAAACGCCACCTGCTATGATCCATAGTTCGTTTTACTTTTTTACATGCATTCAAGCGTATAGTACGTAAGTAGGTACCGTGCATCTGACCTTTCTAAAGCATATCATAACTTCAAAATCAAATCAAAGGTGTATCTGTATTTCCAAAAGGCAAAAACATGACAAAATCGCATACCTACCATGATACATGTAAGCGATGGCTGGCAATTTGTCCCCAGAGCCCCATCGCGGTTCAAATCTAATGCCTTATTCATACCCGCGCACGTATCAACACTGCTTACCTCCTGTGGGCTCCTGACCTACTACAAGAACTGATCTCGTACGACGAAACTCTCATACAGAAGTAGGAATAGGTTCTGTATTACACGAAAGAATACGTAGACGAAGATAATTAAGAATCTTTGCCGCAAAGTTAAAAGAATTTCTGCTAGAAGTTTTGAATAAAGACAATGTAACTGCAAAAGTAACTTCTAAAATTCAACAAGTATCTCCATAGCTTAATGATTCTTCTATATTTACGGTACTTACAATATTTAATACTAGCTTTTGCCAGAACTTCATTCGCGTGAATTCAGTTATTGCAGATACGATGTAGAAGCCAGATAAATAGTATGTCCTTCCTTGGGATTCAAGCTTGCTCTGTACTAAATATCAGCAAAATCGGTTTTTAAGACACTTCAATATATTATATCCTCATATCTATAGGGTGACTTCTTAGCAACAGAAAAAATTAAGACAAGTTTTTTTATTAAGGGCTAAAATTAACTGAAAACTGATTAAAGAAAAGGTTTCAGTACTCTTCAGAAAAGCTTACTTAGAGGTGACTGATGAAAATGTTGTATACAAACCAGCTCGTCCCCTTGTGAGTGCAAGCCCGAGCGCGGCCGCGCGGCGAAGTTGAGATCTAATGCGTTATTCATACACGCTCGCGATATCAACAGTTCTTACTGCGTGCTCCTGACCTACTACCCGCTGAGGAGGGAACGACGCTTGACGAGACTGTTTTAGGAATATATACAACAGGTTTCACAGTATTTAAATTATTATTATGTATGGCAAGCACATCAGGTTCAAGGTTTGTAAAACCCATCCTAAGGTCACCCATAAACTCTCAATAGTTACCTATTTGATTGACAAAGTTAATAATATTTTAAGCAAGCTCTCTTGACTTATTGTTCGAAAAGAAAATATAAAATTAATAGCACTTGAACACTAGAAACTTCAGGTACCAGGGATAAGGGATACGCATTGAAAGATGTCGTAAACTACATGTCTGGAATCGCGTATAGTACGCGATTCCAGACATGTAGTTTACGACATTAATAATACGGCTAATTTAGTTCACAACATGATACAACCTGTGCTCCTGAAAACCTATGACTACAATCACGCCAAGCACACGCCACGCCACCGACGTCAACTCATTACGAAGCCCGCCCCAACGAATCAGGCGTACAATAATTCAAAAAACGAATCTCCGCTAAAAACGTTGCTTTTATTGCGGGCGTGTTATCATACGTGTCCCGTCCGGGCCGGCCGCGCAAAAAACACGCGGAACAACACGAATCGGGCTCATGTTAATATTTGAGGTATTTTTATTTGAAATTTCCATTTACACGCGGACTCGTCCTCCCCGGGCCTCCCGGCGACCCTCTCCCCCTCATACATATTCATCGGATGCACCCACCCTCCGTTACACTTTCTCCGTGCACAGTCGTTTACGTAGCGCCGATATTTGTGCGATCTGTGTTCTGAAACCTCAGCAACTAGCGCCGCTTCATAACTGCTTGATTTATGTATTAATATTGTAGATTTTCTTCAGAGTTTACGGGAGGGAAATGTTTGTGGCGTAACCTAAAGTTATCAGATATTGATGTGCTATTAATGTTGATAGACTTCCTGGTGACTTCGCGTGCCGTGTTTCTTGTTATTATTTAATGTGTTATCAGATGTCATGTGCTATCGTCGCGCCTCTTCTTTGTCTTATCTCTCCCTGGGGTGAGAGCAGCTTTAGTCGGAGTCACTCGTGCATGAACGCTAGTCTAAGATATATTTATGAAGAAAAATGCTGCGTACTTTGATGGATTTAAGTTACTTGAGAACAAGAAGAAATTAAGCTTTACTTCTGTAACAACTGGTTCTGTAAATTACACGTTTAGAAGAAGTTTTGGAGCCTCATGTGCCAATTCCATAAACACTTCGAGACGAAGCATTTTAAAGGTTTTTTTTTTAAATCGATGTAAACTAGTGTTTGACTGCGATCCCACCTGATGGTAAGCAGTGATGCTTTCTCTGATGGTGAGGCGCATTAGTTTATGAGCCTTAAATAGAAACTCTTGCCTCGAAAACACTCAAATAATATAATTCGACGGTAAGGCTGCAGCAGGCAAATTGTTCCAGTCCATTGATGTATCCGGTATAAACTACGAGGCAGAACTATTGCTCCGGACCGTAGAGGTTTTAACAACGTATGGGTAGAAGATATTCAAAGTACGTCGGTTTGTCCGATGGTAGAAATGAGATGACGGAATTGACTTGACATATTCACATATTTGCAGCATTTGACCAACCGGTAACTGTTTTAGTATCTGATCTACGTTTTTTTGGTTTTCTAGAAATACAATGATGAACATTGTATTCACCAATAAGACCAAACTATTTTCCAAAACAAGACTAACAGATACTTTCCAAACCCGAATTTCCCACCGTCCGAAACCATTAGATCAATCTCAAAGAGAGCCATCCGGGTTCCCAATTCCGGCAGTTTTTACGGCAGGTATTGGGTTAGTTCGGAACTCCGCGCAGGTAACAAATGTACGTCCGTGAAGTTCTGCTCAAAGGGAGGCAGTTTACTGGGCTGAATGTTTGTGTTGTTATATTGATGTTGTTCCAGCCTATGTTCTGTTGAGATAGGTTTTAATTGTTGTTTGATTCAAATTGTTGGACATTCTACCTACACGCACAAAACGTTTTTGGGAACACATTCATTGTGCGTACATGCAGCTAAGGAGTGGAATGCCTGCCGGAGTCTGTGTTTTCTGATATCTACCTACAACATCGGAATCTTTAAGTCAAGAGTGAAGAAGATTCTTGGCAGGCGCGTTTTAAATCAGGTGAAATAGTGGTCAAGTTTGCACTGGACCCTATCTCTCTATCAACATTAAAAAAAGTTTACAGGAGAGAAATAAAATCTAAAACTTAGTATTCATAATGCATTCGACTACATACATTCTCTGAAAAAAATATCTTTCCCAAATGCAGCAGCTTATAATTTATGCGCATTATCTATAGAAGTGATCAGCGTGTTCAAATACTTCCAATATTCAAAAATATAGTGAAGAAAAATTTACCTTTCACTATAGTTTTTCTTCTTTTTTCTGTTGTAATTTTGACATTTATTATTATATTATTTGATATTTCCTTTCGTCCTCGCATCAGAAATGATGATATCCGCAGAAGAACCGAACCGAAAAAATGGTCGTTAGGACTGAAAGGTTCTGAAGTTTGAAGGCCCGCCTCCCACAAGGTGGACTGAAGACCTGGTGAGCGTTGTGGGAATCCGATCTCCATCTCGAATCCGATTTGTGGGATTCGAGATGGACAGGACCGTCCGATGTGGTGACACTTAGGGGAGACCTATGTCCAACAGTAGACTCTGCGGGCCCGTCATGGAAACCATAACCATGATATGGGTATTGCACGTACCTACATTTATGCCTGCCCGCACACGGGCCTCAAAAAACGCAGGTTCAAGCTTCTTTTTGCGGCGGCCTTTTTTTGTGGCTCGTGTGCGGCCACAAAAAAAACGCTTGAAGCCGTTTCAAGCTACTCCGGCCACAAGTTGTCGCGCGCTTCAGCTGCTTTTTGCGGCGGCTTCTAGCTTTTTTCGTGGCCGCTTCTAGCGTTTTTTTGTGGCGGAGTTTTTTTGAGGCCCGTGTGCGGGAACAGCAAGCCACCACATTAGTCACTCATGAAATAAGGTTATCTTTCAAAATGTCCTGAAACTAAGCCTGTTATTTACAGCTACTTGCGGCGGAAGTGCGTAACACGCGCACCGGCAGTGACGTCACGGCGGCGAGGACACCGGAAGTGGACCGTGGCGCCCCTGCCGGAACCGGACGTCGCCACAACGCACGATACGCCTTGCCGGGGTAATGACCGATGATATTATTGAGCTATTATATTAAGGTACGTTGCCATTTAGGTACCTACTAATTTAGCAATGTTACCTTTTCAGCAAAAAGAATTTTCTTTTTCTCATTAATCTGTATGTGGCACAGGGAAATGACACTAATAGTCGATATGAACAGCAATGTTAATAGATGAAAGAACTGGAAATTAATTTATTTTTATTCAACAATAAAAAATGTTTTATTTCACATGGGCAATTATAAAACGGCAGAAGCTAGTGCTTGGTTCTAAATTGGTTGTTTCCTATGAAGCAGCAAGAAACACCATGGGTTACCTCATGGTAACCTTTTCAAACAATCTCTCAGCTGGTAACCCTCTTCCTCCTCCTCTTATCAAATGCCCGTTCTTGGTCCATCCCTAGAAAGGGCAAAATTAAAGGGCTACTGTAACACAAATACTGTAGTCAGTAAAAGTCTGACACACTCTCTCGATCTACCCAGAGCGAGATCCCTCTTGCTTACTTGATTATTTTCGCTTTTTAATTAAAAGACAAAAAAGTATTGGTACAGGCTTCAAACTAAGTGTAGACTTGCGTTTTATTTTAGTAAAATCAATGCATTTCGACACAAGAAAGCATTTGTCTGCAAGTATCTACTCGTATCATATACAGTAATCGGTTGTTTCTTAAGATACGAGTAGGATTTGAACTACCCCCTTCGAACGGGCCGGTAACAACCACTATATCCGAACATTTATCCGCAGATCTCAACACTCGCACAGCGTGACAGCGCAGCCATCTAGTCTGTTCATGTTAGCATGCTCGCAATTTGTATTGCAGCTAACTGCTCTAAGTTCCCTGCGCAGACTAAATGCAGCTTCAATTCAATCCAGGCTAGCTGTTGTAACTATCTGATACATAGAGTAAGAAAATTAGATTCCGTTATAAATAGGTAGAATAAGTATTCTTCTTTGCAACTTCATCATCATCATCAGCCTTTCACTGCTGAGACTAAGGCCTCCTCTCTAGGAGAGGGAATGGGACGTAATCCACCACGCGGGCCCAGTGCGAGTTGGTGGATGTCACATATCTTCGAATTTTTGGTTCTAGGACATGCCGGTTTCCTCACGATGTACGACGTGTTCTTTGCAACTTGCCCTAACGCATTCACGACATTCTAAAATATGTGCCTTCAGTACACTCAGCCAACGTCATCACATGTTCACAAATACGTCGAAAAATATTTATTGCCATGTTTACTGGCACATGACCGGCATGTTACTCGCAGCAATTACCTAAACTCGCTTCTAAATATATATAACAAGCCCCTTATGTATTATGCCGACAAAACAGCAATATATTGAAACATATCGAGCAAAGAAACTCGATCACGTCGCTGCTATAAGATAGCTTAATGCCGGAGTCAACAAGCGTAAGCATCCAGCATCCGACATATATTTCATAGACAGAAAAAAATAAAAATAAAGAAAATAAACCGCTGCAAACTTGTCATAAATATCCACCTCCAAAATCCCCTTTGTCGAGGATGTAATAAAAACCTCCGATATCTCGACAAGACAAGGAAAATCCCCCGGACCTCGCACAATGCTACAAAATGAAAGCAAAACTTAGTGTAATTAATTTCGAGTACCTACTCAACGCTTTTGTAATAAATCGTTTCATCCGCGTATAAATTTTATCCGGAGACGCGTCTGTTCGGCTGAACTTCAGCAGTGTCGCTATCTCGCTCGCACTCGCCGGACATTTGCATAATATCACGTCACCTGTCCCTTTCGGAAATTTACAAATGATTTCCCAGTTTCCCGCTTTTCGTTAATCACGTGTCTCGAAAGCTTGTGATTGTCTAATGTAAATTAAGCTTTATGATTGTATGAGTAGAGATGAGTTTGGTGTGTGGAGTGGTGGAGTGCTGGCAGGGGTGTTCAACCGTTAGGTAAAGTTTGTCGTTATAATTTCACTCAGATATCGGGTGCGCAGTAGTCGCGAATAGCCGACGAGTCGTCGACTCAGGACAGAGATAAGAGGTAATAATTCTTAATCTCGGTGTAGAGGGAAGTTTGGGTCGCGGTCGGAGCCCAGACATTGTTTTAGAACAACGATAATTTTGATAGTCTACGAGTTGAAAGAAGTTAGGAATCGCAGACATAAATAAAATGAAGAGAGGAAGTAGAGTCGCTACTGAAACAACTGAGTCGATGGACCTATACGTTATTATTGTTTGTTATTAACAAACAAGCGCACAAGTTTCCATGTTTATCACCGGGAACCGCCAAGTTTTAAATCATAACTCACTGATACTTGTGTAGGTTTATGTACCTAAGCAGTTCGCCGAGTTCTGCGGATATCTTTTCCTTTAACTTTCACACAACACAACTTGTCGTCTAAATCGGTATTGCTTAATAGGTGCCTAACTTATCTACTCATGTATGTATGTACTTGTGTAATGTTATGTAGCGTGTATACCACTGCATAGCTTCTTTTTGTAGGTATCGCATTGAGCGATACAGAGATAAGACCAAATTGTATCGATACAATTTAGAATACAACAAAAGAGTAATATTACAATTAAAGGGAACAAATAAGTTTAAGATCAAACACCCTCATAACAGGGAGATCGTTATTTTATTTTTGATGTAAAACCATCGATCATCAGTAGTAATCTTTGTTTAACCAGAGTATTTTTTTTAATAAACTCTATGCAGTAAGATATAGATATTTGCAATGCGAAAGTTAGAAATTCTTATATTGGGTTTTCATTTTAGTTTGCGGCGCACTTATAGTCAGCAATAAGGAGTGTGGTTCAGTCCACCAGCTGCTGTTCGCGTCATAGTAGAAAATGACCCTAAAAAACTTTACTCTCAAGATAAAAAGTATTCTGTATGCTATTCCAGGACATGGTCTATCAGTGCACCAAAATTTATCTAAATCCGTTCAGCCGTTTGAGCGTGAAGAAGTAATAAACACACACTCACAATCTGTCACCATTACAATATTATTGTGATTATTAAAAAAAATTGCACCTAAGCATCCTATCTGTATTTTAAAATTGTATTGGTGTGATTTTTTTTTACAATATATTTACGCTAAAAAGTAAAATCCATCCCACATAGCAGCCGTCCGATCGTCCGGTAACCGTCCGGACAAAGCCCAAGTCGTCGAAGGCGCGTAGTGTTCCACACGCAAACCGTAGGGGCCCAGCAGAGCCTACTGGGGTCATGGGTCCGCTTCTGAAAAGAAAACCCGGACCTGGCATGAAAAGCAAAGAAGGAACAGGAGTAGATTTTTAGTCAGTAAAAGTCTGACACACCCGTCCGCTCCGCCCACGAAATCTTCATTGGATGATTTTCCCACCTCAAAAAGAAATCACAAAGAACTTCTAGAACACAATCTTGTATAATATTCTTTACAGTTGTTACCGTGCCAAAGTTATCGGAAAACACTGCAAACTTACCCTATATTCCCAAAAACAGCCGCACATTCGAGCACAACTGTTACTTTGTGTAATAACAACACGGTTCACACAAACAAACTAAACGCCGCTAACGGTGCCAAAACATTACTGTTTACTGAAGAAACATCACTACTTCCACGTACACCACCAGCTACGAACAATATGCTATTTAACTTTACAAAACCAGAGAGAAAATAGCTAGTGATAACAGAAATTGCGGAAGTATATATACTGACTTGTTTTGTTATGTAACACTAACACTAAACCCGCTATTATCTACCAACATACTTATAACTTCTAGCCATAGGTTGTTATTTTTTAAGCTATTGCATAGCTTCTATCGCGGGCCTTGAGCGTGGAGACAGAATCCAGAAATTCCGTAACGAAAAAAACCTAACACCCCCGCTAAATGGTTGTCATGGCAACTTGTCAACTTCAATCACAAATAATGATCACCTAATAAAGAATTAAAAGTTGATAAAAAATGCTATGCAATAGCTTTACCGCGGCAGTCTCCGAGTGCCACACGTCTTTTTTTAGATACACAAATAACTTCAGTTTCTGGCTGACCGACTTGCGCCATATTGGTAATTTAAAAACGTCTAGTAAACTATCATCATCTCAGCCGAAAAACTTTCACTGTTGGACATAGGCCTCCCCCAAGCATCGCCTCAACAGCCGGGCCTGTACATCTAACATCCATTGGATACCCGCGACCCTCACAAGGTCATCGGTCTACCTTGTAGGGCCTCCAATGCTGCGTCAAAGTCAAAGTCAAAATATTTTATTTCACATAGGACTACATGGGCACTTATAAAACTTCTTCCAGTACGTGGTCGCCATTTCAGAACCTTTCGTCTTCATCGACCATCTGTTCTGCGTGCAAGGTCTTCTGCCCACTTCCACTTAAGTTTGGCTATTCTTCGAGCTATGTCGGTAACCTTGCTCTTCCAGCGGATATCTTCATTTCTGATGTGATCACGCAAGGAAACTCCAAGAGTATACCTTTCCATTGCCTTTTGGGTGACTTTAAAGTCTTCTTAAAGACCCATTGTAAGCGATCACGTTTCGGAGCCATGTCATTGCTGGCAACATGCACTGTTCAATGGTCATAGACTTTCATCTTGAGAGACTGTGGTATGTTGGACGAAAAAATACCGTGCAGCTTCCCGAACGCTGCCGAACCGAGTCGGATTCGCCGATTGATCTAATAAATAATTAATTTGAAATCATTTGGTTTGATGACTTTGAGCTACTATAGTCTGTCTAAAAAGACAAACGACTTGGAATTTTTTAAATAAATTACATACAATACTTTTTATAACATTCTATTAGCAAACAATGATCATCTCATTGCAACCTTGATTGTTCAACGAGTGTTGGCTACATCAGATTTCAAGAATTTAATTATTTGTTTAAATTACCCAAGTCGTTTGACTTTTCAGACAGACTGTATTATGTATTTATAAAAGCAATACACAAGATCATATCAAATTCACGTTTCTGTTTACATCTCTTTTACATGCGCATAAGATGTCTATTTTACTTTTTTGTTATATAATTACAATGTTTTACCTCTTTTCACCTGAAACACAAGATGACCTAGTTCAGGCATACAACACTTAAGAACTACATAGATTTAAGAAAAACTGTGTGTTGCTGTATTATGTTATACTTTAAACAAATTATTATTATTTTAAATATTTATTATTATATTTCCTTGCACATATTTGAATTCCAAGCCGCAGTTAGAAGCAACTGGCAACGGAGACAAACCGCACCGCACCGCACCGCACGCAACATACGCAACTCTCCGCAACGATACGCCGATGTCTTAATTACTGTATTTATGGTTACATGCTAGTGGGAATAATTAATGACGGAACAAGGATTACAGGGAAGAATGGAGAAACACAGTAATAAACATGTAGATAATGTTGAAACTGTAGAACCATGAAGTTGAGCATGACCTTATAGGTTGGTTGCATCTAAACTGATTGAAAATCAATTCCAACTTGCTTTGGGACTTGGGTACACGAAAGGACAGTTTTTCTTTAGTATTTTCATACTTACATAAAGGTTCGATTGATGAAATTGTTGGTCTTTCCAATTGTTCTATATGGAGCTGAAATGTGGATACTGAGGATGCTAGACCGTCACAAGTTTGATGCACTGGAAACGTGATGCTAAGACGCATGCTTGGAATCTCATGGACTGCACACCGAATCAATATTTCGATTCTGAAAGAACTCAATATCAAAGAGAGATTATCGTAGTCTGTGCAAATACGAATCCAAAGATTTATAACCTGTTGTCGTATCTATTAATCTTTAAACTGATACTTTCGTGAGAAAGAATTAGATCACTGAACAAAAAACAACAAGGAAAATGAAACTGATATAACTAATCGTGTAAGTAAACCTGCGTGGGTAATAAACACAGCATTTAAACCACCTTAACAACAGTCGCAAAGTCAGCCCCCCATTCGCCATTAACTGGCAGAGTGTGAACACTGCATGCCTGTACAAGTACAGTAGATATACCTATACGTAGGTAGGTACATTGAATCTCCTGTCGAGGACGCTGATCAGATAGAGATGGATAAGTAAGCGAGAGGACGCTCCTCTGGGACCGTCTACACAACCGGGAGAATAGCGGAGTGGGTGGAGGCGACTTGTGCTGGTATTTTTTTTTATTCCTTGTTTTAAAGATTTTTTTATGCCTTGTTGAGACTTGCTGGGGTTTAATTATGATGTTAACTGAAGTATTTTACCTTAGAACGTATGTTTATGCATAATTTGAGATAAAAGGTTTTCAAATAAAGGCCTTTCTTGTAATATTAATACTGAAAATTGATTTATAAATTTGACAACACAGGCCCATTTGTTAGTAAAAAAACCTAGTCTAAGTGTATAAGTAGTTACGTATTTTAATTACATTTACGAACCAATATGTTTCAGACAAAACTTTGACAATATTTACTTGTCGGTACAATTGTTAAATGACGAAGTTCAATGGTCATTGTGAAAACTAATGAACTTTGTCATCTGCCACTGTTAATATGTATTAAATTCGATGGGGACTGTAAAGTAGCTCTTAATTCTTTATTATACATGAAGACATAACATAACATATAGATATAGAGACAGTTCACGTACAAAGGCGAGCTTTACTCAGCAATGAGTTTTCTCCCAGCAAACCTTATGCTAAAGTAGAATCTTATTCGAAAGTCGGATCCAGTCTACAATGTAAACCTACATAGCGAAGTTTAATATATAATTAAGCTTCTAGTACAAGCCACACTAAACTTTTCAAAAGTTAGTGCATTTTCTTTAAGTTTTCTAGCTACAACACAACTCCACCCCACTCAAATGTCCAAGAGACAACATCAAAGCCTTGCTACTAAATTAGACGTTTTGCAGATACTAAAAGATATTTAGCCGTCCCTTGCCCCCCTCCCGCACCCCTCCCAGTTCTCCCCCGCGCGTCCCTCTGACAGTAAACTATTTAAAAGGGTTGTTTACACCCTGAGATATCACTGAGCCTTATATACTTACGTCTGAAGTACGTACCAAGGTTGATTCGCTACATAAGTCTGTACATAACTGTTCGAAGATCGTGGGTATTTCTTGGGTTGATATTTTGAGGGTTGGTAAGGTTAGGTAGGAAAAAACATTGATGAATGATGATGAGGTGCGTAGGTAGTTGAGTTTATTTAGCTCCTCAAAGTACGTTACACTAACATTATTAAGGTTAAAGTTCGTTTCACACTAATCTACACTAATATAATAAAAAGTTACAGTTTGTTATTTTTTTATTTTTTTGTTTGTAGAACGTAATCTCTGAAAGTACTGATCAGATTGCTAAAATTTTAACACCGATAGAAAGCTGCTTTATTCCTTAGTGACATAGGCTATATTTTATGTAAGCGGGCGAAACTGCGGACAAAAGCTAGTATTATTATAGAGGCAAAAAGTATGTTTGTTACTCCTTTATGCTTAAACTGCTGAAGGGATTTGACACGTGTAGACCACATCCTGGAATAGCACATAAGATACTTTTCATCCTGAAGAGTATGTTCTCTTAGGACAATTTTCTACTCTCACACGAATCTGATGACAGAAGCTAGTGCATGCCTGTATATGTAAGCGTGTATGTTAGTTGCTCCTTCGCGCTCAAACGGCTCTGTGGAATTTGATGGTAGACCAAGGAAGGAATAGGACATAGAATACTTTGTATCCTGGAAGTCCCCTTGGGACAAATTTGTACTTTCACGCGAGCAAAACCGCTTGCTAGAGCAAGTACCTCATAATATGAAACACTTTACAATTGAACTGGTTTATTACAATTTCATTCATTTAAAAGACGAAAACTATCGCAGAAGCAGAACGTAGCTGAATAATTCATAACATAATAAAGCAAGACCATTTCTTTAGATCCGTTGTCTAATAATTACTACTAAGTATTTGATTTCCTAAGTTATGCAAACTTATTTACAAGAAGGTAGTGAGGATCTATAAATAAAGATACCAATTTAATTGAATACTCCCTTTTCATTGAGAAAATCAGTCATGATAACATCTTCACTCATCAAAATCTCATCCATCCCCGATCTATTTAAAAACAGAACACATTAACACTCCGACCCAACCTTTGAGTTGACACACCATACATAATGTATGACGCAAAAAAATCGTTACAAAATTAAAAATACATCCGAGATCGACGAGCAAACATCAAACGTCGATCCTAAAATATTCCATTTGACAAGTGACACCAACATCGCCTTTGATCTGTCGAGGCGGTCGGAATTGCAACCAATCACAGGCCGTTCACATTCTGATTGCTTGAGGGACTCTTAATTACCCGATGACCTTTCGTCCTGCCTCGCAAAGGCGTGTCGCAAGCCCTTAACACTTGGATGAGTGCCAATTTGCTTTGGGACCGCTTCGCAGGAATAGGGTGCAAAGACGTTGGGACCAATGTTTGGGACTATTTGCGAGGACTGTTAATTGGACTGTGTTTAGTTATTTATGCTGATGAAGGTATAGATTTGGTGGCCTTTCATATTTTGGTACACGGTCTGATGAAACTCAGTCAATAAAAGATTCATGGTTCAGTAACCGACGAGTCGAACAGAAATACCTTTGAATGTTTATTGAATACCGTTTTAAATTAAATTTAGAATTAAACACCATTTTTTATCATTTTGTATCACTATCTCAGCCGAAAGGTGTCTACTGTTCATACATCCTCCAAGTATCGCCTCAAATCCATCAGGAAAACCATCATCACAAAACGTTAACTTTAAATTTCTTCCATAGCTTTAATTTTGCAGTGTAGTTTAAAAAGGTGATGACGGAAATGGTGACTTTCATCAAAATAACATTTAATCAACATCATGCAATATTGCAGCCTAACCCCTCATGCAGAACGCCCACCGCACGAGACACCAACTCCAAAAAGTCCTCGTTTGTATATAAATAAATACCTGTTTCCAATCACGCAAGTTGATTGCTCTGGGAGCCCCCAGTAGCCGCTGACCTCAGTAAACGGTGCCCTACAGGGCTCCGGGGGATCTTCAAATAGACATACCGATACATTATGCTGGTATAAATACTCCGAAGAGATGTGCTATTACGTGGAGGAGGAAGTGGTGAAATGTTTGTGAAGGATTTGACCTTCGGTTTGTATTTGAAGAAGGAAACGTGTTAGGTTAAGAGAGTTTAAGAGCTGTTGCTGAATTAATAATGAGCGATAAAATAGTTATTGAAATCCTCTCGACTCTTGTCACTTGTGTATTATGGCTTATGATTCAAACTGTAAACTAAACGTACATAATTATAATCCAATCTAAGAAATCAGTCAGTTTATAGTAGCATACTTAGACCTTTTCAGATCGAATGCTTAGCCTGTAATCTAGCTAGACCACATAGATCCTCTATCAGATCTCTACTTATATGAACTGTCTAGAAATTGTTTAGTCCATTCCTTGTCGACATCTCACCTGCCATTTCTTTAAGATGATTTACCGTTTTTTAAGATGGAAATCCATCAAATAACTTCTACTGAAGTGGGTGAAACGAGAGTGACAGACTTACTAACTAGTACCTACCAATATTCCTTCAGTCGCCTTTTATGTTCTAGGTTGACCCTACTCTTTCAAACAATTTTGCAAGCTATAGTTGTAGGTACCTAGCAGTACAATCACTATGACCTACTGTCTACAGACGCGTATTCGAAGTGACAACTTCAAGCCGTCATGCCGTTGCAGCTTCATCGACAGAGTTTTGTTTGTAAGCTGTGAGCAAGCGTAACCCAAGCGTGTAATGGCGAATACGCGTTTATGAAACTACGCGCCCGTGGACATTACGTAGGCCTATAAGTTTGTAAAGCTACATTTACCCTCCTACGAACTTGACCTTTAATTCAACCTTCCAACGTGGAACCTTCAAGCATGCCTGCCCACTAGTATTTCCCCGTATAGTGCAGTGGCTATTGGCACTCGCCTCGGTATCGACTCCTGCGCAGTCACATCAGCGCCAGCGACAGGATGTGTTAGTTATGTTCCGCCGATACCATTAAGCTGACTGGCTCGCGTGTCCCGTGTCGGTATACAGGCTGATGTTGAAAACTTGAAATCTAAATGTCTCTGTTTGACAACTCCTTTGGTTTTTTACGCTATAGATACTTGTCTGAAACAGTTAGAAAACCACTTAGTAAAATAAAAAAGTTTACAAAGAGCTTAACATATTATACTATTTTTTTTCTCTATAGATTCAATGCCTCACTGACAGGACCAATATTTGACAAGCTATAAAACATGATGCAATTACAAAACATGACATAGTTTCAGGGTTTGAGGTCCGAATGAAAAAACGGGACCCTTACAGGATCACTCGTGAGTCTATCTGTCCGTCTGTCACAGCCAATTTGCTCACAATCCACAAGAACGACTACAATGGGTCTACAAATAAATGTGATTTGGAATGTGTGCGTCATTTTTAGGGTAAAAATCGAAAAAGTTTTAAAGTTATTAAGAAAGATGCTAATTTACCATTACAGAAAATCCTAAATATGGGAATGATGATTTATTAAAAACACAATAAAAAATATGATCACTCGAAACTGAACTCTACTCTACATAGAAGTCTACTCGTATTTATCTGGTTGATAAAAAAACCTATTACTAATTTTACAAATAAGTACATACAAACACTTGTACAATGTGAATTTATTCAAATTCGTAAATTCATCCACCGTTTTAATCAAACTACTCGTATTTTTTCGAAGCAAAATTAAATAAATAATCCGTCAAACTCTGCGATCAAATCTATCCCAAAACACAGCAGCCTGTAGACGTAGCCGGAGAGGCAGCGAGTCAGCGACAGACAGCTGATGTCTAAGATCAATCCTCGCTCGGCCGGCCCGACGGGTCCGCTTCACTCCTACATATACCACGATACACTCGCTTTTATTTATTTGCACAGGACTCAATAAATTCCTAACTCGCCACCGATTGTTCGATGCACTGAAAAAAGGGCAACCAACAAGCCAGCCAGTAACTGTCTCGTGGCACCAAACAATTTTTTTTCTTGGACTAAATTAGATTGAAGTTTTTCGTGACAAGCTTGACTGAATATAAATTGCAACTAATAGCAATTTCTTGGATTCATATTGGCGTTGTTCGTATCGGATCCAGTGATCCGCTGAAATGATGGTTCATGTTGATTTATTACACTTGTTTGACTAATAAATCTTGGAGTTTGTTGTTTAAATTGTCTGGATTACGGCGTGTAGATGTTGCTTTTAAAATTTCTAGCTTGAAATAAAATAGTTCAATAAATTATGTGTTTGTAGAAGACCATCTTTGTAACCTTGTAACATTAAGATACAGATTTTTTAAATAATGGTATCGATTCCCATTCACGTGTCTTTTTAAAAAGCAGTAAATTCCCATTAAATCCATTTCATTACCAAAACATTTCAAAACAAAAGCCTTTTATAAAATAAAGCCATCCGCATCCGTACAATACTAAATCTCTGGCTAACATTTCCAAAACTCATTAACGAAATAATATAATTAATTGAAATTCCTTAGATTACGCCAACATCTCACACTAAAAGCAACTCGGTGTAGTTGCGGGCGCAGGCGGCGGCGCGGCGGAGGGGTGGCGGAGGGGGCGCCACTGCGCTGTGATTAACGCGGCGGCGCGCGCGCATGTTTCAGTTAATTAGCCCACAGACATGCGGTGTTCACACCCCCCCTCCCTAAAAAGGAGATCTCAGTTAGCCTTAAGTAGACGACAGTGTGCCGACCGTTCGTTTTGTTGGTACCATGTTGGTATTTAATGTAGCTCACACCGCACCATATTGTTTACAAGCGCGCTAAATGTGTAATTAAATTTTATTTAGTGCTACCTTTTATTTACGTGTTGGCTAAAAGACATAGCGCCTGAAGAAATAGGATGCGCCAAAGTTAGAAATCAAAGATGGTCAGAAAGACCAAAAGGCAGAAGGATCAAAAATAGTAACTAAGATTCTTGGCAAGCAACAGGCTTGAAGTGCGTAAACAACAATCAGTCAAACATAAACCATCTCTCAAAGCCCTCAACACAAAAGTCCACAAACGCAGGAAACGAGACATCTGACAGCTTAATCTCCCCGCGCATAATGGTATCAAGCAAATCATCACCGAATCGTTGCCAATGCTGAACAAGAACACAACCGAAAATGACAAATTATCTCACATCCGCCGTTTCAATCATACCAACTCAAATTGGAACGCAGAAATAATTACATACACATTCAAGATCATATCACATGGCTCACGTTACATAACATACATAGAATAAAACCTGCTGCAGAGCAAAAACTTGACGTGGCATTGAGGAAAAATAAAAAATAAAGACACAAATACACAATACCGAGGAGTCTTGGGTAGTATTACTCCATTCCGTTCGAAGCTTCTGTACGGCTCCGAGCATGCGAACAAAAACTATAAGAACGTTGCAATGCGGCCAACGGTAGCGAAATAATAAGATCGCACAACAAAATAAAGAAATGCCCTGGAAACAAAAGGAAGGCTAGTGAAATAAGGCGAAGAGGTTTACGGAGTGACGCGGTGTGGCCCGCGCTCATTGTCTTCCAAGTACACGCACCGACTGCTGTTGGATGTGGCACTACACCCCAAACGGCGCATATACACAAGCCCATCTTTCTCCATGATACTGCTAAAAATAGGATTAATAATATGGTCACTTTATCCTCATTACGAGTTTTAATTTCTTCAAGCACTTCCATATTTTCCTTAGGGGTTTCATTCGTTGTCATAACCACATTTCACCACTTTTTCAATTTTAGACACATCACGTGAAATATCCATCTCAGTATCAGAATTTTGTCAAAACAACAAACACATCAACAATCAAGTTTAAACGATCACGGAAATCTCAATTTGGTTGCAACGTATAGCCATGAAAAAATCGTGGTGCGTTCTTATTGTCCCTTTAAAGGCAGAGGACCAGATAAGTTCAGAAACCCAACAGCTCTGAATCTCAATGAGGTTGCTAAAACCGGCAAGGTGACTGCATATTCTGCCCCATAATACTTCCTAATGAATGATTGATTTATGATCCTTATATCCAAAATAATATTTAAATAGTCATATATCGGATATATAAATTTTACGCTCATTAGACAGTTGTCAAAATCAATTAATGACTCACTAAATTTCGCAAATAAAAAATTTTAGTTTGGTATTTTAATTCGATTAGATGTGGGTAATGGGTTCAATATGTGGGTTAATGCGGGATTTAGGATCCTAAGTATGTCATGATTTATAACAGCTGATTAATTTATCATCAGTGGGTGTGGTAACGCTGTCACTTTCCTTGTGAAAAAAAAAACTAGAATCCAAAATATTTAAAATATTGCTTAATATTGAATATAAGAACCAACCGACAAAGGATCTGATATCATAATTGTGATCTTGAAAAATAAATGAAGAATGACGACAATCTATAAAATTCTAAATAGTAATATCAACACACATAAATCATGGATTCAAGAAAGAATATATTAGTACTGTAAATATTTTGCCCGATCCGCCTTCCTTCATAGGTCTTAGTAACCCTCAGAGGATACTGGTTAAAAAAACCCTTCGCAATCGGACTGGTTGAGGTACATCATTGTTGGCTGCGATGCCTGTCTGCGACTGCCTTGTAGCAACACGACACTTTACTACCACGCTAATATAGCCTTTAAGTTTACCACCATAGTCATTAATTTTGTTCGAAACAACCAGTCGTGATTGTGGCTAGGCACAAAAATTGGTTCGTTATTTCTTGTTGATTGATCGGATTCGAGATTAATTAGAATAGTCTTAGTCAGAACGTTTTTTTAAGCCAGTTAATTTACGTTATTAGTGTCACTGTCTAACGCTAAAATGACTTGTTATCCTTATATTGATGGCTCTTGTTTAAAATATTAAATAACTACGATAGATTATGTCCTAGAGATTAATGTGTTTATAACAGCATTTTAACAACTGGTAATGATAAATTATATGATGTCTATCTGTGTTTGTTGACTTTAGAAGTATATAGAAGGAAATAAAACTCAAGAGCAGGTCTGAAACAAATGAAAACTTCTGTAGTGATTTATGAATGCAAATGATTTTGATGTCGATACAAATCTTCAATTTAAAAATCTTTTTGAAAAATTTTTGAAAAGGACTTTCAATATTATTAAAGTATTACAGCCTACTTTTATCAAGCCTTCCCAAATACAACTTACCCTCACCAGTTACACAACATCGAAAAATTTTATTAATTCCCATCAGTTCCAGAGCTATCTCCAATGCGTAAACGTAAACGTAACGTAAACGTGAACGTCACGAGTACGTGACGTCAGCAGCAGCGACACGGAGTTAGTTCGGAATCCGGCCCGGGTTTTACATTACAATTGTCGCTCCAACCTGCGCTGCAATATGATAAATCAGTCGATGTGCGTACTTGTATGAACACAAGTGGTTTTGTTCTAGCCATATTGTAGATTGAAGAGCTATTTTCATCTCCAATTGAAAAGGCCTTTGCCTAGCTTTGCGACAACTACTGCCTGGTATTATGAATCGGTGTGCTTTTCTAAAACCGTTTAAATGAATATAAAGTTTTGACCGAATTCCTTTAAAAACGTATGCTTTACGTCAAGATTCTTTACTTAATATTTCAAGACCGATAAAGGTAGTATAATTATATTTACATGATTCTGTCTAATTTTAAGAACTTCATGTATCTTATACTCGCAAACAAACGATTCTATTAAATTCTTAAAATCAAGAATTTAGAGCATTTATTTCAAATACTTTTTAATTTTCAAGAAGTCAGTAAAAAAAAAGGCTTATTGCACATTTGGTCAAATCGTATTGTAAGAATTCGATAACAAACATTGTGACACAAAACTTTTATGTATTTATGTATGAGGTAGATGCAAAGAAAGCAAGCAGACAGTAATAACGAAACCAACACCCGGTGTTCAGAAAATCCGAACTAAAACCAGAAACACTACCGTCGCCGCCTGTACCAGGTGGAGATTTACACAGGCGGCAGGTACAGAGCTCATATCTGTAGGAATCCAGTAAGTTTAACACACCCTGTAGCCGCTGTCTGCTAGCTTCCACTATATACAGGTGCTCCCCTTTCTATATCTCCAACTGAAATAAACTTTTAGCTGTGTGCGAGTGAAATATTGAGAAGTATAGATTTTCAGAAAAGATTACACTACTTTACTGTATCATGCCGTTTTTGCAGCAGTCATTTTGTGACGCCTTTGCCCAGTATTGGAATACCAGTAACCATAAAACACAACTGTGTCATATTATACAAACGTAATTCCTTTTATAGCCCAACGACCATTACAGGTGTCTGAACCTGAACTAAATTTTTAATGAACTAGCTTAACAACCAATTAAGTTTTTAAAGTCAAAGTCAAATCATTTATTGCAAACTTGCTGTTGTTGTCATAATCCATGTCATTTCTGACTTAGCAGCCTTTTACAAGCATTGCAATTTTAATTGTAGTAATTACTTAAGTTTTCATGTCCCGTAATTGGGACATAAGGCCATCCCGTTCGGTCTTGAGCTTCGCGCTTCATTTCACTCCAAGGTGGTCTTCCCTATGTTCCTCGTCTCTGCGATGACCGTTCGTCACCAGGTCTGCTTAGGTTGACCATGTCTACGTTTTTTTGGGGGCATATGTTCAGCGTCCTTATGAAGCGTGAGGCTAATCCAGTTTTAGTTGCGGCGTTTGATCTGTTGGTTGATCGGGATTTCATCGCATCGTTCCCACAGTTTTTATATTGGAGATGTTCTCGGGCCAGTAAATACTGATAATACAAGATTTTTATAATGATATATCATGATATAGAGAATACGACAATGTTATAAAACCCAATAGCTTTAAAAAAAAGACCTAAGAAATGGTTTGAGGGAAACAAACCTGAATAGCGTACACCAAACTAATTAAAAAAGAACTGAACATCCAGAGACATCCCAAGTGTAGGAGCAATAGCCATCAGTCATAAGAAATCAAATTCGAAACCAAACGCTGTCCCGCTAATCTATTTATTTTATTGTGTGGCAACAAAACCGCGTGCTACCGGCCGGCGCGGGCGCAGCCTTCGAGGAAAGCGCCTAATGAAGATCTTAATTGGGTGCGCGCGTGTGTCCCGGCCTTATCGCCACGCTCCATGCTTTATAGTGTTCGTATGATTGGAGAAATGACTTGTCATTTAATGATTCATAATTTTACTGTTGTACCTATTGACCAAACTACTGGTTGAGTTAATGGTCCTTTTAGTCGACCTTGACAATATTAATGATGAGATTTTCATCAGCATAACAATGATAACATGATCAACCTTTTAATATGCCACTGCTGCAAAATACTGGTCCACTATATGAGAGGGAAAAGACCATTCCACCACGTGGGGCCAATGCGGTTTAGTGGACGTCATTTATCATCATTTTTTAAATTAAGAACATGTCGTTTTTCTTACGATGTTTTACTACACCGTTTTAAGACGTTATGAAATAAATTATACAAAATAAAGCGCAAACCAGGGGTTGACCCGCGACATACGAGTTGTAAGTCGGGACCGCTACCATTTGGCTACCATAACTTTCATTTTTTTATTATTTCTCGATGCTTTTTAGCAAAAGAATCTTCGCTACTTTTCATGAACATATCAGCGTGACACACGATGATATTTATTGTAAGATTTAAGATAGAACCTGTGAATCGAACCTCCGTACCGCTGAAAAAATCAACAAAACAAAATATAACAAACAAAAACGTCAAAAAAGCTCACGCGATACCACCATTTCAAAATAACTCGGTCGTGTAGCCAGTGATTCGATTTAACTGAACGCAAATGTGAGATGCGACCGACATAAAATCAATCGGCGGGCACGCGAAGCTTAACACCGAAATAATGTAAATTATTGCTCGTAAAAGTGTCATTTTCGACGTACACGTGACGTCACCGGCACGACGTAACGCCGCACGTACCCGCGGCACGCACACCGAAACAAACTCTAAACACATTCATGTAAAACATAAACTCCCGTAAACAGCAAACGACCTGTCAGACTAAACGTATTTGAAAATTGTTTATGCTCAAACTGCCCCCGCTTTGTTATCTTTGTCATCAGTTAGTTTACATTTGCATGTCTGCCGTGCTCCTCCGCCAGGAGCCGCAGTCAGGACTGTGCACTAGCTCTGTTTACAATATCAACTTCGCACGCGTAAATAACAAAGAAAAGATCGGTGGATCTATGAAGGACGTCGGGACGCATCCAATCCGAAATTCGTATTTAAAATAGGACAAAAGCTGTCAGGGCAGTAAACCTCAAACAGCAAGTTATCGGTGTGTAGGTGGTGGCGTGTGGCTACAGGCGGGCGACGCACACAGCGCCGAGGAGACGATCATTTACATACGGCGGGGGTGGGCGCCGGCCCGGGGGAGCGCCGCGACGCCGCTCTCCCGCGCGCTAGACAGAGACCACTATATTATTATCCTGAGCTAAAAAAACGAAAAGTGGGCGGGGGATTACATTATAGTAGCGAAAGTAATCGATATTCTGTTTTAGTACGAGGTTGTTAGAGCTGCACCGCTGCAGCCTAAATACGTAAGGCAGTTAGGTCACGGAGCTGCGGAGGGTAGCCAGGTGGAGTGCGCTTTATTTTTATGCGGGACTCGCTAAGAGGATTGCGGCCATGAAAGGGGTGGCGGCCGTAACGCAGCTCCTGAAGCCTTCAAATATATCATAAACACGGATGGCTTTTATCACTTACGGCCCGAAGGACGCTCCTAGCTTTAATGACTTGAGTGCACAGATTGAAGCTTCTAGTTCGATTTTGAACGAGTCTCTGCTTTCATGAATATTTTGAGCTTACCCTTCAAAATTATAGTTTCGGAGGCAGAGACGAACGTCCCTTATATTTATCTTCAAAGGCATATTTCTGTACGTCGCTGGACTAATATTTTGGGCCGGTAGTGGTGAGCCTCCTTTGCATGTAGGCATCGTTCTCGTCATTTATCCTTTACGTGACAAGCTGGATTTTATTATTTCGTTCGGTTTTTTTCTTCTAGAGAATATCTTGCAAATCTGTCGAAGTTTATTTTCGGCTGCTTGAAGTAGATGTAACTGTAACGGCAATTTTTGTTTAGGATTATATTCTGCAAATCATAATCGGTGACTAATAGACGGATTACAATACTGCAGAAAATAATTTTTGATGTCTTAGACCAGCTTCTTGTCTTTCTAAAGGACCAAACCAATTACCCGTTATCTAAATTTGGTCTTTCGAGACGAATCTCTAAAATGCCTCGGCAAAAATGTCCCGACATCCTGGGAGGATATTATTAACACAATTTGGCAAGAGACCCTTACATCAAAGATGCAGCGTTTAGACCAAATGAGCCGTGGGCCATTCGCGCATAATTTAGGCGCTCGCTCGTCGTGGCGCGCTGACCGGCCGGACCTCGCCATATCAACCGCTTTGACTTTATGTTTCCGGTGAAGGTTTTCTATTGACCGCTTGTGGTAAATGAAATATAATGTTCGATGGTTTCAGCCTCCTGTTCCCAATAATGGGGTTGAATGAACTTGTCGGTTTTCTTGTATAAATTTTGGCAGCGGAAACTGCGAGTTGGAGAAAATGTTGACGAACATGATATCGTGGATATTATAAAACATGTAGTTATAAGAGATTATACTTTATGCTATATGTGTGAAGTACTTGGATATATCAAGTCTTGGTTATATCATATGACATAACCTAAGTTATTACCTGGGAAGGTTTTAATACTCGTATCGAAACTTCTAAATTAAGTTTGGAGCAACAAACTTAATATTGTTACGTTTCATCATTTCAGCCGAAGAACGTCCACTGTTGGATATAGGCCTCGTTGCAGGATTAAGAAATAAGTAAGTAGATGATGATAAAACTATGAAAAATTCAGAGCTTTCGTACATAGAAGAAAACCCTTTCAACAGAAGCATATAGCTACATTAAATACTCGTACATCGCACCCTTTCTCCGCACATTACCCGAGCAAACTCGACATAAAAACAAAGTTATAGTAAAAATCACGTAGTATCAACATACTTATAGGAAAATCCACGGTGACGGAACATAGCTTAGCGTCGTAACGTAAAGACAGGGGGATATTTATATAGTGATAAAATCCATTTACGACGAGCCCGGTACAATGCGGAGCGAACAAACTTTATTTCCATTGCTTTCATATCTGGGGCGGTAGGGATGGGAGAATGTCGATGCTTTATGGCGGCTTCAGGATGTCGCTTAATGATTTTAAACTAGAGCGTAGTTCTGGATGAATGAAAAAGTTTACCACGAAATTTTACATAGTAAACTTTTTAGATTGATCGGTTTGTATAACAGTATATATTAACAGATGTAATAATAAGCTATGAATACTCAAAAGCTTAAAACTGATTTACACACAGTACAGCTAAGAGATAAGTTTCAGTAGATCGAAAAATACTGAGATATTTTTTTTTTACACCAGTTACCGTTTGGTTTCAAAACCGTTTTGTTATAACACTTTTCTCGAAAACACATTTATCAATTAATTTATCATCGCAATAAATCGACCGCAGCTCAGCACTACTAAAGCCACCCTCAGTTTTTCCTTCAATTTTCCTTTTGCTACGATCTCCACTTAATTGACGAAGAATTTTGATTGGTCCGTACCTACGCCATATTCTATGCATTCGTCGCGTCGGGAATTTTCGTTTTTCATTCGTTTTTTTTTTTTAATTTCAGCACAGCTTCATTTATTATTCCGCCTCTTATTTTAATGGCTAGCTTCGTTATTGTCCGTCGAGTTCTCGATATTATTTTCGATTTTAATTGCTGGCTGGTTCTCCTCTGTTTTTGCGGGGCCTTGTTGATTGAAGTGTTTCCAGTGTTTTTGTTCAACTTGTATATTTAAGCGTTTGTTTTCAATGTTCGGTATTCTCATTATATATTTTAATTTTTACTATCATTGTAGACAGGCTGAGTTTCTTTTTAATGGTATGTATTTCTTCATAATATTAATTTTGTTTGTTCAGAACCACTTCAGATGCCACTGGTTATTTTAATGGCACTATTTTAAAAATAATTTTTAACATAATAATTGCCAAAGATTCTTCAAACTTTCAAAGCCCCCACTTTTCTTCTTCTTCGCTCCAAATCATCTGCATACCGACTCACACATTAAACACATAAAAATCTTCGCAATACTCAGGAATAACATTTCAATCGGTGGAAGCAATTACTCGTCAAAGGCGGTACAGTTGAATGCAGAACTGATTAAACGGTACAATCGCGGACAGTATTGACAAAACTGCGCGCGCGTCGATGCGCCGGCGTCGAGTATTGAACAAATTTCCAGCATGGCCGCCCATTCAAACGTCACAACGCACGCATTGTATGCTCATCGCAGCGATAGTTCGAAGAATAGAATAATCGGTATTATTGGGATTTTTAAGCGTTTTTAAGAGACGACAACCAGCCTCGTTTGTTAATCTGTGGCTCGCTTTGCTTACCTGTCACTAGAGATGCTGATTTGGTCTTAAAACTGCTTTCATTTCTGTGCTTTTATGCTTGTACCTACGTGGTGAATAAGGAAAAATTGCTTTGGCTGATAAAACCTTCCAATGGAAAGTGTAAGATTTGACTGTGGGTATACCACTCAATTCTACTTTACGGGTAGACTTCCTGAATATAGTGCACATGGTCCTAATCAGTTAAAATTACTATGACTATTCTTTACCGCATTTCTGTCTTCAGGTATGCTTGATAGAACAGGAAATGCTGCCAAGTCATTGAAAGGAAACACCTGCAACTCCACGTTGCATCACTTGGGAACCAAACCTGGTGCGTCGATTAGCGCACATTTGGACTGACGGGGATTCTTCTACACAATGTCTGATTAATGGGCATTAAGATTCAGATCGCGCGCGTCGTGGCGCCGGCCCGGTGAGCGGTGCCGCGAATGGTGCACCCCTAGGAGAAGGAAAGAAATGGATAATCTGATGATGCAACGCGAGTAATACTGATTTTATAAGAGTATTACACTTCTTTTTGTTTTCGTGTCAGTGTACTCAAACAATTTTTTTTATAAGCATGTGCTAACCTGTATAGCTCTGTTATTAACCTCGTATAAATCCTGAAAAGTACAGGTGTTTAAGCTGGATGTGCAGCACTGCTGGTGATGCATGACCTGTTCGGGGGCTCCACACTGGCACTGTGCTAGATGGGTCGAGGAAGCCCCATTTGGCAAGATGGTTTTATAGGGGCAATCTGGGTTGGATAAGGGATATCCAGATTGGTCACTGTATTTCACGGTCAGAGGGAAGTGTTCTGGTGGTCATCCCAACATGACGTTAAACTTAAAGGGACGGAGGCGATGAAGTAATACTTAGAGATGAAGAAAAAGCAGATTTTCATGAATTTTTCTGCTGATTCTTGACCTGGTACAATATTTAAAGCAGATTTTAACAAATCCAATTTCAATGATGTTTGATAATATGAACTATATTAACTGCTTGGAATAGTCAAACAATGCAGCGGTGCTTTCAATTCTGTACACACGTTACTTAAACATTTCTTTCAGCTCAAGGGTCCACAATTCGCAAGCCTCGTCACGCTTGTGCTGCAATTTTTCCTATTCGACTTAGACACATTTATAGGCCATATTGGAATTTAGGAGAGATTTTATTGACTCCGTTTTATGTTAATTGGATTTCCTTTAATTCGTTACAGAAAATATTACAATTCGTAATTGGACAAAATGTATGTCTTGAAAGAAGTCTGTTCCATGGGTAATATACACATGTAACTACTCCTTAGCCGATTTTGGCTGCAGTAGCTGCTCTAATGTGCTTAATATAGCTTATCTTCTCTGTAAAGGATCAAATAGTGCGAACGCATGTTGTATATCGACGCCTGTTGGTCTAGTGGTTAGTGACCCTGACTGCTATGCCGGAGGTCGATTCCATTCAGGATAAATGTTTGTGTGATAATCACAATCATTTGTTCTGTGTCTGGGTGTAATTTATCTATAATATGTATGTATTAAGAAATATATAAGAAGTTTTATCAGTTATCTAGTACCCAAAGCACAAGCTCTGCTAAGTTTGGGACTAGACGGCGTTGTGTGATAGTTAAGGAATATATTATTATTATCATTGGATGTAGAAAGGCTGCTTTTTTTTATGGTCTGTCGCCTGACGCCGAGATTTGTTTTCCGCTGGTCTTCGAAGGCGTAAGTTTTCCATTTAATTAAGCGACTCCAACCAGGTAGCCTTTACCGCATTCTCCCAACGAGAAGGTGTAAATTGGAATTTCTTCAAAGTCTCTTCTGAACGGGGACATGGGTAATACTGGACTGTTGACAGAAATATTTTTTTTTTATTGTTGACGCTGTTATAACAGGCACTTAACTAAAATATAATTGATGTGCATGGGACACCTCATTTCAGCGCAGACACAACCGACGTCCCTTCTATCTTTTCACTTCAGTTAAAACTCTAACAAAGCAAGTCTTATCGTAATTCTCTCATCAACTTTACTAGGTTCATTCAAATCATAGGTACACGTGAAACATTATAATACGTCTAAACTCCGAAGTTCCTAGAGTCACGTTTAAATAAACTGTTGGAGTGCACCAAGTTTACCGAATCACGATTTCTACATAAAATTCATCTGCTGCTAGACCGCGGTAGATTTTAACCGCACATGACCTGCCCACCGTCTGGTGATCTTGCCATAATTTTGGCTTTGAGAATTATGATGTTTAGAAACCACGATATACAAAGTATGTTAGTGCTTCTGGTGAAACAGAAAAAGATTGGCTTTTGAATTTCAAAATACACACATTTTGACTATCCACCAAGTTTCCACAACTCGCCACTAAGGCCCCAAGTTAAATTACAGCTGCATCAGCAATTTCAGAATCTTTCGGCACACAAACACCGCGAGGCTTTCATTTCAGCGCTGAACTAATATTATTGCGAAATGTCCGCCGAGTTGCATCCCTGCGGGTTCATTAACCGTGCCCCCCCCCCTCAGTGTGCCTGCCCCCCTCCACACCACCGACCGCACCCCCCACCCCCCGCACACATCCAGCTACCCCGAGGAACTAGTATGACTAGATTATTAAATGGGAGATTCATGTATGAAATAAATAGGGGTTGTCTATGTTTTGTGGCGGTCGGACTGCTGTTGGTCTAGTTAAAAGTGGAAACTCGCCGTGCGTTCATAGGCATAGTTATATTCATTGCATAAAATAGATTACATTGAGCCTGAAACAATAAACGAAAACCTGATCTGTATAGATCGACTTTTTTTTAAACTGTGCTGCAGATCACTAATATAGTGTACTAGGACAAACTTACTAGAGCAGTGGTGGCCGAGTGGTAATGGCCCCGACTTACGAGTTGTAGGTCGCGGGTTTGAACCCAGCCAGGCGCATTACTTTGTGTAATTTATTTCATCACCACTGCTCTCAAAACGGTGAAGGAAAACATCGTGAGGAAACCGGCATGTCCGAGAACCAAAAATTCGAAAACACGTGACATTTACCAACCCGCACTGGGCCTGCGTGGTGGATTATGGCCCATTCCCTCTCCTAGAGAGGAGGCCTGAGTCCCAGCAGTGGGAACATTAAAAGGCTGATGATGAGGACAAACTTGGTAGGTTCTACAAGCACCCATTGTATATACAAGCTACACGCTTTTAGTTACTTTTCTAGAATGTAAGTGCTACGTTATTATAATTGATAGGGTCGTGCTTGACCGCTATCTCACCTGATAGTCGATGAAGTCGACGATGGAGCACGCCAGCCCAAACCCATTATTACTGTGTTCTGTGTGAGAGTAAGACTAAAGGTTAGTTAGTCCGTGTAAAGGCATTCTACGCAAAATATCATACCGCAAAAAAACCTGTTAAAAGATAAACAAAACAGTATTCCACAGAACTAACTACTTCTGAATCAATCACAACCCCTGCAGCCTGCACCCGCATCTTTCGACAGTGTCAAAATGTTCGCGACTAGGCGACTCGAGCATCCAAAACAAATAAACATATTTAAAATATGCAAACGGCCGTTGACGCGTCGCCCACTTCAAAACTTCATTACAGAGTTGAAACATTACCCGTTAGAGCATATAACCAAGTTTTGAGCAAATCACTGACGTATGATTTGCTTCGAGCTTTTCTATATCATACTAGCTTTTGCCTCCAGCTTCGTCAAAATATAGCTTGTGTTACTCAGGAATAAAGCAGCTTTCCATCGGTGTAAAATCGGACCAGTACCTCCTACAAACAAAAAACCAAAAAAACAAACTTTACTATTAAGTAGTGTAAATAAAGTACCTAGTGCTTGAAAGAAAGCAATGTGATCCTACCTGATAGTAAGCAGTGATGCAATCATTGATAGTGAATCGCACTAGTTTATTAAAAGCCATGAGCCTTGAAGACTCCTAAATTTTAATCCACCGGATCATCCGGAAAATCATCTAGAGAATTCCACGAAAATTCTAGTTTATTTTTGGTCTTTGGACTTGTGGCTTTCCACATGCAAGAAAACAAACTTTCCATCGTGTTTGCCCAAAAGCTTCAGAATGTTTAATAGTCATCACTAGACGCCAGTTGCCAATGCAAAAAAATCTTAGAACTTGGTTCAAAAACAACATATTCGAGTTTTTTTTTCTTCATCTATGGCGGGATCACAGCTTTCCACAGTAGAAGCGAGCTTTTTTATTATTATTATTATTAAAAGGCTCATGTTCAACCACTGCTTCACCTGATGGTAAGCGATGATGTGGTTGACAATGGAGCACGCTTGCTTAGAAGTAACCTAGTCACTATTGTTTTTTATGTTGGAAAATCATCTGATGACATCCTTCGCTCTTTGGCGGAGCGGGAGATAGTGTCAGACTTTTACTTATTAAAAACCCACTCCTATACCTTCTTTGCCATTGTTCAAACTAGTCACTCTAGACTTAAAGACCCTTAGATTGTAGCTATCATGAAACACAGACTCCGGCAGGATCAAATCTCCGATCTACATTCGAAGAGGTTGTCACGATTTCAAAATGTATAGAAATTCTGTCAGCTAAAGTATTTTTTATAAATAGAGTAGCAACGAGGACAATGATCTCCAACCTCCAGCCATTCAGTTTGTGGACAAAGACTGAAGTTGAAAAACAGCGCACATCATGTTTTTCAACCTCGATCTCATTACACAAACTGAAACATCCATCGTCCACGCGTAATACATTGAAATATCTCCGTCGGTAGTCACCAATCTTAATTCCCCGTCGCTGGCACTCCTCCAGATCGTTTGTCTCAGCTAAGTGACGCTCGGACAATGCTACGGTACATATGTATCTGTTATGTACAGCTAAAAGGTACCAGACACATTACTTGTCTATTGTGGCTGAAGGAAAATGTTTTTGGGAAAAGTTGGTGGCGACATAAGATCCACGGGTAGTTTCTGAATTGATGTTCCCCATATCATCATTATTTGGTTCTGGTATCATTTGATTTGTATTCGAGCTTGTCTTCTTTTTGTACTTCTCTATAAGTCTTCAACTTAGTAGGTATAATTATAGCTAATAATAGAACTTAATAGCTATTTCAATTTTGACAAGTTCCGTCCATCATATCTTTGATGGTCTTCCAAGTAATTCTTATTTTGATAAATCAATTTAAAGGTATTTAGTTACAAACGCAACACACACAAACGCTGGGTCATTAGACTGCCCAGCATCTGTGTCAATAACCTCCAAAACAATCTCCACTACTTCTCACCTTTTCACTTGACAACAAACTTGCATTACATAATTCATGGACGATACCTTGCACGCATCTACACGCACACAGGCGCACTCAGTGACATGTGTTTACAAACAACTAATTAGAACGAGTCCGGTGTAGTGTGCGTGTTTTTGTTCCCCTGACAATGGCCGCGCGCCTGCGCGAGTGTGCGTGCCTGTGTCTGTGTGAAGGCAAGGTAAGGGGCCTGATGGCTGGCACAGCTCATGTAAAATGCATAAGATACGCTTTCATACAGGCTCGGGTCGCGTCTCGCGTTTGTCTCACTACGCACAGATGTTCGGTGAAAGCTGGTTTTTGCGTGGCCGTGAAACTTCGCTGAAAGTACACACATATTTTTGTGAAAATTACTCTTCGAGTTCAGTTTTGGTCGAGCCTTGGGGCGTTGTGGCGTTCTGCTCTGGAGACTGAAATAACTAAATTTATTTTTAGATGTCATTACTATAACTTTATTTGTAAAATAGCCCTAGGGCACACGTTTGAAAATAATAAACAGGCAAACATAACTTGTGTGCGAATTAAAGATAATAAATCTGTCTCTGAATAACCATTTATTTATTAATGTAGCAAACTAATGTTGTTTCTTCATTAATTCGTAACTGAGAATTATTTGCTAACACCTACACTCTAAATACTGCAATTAAAGTGTAAAAGATTAATCGCCACCATTGGCAGCCAAATATCTATTAACCTATAAATAAATATAAATGTTGCGATCTGGTCGATGTTAAGTTTACAAAATACTGGGTGTTATTGACACTAAAGGTGTAGGAGGATTATTTATTTGCGGTGCAACATAATATAAGAACACCAGCTCCCTCTCAAATTCCGCAGTTTTACATGATAAATGTTATTTAAGTATGTAGCAAATTGATTATAAAAAAAAAACACTTTTAAACGTCAATTTAATGTAGAGAAACTTGACTTTCCTAACTGACTAAACTAAGGAGAAACACCGAATGAATTGCAGAGGTCAAAATCTCTAGTAAAGGTCATTCAGCATCTTAACAGCAATCATATGTTCCAGCTAACCCATATATCCTGGAGACTGAATACCGTGACCTTATTCAGGCAGCGACAAAAGTATAGCGCGTGTTGCGCATTGCAATAGCAAGGTCGACGTCCCGGCCAGAGGGGGGTAAGCACCAGGGAGGGGGTAAGGAGTGACGGTAGACCCCCCGTATTGTTCTCACCTCAGACACAACACTGCTCCTGAAATATAAGAATTAAAGTTCAGATGGTGGAAATTGTTTTGGCTAGAGGTTGGACTCGGAGGACTCTGTGTGGTAGTGTGGAATCGAGAGAGACGATTATATTAGCGTGTCTGAACGAAGAAATTGTGATGTTAATCTAGTTGGAGATTTTGTCTAAAGGTAGACTCTCATGAGGCAAGTGCTAAAATTATAACAGAAACCTTGGCAAATCTGCTCTCAGTTTCAGTTACAAATTCACTGAAAACAATAATGAAACACAAAATTCAAGGGTACAACAACCCGAACAATTGAAATCAATGACAAAGCAATTGTTGAAACAAATTTTAGGATTTTGCGTAGTATGACTTATTGGCTACAGTTAATAAGACAAAAATATAGCACTATCCTTTTTCTTTTCAGGAAATCTTCGCAGACACTGAAACTGGAAAATACTTAAAACCTAGATCCAAGATCTGTCCCAAATTCTCTTTAATCTAGAAGTTAAGACTAAGGCCCCTGAAAATTGTCCAAAACTTGCATTCAGGGTAGCAGCTATTTTAATCCTTGGTAATGGCGCGAGGCTAGCGGGTGGCGGGTTGGCGGCTAAAAAGGCAATATCAGGAGATAACATCGATAGCCGTCGGAACAGTTCGGCTGTTCGGCACGTAAGTAGGCTGTGGAAATGGCCGCCGTTACGCTGTGCATGTACACACTAAGCTAGCAAATAGCGAAGGCGAAGTGATGGTGAGAACTCTCTTGAATATAAATATAGAAATCAACCATGACTTTGTAGGAATTGTTATAGAAGATCACATTGATCTAACAAAAAAGCTCAATACAGAAACATTCAAATCAGAAATTGCAGTAGCCTGAAAAAAATAATGCGCAAAAACACAACAGAATAACAAAACAACACTTCACCGTTTCGATAAGTTTTAAGAACGTCTCTTTCAAGTTGTAAACGAAACAAAAACATACAAATAATAATAAAATTTCCATCACAAAATGAAAGAACCAACTGAGGGAAATGACTCATTAAGGCTTTATTAGTCTTGCAACCTTTGTCTGGCACTTGGTTTCCAAGCTATTACATTATTGCCTCAACCAAACACTATTAAACCCTGGTGTGGATTCCATTCAAAAGTTTAGTTGCCTCGTAAACCTCACCTAGTTAGGTTTCTTCGTTGGAACTGGTAATCAGTCCCTTCTTTGTGGGAAATGCCGCTTTGTCAACGCTGTTCTGGTCATAAACAAACCTTCATTTTACATGTTTCCGTGGCGTATGGCAGATTTTTGACCATTCGCAATTTGTAACTGCAACGTCTAGTGTAAGATGTAAATTTCGGATAATTTGTTCACTAACTTTGTTACTAATAAAAAGGCCTTGTTTAAGCAAACCACGATTGGCGCAGTGGATGAGTGTAGCAGCTTCAGCTCCGCTGCAGGACGGAAGGTCGATTTCCACATGGAGCATATATTTGTATAGCCTACAGATAGGTGTTCCTGATCTGGTTGCCTTGTGTATGTCAGTTTACAGGTTCTGTACCTAGAGTGAACGCACTCTCGATATCGACTGAGGCGTAATTTCAGTTACATTTGAAATTCTAAACTATGGTTACTAATAAAAAACCTTTGATTAAACATAAATATTATATTTTATATAAAGTTAAGATTTGAAATTCTAAACATATTATCCTATAGTTTTAAATGGTATATGAATCTTCTACAAAAGAAAGTTCATCTTCTCCTGGGATACCAAACAACAGTTTAACACAACAAAACCTCACTAAACACGGTTATTTACTTCAAAACACAGCTCCAAACTTATTTACATATACTTTTTTCCGTTTCCCCCGTGGCGGACAGTGTACGCTCACTAATGCGGAGCGGGTGTGTGCAGGACATCTGCTTGTGTGACATCGCTGGCATAGTAATAGGCCTCTTGTGACAATCGCTCGACTTTCCATCCACATTACGTATTCGACGGATGCCTTAGGACCAACAATAACCCGCTTCGCACCGGACACTGCTATTGCCTCCCGCTGTTTTTATTAAAAGCTATCTTTTTTTGATTTCCAGGTTATGGCGTTATAGCGGATTGGTGATGGGAAGATGGAATTCTATTGTGGAAAGTTATTGACGAAGTGGGGCCTTACTGACATTCAACGTAAAAATCCTAGCTGGATCGTGGTATATAGATTTCAAAAGATAAAACCTACAAACTTGAAATGAAAGATGAATAAAGACCAGATCGAAAATTTTCTACCTTATTAGAGGCTCTTTTTATCGCCATTAATGTCTAAATATTACGTAAACTGAAATGTTCGTATGTGGTTCTAAAAAACCATACTCATAATACATTTTATGGCCCTTAAAATAAAAACATAAAATTATTAAAAGATTCATAATCTCTTCAAATAAAACATCATTGTTTTAAAAATATCTCGCAAGAAACCAGAAATAACTTTGTTATTGCTTGGCGTAACCACACAAGTATACATATTTTGTCTTGTAACTTATAAGTCATGGTAATAACACAAATGTTAAAGACAGTTAAGAAAAATATTATAAAAAATCCCGATATGGCAACGCAGTAAAATGGATCGAGTATGGTAATCGATTAAACAGACAGGCATATAGATTGTGGAGTTGTTGAAAAATCTACAGTTTTACTACAACTCCAATGGATACTGTTAATGAAGTCATAAAGCAAGTCAAAGTATATGTAGTAACTGTACCAATATGTCAACTTTTCTGCTAATTAAATTATGATCACTAGCTGCAATATTAACCCATAAAAACATTATAATTGATTTTAATTATTGAAATTTTGTGTTTATTTGTTTTTAATTTTATATGTAAATTTGAATGTTTTGGTATGAATGGTATGAATGGTATGAATGGTACCTCAATTAAATGAATTTTAATTTTTTAATTATTGACATGGCTGAAAAAAAAATAGAATAAAAAAATAAGTAAAAGATAATTATATTTTATGACCTTAAAGTTTTTTTTTTACCATAAACATTAAATTTCTGGTACCGGTCCTATATTCTTTTTAGTAGTATTTTGGGACCACAAATAAAATAAATATAATTTTTATGGTAACTACTTTAAAATATTTTTCCTTGTGGTCCCACTAAGGATATTGCATCAAAAATAATAATTATAATTTTTGACAATTGATCCATATGCTAAACATATAGACTATAGATTAATACTAGAATGTAACAACTTTATAGAATGTTTAAGGCAAATAAAGACTTATCATAATTATCTAACATATATTTGTTGATAATGACAAAATACGAATGGAAAATAAGAGAAGATGAATCTATGTTTCTGAAAGCATAAACGTTTTAAAAGTACTCTATTTGATGAACACGCACCTAAAATATGAATAGACTCAACCAAACTAATTGTAAAGTCCGAGCTAATTCTAAACTATAACAGAGTCGGACGGCTGTCAGAACTAAAACTAATATAGTTAGTGTTACTAAACTAATTGTTGAGCTTTAACGTGACCAAATGCTAGACCTTGAGACCGCGACACTTTTGTTTTATCAATTGTTCAAAGTTTTGGAACTGAGAATGTTGTAAAAAGTGGTTTTTAAGAATTCTGCGTGTCTAATGATCGGAATAATGGCTATGACTGTGTTTTCTTGGTAATATTTTCAAACAAATATTACAATAGCATCAGATTCCTAAGAATATTTAATAACTGTATAATGTAGTAAAATTTAAGAAAGTTACATGAAAAGGTTATGAAAACAAGTGTCGTACGCCTCGAACAAATTAGTGAGCCACGTTATTATCAATTGATGTTGGTGCTCTTTCATATAACAGAACCTCTGAGTTATCTCATCTACCAGAAGAGTTTCTATATACTTCCGCATATATACGAAAGTATAAGTAAGTATCAAAGATGAAGAAGCAAATAACAAACACACTACATTAGCTTGCTGGTATGGTATCAAAAAACAACCACAAACCATATCAAATTCAACAGATACCCAAACAACGCCCAGAGCATTAATACTGTCTACACCAGGTGGGCAAGGTCAAAATTAAAATATTAAGGGACTTGCTGAGTTAGTACAATAAGCAGCTGCAAAATTATACAATACAAAAATAAAACTATAGAAAAAACTGCATTTGACCATGATGCCAATAAACATCATCAGCATGATGGTAATATTATCAGGTTTCGTAATAACAACCCCATACTTCAGACTCTTCATTCTACTGATCCTTCCAACCATAGAGCGTCGTTACACCGTCCGTCTGACAAGCCAGGCTTCCATCTTTATCTTGTCAAGCTGTAACTGACGAACTGCTGACAACTGTGGCTCGGTTTCTGCGAAGCACCCACACCAATACAGTCCCGAAACAAAATCGCTAAAACTTAAGGGGCCGACGACACCGCGGCCCGAACTGCGCCGCTCCAAATGTATTCAAATATATGCGCGATTAATTCAGGCTGCATAGCCAACGGGACGGTGTTAGTAGTGGCAGCCAGTCTCACTTTCTACGCCGGATCGATGGGGCCGTGACCTTCAGTGCCTCTTATTTGGTTCCTGAATCGATTTTTTGCAGGAATCTTTAGGAACTGGATCGATTTTTTTAAGGAGCTGCTGGCGGTTCTCCTTCTAACCCGACAGTGGCGGTTACTGTCGCGTTGTGACGAAGGGCAACGGCCATGACCTTCAGTGGCTGTAATGTGCTTCCTGAATCAATAATTTTGCTGAAACTTTCAGGAATAACTTTGATATATTTAGCGACGGATGTTTTTGCGCATTCATGGGCATTCGCACTTAATCCTCGGTAATTATGAACTTTCTTTAATGAATACTAAGGTTATTCTAGTTTAATAAAGTGATAATGAGAGTTCTAAAACTTTAACGTTTTCAGAACTTTTCAGAAATAAATCACGCTGACCGTGAATTTCAGTTCTTTGACTCCTAAATCTTTTTAAATTTGGGAAATTCTCAATTTATTTTCCGAACTTTTCTACTGATGGGACCAAAGTACTTAAAAAGTGCTATCACTTTTATACAAGCAATGCTGCTGAAGGCTCTGATAAATGACATGCCTTTTCAAACGGCATGCCTTACGCAAGAGAAAACACGAGGAACTGCACAATAGTAGTTTGGTGGGAAAATATTCTTATCAACGCAAAAATAAATTCTACTGCTTTTTTTAACTGAAAGATAACTGCCTCGATGGCAATGACAACATATCATGCTATATTGACATTTACATTTGAAATTCTATCAGGCACTCTGTCTTAACATTTCTGGTAATTTCCGTGACACAAACGATTATGGACCCGATAGCCTTCGCACTCTAAAATCTGCATAGCTGTGAGACACAGTTTGTATCTTAACTATTCATAGCTCCTACCTGATATTGAAAAGTGGCTCCATTTTGAATAATGGAACCAGATTTTCCGGAGTGTAAAGACGCAGACTGGGTCAAGGCTGCCGTCATGCCTAACATTCCACCTAATGACGATAACACATAAAATATTCACGCAAAAAACTTCGCGCCAAAGCAGGCACTTTAAATAAAGTACACACTTAGGCTGTATACCAACTATATGGATTTTTTTCTCTTTACGATAACGGGAGCGTCCCGTGAGATGCCAACTACAAAGGAACCACTAACTATCAATACATCCCTTTATAACGGTTAAGAGCCCCCGTTTTACAGCCAAAGGTTCGCGTTCAAAAGAAAAAGGCGCCCTTGTAAAATTCCTTTTCAGGTCTCGAAGGAGTTTTCGAGTAGAAGTAAAGAGTGTTGGAAGTACAAACATACTTGTAGATACAGTAGGTAGTGCGGGGCGGCGTTGCGTGCGTCAGTGTGCGCGGACGTGACACGCACACATGCAGCCGCCGGGGTGTGTGTGCGCGGAATGCGGTACACGGGAGTACGCGGTATGATGCGTTCGCGATAAAATGAAAAGCTGGTGACGTCACAGGATGTTTACGAAATAAGTTAAGGATGATTCTTTACTGTAAGTATCAGTCCAATTGGTAATTACTCGTATTATGAAGATATTATTGCATAATCAGAATTCTAATGAGAATAAATACAGTCTCTACTACAACTATACTAAAGAATATATCTTCGCTGAATAGGTACTCAATATAAATTATTAAGCAATTTTATAAGCGAGTCCAAATGAACTGGGGACAATAACCTCCCAATGATAAAACCAGCAACCAACTCGAATGCTAAAACTAAACCTAAACCAGCAAACAAACCCCAGGCTAAAAATGCACATCTACATAACTGAACTGACAAAATCAAATATAGAAATTCTACTTGTTTAGCTATTATTAAATACGATCCGTCGCTCATGGTACGCTCTCGTCGGCACGACGCACGCACACACGCGAGGCACTACGTGCCGTCGTCTTGGCAACGGGACGCATGCGCGGCGCCGCCCACCGGCCCCCTCCCCCCTCCCCCTCCCTAGACCAGACTTAGCACTACTAAGTGTATGGAAGTGAATCTATTCTGTATGATTGGTCATTGAAGATAAGTCGTTTCGCACCGAACACGGTTTCACGTTTTTTTTTTAATAGGTGTCACTAAGTATGGATTCCCTTTTACAGTGTTATGTCTCATTCTGTTGGGGCTACTGATTTAGTTTCGTAGGCTGGTCCTCAATTGGTTATGATTATGACTCTATTAGTAGTAGTCACTAATTAGGTTATTATCATAAACAATTTTATGGACTCAATGAAAACTTTGTTAATGATAATGTGAAGCTTTTTGTTACATTAACAAAAAACTGTAAACAGAATAAGTTGTTACAATTACATAAACGATGTATTATTTATGAATCTTATAAGAAACTTACTGAAATGCAAACATACAACACTTGTAGAGCAGGCAGGACTTTATCATAATTTGTAAACCAACAAACAGATAATTAATTATAATAAATTCAACATTATTTTAATCTGAGCTCATTGTATACATCTACGTTAACAGTCTGATTGGTCGCTTTGATAAATGTTCAATTATCTGATCACACACCGATATTTATTGGTCATAATTGATCAACAATATTTATGTATAAACTATTGATAAATGGAAATTGTCATAATTGCAGCTTATCATTGAATTAATTGTTGGCCAGTTTTAATTAATAAATGGAATATTGATAACTTTTGTAGGTGATAATGATAATAAAGATTACTACTATGTATTGAAGTTTTAAGTTTTCTTAATTATTAGGCTTTTAATTTTCAAGACATACCTCATCATAAGATAAATATATATCTAACAAATTTATTTTTTGCAACATAAAACACACTTTTTTTTACATATAGCTGTGGTGTCAATATAGTCACACCGAAAAAAAAATAACTTAAAAGTGACACTTAGGTATACGTAGGGTGCTTTTTTGTTTTCGGTGGGCAAAAATCATTCAATGACAGCCCCCGCTCTTGTGTGGAGTGGGAGACACTGTCAGACTCTTACTGACTAAAAACCCACCCTGTTCCTTCTAGCCTTCATACCGGGGCTCGAGTTCCTTTCGGATAACCCTGGTCCCAGTAGGCTTCAACCCAGCTGGGCCCCTCCTGTTGCTGACAACTCAAAAAATTTACAACAGATAGCTTGTGTAGCAAAAAACACATGTTAACTTTTTACTAGACAAGCTGAATGAAGTCTTTCAATATGACACAAATTATTCTTACATCACAATTTTAGTAACCCATATAACATTCATAACATCATTTACATTTACAAACACGGAACAAAACATCGCAGGAACGAACTCAATCAATAACTTTGTAACACCAACCAATCATTTAGAACTACGTAAATCAGATACAAGTAATAAATATTTACAAAAAGCAAAGACTAAACATACAATAATGGACCGTCGAACACGAGACAACATAACTATAGACGGAGAGAGAGGCCGAGATATAGGAGCGAGAGAGAAGGAACATCACTCACACGGAGGAAAATCGAACTGTGTAACGATGGGAAATTGCACACACAAGTCCGAGTTTCCACGGTGTGTGTGCTTTTAAGCCAGTGTGTGTGCTGTAAGTCCAAATGTGTGTGTTACGGGAAATGCTCGTAGCATGAATGTAGGTACGCAGTTGATAGCGTTTGTCATGCAAGATATGAATCCACTGTCTTTCCTGAGGTTGTTAATACTTTATTTTTAACGACAGAATTTCGGTTCAAGATTGTGAGAGAAACGGCCGTACCGAGTTTTCCTTTTGAAGTACTGTAAAATGGAAATGAGGAAGTTTAGTTCGAACAAGTCCGAGGTGTAAATAACGTGGTTTTGTTACAATTTACGAACTTTAAACCTGAATTAAATTACTTTTAGAACTTTGTGAAGTTTCACTTTGATTTCCTGAATCTTCTGTTCTTGAAAATGTTTATGTAAATGTTTCTGTATAGTAGGTCATCTATCATCAGTAGTGGCTCAGGGATAAGTGGTAACAGCCTCTACTTACGAGTGACAGGTCATGGTTTCAAACCCAACTAAGCACATTAGGTACTTTGAGTTATTTATTTCATCACCGCTGGTCTTAAAACGGTGAATTAAATCATCTTGAGGAAACTGGCATGTTCTAGAACTAAAATTATGCATGTGACATCTATCAATCTAGGCCCGCGTTTTGGATTATCTCTACTAGAGAGGAGGTCTAAGCCCTGGATGTGGGAACATTATAAAGCTGGTCATCTAGCTGTCAAGTTTCTGAGCTGCAGCAGTCAGATAGAAGTCACTTTAAGTTAATATGATGTTATTCAACTCCTATTAACACTTAACAAACCCCTAACACAGTTAAAGAAAGGTAGATGGTTAAATATATAGATCCTATTAGAAATAAGTAATTAAATAACAATTTCATTTGCTCCATCGTCAACCACAACATCGTTTTTCATCAGGTGAGATATTGGACAAGAGCGACACTATCAACAAAAAAAACAATCATAAAACTAAGCAGTAACGGAACAAGTAGGTAATATATTTAATTAAGCCATCTATAAGCAGCTCGATAATTTGCTCGTATTCCAAGTTCGGGCTCGCGGATTGTTTTGTCAGTTCTAATTTGATGGGGAGGCGTGACGACTGCTGAGATTTCACGGATCACCGCCATGGTATTAAGGCTCAATTATATTTTATAATTAATTACATAAAATCGAACAAAAAAGAGTTTTAATGAGTGCCAAAGTTATAAAAATAATAATCTCTTTTTTATATGAGAAAATTTTTAAAACTTACAAAATATGCATAGAAAATAAATAAAGGAAATTATAATAATCTTTATTTATACAGAAACTTTTAACAAGACAAATTCTAATTCAATGTACACAAAATTCCAGTGAAAATAGATAAGAAAACTCTGGCTCCCAAACTAGCTATCAGAAAACGAACTTTAACCTGTTTTACTAAGATCACTTAGTGGGTATGCGACCTATCACCAGCATCATCACCACCTTCTGCTGAACTTACTACTTAGGTAAGATATAACTATACCTATAATAGGTTTGGAAGTAAAAACATTACCAACTATATTTAACAGCCTTTGAATCCAAGAGAACAATAAATATTCACATGGTTTAATAAAAACAATGTTTAAATAATGTTATCGTAGCACAACTAAATCTACATTTTACATAATAAAGATAACATTTTTTAAAGTTATTTTAGTATTACTACGGTACTTATTGAAATATCACAATCTCCCACGTTTTACGGGGCGTGAAAAAAACCTAAAAAGAGAGCTCAAAAGCAGTTTACAGAACATTACAAGTTTACGACAAAATAATCGATCGTAATATGCGACGACACCCAAATAAACATAAAGCCGTCCCGCGAACACTCCCGACCCGATTCATTCACAATAAACGAATGCATTATAATTATTTAAATTTAAAACTGTTGTAAGTCTGCGAGCCAGACAAGCGCCGGCCTAAAATAAACACGAAACAAACTTTTATTAAAACGTCTACGAGCCGCTTTACGTGTTCGGCGTAAAAACGAGCACCCAACTGGCGAACTTCCTCGTTCCAACTTTGATACTGTTAACGCCATCTATTACCGAGTAGCGGAACTTATGTGGTTCGCATAAAAGTCGAGTGGGGCAATAACGGTAAATACGTAAAATAAAGCATTTTGTTAAATGAAACACGCTACTACGATTACGTAACAATATAAGTGTGAAAGCGTACGTCTGTATTACCGAAGGAAATGAATTCAAATGACCTTGGTTCATTAATGCGGAGTGCCATAAATAATACATGAGGTACATTATCATTGTTTGAAGTTTTAACAGCTTTTTCATTGGTGCGAGTGTTGATGTTCCCACAGTTGCATGCTTAGCCTTTCATTCATACGCGGTAATTATTCTAAATGGTCGATTAGTATCATTTATCACGATGCTAGACTGATATATTTACAAATTACACAAAGCAAGCACTTTTTGTTTAAGCATTTATTTATTCATAGTTTATTTGCGTTGAATTGAATTATTGGAATATTTTCATTGTTATTATCACTTAATAACGTTGGAATGTAATCAATCATCGATATTGTGCGCTCGTACACAAATAACATTTGTTTTCATTGCATTTAACGCTTGCAATTTATTAACAGACATTGTTTTTAATGTTCAAATGACATTATACATTATTTTTATACTATCACTTGTCATTATGTTAATACTGAAAATAAATCGGACTGTTTTCTTAAGTTGACTTAATTTTCCAAAAGTAGAAAAAGATTTCTATTTTAAAGAAAAGCTTTGAGAAAAACAAAGTTATTCAGCCGTAACTTAAAGATACTCATATAAATATGTAAGTACGTACTGTCGTAAATTCTACTTCCCTGCGAGAGCGAGTGATCCGACTGGTGCCTGTGCTAACTTAAACACAACTTAACTTACTTATTTTACTTGAGCGCTGAAACTTCAGCTGTTTCTTCCCGCTAAGAAGTATAAGTATTTTACCTGCTAAAGAAGTTTTATATAAATGTTTTACCTCTCTCAGCTTAAATCTCTTCTTTCTTTTACAATATTATTTATTTTTAAGATATATATTTTTATTTAAAATATTTACATTAAAATATTTTGTCTTAATCAATAAAAATTTTTCCAAAGGTATTGCACAATTTTAGGGCTAGAATTTGCGGTGTTAATGAAACACAACGCATGCTTAATCAAAAAAAGACGTAACATAAATAAGGGTTTATGAAAATTTTACCTTTTTAAAAAAAAACATACGTTTTCAGATTCGAATCTCTCTTATTGAGTTAGGCCTCTTTATGATTAATAATTATCATTTTATTACAGGTAATAGAACCGATATAATAAATATCTTATAGACTAACAAACTTGTATTAAATTATTTTGTTAGTCATTATGATTTTAAACCATGTTAGTAACACTTCATTAAGCATGTGATGCAGTGCAGATACTTACCCAAAACAGTACCTACCCATATTACATACAGAAAAAGATCAATAACTTACCTACATCACAAAAGAGTCCTTAGAGTGCATATAAATACGTTTACAAGTAAAAGTACTGAACAACACGATGGATATTTTCGCGTTTATATTGTTCACGAGTTATTGTTATACATTGCGAACAATGAAAATAAACTCAGGTATGAATTATGGAAACATAGAGCATGCATGGCACTACTAAGAATTTACGACTATAAAAATAATATAGCTATTATAGAAACTATTTTTTTATTATTACAGAATTAAGGGCTGAAAATCCAATTTTATATAGGTATTTGCACGTACTGAATTTAAATTTTACATAATATAAATGAGGTTTATATTATGTGCCAAATGGTATGGTTTTTTTTTTATTTTTATTTGTTTTATCTGATATAAACTAGTACTTGACTGCGATCCCACCTGAAGGTAAGCAGTGAAATTGTTTTCTGTAAAATTGTAATGTACGATCGTTTGTTTTCCCAAATAAATAAAATCTACACAAATATTATAAAGTTTGTTTTTTTGTTTGTAGCAGGTAATCTCTGAAAGTACTGGTCCAATTGCTAAAATCTTTTCATTCATAGAAAGCTGATTTAATCCTGAGTGACATAGACTATAATTTATGTACGTGGGCAAAGCCGCGGGCAAAAGCTAGAAAAAAATAAAGTCCTGAAAATAATTGTAGAAGCTTCATGTGGAGAAATACAGTAAGCTAATAATATGACAAAAGATCGTCATGCAATTTATATTCATTTAGTAGCTTCCCCAGTGTAGGTAGGCTTGTGACAGCCGGCTTAGAGCTATGCGTCATTCTGGACCCTGTTAGGGCATAAAGGCACACCTGTAGTAGGTATTAAAATTTATATAAATAGCCATAATACATACAATGTAAAATATATACTATAGCTATATACTCTATGTTCGGTTAATATCTGTTAACTATTTTTTTTACCCGACTACGGCAAAGCCAAACGACTATCATTTTGAGAGGCTATGTATGTATCTATGTATGTATGTATGTGAGTATATTCATCTGTTCCCTCATAGCGCCTAATCTACTTGTCGGAACTCGACATACGAGGTAGTTTGGTTTTAGTTTTTTATTTATTTCTAAATAGCAGATTGTAAATTTTATTTTATGCTAAAAACCACAAAAGCCTTTAATGACTTATAAATTACTAAGGAGTTCAGAATAAATAGTAATAAAATAAAATAAGTACAATTCTAAACTAACTTTTTAAGTTTTTTGTAGTACACATTGTATTTAATAATTTTGCTTATTAATCCTTAAGATTTTAGAATATAAGTGTTTTGGTTCTATAGTGTGTAACTTATATTTTTAAATAAATAAATAAACTTATATGTGTAATATGCGTTTTTCGAAAAAAAAATGCACTTTTGTTTAATTTATTTTTTTGTGTATCAACAGGAAGCTCGTTTATTATTTTTGCAGTATGTAGGTGTTCTCCTATCTAGGTATTGTTACTTATACTAGGTAATTGTTGTTTGAATGCTCTAACTTTCGAGTAACGTTAGACTAATTCTTAAAGAATCCCTACTAATATTATAAATGCGAAAGTAACTCTGTCTGTCTGTCTGTTACGCTTTCACGCAAAAACTACTGAACGGCTTTAGATCAAATTTGGTAGGTAAGTAGAAGAGACACTGGAATAACACATAGGCTACCTATAATTCCACTGCTGAGCACGGGTCTCTGCCCGCGCGATATAAACTGTAGTCCACGCGGGCGAAGTCGCGGGCGGAAAGCTAGTCTATTATAAAGTTATATAGAGGAAAGTTTTGCATTTTTTGGATCATTGTTTGTAATTAATACGTTAATTTTTTTTCATCTGTAGAATGCTACTTTAGTACTGCGTTCCATAGGCCTATGTTTTATAACTTCATGCGGGTGAAGCCGGAGGCAGAAGTTAGTTAGATATACAATGTGGCAGTGTTGCCAGCGAAAACACGAAAATGTCTGGTTGATGTACATTAAATGGGTTATTTATAAGTCATTGAAGGCTTTAACTTACCCTACTGGGTAAATAAGATTAAAATAACACTTACACGTTTTTATTATTGAATTCCAGGGTGGTTTTTCAGTGAAGTGTTTACTTCTTCATGTATTTTATGCAACGGCAGTAAGAAAGACACTAGAAAAACATGTTACAGTACAATTTAATGCCATGCGTTGTGATTTTGAGAAACAGTGGAATAACTCGATAGTTGCACTGTTTTTGTGTAATGCCAAGTGAGCCGGTGAAGTTCTAGATGTGGCTTCATGTTGCTAGTGTTGTTCTTGTGTCGTTTTTTATCACTACAATAATGTGCTTTCATAATTAGGAGTTAACCGGTTTCAGGATAGGCCTCTACAAAAATAATAATATTTATAAAGTCAGCATAATTCAAGTTGACTTAAATTATATTTTTCAAGAATTTATTCGAATAGCAAATAGGGCATCGTAGCCAACGAAACGCAAATAAGTAATTAGGACCGCCATTGTAAAATGCCCGTCAAAATTCCCATGACCACAATGATATCGAACCTAATTCATCGTCATAACCCCACTGTATACGACAGGAAGTTACGTCACTTGGCCGGCCAATCAGCGGCCGCGGAGACCGGAAGTGGCGTACCAGGGTGGTGTCACGATCTGATTGTGACCCCAGCACCCCAGGGGTGGAACGATATGCTTGGCTAGTAAGTGATTTTGGCAATTAGAACGAAAGTATTTTTATTAATTAAATGGTACGGCTAATAACACTGAGGGCCCTTGGCGACGATCAGACAAACTTCCCTTGTGACAATTTGTAGCAAAATTAGTTTTCTGTACCATAAAATTATAAAAATTAAAACACAGAAGTATATTTTCATTGCAACTAAACACGCGTGCCTCACATAATGTATGTGCCAAATAAAAACAATTACGTTTCATTGTTATGAATGTCGTATTTACGATACAACACGCTTACCAAATATTTATGGTTTTCGTTATTTCATTACTAATAAAATAAACTTAATGACTCCTGAATTCTAAAGTGAGTTTATTGTTGTGTCAAATCGTTACGAGATACAGTTTAGTGCTTGTCTTGACTCGAACATATAGTCTAACATATTTCGTAGATATGTTTCATAACTTTAGGCGCCTTTCTAAAAACATACAATGTTCTAAAATGTCCAAAACGCTATTAGAAACGTGCGTGGTGATCTCAACCTCAACGCATAATATACTGCATTTTTTTTGAATTGACATAAACTAATGTTTGACTGTGATCCCACCTGATGGTAAGCAGTGATGAAATCGTTGATAGTTTGTTAAAAGACTATCCACTCTAGTCTTTAGCCTTGATGACACCTAAATTATAATCGAATGCACCGCAGCAGGCGAATTGTTCCAATTCTTCGATGTACGCAGAAATAAAACCACTTATTCGTACATGTTACATGAATATTAAGAAATTGACAAGGAACCAGTCAGTCAGAAACATTAAGCTGGCTGCACCTACCACAGCATAAATCACTATGAAGAATAGAGAATATAGAAAGTATACAAGATATTCAGTAATGCCCGAGATTTAGTTCAAATTACACCACGTTATTCTATCAACACGTCATAATGGCGACCCACACAAAAATGCACCTAAGTGGCAGACAGATATTAGTCTTCTGTCTGTCACTGTCGACACATACTGCTGAAAACCCACAAAAGCTTGTAAGTGAAAACCAGCACCGACATATAATAATAGTAAGCACAAAAACAATAGTACGGCCGGGTCGTGCTATCGGCGGCGTGTTATTTCACGGCGGGGTGTGCAAATAGTCGAGCAACCACAATTATACGTACTCAGGCCAGAGATTAACTTGAGAACAGACATGGCAATAGGTCAGCAAGGATTTTTATTACTTTTGCTGATAATAACCAACTTGAAGTGCAACGGATTTTACAAACTACTCAAACAGCCTCTCAATCACAATATCAAAAAAATCGATGCGTTGCTTGTCTCTCTTCTTTCCCCAAATAATTTCGATTATTCCTTTCTATTACTGGTAGGTAAATAGCTACCAGTAACTTCAGTGGCAACAAAACCAAGAACAGAGCGGTGTCCAGAAATAAGACACCTGAAATAAGAATATGTGCATTGTATTGAGTTTGAGTTAAACAAACTCAATACAATGCACATATTCTATTTTATTATTAGTATTTAGTAGAATACGATTTTCTACAAAGAGTCAAGATGTACCTAAATTTGTGAAAAATTTCAAAAATAGGTAATGTGGAAACACGTGGATGTCTTCGTATTTTAAGGTTTTATTTGTTATTTGTAAGCTAGCATTTGCCGTAGAATTGTTAGAAAAACCATGAGAGCCCGATCGATCTTGGTGATCAATCAAGCATCGCACAGGACCATTCATTGTGGCAACACTTGGGAGCGGCCTATATCCCGCAGTGGATGTCTTTGGGCTGAAATGAAATTGACGAGTTACATTCGACGATATTATCAATATCGCTTATAGGACTCAGGAACGCAAAGGTGTACATCGTTTACAGAACTAGTGACTTTGTAAACAGCTTGTGATCCCGGGAGTAAACCGCTGACAGTAACTAGTATAATATGGTTGTCTCATCTGCATACCACACGCATATTCTTTGCGTATAGTTGGCGCAGGTCGGTTCGGTATGATTCGGGAGGCTTCATGCGATTACGGCGACACCTGCCGACGTTCCCACGGAATTTATAATTTCCCCGCCGATGCAGCACGGATTGGCCGGGATCATTTTAATTGTATTCCCCGAAACACCCGGATTTATGACTGACATACTTATATTATAGGTAGCTATAGCTGAAAAGTAATCGTATTCCGCTTTTAAAGTAGAGGTTTGATTTGCATTGTTTTGGTAGGTTTTTGGACGAAACTGTTTCAGGTTTTCAGGTGTTGTTTGACTGTGTTTGGGAGAATGAGTTGGGGAACTACTGTTGTTAATATATTTACACAATACTTTGGAGGCGAAAGTTTTGGCCGGATTAACACATAGGCTAATTTAAAAAATACTAATAAACACGGGCGGAACCGTAGACGGCAGTTAGATATTAAACAATTCTACAGAGTATTTATCTAACAGGTACAAGCACTACACTATGAAATTATGGTCATACCCTATTATACCAAATAAAACCTTTATTTTTTGGTATATTTTGGATAGGCTCGCATTTGTCTACTTAGATAGTAATGGAAAGCGAAGTAACATATCCTTTTCTAACTATTCCTTTTCTCTAGGTGTATGTCAAACACAATGCACTATTATTATACGATTCAGCAGTGCCCAACAGTTCCTCAAAATATGCCACTTTGAAAATAATCTCGCCGCGATCAGCAGCAGGGTCATAATATGAAGTAATTTGATATAATTCCCTATAATAAAGGCCTGTACCCGCTGGGGCAGGGCAGCAGGCCACTGCGCCGTCGGCCGCGAAGACGCCATCTTCTCATTTCACGCATCGACTTACCAACAAACGACACTGCACTTTGATCTGTGAGTGTGCATACACTCAGGGCTTATGAGGTTAGCAGTTCAGTGCAGTTCGTTGTGTTTTGTTGGGTTGGACATGTAAGGGAGGTTCAGACCATGAAGTTGTTAGACACAGAACATAAAAACTACAAATCTTTTTGTACCGTAACTTCAAAAGAAAGCAAAACTCAGATATTTTTTACCACAATCTCACCAAGTGATAAAGAAAAATCTATTCACTTTTGACTTAAAGATGCCTGAAGAAGTTGTAGCTATCGGGAAACACAGACTCTGGCAGAAAAATTCCACTCGTTAGCTGTGTGCACAATTAATATGCCGTACAAAGCTTCTAGTGAGAACTACTACCATCAAAATGTACCCTAGCTACCCTAATAATATGTGCATTAGATGCATAGTACGGTAGCTAGACCTGGATGGCTGATGATAAAATAAAAACTACGTGATGTCAGTAAGTCAACAAAAAACTTTTCTCGGTATTTGGTAATGCAAGAATACGTGTCAGAATTTTACTTACAAAAACCCACCCATGTTTCTTCAAATTACGCTTTGCGTTCGAGCCTTGAACAATCCCGTAGTCCCCGAAAATCGTACCCAACAGGATAATTCTTCATCAATATTTGGACAGTTAAACAAGGACAAAATGAAAAAAAAATTGCCCTAGCCATTTCCCTTACTAAAAAACTCCAATAATGTCACAGCTCTATGTACTCGTACTCACGTACACATAGGTGTACATGAGCACACGGTGGGGTACATAAATAGCCCGACACACGACAGTGTGCGTACGGTGGTTATTTTCGTTCATTACACGCATGGCGACGCACGCAAATCGATGAGAACAATGCACGGCCGTGTATATGTGTACACTCATTAAATATGTAGCTATTTCTGATAGCTATTTAACGGGACCAGTTAGTAATAACAAAAAATTGTATTTATTATAATGTTTTACAGCCACATCTACGCGAGCCAGTCAAAATGGGACCGTTTTATGTTTTACAAAAAAGACACTCTATCATCATTAAGAAGTTTCGTTACATGATCGAATCCAGGAATGAACATATCCGCAGAAAATAAATCGTCAAACTTCGGTGGCAGTGCAATGTGACATTGCTCGTAGAACAGAAGGTTGATGGAAGACGCAGCGTTGGAAAGCTATTTGCAAACCTGGTCAGGTTTGCAGGACTCTAATGGATACGAAACGCATAGGACCGGTCGTTGTGGCGACACTTGTGGTATGGCTTTGTCCAGCAGTGGTTGTCTTTCAGCTGAAATGATGAATGATGAAGGATTGTCCAAAAGTCAAAATGTATGGCAATAAATAAGTGCTACCGAAACATAATAATTTTTTCATATGATAAGTAATCTTGATATGTAAAATGACATTTTGTCTAGCTCTAGAGAAAACCACTACAAAATCCTCAAAATTATTAATGTAGACAGACGTTTAATTTTCTGAAATTTCGTTAATTTATTTTCATCGATTTGCATACGTTTTCTTTAGCATAACACCTTGATGAAAATACTGGAACTAAATCAAGCATTTTTACAGTAAAAACCGCAATTCAAATTAGATAAAAACTAGCATTTACAAAAAAAAAAATTGGCCAAGTGTGTATCTGACTCACGCACTGATGGTTCCGTACAAACTGACTTATGTAAATAGTTCAATTCCCGAATGGATTCCCGTACATTTTTCCAAATTGCCAAGAAGTAATCATAGATCTAGTATATCGGTATATCTGTGCTATAAGACCATGGTACGAGTATTATAGTACTTACAGATGCATAGATGATGTTGAATGCAAACATTATGCCAAATTTTAGGATCCTGGGTCAGCGAGAAGTACCGTATGAATTTTGGTTCATTTGAGTGTCGAAATATAAATATATAAGGTTTTATGCGATATAAAATATATTATATATTTTATGTTTACATAGAAGTTTGACTTTTTCTCATCATCAAGGAATCGCAGATCTCAGTAAATGTGTATTACAACTCGATACCACCACGCATTCCCGAGATAAAGGGTCTTGACAGACAAACAGACGGACAACAAAGTGATCTTATAACGAATTAGCTTTTCCTTTTGAGAACGGAACCCTAAAAACAAATAAACGTTCCTGTATAATTGAGCCAACAGTCATCAATATTAATGCCTGTGCGTCTTACAACACAAACAGTGTTGCTATATTAATGAGACAGCTAATCGACGCATAAAAGTGGCAACAAACGCAACGGAAGAGTTTACCAGACCTCTTCCGTTGCGTTTCATAATGTACGCAAGTTTGATACGTTTCCCTGACCCTGTTTGGTTTCCCTAAAAACTGCGGGATAGTTCGAAAGAGTCACTATGAGTTCAGTCAGTAAAAGCCTGGCATTCATTTTCACTCCACCCAAAGCGGAAGACTTGACAACTTGCAACCTTAAAAAACATCTCGGAACTCTAAGGAAACTCATTGTCAAACCTTCTAAGCATAAAGAAACATCAGCGTATAAAGTTCCCACTGCTGGGATATGGGCTTGCAGCAGTTCGTGATGATCACACTTGGTTTCAATTTTCGGTTTCACAGGGGCATGTCGGGTTCGTCATAACGTTTTTGTCACTATCAGATTTACTATACTCTTTGACTTTCAGAAATCAAAATATCTTTATTGTGGGCATAAACACTTTATAATATATTATACTTCCATTATGTCCTGCCAAACAAGCAGACCATAATTACAGATTAAAATAAATTATACTTTGAAATATTTTTTAAATTTTGACAGTTTTGAGTGCAGTGCTGAAAAATTACATAAATTGTTTTGTTGTGTAATTGTTTGCTTGGATTCAAACTTATGATTCGCCAAATCGTAAGTAAGGTCATTTTTGGCGTAGCAATATAGACTGGGATCTGGGATGTTCTTTATGATAATTTGAAAACAAGGCGTACATCCTTTGGAGCCATCTCGTTTACCTAAGAGCAAGCTCGGCCTTTTGCAACCCACAGCTAAACAAGAGGCCAACCATATATAGAAGGCAAGATCTACAGACTAATAAGTAACAAAAAAAAAAAAAAAGTAACATACCTACACAATCCGAGTGGTCACATCAAACGGTAAACTCCTTAGTGAAGCCCACATGTTGATAACAAATTCAAGGCATGTGTGTTGTCCTGAGAATGATGCTACGGCGCCATCTTGGTTATGTGCGTGTGCGCCTGCGCCGCGTGGGGGCGAATGCTAAGTGTTTGTTATGGCTATTTTGAGGCAATAATCGTTTTACAAGTGTCTTTATTAACTAGGAGCTTCCAACACTGATATTCTATGTTCTTTTGAAGGTTTTTCCTCGAATACGAATACCATGACAATGGCCTCACATGCGCTTTAAATTGAATTCTTCGTTGTAACCGATGGTTGTAACTAGGACTTTCCCTTTAAATAAAGAAGAGATATTTAAAATTATTATTATTGATAGCCGATTGTGGAGCACACTTGCCTAGAAGCAACCTTTTCACTCTTAACTTAAAGATCCTTAGGTTGTAGTTATCAGAAAACACAGACACAAAATGCTTTGTACGCACGGGTGGGATGTCCACCAGGTACCGATTGCGCAACGCTGATTTTAAGAATAACTTTTATATACAAATTCTCTCATCCAAATCTTTGCATGATTGATTTCAACCAGCATGATTGTAATGAGTCATACAAAATAGGAGACGCATATTATAGTAGATTGTCACATGAAATAGACCAAATGTTTTTCTATTGGAAACTCATTAAGAATAAAAGGTGGATATGGGCTATAACTATTGTGTCATATGCTCCCATTGCATGGAAATTGTTTTTCCTATGTCCCACTTGGAACACCAATCAGTCCTGAATGGGTTATACCTCCAACAGTTCTGTCTGTCAAAATGAGTTCACGGCTAACCGTAACCGTTTCGAAAGACAGTCGGTTAAAAATATCAAAAGCTGTGGGCGATTAGCCGGTACTTATGCTAATGCATGCAAATGCATGTATCGCTGGATCGCGGGGGACGCACTTCCTTCCGACGGGCTCCATTATGCGTACGCGCCGGGTCTGTGACGCCTGTCGCAACGATACCACCGATAGTTACACTGCACTTACTGTGACAACGATATTTTTAATTCTGGTTGTACGAGACGGATGCCAGCAGTATATTGTTTAACTTAGTACCTAGTCCAATTGACCGATGCCTTCTGCAGAATCAAAAAATCTGCAACCCAATACAGTTTATTATGGATATCGTGTGATCTCCCGCTTCTTTTATAAACAAGATGTGTTTCAGCATAGTTTTTAATGCTCGGGAGTTAACTCCTATAAATCCCTCACTGATGTTCGGGATTATTAAGGTCTAAGTTAGGCATATGAGTTTTTAGAACATACTAGTAACCTGTCCCGGCCTCGTGTAAATTATAACCTGTCATAAATCTTTCTTGTTTTTCTGTATTCCTTCTTTCTCTACAGTGAAAAGCGCATCAGAATCCGTTTCATGGATTAAAAGAAGAATTGTCAAACAAACTCTCCAGCGCTGAAATCTATCGGAAACCTTCTCCTTCGTAAGTAGGACAATATACATAGTAACTGAATGTATAAGACGCAAGTATCGCCCATTATCTCAACAGTTATTCCCTAAGAATTAGAAGACGCGATATAAAAGCGACCTCTATCTTCCCCTTGCGATTCCTATCACGTGCCTATTTAATATACATAGAACTAATTACGAACAAGTTCCCATAAAACTATTATGTCCTAAGATAACAGATATACGGGGGATTAGATGGCATTCGGGAAGTTACATAGAAATTTATATTACCTACTTACTTTGATTCGGTTAGGATTCATGCTGAAAGAACAAAATGGAGAAACATTTTTCACCGACTGATCGACACTTTGCGTGTCCAAAGGGCTGGCTCGATATTTGCCCAGAGAATTAGCATTGCCATTCGAAGTTGCATGCTGCCAGTCTTCTGGGCATATTTCCATCGTGCCCGATGACAGCAATGTGGATTCACCGCTAACGTATATTAGTTATTACAAATGACAAAAAACGCAAATGATTGCTTACAAAGTTCTTCCTGAAAAAGTTCGCAGATGAATTGTAGCTAGTTTTATTACTATTTAAGGATTTTTATATTTTAGTGTATAGTATTATTTGTTATTATGTAAATGTAAAGTATGAAGTTGCTATAAAAGTCTAGTCTAAAAAAATACTTTTTATAGTGCCTAGTTGTTCTAGTAGTAGTAGTTTTTTAATCTTAGTTTTCTTTAAGAAAGATAGCAGAAAACAATCGCGATAATCGCCAATATCCTTTGAGTGGAAAGTTATATTCAAATACCTACCTACCATGTAACCAAACCAAATAAAGCTTTTGCGAAAAAACATAAAGGTACCTTAGCCGTATTACATTATTGGCGCGCCATATTGAAAAACGGATTGTGGTGGCAATACCTACCACAAAGCGTCCAATGTTTAACTGTCAGTATAGGGTGCCTAAAAATTATGAAGGACCAATCCAAAAAAGCTTAGGTAGGGCCGACGGAGGCGCATTTAATGTGGCGTACTTTGTTTCAGCCGTATTTAAATCTTGCTGAACGTGAGTTAGCTGCATTACAATACGGCGACGTCTTTCAACCTGGCGCGCCAATTTGTAAAACGGCGTGTTACACGATACGGCGGTGACATATACATTGCGCCCGGGGCGAGTAGCTAGTTGCTCATAAAACGCATTGCCATTCAGTCCTCACACACCACTTCCAATACTTTCCACCTCACCAATTAGCATATAAATAAACTATCAATATCTTTACCAACAGCTATCAAGCTGAAATTTATAGCTGAACCCTGACAGATGACAAGGGGCCTTGCTGTGAGAAAACTGGTGGGTTTTCAACCTGTTCTCAAGCCGTTCGTACAGCGCACAGACCTAGGATACTTATCTCCGGGCTTTGCTAGAGACGACTTTGAGAAACTTTTCTTTGAAATCGTGGATCTACCATGTCATCTCTCCAACACACTAGGTTGACTGATAGAGTATGCATAAGGCATATTCTTCACTGCAAGTGCTCGCCGCGACGCTGCCATTTCGTTGTAACTCAGTCCTAAAGCTTTAATATATAACACGTGTAATTAAGAGGGTCCTTCTCCACTCGCTTATCGTAAACATCGAAAATGGTTTAAAAGCTTGTTACTTCATTTAATGCATTCCAACGCGATGTTTGACGAAAAGGCAACGCAAAAAAAAGAGAGATAACGCCTGGAAACTCTGTTAGTATTCGGTAATTCCGAGATTTACTCGAAAATTTCACAAAACTTGCTCCAGGAAATAGCTGTTTTTTTAAACCCTTAAAAGTTTTTGGAAAAAGTTGTTGTCATTTAGAATCTTAATAAAATTTGCAAGGTCTCTAGAGGTCTCTTTTTGACTTTTTTTAATTTTTAGGCAAATTATGAAGTGTCAAAGTTCATACAAAATAGGACATTTTCAGAGGTTTTTACTGGATTAGTTTTACACAAATTTAGAAATTGGCTTCTTTAGAAACCTAGATAATATCCACAAGATACTGTGTTTCCAAAATATCTAATGAAAAATGTGCAATAACGTCATAATCAGTTATGAGCGGTTGTATTAAAAACAGTGAAAATGTGAGTCATGATGCACCACCTTAAGTCACTCACAGAAATTAAGGGATTTTTAAAAAAAATTGTCGGTTTTACGCGATGTAACGCAATTTTTTCCCGTATGCCTAGATAGATTATAATTGTAAGCTAATTTTAATATTGCGTCATTTTGCACTAATAAATTGTTTTTCTTTCTTTTTACCTTTTGTCCCAGCAGTATGTTCCTTCTTTCACTTTGATAAAGCTACTAAGAAGTTAGTTTATTAATATTACAGTATAAAATTAATTGTAAATTAGAATAATAAATGATTTTTATTTTGTAAATAGGTTTAAAAAAAAAACACTTTTACACGTCAATATTGTTTTCAGTCAGTTTTAACGAGATGAGGCCGGTGTTTCCTAGCTGACTACCCTAATTAGAATGGGTACATAAAATATAAGGGTTATTTATAAAAAAGGTTAGCAGCTCCACTGACTCCGACGCCGGTGCAGCTATTCCGTGCCCTGTGGTAGGAACAAGGAGTGTCGGTTAAATACAGTGCGATTTGTGTTATATGAATGTTATTTGAATATTTAGTTTATATCGCTGATGTTTGGATAGATTATGTTGCTAATGTTAATATTTAACGGATATTAGTAATCGTTTTGCATTTGTTTTTGCGCAGAAAATAAATAGCTCAAAATGAAATGAATTGTTTAATTAGCAATTTGGTAGTTAGGTTTTTTGAAGTTTTTAATCCTTTATTTAAACATAGCACCATTTTGGTAACTCTTTGTGAGTCCAGGAGTAAAATAAATCCTAGAAACTAGATTCTTAACCAACTTTAACAAAAGAAGGCGCTGTCAATTTATTTTTAGATTTGTTTTAAATGTTTGTTACCTCCGAATTCCGTCGTTTATTCATAAACTGATGTGGTTGATTTTTTGCGTCCCGATTTTTTTTAGCCTTTTGGAAAAGAGCCGATGACGAGATCCAAGAAGAAAATCCAAGAAGAAATACGAAATTCTGTTACGTTTTTGTGTGTTTTTACTGTAAGAAGAAACGAGATAGACTTAGAAATAAATCAATCAGCAAAACCGAAAAGATAGTTTAAATTAGTCTCCTATTTCCGGGAGCAATTAGTTCTTTTTTCCACTGCTACATAATACCTTTCTCCAAATACCTTTCTTGCCATAAAATCAAACCAGTGTAACCGTCACAACCCCCGCCCCGCACCACCCCGCCGACCAGCCCGAGTCACCTTATTAACAAAAACTACAACATTATTCCGCCTCGTCACGGAAAACCGTCATCCGATATTAAGTTAATAGCATCCAGTTAAATATGAACGTAAGCCCTGAAAGTATTTACTGAAACATTGACCGAATTTGTAACACTTGCGACCAAGCGTATAGCTGTGAAACACTGTATGCTAATTATTACTAAGTAAACTGTTCCGATTAATAGACTTTTTCAAGTTTTGGTTATGAAAATATCAGCTTTAGTATCGTAATAAGGTAGAACTACACTGCGCACACGTGTACCACTGATACCGATCGGGGCGCATCGGTCTCTCTCCATACATTTTATATGGAAACTAGACTTGTAGAGCTACACTTGATCTACGGCACGCGACGTCGTTCTACGTACAAATCAGGCGTGTTACACCGGTTACACGTGTGCATTGGTTTTATGTAGTTCTAGCTTTACTCGGTGACAGTGTTGTGGAGTTAGACGACGAGCAATGAGTAGCTCGCCGTTCACTCATCCAGATCGAGCCCGAGTCGTCGACAGCGCGTTGTGTTCCTGGTGTACCTCAAAGAGATGTCAGTAAACCATAGATACCAGCAAGGCCCATAATATTGCTAGAGTCATACGGAAAAGTATAAAGTATGCTTTCATACTTTTCCCTATGATTCTAGCACTTATCGGGCCTGCTGGGCTCTATATTACTAGTGCGCAGAAGGCAACTGAAGGAACATAGGTGTGGTTTTAGTAACAGTCAGCCACCTTCGACGACAGACGACCTTCTCGCTCTAACCTAAAGCGGGAGAAATCATTAGATTATTTCCAACATTAAAACTATGAACTTAAATATAACAGTATTTGGTTCAAAATATTTTACTTTGTTTTAAAAAGAAGGATGAGGAGGAGATACTGCAATTTACATTTATGTAGACTGAGAAAAGGCGAGGTAAATGATCATAAAACGATTATTTTTGAGACCAACTAAGCTTAAAATGATGGAAGAAATGAAAAATATGGATCTCTCAAAAATACCTTTACAAATTCGATGATTAACAATCAAAATTCTAAACTGGACCTCGAAAAGAGCTAAAAAGGTTTTTTCCTGGTTTAGTAAATGCACACACGATGCAAGAGTTATTCATAGAGTACATTAGATAAATAATTTATCCATTATAATTTATCCTTTTTATTTTTATTTTTTGTACTCTATGAATAACTCTTGAATCGTGGGTGCGTTCACAAGCATTTAAACTCACATACACAAGACATTCGCGTTTAACCACCACCTCATCTGATGGTTAGCGATTTGGTCGAAGATGGAGCACGCTTGCTTAGAAGTAACCTATTCACTTTTGACTTAAAAGGCCCTAAGTTGTAGCTATCAGGAAAAAAAACTCGGGCAGGGAATTCCACTCCTTGGCTGTACGCACAAATTTGTTCCTAAAACACTTTGTGCGTAGGGGTCGTGCAATATCGTACGTCTAGTGTTCTATGTGCGAATCGAAAAGTCATTAGCTCAAACATTGCGTAATTGCCGTAAACTAGCACAGACTTTACTAAAGAAACCATTTTCCTTGATAGCCTAGAGACTACATAATACTACTAGAGTATACAGTCTGATATTTTCAAGTAACCAGATTTTCTAACACAAAAAAAAAACTTTAGCTGAGTAAAAAAACCGCAATTTCACGTAGTCCATTTCAGGTACACGGGTGCCCTAGTTCGAACAAAAGTCGGTAATTAAGCAGCGTGACGCTGACGTGGTGCCGCGATATACTCCATAATACCGTAATACCGTAATGGCGTATAATCACCGGTGTTTGCCGCCGTACCATGCTTTATGGGTCACCTCCTATTACGGTTATTATATACGCCATAGGTTTTTTGGTAACTCATTTTTACGGTATTTTGCTTTTATAAATAGGTTTTGGTAATTTAGTTTTTTGGGTTTTTCAATTAAATAAGTTCTTAATTGGTAGTATATATTTGTGCTTTATACAAAAACAAAACTGCACACAACAAAAATACTATATAACGACGGCTGAGAGGTCTGAGGAGCTCGCCCATTATCAGTCTGGTCTTGAGGTAAAGATTTCACGTAACAATACCAAATACTTGCACAAAGGTTTATTTGAAAAATAGCACAGCACAGTTTAAATAATAACGGTTATAATAATTAGAGACAATAGTACGGAATAACCTGTGAACCAACGATCCCGATTGGAGGTCCGATCTGAAGTCAGTTCTGAGCCCAGTTCTCTTGCGACTCTTGCTTTTATAACTTTTTAAAATCGACACTCCTCCAACCGATTCCGTTCAAGTGAAGTGACGTCACTGCGTTCACCGGTATTATAAAAAAATCAATTGAGCGTCTAAACCATTAAATAGTCAAAGATGCGACATATATATGGATAGTCACGAGCAAGAAGATAGCATTTTCTATCAATCTCAACTTCTGCCATTCCAAAAATATGAGTACAGCAATTGGTTCTAAATGACCTAGGTAACGCAAAACCATTTGTCTTACACTTGTTTCTTGAATAGCAGAAGTTAAGATAGATAGAAAATGTGACAATGAACATAATTATCTTATTGCTCGTGACTGGACACTAAATTAATACAGCCCAACTTGGCCCACGTCTGGACATAGGTATCTTTATTCTTTTAAATAACCACACTTTCCTGTACATCCCCTATCCACTTAGAACTAATAGTTAAAGATTAGCTTCTCGATGTTATTTAAAATAGAGTTTTAAAAAAATATGAGTATTATGTAGTTTCATCTTTCTCTCTCTTATATATTTGCTTTTTTTTTGTTTCTAGTTTACTATTATTTGTGTGTCCTGTGTAGCGCCAATAAATTCATTTTCTTTCTTTCTTCCTACTTTTTTTCAAAACACAGTGTCTCAATTCTCTATCATCGACTAATCTTAACCTAAATCTTCAACAAAACGACGGAAACAAGTTCAAAGGTACTGAACAAAGGTCTTTTTGTACTGTAGTCACATTTAACATCGAACCAATGCCTGTTGAACCACAGGATTGGGTTATTGTTGCTTATTCTTCGAAGCTGAAGATATAATCGGTTTATCTTCAACTTCTGTGATGATCTATTCAACCACATAACAGTACATTATGTCAGCATTCAAGGTCTTTCCATTGAGTTAAGACTACATCTTGTCTACAAATCTGAGTCTGTTGTTAAAAATATCTAGCGAGTTAATGCTATTATTAAACACAATAGTTTATTCTTTTTTGTAACTTCAAGCCACAAGGCATATTGCGCAATTTGTCTATTTTGGTAGATCGTGGAAAAATACAGTTCTCTTTTTTAAAATGGACTGGGAGCAGAATATTACACAAACTGAGCCAAATAAGTGTGGCTCTCTAAAAACGAAAACCCCCCAGAAACGATAAGCTGTCAAATACTAGTTATTGCCACGAGTGGTTGATTACTCTTATTGCCGAATATTTCTCCATCTACATCAAATATGCAGACTCGAATCTGTATATTGAGTAGAGAGTTCACGACATCGACATTTTCGTCTGTTTATTCAACTTTGGTAAAGGCCTTCTCTATTTCCCACTCCGTACCGTTTAGCTGCTGGTCATTGTTTTCATTGATATTGCCTTTATTTCATTTTCAGATACAATTACCAACTCGCCAAAGAGACTCCTGCCGTTCATTCGCAAACCGAGCTGTATTTCCCCAAGATATTTCGCCAGCGGCAGCGTCATGCGGCATCCCGACCGAAAGATCGCAATCACAGCGCACTCCTAGATATCGATATCGTCCGCGAATCAACACAAGGTAACGTTCGTCCGTTTGTCCGTTCGTTACCGAGCTATCGAGCCGAGGGGTCGCCATCGCCACAAATTATAAATATGCATGAGGAAACGAAATGTCCATATGCTGTGGTCGAACTATCCATGAGAAACGACGGGGATTTTTCTGAAGTCACCGTGACTAGACGTAGTGAGATTCTTAGTGGTGCCTTGCTGATTGGGAGAGGAGATTAGTTCAATAGAGCGAATACTGATAAGGGACGCAGAACACTTACTAAAAGTTATATTAGTAGTTAAGAGAGTTGATGACTAAAATCTTGCTACGTCAAGATACTTCTTACAGATCAGTATTTCTCCAACTCTGGTAGCAAACAAACATTGGGTGCACCCTGAAAAACCGATGCCCAAACTACAAATACATCCACAAATAACCACAATAATACAGTTCCATAATAATACAGTTTGTATTTAGCTAACCATAACTAAACCATTTTTTTTTTTTGTTAATTTTAACGATCCTTCATTCATACGCTTTATAATGCTCGTTTTTTCTTCATGAATGCCAAAAGTCTTGATTAGATATGTTTTTATTAGGTAGGTCGTAATCCAGTCAACTTTGGGAACTTATGCTACAAATTATCGTAGTGTACAATAGTCCTTATTATTTAGGACTGCTCAAGTGTTTAAAAAAAAGAAAAATTAAGACAAATGACAGGATAATAGGCTTGCTAATTATTTGATAGAATTAAAACCAAAAACTAGTTAATTTCTTTAAACTTTTTGGAAATTCTCTCAATGTCACTGAATCTCAGTTAGAAAACCGAATTACCTGTAAATCGGTAGTATCTTTCTTCTTAAGATGTTTCTCATACAAATAGCAAGCATCGAAAGCCTGGCATACACCACAAGCTCCGAAGCTCAACAATGGCAGCGTAGAAGAATTTCTCAAGATTAATTATTCATTCTGTGGCGTAGTATGACGAATAAATTTGCTTGTATTAGCTGCGAGTGTTAAACATTGTGTTTGTGAGGTATTTGTTTAAGTACACGCGATCTGTGACGTCATAGTGACGTGAGATACATGCGGGGTGCTTTGGAATGTGAGGAGATGTTTGCGGAAAAAGTATCAATGGGATATTTATGTGCATGTTGGTGTACACTGACGATGAGAAATTGAAAAGGATGAATTCGTTGAGCCGTTGCAATGGTGGTTGATGTCATATTATCATAAAATCTTAATTATTCCTCATTACATAATGAATAATCAAGGAATTCAAGGGTTTTACCACCTTAAAACCATCCACTTACTTACCTAGATCCACTTTTCAAACAGCGAAAGGAGAGGAAAATATAATATATTATCATGTAATTCGATTATTATCTAGTAGTTTAATGAATATATAACTACTCTATTTTTTATTTATAATTTTATGGAATACCTTAGCTTATTACAGGATAAACATTTACAAAAGAATAAGTGTAGGTATAATAGGCGGTCTTATTGTACGAGGCAATTTCTACCAGACAACCTTTGGATGGACTGACGCAAGGAAAAGGTTTGGGGCTGTCAGTGTACAACATAAATAACTAATCTATAGACCTGACGACTAAATTCTAGGAAATATTTTACCTACACCTAAATTTTGATTGGAAAAATGGAAATGAAAATTCATGAATAAATTATGTTAAGCGCCATCTACCGTCGAATAGCAACAATGCTGAACTAATAGTTACTTAAATTGTATAAATGATAGTGGTAATGTAATCATCACAGGTAAATCAAACGTTTAATTTATTTTTGTTAATTTATTAAATCCTGTGTTGATTTAGTTCTTACCGTTTTGCCAAGTCACATATAGTTTTGCATACCCGGTAGGTAAGTGTGTAGTGTTCTGTGATTTCAAAATATATATACAACATTCTTCTTCTTCTCGAATCGATGGATTTCTTTTCCTTCGATACTTTTGGGCCCACCAGATTGCCCCATTTATAGCGGTGTCATTAGCGTTTTTAGGTCCTCCTAAGGGCAGATGTGGAACACTTGGGCACTCTAATATAAGTGGACCATCATCTGATCAGAAGGATTCACACTAGGTGTAAAATATAAAATCATTATTTAAGTGAACTAGAAAAATACGTTTAGTATTTATTGCTTATAAATACTAAACTATGCAAATTATGGACTGCGTAAAAATGTTGAAAACAGAGATCTTGTTATTATTTTGCACTCCAATTATGTAGGTATAACTCTACTAGGTATACAACGTTATTTTTAGTTAATGCGAAACATGAATATAGTTTATACAGAATCAATAACATAGTGGATTCCGATAATTTTTACACCATATTATATTTTTTTCCAAAATTTTTTTAAAAACGTTACCACTTTAACACCACTTGCACTTAGTACAACACAGGTCACGGCAGGTCATAGTGGGTATTAGGTGCCAGCAAACAGCTGGATGCAGGTGCAAAACAACTCCTAAGTCACCTGGATGGCCCGGTAACTATGTTTTTTTGCTGACATAACAAACAAATTTGTGATTTTTTTATAATACAGTTTTGAATTTTCGTACATAAATTTTTTACATAAAAATACTAGACAGGTGATTCAGGTTTCGTAAATACTAAAAATAAGGTGGTATATTTATGAAATCTGGATATAGATACCCAAAATTACATCATCATCATCGTTAAAAAAAAAACTTCTAAAATAGTGCTCAAAACAAAAACTGAAACACAAGCGACCGTTGCAAAGCGAAACAGATACGAAAAAAAGTAAAAACAAGGGTTTTAAAAAAGCTCGCCATGTGCGTCTAATTTTATTCCCCTGTTCACTGGATATGAAATCATATGCAAATGTATGCGCTACGCGAACGGCCGGTGTGAGCGCGGTGCGCGGGCGCGCGGGTCGTGTGAGACCGGCCTGGATTGACAATTGAATGTTATGATATTTGTGAAAAAATAAGTAGTGAGGGCCGTGATTAATTCAGCTCAGACAGACTGATATTTGACCACTGTCTCACCTGATATTTGTAGAGGATGAGACTGAAATGAAAGACAGAGCATAGAGCATGTGACTCTTTGCATGGATAAAATCTGGTCTCGATGAGTAAAAGAAAAAAAAATGTTTTGGATTTAATTTAAAGCTTCAAATCCAACTTTCGAAGCTTTGATAAATATTTGGTTTTCATATTCTTTTAGAGTGTAAGAAAGTTTGGTCGTATCGAATTTCCCCTGTATAAAGAAGTAAATTGTTCGTTTGCAAGAGGTGAATCTTAAAAGTAGATAGTTGTATTCCGATTGCAAAAATTACTATATTTTTCAACTCTTAGAAAGTTTCAATATATTATATCATTATAACATAGGAAGATGCTCTTCCTCACGAACGACAGCGTAATCGTAGAGAGGAGTAAATTACGTAGTAGTATCCTTATGTCCACCATCCTAGTTTAGTCCTTTCTCATGACTGGTCCTAGCATTCTAGGTACTTTAAAAAAAAATTCATCTTGCTCTAGAAATGAATCCCGTGTCGTAAGTGCGGTCACATGTTTGTGTAAACACACATGATATCCAGGCCTGGGACAATATGTAGACCATACAACTATACCGTGCGGGAATCAAAACTGCGACACGCAGTGCTGTAGCCAATCATTCAATTAATTCGCCGACCGTACCTTCACATTAAGTAAGTAGTTAGTATAAATTGTCTAAGTAAAATCTTCTAGGGAAAGATAACTGCAAGTTGTTATGACAGCGATGAACAAGACAGCTTTTGAAAAGCTTGAACAAACGCAGACCGTTGCATCAATACGCAACCATCTCAATTGTAACACTCAAAGCGACTAATCACAGTAATTCTGGACACAAGCGAAGGAATGCCAAACAATAGCGCCCGATTGCACGGTAAACGGTTAAGTATTCTTAATCTACGGTTATGGCCGTCCAGTTTAGTGGTCGCACTCGCCGTGAATATAAAACAGACGGTTTGGTTTCGACTGTCCGTTAGGATGGAGTTAAACAGACATGCTCTGCTGGATTTACGTCTTACATTGGCCAACTGGCAATTTTTTTTAAACGGCTTATTTTGGATTTTTTTTTTTTTCGCAAATTAGTGTGTTAATTTTAGTTTACAAGTCATTATAGACCTAGTGGTGGCCGAGTGATAACGGTCCTGATTTACGAGTTATAGGTCATGAGCTCAAACCTAGCCAGGTACATTACCTACTTTGTGTAATTGTGGTGAAGTGAAACATCGTAAAATTAGCATGTCCTAAAAACAAAAATTCGAAAACAAGTGACATCCATCAACCTGGACTGGGCCTGTGAAGTGGATTACGGCCCATTCCCTCTCCCAGAAAGAAGGCCTGAGTCCCAGTTGTGGGATTATTATAAGACCATATGCTATGCTATGCATTATATACCTGTAAATACAGAACTTTTAATTGTTACAAAAATTAACTAAAAAGCTGATGATGGAAAGTGACAGCTAAAACAATGGTGTAATTAGAGTGGTGCATTGTTCAACGACAGCTGGCTCATTGGCCACTGCTGTCACTTTTAGTCTAATCAAAAATGTCGGTATAGCTAAAATGACGATGTCAGAACACTCTTAAAGTTTAGTTCTTTATTAAGTACGAGCTGTCCGCGCGGCTTCGTCCACGTAGGTATATAAAATAACCTATGCCACTTAAAAATAAAACAGCTTTCCATCGGTGAAAAAATTTTAGCAATCGGACTTTCAGAAATTACCCCTTTATAATATTAGATTGATGCGAGACGCGCAGGATCGATCATTGTGGCGACACTTAGGGGAGGCCTATGTCCAACAGTGGACGTCTGTCGGCTGAAATGATGATGATGATGATGAATATTAGATTAAAAGTTTGAAAGGTCTTAAATTCATAATAAATTATTTTCTTACGCCTTGAATTAAAAAAACACGTTCCAACATAACATATTTTGGCAATGTTGCTTTCTTCATATCTTCTTTATTGTCAGTTTGGTCTGACATCCATAGCGTTGGTTTGATTTGGCATCCATAGAGATTATTTTTCTTTATTCTGTTACACAAATTATATCCCATTTTAATTTAAAACCTCAACATTACTCACACTTCAGCCCTGACGGCGGCCGTCCGTTCGCGCCGGCATTTTTCTAATTTTACGAATATATTAGAGTAATTTTTAAAAACTTTCTGTTTGTCCGTCCCTCAGGTTGGTCCGTTTTTAATTTTCCCATTTATTAATTTCCATCTTGACGCCTCCGTAATGTATTCTGTAACGTTCCCAAAATTGAAAAGTTACGGCGTGCGAATTGATACGTATTCCTAATTTGAATAATGGCCGAAATAATTAAAAGTATAAACGTGATGTCTAATGTGTTTGTCTATAGCTTTGGATAGACTGACGCGGTGATTATGGTTTCGTTACTTTTTTCTTTTGCGACGGAAAACATCGTCCCATTTATTTTATTTTTTTCAGTACTTAAGTTATAGTTGTTTATTCAATATTTATGTATTTAAAATGATGTATCTAAATAACACCACTACAGCTATTACGCCTATACGCCTATATTCTATTACTTGTTAAACACCTATAATGAATGTATAAAAAATCAATATACGTAAACTATTAAACCAAAACCACTTAAACATACATACTATTAAGAAATTAACCTATATGTTTTCCATTCACTATAATGCTACTTCTAAATAGGTAAATTTTGGTCTGAATTTTCTTTTTAAACCATACCTCAGACTTTAAATAGCAAACAACATTTAAACACAATCTTTATAAAATCACCAATAGCATAAATTAATGCAATCCTTTATAATCTGGCGCGAAACAAATCAAAGTGCATTACTAGTTCGTCTACTTGCTAAGAGAGGGCGCTGCTCATTACCATATCCACCTCGCCCCGCCGCAATTAGCATCGCTTGCTTCCGCCAAATGTAAGCTTTTTTTGTTAAATCCTCTTAAATTGTCTCAGGGTTACCCACAAAATAAATAGGTTTGCCTTACTTTTAGTAAATTATACAAAATTAAATGTAATTTGGTACGCTGCAATTTTATTAGGATTATCTAGAATTTTCCGTGACTTCGCTCCCGTGGCCACACGAGTCGAACATGTTTCCGCAAGATTGCTTATATAGTGTACCTTTACAAACATAAAAAATACGTCTTTATAGTATTCAATAGTTAAGACAACTCAATGGCAAAAACTGAATTCACTTTTTAGCTACCAAAACCTGAAGCTTACCAGACTTGTGTTTTATGTGAGGTTACATAAATATTAATCGAAACAAGTTTATTCAGAAGTTTTACTAAAAGTGAGCATCATGTTAATAGGGTGAAAGATTTTCAAACAGTTCGTTTGCCAATCCGTGTTTCAAGCGTTGTGTCATTATTGTCTCTAAAATCCGATAAGTTCGAACCTTTCTGTTGGCACTGTAAAAAAGTCCCAGTTAGTTAATGAAAATCCATGGCTTCAAAAAAAAATACCAAAGAAAGAATACCTCAAACATGATATAACCCCACATTCAGGGTAACACTCCAACTCTAGCAACACTACACACAATCTTAAATTTTCTCCAGCCTTTTGCAAGTAACAGAATGCAAATGGTAAGACATTAGCGTGTAAAAGATAAGAAATAGGATTAGTAGAGTGTCGCGAGCGTGGCTCGTGGCTTCTGGCGGCTCCTGGCTCGCCAGGGGAGTGAGGTGGGCTGGTAATTACTGGTAATTAACTGGCTGTCAATACTTGCCGTGGGACGTTCATGCTGCAATTTAGTTGTAAATTAAACCAGAGAAGCGTAAAGCTTGGGTTTAAGTCAATAAATATACTCCAGATCATTGTCTCAATCAATTGTAATTAGAAATGCATGTGTATTATTTTAAATATTATATTTTAAAATTACTAATTACTATTTTATTATTACTGTAATATTTGTGCTCCTAAGATGTTAGTGTATTGTAAAAAACTACTGTTTTATTTTACTGCCTCATGTTTTTCCCATACCAAATAAATGACTTGTATTTGTCAATTTTAATGATTTTATTATACTTCCCTATCATGTCAGGCTGTTCGCAATTATAACGTTTAGAAGTCAGTATTTTTCTACCACATTTTATTTTACCAGTTCCGTCGGTAAAAACAAAAAGCTATTTCCTAATCTCTTTAAGTAAGGCACCTTTATCTAAAAGCAATATTTCACGACCACCGAAACAATACATTCACTTCAAATAATCCATGCAAATGAAACACATCCCAACCCTTTTATATTCCCAAAATAGAAGCCTCATTCCCCTGGCGAGTTTTATCAATAACTGGCCGAAGGAAAAATTGATAAAATAAAAAGAATAAGGTAATAACAATAAAATATAACGGTTGGTATAAATTTTCTTTTATTTCCGTACCCTGGCCGCTGGCGCGCTGGCCAGTGCCAGGGTGCATACGTAACGCAGGGGACTGAGTGTTTCTCTAATTCGGAAATAAGATGGATTGGCTCTGGGCAGTCGTGTAATTTATCAAGTATTGACTCGTATTGTTGTGGTTTTGTTTATTCTGGTTATTTGCGATGTTTTAGGGGAAGTCAGGGTAAATGTATTATGTTTTGTGTAACATATGCTAACCTATAAAACTGCAGTGTTCACGTTTGTATATTTGTCAAAATCAAGAAGATCCTTATAAATGGACTTCCTTTGTTCGATTTGAGTACTTAGCAAATTAAAACAATGTGTATTTAGTATGTACTGTACTGACTAAATTTCACAACCACACAGGATCCTGCCGTCTTTTATATTACAAAGATTATTGAAAACATTCAATTAGTCCAATCAGTATTTTTTACATATCCAAAAGGCATTATATACTCACAAAAGTCCCAACCGGTATTAAACTTATCAAAGTTGATTCATTTTATGATTCATACTCGCAGCCAGACAGTACCCAACACTTTATAGACACGTCTGTTCCTACAAAAATCTCCTTTTCAAAGGCATGCATTACTTTACTTTTCAGCTGACAGTAAATACCGACAGTGCAAGCTTAAACTATTTCAAATCCCCCTTTAGCCCCACTGTTTTCTTTACATCATTCCACTCACTCGAGACTCATTACCATCTAAAAGTAAAAAGGTCCGTATAAAATTGATATCGGTGCAATACTTTGAGCCAACGGTATCTATTGACGTGTAAATATTTTTGTTTTTTATTTATGGCCACCCCGTGTCCGGCCAAGTGTTTGCACTGGCAACATCCCCAGCCGTTTGTCAAAGAGACTCAATGTTAACGCTTGAACGGTAATGATGTTTTATTATTTACATTTTTATAGGATACGTCGAGCGTTTATTTTCTTATGACATGTTTTTAAGAGCGAAATGTTTTTACCAAAAATGTATTATTATTTACTATTCGATATTTTTAGACAAATACTTTGATTAGGAAATGATTGACGACACGACATGTTCATTAAATTCTTGAATGTCAAATTTAAAATCACTCCTATAACACACCAAGATGTCATACCAAGTTACTATAGGAAACATTCCAGCAAAAAATAAGCAGCCAATTGCTTTAAATACAAGAACCCCACAAATCTCCAGATACCCGGCCTCAACCGCCAAGCAAATTAAAACGTAAAACTTAATCGTCAACAAAACCATTTCGCAGAAACCATCCGTTCTTATCAAGCCATTCTTTAGCTTAATCTAACAAACTTGTGTTGCCAAATTTTCTTTAGGAAAACCTCTGGAATAAAGCCTGGGCCTCATTACGGCGGGTCATCAGTATGCATAATAAATTAGGTAGAACGCCATCTAGTGGCGAACGGCGGAACTAAATAATGGTTGAGCAAAATGAAGGAAGAAATTGGAGATGGATTACAGCGCGGCTGTGACGAATGGTCTCGAGCTGTGATTCGGTTTTTGTTTATTTGATATTAATATTACACCGATCGGAATTGTAATCAGTTAGGATCAGGTTCAACCGTGTTTTGTTTGCTGAGCTGGCAAAAAACGTGCGTAACCATTTTAGGAGAAAGTTTAATATTGATTGTAGTAATGTTGGAAGATTTATTTCCTAATTAATGTTTTAATTCGTTTTTGTTACGAGTAAATTGTTAGTCTCTCATTAAGAAAAAACTACAAAAAAATATTGTTCGAATGATACTGGTTAGTAAAATTTTTAAAACTTCATTCTTTTTGTTGGTCACACACAATAACAGCCAATTTAGCGATTATCCTTTTACCGATGGAAATATAGTTTATAGGTACGTCATTATTTCTTTAATCATTATGAATAGGTGTCAACTAATTAATATGTGAAAGTATTTATGTATTTCTGTTTAGATATACCAAACTGAATGCCTTACAACAACACAAAATTAACTCTTATTGTTTGAACTTGTGAGACTGTTGTTTCGTAACACCTCAACTAAGAACAAGCATAAGCCAAAACATCTTACTAACAGACATAATTAAATACTGTATTTATCATAACGATGACATAACTACGGCCATTACTGCAGATTCTCCACAGGATCACCCTTAGAGTAGCGGATTCTACCAACAACCCACACCATTACCAAAATCAACACCCAATCTTAACATTCTCTTTACAAAGTTCAATTTCGTTTGTCGCAACGTTTAAGATCAGTATTGTAATGTTGGTGGCACTGTGTAAGGGAACAATAAGTAACAGGCGCGAGATGGCGCTGCTGTCGATTTATCATGGAGTTAGTTTATGACAAGTGGCCTGTCCGCGGCAGACGCCTGAAGATGCTTTTTACTGAGCTCCGAGCACCTACGAGAAAGGAGGTATATAACGCGGAGTTTGGAGGCGACATTGGCGACTGGTTTTTAGGGGAAAATGTTACAGTTGGGGGAATATTCTTCAAGATATATAACATTGCCATTATTTTTGGTTTATAATTTGTAAGGTAGTCCTAAGATTGTGTCATTCCCCACAAATAAAATGTTTTTCTTTCTTTTATAGTCTTCATTTAGTACTCTCGCTACCTTTAGGAATAGAAAGTTTGACTCCGCAATGGTTTAAAGTAAAACTATATCTGAATGAGAAGTTTATTTATTTATTTATCAAACTTACACCATCTTTACAGGAAAAACCTACTGCGACAGTACAGCCAAAATACCTAGACAAACACAATTTTTTCCTAAACCTTAATTAATTATTAAAGCATATAACTGCTAGTGCTATTCTGTTAAATTCACTTAAAGTACAAACGAATAGGTTATTATAATAAGTTACTACTAGTCTAATGAAAAAGGGTGAGCAATTTATTTACACACAATGTAGTAAATAAATTATAGATTATCTCTCTATATTAAAACCAGACTCTGATGTCATCAAATTGTCCTTTTCACCCTTGTTATGATCACCAAAATATTGCCTCGAAAACCAATCCAAGCGTAAAGATTTAAAAATAGGTACTTACTTTATGTTTTAAATGACTATATTTTGCAATTTTCTTCAAAGTCTTGCTTCTAACATCCCCTGCAAAGTTGCCACAGACTATGGTAATGAGGAGGGCCTGGGGTTTTTGCTACTTTCATCCCCTGTACTTCATCCCCCGTATTTACATCCCCATTTGAATAGCGTGTTCAGCTGTGAATGTCGACCACGCGGAATAGTTTGTGATTTTTAGAAGGATTGATGTGCTGTGCCAACTACACTGTTTACTTTGAAAAAGAAAATAAAGTACTTTGAAAAATAAGTCACTATGGTAGACTTTCTTTTTTCTTGTTAGCACTGTGTTTGACCAAGTTGACAAAGTTTATCTATGATCACAATACTCACAGTGTACAGTCGGATAATAGATTGACTTCATTTTCCAGATTAACTCTTTAAATGCTTAACTATAGTTTTTTTTTTTTTCAAAAACTTAAATTATTTTTTTTCAAAAACACTTGAAAAGCCTATCAAAATGGAATCATAGCTACGACTTCTGTAAATTATCCACATGTGAAACTTATCATTTTGTATTGGGACCGTGCACTAACTTTTGTCGTTACATAAAAAAAAAATGTATTTAGAATCGATAATTGTTATTTAAAAAATATCAAAATCTTTTTATTTCACATAAGATAGTACCTACACGGTTCCAACCCACCATTTGGGTAAAACCCAAATAGGTGATAATCTAAGTAATAGGTGTCCGTACACGCCAACATATCTATTTAAGATTTAACAAATATGAAAAAAAATTGATCTAAATAAATTCACAGCTTACACAGTAAGCTAAAGTAGACGAAAACCCTTACCTTTGTGATTGCTTGACAAAAATCAAAGACCGCAAGCCGGCGGCGCCTGCCAGCTATTTCTGGTTCCACCGTAAAGTTAAAATAAACGTTGGCTCAACTCTCTGTAATGAAACGCCGCGGTTTTTCCATGAATAGTCATGACACTTAGCCGCTGGCTTACCTACCGGCGCTGTAGTCGCTGAAAACACTATTCTGTTGAAGAAGAACAGGGTATAAGACATTTTTGTGAAAGGGATATTACATGGACATGGTTTTTCGTACCATATCTTTCTTATGCTAATGACTAACAAACATGGATCACTGGTGAATAGCAAAATGGATGAGAATGACATATAAAAGACAAGAGGTAGGGATTACGAGTATTATACCGTGGCAGTATAAGATAGGAGTCGTCGGACTGATGTCGGTAATGGAGATCCTCACGTGTGATTAATATAGATGGTACCATTCACACTAACAGTAAATGTTTTGATACCATCTCGTTTTGTTTCAAAATGGAGTCTTTGTCGACCAAACTTACTTGACCAAACTATGCTAAAAAAAATATAATCCACAGACAATTTTATAACAGTTTGCCATATTATCTTTCAGCGGTTTTAAATCTCAAATGTCAAATGACAAAATTAGAACTTCTTACTAACATTTAAATCATTATTATATCATTTAAAATTATATTACCTTATATTCTTAAGTAAATGGCTCTTTTGTCTTTATGAGAACAAATAGTTTATTTTATTATTTATTGTGCACTACACATAAATATAATAATAACACAGGACAAACATTTATAAAACAAGTGTACGAAGGGTGGTCTTCTCGCACAGAGAAACCTCTTTACAGACAATCTTTGGATGGACTGAAGAAAACTTCAATATAATTTTGATTTCAACCCTGTCAAAACTATATTGAAACTGTTATGGAAATAATCAACCATAAATGTAATTTATTACAGTTATTTCACTGAGTATATCGAATTGATGACTGATCGTACATAATTGTATCTAGTTAATTCCGATTAGATTAATACCGATTAGTATTTCCGGTTCATATATAAGTCATAAGTTTTCCTTTGCTTAACCAAAGACTTTCACAAAACAGTTATCACACACATTTCCAGCATCGTCCGGTAATGGACCGAGTCCAAGACGTCGACGGCGCACACTGTTCTCGCGCGCCTCAAGGAGTTGTCAGCAGCAGGAGGGGCCCAGCTGGGTCGAAGCCTACTGGGGATAGGGTTGTCCGAAAGGGAGCTCGTGCCCCGGTATGAAGGCTAGAAGGAACGGGATGGGGTTTTTAGTCAGTAAGAGTCTGACACTATCTCCCACTCCGCCCAAGAGCGGGTTTTGTCGTAAGATGATTTTCCCTATCGAAAACAAAAAAAAAAACACATTTCCAGCCTCAATTCAAAACGTTCTCACATTTAACTCAAAATAACATCCTGTAACATGAATGGCACATACCGCGTTCCTCATCCCGCCACCCCATCTCATTGAGATGCGGTGACCTCTCGAAAATCACAGACTCCACCCACATTATCATTCCACTTTTATATCGGCCGTTAATGTAATTGGCTGGTCACTGCGGTCTGTAGGAGTCCGGGTAACAAGTGGACTCTAGTTAATTAATTTTATGGCCTCAACTTGTGTTGTTGTGCTTAATGTAGCTGAAACATTATGTTAGATATGTGGATGTTTAATTTTAGTAATGTTGGGTACAGTCGTAAAAATTAAGTAATAGAATGTATGAGATATGTACGAGTATTTAGGTACACTTGGAACAATAGCTCTGGCGCTTCCCCATTAGCCTTATTAGAATAAAAAAAGTATATTATCAGACTACTAATAAATTAAATATTTAATGTCTTCTGTGTTTCTGGGTAATCTTCGCTGAAATTGGCCACCGTGATCGAAATCCACTCAGTTCATACTTAATACTTTAATGTTGCTGAAACATTATAAAACAAATATGTTTGGGAGTTGTTGAAAGTGAGAAAAACTTAAACTACAAAATCCAAGCGTAAGTAAAGCTTGCAAATTGCCCCTCATATGCGGATGCCTTATAAAATCTATCTAGTACACAAAGCAATCCCTGCTTTACCAACAGCCGATAACCCACAGTATATACATAACGCAGAAAAGAACAATAAAATAAAGCAACAGTATGTTACTCCACCCACATACTCACGGCTACAGTTTAAACCGTCCCGCGGTATACAATGGCTCTTACTTGAAACTTCTAAGTTTAGTTATTCGCTAAGTTACTACATGGTAGATCTAAGTTATGTCAGCCTTGTTGGCTGCCAAGACTCGACTTGGTTTCTTGAATTTTAGATTGGCATTGTCTTTTAAACGAAATTAATTGACTGGAGAATTCGAAGTAAATAAGGGCTGTTTTAGGACAAATATGTATATTCAACTACAGTTATTACAGTCATGATTGCTGCTAGTCAAATTTCCTGAAAATATATTAAGTGGATAGGATTTTTTCTATCTTATTTTTGGTGGATGACTCAAACATATAATAGAATAGAATAATAGATACAAATAAATAGAATAAGCTCTCTTAACCTTTAGAATACCGTAATTAGAGACGCTATAGAAAGACAATGAGAGTGCGAAAACCAGGGTTCACTTGGGGTTTAATTAATTAATAAACTAGTGCGCCTCACCATCAAAAATTGCATTACTGCTTACCATCAGGTGGGATTGCAGTCAAGCAAAGTTTGTATTGGTGAAAAAATATGAAGTTGTAGTGAATTATCCAATAAACTATTATCTACAAAACCGATAGAAAGAGGTTTTCTTTTTAACGGGTTCAGGTCATTAAATTTGCACAATTTTTCAAGCCTTTGCTTCAAAAACAGATGCTTTTCCCTGTTTTTAAATATCAATTTTAGAGTACATTCAGACACAGTATTTCTACATTTATTTGTACAAGAGGAGGTCGTTAGTAAGTAAGACTTCAACGACGTTCTTGGCGCGGCGCGACCCCATCAAACTATGTATTTAGAACAGTAAAGTACGTAAGAAGAACCAAGTAAGGGCAGTTCAAAATAAACTATTTTGTATTTGAGCATAAAAAATTTAGAATCCTTTTAATTTAGGTGCAGAATCTTGTCCTTCCGATTGTGTTATGTCTGGCCATATAGCACGTATTGCTGTATGTATGTTGTAGAATTAGCACGCCAGTTGTATTCAGTTTTATATTTCACCTGGCTCAGTTCTGCCTCAAACGTAACAATCTTTTTATGGCATTTTCGTCAATTCTGACACGTTATAAACCACTAAACTTACCTAAGACCGCAACCATTAAAAGGGATTCGGTCAACATTGAAATAAACTGACGCAACATAATCCGAGATGACCGCACCTTAAAGACATCCGGGCGGGTCGCCTGGAGCCGACACCTCCCTCATCCGCCGCCACCATCCACCATCCACCCCCGAATGTTGTAAAAGAAGGAAAAACGCCCCTCCCCCCTTCCCCCCACAACCCAAGAACACTCGAGATAGCGATTGTTCATGTATGAATTCACCACATTACGAGTCAAGTAGGATAAAAACAGAATGTGAAGAGAAGCTTTGAAAAATATAGCGAGCATTGAGTGATATTCTTTCGGCCTTAAGTGGTCCGTTTTTATTCGAGCCCTCGTTTTAGGTATGTCGAGTAAAAATATACGGACAGATGTTTTTCGATTGTGGAGATAAGGTTTCTTAGTAGCCGTTGACGGCGAATGGGAATCGAGAGACATGAGCAAAAGAATTAGTACCATCTCCCGGGAGGCACCATTCTGTGTTAATCAGCGATTGATGATAAAGATCCTGAATGGAGATAAATTAAAGAAATGGTCCGGCTATAATATTTTTTTCCCAATTTAAACAAAATTATCTTACATGTAATCCATCATGCTTGCAGTTTCCTTGCGTGATCGCATCAGGAATAAAGATATAAGCAGGAAAACCAGAGGTACACAGCCTGAAAAATCGCCAAACTTAAGTGGCAATGGGCTCGCAGGTCGTTCCGAAGTGGCGACCGCGTACCGATAGACGCAGCGTTTGAAGGCAAAGAACCTGGTGAGGAGTGAGGGAATCAGATGGATGCGAAACGCAAAGGACCGTTCGTTGTGGTGACACGTGGGGGAGTCATATGTCCAACAGTGGCCCTCATGTGGACCTTTATTTATTTAGAAAAATGCAACAGCATAGGATTATTTTCCGGTTATAATAACTTGAAATAAAACTGCGCCAGTCCTCCTGAAACCAGCAATGGCGACTGGCAAGTAATCGGACCGGTTACATTAACATACAAGTGCGCACGCGCCGAGTGAGAGTCAACTGGTAGCTTTATTTTAACACAACCCTAAGATATGGAAAGGAAGTCGTAATAATTAAATGTTTTCAGATGGGAAATCATCTAATGACTTTTCCCACTCTAGGGTGAAACGAAATGGCGTGATACAATTTAATTGACTAAAACCTACCTTTGCCCTTTCAATGCGCTTTGCATTCTAGGGCCGAAGAATTATATGCATAATTTCTTGAACAAATTTTTGTCAAAAACGCGCATATTCTGCTGTGATTCAATACATTTTCAATACATTTTAATCGGGATGCTTGTCGACTTAATCATTTTTTCACGAAACCTAGAGGTATTATTTGAATTCAATTACTCAACGTTGTTGAAGTTACATAGATTTTCAGTCATATTTAATGGTATTATTTCTACTTTACAAGCTTGCCATGCACATCGCCCGCCGCCCGTCGGCTTCGCTCTACTTCAGGAAATTGGAAACGGTTTCATTAAAACCTGACAGATTGTTTAGAAGAAATATTGTTTATTAATAATAATATTCCATAACTTTCACACAATGCGTTTTAGTCCCAAACAGAGCTTGTGTTATGGGTACTAGAAAACTGATAATACTTACATATAAAACTACTTACATATACATATCTCTAAATACATATTTAGAGATATGTATATGTAAGTAGTTTTTTCCCCTTAAATACTTTTCTCAAAAAAAAATAATTTAAATTTAATATAATATCTTAATCTTAATATAATATCGGGAGAGGGCACTGGTTCCTGTAACACAGGTATTTCACCTAGCATGGGAGCCAGCGACTTCATTTTATTGTACCTATTTTTTATGCCAATAAAGATTATTATTATTAAAGATTATTATTATATTAGTGTATGTATTATAGATAAATTATGTCCACCCAGGCACAGAACAAATGAACGTCACACAAACATTTTTCTTGGGTGGGAATCAAACCCACGACATTCCTTCATAGAAGTCAGGGCCACTAAACACTATACCAACAGGCAGGAGTGTGGTTTTAGTCAGTAGGAGTCTGACACTGCCCAAACTGGCTCGTATGTGAGGCAGCCTGGACGTCCATGAGGATTTCCCACTCCTACTGAAAAAAAAAAAAAACCACTATACCAACTGGCCAGTCACAATTATTTATGAAAATAAATTCTCTATTTCTAAGTAAATATAGTTTACGTTGAAAAGTTATATTCTTAGAAAAGAAATACTGGCATGTACTCACTTGAATTGTATTCAAAAGAGGTGTAGACAATAAGGTTTTATTGCCGGCCCACGGTTTATGTCTATATCCGTAGTATGCACGGGCTATGGGAATATGATGGCGTGCGAATGGATGGAAATAGAATATATAACCACGAGATAAAGCAATTGATATTTTAGTACCTACCTACGTTGATAGGGAAAATATAAGATAAGGATTTCGTCTGTGAGTTGCTTCAGGTCAAGTGATGCGTTTTTGTTTTGCTTTAAAAAGTAGATTAACTACATTAAATTGTAGAGAAATAAAAAATAATTGTTTTCAGACAAAATATTATAACCCCTACAGTTCGCCTCTTCAATTCGCCGTTCATTTGTTTATACTGCGTACATCGAAAGACAGAAGCAATTTGCCTGCTACGGTCTTCCCGTCTTATTATAGTTTAGAGATGTCTTCAAGACTAGAGTGAATAGGCTCCTAATAAAATATAGCGCTTCACCATCAGCGATTGCATCACTGCTTACCATCAGGTGAGATTACCGTCAAGTACGGGTTTATATTTATTAAAAAAAAAAACCTTTTAAAATAAGAAATAATTTTACATAATTGCAACTTAAAGCTACTACTGTACTACTTTATGAGCAAAAACAAACATTTTTGCTTTACACTTCTGTCTGTATATATATAGATTCCTAAAAATACTACTCTCCAAAACAAAATCATAACTACAGGTACAGTCAACCCCAACAGCTCAAAAGAATCTCAAGTTCCAGCAAAAGAATGCTTCCCTCAGCAATCGCAAAGGTATGTAAATAGGGTGAAAAACCCTCAGTTGTTAACGAAGCTCGCTGTACATGAATATGGAAGACCTGAAGAAAAGTGAGGTGTTAATCTTGGAGCTGAGGATCTACTTTTAATTAATACAATCAAAACAAACTGAGGGCCGCTCAACGGATCAATTTACAGAGATGGATTTGGAAATGTCAAATTCATTTTGTGGCCATTGCTTTGTTGCAGTTTTTGTCAAAAATTCTTCTACAAATTCAATAGTTTTCATATAATTATTTACACGAGTGCAATAATTTAAAAAATAAACGGGAACATACTTAGGTAAAAATATTTTCAGTTAGGATTTTTATCCCGCGAAGACAAGCTTGTTTCATCATCATCATCATATCAGCCGAAACTGCTGGACATGGCCTCTCCCAAGCGTCGCCACAACGACCGGTCCTGTGCGTCACGCATCCATCGAATTTGTTTCAATTATAAATATTATAAATGCTGTATTTAGATCCGTGCCTGTCCTCTTGGTCTGCAGTCGGACCCTTCGGTGTTTCATAAACCGCTGTATATTAATAAAAAGCTCACCTATTAATCTCAACTGTAAACTCATTTTCATACTCCTCTTAGTTTATTTATCTTTTTCTTATTTAAATACCACGGAAATGATTGGATAAATATAATCAGTTCCTTGGCCACGTTTTCTGGTTGTTTAACGAAAATTCGTCAGTTTGTATCAGTTCCAATATTTCAAATACTAGTTCCTTTGCGTACTTTCTTTGAATAAAATGTTTGTGTGGTTTGTGACTTCTCAAACCAACTGGCCAAAACTTTCATATACAGGTTGTATTTTTGTTTTTAGTCTTATTTACTGACGAGATATGAAAATGAGATATGACCTGCGATAAATTCGGTAGTTGTCTATATGTGTGTGTGTGTGTGTATATATATGTTGTTTTGTCAAGATTGATGACATGATATAAATTAGAATGTTGATATGATAATAAGAAAATAACTTTCAATTTATAAGGTTAAAGTTAAAAATGCAAGCGAAATCGTAGGTAGTATTTTTTTGTATTTGATAATCAAGACTGTATTTAAACATCAACTTTACAATTTTTACACAATTGAAGAATATCTTATCAAAAATATTGTTATTAACATTTTGTTTCATTTGCCTACACATTTTCACAAAATCAACTTTGGGTTGAACGCGGGCAGCCTTATTCAAATTAAAAAAGATTAAAGTAAACTCACAAAAATACACTCAAGGAAGTCGCTTTAACCCCAATATTAAACTAAGAGCCGTCTATGAATACCAAATTCGCAGACAGACTGAACAACTCCTGAAATATAGCGCGTTGAACGACTCAAAATTTACATGAAACATTTTAATATTGGACCTCCACATTCACCTGCCCTTTTTTTCTCACGCCATAAATGTAAGAAAAAAACTTTTTACGCCACCCTTAAACCCGTTCCCTTCGCTTTAATAAGAGAAAAATAACGCTTTATATAAAACCTCTTTGATTTACGAGGAGCACTGGCCGAGATGTGAGAAACTTTTCTTTTTTGTCCGCGTTCCGAATTCGAACAAACGTCAATCAAGTTGGGAGAACGTGTCCTTTGAGCTCTGTTGTTTATGGACTGACTCTTGATTAGGCATCTAACTAAACTTCGGTATAATATACTCAAGAATTTTGTCAGGGATAAGAAAAGCATTTGAATTGGATATTTTAGATACAATGAAAGAATTTCATCATTGAAATAAGGATTTGGATTAGGAATGTGATGGATCATCTGTAGGCAATGATTTCTCAAGATAACTATCGGCTGGTACTTAAGGCTACACAAGGTACTTAATTGTTTGTTTCTGAAATAATAAGGTATTATGATAAAACAAGAGATAGATATGGGCTCACAAGTTTTTTTGGTCAAACGAAACAAAAATACAAATAAACCTTTTCTATTTTCAAAAATCATGATAAAAAGTGTGCCTCATTGTTACGTCAAATAACTAAGTAAGTATGCACATGCAATATAACAATTCAAAACCGTTCTGGTTTGAAAGGCGGATACCGTTGAAATAAACAGCAAGAAAACGGAAAAAGCGTGACGCCTCCTAAGTCGTAAACACCACGAAAACAAAATAAAAAAGTAATAAATCGCATCTAGCAACACTCTCGAGAACCGTCTGACGAAAGCCCTTGACGTCACAAAGGTGGCGGGGTTGCCATGTCACAACTCTCCACGAAATTTATGCACATAGCTTACGTCACGAGGGCACTCCGTCACACGCGGGACGAGGGATAATGTGGCAACACTGATACGTAGAACAGAAAAAGGGTGACATACTTTTTTTTTCGTTCCTGTCTTATAAGATTTGCTTTATAAATAAATTCGCAATTTGGTTTACTAACGGATTAAACATAATGACATTATAAAAGTTGCAGGCAAGGAGTAGAAGTCACTGGATGATGTCTCACCTCAAAAAAAGCTAAGACTAGATAAATGTTGCAACAAACAAAATTGGGAAAATAACTGGAAAAAGATACACCAGGCTAAATGAAAAGTAAGCTATAATAATTAATAAATACATACACACATACATGAAGGTGGAGAGATGAGCTTGACAACCACTAGAGAGACTGGCCTGCAATGGCTTAGTACAGGCGTGTGTGGAAAAGGGAGAGGGAGGCTTTCGCCCAGCTGTGGAACATAATTTGCTAACAACAACAACGACAATATGATAAATATTAATAACGTTTTGAACAGTTTAACAACGTCGAGTGCACATTAACAAATCTGTTAACTCTAGTGATCCAAATTATTTTTTTCCACAACTAACACACAACACCGTCTGGTCTCAAGCTTAGCAGAGCTTGTGCTGTATCTGTTAAACATATAATAGAATAGAATAAACTTACACACATACAATAGTCATATTATAGATGAATTACACCCAGATTCAAAACAAATGATCATGCTCATCATACAAATATTTGTCCTGGGAGGGAATCGAACCCACGACCTCGAGCATAGCAGTCAGGGTTACTAACCACTACCCAACAGGTCAGTCTTTACTTATTTAGTTTTTACTATACAACAAGATCTCCGTTGCTAAATAATAACAGTCGAACCAGTCGATCTTCAAAGGTAAGCAACCCTTACCAAGGAAAGAGACCGCCCCCACTCCTTGCTAGGTGTTGTCCCGTGGATTGGAGACCTTCCGAGATTCCTCTATACCCTGGAAAGCCCGTTAAGCCGTTGATCCCAGCTACCATTCGAAGATCATTAACAGTTGTTACTGACAGCCAGAAGCCAAAAAACCAGATATCAGTCTAACCAAGGCATATAAACCGTGATGCGCAATTACCGGTTTGTAAAGGCAACATAAGCAATACTACATGTAAATTACTATAGTTGAGTACCAGCTATATCTAGTTTGACTGCAAGCTGACCCCAATAAAGTTTGAAAAAGGCGCGACAATTTTTTGTAACAGGATAAGTTATGTGATGTTGTCTCCTCTATAACAGTTACTCTGTGGCGTGAGACGACAAAGAAAAGAAACCATGGCACGAACAAAAGCCTGAAGTGTCGCACTAGGATCATGTAGCCAAGCTGACTATTTACTGCAGTTATAATACATACTTATCTCTCGTACTCATACTTCCCTGATACAATTTATTGATCTATGATGAAATAATCATCTACTCCCAGTACTAACACAGAAAACAGAAAACAGGCAACAGTGTGATAGGTGCTACCACAGTGTTTCGCTTTTAAGCCAAAGGTTGACTGGGAGAGAACGCCTTGTTGCATTAAGTCTACCTATGTAATAGACACCCGCTCTTGGGTGGAGCGGGAGATAGTGTCAGACTCTTACCGTCTAAAAACCCATCCCGTTCTTTCTAGCCTCTTCATACCGGGGCTCGAGCTTCTTACTTCTGTACATGAAGTTTAAATAAATAAATAAATCATTAAAAAAAGAAAGAAAGAAAAAAGATTTATTCGTGCCTCACACAATCGTATAAACAACACAATGATCTAAGACTTCTAAGAGAGGTATGATCAGTGCGAGGAAAATAAGGCTCTAAATGCCTCTTGAAAGGAATTCGCCAATCAATCAATTTTAAAATATTAATCGGTTTTCCTATTTTTTTAAAAGCGCCTTTTTAATAAAGCAAGGAATGATACAGTAATAATAATAATTAAAAAAAATTAAAAATATTAAAATCAAGCAAGCCGTTTTTGAATTTTATCCAAATTAACGAACAGTCAGAATGCACTTGGCCGATTTTGGAAAAAAAATTACCAGTAGAATACTTCTTTATCACTGAGTGATAAGGCTATATTTTCTTCTTTTACGCGGCTAACACCACAGTCAGAAACAAATTTTTATATATAAGAAGAAATTTCCCTAATTAATATTAATCATTTCCATTCAGACCAGACCTTCAAAAACTGAACAAGACCGCAGGTGCAAGTTGATGAAAACATCCCTTTTAAAAGGAATATTTTTCCCGAATTAATACCCAACCCTTCAAGCCGAGGTATAATAGATTCAAAGTGGGCTCTGTTTTATTAACTTACTGTTTATTTTTCAGACAAATAAAAAGGTTTTTCCGGCTTTTGTAAAGTTAACAACTTATTTGTTTAATTTTAAATTGATTTTAAGCGTGCCATGAAAACAAAGTACGTGGAAATAACGTTATGTACTTATTACTCACTTGTTTGCATTGTTAGGTTTTCACGGTCGAATTAGTCGTTTCTTCGTACTTAAAAAAATAACTCTACAATATTTAAATATATACCTTTTCATACCATATCTTTTCAAACCTATTAATTTTGCAATATTAATAGGTATGAAAAGACAGTGTAGACCGGTCAACTTTGTATCCAAATTAATATTGCAGCTCCAAACTGTCCGAGTCAAAAATACTGCGTTATTTTTGAAATCATATTTCAGTAACATTTTTTTTTCTTTTTGGCACGCGCATTTAAAAAATACAAAAACCAAAAACCTCGATAACCGAAGCCCGCGCAAATTATACAGTTTTGAAACAAGAAAGCGCGGGAAACAAAACAACGTAGGTGGGTAGTGGGCGCATTCATTTGAATAATTTCCACGAGTATTTTCAAACGCGTTTCCATCATTTTTGCGGTGCGTTCGTATCGCAGATGGCGCTCGTTAGCCTAAAAAAGTAAATTAGGCAAGAATAATATTTTTTTGAGACGATTTTCAACGATAATCTATTTCATTAGTTATTTAATAAGGATCCTCTTCAATTGGTTTAAGAAAATAGAAAGTCGTATTATCTTGACTAGTCTTTAGGTTAAGAAATTTTCAGTGGTTTAGCGAGTTTAACATAATAACAATTGGAATATTATGAAATACCTTCTAAGACTAATACATAAAAATTGTTTAATATCAAGTACCTCAACGTATCTAATATTTGCGATTGTCATAAAATTTAATTATGTAGATAGTGTTTAATTATGTAGTGTAATTTAATTATTATGATACAAGAGTAAAATGTTGGTGATTGTGGTTAAATACCTGAGCCGATGGTGAGGATCTTAAGAGCGTCGGAGACGGTAACCATAAATGTTTGTAAAGACGGCTCAGTCTACATTAACTTTGAATTCTAGGTGTGGATACAATCAAAATAATATCAATAGTAATTAAAACTGGAGGTATTTTATATGTTTATTCAATAAAGAAAAATTGTAAAATCAATCAATTTAGTATGATTTTAGCAAAATATGATTTTTTGTAAAACTATAAATAAGCACCTTACTCAAATAGTGTATTATGTAACAAAATAGAGCAGTGTAATAATATCCTATATCCTCAGATACATAGCCCAAACTCTGTTTCTTTGTGTATTTGTTTCCAGTAGATTTAGCCACAATATTTTCCCGGAACATCCATCATTTTCCTGCCAAAATAACGGTCCAGGGGATGCGGTGGGCTGTTATCGGCCCACGATAATCAATTCCAGTGAGCCACCTACTTATTATGAGTATACTTTACCTTCGCCACTTGTTTACGTGAACAGGGGGAACTCAGCTGTAGGTACGAATATATATTGATATACAGTACAATAAATATGCTTCATCAGCCTATTGTCAGCTCAAGTATGTTTTGTGAAGTCTACTTTATTTTTAAACTAGCTTTTGCCAACGGCTTCGCCCGCGTACATAAAATATAGCCTAAGTCACTCAGGAATAAAGCAGCTTTCTATCGGTGAAAAAATTTTTGCAATCGGACCAGTACTTCCAGAGATTACCCCCTACATACAAACTTACAAACTTACAAACTTACAAACTTACAAACTTACAAACTTACAAACTTACAAACTTACAAACTTACAAACTTACAAACTTACAAACTTACAAACTTACAAACTTACAAACTTACAAACTTACAAACTTACAAACTTACAAACTTACAAATTTTACCTCTTTATAATATTAGCATAGATGATATAAACTAGTGCTTGTCTGCGATCCCACCTAATGGTAAGCAGTGATACAATCGTTGATGATGAGGCGTATTCACTCTAGCGTGCTCTAGCTTTGAAGTTGGTTTGTGAATACTACTTTATTCTGATAAACTACTAACTGAAAAAAAAATAAGCATAAAATTAATTAACCCTGCTGAAATGTAAACAGGGTCATGGTGATATGGTATACTAGGTTTTGCCCGCGACTTCGCCCGCGTACCTAAGATATAGCCTATGTAGCTCAGAAATAAAGTAGCTTTCTATCGATGAAAAAATGTTTTGAAATCGGACCAGTAACTTTCAGAGACTAGTCTTACAAAAAAAAAAATTACCTCTTTATAATGTGTAGATGCAAGTGCGGTGTTTGAAATTTTTGAAATACTTGACCATAAAAAATAGTACTGTTCAATTAGGTCCCAAACCACCTTTGTTGCCGACAAAACATAGAGGTAAGTTCAACCTAATACAAAACATAGAGGTAAGTTCAACCTAATACAAAACATAGAGGTAAGTTCAACCTAATACAAAACATAGAGGTAAGTTCAACCTAATACAAAACATAGAGGTAAGTTCAACCTAATACAAAACATAGCGGTAAGTTCAACCTAATACAAAACATAGAGGTAAGTTCAACCTAATACAAAACATAGCGGTAAGTTCAACCTAATACAAAACATAGAGGTAAGTTCAACCTAATACAAAACATAGAGGTAAGTTCAACCTAATACAAAACATAGAGGTAAGTTCAACCTAATACAAAACATAGCGGTAAGTTCAACCTAATACAAAACATAGAGGTAAGTTCAACCTAATACAAATTAAACCAACCAATGTTTGTCAACCAAGTGACGACGCAGTTAGTACAGTGGTTGAGCGACTGACTACAAAATCACGTGCGAGTTCGATTCTTGCTCGGATCTAAAAATTTGTACGGCCTACAGATGTAAAATTGTCCCTTAAAATTGTCCTGGGCTTGGGTATCTGGTGATTATGTACAAGAATAATTTCTAGTATTTTGTTTAGGTGGGAAATCATTCAATGACTTTTTCCGCTGTAGGGTGGTGCGCGAGGGCGAGTCAGACTTTTACTGAATTAAACCTACTCTTATTTTCCTTAACTCATGGCCCCAATAAGATAGTTAGAATACTAATAATCTGACAGACCTATTGGTATAATGGTCAGTGGCACTGACTGCCGGAGGTTGTGGGTTCGATTTCCACCAACGACAAGTTTTTGTGTGATGTGCACGATCATTTTGTTGTGTATGTGTGTAATTTATCTATAATATGTAGATATTTAGAAATATACATATAAGTATGTTTATCAGTTAGTTAGTTTGGGACTAAATGGCGTTGTGTGAAAGTTGTGGAATATTGTCATTAAAAGAATAATTTCCAGTAAGGGTTTTCAACATTTATTGAAAAACAAAAGTAAAGAGGTTCCACTCGACCCGAGACTCAGCTCGCTCAAGTGCAGCATCAGAGCAATGTAGCAAAATAGTGAGTTGTCTCGTCGCCATTAATTCACTTCCCCTCAGAATACATTAAGCGCTATTTGTTTTTGCAGCATTAACATTTTTATGACTAAACTGAGAGAAATCACTTACTCTAAGTGTACCAACTTAATTTATCCCTTACACTCCAACCACTACACTCTTATTTCAACCCGTTAGGGGTTATTTTCCCATACCAATGAGTTTGATAGTACCTTGGGATTTTGATACAGAATTGTAATGAGTGCTCGAAAAGTCAAAATAATTGTGTCTGCGAACAACCGTTTGTTTTGATTCTAATGGTTGATTTAATTTTACAGCGTGAAGAATCAGTTTTCACAACTACGCATTTTTACAACTTTGAATTAAAGGGAATACTATTGACTGAGCAGAGAAAAAATAAACTACTTATTGCTTTTTTTGCGTAAATTACAAATAGGGCGAAGAACCACAGGGCACATTGCTCGCGGAACATATGGTTGATAGAGCTGAAAAGTTCAAGTTTAAGCGTTGGAAGGCACACACACGGTGGGCTGATGACCAGGTGAGGGTTTTTTTTTCTGTCGACGGGGAAAATCATCATTGACGAAACCCGCTCTTGGGTGGAGCGGGAGACAGTGTCAGAGTCTTACTGACTAAAAACCCCGCGCCGTTCCTTCTAGCCTTCATACCGGGGCTCTAGTTTCCTTTCGGATAACCTCGACCCCAGTAGACTTCGACCCAGATGGGCCCCTCCTGTTGCTGACAACTCCTTGAGGCGCGTGGGAACAGTGCGCCCCGTCGACGCCTTGGCTCGGTCCGGACAGTTACCGGACGATCGGACAGCGAGCTACCCATGGCTCGCCGTCGCGAGCCCGCGTCTACGGTGGCCGGACCAGGTGAGGGTTGCGGTTATCCGATAGATGGAGACGCACAGGACCGTTCGTTATGGCGACACTTGGGGGAGATTTATGTCCAACAGTGTCTTTCGGCTGCAATGATGATGATAATGATGACAAATAGGTACATAGATGTATAAATCAATCTAGTTTGGATACATGAATCTTATACTATAAATAATATATGTAATAAACAGCAACATTCTTTCTGTTTTCATGTTGCATAAATCTCTTCGAAATATTAAATTAGAAGATGAATTTCCCTCATTTCCATTCCATTCTCTAAAAGAAAAATTCTTTAAGCCGCAGGTCTCTAGAATACATTTACTAAACAGCGCATTTTCCTCGCCCTTTAATTTATTTACTCAAATAATAAAATGTAGGTCCTAACGAACGGTTCAAAACCCCAACTAAAATTCAGCGAAGCATATTTAGAATGTGGGGGGCGGTCGCGAACTCGCCCGGGCCAAACTTAATTCCGCCCGTCGTCGTCGCGACCGCAAAGAAAACTTTGCTTCAAAATTAATATTTCTTTCATTAAAATGCTGTAATATTTTCGCTTGCTGCATGCATAAGTAACGTCTATGAATAAGAAGCGTGGAAAAATTCAGGCGAAGTCTTGCTGATTGAGCCAGATATCGGCGACGGTGTGTGGAGCATTAGGTAACGTGGTAGAAGATCAAATACAGTTTAGGGAATAAACATGTTTTTCAAATCGCTAAGGGTAATGAGGAACGAGGGAGAAAACTTTGTTTGATAATCTTGTTGTAGATTTTATGTTAGTAACTGTAGTTTAAGATTTACTAAAAAACTTTTTTCTTGAGTTTACTGAGGCCTTCTAGGGTCAACTAAAAATAACAGTATTGTTCAATTTCAAATGCAACAGTGTAAACTACCAACTTCATAGGCAGTAATTGCAGTAAATGCCGAAGTTTATTACTGACTGACTCCTGTCAATGGCTTCACCCGCGTGAAAATAGACTATATGTCACTCCGTGATAACGTAGCATTCTACTAGTGAAAGGACAAAAATACATACAAACCTTTTCTCTTTATAATTTTGATAGGCTCTTAACCACACTCACCTGATGGTAAGCAATGATGTGGTCCACGATGGAGCACGCCTGCCTGATGAAGTACCCTATCCACTCTTGATTTAAAGGCTCTAAGTTGATATAATCTCCTAAGATTTCGATCGATTTTTTTTCCACCCAATACCTTCATCTCTCCAGTTAGTACACCGTCGTTTGTTTAACTCTATAGATTCAGTTGTTTGTCTTGCAGATTTGAGAGCGGCTCAAAAAGTCAAGCATCCACAGAAACGGGGGCCCGTCGTATTTCAAATGAGGTTTGTTTTTGAATAATTTCATTTGCTTCACTTCTTTCTTTTAATGACATTGTTTTTGTTGGCAGGTGTCCCGCAAGGCACATGTTTTTTATTGTGATTTTGACTTCAAAATTGTCTGGTCTATACTAACCTCTGGAAATATTGTAAATCCAATTATCTTTTTTTTAAGCAACTATAGTTTCTTGCCTGTTATTCTCGATAGAAAACAACCAACTGGAACCATGCATTAGCTTCTGATGTAAATATTTTGAATTCGTTTTTTTTTTTTCTATTACGAGTAGGTACTGAGTGCTGTAGTATATTGAGGTTTTAGTTTTTATCCGCTTAAACTTAAGCCTACTATAAGGTTGACCGATAACCTGGTGAAGTTTGTGGGAAGCCTATGTCCAACAGTGGACGTCTATCGGCTGACATGATGGTGATGAATGAAAACTCTCCCTTTGGCTTCTGGAAATAAACTATATCGACTAATCACAAATTAAATGCGAAACCAATGAAGCAACTATCAGTTGAAAATTTATTCAACCAATCAAGAACAATATCCTATTAGCTAACATGCGATTGCCAATTTGTCACAATAATTTTCGTTCAAAAAACTGGGCTTAAGGTGGTGCATCACGACTCACATTTTCACTGTTTTTCATACAACCGCTCATAACTGATTATGACGTTACTACACACTTTTCATTAGATATTTTGGAAACACAGTATCTTGTGGATATTATCTAGGTTTCTAAATCCAGTAAAAACCTCTGAAAATGTCCTATTTTGTATGAACTTTGACACTTCATAATTTACCTAAAAATTAAAAAAGTCAAAAAAGTAATCCTCTAGAGACCTTGCAAATTTTATTAAGATTCTAAATGATGACAACTTTTTCCAAAACACTTTTAAGGGTTTAAAAAAACAGCTATTTCCTGGAGCAAGTTTTGTGAAATTTTCGAGTAAATCTCGGGATTACCGAATACTAACAGAGTTTCCAGGCGTTATCTTTATTTTTTTGCGTTGCCTTTTCGTCAAACATCGCGTTGGATTGCATTACTTAACCCTTCAGATACCGTCAATTACAGACACAATAGTAAGACAATAGATGCGCGGCCACCGGGTGTCGCTTGGGGATTCATGAATTAAATGAAGTAACAAGCTTTTAAATCATTTTCGATATTTACGATAAGCGAGTGGAGAAGGACCCTCTTAACGATATTTATTAGCCGCTAAGAAACAGAAGACGACGATGATAACATAACATAATTATGTACCATATCTGCATTTAACCGTCAAGATGACATATCAAAATTTTCCGTAATTTTCAATTGAAATAAATTTCTTTTGAAAAACTAATTGGAACAGCTTTAACATGTCAAAAATGTGTTCGAGATGGGATATGGTACATGTGGAATCCTGGAGGAGCGCTGACTTGATGCTGCGGAAGCGAGCGTACGTGACCCACCGCCGCGCCGCTCCTTTGATGACTGCCACTTCACTGCGCACATGTTGCTAAAAAGTAGCCGATTCTGAAATTGTGCTCCATTGGTGTAATTGCTACTGGGCTTTTTGATGTGAAGATAAACAAATAAATAAATACAATAACCACCTAACAATGATCTAAAACCGATATCTATTCACCTGAAGAATTTTAAGAAAATATCACATTGTTAAAATATGAAACAAAAGAAGCACGTCATTGGAAATAACACTAAAATAAATAATAACATAACATTTACGTTATCTCGCAGCATCATTAAGCTATCTCGCGAGCGGGGTGGGCAGGGCAGGCCTCCCCGCTGAATATAATTTACATCAAGTTCTAGGGTGAAGGAAAAACAACGCGTTTCAACGTTTAATTTGAAAAATTGGTTTTGTAGTCGTTTGTAGACGATGTGTTATGGCTGTGTGAATTTTTTTTTGGGAATTTTTCGTTTGGTGAAGGTTGCAAGAAAATTTCCCTATAAATACTTTGTAATTTACAAATCTCTTCAAATGTTGAACATCTTACTGTTACTTAATCTTACTAGTATATTTAAGAAAGAACAAAAGCAACAAAAAAAAACACATTAAACACACTGATTTAAAAAATTTTATTAATCAATGAACAAATTATTTTAACTGAACAATCAGTCCTGTAAAGCATTTCAACTTTTATACATTACAACACAATATTAAACCAATGTATCATCTGCTATCTGCATATGCTCATTTTAAATAGACATTTAAAATCATATCACAAACATAATCCGCGTATGTTTTGTCGCAACGTTTATCCAAAACAGACGGTCCATTTTCTAGCAAAACTTAACCTAAAAAGTTTGCTTAGCATCTGCGAAATACAGTTTCAGTTCATTTAGCGAACAAAATGTATATAAAAAGTTAAGGCGCTTCCCTCTTCAACTGTTCTTAAGACTTACTTTGAATAAAGCTCCCTGTTCGCTCTGCGACTGCATTTCTGTATTAGAAGTATGCAAATAAAAATCTAAGATAATTATACTTTATTGTGCTATTCACTTATCTTCCTACGGTCCTAAGCAAAAATTGCATCATCATTTTTTAAACTACTAAATCCTCTGAGAATTAATGTTCAAAGTGACTGGTTAAAAAAATCTAATAAAAATAAGGTAGCAGTCATTGGCAACGTAACACATTCACACACACCACAGACACACGAACATGCAAAAATGTGCCACAAACAGACTGACTAATTTATTTGTGAACAACAGTAGCAATCAACGAAGAGTTAAATAATTTGGTCAGCACAACTTTTCGACGACTAGGACTAGATTTTATTGTCCAGTCAAAACATCGTGCTACTATACGACTTCGCACAAAAAAGTCGCGTCTCGAATAGCATTCTTTATCAAGTTTTTTTACTTCTGAATAATGCGAGTGTTATGGCTCGAAATATGCTTCATTTGGCGCGAAGCAACTTCTCTAAAGTGCGTAAGGAAATCATATTCATATTTTTTCCGCTTCAACTGTTCGCGACGCGGAATTTGAATAAAATATGGCGAGTTCTTTTTTTCTGTTAGATTACTTTGACTGTTGCTGTCTGAAGTCGCTGGTGAAAGCACTTATGAGCTCGTTTGGAGGATGTCGGACTGAAAACGAGGACTCTGAAGAGTTTTATTAAATCCATGCATTAATTTTGGCAGCGCAACTGAGTTAATTTATTTTTATATTTTCGATGCAAAAGAGACTTGGCAGACCTAAAAATAATCTTTAGTCGCATAATGTCCACTATATTAAATTGTCCACTGTATCAAAATGTTCACAGTATCAGAATGGTAAATTTAAAATGTCCTTTTATAAAAAAAAGTCCGTTGTATACGACCTTAACCCGCTTTTAAGATAGATTTCCTAATCCCATTTTTCTACTTATGTCTATAATGTCAATTAACTCTCAAAATAAAATATAAACTATCTTGTCCTGAATGAAGCTCTGGCTGAAATCCACTCTTCTACTGATTATTTTTCCTACCCACATTCTTTGCTTTAATTCATGAATCCCCAAGCGACCACCGGTGGCCGCGCATCTATTGTCTTACTATTGTGTCTCTAATTGACGGTATCTGAAGGGTTAAGTTGAGAAGATATCGAAAGAAATTTCAATTACATAATGAATTAAAGAAAATACTGAAAACGAATCAGTAACTGATTATTCTGATTATTCAGTATATTTACCACATTTACGGACTAGAAATCCATCGATAACTATTTGTAAGATCTCTCACTCCATTTCATATCAACACTTGGTTTGCTATAGCTGTTCCTCTGCCGTTTGCTTCGGGGAATAGCATTTTGTTATTTTACTTTTTAAGTTCCCGAAGTTATTTTTAATTTCACTATGCCACCCCACCGAGACACTAAATTTCGCACTAACATTTATAACACCTCAAACATCCAATTACGAAGTGCACTTTGTCACACAAGGCTCGTCCAATCCTTCCACACTTTGCAAGTTTAAACGCAATAAATTACAACAACTTTGTTCATAAAGGGATTCTTGCATAAACACATTTTGTGAGTAAAAAGCCGAGTGCCCGCAAAATTAAGTTTGAAAACCATTTAAGTCGGACCAAAAATCGCGTTAGGAACTTTCGGGGCTCCAATCTTCTCGCATACATTAACCAGAGGTGTGAGTACGGACTAAAACAAAATCATTATTCAAATCCCCTGAATAATGTTTTCAGGAATCGGGACTGAGTTCCGTGCGTCGTTTTTGAATTTTAATACGGACCTCTAACAAGTTTTCAGTCAAAGGAGATCGGTAGAACTCGGCGGGCGAAGTGCTGGCGAGTGTTTCGGACATCTTGCCTTGTGTTCCTTTCTAACGATAACCTCTCTTCACTAAACATTAATCACTTTAATGGGAAATGAAGTTTTTCCACTAACATATTGGTTTGTAGTACGAGATTTACCGTAGACACATTAAAATTCGTTATAAAGAATCACGTCCAGAGGAGAAATTTTCTGTTGTTCAAAATTCAATGTCCGTTTTACTCCTAAGCGGCGAACCTTTACGTAGTGTCGCCAGCCGATCAAAGGCTGGTGATCAAAGGACGCCGGTGTCCGGCCGAGGACGAGGTAATTAGCCACCTTCACGCCGTCGCCGTCTGGGGGCGGCACGTGCCGGAGCCACGAGCAACAAAGTTGTAGAGGAAATGTGGGAGTTTCATTAAAAATCTTTTGAAACAGATAAGTATGGATTTGTCGAACGCCTCTCCTTTATGTCTCAAATGTCTGTCTACAGTATTGGTAGTTTGATTATACGTATAGACACCTATAACAAAATATATGATCAGCTCATTAACTTTCTATATGTCAAGAGGGTCCAACCTGTATTAAGTGTTGCAGTTTTTTGAATGAAAAAAGTTTCTACTGCGTAGGGGATTCCTAAAGTAAAGGCACAAGATAAGTTCCATTCAAGTAGTCTCTAATTATGTTAAACCGAGACTGGATGCAAGTGCTTCAAAGCTTCTTAGAGCATGGTTTTATGTATGTGAACTTTAACAAGAAACTAGAAATATTTCCCAACACAATACGATTCCGTTACAACTTAAAGTAAAGACAGTCAATGACTGGTTGATATCACACCATCTCCGGGTAATGACAGGCACGGGGGGATCGTAGTCCGAGGCATAATGTGCAATCTAAGATGGCGACGAGTCCGGCGATCGGCGGTCACTCGGTCATTACTGCCCTCGCAACATCTATGAAATATTTATGACGACTGCCATAATAACGCCGGCGACGATATCATTATACTTTGTGATGGGGGTGTCGGGCGGGGCGGAATTTCTGAACGCTTCTTACCATTGCAAAGTCGCAATCGCGGGAGCTTCAAAACGCACGCGGATGCTCCGGACAACTTTTAAACATTTTCTGCGCAGGTGAATTTAAATTTTCGTGTATTCCGAAATCACAAAGGCTTCTCGCTATTCGAATGAACCTGAATTCGACTTCGACATTCAAATTTGTAAATCCAGAATGGATTCGAGGCGGTGTGCGCAGACGCGGCGGCCCCGGATCGCCCATATTAACTTGTTAATTAGGTCCATAATACGACTTGCAGATGAGCTACAGAGTTGTGAAGTTGAATACATAAAAAGCCCTTTTTCAGCGATCGCATGCATTGTTGGTGGTGTGTGCGGCGCCGCTGGCCGGCACTCGGCTCGCTCGGGGGAGGCGAGCCTATAACGTATTTCGTACGTCCCACCAGCCACCAGAAGTTTGCCTGTTCATAAATAAACGCGAACGGTATTCAACAGCCCTTGGTGCTGTATGCATAACGAATTTGAAGGAGGCAAACTTGGAGGCTCTGCTGACTGGGATGGAGTATAAAATTCAGTAACAACATGGTGGAGGTTTTCATTCGACGATCCGCTGCCGGGGAAGGCATAGCTCCGTCATCGTAATTAGTGATATGTCACTTGATTGGGCATGCGTTACAACCCTGGCTGTGCGTGAGCCAGGGTGATCGTGGACCCGGTCGGCGCCAGTGTTCCACCAAGTGTTCAAAGTGTTGATGTTTATTGGTGTATGTGGCGGAATGCAGTTTATTGTTGCATTGTGGTGTGCAGTGGTGTCTTCCCGCGCTTTCCGCGGCCGCCATCTTGGGGATGCTGTCAAACGTGTGAGTACCGAGCCACCGCCAGGCGGCGTGCGTGTCGCATTGTGTATCAAAGTAATATGGCCGCCTTAGCTCACTGCTTTGAATATTTTTGCATGGAATCTGCAAATATTTTATGATTTTACGATTGTTTGGTATCGTTTTATGACAGTTTTCTACGGAAATAAACGTGATGGTTTTGAATGACTATAGTTGTTTCCTTATTGTCTATGTGACTACGTGATGTGTACGTAAGAAGGGATGGGCTGGCACGGTTCATTTAAACTGATGTTGACTTTTTTTATTACTAAAGGGTTAACATATAATTTTTTTGTCCTACGATTGGTACCTGAATACTGGATATTAAAGTACTTAAGATGTTTCTTCAATTTGTCTGTATGTGAACAATCACAATGAATTTTCTTGTAATTAAAAATGTAATTTAAAAAACCTATGAACACTTTGTTACAAAATATAAAAATACATAAAACCAAATAGTCTGAAACAATACAATAGGATATTAGTTATAGTTATATATATAACCCCACGAATGTACCTTTTAGCTGTGTTGCCATATTTTGGTTTGCAATGACTGAGAGCGGATAATCAGTAGTACGTTCAGTTTAAAGGTGTGGAAAATATCAAATCAATAAAGCAGTTTTTTGGGAATATTGATTGTTTATTTGAATATTGGCTATTTAAGTTATGTTAGGTTAGGTTGGGCACCCGATAATATCTAATGCTTTAACTTAACTCTTCAATCGTGATAATGAGAGCCACAATAGAAAGACAATTGTTGTGCGAACGCCGGCGTTCGCTTGGGGTTTAATGAATTAAGTAGTTATTAAACAAAGTTTTTGTAACACAGAGGCATACTCGTAAATAACGGATAACCAATAATAAGAATGTCATCAACCAGCTAACAGATATCAATAATTAAGAAATTATAGTCTATTTTAAGTTTTCAGCCTAACATAACCTATTTCGACGGGTGCAAAGTAAAAAAAGTTATCTGAAACTTTGCGTATTTCTGATAGTTGCAGTAACTTAACAAAAATAAAATATTCTAAGACATGAGAAACCTTTCAAGTGTCAAAAACGAAGAAATAGTAGTTTTCTTTATAATAATATTTTTGAAAAAAAAATTACCTGCTAAATAACTGCTTATTGTTACTAATTCAATAAAGAAGATAGAAAATCACAAAATTGCAGATAACTTTTTTTACTTTGCACCCGTCGATTTACAGACACTTGTGTCTACATCTCTCACACAACTCTCCTGTCACAGGTCTATTGGAAAAAAATTCTTTTAAAATAATCAACACCTGTGTGCTATTGTGTTATATTCGTTTTTAAGTATGTTTGTATACATAAAAAAATATACCTAATTTTCAAATTGGACAATTTAAATATTCTAAATAGGAACATTTTTTATCAGCGTCAGAGAGTAGCGATTTGGAGATATTTGAGGCAGGTTTAGGGGCCAGCTGTAGACATCTTTCGACTGGCATGTTGGTCTAGTGGTTAGTGGCCCTGACTGCTATGCCGGAGGTCGTAGGTTCGATACCCGCTCAGGACAAATGTTTATGTGATGAGCATGATCATTTGTTCTGTATCTGGGTGTAATTTATCTATAATATGTATGTATTTAGAAATACATAAGTATGTTTATCAGTTGTCTAGTACCCATAACACAAGCACTGCTTTGTTTGGGACTAGGCGGCGTTGTGTGATAGTTGTGATAGTTGTTATTATTTTGTGTAGCGATTCGGAGATATTTGATGCAGGTTAAGGACCCAGCTGTAGATATCTTACGGCTAAAATGTAAACGGCACATAACGTGATGTCAAAGCAAATATTAAATAACCAATCGAAATACCAAATCCTAATGTTGCCACGTTCAGAATTCAAATTTTACAACAGACAGACCAAAAAGTATGAATAAAAATGCTAAAAGCTAATACCTCTCATGTCAGCATTGAGGTGGTAATATGATGTCACTCGTGACTCGGCGCGAACACGGTGACACGTCATTTTCCGCACTAGTGCATCAACATTTGGATATGTCACGCGCAAATATAGGGTTATGCTGAACCAACTTTATTTTACCCCTCCCTGATGCGCCTCACGACTTTATAACATGGTATTAAAGTGCATTTTTGGTTAGATTTTTGTTGTCTAGGTGGTATTATGTTTGTCAGACTTGATGCCAGGTCATGACGTGGTGTCCAATCTGTGTGATACACGCATGTTGGTTTTGTATTGAAAGCTTCGTAAATAGTGCTGCGGATAATATGAAAATATACTTGTCTATGGAACACAGGAACGTTCGTTGTGGGGACGCTTGGGGGAGGCCTATGTCCAACAGTGGACGCATATCGGCTGAAATGATGATAATGAGAATGATACTTGTCTATTGGAAACTAATTACATAAGAGTTTCTCTGTATCAGTGGAAACTGAAACAAAATCTCATAAAGAACGCTGAAAGCCGAGTGCACAGAGATTCACTATAGCTGAGTGATGATACAGTCTAGCTATCTTAAAGAGTTGACCAGACAGTTGCAAACTAGCGTTCTAACTAAGGTGACCTTGGTTTATATGTTTGGTTTGTGTTGCGGATGTAAACCACGCGCTAACACGTTTGGTAGTTGGGAAAACGCGTCTCCTAGCCAAGTGCGTTGAGGGTCATGGATTACAACTGCTGTCTAAACGGATTGAAATTATCAAGGTCACCTTGGTTGGGACGTTAGTTTGCAACCATCTGGTCACCCCCTTAAGTAACAGCGACTGCACTTCTCAAGGCAGAGAGTGATCTTTTACTGCTCTCAGTCTGGAAAGTACAGTAAACAATAAACTAACAGTTTTTATAGACCTCTGGAATTTTAAGACTAGCTGTATTCAATACTTCGATACAGTAAATGCTAATCAATATTCAATGCATATATCTATATAATATTTATAAAAGGGGTAACTGACTGGCTGACATATCAACGCACAGCGGAAATTACTGGGACTTGAAGCACGAAATTTTGACAAAGCTTCCTCTTGTGATGTAGACGAGCACTAAGATAGTTAAATTTTTAAGGGGGTGAAAAGAGGAAAATTCGTTTGTATGCAAAATTTGATTTCTTGGACCAATATGTACCTATACCTACTTGAAATTGGTAAATAGTAACCTAAGTATATAAAAAGGGATTTTCATTATCCGCTATTCAAAGCTATACCTGTAAAATGTTTTATGGGTTGTCAAAAATTTTACGGAAGAATATTATTCCTTACGTTTATAAACTTGAAACTTGGCACAAAGGTTTAACCAAAATAGTAAAGACTAAATTATTATTTTTTTTTAAACTACTCTCAAAATACGGTTTAGGAGAGTTAAAATTTTTATGAAAACTTTCTCATGAACGAAGTCGCAGGCAATGTACTAGTTTTTGTTCAAAGTACATACTCAATTTTATATGCCATTGTTGTGCTTGTTCAAACCAGTTGAACGAGCTTTTGAACCAAAAAAATGTGAAAGATTTAAGTTAGCCACTTTAAAAGTCCTTAATTATGTGACTTTATGGGATAAAAACTAAAACGACTGTAATGAAACTTGCATTCCTTTATATTTGAAAGTTGTGACACAAACATAAAGAACAGCGGTATTCACACGAATATCGTGTTAATGGGTTTAAAGTTTTACTGTTATTAATGTGTGGGCTACACGAACGTCACTTATTAGTGGACTCATTGTACACAATGTGGCTAATTAAGAACAAGAAGGTTTCAGAACTTATTTAACTTTTTTGTTTTTCTTGCTGTAGTCATGTAACTTTGAGAAGTCGTTTGGTTACCTAACTAATTACATATCACCTACATATTTAGTTCCAAAACGTATGTGATCGGTATTATAGCTAATGCTATTACGAGTAGCTGTTGCAGAGATCCCTAAATAAGTGTGGGCTCACTGCGTTAGTCAATGGCTCCATGCCATGGGACGATGTTTTGAATTGGTATAACTTTTATTAAAGCAATAGAAATATTAACAGGCTACGATATAATAAACCCTGCACAATAAATTATAGTCCGAGCTGGCCGCCGCACTTTTCCACACCAGTGTAAAATACACTGCATTGCAACCTTAAAAGTAGTAGAGGTAGGAATCTGCGGGAAAATTTGTAAGAGAGAACATAGTCTTAGAATGCAAAGGGAAACTGATGGGTACTGAAACGTATAAAAAATTTAAAGCTAGACACGCCCCTCTTGCTTCACTCTACAGCGGGAGAAGCCATTTGAAGGTTTCCTACTACATGAAAACAGAAAAGGATTGGATTTTTGAGTAGGTAAGTGTGACGGAAATTTTATTATACAAGCAACTCTGAATTGACTTTCATCACGCGACAGAGATACAAAACATAGCAAACAATAGGACATAAAATTAATAATTACAATCTCCTAAATTACACAATTTCTTTTTCAACCTAGCAACACTAACGACTCAGGTAATAAATGACGTCATAACTCTCGTCTTACAATTCCTTGTTGAAACGGCGTTGGTCACGAACACTACAAAAAGAAATGGCTTGCTCATTACTGTACTGATTACGAAGGTAAAATGGTGCTTTTCCACCAAAGACGTGTGAGGTAGCCAGGCGTTGATATCACAGAAAAGATGAAAAAGGTAAAAAAGGAAATACTTTCCGATTTGTACTACAACGAGTGTCGCCACTTGTCTTACACCCTTTAACTCCACTGCAGACAATAAACCAATACGAACGCGCAACAGACCACGCACACTTATATTGCAAGTTTGCTATTGGTAGTTGAACTATGAACATTGCACTACTTTTAGCACGCCAGCCCCACCCACAAGGTCATTCTAGCCTCTTTCATCTGTTCTTTGGGTGATACGTTCCTACATTGACTCCTATCGTGTGTAAATGTGTGTCTACTTTAATCAAAGCTGTACGACTTACGGGGTGTCCCAACCAGGTCACGGTCACCTGACCTTGGTAGCTTCAATCCGTGTTGACAGTTGTAATCGAGGGGCGTTTTCCCAACAACCGATCGTGTTGGCGCGTGGTTTACATCCATGTAGTAACACAAACCAAACACAAACCAGTCACCTTGCAACCGTCTAGTGCAACAGCGTGAGGTCAACCCTTTAGTGCAACAGCGTGAGCGCGCCTGCGAAGCAGTAAAACGGTGTGTAGAAGAGTGAAGCGAGGATGCACAGTGGACTGTTTTCAGTACAAACCGTTTCGAGGCGACTCGATTACAATGCAAAACAATGGTTCGGCATACCACTGGTAAGCGACCAGTTGCATCAAAGATGTACAAAGCACAGCTAGGAAGGAACTAGGAGCTTTTTCGTCACACATCTTTGGCAAGAAAGTTTCCTCAGAAATAGGAGGTAATGTATTATGTGATAATAAATCATTCTTCTTATCTCGTGTTCAATCTAGACAGCAATTAGTCTGCCTAAGATGAGCTAGAAGCTAGACTAGACATATGTGTGTACTAAACTATATGGTTTTTAGAGCAAAAACAAATGATAAATCACTGCAATTAGCTGTTACTGAACCAAATTACGATTGCAAAAACTGCTGCACTACTTTGTAGAAGAAATACTTAGACAATAATTATAGGTTTATATTAACTATGAAGAGTTTATTAGTTCCACAAGTGGAAGAGATTTTTTAAGATAACTATCAGCAATCCGGAAGACGTAGCGTTGGAAGGCCTCCCACATGGTGGACCAATGACCTGGTGAGGGGCGCGGGAATCGGATGGATTTGAGATGCACAGGACCCATTGTTGTGGCGTCGCTTGGAGAGGCCTATGTTTAACAGTGGATGTCTTTCGGCTGATTGAATAGAAGCTGCATTGCCTCGATGTTCACATGCTGATGAAGTCGCTTTTCGTAAGCTTCTGCAGATTTTTTTGTCACTTTGTCGATGAACTCAACTGCAGGGTGCACTTGCAATTTCCCTTAGTACCTTGTTCTGGAATCGTTGTATGCCAAATATATTGGTTTTCTTTGATGCAGCCTAGTTCATACTGGCATCAGGACTTGTCTGTACCGTCCGATCGTCTGGTAACCGTCCAGAGCGAGCCCAAAACGTCCACGCGCGCCTCAAGGAGTTGTCAGCAAACCGCAGGGGCCCAGCGGGGTCGAAGCCTACTGGGGCCAAGGATTCATTCTGAAAAGAAGATTCACGAACGAAGAAACAGGAGTGGGTTTTTAGTCAATAAAAGTCTGACACTATTTCCCACTCCGCCCAAAAGTGGGGTTGTCATTGTAAAAAAAGAACTTTTCTGTATAATAACAATTTATCCTGCACAAACAATGTAATGGAATATATCGTATAATTATAGAGTATAATGGAATTTCTTCCAAGCAGCCAATACATTCTCTTGAACTGCAAGTTTAAACTTAAAAGAAATTTGGAACGAGATTTCATACTTTGCGTATAAATAGCAACTTAATGAAAATTGATTAGGTAACAGTTTCCAGATAATAAAAATATGATTTCCAACTTCTGTGGCAACTAGGTAAAAAAAACAATTCGTTGTAACCCGTCAGTAATACCCATTAAATTGGTTATGGACCTTGTCCGTTACTACACTAGCTCAGTATCAATTCCACCTTCACCTCAACAACCAGCAATCAAAGAAACACTTCTCCCCGACCAGCTAATCATCGATTAAGATCTGTTCCTTGTGTAGTTACCTCTCAGCAGATTGGAGCGCGCAGTGAGCTCGGCGTGACCCGACCTCTGACCGATGTAAGCACACCAATTCTGATGGTTCACATAGTTTCAGTATTTGCGCACCTAGGGCTGGCAGGCTACGGTATTTTGTTAGGAAGATGTGTTAGATACATCGACATGTTTGTACACTTCAGTCGACTCAGGTGTAATGTCGTCTGTACACCTTGAACATTACACTATGTTGAACGAAAGGCGTAAGTTCCACGAAATTCATGGCGCGTAAGACATTTTGAAAAAAGTATCCTCTAAAAGCTATCTTCAATAGTTCTTTTAAACGACATAATGCCAATGTTGCTGCAGCGTACTTTTATTTTAACTTTTCAGTATTTTGACAAATAGTTTCTATGAAAGGGCTTATCTATCACTAGAATATAAGTCGATGGTTAGATAAATATTGACTTTCAAAGCTTACTTTACCAACATAGAAAGTATTTGAATACTATAATGTAAATGAGGTGTTACATAACTACACAGCCACATGGCTGAAATCTAGTTTCAGAGCTTACATAGCCGATGTGTAAGGAAATTAACAAATAAGTGTGAACAAAAGACAACATGAGCGAGTACCAAAATATTACCATGCGTAATTGGTTACCATGCGTATGGTAACCAATTCAAGATTTACATTGCACGTTGAGCATGTTTTAGACAATTTCTTGACGTAAACAGTCAGGAATTTGTCCAAATCTTCATCAGGGAAGGCAAAGCACAAAGAACTTTGAAAAAATATTGGTACTTGCTGTATTTATAATAATTTAATAATGACTACAAATTTATTGAACCAATGTCACATTATATTTACCGGCGGAACAGGTTGTAAAGACCCGCAAACCTGCTTGAGAACTTTGATACCACAATGCAAGACTAGAACAACTTAGTTTCTATCTGGCGATATAGATGGCGCCACACCTTAACTTAAGGTTAACTTTGTGTTGGTCTGTAACTATTATGTCCATTTAGTTTTAAAGTGGTGCCAAACGAGGCGGCGGCGGCGGCACATTACAACTCCAGTCTACAGATACAGGAATTTATGAGACTGGAGTGCGATGTGATTTTGAAATGTTACGTGATGTGTGTATAAAACCGTTTTCTGTTTCCAACGCACCCATTGCGCCTGATATAAATAATTGAGCAATATCTTAATCAGCCACTTTCAAACCTATTTATTTCTATAAACGTGCATCTCTTTCCACCAAATCTATCTTCGGTTCTTCCTGATCTTTTATCAGTTAACGAATAAATCAAGTGCATAACAGGAGTAACCCTAGGCAGGGATCTAAGCGGATCCAGTGAGAGCTGGCGTGTAATAGAAGGTTGTGCGCCGCGCCCGAGGCGTCCGCCCGTCGCACGCGCACCCAGCGATCCCACGCTCATTTACTTATAGGATGAGTTATAATATTGGATTCGGTGAAATTATGATGTGAGTGAAAGGCGCAAATGAAAATACTCAAATCCTAGAAGCAAAAAAGTTAAAACTCCCGCTGTAAATTCTATAGCTTATTTTAAAATGAAAAAAAAACTTTTATCAATGAGTCTTAAGGTGGTGCATCATGACTCACATTTTCACTGTTTTTCATACAACTGCTCATAACTGATTATGAAGTTATTACACATTTTTCATTAGATATTTTGGAAACACAGTATCTTGTGGATAGTATCTAGCTTTCTAAAGAAACCAATTTCTAAATTTGTGTAAAACTAATCCAGTAAAAACCTCTGAAAATGTCCTATTTTGTATGAACTTTGACACTTCATAATTTACCTAAAAATTAAAAAAATCAAGAAAATAATCCTCTAGAGACCTTGCAAATTTTATTAAGATTCTAAATGATGACAACTTTTTCCAAAAACTTTTAAGGGTTTAAAAAAAACAGCTATTTCCTGGATCAAGTATTGTGAAATTTTCGAGTAAATCTCGGAATTACCGAATACTAACAGAGTTTCCAGGCGTTATCTCTCTTTTTTTGCGTTGCCTTTTCGTCAAACATCGCGTTGGATTGCATTAAATGAAGTAACAAGCTTTTAATCCATTTTCAATGTTTACGATAAGCGAGTGGAGAAGGACCCTCTTAAGAACCGTTTTCATTTTCACGTCTCTAATAATTACCGTACGTCAAAACCGAAATGATTAATAATTAGAATTGAAACTACGCACTAAAATTAAATCGACGCAAGAACAGCAACAGTTTAAAAATTAATCTTACAATAGTAATCAGAAACCTGGCCTAGACAGAACATCCTTTTTTTGAGATTCGCAAATCGTGAAATAACTTCTCCCGCTGTTTGAAGCAAGAGGGAGTGTCAGTTGCCCTTTGCGTAGTCCTGAGTTCGAATAATCCCGCAACCAGACAGAACTTCCCACATTTGCTACGTTAAGTAAGAAAATGATTGTCAGTTCGGATAATTCGGTATCTTTTCATTGTTTTTCATATTTTTAGCGCTGACATTTTGAGTTTCGTAGCCAAATGCCTACGACGTAGCAATCGGCCTACGACGTAATCGGTTGTATAATCATAGCATTGATCAAAGAAACATAAATGTTACGAATAATACAGGTGAAACGAGTCTGACGACTCTAAGCTAACTTGTCAAGCTGCTAGATAGCAGGTCTAAAGTTAAGATACTTGTATTCCTAACTTGGCCTGTTGTTTGTAAGTCCGACGGTAGACACCCAAGTTTTGTAAATCTATTCATATAAAAGGTGAAACTGACTGACATATCAATGCATGACCAAAACTATTGGGAGTAACAACGTGAAATTATGTACAAGGTTTACTTTTATAATTAGGTGAGCACTAAGGGGTTTTTTGGAAATTCTATAAAGTTATGAAAAGGAGGAGTTTCGTTTGTATGCAAAATTTTATTTTGTATGCCAATATATTTGAAAGTTGGCACAAAATAGTAACATAAATAAATTATACATTATTTTAACAACAATAGACCAATTTAAGGGGCTTAAAATATTGTTTGGAGGATTCTTATTTCTTGGGTTATAAACTTTAAGCTTGGCACAAATTAAAAATAAATTTAACTCTTCAATCGTGATAATTAGAGACACAATAGAAAGACAATGGCGGCGTTCGCTCGGGGTTTAATGAATTTAAAAAAAAAAAACTTTCGTAATTAGGTTTACTAAACTTAGGTAGTTTAGTAAAACTAATTACGAAAGTTTTTGGTTTAAGAGGTGTTCAAGTTTTTATGAAAACATTTTCGCGAACGAACGAACTAGCTAGCAAAGTGCAAAAAAAATTATATATAGATACTTGGACAATAAATAGAAGATTTTGATTTATTTTTCCTTTAATATCTATCGTTTTGGTTTCCTTACCGGACCTTACTTCTCCGTTCTTAGTAAATAACTACTTATAGATAATGTGCTGTGGAAATTCAAAGAGGATTTATCTAAAATAAGTATACATTTAATAAATCTGTAGAAGCGTTTGGTTGTGCGCGCATCACATAAAATGTACGAAATCGATGTAGATAACTTTATACAGTAAAGTTCTGTGTAACTTGATATACCTATTACTTAGGCTTTGTTTCACCGCAATCGGTTGACTATGTCGGTACGAAGTTCGCTGGATCAGCTAGTTAATAATAAAAATTTCTTCATACAAGATGAAAATCTCGTAACAACAGACAACATCCTGTACACCAATCGATTGCAAAAATTCGTGAACATGAAAGCGACTGTTTGCACAGTGCGCGCGATTATCGAGTAGCGATCGGTAAAGATCGGCGATCACGAGGAGATCACGAAGTGAGCCGAAGTGCGGATGATCGGGAGTGATCGGGAACGATGCCATAAACACCGCTACCCACCTTTCCAGATATAAGCAACTATGTTTAAGAAAAAGAAACCTGTAATATTTTATTACACAGTTTATATGCCTGTGTTTAGTTTGCAATTTGGATAAGTTTTTAGACGCATTTAAGTTATATATTTCAATTTATTATCATAAAATTTTCAAATCTGACTTTAGTAATGCTGCAAGCTTTTCGTAAGACACGTGTGATTGTTTATGAGGTTCCTGAACCGACTACGTTATAGGAAATTAGAATTTCACGAGATTTTTTTTCTGTTGATGTAAAATTATATTCCCGAATTTCTCATTCTACAGTGACAATATGTGTGAGCAATCCGCCCCTATAGTCACAATGTGGTTTTTAATATTTGGACATGTATTTCAATATTTATAACGATTTTATTAGTTAGACGGGCACTAGGGTGCAGTTCACTTTTACTGACTAAAACACACCTGTGTCCTTCAGTTGCCCTTTGCGTTCCAGGACCACGGTATCCCTTTCTGAAATACTACGTGGCTCTAGCGGGCAGCGATCCTTCTAGGCCCCTTCAGTTTTGCTAATATCTCATTGAGGCGTGCGTGGAACGCGCCATCGACGACTTTGACTTGGTCTTCACCGGACGGCCGGACGGCAAGCTACCCATTGTTCGTTGTCCGAAAGTCCACAAATAATATCAGCTTGACTATTTGGTTATATTATTCTGTTTACAAATATTAGGTACAGAAATCACTTTATATTATGATATTAAAATTAATACACATTTAAATATAAAATGACATTCAAATTAAATTCATACCACACACAGCTACCCGTACTATCTCCAACAGACTCCATATTATTTTCAATTACTCGTCGTTTCCCGCACACAATACCCTACAAATACACTGGCGAGCAGAATTACGAACAATAGCGTTATCTCTAAAATAAAGAGAACGTAGCGACATAAATCTCCAGGACTCGCTCCGTACATTTTAACGGTTAAGGGAGTCGCATTTTTATTCAAAATAGGCACTTAGTTAAAAAATATGTGTGTACCAGAGACAAACAGCAGGAAGTGGGCGGAGATGGTCCTTTTTCCCGAAGTTCCTGTGGCCTGTGTGTTACCTTTTTGTTTTAAATTGAGCGCCAGATGCGGGGATGGATACGATGCTGGCCAAATTAATGGGTGAAGCGTTAGGAAATTGTTTTAGATGAGTATTTTTTTGTAGGTTCTTTAATTTTATGGATATAAAACTGAAATGGTAGTTAATGTATGTAGGATATACAGTATGAATATTAATAAATGTAAAGTGACGGTAGAAGTAAGTAAAGCTGTTGTCACGTTCGCTAGTGCAATTGCAGTTTTATTATCTGCTTTATCAATACAATAACGTTAAAAACAAAACGGCCTGGTATATGACTGTGTAGATTTTAGTATATACCCAGTAAATTACGTCAGCAAACCGAGTTGCTTGTAGGTTTTGTATTCTCTTGATCATTAAATATATCTCTTGATCAGAGAATATTTAATATTAAGTAGACAGTCTTACGGCTTATAAATATAGTCTTATACGATGATAATTATTAGATTTCAAACTTTTACATTTTACTTTACCTACTCATTTTCCGCTGTGCAAGTTATTTGGGCCCCAACTGTACCGAATTGTGTTTTGGAAATCGTACCGAAAAATGTTTAGTAGTTGAAAAATTAGCATTTGTGTGGTCCCTTCATCCCAGTGCCGGGGAAGTTAGCGGGGCTCATTAATTTGTTGTTTTTTTTTATTTTTGTCCCTATTTTGAGGCAATTTGGTTGAAGCTTCCGTTTTGTTTAGAAAAGAGCTTTGTTTAGAGTGTGCTAATGGAAATAGCGTAGTTATGCTAATCTAATTAATGCGATAAAATCTTTTTGTAGTCAGTTTCTACGAAAAAATGACGCTTGAAAGTCAAATTAGGTACATTTATGATTTTATAAGTTTAACTTATTGACACCGGGGCTAGTGTTACATCATATCATAGATTTCATGATTTAAAACTGACAGATTTAGCAGTCATTGTGAATGGATGAGATTTGTTCCTAAACTAGGTAGACGGGAATTAGTTCATAATTTTAGAATAAGTTACATATTTTTTTTACATATTTTGTTGCTGCACAGCTGGTATAATGCTATGAATATTTTAGTAACTTCATTTTGTGATTTTTATATAAAAAAGGTTTCTAGTCGTTTAGTTTGTCAATGGTGGCATACTTTATATTGTGAGATTTTGTAATAATAAGTCCTATTATCATTTTCATAGACTACTTATCAAAAACAAAGAACTTCTTACGTGGGTGTAGAAGACAATTATTACAAATTCAAAAACCTTTTGGTATATAATCAAATATATTTTATCTAAACCTTATTCGGTAAGTGTACAAAAAGTTTAGGTGATAGTTTGGCGAATCAGCAGTAAACATTTTAGCTGAAAGACGTCCACTGCTGAAGATAGCCCATAATAAGTGTTGTTACACTTGTCCTAATTATTAACTTGTCGCATTAATCCTCTCCAGATGTCATCAGTCTATCTTGTGGAAGGTCTTCAACGTTGCGTCATTTCAGGACCATTCAGGCCCAGCGACTATCTGTTCTGCGACTAACATGCCCTGAACACTAACATTTTAGTTTGGTAATGCTTCGGGCTATGTCGATAACTTATGTTCTCTTGCCGTCAACCGTCAAATCAGTGTTCAGAAAGCTGCGGTATATTCTCGATCAGCATACCAAGACTGAAGTCTTAAGATCATTGCATGTTGCCAGTGATGACATGTGGCACTGCCTCATCACAAGGCTTAAAGCCACCCAAAGGGCAAAAGAGAGGATTACGCAATAAGCTTCTAAGTAAATTACAATCTACGAAGGCGTATCGAAGCGAACCCAATTTCTTCACAAATACTTAGTTAACGACCCGGTCGGGCAGGTACGTGACAACAAGCTTCACAAACAAACTCATTACTCCAAACAATACTACTTCTATACAGCACTCAGAGTAAATTATTTACCTTCATTTAATAAAAACGACCAAATCTTGGATCCATACAGCTTTCCTAAGCTCCGCCTACTCGACAGGGCGTGGTGAGGCCACGCCCCCGGCCCCGCCTGCTCGCCGTTTTTCCTAGAAACTTATGTAATATTTTCCCTCCCGGGTGGTGGGTGGACATTTGTCTTTACTAAGGACGAGCTCCCAGGATTATTAAATTTACCGAAGCAACATGGCCGCAGATTTATGTACTTTATATACCACGCTATGTACTTTGATTTAGTGGTTTAGGTAAAAGTTCTTAGAATATATTTTATCTGTAAAGAATGGGTCTGCGGTACTGGGTTTTATTTCTAGAAGGTAATGATAAAGTTATTCGGAGCCTGACAGTGGGCTCAGCTGTGTTCATTTGCGTCCATATTGATCGTCTTTCTTTGCCACCAAAGTACTTCGTGTTTATATGAGAAGAACTGAACTTTTCTCTTTTTCAACACAAATGATTTGTCGTAAAGCATTCATATTCATGTATTACTTTCGACCATAACAAGGAAAAGTAAAAAAAAGAACTAGAAATCAATTCAATAAATTATATAACTAACTGTTCTTAGGATATTTTCGTGACACTGTAGGACAATGTGGTAGGCCCATTATTGCCTCACATTGAGAAGCCAATTTGATTTTAGTATAAAAAAAATATCGATAACATAAATATGAAGTGCAACTCTCTCTTGGTCATCACTTTTTGATTTATTTATGTTTGTAGATTTTTCTTACGGAAACATAAAATATGGAAATTGTGTAGCAGATCGAAAATTTTCAGAAAACTACGACTATGTAACCTTTGCACGTTAAACAGGACAAAGTCCGGAGGACAACTAGTATAAATATAAAAATGTGCAGATGTCACAAGCCTCAGCCCCCGTTACAGAACTGAAAACCTATTATTTTTCAGATGTATATCATATAAATACGATAAATTTTACATATTAAATTACTCTGAAGCATCATTAACGAATTCGTATAAAATAATTGCCGTCATAATGTTTAATGAGGGTATTTGGAAAATATAAAGATAAAACGTGAAATTATTCCACTACTGGTATCGAATGTTCCAGAATTCATAATGTATATTCTGAGGGTATTCTGAAAAAATGGTCCATACTTTAGACACGTTAGACAGAACCATGTAACTGCATTTTTTTAAATTAACATTTATTGATATAAGTACCTATTCATCATTAATTAATAATATTTGGTTATGAAATGTATTGGAGTCAAGAAAATCAAGATAATGGAGTGTATAATTTTTATATGATAGTTAAACTTATAAATGGTTCATTATAGAAACGTACAGACCTAAACTTGTTAAAAAATAAAAGGCCCGTAAGGCCCGTTTTGACATTTGAGAAAGACCCTAGAATGAAACTGAAAAAAACAATAAAATAATAATAAATTACATAAACAATTAAAAAAAAATGCATAAATTTTTTTGGCGCGTTAAATAATATGGTGAAATATATTTCGAGTATTCTTTTTTATATTTAAGCCCTTTATTTTTTGACAACTTTACAATTATGTCGTTCATTTCTGTATAAAAATACCAAAAGAAAATAATTAAAGTCATAAAAACCAGCTGCAAAAGCTTTTGTTTACTGATCACAAGACCTGCGTGTATTCCACACTATTTATCATAACAACCGACCATCATGACTCGTCATCAAACAAACAGCTGTTGTTAAGAAAAACATCAGTTTGACAGCTGCTTACAGCTGAAACAATCTGTATTTTTGTTCAACTGTTTCATCAACATATTTATGTATAAAATCAATTTCAATAATAACGTCTTTACAGACACGATAGGAGCCTTTGTTTCATTATCAGGATGAGTGTGTGTATGCTCCTTCATACTCAAAAGACAGGATGGATATGTATGACCACGGGTAGGCCAAGTCTTTGAAAATGATACTTTTACTAGCTGCTCCCAGCGGCTTCGCCCGCGTGATAGCAGAAAATTATCCCAAAGGAACATACTTCCGGGATAAAAAGTATCCTATGTCCTTTTCCAGGACATGGTTTATCCGTGTACCAAGTTTCATCAAAATCGGTTTTGCCATTTAGGCGTGAAGACGTAACAAACAAACTCACTTTCGCTTTTATAATATTAGTAAGGATACAAAGGGATTATGTTTCCTTAAACTGTTTTAGCCTAGTAAGTGGTTACATTTACTGCCGCATCGATGGCACTCATTAAGTCTTCCAAGTGACAGGAGAAAACAGTGGCTCATGTTCTGAACAGGGAAACTCACATTTCCTACTAAGCTAGTTTAACTCAAAATCTCCTTGCGGTTGTCGTCCGAATGTCTCTGCAAGATTTTGCAATACTTTGGTCACATTGCAAGGAAACACGATGGCAGCCCCGGAAGGGTCATCGTGACCGGTAAAGTAAATGGGAAAACGCCTCGTGGGTGTAGCCCAATAATTTGATCCGATCAGATCCGCACCGCTCTTGACTTAATGGTATACAATGCCCTTCACACTGCCAGAGACAGAACCAGATGAAGGAATATCATACAAGTGAAAATGATGAAGCAAGGAGGTCACGACCCTCAGCGTTGTGGAATTCGACGCAAGGAGGAAGAAGCGGTTCTATCGTCAGCATTTCAGCCGAAAAAGTCCACTGTGGGATATAAGCCTCCCCCAAGTGTCGCCATAACTACCGATCTTATGCGTCTCGCATCCATCGGATTCCCGTGACTCTCACCAAGTCATCGGTCATCAGGAGGAGTTTAATATAAGTATAAAATTAGTAAAGTTCAGTTACGATGTTATTCCTAGCCGTAGTGTCAGGTAATTTGGAGTATAAAAGAGCGCACACACTAGACCTCGTCGCATTCGGGTGTCGCAGCGGATCGTAAGTAATACCTTTCTAATTATATAATAAGAATAATTAATCCTTTCATTTAATTTTATTTCAATTGTATGTGCTTTTATTTTTCTGTGTCTGTAATTTTTTTCTGGTTATGTTTTATGTAGCCTTCAGGGATAATTCTCTTGCAATAGGTATATTTTCTCAAGCTAAGCCGCCATCTTGTGATGCTTATTAGCCACGTGCTTCCGTGACTTTTTTCTCAATTCATGGCTTTTATATGATCATGAATTCCGTCTATATTCTGGAATCGCCGTATTTTTTACAAGAAAATAAATAAAGTGGCCGCCACGTGGTTTCACATGTTTTTCCAAAACAATACAATACTATAGGATGACTGATTATTTATACTGTCGGACTGCATTATCATCAATATTTGAACAACTGAAACATCTGATATAGGCACTGTAATATACCACCGTATAAAAACATTGTCAACAAACTGCTGCCAGGCCTTACCTGCGTGAAATTATTTTATTGTTAGGAACACGTGAAAAGTATCGTAGGTATATGCTATTCCAGGATAGACCTACCCGTATGGTAAAGTTCATCTAAATATGTTCAGCCGTTTGTGCGTGAAGAAGTAACAAACTTACACACAGTGTGATTTAATAGGGACCTATATTAGTCGATAAAATTAGTGAAGTAGGAACTCTCTGAAAACACGTGTTCATTTTTTTTTAATCAAGCGCTGTTTTATCGTTTGCAGTGAGCCAGGGTACCCGCAGTCACCGTGACCTGTAGCAGTATGGTAAGTTACTTGATATATTTTATATTCTTTATGATTTTCATAAATGTGTGTTTTATAACTTGTACTTTACCTCAAGATAATCCCACCTTAAACAATACAATCAAGTTAATTAAATCAAAACATAATTGTGTAGGCTTGTCCCAGCAGTGGGAATATACAAGGCTTGTTGATAGTAATTATGCATAATAATATATGGAGTAGGTAAATGTGTGTACCATTTCACTTGGGAAATCATCAAATATTTTTCCGCTGTGGGTGGAGTGAGAAGGAGTGTCAGACGTGGACTTTAACAAATCCGTGCTCCTTCAGATATCCTTTGCGTTCCTGGGCTGCAGTAACTCCTTCTTTCTTTGTTTTCTTTATCATTGATTTTTTTTTCTTCTTTCCTTCTCTTTTTTACGTTTACTTTATTTTTTCTTTCTTCTTGAAACAATCCCGCAGCCGGAACAAGAGTGGCTACTATGCACTTACGTGTAATAACGACCCTATCCCGGACTTGGGAACATAACAAAATTGGCACGCGGCCACATTGTAGATAAATTATAACCCCATCCATTGAAACCAGCATCTACAACTTTAACAAACTGATCGACGTTTCATATTTCCCCGAGGAAACATTTCATAGCCGTGATAAAATCGTACTCAAGTTAGGGACTGGTCATGTAGACCAGGCCTTTTCTTGATAAAAAAAATTTTTATCCTGAACAACCGAAGTTGTCTATAACCTTCGTCAATCAATCGGTTACCAATCAATCAGCTGATTGATTACCCTTTCTTTACTTCAAATTTCGGCGTGATGGATTACTCTCTTCAATAGGCCTTTGTACCAGCTGTTCAAACTTTATAGATAGATGATATCAGGAATATCTCATGTGCAATGACACACGTGGTGCTAACACCACGTTGGCTAATTGCTGGCAAGTTAACTCCTAAAGGGGTGACCAAATGGTTGCAAACCAAAAGTCCCAATCAAGGTGACCTTGTTAGTTTCAATGCGCGTAGACAGCAGTTGTAATCCATGGTTGCGTAAATTCGGGAAGCGCGTTTTCCCAATCACCGCACGTGTTGGCGCGTGATTTGCATCCATGTAACCGCAACACAAACCAACCACATAAACCAAGGTCACCTTTATTGGAACGCTAGTTTGCAACTGTCTCAAGAAAGAATCAAAGTTATCATTTCAAACAAATCATTTACAGACTCTTTTGAATAGTCAAGAAGCCAGTCAGTCAGAAAACTGATAGCGCTTCTGATATGTACAATCTGGCAGCTAAGAGATGATCTTCCACGTGCGCCTCAAAGATATCAAGCCTACTGGGCCATAGGTTGCCTTCTGAAAAAAAAAGCCAAGGTCCTAGACCGCAAAAGCGAACTGAAGGAACATGTTAAGAGATGACCAGTCTCACTCTTTGAATGCTTTAAGTTCCACAGTGCGACATAAGTGTACTAATTACAGGTGATTAGCATTCAATAGGTTAACAGCGTCTGTTCACGGACATTTATTTTTATTTATGTATACTAGTGCTTGACTGCGATCCCACCTGATGGTAAGCAGTGATGCAATCGTTGATGGTGAGGCGCACTAGTTTATTAAGAGCCCATTTACTCTGTCTTGAAGACAGGACGCGGAACCGACTGATCCGAGACACCCTGATGAACATTGATAGTTGTTTTTGGCTGATAGGCTAATCTTTTGTTAATGTTTCTCAGGCAGGAGCCGCTGGAAGTGGTCCTGGCAACGGCGGCAGGTCGCGGCGCGCCCGGTGCCGCGGTCGCCCGCGTCGCGCCGCGCCCGACGCCGCGCGCCCGCGCCTCTGGCCGCGCGCCTGCCGCAGCTCTGGATGAGCCCCGAGCAGAACAACGCGCCATCTTTTTTACTATTTTTTTTTTTTATTTTTCTATCTTTGTTAAGAGGGTGAGTGTTTTTGTTTATTTTACTTCTTTTTTTTGTATCGATATAGTCTTACTATTTTTTTCTGACCAATACCTATTTATCAATTTATACCAGTATTTTTTTTTATTGAACTTAACTTTGATATTTGTCCGCGTTTTAAATTAGACGCACGTAAAGCGCCCTGTAAACGATCAAATTGTTTGTCAAATTATTTTATAATGTAGTTATATTCACGTTATATTTGATGTTTGTCGTGTTCGATGAAAATCTTGATTGAAGTCGTGTTTGACAAACAAGTTTGAACGTGGACAACGGTAGTCATGTTTGTCAAAAAATATCTCAAATGTTTTGGCTAAGCTGAGTAACATTACGGACCTACCCATACCATGATTTTTAATTAGATGGAACCAAGTGACTGCTATAGCAATAGTTTATTTGTCAATTGCTAGTTATATTAACTTGCATTATACAGCTAAACTAATTACAAAAAAAATATACAAGCAAATAACAACAAACAACATTAACTAATTTTATTTTAATGACAACGGGGCCTTCACTTTAGTGAATCTAATGTAAAAAATAATTATTTAATTATTTGTTACTTTACTACTTAAACTAAAAATCATGGTAAAACTCATGTTTACCATAGACAGTACAGCTACTGCAACTTTGCTACTTATTTTTATTAGTAACCTTTCGTTAATTATCTAATGCAGTTTCTCTTTTGTTTCAGGTGTATTACATATTTGCTTACATATATTATTAGATTAGTTACTTGGTGAAGGTATACGTAGAGTAAGATAGTACGTTGATATCCTCCGTTCCTGCGACAAGAGCAGGCACAGTATCACAGACACTTTTCCGTTACTGAGTTCCGTCATGGGAGTTCTACATCCCATAGAATTATGTTTAGACAAATAAGTTTTTCCTTTCGTAGTCAGCAATGTCCATTAAGTATAAGTCACAGGTAAAAGAAGTTTAATTATAGTTAGTGTTGTTCACCTATAGAACCATAGATTATATAGATTTAGTTAAAATTTTCGTCATCCGTGTCACTAGACATCTTGTTAAAGTTTGTTGACGGAATACTCTTGACATGTTGTTACAGATTAAAACAAGTTATGATGTGTGTCTTTGGTTTTCTTTTTTTATTTCCTTTATCCCCTTAGGAGTGACCACATAGTTGTAATCCAACGTCCCAACCAAGGTGACCTTGCTAGTTGCAATCTGTGTAGACATTTGGTAGTTGTAATCTATGACCTTCAGCGGTTGGGAAGCGCGTTTTCCCAACCACCGAACGTGTTGGCGCGTGGATTACATCCATGTAGCCACAATACAAACCATACATACAAACCTAGGTCACCTTCGTTGGAACGCTAGTTTGAAAGCGTGTGGTCAACCTATTAAGGTAGCCATAGAAGCTAGGGTATACCTAGCAGGTTTGCCTGAATAGTTGAGTTTTGTTGCAAAACTGTGCAGGTATCCACACAAACTTACCTGACAGGTATAACTGTACAGGCAAACTTGTCAGGTATTCTCTAGCTTGTATGGCTACTTTTACACTCGTTACACTCGTAAGGTGAATAATGAATGATATTCATTTGACAAATAGGTTTTATAAAATACTTTTACACGTATTCTTTTGTTTTTTTTTTTTCCTTTACACATGTATGATCATATACTTCACAAGTTTATTAATAGATTTTACATAAATATGGTTGTAGTGCAATAGTAGATTCAATCTTGTTTTGCTTAATTTCTCTTTTCTAACTACACACATTTTTTTGAAGCACCAAGCCAACTTTGCCATGTTGTAAAAAGGGACTGATGATCTTTGTTCTGTACGTTTTCATATCTTTACAACAAAAATATCGGCAATGACTTCCACATAATATTCAAAAGTGTATGCGTATATTATGTCATCAATACCTACTTACATATAAACTACGTGAAGTTGTCTGTTTTTAATATCGAAATATATTGTTTTACTACCTACTTGCATAAAGTGTATTCTACAGCCTCTAGCGAAAATGTTTTTTTTTTTGTTTGGCTGTCTGTTTTAGTCTCCAAAACGGCTGGACCGATATTGACGGCAATTTCACTGGTAGCTAGCTGATTTTATAAGAAGTAAAGTTAGGCTATTTTATTATAGAAAAAGAATAATTAGGATTCCGCGCAAAACAATTGAGTCAAGAGTAAATAGGCAAGCATACTCCATTGTGGACCACATCATCGCTTACTACCAGGTGAGATAGTAGTCAGATACAAACCTATCTGTAGATATTATTCTTCCACCCATAGAATGCTACTATATTACTGAGTGAAAAGGGTTTTAAAATTTACTACATTCACGCGGGCAAAGCCGTTGCAAAAACCAAATACAATAAAAAAATAAGTAAAAATATTATTGTCGTTGTGGCGACACTTGGGAGAGGCCTATGTCCAACAGTGGACGTATTTCGGCTGAAATGATAATGAAGTAAAATTATTGGTCTACATCGCTCACTGACTGAAATATTATCCTTACTTTAATATTATACAACCGAAAGTGAGTTGGTTTGTTTGTTACGTCTTCACGCCTAAATAGCAAAACCGATTTTAATGAATTTTGGTGCAGAGATAGTTGGGACCCTAGAGACGGACATAGGCTATTTTTTTTTAAGTGTGAAAAGGGGGAGAAAGAGTAAAGTATATTAATAAACGCGGCTGACGCCGCGGGTAAAATCTAGTCACCTATAAACGTACAAGCATGTCATCAAACAAAACATAACCCCAACCTAGCCGCGGCCATTACCAACACTTTATAGCCTAAAATAACTTGAAATACTTTACAACAACATTATAAAGGGGATAAGATGGCGTCGGCAGAAAGCGTCGCAAGTAACAGATGATCCTCATTTAAATATTTTCTAGGGACATCAGGGGCGTTTCGAGTAGGTACCCAGACGCAGGCCGGGAACACAGTACGCGAGTTTTTCAATAAGATTTTTTTTTTTCTGACGCTGACTTCTTCTTTATTTTGTTAAAATTAAACTAAATAATTTAACCCTTCAGATACCGTCAATTAGAGACACAATAGTAAGACAATAGATGCGCGGCCACCGGGTGTCGCTTGGGGATTCATGAATTAGGACACCCGTCTCTTATGCTTGGGGTTGCAGATTCGAAAATGGGCAAGTACTAATATGATATTTTCAATTCATATGTAAGTGTGTGTGTGTGTTTCTAAGTTTTACTAGGACATTATTGACACCCCGTGCTTAGGAAACCACATAAAGCCATGGTGGTCATTCGTATATCTTTGACAGTCGTTACAGGTAGTCAGGTAGCAACCGAGTTGTGAAGGTCTGATTGGTAGTCGCTCCATGTAAAATACTAGCTAACAAGCTAGTTGGAAAAAGGCTAGGAACGTGATGAATCTTTTTTTTCTGTTTTGCATTTGACTAGTATGTCGTCGTTTATAAGTACCGCGTAGGTACATCGAAGGACTGGAACAATATTTGCCTGCTGCGATCTTCCCGTCCGATTATAATTTGGGTGTCTTCAAGACCAGAGAGAGTGAATAGGTTCCTCATAAACTAATGCACCTTACCATCAATGATTTCATCACTGCCATTTCATTCTAGTGATATTGGAATGCACACTTAGAAAATCCGTCTATATTAGTACCCTCTTTTTTCACTATGAAAAATATTCTCTAGGAAGAAAAGTCGGCCCGTGCGTAGCGCCAATGAGATGCAGGCGGGAGTCAATACCGCGGGATCAAAGCCGGCCAGCGCGCCACTTAGCGGCGATATTAGTGCGTCGACAACGCTGTTTGTACTCCAAACTGATGGCACAATCATCTCACTGTTACTGCGCTTAGGAACCATTTGAGATCAGACTTGATGGGCAGTTAAAATTTATCTGGAGCTATGAATTACCAATTTAATAATTACTGATTGTACATAAATGATGTTATTGAAGACGAAGATGTAGTTTAAGCATTTATTAGAATGTCTAAATCACTTATCATAAAAAATCTATTCAATGTCCAAGAGATATGTGTTGGTAATGGTGCACTTATCGAGTCGAAGCTTCAAAGTCTTGCGCATCGACGTCGAGTTGCTAGTCTGTCGGTTTTCTGCCGGTTGAATTTCGGGAAGTGTGCGTCTTAATTGCATTCCCTTATTCCGTCAAGCCCATTCAATTCAGGTCAATCCTACCCATTCCCAAAAATACGCACAAAACATTTTGATTTCATTATTGTGCATGCTACAACCTGGGGAACTTGTTAGTCAAGAGTAAATAGGGTACTTCTAGACAAGCGTGATCCATCTTTTAAGACATCATCAGGTAAGATAGCGATCAAGCGCTGTCTATAATAAAAAAAAACATGCTTTCTTCTCCTTCATAAGATGCCATCGTTTTCCATCCGGTAAGGGCGTATAAAACTTTAATTGACCAAAATCCACCTGTGTTCCTTTAGTTACTCTTTCCATTTCAGGGCCACGGTAACTCTTGTAACAATCCCGTAGCCTTAGCAAGCAGTGGCTTTAGTGGGCCTCGCCCCGACCATTTTGGTACAAATCTCATTTATCCGATAGTTTAAAAGACTGGAAACTGAAATAATGTAACTTTTAAGTGTCAAAACCAATCAACTCATCGCTGACCTTATTATTTATTAAACGAAACTACCTCCACCAACAATACTCATTCCAACATACAAATTACTCAATTTCAAAACAACAAATCATAAAAAAAAAATGCAACGAAACCAATTTAGGATCCCTTTGACTCTCACTTAAATATATCAATGAGTAACAACACATTAGCATCTATATGACATTAGACAGGTACAAATGTCCTTACAAAGCTATCGGCTTGCCTATAAATTGAAATGAGACGGTGAATTAAAATATAAATCAAAAGAGGATTTTTCCCGACACGTCGACGCGACGAAATTGGAAAAAATCTACAGCGACACGGGAGGGGTCGTGTGTTCACTGTCACTTACGATACGTTATTGGAAACACCTCCCGTTTTGACGGAGAAAAAGGCTAATTAATTTTTTCTCATTGAAGCTTAAGATAGGTACTAAGAAAAATCAGTGATCAGAATGAAATATATCTTTCTCAAGACTTCTTAATATGGTGCTGTTCATTAGCAGCTACCTTGACTTACTATCACGACAAGTTCATTCAACACCGGTTGTTAGAAATTATGAAGTAGCATTTAAATGTCAGCAGCCTCATCTGAAGGAGATGAGGCTGCTGACATTTACTCTTAAGAACTAAATATAAGTCGGACAAAATTTATTTAGCAGTAAGATGTGGACAAAAGAATATAATTCCATTTTAAAAGAAGTTTATTACAATGACCATAAAAAATAAATCTGATGTAAACAAAAAAAAAACTTAATATGGGAAAGCAGCGCCTAAATTTTATCTTTGGTCAGTCCACGACTTAATGAAATTGTTTGCAATTTTTTTTAAATAAATACTTCTTAGAATCCAATGGTGCATCACGCATGTGACGCACTGGACCGGTCATTGTGGCGACGCTTGAGGGAGGCCTATGTCCAACAGTGGACGTTTTTCGGCTGATATGATGATGATGAAATACTTCGCCTAACACTAGGAACTCACTCCTATGCCGTGGGTGATTTCACAAAGTTTTAAACTTACATACACAGGACACCTAGACTCGGAACAATAATTATTGTCTGTAGGCCAAACAAGAACAGCGCAGCAGCCCAGCAACCACTGCGCCAACTGTTCCGTCAAAAAATACTTCTCGAATGCCGTAAAACAATGAACACAGTGACCTCGCAAGATAATAAGAGTGTCCCCGTCTATATTAAAGCGTGGAGCTCTTACAGACGTTCTGTAATACAAACTCATTTAAATATACATGATGAAATTGAAAGAATTACGCCGGGGAGCGGTTTGTTCGCAGAAATTGTCTGATATACTGTCTTACATCGCACAACGGAAATTAAATGTGTTTTTTCTTAGTTTTTTTACTTCCTACTTGTGTGTATCTTATTTTTCATAATTTCTTGAGCGGTGATTGGGTTTGTCTTGAATTGATTGATAATGTCAACAAAATCATTTATTTCAAATAGACCAAATGTAAGCACTTTTGAATAGTCAAATCAAATGTCAGTCAGTCCAAGAAAAGTGAAGCTAAATTGAACGTTCCAAAGCGTAAATTTCTATAGAGAAGAACGTGCATGAAACTCCATGGGCACTCTTTTAAATCATATTATGAGTTACATATAGGTAATGTTTGGTTATATATTTCTTGTTATATATCAATGGATGTTGCGGAAATCTATAAGTTAATACCTAATTGCCGTAGTAAATTTACGGAAAATGATGCTCCTTAACTTGAGATTATTCAGACTATGAACGTCCACATCTAGTTAAAACTGACGATAAAATAATTTACGTCAAAAAATTCTCTTTTTTTAACTTTTTGCAAAATAAATAACATTTATGTAACAGTGTACTGTAATATGATAAAAAAAAACTCATATTTAAACTCCTTAGCCGTTTTCGGCTACGGTGACATTCGATAATTTGCTCTAATATGACTAATATAGCCCATCTTTGCTTTAAAGGAAAAACTCATAGTAATATGACAATTAACTTTTAAAGTTAACGTCAAATTACTTTGTGATTTTTTTGTATAACTGCGACTGAGCTAAATAGAACTGGAGATAATTGTAATTTACTGTACTGTTGATCGCTCTAAATTAAGTTTAATTTGTACTAAGAAGAATACGATTTGAAGACCATCCTTAGGCTACAAGGTTGTATAATACAAACTTGTAGCCTGATATCTAACCTAACTTGTAGATGTAGATGCAAGTCCTGCATTCGGAGAAAATACAAGCTCTACTCCCAAAATACAACCCTAAATTAGTTTGGGATTTAATAGATCTTTTAATTTTATGACTGTTTTACTTTTGGAGCGAAATTCATTTAATCTTTAAAAAAATCTAACTAATCATTATACACAGTAGCTGAACGTTTCGTACAGTTCAATAGATTCCAAATATTCTACTTGTAATATTCAGATTCAAAGGAAAGAATAAGACCGAGTTTACAACCCCTGCACTTTTAAATGAAAAAGTTACTTTAACAGAACATGAAGAGAGGAGCCAGCTGTGTGCTAACTTTTTTCTCACAGGTACTGCACTACGGTATGAAATTATAGCTACTTACCAAAATATTTTAAAAACCTTTTCCAGTATACAACCACTTTTTGTTTTAGTTCGCGTACTTTATCCCACAGCTGGATGAAGGCGTTTTATGAGAACTAGAAACCCTTAAAATTGAACAGAATAAATAAACACAATGATTAATGTCAAAAGGGCCGCGGCTGAGCATAACTCCAAATGTCACCATGAGGCCACCACCTTACGCTGATTCTCAGCGACAGCCCACGAGAACCTCGAGAACATAAACAAACTCCTAAAAAAGTCGTAACTATTATATACAGAGCCCAACGTAAATTAAGTGTTTTCAAAAGCCTTCCCGATATCTCTCCAGCTCTCTTTAGCTATTCTTAAGCCTACCTGCCAGGAACGACCCCAGACCACAATGAGTATAATTACGATGTTTAAAATAAGGATCTTAAAAAAATCTAATTTTACCATTAACCCTTCAGATACCGTCAATTAGAAACACAATAGTAAGACAATAGATGCGCGGCCACCGGTGGTCGCTTGGGGATTCATGAATTAATAAGTCCATATAAAGACCAATCAACTTGTGAGTATATCGACTCGCTTAGTATTACATAGAACAATCAAACCTAACATTCAGTAACAAACAAGAGCCGCGCCCAGCTCTCGAACCTTCTCCAAATAAACCCTCCAATCCTGCTAAAACCAACTTTAATAAAAGACACTAGCATTATTAAAGCCAGCGTGCCATCTACACAAGTATAGCGCACTCCATTACAGCGGAGAGCTTTCTCGGCGAGGGCCATCAAAGAAAAATAATCCATCTGAAAACACTTGACACAGTTGGGCGGCCCCGCCCATCCGCCCGCCCAGCGCTCGCCACGCCCCGCCATCTTGGAACCTGGAGGCTCCTTTTTACCGCAGAACTTGTTCTGTATATTTTAACTAAAGTTATCTTAGTCCTGAATACTCCTGAATTAGTTTTCCTCCAACATCGGCTCGCTGGAAGGTGTACTTTATATTACACTTGTTTACTTTACCGAAGTACTTCATGTTAGAGTTTTTCTTGGCGTTTTGGTTCTATACGGCGCGGAGTTTGATTTTCTTTTGGTCTGGCAATAGCTGGCTAAATAAAAATCTTGAAATTATAAAACAGTAATAAAAAAATAACCACAGTCAAAAGAAACGAAACTTATCTTTTTTGGGGTGAGTGATCATCATCAAATATTTTCTCACGCTCTGGGTGGAGCGAAAGGGAGTGTCAAACTGTTACTAATTTAAACTCGCTGAGTGGTTGGAACTGTTTCAAACCATCTCGCAGCCCGAGAGTTTAGTTTGATCGCCATTGTTAAAATTTACATCTCCAAGGACCACGATGACACATAAAATAAGTATGCATGGATGATTTGCTGTATCTCAATGATGATTCAAAATATCTACCAAGACGGCAGATATCTTGCCTTGTCTAATTTTCAAAACTTGTTTAGGTAGTAGATAGGGAGCAGGTGGTAGACCTACTTGGTGACGGCAATCGCTAATGTAAAGAATTTCTTCTATATGTGAATAAAAATTTACTACAAAAGTCCGTCGGAAAGAAAAAATTAATAAAATTGCGTTTGTTGGCGTTACAAAAACGGAAACACCGTAAAATTAAACAAAAAGTACACTGAATAATACCAAAAAGGCCTCAAATCTACATAATGCCGAATGGTAACAGAAGGCAACCACCTCACGCTGATTTTCAGCTGCAGCCCACGAGTGCCTTATGCTCTAAATCTGAAATACATTAAAAAGATTAAAAGAAACAAAATTAAAGCTGACCTTTTTCCCTTTTTCAGATATTTTTTATGTTAGGTCCTAAGTTCCTAAACCTCGTTAGATTTCAATCAAGGACGTTTTCTTGTTCTTGACACTTATAACTGTTAGATTTTGATTGAAACCTATGTATATGTAAAAGTGTCATCGGTTACATACAGAGGTACATTACATAAAGTTAACAACAATCAAGTGAAATACGCTCACATAGTCTCACGTTACATGTAATTTACAAACATCCCTTATTTTATTCCTTGGTATATTTATTTCACTTCGTACTATATATGTCTCGCGTACCATACCATTAGGTGGTATGGTGGTCAAACGCGAGCCTATCAATAATAATAAAAAACGAATAAAGGCAAAAGCAGTAACAAAATAGATAACACAAAAATGTACCTATTTAGCACTTTGACAGTAGATAAGTATTGCAGACGATAGCGTCTGCAATACTGTATTGCAATATAAAACATATACCAGATGATCTAAAAGATTTAGGTCCATTACAGCTTTGGATCACTCAGTCATCCTACAGTCTAGTCAGTCATTACAGACTGTATGAGTATGAGTACTGTAATTTACAGTACTAATACTGTATGTAAGTTACAGTATGAGTACTGTAATTTACAGTACTCATACTAAATTTCAATTAAATGACACAAAATTTCAATAGGTAGGCACTAAAGGACCATCAAAACAAACTCTTTAAAACACCAAAACAAACATCCTCAAAAGATAAACTTCAAACGCGGTAAAAAATTACTTGAGTCGATACGTTAGGATCGGCCATCCATAGTATACGTGATCAAAACGTTGAACAAACTCAATCCCCAAAGAAAAACACGGGAGATTGGGAGCTTTCATCACAAAGCGAGAGATATCAAAAAATACATCGGACGGCCGCTCCGCGCTTTATTAAGAATAAATTTAGGGAGGACGCAGAGGACCACGGCTGGTCCACGTTAGGAGAGGGGAGCGGTTTGGAACAAACCAGTAAAAATAACAGTATCTATTAGTTATTGATGCGTCTATATCAATTGTGTCGACTTGTTTTGATAGTTTACTAAAGAAAATAATAAACCGAGTAAGTTTTAGAGATAATCCTTACTAATATTATAAAAGCGAAAGTGAGTTTGTTTGTTTATTTGTTACGTCTTCACGCCTAAATGGCAAAATTTTGATTAATTTTGGTACAGAGATAGTTGAGACCCTGGAGACGAACACGGGATAAAAAATTTTTAAAATGAGAAAAGGGGGAGAAAGAGTAAAGTATATTAATGCATGAATCCCCAAGCGACCACCGGTGGCCGCGCATCTATTGTCTTACTATTGTGTCTCTAATTGACGGTATCTGAAGGGTTGATAAACGTGGGCGAAGCCGCGGGTAAAAGCTAGTTATTAAAATAAAATCATTATAAAATGTAGAACACGGATCAAGAATAAAGTGTACCACTATAAAACGGTACAACCTATTAAAATTGCAACTCATAAAATCATAATGATTAATTCTGAACTGCTTTAAAAACCTATGTATGCTTTGCAGAACATAAGAAGATAGTTACAATTATTTTCTTCAATGCAAAATTTGGCAATGCATACCGAGAAAATCATGACTGCGTGAAACCCTCAATTGTTTCACCCAATTTGAGTCAAGTGCAAGTCTGTTCTATAATGTTTCTAATACTGAGACACCAGCTTTCTACCTGTAAAAGAAATACACCGGAAAAGTGCGAATCAATTGTAACTTCATGACTTCGAAGTTTTGATTCTTGAACATGTAGTTTAACAACATTCAAAAGTAAATAACATTCCATAAGCATTGTATACAAACGTACAACTATTTTATACCGCCCCGCTAACCCTCAGCTCCATTCCCCGCTACCGCGTATGGCTCGCGACGCAATAGTGCGAGGTGCCTATCTTCAGACTAATGCATTTATGCAACAGACGCTCGCAGGATCGATACAGCGCGTAATTTGACGAAAATATTGTGGGAACCTTTTGTTTCTTACTTTGTTACTTTATATTTGAAAAGAGGGTAGTGTTCGACGGTTTATTACCTCTCAATTTTAGTTTGGGTTTGAGGTAGAGAAGAGTGAAAATTATACGCTCCTTTTGTTATTTTAACAACGTATTTTTTACATTACTTTATACCTAAGGTGGTATAACAAACTACGTAGGAAAGTTAAGTACTAACTAAACTGAGTATTTATACTAAACCTAACTAGTCCTACGAGTATAATGCAACAACACAAAATACACTCAGGCTTGGAAGTGGGTGTACTATGCCGAATCGAATGCCAAATAGTCGAACATCAATTAATCGAACATCTAAATACTCGAACGTTCTTAATATCGAATGGTCAATAAATTGAACACTTAATATGACGAGTGTTCAGAATATCGAATGTTTATTTGATCGAGCGGCCAACGGATCGCACATTTTCCCGGAGGATATAGTGGAGCATATGGTGTGCCCCGCTTGGATGGAGCACCGCCGTGTCTTCGAGAGGGCGATCGCCGGCAACAACCTCTTGCGTCGGTCCCTGGCCATGGTTCGGAGCGAGGACGAGTTCACACAGGTTCGAGTATTTAGATGTTCGATTTAAAGTATTCGATTAATTGATGTTCGACTATTTGGCATTGGATTCGGCATAGTACACCCCTCGGAAGCACCCCACATCGCTGTCATCAGGAAATGTGACCAGAATACTGGCATCATTGCCACGTTGATTGACAATGCTAATTGTTTGGGCTAAGAACGAGCCAGCCGTTTGGATGTGGTGTCGATCAGACGGCGTGAAATTCCCTTGACAAAGAGACGCGCACTCGTACACAAGCGCTTCGGCCCCAAATGGCTCAAAACAATGCTTTTATAAATAAAACAAATATTTGTATATTGTTATTTTTACCTGGTTACATATAGCTACTAGTATCACCACTAGTCACCAATAGCTAGTGGAGGCCGAGTAGTAACGGGTCCAACTTACGAGTTGTAGGTTCAAACCTAGCCAGGCGCATACTTTGTGTAATTTATTTCATCACCACTGCTCTCAAAACGCTGAAGAAAAACATCGTGAGGAAACTGGCATGTCCTAGAACCAAGAAGACAATGGCATTCGAAGACATGTGACATGCACCAATCCGCACTGGGCCTGCGTGCTGGATTACGGCCTATTCCCTCTCCTAGAGAGGAGGTCTGAGTCCCAGCAGTGGGAAAATTATAAGGCTGACAAAGCAAAAACATATAGCTACTTAGCTTAGACTAATGTTAGTCAACCGTTGTAGTTCTAATTGGCAGATTTAAGAAAGTATTTCTATAAACTAATCGGTAATAGTAAAATGTAAAGGATCCCCAAAACGGACAATTGCGATTGACAATATTTACGTGAATGACAATGTTTTGACAATCGCTTCAGTCGTTTTAAGTAAACGTTAATCACGTAAACTAGAAATCATATTAACCGTTAATCTACAATGATATTAGGAAAGAGGTATTTTTTTTATTTTTGTGTGTATGTTTGTAATGAATAAACTCAAAAACTACTGTGCCGATTTCAAAAAAACTTTCACCATTGGGAAGCTGCATTCACCCTGAGGAACATAGGCTATATTTATTGCCCGTGCGAAGCCGGGACGGGCCGCTAATATAATATAAAAGTAAAATTCGTGTCGTTACTGACATAGCCGGAAGAATTGTCAATATTAAGCGGCAGTTGGCAAATCACATTGCTCGCAGAACAGATGGTCAATGGGGCCGAAGTGTTGGAAGGTCGCGGGAATCCGATGGAATCGAAACACACAGGACCGATCGTTGTGGTGATTACTTGAGAAGCCCTATGTCCAACAGCAGGCAGCAGGCAGCTATTGGCTGAAATGATGTTGATGATGACGTAAATATTATCAATAATACCAATTGCATTCGACGATTTCGGGGACCCTTAACAAATTATATCTAAAAAGGAAAAAGCACTCAGTGTGCATTCAAACATGGCAGCTAGATTATCTAATAATGAGTTCATCATGGGTCATCATAATTATCCATGCAACCTGCCCAGCCTTCTCTGTAATCTGGAATCTTATCCCACGCACCCTCGCTCAGCCATCTCGCCACAATCAATCAACGTCTCATTAGTATTACTTGGGAACTTAACAAAAGTGCCTTCGTCACAGTACAGCGATACACATAGCCATAAATAACCCAAATACATTTATTCGCCGTAAATTTCCCGAATACAATCGAAGTCCTGACCTGGATTCAACGTAAAGATACGCCGGGAACGACATGTATATGTATACGTATAAAGAATAAGTATATACAGATACAAATAAAAGTTTCCTTTTACCTCCGCATAGATAAAAAATAAATAAAAAGAATGGTAGAAGTGAAACAAGGCAGTCTTAACAAGTTGCGAGTAAATCCGATTTGTGAGGGTATTTGAATAAGAGGCAAAGCAGAATTTGAATAGCTTTCGAGAATTTTGTTGCTAAAATAACAATAGAAGAAAATAAAACCGTCCGATTGTTCTGGGCGTAATTCCGAGGCGTAGCCGGCGATAGAGTTCTTTATCTCGGAGCAGATCTAGGGAGGATGTTATTTTTAGCGCATGTGGATCGATTTGGCTTGACTGCAGGTCCTGGCGGTTATGGATATATGAAAAACTTTTTATAAAAAAAATATAACCGACTTCAATGATAAAAAACACTGAAAAGTATCAAATAACTTTAATTTTGGAAGTCGGTGTTTCTATAATAGTTTAGTCTCTTCGTTATTTAACACCGACTTCCAAAATTAAAGTTATTTGATACTTTTCAGTGTTTTTTTATCATTCAAGTCGGTTATATTTTTTTTATAAAAAGTTTTTTTTTATTTTACACTTTTTAGTTATGGTACCACCACTAAAAAGTACCCCTCAGTCAAACTTAAATACCTTATAGTCAGAGCGCATCTCATAACGGTTCTAATAATCCCAAACACGGTTAGATTACATTAATTTACCTTTCGGCTTCATCATCAGATCAGTTCGATATATCCTCTCCCCCTCTTCTTTCAAACAGTCATTAGACTAGATGCTGGAGAGGGAAAGGATATATTGAACTGATCTGATGATGAAGCCGAAAGGTAAATCTTTCAATCAGTCATTAGACTAGATGCTGATAATCCCGGCTGTAGCATCAGGCCAGATTTATGTCAACATTGCAATGAACTTAAAATTTAGTCCTGTTTAAAATGAGGCCAAACACGACTACGGTGCTGTAATTTCAAGGTTTGTACTTTTTCTGATGCTCCTGGCGTCAGCATCAGGTCTCTATGTACTTCGGTGTTCTTTATTAGCAGTACGTTTCTCCACACATCGAGCCGTTTTCAATGAGCCTAAACTCGATATATCTGCTGTTTGTTGTCGAGGACTTAGGTACTCTGCAGACTATCCTGACTGCAGCATCAGGTCATGACTTGATGATCATGAGACCAAATGTGGCAAATGCCCTATCAAACATCAAAACAATTTACTAAAACAGTCCTTGCCTGTTCGAGTAACTTCTTACTGTTAAGGAGCTGTACCTTCCATCATCAGCCCAGCTACCTGAGATGGTGACGACCTTACGCAAACACACAAGATACTTCATAAAATATGCGAAAATCAATAAGTGAGCCTATAAAATTTGAAGGTTGCCCTCGATTTCTCCAAGATCCCATCATCAGATCCTAATTTGGTGATAATGGGACCACCTCAGAACTATCTACTTTCGAACAAAAAAAGAATTTTGAAAATCCGTCCACATTTGGCGGAGTATTCGACGAACAAAAATACAAAAAAAAAAAAAAAAAAAACATACAAACAGCCGAACGTAGTACCTCCTCCTTTTTGTGAAGTCGGTAAAAAATATACGACGATAGTTGAAGTACTTTTAGAAATTGTACTTGTTTAGAACATTTGTCTCTGAAGAAAGGCAATTTTCTAGTAGACGGATGCATAGTCATTTAGTTTTAGTTAAATCACACACTTGATGCCATCAAGTGCGAAATTATTAGATTCCCAACTTAAAAAAAAATACAAACCGCTTGAAAAGAGACTTATTGGTTTGTTTTTGTGATGTAGGTACATATTGAATACGTAGATATGTATATAATTATTTGAACATTTCTTTTTTTTTTGGTATAAAAATTTATTTTACATTTTAAAATCGTCTCTTTTTGTGAACTTTGATATATTATACATAACAACCCCAATTAACCAACTCAAAATCGTTTATTCTAAATGGCAATTTAAAACAAAAAATGGTTTGAAAAACCATGATACACCACTTGAAATAATTCGTCGACTTTAATTTAACTCAACTTTTAATTACTTTCTAAGACAATCATAAGATGAAGAAAAATCGATTAACAAAAGAATCATTCAAATCAGCCCACGCATTAGATAAGTCTCAAGAGATGTTAACAAAACCGTCGCCAGCCCAGTAGTAGGGCAACAGTTCGCTAGGATCACGGAAATATTTGAAAATACCCAGGATTCTTTACGTCAAGAGTTTGAGAGGTTACTTCCAGGTAAGCGCACTCCATCGTCGACCGCATCGTCGCTTTCCATTAGGTGATATAGCGGTCAAGGGCAAACCTATCAACAATAAAAAAAAGCATTACCGTGGCCCTAGAACACAAATGGCAACTGACAGATACAAGTGTTATTAAAAGTCAGACACGCCTTTTCGCTCCACCCTAGAGCGGAAGAAGTCATAGAAGATGATTTGTCCACTCCAAAAAAAGGAACAACATACCATATGTATAGACTGATAAACCCGTTACCTTCGTGTAAATAACACCTGCTGCAGAATTGTACTGATATACAACATTATTTTTAACCGACTTCTAAAAAAGGAGGAGGTTCTCAATTCGGATGTTTGTATGTTTTTTTTATGTGTTTTTTTTTTATGTTTGTTCGCGCATAGCTTCGTCGCTTGCCAAACGATTTGAAAAATTATTTTTTTGTTGGAAAGAGTATACTTTCCAAATGGTTCCATAGTCACCAAGTTAGGATCTGATGATGGAATCTTGGCGAAATCGAGGGAACTCCTCAAATTCATTTTTTTTTTTGTGAAGTCGGTTTTTTTTTATAAAAGGGTTTTTAGTATACGCAAAACCTGAATATAGTTTGTTCAGAATCAGTAACTGAATCGATTCTAAAAATTTTTACACCATCTTATACTATTCCTCAAAAATATTTTAAAAAGGGTACAAGTTGGACACCACCCACACTTAGTACAAAACAGGTAACGGCTAGTCATAGCGGGCATAAGGTGTAACCTCTAAATATGGTATACAACCTTATTTTTAATATATGCGAAACCTGACAAACCTGCCTAGTATTTTTATGTAAAGAATCTATGTCATCATCATCAGTCTTTTTAACGTTCCCACAGCTGGGACTCAGGCCTCCTCTCTAGGAGATGGAATAGGCCGTAATCCACCACGCAAGCCCAGTGCGGGTTGGTGGATGTCACGTCATGTCTTCGAATTCAAGAATCTATGTACAACATTTCAAAACTGTAATATGAAAAATCACAAAGTTATAAGCCAGATTAAGTAACTGCTGAAAAACAAAAAACCTCTTTAGATTTAGCCTGAATGAAACCAATAAGCATTCACAGCCTAAGCAGTTTTTCCTTCACAACAGTACCTACAAAGCAATCATATTAATGGAAACGAATCCAAAACCTTCCTTGACAATATACAACACAACACATTTTCCAAGCCTTTTCACTAACAAAACTGAACATAGCATAATGACCAGCGAGCTTGAATAGAAGGCAATAAACTGATCAATCACATTATCCTTCGGCAACCCACTACCTTCAGTAACCTAGTTGCGAAGCTTATTAATATAATAGAGTCTTATGGAGCCGTGGGGCTCGTACAATAGAGCTGTAGGATATACCTTATGGGGCCATGGGGTGCGTACAATAGAGTAATAGTACTGCGTCACTTCCTACCGTTCAATACCTATTGGTTTTTGCTATAATGAAAGCATTTAGCCTAATTAGTTGGCAATGTGGTTAATGGTGAAAGGTGACAAATGGCCTCGACTGTAGACTGTAGCTCTTGGGTTGGTAGTGTTCTTATTAGGTGTGAGGCCTAACATTAAGTAGATTCGTCTACTGCTGCGCAAGTTTTTCTGAAGATATCTAATATAATATATGTACCTATCTATATAATAATATTTCACAACTATCACACAACGCCGTCTAGTCCCAAGCTAAGCAGAGCTTGCGTTATGAGTACTAGACAACTGATAAACATACTATACATTTCTAAATACATATATTTTATAGATAGATTACACCCAGACACAGAACAAATGATTATGCTCATCACACAAACATTTGTCCTGGGTGGGAATCGAACCCACGATCTTCAGCACAGCAGTCAGGGCCACTAACTACTAGACCAACAGGCCAGTCAAACAGTCTTATCTTCATCAAACAAATCTCTAAGGTAAATTTTAAACAGAAAAAGAAACATGCATAGGCTTATAGACACATTATCTTCATTTGAATCTCAATGTCTTGTAAACAGCAGAACGTTCTTAACATATCACAAAGCAACAATTACTTTCATGAAAATGCATCACCTGCTATGCTGTTCATCCTTTACCTGCATCTTCCAGGATGTACCTATATGAGGTCAATGAAAAAGCTGTAGAGGTTGCCAAATACCGATCAGAGCAAATTTAATTAAAAAAGAAGATCTTCTTGAGTGAGAAAATTGCACAGAACGGGAGATGACCCCTACCAGCAAAGAAATAGTGCTCTGCGGAAAATTATCATCGTATTTTTGTATATTACCAGCAGAAAACCATTTTTCATTCAGCCCGTCCGATTATATCTTCGATGATATTATCTATCCCCAAAAGTACCCTACTCTACGTCTCCCGATTTAAAACTCCCAACACATTGTTGAGTTTATCAAAGGTGTGAGTGACAGCATACGACACAATGCGACGATTCGTAAATATTTGTGTGGCGCGCTTTCCTTGCGTTTAGTCGCACAAAGCGACGAAATCTAAAGTTTCGCAACGTCACCTTTATAGGCGATTACGTTTTCTTCAATACTTTTCGCTGATGTTGGAAATTATTGAGGTGGTATAAAAATCCAAAAGCTTAGAATCCATAATGTGAATCATTCTGTAAACTCCATAGATATATATTTCTATGGTGAACTCCATAATGGCTATAAATCTGTCCACTCAGCCAAAGAATAAAAGGTCAGTTTTGCATATGACCAAATTATGAATTCACCTGGCACCTAATTGATTTGAAAACTGGTGTAAAATCGTTTGAATTTATTACTGTTACTATATCGTTGCGTCTTCCGGTCGTTGTGCCATGTCCAGCAGTGGACGTCTTTCGGCTGATATGATGATGATGATGATGATGACTATATCGTTATGGAACCAGGATGACAATGACAGCTGAAGATCATTTTGGAAGCGAAAGGCACCTAATAGGTACACGGAAACTTTTTTTTTTGAGCTTTTGGTTAACAGAATATAAGGAACCACAAAAAGGTCTAAGATTACTAAACCCAGATTATGCAACTTTAGTATTTAAAGACAAGATATCTAACTAAAATAATTGCCAAAACTCTTTTTCTAATCACATCCTTCAATTTGGTAGTAACCAAGAGAAAAGAAGAAATTTAAGAATCTTTTAAAGGGAATGTTAATCTGAAACCACCACATCCAATCACACCACCCTCCAGGGCAAACACAAAAAACCGTCAAATCACGTCGATTAGTGTCCCGTGCTCTACAAAATACATTGTTGGGGACACCACAATACTTCGACGATCGTCGACACAACTGTTATACAATCTAATACACTAATATCACCCTGTCATTTGTACCCGTCAGCCCTTCAGGTATTTATAGGACGGTCCAAGGGAAATTATGACAGTTACCTGTGAAAATTCGAGTGGAAATCAGTTTGATTTGTGCTGTGAAGATTAGGTCTCAATAAGGCTTAACTGAGTGAATATGAGAAGTTACCGGTGAACAGAATAAACTAGTTTTCTTTAGTCTATTAGAAGTGGAACTGATCTAGTCGAACAGTAGTCATTAGGAATAACAACTAAATGAATGAAATTGGCAAATGGTATCAGTATTCAATCGTTAGCTACCGCTACTGAAATTGGCCAAGGCGACAAGATACACAACAAAACGAAAAGCCTCAACAGTCCAAAATGGAAATGCAAACAGAACCCTTAGACTTATCAACGAAAGGCAAGAAGGCGAACAAAATGTTGAACATTATCGACTTCAAATTCCTCGAAGGGCTAAACAACCACTTGGTGAAGTTGTATGAGAGAACCAGCCTGGTCTGCCCCAAGGATAGCTTCTGCCTGCCTCCGAAGGCTGGGAACATGAAGAATATACTGCCATGCCAGGTGTGTCTGAAGACCTTCGACCGGCCGTCGCTGTTGAAGAGGCATATGAGGACACATACGGGTAAATTGGGCAAACCATAAGATTCTAACCGATCCGCCTTAAGCAAGCGAAGAAATTAATGGTCGTACAATCTGTGTATAAGGAATTAGGGACTCAAAAGGAGCCTTTGCCCTGCAGTAGGGAAGGCTATCTCTATGTTTTTCCCGGATGCCTCATGAAAAGAACAGATCTTAGCAAAGTTATTTTCTATTGTAGCCTACTGCCGAGTACCACTTTGACTTACATGATGATGATGATGATGGAATGATTCAGCAATTATTATTTAGGTATATGAGTAGACTAGTAGTTCATTGAGGTGAACAAGATATACCAAGAGGAATGTATTGTGTATGTTGTTCTCTCCCGAAGCGGATTGGACTTGATTATGTGTAAAGTACACATTATCCCTTTTCTATAACACCAAGTGCACACAGAACAAAAATGTGCAAGTGAATCTACACACACATCCACTTTGAATAGATAGAACAACTGTACCACTCCTATTTGGAGGTCAGATAGGCAATCGCTCTGTATACAGCTGTATACCAGTATTTTACACTGATGCAGCAGCATCTGCATCAACTGGATCCCACCCATTGATATCGAGATTGCAGTACCTAGCCCCTAGAATTTTTCATCAGTGCGCCGAAAGCTGTTATTGTAACCACTGATCTTCATTTCCTCAATTCACTAATTAGGAAATATATCACACCCTTAAAACAAAAGCGACGCCAAAAAGGTGATTATTCAGAAGAGTGCCTATCATAAAGTTTTTGATGTACTTAGTTACTCAATATGAAGTTAATTACTATCCCTGTTTAATTACCTGCTGAGGAAAATTATGAGTAGCTCTGTTTTATATATCTGAGTTATACGAACAGACACTTCAACAATCGGATTACAAATGGGTTGTATTAAATGCAATTAGAAACAAGGTGCAGTAGAACCATTTTTGTTTTAAGGGTGCGATATGTATGTAGTCAAGTTTGGCGAGCAAGATTGTGAAAGAGATTTTAAGCTGGGCTTGATTGTTTCAGGTGAAAAGCCTCACATATGTAACGTGTGTAACAAAGGATTCAGCACATCCAGCTCTCTGAACACACATCGTAGAATACACACAGGTGAGCCCCTAATGATTTTCCTTTCTCTTCTTTTAGTACCTATAACCACGCATTAGACAGCTTGAAGAAGAACTCCAGGTAATGAAAATGATCTTATTTTAACAGGCCTTTAACGTTTAATATTATCACTTGCCTTTGGCAGTCGCGTACCATTTATATTCTTGGCTACATCTTTCCGGCTGCCATGCAGTGCCGACTTAAGCCGGCGTGACCCCTAGCAAAAATTCTATCAAGGATTACCGAGAAATCTTTCTCAAAATTCTTTAACTTATTTTTCAAAAACAGGATGCGATCCATGCCCGTTAGGTATCGATGGGTCTTTAGACAGTTGCTTCCATTGCCTTTACGAAAAATCTGGAAGAGGTTAGAATTCATCTGATACGTATCTTGACTTTTTTTTGTTCGTCCAAACTGGGTCCTCAAAATGCGCGAGGCCCGTAGGTTTTGGTGCTCTTGCTACGAGGATAAGGCACTGGTTAACGTCCCAATTACAATCGATTGTGCTACATCGAGGTTAAGCAACACTTACCAAATAACGGCATTGTAGAGGATGAGGAAGCCATGACTGCTGGACCGAACTGCTGGTATTCAGTGAAATCTGATGAGACTGGAAGCTGACCTCAACATAACTGGGGAAAGGCTACCAGATTTACTGTTGCTAATCCTTCACATTTCCCGCAGGTGAGAAACCGCACAAATGTCCTGAATGCGGAAAATGTTTCACGGCGAGCTCCAACTTGTATTATCATCGCATGACCCACACAAAGGTAGCGTTTACATACACATTTTTTTGCTCTTATTTAATGTTGCTAGGTAGACTTTAAGGTTTTCTTGTTTTTAATTCGACCTATAAACACACTCGATATAGCTACCTAAACCCTAGCTGCCTTTCAGTAGCAGTAATTTTAACAATCGTCGTGGTTGCCACAAGTAGCCTGACAGAAGCAAGTTGGCAAGCAGTGTCTCTGCTTACCATCAGGAGGTAGCTTACCATCACTGCTACAGTGATGCAATCGTCAATGGTGAGCACTAGGTTAATCATCTTCCTGCCCTTGTCCCGTTTATTTGGGGTCGGTACAACGTTTTTTTCTTCCATTCTGTCCTGTCACTCGTCACGCTATCACTAACTCCCTTTTCTTTAATATCACTTCTCACACAAGCCATCCATCGTCTTTGGCCTCCCTCTCCCAATCCATCCATCCACATGTAAACTCATAACTTTTTAGCAACTTGCGTTTCGTCCCTTCTTTTCACATGACCATACCAAGACAAGCAATTCCCTTTCAACTTTTCAGTCACTGGCGCCACTTTCAATCTTCCCCTAATATACTCATTTCTTACTTTATCCATTCTCGTCATACTACACATCCTTCTTAACATTCTCATCTTTGCTACATGCAACCTTTTTCATCCGTCTTTTTCACAGCCCAACATTCTGATCCATACAGCACGACAGGCCTTATTAAAGACTTGTAGATTTTACCCTTCAACTTGAGGGGCATCTCTGGGTCACAAGTGGTTCACGTGACATTTCATCCAACCTGCGTTGATCCGATGTGTTACATCCCGGTCTACCTCACCATCCCCTCATGTTATGTCCTTTAAGTTTAAATGGATGGATTATGTAAGAAGTGATATGAAAGAAAAGGGAGTTAGTGATAGCGTGACGTACGTAAAAAAAGTGTTGCGCCGATCCCAAATAAAACGAGACAAGGGCAGGAAGATGATGACTTAGTACCATGGCAGCCTCTCATTGTGCGCACATGGCTGCCCACAGAACAAGCCGCACAAGTGCACGTGGTGCCCGCGCTCGTTCCCGACGCCCGGCGAGCTGCGCGCGCACGTGGCCGCGCACGTCGCGTGTGACGCCGGCCGCGCCGCCTGTGACGTCACGCCGCGCGGCGCCGCCTGGCTGGCCGGCCGGTACCACGCGCAGAACAGGAGGACCAGGCAGTATGACCATACGTGAGTATCAACCTCCCTTTTCCCAAAATATTTGTTAATAGCTAGGTAATGGTTACAGGTTGGTCGTTGCAAAAACAACCTAGCCAAATGGACTTTCGTTGACCTATCACTAACACAGTGCCAGTGTGGAGCCGCCACACAGGACATGCGTCACCAACTATGCTGCCCATCCTGTACAACCATCTGCACTTTTCAGGATTTATACGAGGCTAATAACAGAGCTGAACGGTTTACCAATCATCATCATCATCATTTCAGCCGTAGACGTCCATCGTTGGACATAGTTCTCCCCCAAGCGTCGCCACAACGATCGATCCTGTGCGTCTCGCATCCACCACATTCCCGCGACTCCTACCAGGTTGTCGGTACACTTTGTGGAAGGCGTTCCAACGCTGCTTCAGGCTATGTCGGCGACCTTGGTTCTCCAGCGGGTCTGATATCTTCATTCTTAATGCGATCACTCAAGGAAACTCCGAGCATAGCCCTTCCATTGCCTTTTGGATGACTATGGCGATGGCGACCATGTTTTAGTGCTGTATGTCATCACTGGCAACATGCACCGGTCATAGACTTTCGACAATAAAATTGAGACACTGTGATATGTTGAACGAGAAGACATCGCGCAGCTTCCCGAACGCTGCATAGTAAAGTCGGATTCGACGATTGACCTCTTTCTCAAAGTTAAACCTACCTTACCTACCCAACTGGATTGTCTGTCCCAGGTAAACGTAATCGTCTACAACTTCGAGCGTAAAGTCTCCGATCTCGATCAGAAGTTACCAAATACTCAAACAAAATTGGTCAAAAAAAGTTGAGTTCATCGACACCAAAAGAAGAATGGTTAAGCCGATCGTCGCGCCCACCTTGATAAGTATTAACAAACCTTGTGACGTGTTGTTAATCGCTTCAATGTTAGTCTGACAAGTATCAGTCTGATATAAGAGACAAATAAATGGTTTTTTTTTTCGGTGGGACAAAATCATCCAATGACAAATCCCGCCCTTGGGTGGAGCGGGAGATAGTGTCAGATTCTTACTGACTAAAAACCCACCCCGTTCCTTCTAGCCTTCTTACCGGGGCTCGAGTTTCCTTTCGGATAACCCTGGCCCCAGTAGGCTTCGACCCAGCTGCGCCCCTCCTGTTGCTGACAACTCCTTGAGGCGCGCGGGAACAGTGCGCGCCATCGAAGTCTTGGGCTCGGTCCGGACAGCGAGCTACCCATCGCTCGCCGTCCGGGAGCCCGCGTCTACGGTGGCCGGAAATAAATAAATGGGTTTAAATCAAATCGATTTTTATGTCAATGCAATATGCAAATATGTTAACGATATAAGTATTTTATAAACATCCGTGGTGTTGAAAGGGTTAAATAATTAGCTTCGGGCACCACGAGTATACGTTACGTAAATATATGGAGGGATATAACCTAATACATAAAACAGAAAAATTGTTTCTACCAATGGTAAGACTTTAAAACCATACGATGTGCCGCAAATTGCAAGAACACGAAAATGGCTGTTGGGAGTTTGGGACCATAAAACAAAGCATTATGTAAAAAAATGCACATTTCCTTTTTTTAACCAGGTATCTGATGTAGTTATAAATTAATGCCTAAATATTATTACACTGTCTTATTTTCAACCCTCGAAGAGATTGTGGGTCCATATTGATCTTGAAAATAATTTATATCATCTACATAGATGATATAAATTATTATATACATAACTAGCTTTTACCAGCGGCTTCGCCCGCGTACATAAAATATAGCCTATTTCACTCAGGAATAAAGCAGCTTTCTATCGGTGAAAAAATGTTAGCAATCGGACCAGTACTTCAGAGATTACCCCCTACATACAAACTTACAAATTTTACCTCTTTATAATATTAGTATAGATATGTCATGCAATAAAGTATTGAGTACTAAGAGGGGTGTCGTATTAGCACTGACTTGATTACGAAGGTCAGACAGGAAGTCTAGGCTATTATTTTTCATCATTTTCTATTCTTATAAGGTCACATTTTCTAGTAAGGTCACCCTTGCGTTTGCGCTGTTCACATAGATATATTAACTTGTTTGTTTTTCTATTTCAGATCAATGCACCACACCTAAATCAGCTCAGGAAAACCTAAATAAAACACTTTTAAACATTAAAATAAAATCTTTTATTCGTCTAATTTCTGTTTCTTAGCATCTTCTTCATTCTCACTTTCCATCTTTCGTTTCTCTCCACCATTTTTGCCCTCTGATTTCCCTTTACTCTCACTATGCGCTTGTCCACTTTTCTTTCCCCTCTCACTATCCGCTTCTCCACTTTTCTCTCCGCTCTCACTATTCGCTTTTCCACTTTTCTCTTTACTCTCATTATCCGCTTCTCCACATTTCTCTCCGCTCTCGCTATCCGCTTTTTCACTTTTCATTCCGCTCTCACTATCCGTTTTTGCACTTTTCTCTCCGCTCTCCCTACCTGCTTTTCCACTTTTTTCTCCACTCTCACTATCCACCTTTTCAATTTTTTCTTTGCTCTCACTACTTGTATTCTTCTCTCCGTTTTCTTCTGCCGTGGAAGTCTTTCGTTCTTGGTGGTAATTGTTCAGCGCTGCTTGGATATCGCTTGACGTGTCTACTTTGAGGAGTTCTCGTAGCGCCATGGTCGCGTAGCAACTTGCTGGCAGGGTCATGTTCAGGAGCAGGGCTTTGTATTTTCCATCTGGAAGTGGTTATTAAAAGTTTTAGAGGCAGAAAGTAATAATTTACGCTAGCAGTTTCTTCCGCGTTATGAGCGAGAAATATTTTTATGGCCTAATTCTGGCCAATTATAATAATTTTTTTTAGGTGGGAAATCATCTAATGACATCTCCCGCACTTGGGCGTAGGGCGTGTCAGACTTTTAACGACTAAAACCCACTCCCGTGCCATTTTTGCCTTCGTTCTAGGGCCCCAAGGTTCTCTTTCGAATCACCCATGGCCCCAGTAGGCTTCGATCCTACTAGGGACTCTTTACGGTTTTGCTGACATCTCCTCGAGGCGCGCGTCGAACTTGCGACTTGGGCTCGGTTCGGACGGTTACCGAACGGCCGAACGGCAAGCTACCCATTGCTCACCGTCCGCAAGCCCGCGCCTACGAAAGCCGGAAATCGGGATCAGTAATAGTAATAGTCTACTGGTGTTTCGAATCTCAAACATCTAAACATGCAGTTTTTGACATTCAATTTATAATATTCGTAAAATCGAATATGTATGTAGATTTTAGGGTTATATACCACGATTTACAGCACTATTGTTTTGCTGTGTTAATCGTAGTCATTGTTGACTACATCTATACTTATAATAAATCTGTAGAAATGAAAATTCTGTATATTGAAAATATTAAAAAAAAAAATGGCAGGGGGTGTTACTAGACCGACACCGAACCCAAAAATGTGATTAAAACATTTTTTGTCTGTCTGTCTGTTTGTTCAGGCATCACGCAAAAACTACCGGTTCAATTGCGATGAAACTTGGTATAATTATTCTTTAATATCTTGGGCACCACACTGTATTTTTTATTTCGGAAAAGTATATACAATAAAAAACAAACTTAATTTTGTGGTTCGATCCCTTGACCCATTACTGTACCATACGAAAATAATAAGTTTGTCGTAGGTTACGTCACCCGCAGTGGAGTTCACTAAGGGACGCTGCACACGGCTAAGATACCATAATATTTTATCATATGGTACAATATCGTCGCCATAGACTTCAATGGACTATTACACACGACGAAGATAATAAATAATATTTCATATTTTCGTATCTTAAGATGAATTTGTATGGCGAGCGATATTGTATCATTACTTAATTAATGTACATTAACGATATTTATTGAAGATGTCGGGAAAAAATAAGCTGAAAGGGGAACCGTGTTACCCAGAATTTAACGCGAGCGAAGCCGCGGGAAAAAGTTACTACAAAATAACTATGGGATTAAACCACAGAATAGAAAATATAGGTAGAAGTGCCCCTAACGTGGCTAAGCACGGGAACCAGTGTCGCCAAACTCACACATTTGCGTATCAAATTGTACATTACACACATAAAAAACAGTAATATGATTGGCTACGAAGCTACGAATTACAAACTTAACTTTTACAAATCATATTCTTAATGCTTTCATAAATTAGGTCTTATTACAACGTAAGTGGTTATAATTTGACATGACAGAAACAATAAAGAAGTTTTTCGTCTAAACACCAATTTACAAAGAGTTCGGCTACACTACGCTAGATGGCGCTGTAACCAATTTATTCTATTCAGAACGCTAGTGGCTTTGAAATAGAAGCCATATTCACCTGCACATGTAATCGGCGAATCTCGCTTGATGTTGACACGCGCGCGTTATCTAAGAGGCACTTCCTCTACTTTTCTTTATTCCGTGGATTAAACCAAGTAATGTAACAGAATTAATTATCCACACATTCTAATAAAGTATAACATCGCAATGACGTAAAATTGTTTTTTGCTAGGAGTTAACCTGCGGAAGTTCTGAACCGATAACGAAAACTGAATATTCTCTGTTTTAATGATAGAAGGCCACATTATCCCTGCTCCCTCCGCCCACTGAGCGGGCCCAGAAAGACGGTGACGCAGGGATCACGTACCGGCGCGCAAAGTGAGCTTCACGGTCTCCCCAACGTGTGCCCTACCAGGCGGTATCCAGAGGACCTCCTCTAACCCTAGATGGGCATTTAAAAAGTAACTCGAGCCTTTCCGTATGCTGATGGTTATAACCGGGGTAGGCACACCTGCACTTTTTTCCCAAAAGCCTAGTAACTGATTGAGAGATTCGAGAATCAAGATGACGTTGGCATTATAATATACAGAGAGACCTAACTGCTGCACGGTTAATAGGGTTTAAGCATTACCTGCGCGATACTAAGCTATTAGATCAGATACTAAATGTATTAATACAATCACTCTAACATTATAAAGATGGATAATTTTTATGTTTGTTACTCACTTGCCCCCAAAAGACAGAAGAGAATTATCGTCCAAGTGATGTAAAAAGCATATTTTTAATGCCCAACATACCCCTGCAGTGCTCGGGAGTTAATTATATAAATCTCTCACTGTGTTCGGGATTAAAACTAAGCGACTTTTATTTCATTCGGAATTCAACTAGCAATCCACGCCTTGTTACATAATCAAGTATTATCCCAGGAGTATGGTCTCTTGGGACCGTTGTAATGTATCGTGTTAGGGTTGAATTATGAAGAGTGGTTACCTTCAACGATGCCGGAGAGCTTGGTGTTGTGCATGTCGTCCAGGTCGGAGGCGATGAGGTCGGCGAAGGGGTCGGCGTAGCGCACGCAGCGCCACGTGACGTCACGCGGCCGCGCCAGGACGCGCCGGTACGCGCCCGACATGCTGTAGCCTCTGCGGAAACAGGACATCTATGGCGTCACATAACAACTAATCCTGCATCACGCATTAAAAGTGCTCCGCGCGATTAGAACATGTAGAACAACCCGAAATCATCGATCGGGCAGTTGCCCACCAGACCATAACACCCGTTTGGTCGGTCGGTTAACTGAATCACTCATCGAATTTTCACTGTTTTATGTAGCTATATAAACACGACTACACAGATAAAGGGTCTTTTCATTAGCTCATGCAGCGATGTAATCAAGTAATTGCCGGCACATCAATAGTATGGACGTTTTTAATATCGTACAGTTTTGATTACGCATACGGGATTGTACGTTTACCCCGGACAGATAGTCCACTTGGGTAGATCTAATTTCAAGAAAGAGGTCAAACGTCGAATCCGCCTCGGCTGGACGGCGTTCTTCTCATCCAACATATCACAGTATCACAAAACGGAAGTGCCAAAAGACCAGTGCACGTTGACAATGATGACATATGGCTCCAAAAACGTAGTCCGCTCACAATAGGCCTCATCAGAACGCTTAAATTCACCCAAAGGACAATGGAAAGGGCTATGCTCGGAGTGTTCTTGCGTGATCGAATCGAGGTTGCCTACATAGAATCGCCAAACTTAAATGGCAATGAGCAGGGCACATTGCTCGTAGAACAGATGACCGTTGGGGCCGAAAGATTCTGGAGTGGACCGATGACCTGGTGAAGGTTGCGGGAATCCGATATATTCGGGACGTGATTGTGACGAAACTTGGGGAGGCCTATGTCCAACAATGGACGTCTATCGGCTGCTATGATGATGATGAAGAAAATTAATATCTATCTTTATTACAACAGTCTATTATAAAATAATAACCAAAAAATACATTGCATGCGTTGATGCTCCACCCAGCCCGCTACCCGCCCTGTTGCACTTCGCTGTGGTTAGTACTGAATAAGCGGTCGAAGTGCATTCATAAAATAACACACATTTCATTTATCATTCAAATTTTTAAAAAGGGTTCAAATGAAGTTTTGTAACTCAGTTTTTAAGTTCTCGTAAATTCTCTGCTCGGAGAACATTTCCGCAAAATTCTCGCTTCTCGCTAACAGAATGTTCTCGGGAATTTCCCATCACTAGTGTGAACAGTCAGAGAGAAACTTTTAATATATCCATCTCTTTTGTTTACACGGAATGTACATTTATTGTGCTTTTCTTGACAGAGAAAATCGCCGATAGTTAGTCGTTTTCTCGCCGGCGGTCGGACCAGTGCCTAACTCCCGCCCCCAAAATACAAGGCCACTCAGAAAGTTTTACAAAAAAATTTTTATAAGACAATGTTTTTATGTATAAGGCACTAGCCATTTGTAATTATTTTGAAAACTAGTTATTTTAAATAGTGCAAGCGCCAAAGGGAGTTGAGTATGCAAAATATGAGGATTATTATAAAATATGAGGATAGATTCCATGGTATACGAAAATGCATCGATATCCAAGACACAGTCAAATATTTTAAGCATATGTAGCGACATCTATGACGCCACATAAGAACTACGAAGAAAATACGAAATCCTGCATCGCGCAATCAAAGTTCTCCGCGCGATTTGAACATATACGACAGCCCGACATCAACTATCGGGCAGTCGCCCACCAGACTATAACACCTGTCTGGTCAGAGGATCCTCCCTTTTCAAAGGAGGTATGTGGGACTTTACTCTCTGTTCCGCGCATACCTCCAAACTGGTGACCCTCGACAAAGAACGTCAGCGCAGCCTTCGTGCAGCTACTACTTCGTGACGTCATCATCACTTTCTCAAGCTTTCGAGCAACGAGCCATACAGCCAGCACCCTCGGCTAAGGGTATCCTGACCACCAGTATGCCTACCTGGTCATACCTGGTCATCACCTCAGCCGCATCACTGACCTTGGCTTAGCACACCGCACCTTCGGCCAGTCATATGAAGAACCATGAAGAACCTCTCCTGGTCGGCGCCAGCAATCAAGCCCTACGTCGCTCAAGCACCGCTCCGACTCACTGGAGCCAGCAGCACTACTCCGATTCACTGGAGCCTGCAGCATCGTCCCGACTCACTGGGACAGCACCACCCCGACCCCGACTCACTGGGGCATCATCCCGACTCACTGGGACAGCACCACCCCGACTCACTGGGGCATCATCCCGACTCACTGGGACATCATCACCCCGACTCACTGGGGCATTATCCCGACTCACTGGGGCATTATCCCGACTCACTGGGATAGCAACACCCCGACTCACCGAGAACTATGCGGCATCGGATCCGACTCACTGGAACCAACCTACCGCTGGCCTGGCACACATCAAGAAGCATCAAGAACCTTCGATCTCCGATCTCCGGAGGGGAGTGATGTGATGTGAGGGGAGTGTGTGACATCTATGACGCCACATAAGAACAACGAAGAAAATACGAAATCCTGCATCGCGCAATCAAAGTTCTCCGCGCGATTTGAACATATACGACAGCCCGACATCAACTATCGGGCAGTCGCCCACCAGACTATAACACCTGACTGGTCGGAGGATCCTCCCTTTTCAATGGAGGTTTGCGGGACTTTACTCTCTGTTCCGCATGCCTCCAAACATACATGGGCACTTATAAAACGTGAAAAGCTAGTGCACGGTTCTAAATTGGTTGTTTCCTATGGAGAAGAACGACCAATTTGGAACCGTGCAGTAGCTTCTGTAGTTAGTGTATTGTTTAGTCAAAAACTAAATCACTTACTTGATCTTATGCCTCAAGTCCAGCGTGAGTCCATTTTTCGTCAGTTCCTCTTCATAAAACGCCTTCATATTCGGCGGATATTCTACCGAATACCCTGGTAACGGCATCACTATATCCAATATGCTATATTTGCCACTGTCTATATCTTCTTGCGTCAATACCTTCACGGGTATCTTAGGTTTCTCCTCATTCTTCTGTTGCTGCTTCTCTTTGACAGTTTCTACTTTCACTTCTTTTTTTTTCTCTACTTCTTGTTTCTCTTCTTTTGTTTCGCTGTCAGATTGGTTCTCTTCTGAATCTGAATCTTCGTCTTCGAATTCATCTGTAAAAAGGCTTTTAAGTGAATTAAGTTAGTTGGTACTTGCTAACTCGACTGCGCCATAAGGAGGGTTGTTTTTCGTGTATTTACCTAAGTATAAGCATAATCGGCCTTATAATGTTCCCACTGCTGGGACGGAGGCCTCCTCTCTAGGAGAGGGAATGGGCCGTAATCCACTACGCGGGCCCAGTGCGGATTTGTAGATGTCACTCGAATTTTTGATTCTAGGACATACCGGTATCCTCACGATGTTTTCCTTCACAGTTTTGTGCCCAGCTGAATTTTAACCCGAAACCTACAACTCGTAAGTCGAGACAGTTACCACACGGCCACCATTGCTCTACTATATTGTATAATCTTTCATATTAAATAATTAATTCAAAATCACAATTTAGTGTTGTGATCTTGAACTGATTGTTGATTAATATTTTATTACATCACATTTCTTATACATTCTTATAATACCAGTTTACTCAGAAAATGTTACGACTTTATGATGCGTTGGAGATATCGTAGCGGTCAAAAGGTTAGCTTGGTAAGAATATACTAAAGACGGTCCTTTTCCACTCGCCTATCGTCAACATCGAAATTTTTTTAAAACCTTGTTACTTTATCTAACGCAATCTAATGTAAAGTTTGACGAAAAGGCAACGCGAAAAAAGAGAAATAAACTCTGTTAGTATTCGGTAATTCCGAGATTTACTCCAGTATTTCACAAAACTTGCTCCAGGAAATAGCTGTTTTTTTTAAACCTTTAAAAGTTTTTGGAAAAGTTGTCGTCATTTAGAATCTTAATAAAATTTTCAAGGTTTCTATAGTTTTATTTTTTTGACTTTTTTAATTTTTAGGCAAATTATGAAGTGTCAAAGTTCATACAAAATAAGAGATTTTCAGAGGTTTTTACTGGATTAGTTTTACACAAATTTAGAAATTGGTTTCTATAGAAACCTAGATAATATCCACAAAATACTATATTTCCGAAATATCTAATGAAAAATGCGTAATAACGTCATAATCAGTTATGAGCGGTTGTATGAAAAACAGTGAAAATGTGAGTCATGATGCACCAACTTAAGTAAGAGCAGTATTAAAGCAGCATCTAAACTTAAGAAGCATTTGATTCATCATACCTTCTTTGTCGACCTGCACGAGCGGCACCAGGTCGCCCACGGCTGGCTTCAGGCCCGAGCGGCGGAGGCGCTCGGACACGGCGCGGTTCCACAGCAGCGACTGGTACGAGTGCAGGTACAGCAGCCGAGTGTTGCGCGCCAGCTGCAATACCACATTTTCCTGGGTTCAGTTTTATACAGGCCTAGTGCGGTTTGGTGAATATCACATGTCCTCGATTTTTTTTTTTATTTGATGTTTTCCTTCAGCGTTATGTGAGCAGTAGTAATTAAGTTAATGCACCTGACTATGTTTAAACCCGCGACCTACCTAAAGACCTAAAAACTGTATTCCTAGAAAACAAATGAACCTTAAATATAATGAATACTACATAGATTCCATCACAGTGAAGAAATCTACCACTCAACTTGTTACACCATTATTCTTGATTGAAAATGCCCGTCCACATGGTTTCCACCTGCAAGCAAATTGCATGCAAGTTACAGCCTACCGAAGTATAATGTGACTAAGTGATCGTTCATTGCACGCAATGGTATGTGATTTGTACGCAATTTGCTTGCAGGTGGCAACGCAGCCTTAACAATACAAATCTATAACGTCTCTAATATGTTCAAAGACGGCAGTGAACACTTTTTATCAACCAACGTTTTTCCTACTGCTGGCCAAAGGTATTCATGATGTTCCACTCTTTGCGACGCCAATCGCCAATCTCCCGCAATATCTCGTAATTCTTCGCACCAGTGATCACTAATCAACATATAAAAACTTTCCAACGTACAACGTCTCGTTGACGTCGGCTGGCGCTGAAAATTAGCGCTGTGGCTCTGTATTGAACATGAGTCCCAGCATTATGCTAAACGCTGGCCGTCTTGCGCGGAAGTGTCGTATAACTCACACTATTGAATAGATTTGTTATTGTTTTATTATTTTGTGCCATGTTTGTTGTAAATAAACTTTTTTTTCTAGGCTTCCAAACGTTACCTTCCCCAGCGCGCCCAGCAGATCGTTGGGCGCGTCTGCGAGGGCCCTGATGAGCCTGGGCTCGTTGTGCGAGGCCGTGCGGCGCGGGAGCAGCTTGACGGCGGCGGCGGCGCCACTGTCGCGGTACGTTACCTTCCCCAGCGCGCCCAGCAGATCGTTGGGCGCGTCTGCGAGGGCCCTGATGAGCCTGGGCTCGTTGTGCGAGGCCGTGCGGCGCGGGAGCAGCTTGACGGCGGCGGCGGCGCCACTGTCGCGGTACGTTACCTTCCCCAGCGCGCCCAGCAGATCGTTGGGCGCGTCTGCGAGGGCCCTGATGAGCCTGGGCTCGTTGTGCGAGGCCGTGCGGCGCGGGAGCAGCTTGACGGCGGCGGCGGCGCCACTGTCGCGGTACGTTACCTTCCCCAGCGCGCCCAGCAGATCGTTGGGCGCGTCTGCGAGGGCCCTGATGAGCCTGGGCTCGTTGTGCGAGGCCGTGCGGCGCGGGAGCAGCTTGACGGCGGCGGCGGCGCCACTGTCGCGGTACGTTACCTTCCCCAGCGCGCCCAGCAGATCGTTGGGCGCGTCTGCGAGGGCCCTGATGAGCCTGGGCTCGTTGTGCGAGGCCGTGCGGCGCGGGAGCAGCTTGACGGCGGCGGCGGCGCCACTGTCGCGGTACGTTACCTTCCCCAGCGCGCCCAGCAGATCGTTGGGCGCGTCTGCGAGGGCCCTGATGAGCCTGGGCTCGTTGTGCGAGGCCGTGCGGCGCGGGAGCAGCTTGACGGCGGCGGCGGCGCCACTGTCGCGGTACGTTACCTTCCCCAGCGCGCCCAGCAGATCGTTGGGCGCGTCTGCGAGGGCCCTGATGAGCCTGGGCTCGTTGTGCGAGGCCGTGCGGCGCGGGAGCAGCTTGACGGCGGCGGCGGCGCCACTGTCGCGGTACGTTACCTTCCCCAGCGCGCCCAGCAGATCGTTGGGCGCGTCTGCGAGGGCCCTGATGAGCCTGGGCTCGTTGTGCGAGGCCGTGCGGCGCGGGAGCAGCTTGACGGCGGCGGCGGCGCCACTGTCGCGGTACGTTACCTTCCCCAGCGCGCCCAGCAGATCGTTGGGCGCGTCTGCGAGGGCCCTGATGAGCCTGGGCTCGTTGTGCGAGGCCGTGCGGCGCGGGAGCAGCTTGACGGCGGCGGCGGCGCCACTGTCGCGGTACGTTACCTTCCCCAGCGCGCCCAGCAGATCGTTGGGCGCGTCTGCGAGGGCCCTGATGAGCCTGGGCTCGTTGTGCGAGGCCGTGCGGCGCGGGAGCAGCTTGACGGCGGCGGCGGCGCCACTGTCGCGGTACGTTACCTTCCCCAGCGCGCCCAGCAGATCGTTGGGCGCGTCTGCGAGGGCCCTGATGAGCCTGGGCTCGTTGTGCGAGGCCGTGCGGCGCGGGAGCAGCTTGACGGCGGCGGCGGCGCCACTGTCGCGGTACGTTACCTTCCCCAGCGCGCCCAGCAGATCGTTGGGCGCGTCTGCGAGGGCCCTGATGAGCCTGGGCTCGTTGTGCGAGGCCGTGCGGCGCGGGAGCAGCTTGACGGCGGCGGCGGCGCCACTGTCGCGGTACGTTACCTTCCCCAGCGCGCCCAGCAGATCGTTGGGCGCGTCTGCGAGGGCCCTGATGAGCCTGGGCTCGTTGTGCGAGGCCGTGCGGCGCGGGAGCAGCTTGACGGCGGCGGCGGCGCCACTGTCGCGGTACGTTACCTTCCCCAGCGCGCCCAGCAGATCGTTGGGCGCGTCTGCGAGGGCCCTGATGAGCCTGGGCTCGTTGTGCGAGGCCGTGCGGCGCGGGAGCAGCTTGACGGCGGCGGCGGCGCCACTGTCGCGGTACGTTACCTTCCCCAGCGCGCCCAGCAGATCGTTGGGCGCGTCTGCGAGGGCCCTGATGAGCCTGGGCTCGTTGTGCGAGGCCGTGCGGCGCGGGAGCAGCTTGACGGCGGCGGCGGCGCCACTGTCGCGGTACGTTACCTTCCCCAGCGCGCCCAGCAGATCGTTGGGCGCGTCTGCGAGGGCCCTGATGAGCCTGGGCTCGTTGTGCGAGGCCGTGCGGCGCGGGAGCAGCTTGACGGCGGCGGCGGCGCCACTGTCGCGGTACGTTACCTTCCCCAGCGCGCCCAGCAGATCGTTGGGCGCGTCTGCGAGGGCCCTGATGAGCCTGGGCTCGTTGTGCGAGGCCGTGCGGCGCGGGAGCAGCTTGACGGCGGCGGCGGCGCCACTGTCGCGGTACGTTACCTTCCCCAGCGCGCCCAGCAGATCGTTGGGCGCGTCTGCGAGGGCCCTGATGAGCCTGGGCTCGTTGTGCGAGGCCGTGCGGCGCGGGAGCAGCTTGACGGCGGCGGCGGCGCCACTGTCGCGGTACGTTACCTTCCCCAGCGCGCCCAGCAGATCGTTGGGCGCGTCTGCGAGGGCCCTGATGAGCCTGGGCTCGTTGTGCGAGGCCGTGCGGCGCGGGAGCAGCTTGACGGCGGCGGCGGCGCCACTGTCGCGGTACGTTACCTTCCCCAGCGCGCCCAGCAGATCGTTGGGCGCGTCTGCGAGGGCCCTGATGAGCCTGGGCTCGTTGTGCGAGGCCGTGCGGCGCGGGAGCAGCTTGACGGCGGCGGCGGCGCCACTGTCGCGGTACGTTACCTTCCCCAGCGCGCCCAGCAGATCGTTGGGCGCGTCTGCGAGGGCCCTGATGAGCCTGGGCTCGTTGTGCGAGGCCGTGCGGCGCGGGAGCAGCTTGACGGCGGCGGCGGCGCCACTGTCGCGGTACGTTACCTTCCCCAGCGCGCCCAGCAGATCGTTGGGCGCGTCTGCGAGGGCCCTGATGAGCCTGGGCTCGTTGTGCGAGGCCGTGCGGCGCGGGAGCAGCTTGACGGCGGCGGCGGCGCCACTGTCGCGGTACGTTACCTTCCCCAGCGCGCCCAGCAGATCGTTGGGCGCGTCTGCGAGGGCCCTGATGAGCCTGGGCTCGTTGTGCGAGGCCGTGCGGCGCGGGAGCAGCTTGACGGCGGCGGCGGCGCCACTGTCGCGGTACGTTACCTTCCCCAGCGCGCCCAGCAGATCGTTGGGCGCGTCTGCGAGGGCCCTGATGAGCCTGGGCTCGTTGTGCGAGGCCGTGCGGCGCGGGAGCAGCTTGACGGCGGCGGCGGCGCCACTGTCGCGGTACGTTACCTTCCCCAGCGCGCCCAGCAGATCGTTGGGCGCGTCTGCGAGGGCCCTGATGAGCCTGGGCTCGTTGTGCGAGGCCGTGCGGCGCGGGAGCAGCTTGACGGCGGCGGCGGCGCCACTGTCGCGGTACGTTACCTTCCCCAGCGCGCCCAGCAGATCGTTGGGCGCGTCTGCGAGGGCCCTGATGAGCCTGGGCTCGTTGTGCGAGGCCGTGCGGCGCGGGAGCAGCTTGACGGCGGCGGCGGCGCCACTGTCGCGGTACGTTACCTTCCCCAGCGCGCCCAGCAGATCGTTGGGCGCGTCTGCGAGGGCCCTGATGAGCCTGGGCTCGTTGTGCGAGGCCGTGCGGCGCGGGAGCAGCTTGACGGCGGCGGCGGCGCCACTGTCGCGGTACGTTACCTTCCCCAGCGCGCCCAGCAGATCGTTGGGCGCGTCTGCGAGGGCCCTGATGAGCCTGGGCTCGTTGTGCGAGGCCGTGCGGCGCGGGAGCAGCTTGACGGCGGCGGCGGCGCCACTGTCGCGGTACGTTACCTTCCCCAGCGCGCCCAGCAGATCGTTGGGCGCGTCTGCGAGGGCCCTGATGAGCCTGGGCTCGTTGTGCGAGGCCGTGCGGCGCGGGAGCAGCTTGACGGCGGCGGCGGCGCCACTGTCGCGGTACGTTACCTTCCCCAGCGCGCCCAGCAGATCGTTGGGCGCGTCTGCGAGGGCCCTGATGAGCCTGGGCTCGTTGTGCGAGGCCGTGCGGCGCGGGAGCAGCTTGACGGCGGCGGCGGCGCCACTGTCGCGGTACGTTACCTTCCCCAGCGCGCCCAGCAGATCGTTGGGCGCGTCTGCGAGGGCCCTGATGAGCCTGGGCTCGTTGTGCGAGGCCGTGCGGCGCGGGAGCAGCTTGACGGCGGCGGCGGCGCCACTGTCGCGGTACGTTACCTTCCCCAGCGCGCCCAGCAGATCGTTGGGCGCGTCTGCGAGGGCCCTGATGAGCCTGGGCTCGTTGTGCGAGGCCGTGCGGCGCGGGAGCAGCTTGACGGCGGCGGCGGCGCCACTGTCGCGGTACGTTACCTTCCCCAGCGCGCCCAGCAGATCGTTGGGCGCGTCTGCGAGGGCCCTGATGAGCCTGGGCTCGTTGTGCGAGGCCGTGCGGCGCGGGAGCAGCTTGACGGCGGCGGCGGCGCCACTGTCGCGGTACGTTACCTTCCCCAGCGCGCCCAGCAGATCGTTGGGCGCGTCTGCGAGGGCCCTGATGAGCCTGGGCTCGTTGTGCGAGGCCGTGCGGCGCGGGAGCAGCTTGACGGCGGCGGCGGCGCCACTGTCGCGGTACGTTACCTTCCCCAGCGCGCCCAGCAGATCGTTGGGCGCGTCTGCGAGGGCCCTGATGAGCCTGGGCTCGTTGTGCGAGGCCGTGCGGCGCGGGAGCAGCTTGACGGCGGCGGCGGCGCCACTGTCGCGGTACGTTACCTTCCCCAGCGCGCCCAGCAGATCGTTGGGCGCGTCTGCGAGGGCCCTGATGAGCCTGGGCTCGTTGTGCGAGGCCGTGCGGCGCGGGAGCAGCTTGACGGCGGCGGCGGCGCCACTGTCGCGGTACGTTACCTTCCCCAGCGCGCCCAGCAGATCGTTGGGCGCGTCTGCGAGGGCCCTGATGAGCCTGGGCTCGTTGTGCGAGGCCGTGCGGCGCGGGAGCAGCTTGACGGCGGCGGCGGCGCCACTGTCGCGGTACGTTACCTTCCCCAGCGCGCCCAGCAGATCGTTGGGCGCGTCTGCGAGGGCCCTGATGAGCCTGGGCTCGTTGTGCGAGGCCGTGCGGCGCGGGAGCAGCTTGACGGCGGCGGCGGCGCCACTGTCGCGGTACGTTACCTTCCCCAGCGCGCCCAGCAGATCGTTGGGCGCGTCTGCGAGGGCCCTGATGAGCCTGGGCTCGTTGTGCGAGGCCGTGCGGCGCGGGAGCAGCTTGACGGCGGCGGCGGCGCCACTGTCGCGGTACGCGCGCAGCGCCGGCTCCAGCGCGCCCTCGCGACACTGCAGGATCAAGTCTATTGCCTGGAATCAGGACACGTTATTTGTATTCACCTGTAGGTACTTAAAACTTGCTAGCTTATGGAAGTGATGATAACGTCACGAAGTATTCACAAAAGCTGCGCTGATTTTAATAGTCGAGGGTCACCAGTTTAAAAGTACACGGAACTGAGTGTAAAGTACCTCCGTTAAAAAGGGCGAATCTTCCGACTAGACGGGTGGTGGAGATCTGGTGTGCGCAACTGTCCTTTAATGAGTTCGAACTGTAGTATATGTTTAAACAGCGCAGAGAACTCTAATTGCACAATGCAGGATTTCGGAGTTAGTTCGTATGTGGCGCCATAGATGTCGGTACAGTCGACGTATTACAAACCAATACCGACAAAGACAATCTTCAAACATAGCCATACTATACTGCCACGACGTTCATCAGATCATCAATTTTCATTCTATTAAGCACTTTTACAATTTACAACTACAATTTCTCTAATAGCTTGACCTGCGTGAATGTCGGAAATTATCACAATGGAACATGAAATGGTACCTTGGAATTAAAAAATCTATGACTATTGCGCCAAGTTTCATCCTGTTAAGCCGTGAAAAAATCAAAGTTACTTTCGCATTTATAATATTAAAGGAATTGAGGGAAGATATATAAGCCTACCACTATAATGCTGTCTTAAATAAAAAAACGCATACAATATACACACCTCCTTAAATTTGCTCTGCAGCAGCTTCAGCCCGATATTGTAAGTAGGTGTGTCGACGCGCGAGCCGAACCGCTGCAGCCCGTAGTAGTTGATGAACCCGTTCTCCTGCAGGTGTCTACACGCCGTGTCCACCAGCTCGTCCGGAGCCGTCACGTTGCGGAGTGCGATGCGGAACCTGGGGAGACGGTTCACAAGTCTTCTGATGGATGTAGGCCTCCCGTAACCATGGTTCTCTCGTTTCTTGCATAAAGAGGATCTAATCTGATCTATTAAATTATATTGTACTATATTTATTTATTGAAACTTTATGCAGTAGTAGAAAACACTGTATAATGGTGGACTTAATGTCTTAGTCATTTTCTACCAGTCAATTAAGTTCCAATGAGTGCGGCAAATATAAATAAACAAGAGTTGAGGTGAGATGGTTTCCTTGTCGGCTTAAATATTTGCGATTGATTCATGTCGAATATGTGGATTGAAATTGCACAATTTAATTTCGTCAAGTCGACCGTTGTGGCATCGGTACATGGTGGACATCCCGCCCATGTGTACAAAGCGTTTTGGGATCACATTTATTATGCGTCATCACCACATCGTCGCTTTCTATCAGGTGAGATACTGGTAAAGCGCGAGCCTATCAACAATAAAATAAAAGGAAGATATTTTAACGAATTTTATAGTCATTACTTCTAAATTTAAGACTGACCTGTTCCCATTAAGCATGCCGAGCTTGAGGTTGGTGTGCTTGAAGCAGAAGTTCCCGACGTGGATGTCCTTGAGGTACCTCGTGGCCGCCACGAAGCGCCGCGGGTCCAGGCGCCGCGCGCTGAACCACTGCGACGTCTTCGCGCGGCGGTCCTTCGTGCCCGCGTAGCCCAGCATCGACGGCTTCACGCTGCGGGGGGAACACAATACCATATATTTTACACTAAATAGCCACAAGGTGGACCGACGACCTGGTGAAAGTCGCGGGAATGCGGTGGATAAGAGACACACAGGATCGGTCGTTATAGAGACGCTTGGAAGAGGCCTTCGTCCAACAGTGGACATCTTTCGGGTGATATGATGATGACGAATAAAAAGAGTACAGACATACAATATAGTTGCACTGAGCATGCCCGAACCAAAAAGGTCAACTCAGAAATTGGTGGGCGTCAGACACCCAGCGCTCCGGACACACACAACTCCTTACAGCTAGCTTGTCAGGTAGAATCATACCGCGCAGTGAAGGCCAATATAATATACATACAGTAGGTGGCCATATTATTAGGGACAGCACCAAAATTTTTATATTATCTACTTTAACTGAATATTGCAGGCAAATGGTTGGTTGTAGGTCCGGCTGGTATTTATATATATACTTTATTAATTGAGATAACTTAACTACTAACTTAACTATAATTTTGAAGAAAAAAAATACGTTGTAGTTGGACGAATTACCAGAACTTTCTGATAGTTTCCATTCACCGTGATATGCTCTCTATGAAAATTCTTGCATTCTTTTGCAGGTTTGTGTTATTATATCACTTTTTTATGAGTGCTGCAAGCAGCTAGTGCTTTTTTTTTTATTATTTATTACTGTCCCACTGCTGGGCAAAGGCCTCCCCCAAGTTCTTATATAAGATTAATAATAAATCATTTATTAGCTTGGTGGTGATCACTTGCTAAGCGATCTACTGCTTGGTGAGCCCCCACATGTTTTCAATAGTTTTCATGTCTGGCGAATTACTTGGCTAGGGTAAAACATTAATGTTTTTAGCCTGGTATACAGTAACACCCGTTGTTTTGTAGTACAATGCAGATTCGTGCATAAAAATGGTCTCTTTGTCAGTAGGGAACCATTCTTCGAGCTGCGGCAGCAGTCCAGTTTTTAGTTCACGCTTGTACTGGTCTTGCCTCACGGTCCTTTACTCCTGCACAAAATACTCCTTATTTTGTGCAGGAGTAAAGGAGTTTTGTCAAACAAAATCCGAAACGTCGATTCATCGGAGAAGCATGTCTGAAAAATTATGTTACTCCATCACATAATGACAATAGTTTAATAACAATGTACTGTACCATTTAAAGTTTTATTTTTACCCGACTTCAGACTGCAACAGTCATCTTTTAGTTTTGTTTGGCCCTATGCAATAATCTCTTCTTCATGACCTCTGTGAGGCGTAGATTTTTGGCAGGCCGACGACCTATCAACTCCTCTTTTGCCTTCCCTCAATGAATTTTCCTATCAAAAACTTCTAGGCTTTCGTTGTTTGTAATCATAGTAAGGTGGGCAATAGTCTTTTTACGACATATACCTGATTTTAAGATTTTTTCGAAGAGTGGTGATCCTTTTCCTGACACATTTTTTAAAACGGTGTGATTCCATAAGTTTGTTTTGATTATGTTTTCTTTTAATTCTGTGAACTACACACTTTGAAATACTTTTAATAGCTGCTATAGCTCTCTGAGAGTGTTTGGAGTGCAAAAATAATGTTTTAATTTCTGTACATCTTCTTGGAGACGTATCTGAAGCATTTCCCATATTAAAAAGGAGCAATTTTAAGAATATCACCATTTATTGTTGCCACGATTAAAAAATGACGTATAAAACTTGAAAAAGCAATGCAATAAGAAACTTTACTTACGTATTGACTATTTTGTACAGGAAAAACTAAACCTACATTTTTGAGGTTCCTTATGGACACTTCAAGTTTTATATCTAAAATTACTCCAGTGTTTTTCATAGGAAGTTTTGGCTTTGAACCAGAACCCATATGTATACCTGATGAAGCTTTTATCTAGCCAAAAATAATAAGAACTTTGATGCCCCATAAAAAGTAGATTAATTTTCAAAAAATACCTAATTTACTACTGTTATACACGAAACTCTTATGCAAAATATCATGCTTTTAGTTTAGGCTAGCATCTACCTTCAGTGAAGTAGCCTTACAATTGGATGCATGAAGTTTTCTAAGCATGCTTTTGTAACGACATCTATGGCGTAATAAGAACGTATATACATAAGAACTAATCCTCCGACCCAAAATCATCTAAGGGGCAGTTGCCCACCAGACATAACACCCATCTAGTCGGAGGATCCTCCCTTTTGGAGGTTTGCGGGACTTCACTTTCTGTTCCGCATACAGCCAAAGTTTTATTTATGTCATACCTAAACAAATATTTGCAGAAAAAGCAGACTAAGAAATAAAAAAAATGGAAACTCACTGCACCCCTATTCGCTCAGCGATCCGTACAGCCGCATCCATCGTGTCGCAGTTCTCCTTGTGCACTATGAAGTGCACATACTCCGCTGGCCATGTCCACTTCACTCTGTTGTCTATGCGCACTTTAGGAACGACGAAAATGGATATAATTAAAATTATTCTACGCTAACTATCAATTTATGTATGGTATGCAGTATTCTTCTTGTCTTTCAAGTATCTTCAACAATGACTGTGTCTCACAGGTATTGGGAGTAAGGTTCAAGCTACTGACAGTAAGGTAGGCTTGTAGGTATTAAGCCAGTGGATTATGACTATTAAACGTTAATGTCTACCTTGGCAAAAAAAATATATCCTGCTGTTCAGACCTAATTATTATTTACCACACATCCCAGTACAATAGAATACTGAATATAAATAGGAGATAAGATAGTTTCTAACATCACCACCATACCTCCTTTCTTAAACTTCTGGAAGCGCATGAGTTTCTTGTCATCAATATTGACAGTGCTGCCAACTATGCTGTCACCAAATGCCTTCTTCACAGCGTCATGTATCTTAGTTCTTTGCTCTTTTGTTACCCCCTCCATGTCAATCTGTAATCAAAACTAACCATGAAACCCAAAAAATAACATATTTGATTGCTAATTAAAAGCACACTGATCTTGGGAAACAAATCACATCAAAGTAAAACTTAAATGAACTCAACATAAACTCTTTGGTTGGTCTAAGATATTATATTTGGTGTACAATTAAGTGTTAAAAAAACAAGTAAAAAATTAAAAACCTATATTTTCAATTATGTGGGTCTGATTCATTTATCTTATTAAAATATATACTCAGTCTAGAATGATAAATAGATATACTCTTTAATGTACACCATAAGATATTCCAGTAGCTAAAAATTAAACAGTTGTTGGAAGTTTAATTGCTTAATATTTTTGTCTTATTTTTTAATACAAAATTAACTTTTTGTCTTGTTTTTTTGTGTAGCCTCTTTTTGGAATGTGAATGTGAGAACACTGTATAATCCACAAACACTTAAATAACTTTCTATTACGACTTACTTTTTTTTATTTTATTATGATTAATTTTGTGCTTTTGTGTAGTGTTGACTGGTCTACACTGTTCTTACATAAATCAATGAATATTGTAATAAACAAATTTTTTAAAAGAGTAACCATGGAGTTTCTTGCCAGTTCTTCTCCATAGGAAACAACCAATTTGGAACCGTGCACTAGCTTCTGACGTTTTATAAGTGCCCTTGTAGGCCTATGTGAAATAAAATATTTTGACTTTGACTTTGAACACATGTGGATGGTGCAAACATTTATCATGCCTGTTGCTATATTTCATAAAATAAATGATTGACTGATATTTTGCACCTTACAACCACTACTTTAAAATTATTTGCTTTGATTGTACACTAACATAGAAACACCCCATTCACGTTAAGATTAGAAATTTAAAGAAACCTTTTTTACCGTCTGTTCAACCAATTTTAACTTCTATTTCGTAGGCAGAAGGATGGCATTAAGAGCAACAAAGAGGTTACAATACCAACTATATACTGCAGCCACCATTTGTCATGCTACCAACAGAATAAAAGTCTAAATCGGTTGAACGGACAGTAATAAAAAGGTTTACATAAATTTCTAATGTAATTTTGAACTGAGTATAATTCCATATCCTATATAGACTCGCAGTCAAATAGTACTTTACCTCAACACATCCAGGATCTGGCTCTTTGCTCATAGCCAAAGTATTAATCTTGTCCCAAGTCTCCATGGGCAGAATCTCCAAGTTATACTTTGAGAGGAGAAGATCCTCATCTTCACTGACAGCATCCTCCTCTGGGGCTGGTGGAGCATTGGTGCAAGTAAGCTTCGCTATCTCACCCTGTTCACTTATTTCTGATACTTGAAAGTCTGAGTACCTGGTAAAAATGTTGTAGAGTTAATTAATACATGCTCAATATTAATTTACCACACAAGTTAATACAAAGTATGATACTGGCCTGCTAGTATGGTTAAGCTTAATGGAAAATATATATTAGTAGCGACCCACCCCAGCTTCGATCGGGTAACAGTATTTCTCCACTATTTAATGGATGTTATTATACATATAAACCTTCCTCCAGAATCACTCTATCTATTAAAAAAACCGCATCAAAATCCGTTGCGTAGTTTTAAAGATTTAAGCATACATAGGCATATAGGGACAGAAAAAGCAACTTTGTTTTATACTATGTAGTGATATTTAAAAGACTTCTGGATAAATAGCTACTTAATATAGGCAGAAGACAATCTGGCTTAACAATATGGTTAGCTCACCTTGATTTAATGACGCCATTAAATCCTGCATGTGTGCTTACATACTCTGTAACTCCAATATCTTCTTCAGATAATCGCTTTCCAGGAATATCCTTCTTTTTCCAGTACCCTTTCTTTCCTGAATAATTGTTTTGGAACTTGTTGCCCACACCAGGGCCTTCGAAACTACCCCAATGAGGCTTGAAGCCTCTGTGGTTGCCTGACCAACCTCTGTTTCCACCTCGGCCACCTCTAAACCCTCCTCGCATATTGCGATCGCGATTATCGCGGTTCCATGGCCTGTTTTTATGCATTTTCTCTTACAATCAATACGTAGATACTTAACCTATAAACACTGGTATCCACTGGTATTTGATATAAATTAACTATTCAATCATAGATATTATTAAAATTAAATAAATTTGGAGTAAATGCCTCTGATCCTCTTCATAACAATTATAAATATGAATTACTTTCTATATTACCAAATACAAATACCGACACGCGAATCGCAAAAACAAACGTTGTTCGCAAAATCGCTGTTGTCAAAATCACGTCAAAATGTCAAGAAATATGTCATCTCAGAGACCAAAGACTAGACTCAATAACTTTTTTATGCTACCATTAGTCCGAGTTTTTGGGGGGATTTCTTCGAATGAAGTTCAGTGCCTGATTAAATTACTCACATATTGATTCTTAGTAGAATTGTGATGTAAAAAAAAAACTTTTTACAAAAAAAATATAACCGACTTCAATGATAAAAAACACTGAAAAGTATCAAATAACTTTAATTTTGGAAGTCGGTGTTTCTTTAATAGTTTAGTCTCTTCGTTATTTAACACCGACTTCCAAAATTAAAGTTATTTGATACTTTTCAGTGTTTTTTATCATTGAAGTCGGTTATATTTTTTTTGTAAAAAGTTTTTTTTATTTTACACTTTTTAGTTATGGTACCACCACTAAAAAGTACCCCTCAGTCAAACTTAAATACCTTATAGTCAGAGCGCATCTCATAACGGTTCTAATAATCCCAAACACGGTTAGATTACATTAATTTACCTTTCGGCTTCATCATCAGATCAGTTCGATATCTCCTCTCCCCCTCTTCTTTCAAACAGTCATTAGACTAGATGCTGGAGAGGGAAAGGATATATCGAACTGATCTGATGATGAAGCCGAAAGGTAAATCTTTCAATCAGTCATTAGACTAGATGCTGATAATCCCGGCTGTAGCATCAGGCCAGATTTATGTCAACATTGCAATGAACTTAAAATTTAGTCCTGTTTAAAATGAGCCCAAACACGACTACGGTGCAGTAATTTCAAGGTTTGTACTTTTCCTGATGCTCCTGGCTTCAGCATCAGGTCTCTATGTACTTCGGTGTTCTTTATTAGCAGTACGTTTATCCACACATCGAGCCGTTCTCAATGAGCCTAAACTCGATATATCTGCTGTTTGTTGTCGAGGACTTAGGTACTCTGCAGACTATCCTGACTGCAGCATCAGGTCATGACTTGATGATCATGAGACCAAATGTGGCAAATGCCCTATCAAACATCAAAACAATTTACTAAAACAGTCCTTGCCTGTTCGAGTAACTTCTTACTGTTAAGGAGTTGTACCTTCCATCATCAGCCCAGCTACCTGAGATGGTGACGACCATACGCAAATACACAAGATACTTCATAAAATATGCGAAAATCAATAAGTGAGCCTATAAAATTTGAAGGTTGCCCTCGATTTCTCCAAGATCCCATCATCAGATCCTAATTTGGTGATAATGGGACCACCTCAGAACTATCTACTTTCGAACAAAAAAAGAAATGTGAAAATCCGTCCACATTTGGGGGAGTATTCGACGAACAAACATACAAAAAAAAAAAAAAAAACATACAAACAGCCGAACGTAGTACCTCCTCCTTTTTGGGAAGTCGGTAATTAGTGGTTTTGTATGTTACTTTCTATGTAACTGGACAATATGTTGTAGAATCATTAAAACAGGCGCAATTTTAATGAAATGGAGCTGAGACTTTACTGTACTTTTGGCTACCTCAGCGAAGTTTGCTGAGAAGGCTGACTCGATACATTTGCTGCCAATACTTCAATAATATTAGAATGCGTTACACTGAATGGTACTAACGAACTATTCATGTGAAGAACTTAATTATTGAAGGCACAAACATTAACAAAAAAATTAGTAGTCTATGGTAGTCGTTGTCCTTGTCCAAACTTCTCAAACGACATACTCACTCGTCGCCACTCGGTTCGTTATTATTCGTTGTCGTGTTGTTACTTAACTTTTTATAAATTGATTCGGTCAAGTGAAAAAAAGTGTCTTTTTTTTTTAAACATTCAATAATCTAAACATGCCTGTGAAGCCACTGGTCCGAAGTGGTGAGTATTGCTCTAGTCAAATTTTCATAACTAACGAACAAAATTTCCGTTCGGTTTGAATTTAAATCGAAATTTTCTACGGCTACGAAAACTTACTTTTTTACAGGTAACAGCCCAGGTAAGATGAGGGCTAAGAATAAAACTCGCAGTACTCGCGCAGGTTTAAAACTACCTGTAGGCAGAATTCATAGGATTCTTAAAAACGGCAACTACGCACAGCGCGTTGGTGAAGGCGCTTCAATTTACATGGCGGCAGTTCTCGAGTACTTAGCCGCCGAGATTTTGGAGTTGGCGGCGAAAGCAGCCGAGGACAACAACAGAAGCAGGTGAATTTGCACAAATTATAATGAATTTTGAAACTACCCACATCATTTTTTTTCGTAGATTTTAACTTTTTGTCCAAAAGCTGCGATTATAACGTATTGTGTTTTAGCTAATACCTACATATTCTATATCTTATTTAAATATAAAAAGAGAAACTGACAATTTACATTTCAACGCACAGCCGAAACTTCAGGGACTAGGAGCGTGAAATTTTGCACAAGGTTTCCTTTTACGACGTCGGCGAGCACTGAGAGGATTTTTCAAAATTTCCCCCTAAATTGATAAAACGAGTTACATAATACTTCCGTTTTTTCTCGAGTTTGTATAGAGAGACGAACTATCACGCGGGCGAAGCCGCTGGCGGACGCCAGTATTATACATAAATAAACATTCTATCAACGAAGACATAGGTGTGTGCTCGACATAATTTATTTATTTAACACTTTGTGCACATGAGTACTGATGCGGACTTAATGCCCTAGGCATTCTCTTCCAGTCAACCTTTTTATGTCCTCCCTGAACATAATTATGTCGAGTTTTTTGAGTCGAGTTCTTACCGAAGCGCGTATTTTGCATACGGGTGGGACATATCTTTAATGCAATGAAATAATACCTATCAGTCTTCTTAGTTCTAATTTTATAGGACCTTGGCTGTAACAAGCAAGCAAGGTAGCCTGGACCACTTTTCCAATTTTGGCAAAACTACCTTCATTTTTCTAAAATGAATTTTGCTAACAATATAGGAAGTCGTTAACACTCTTTTAATATTATTGTTTGATTGCGCCAGGATCTCACCTCGGCACATTTTGCTGGCTGTCCGGAACGATGAAGAGCTGAACAAAATGCTGGATAGTGTGGTTATATCACAGGGCGGTGTCATACCACATATTGAACAGAAACTCTTACCAAAGAAGACAATGAAGAGTCAACAAACAACAAACAGTAATAGTTCATCACAAGAATACTAACACCAATAACCAGTCATTTCAAAATGTGAAATTATTATTTCTGATGCAAGACTCGTTTATAGTGCTTTTGCCGATGAATCATTCTTAAACCTAAACCTACAACTACTAAAAGAAAAAGGTTTTATAAATTTTGATAATAGACCAAATGGTCTGATAACTATTGTGTGACGTGCCTACTTATCTAGGACCGTAATTTGTTATTTGAGTAGGTTGGCTTTTCAAGCTAATCTTGTTAAATACCCTCTTAAATTATTATAATATAAATTATTGTTGATTAGCATGTAATGGTTGTTTTTTTTTAACTTATTAATAAATGGAAATTATGAAAAATGTGCCTTTTAATAAAATTCTGTCCTAGTAATGTGACATGAGGTGCTTCATTAGTTTACCCCTTTGAACAAGCGACAAACTTAATCGGCCGCCGCTAGAACACTAAAAGGCTTAGCGTAGACCACTCATTTGTCACAGTTGTACAACTGCGCAATGCGTTGCGGCTCAGTTGCTTATACGCCGCACGCAAGTAAGGGAACATTACAAACAGACTGTCCAATGCTGCTGGGATACCGGCAGCGACACTGCAACATAATAATGTTGCGGCAGCCCAGCAGGCGCCACACTCGTGTGCTCGCCGATACGGTGCCTGCCTGTCATTGAGAAATGCCTAATAACACAACCAAATTAACACATCAGACTTAGGAATCGAACCCAGGAAGCCACGCTAGGCGCTGGCTTGCGGACGGCGAGCCATGGGTAGCTCGCTGTCCGACCATCCGGTAACTATCCGAATCGCTCAAGTCGTCGACGGCGCGCACTGGTCCTACGCGCCTCAAGAAGTTGTCAACAACAGTAGGGGCCCAGCTGGTCGAACCCTACTGAAGCCAGGGTCTAGTTAAAGGGAGGCTCGACCCCGGTATGAAAGGTAAAGAAGGAACAGGGTCAGTTTTTTAGTCAGTTAGAGTCTGACACTATCTCCCGCTCCGCCCAAGGGCGGCGGATGTCATTTAGATGATTTTTACCCCAAAAAAAAAGAACCAGGGAGTCGCGTTTGGGACCGCGAGACCAACGGGACAGTTCAGTTATGTGTTAAATTCATGGCAATTATTTTATATTTTCAGAGGGATAGTGTTTTATAACAAAATAACAAATGAAACACAACTTCAACCAGTCTTGCAAATGACATGTAATTTTAAATACTGTAAACAAGAGATCTGTTATTTAATTCCATTATATTAGGTAGGTACAATGTTTATAAACTTACACACAGATTTACTTTATAAAATCAAAAAATACATCTATTTCGTACTGAAAACGCCACATGCCTAGTTCTGTTATTTTAACAGTTTTATTTCTAAGATATTTTTGAGACTATTACAACCCAGAAACGTGAAATAAAGTGAATTTCACTTCAGAGAACGTAAAATTCTCGCTCAGTTAGGAACACATTATATTCATGTATGTACTGTACAGTACGCCCGACGGATCTTGGCAAGCCTGAACATAGGCTCTGCGCATCTCTCTCTCTGTCTCTCTCTCTCATGTCGTTTGCCATGAACGAGACGTGAAAGCCTATGTCCAGACTCGCCAAGATCAGTCAAGCGTGCTGTAGTACGGTTCTTTAACAAAACTTCATGAACTAAGAAAAGACCAAGAAAGTGAGAACGAATGATCAATATTCGAGAAAACCTTTGTACTTAATTGAGAAAAGTGAGTGAAATAATTGAGAAACTACTGGCTCATGACTACCGACAAGTGAAACTCACTTTATATTACACAAATAAAATTAACGTAACAAAATAATCATACAACTACAATTAAAATATACATTTTGTCTGATCATACAATTTAATACAAATTAATATAATTTATATCAAAGGAACATTGGGTATAGCATAACTACGTACCTAGGGCACATACAAAAAATACTACAATTATTGTACCTATCTAAAAACTATGAATAATGTTTAAAATGAATACTTTATAAAAATCCAAATTAAATGTAAATGTAGCACATCAAAAAATATACAAGAAAATCTTTTATTAATAAATGCAATTTCATTGATCTGAAGTGTTTAAATAAATGTCGAGTCAAGTCAATCCATGTTGGTCGAAGTTAAACAGTTTTAATACAAGCATCTATAGATTGGGTTTAGAGATTTCAACAACATCAATTTATGTATTAATCATTACGACTGCAACGTTTACACGTTGGAACGCGAGGGTAGGCGATATAGCACCACTTTTGGGTCACTCTCGCCACTTCTACGACATTCCTTATGCCTTGATCAGACGTACCGAGTAAACGGGCGAGACAGTAAAATGACTCTCGGCTGAGACAGTGATGTCAGCGAGTAGCTGTTCACACATGTTAAGAAATTGGCAGTCAGTTCAGTTCTGTTGAGCCTACAATTCGGAAACTCCAAAACTTTAAACAAAAATTATCCGAAGAATAGGTGCGCGCGGGCGGCGACATGACGATAGTCATGTGGCCGAGTGGAGAGAATACACGTTCAGACCTGCCGAGTGAGCGAGCGGCACTCGGCCTAGTAGGTAGAATGGGTGCCGAGCTACTGTCTCGCCGCTTTGCTCGGCTGAGCTCTCGGCGCTGTGTTTACACGTACTGAGTACTCGGCCGAGAGCACTGTCTCGCCCGTTTACTCGGCACGTGTGATTAAGGCATTATTCTGTCAACAGACAATAATTCTCAACATCTATCAAAAGTACCTAGCTATCACTTCATTCGTTGTAGACTGCTGACATCACGGGATCTTCACGAAGATAAAACGACTACTTTAGTAACAATTTAATTGATGCTTTGGTCTAAATAATGTCACAGCAATCCACCACAAATGCATGTAGACAAAGTCCTATGAACAGTAAAGCTTTATAGAACATTGAAACATATGTAAATGGCATAAAATCTATAACTGCGTGTGAAAGTTCAAATTGAGATCTCTACCTCTGGTCAGTAAATAAAATATAAATAGGTATACATATAATAACTAGTAAAATAAAACTTGAATAAAATATAAGAACCAAAGGATTGCACAAAGGTAATGACTTATAATGTACCTACAGACTGAGTTATGTTACTGACTAACCAACCATATAAAATCTACTTTATTTGCGATTTTTTTTTTACTAGATTTATGTTCAAAACGCGAATGTTGTTGGTGTATAGGTAAAAAATAAATAAGACATGCACAAGTGACTTCAAATTTGATAAATAACCATAAACAAGTTGCTAATTTACAAACGAAAGGAGCGCATAGACAATCAATTTAGTACTTGAAACTATTGGGGCCTGCTTCATGTTACTCTGAGATAAAATGCTACCATCAAGTCTGATACATTGGCTGAACTTTGTCACTGCTTCTTTACAATATGCCTAAAAGCAGTCAACTGCAAATCCCATCAAAGATTCCAAAAGATCAGTCTTCTTCACAAATGTCAAAGCAAGCCCTATGAACAACTTTTTACACAACAAAGCTGTATTACTTTCTAAATTGATACAACATGTGCGCTTTCGTTCCTTCACTGTCGATGTAACTTATTCAATGAGTGTTAAGATAATGAAGCATCATTTGGCAGTGTTTGGTAACGCCTACGGGCATTTAAATTGAAAATATGTATCAATAAATTCTGAGATCAATGTCAAAGAGATAAAACGAGCTGAACAATTATAATTTTTACTCGTAATTGGTCACTTTGAGAATTTAAATCTTTTTTTTTAATGAGCAAATTCAAATACTCATTACATTTAATTTAAAGAATAAAAATACATAATAACCCACTGCATTCTAGACTTCAAACACTCCATGAACTTATCATTCTAAATAGCATTAGTGAGATAAGAATATAAACTAGCGTTGTTCGTATATTGGGGACATCTAAGCCCACTAACGCCACCTAGGGTCACTTCGCTCTCTCTCAACAACTAATAGTTGGCCGCGGGAACATGCCTTTCAAGACAAAACTTTGAAATCCCCATTCAGTGATTGTAAAGTACGTGTAACAAGCTCAGGATTTAAATATAGTAAATTGGCAACAATGAAAAATATAGCATTATATAAAAATTATTAATAATATACAATTGTTTTGTTTGTTCAAATTAGGCTAACTTCTGTATAAATAAGTTTGTTCTTGCACAAACATTTAATCTAAATACTTTTAAAGATTTGTTAAAATTCACTAGAAGATGTTCGGAGAGTACGTAAGGGAGCGAACCAGTAGTTTGGGCCAATGATAGTCAGTCTTTAGTAACAACGGCTACATCGATCGGCCTAGTTTGAACGAACGCAACGCGAGCGACTCCGCTCCTCAACATTACATAAATACACAACCATATAAAACGCACTCTCACACGAAAGCATGTTGTATACTTTGTATCGACGTGTGATTCGCTCCTAATATGAACTAAATGCTATGCTTTGTGTCCACCATAACCTATATCAGACTAGCCTGCCATTGGGAAATGGCAGTCAGGCTAATTTCAATATTTTGCTCACTGCCATTTCTCTGCTAAGTTTCGTTGCAGTATTTTACAAGGCTGATTGATATAGATATGGTAGAACAAAACAGCAGATTCACAAATATACAATAGTTTAGAGAGATGAAAAAACATTCACATTTTCCGTGCACACTTTTAGTTGCGATTTTCGTAAAAAACTTTTTACACTAACTACCGTAAAAACGTGTGTCAATTTTGGCTGGACTGATTTATTGATGTGACCTAACAAACTAACAAGACAAACTCATCAAACGCAAGCCATGCATACATATCTCATACTAAATCATTTATTTTTTAAAACATTGTAAAATAATAGTTATAATATTGCTCCGCCTAAATTGCTATTGTTACATTAACATTTCACCCTGACATAACACCCTCGCAAACTTTTTCTAATGACATAGAATTTCTTCGGTCTGTCATAATGAAAATGCTTGCAGTAGTGAGTGCTACGTCTACGGGGACATAGACATACAAGCGATTACACAATTCAACATCAACTGCCATACAAAATGTTTGTAAAAGCTTATTTTATGAGCTTATTGAGCTGAGAGCACTTGTGTTATTATCACATATATTCTTATCAGTCGAATGCAGAACTAGTTTCTGCATTGGGTCTATAATTATTTTAGAATTTTCTTCGTTCGAATTTTGTTCTTTGTTCATACTGTCCTCCTCTTCGGGTGCGTCCGTTTCGTTCACCGTTTTATTGTCAAAATACGGGAAGAAATCGTAATGAGATTTACCATTGCTAATCTTAGATTTATCTTTGATATATCGTTTTTTTTCGTCGTTTTTTATCGTGGATATGTTGCGTTTAGAGAATTCGTCCCAGCCCTCCGTCGTCTTGCCGTGCATAGGGTTCCAGTCTTTCCTGAAGGAACTGGAGGGTTTTATTTCGTTAGAAGCGAACTTTTGTTGGATGTCGTTTATTTGGTTGTGGTTCTCTCGCGTGGACACTATCTGCCCGTAGACAGGCGTGCAGTAGGTGGTGTCAGGTGTGTTGCCGGTTTTGTTGTCTCTGTTCGCGTGACTTTGGTTAATCTGACAGTTGTTCATACCTGAGTCGAACTCCGACTTCTGTCCAGCATTGAGAAGTATTTGCTTGGAGGACTTGACAGGTTTCTTGTCGCCGGGTCCTCTGTTCGGAGAGCCTCCTTGCTTCATTTGATTGTTGTCATCTTCATTCATGTTGTCTTCACCAATGCCGTCAATGTCGTAAACCTGGAGATGTAGACGTATTGTAATAAAGTAATGATATCTATGACATCTACATTATTATTATGATAAGCAATTTTAACATTAGCCTTTAGGTAGGTTATCTAAGGAAGTCCCATGGGTCAGACAGAATGATCAAACAAATCTTTTCTATAGAAAAGATAGTTTCAAGCACAAAACTTAGGGCACATAACATCCAATTATTTACATATTACTCGAAATTTATAATTTTTTCCAATTATAGGCACTTAGGAATTTTCCTACACATGATGTAGTTATCCATTCTGAAGCATAGATATCTCTGCCTGCAGAACAAGCATGTAGCTCCAGGGACTCTCTTCTTAATCTTGTTAAAGCCAGTACAAACCTTATACATAACATCCTGGTTCATTCCCTTCTCCCGTTCCCTCTTGTTCTGGACCGCTAGCCACACATCTTTCAACTCTCCGGCCAAGTCTCTATCCTTCATAATGACTGGATTCCTTGCTAGCATTAACCCTGGGTTCATAGCCTCTACAAAGTCGCAGAGGAGACTCACTAGGGCTTCACGATCCTGAAATAATGTTTGACAAAATAGTTGTAATGGTTGGTCATATTTTGAATACTGCGACTGGCCTTGTAAATGAAATAACTTACAAGCAGCCAGAGCAAAAAAAGAAATTGGAATCTACATTGAGCTCCATTGGGCTGATCTAAATGTGTATGCAAGGTCTGATTTTTCGGAATATTATTAATAGGAGAAACCAACTCAAAATCTAGTTTCAAACTTGGGAACTTATAAAACGTCAGAAGTCAGAACCAAGTGAAACAGCTAGTGTAGACTGACTGGTCAAAAAATAAATAGTGCTGGTTGCCGAGTTGATATATTCAATGCACAGCTAAAACTACCAAGTCTAGGTATGTGAAATTTTGCAGTGCTTCCCTGTATGATGTAGGTAAGTACTAAGAAGGGATCCTTGAAAATTCAACTTTTGAGGAGGTAAAAAGGAGGAAATTTGTTTGCATTTATTTTATTCCTTCATCCCATAAACTTGAAACATAGCATGGGCAGTAAACCAAATAAATAAAAAAGAATTTCACTATTCTTGTTTTATATCAAAATCAATAAAAAAGACTGCCATCATTAGTTTTCCAAAACTAGCTTCATAATACTGTTCAAGGGTTTAAAGATTAACAAAAATATTCTCACAAACAAAGTCAAAGCAAAGTGTTAGTCAATAAAGTGACTTGTGTAAATTGGTTTTGAAATCAATACTATAAGTGTTTACACTATGTGATAAGAAAGTACCCATATCAATAGTAAACCCTGCTGTAAAACACAAACAAACAACTTTCATGAGTTATCACTAAGTGCGATCCAGATAAGAAACCAATACAAAAACAGACAATAAACATATTTAGATTAGTTTGTCTCTTTTACTACTATTCTCTCAAGGTTTAGCCTAAAGCTGAAAAAGACTTTTAAACCAGTAATAACGTGGGGGTCAGGCAGACTCCATATTAGTGATATTGAATTGCATCTGGTTAGAATGAAGGATTTTTTTAAAACAAAAGAAAGAAAGAAAACTATATGTTTTTTTGTGTATGCAGCATAAGTAGTTTAATCTTGTAATGTTCCCACTGCTTATGCCTCCTCTTTAGAAGGGGGAATGGCCATAATCTATCATATATCTTATTGGTTCTAGGACATGCCAGATTCTTCATAATGGTTTCCTTCACCAATTTAAGAGCAGGATGATGAAATAGATTATACTAACTAATGAATCTCATTAGATTTCAGCCCACAAAATACTACTTGCAAGTTGGGCTTGTATACACTGGGCCACCACTGTTCTATATGGACTTGCGCTTGCCCACGCTGTGTATGCTAGTAAAACCTTATTTTATGAGAGTTTCAATTCACTACTTAAAAACTATTATTAAGAACTAAGTTTAAAGTTGTATCAAGTCTATTACAGAAACGGAAAACAGTTAATTAAAGTAAAAGTTAATTACTGTCGGGCTGGTAGCATTTTTTCCATTAGCTTTGAGTATGTCTGGGTTGACCATCACTGCAAACACTATCATCGGAGGCCTGCCAGTATTTGGGCCATAGTTCTGCGGCACCTGGAATTACAAAAAAAAAGTTAAAGCATATTTCAATTATTGTGCCTGTAAAAGGCACTATTAAACTGTGAAAAAGCAATTCACAATATAAAAAGTGAGATAACCTATACCAGTATAGATTTCAATGATAAAAAACCAGCCAACTCCATGGACTATCCCATTCATGAACTGGAACTTCAAACAGTATGATGTGTATGTTTATAAAGAGGAGCAACTAATTTGACTGCAATAGAAGTACAATAAAGTTGGTACACTTTTAGTATTAATTCATGAATCCCCAAGCGACCACCGGTGGCCGCGCATCTATTGTCTTACTATTGTGTCTCTAATTGACGGTATCTGAAGGGTTAAGTTAAAGAAAATATAAATTTGTATGTTTTTGTTGCATCAAGCAACAGGCATTTATCTTTATTATATCTAAACGCTTTGTGGGTACTATTATTACAATTTATTTAATTAAACCCCAAGGGAACGCCAGCTTTTGCGCACCCATTGTCTTTCTATTGTGTAGTGTCTCTAATTACGGTATGCAAAAGGTTAATAGTATTATTTACACAAGTGGTTGTAACCAACAAGTGTGTATTTGTGACTGAGTAATTGTTGAATCCATTTGTTTACATTAATCTCATAAAGTTGTACTCTTTTTTCATGTTAACACTAATAGATTAGAAAGTATCTGATTTTGTTGGGTGTTACAGTATTATAAAATAAATATTTATTAGCACAATATTTCTTTTTAGGTGCTCAAACACAATATTGTGAATTTTATGTGACAAGATTGATTACAATCATAATCACTATACAGGTGACATAGAGATTATTCTCAGCATGTTTCTAACAAGATTAGGCAAACTCTACTCAGTAGATAGCTTATCAAGTCTCGTTAAGAATCTGGAGCGGAAAGATTGTGCTACTTAACCGATAGTAAATAATTACAAGCGGTGATGAAGTGACGAGAATATGTAAATGAAACACCAACCTGCATTCCTCCATACAAAGGAATAGGGTCCGAGTACTGCTTGGGGTTTGCTATTTTCTGCCATCCCAACACATTTATGTACAACTTCTCCGTAGTGCCCTTTATCGTATCCTGTATACACATGTGTGGTTGAGGAGGATTTTTAAACTGACGAAAAGCTCTTGACCCTCTTCCATACTGCACCGGCACCACTCTCTCTGGAGGATTCTGATTTTCCATAGCAACACGTCTTGCGACACCAGCACTTGTAGATATTTACGGTAGAATCACAAAACATTCACAATAAAATCCAATAACCAATAATGACATTTCTAACAGGCCTGCCCGACATCGAAGTTTAATGAACTCTCGCCGCGTCCAATCGTGTTATATTTACTCCTTAACTGTACTTGATCACTCAATACTAGGTTTATTTGTGTATATGTTTATTTTATTTAAGCTTCTACTTATAAATGTTAACTCAAAGCTCGTAAGTGTAAAGAAAGAAATCAAAAGAAAGAGCTTCCGTGAAAGAGAAAGACAACCTTTGTTTTTTTTAATTTCCCGGGCGGGCTGCGCTATCAGTTTTCTTCGTGAAACCGGCTCAAAAAACCGTAACATTAGATTACAAAAGTGCACTTGTTGAATTCGTTTCGGTTATTCAACTATTAAAATTATTATTTTTTTAATATTTATTTTGCATGTGGTTGTATTTTTGTGCTGTTTGGAATTAGGAAATGTTTCAAACTAATTAAAATTTAGATCCATTTTACGTACTTCAAAGTGTTGTTATTTAACTTTCACGCTAGATGGCGCTTTGATCATTTATTGAGAAAAGTGCTTTTCAAAACACTTGCTCTTATTAAAGTCCCTCCAAAGATTTTCTATATAGTAGGATATATGAAATCTTTGAGTGACTCTTATTGCACTGCAGTACAGTGCACTGTATTTAGGTATCTGTTGGCACTTGTTACCAACCTGTGACCTTTTGCTTATCATTTATTAATTTAGTTATTGAGTACTGCCACATTACAATATTGTTTAAGTAACTAGCTTTGCCCGCGCGGCTTCGCTCCCGCTCTTCCCTACTCCACCCTACTATACCCAACTCTACCCTACTCTACCCTACTCTACCCTACTCTACCCTACTCTACCCTACCCTACCCTACCCTACCCTACCCTACCCTACCCTACTCTACCCTACTCTACCCTACACTACTCTAATTTTTTTTTCCATAAGAACCTTCTCCTCACAATAACAATCACAACAAAAAAAAAATCAGCCAAATCGGTCAAGCCGTTTTCATGCCAAGTCGTGACAACGGAAAACGGGGGTCATTTTTATATATATAGATATATATAATAATAATATAATAACAGGATAGCCGCAGGTCGTCCCCCACGAGGAAAAGAAAAAAATAATGGGCGCGCATATGAAAACAGATTTTTACTGCCACAAAAGTTTACTAGTTTTAAAGTTATGTTCTTCACAAGTGTATTGAAAAACGTCGTATGATACACGCGAGTAATTAATTATTACCGTTCGCGGCTCTCTTAAGACCCTCGCCATGGCTCGGGTCTAAATACCACATCGACGGTAATCACAAGATAACATTATACACTTATATCATAATGTACTACCTTTTACAAACTTGATGACTTTTATCGTAGACGGGTTTTATGCACTGAATAAAGCGCAGCTAAAAAGGAATAATCGTCATCATCATCATCATCAAGTCCCTAGAAATGTTTATTCATGGTTAATAAAAGGGTGTTTCATTCATGAATCCCCAAGCGACCACCGGTGGCCGCGCATCTATTGTCTTACTATTGTGTCTCTAATTGACGGTATCTGAAGGGTTAAAGGACGAGCACTGAACAATAAGACGCCACCTCCTGCCCGACTACTGATAGCAACACACAGCTTCTAGTCATTTGTCTGCTAACTCTGCTAAGTAGTGATTACGATATTTTCTTTGTAATCTGAGTCATCATCATCATCATTTCAGCCGATACACGTCCACTGTTGGACATAGGCCTCCCCCAAGGGTCGCCATAACGAACGTTCCTGTGCGTCTCGCATCTATCGGCTTCCCGCAACCTTCACCAGGTCATCAGACCACCTTGTTGGAGGCCTTCCAATGTTGCGTCTTCCAGTACGCGGTCGCCACTCCAGAACCTTTCGGCCCCAACGGCCATCTGTTCTGCGAGCAATGTGCCCTGCCCATTGTCACTTAAGTTTGGCAATTCTTTATGCTATGTCGGCAACTTTAGTTCTCCTGCGGATGTCTTCATTTTTGATTCGATCACGCAAGGTAACCCCGAGCAATCTGAGTAAGTAATCTGAGGAAGAGCAGATAATTGATTAATTTATATAAAAAAATCGATAAACTAACTGATGAGAAGGATGAAAGCGAATTATTATTTTTGGTGTCTTTTTTTCTTTTCAAATCGATGGTAAACTTGTTAAACCGTTGCGGCCCAGTAGGTGACTACGTTAACTGCAGCTTTGGTAGCACTCATTAAATCCTCCAGAGTGCAGGTGTATGAATGAGTTGGTAAACTTTTTTTTTAAATTATCACACAACGCTATCTAGTCTCAAGCTAAGTAGAGCTTGTGTTATGACCAGGCAACGTAGGCAACTGATAAACATACTTATGTATATATATATATATATATTTCTAAATACATTATACACATTTATTATTATGGATTCATTATAGCCAGACTCAGAACAAATGATCGTGCTCATCACACCAACATTTGTCCTGGGTGGGAATCAAGCCCATGACCTCCGCATTGCAGTCAGGGCCCAGGGCCACTTATCACTGGACTATTATGCCAGTCGAAAAACTCAACTCATTTTTGGATTTACTTGTACTTTGTGCAGTTGTAAGCACATAACTAGTTCTTCAAACTACGAGCAGGTGTCTCACCCTTACCTACACCGGGGATTATTATAGCTAGCCCGTATTGTCCCACTGCTGGGAAAAAGCCTCCCTCCATTTCTCACTTTCTAATGATCACGGACCTCAGACCTCATCAGAGCTGCAACACAAACCTCCACAGTCCAGAGTTCTCGGGACAAGTGGAGACGCATCGCGGAAGCCTCACTCGCCAACGAAAATGCAACATCGTCAACCACGACCACTATGTCAAGAGTGAACGACTAAGGAGGAGGAGGGAATGATCACGGTTCCTCGCTTTCTCATCGAAGCCGGGGGATAATAGACAGAAAAATAATATTTGTTGAATAAAAAAGAACTGTTCTAGTAATTATTTAATTTTATTTTCTACATTTCTACAGGTTTAGCTATACTACAATATCAGAACTTGAATTTTCAATGCACTACTAAAACAGCACAGATTTACAATTAGATTCTACAAACAATGACCTATGAATCCGTACATTACTAAAAATATTTATTTTCTCAGCAGTGTGTAATAACTGTAAGCTCCTTTCAGTATCTGCAAAGAAAAAAAAATGTATTATACTTACAGAATATGACAAATTAATCAGTTTCACATGTTTAATAAGACGGTCGTTGCAACAAGTTACGGCTACGCCCACTTATGAATAAGGCAGTGTTTATAAGGATCACGGTTCTTATGACCTCGCACCTCTCTTTGATGGGAATGTGCCGGAAATCTGACAAGTCCTCTAAAAGTAAAGTCTGAGAAGTCATTGGATGATTTCCCACATCTAAAAAAAAGCGCTCGTTGGTGGTTTTCACAGGTTTCTGATTTTTGGTTCAAATAAATAAGTGTTGGTTTTTATCAGATGGACGTGGCTCTGAAATATATTTTGTTCAAGTTTCTGTTTACTACGAATGCTTGAATTCGATTTGCCATTGCTCTAGAGATATCACTCGATCAAAAACCGTCTCGTAGCGATCGTTTGGACTGCATTCGCCTTTCATTGTGCACAAACCCTATTTTAACTTACATTGATGAAGGTCGGCAAAGTGAGGTTGGCGAAGGGCCCTGCGGTGAACATGTTCTCTATGTGCAGCTGTCCAGATAGAGTTAACACGTCCTTTTTCTGCTGGTAGCTCGCCATATACCAGTTACTTTCGAAGGGTCCCAATGTCATGTTCTCACTCTGAAAAAATGAAAACGGTTCCTAACTATTAACCTGGAACTATCTCAAGCCACTTTGAAATAAATTATTTATTAGGTTGCTACCTCTGATTCTCTGAAACCGAGAGAACATCTCATTCATCTGGCCTAGCTTTCGTATTTATCTATTTTATTCCGTAAGCCTCTGGGTGCAAATGTCTTTGATACATTTAGTGATCGAAGAATACTATAATAATATGCAAATAAAAATATCAAATAAAAAAAAAACTAGGCGACACAAATGAGACACCTTCTCGGTTTCAAAGAATCACCCAAGAAACAAACGTTAGTGATTTTGATTTTATAATGATTTTATTAGTGACTCACTTTAATCAAAACATCGTTGCTGTGCCAGCAGAATACGAAAAGTTGTGCGACTCCAAATATTAAATACTCCGCCATTAATAGCTTCTGTGCGGCGTTCTGTGCGGACTGTTGAAAAGAAACTTATCTAAACTAAACTATATCGGTCTGTCAATTTAACATTAGTGGAAAGAAAAACTGGCTAAGGGTTACGTACTACTATATTAAAATTTAAAAAAATATATAGTAAAAAATATAGTATAGTAAAAATCATGTTTGTTGTACGGGAACCCAATTAAAAATTTATTTAATTCTGTTTTAAGTATTTATTGTTATAGTGACAACAGAAATAAACACATCATCTGTGAAAACAACTGTCTAGCTATCACGGTTCATGAGGAACCTGCAGGTGACAGACAGTCGGACAGCGGAGTCAATAGGGACCCATTTTTACCCTTTGGGTAAAACCTTAAAAACGGTCTACGGAAATGTTTGAAAATGTGTTACCGTGGCCCTACAACAAAATAGAACTACTGAGGCTGGGGCGTGGGTCAGTGAAAGTCTGACATGCTTTCTCGCTTCACACAGAGTGGGATAAGTTATTGATGATTTCTTTCCTTAAAAAAAAAGAAGTAAAAAAAAACATTGATAGCGCCTTAATATAGTAGCAGCAAAGGCGATTTTCGTAGTGGAAGTGTTACTACGAATGTGTGATTGTTTGTACCTACATATTTATAACACTCGCCACCACTCACCATACCACCACCAGCCCCAGCTCAACCAGTCACTCAATTTTATTTATAGGTCTAGCTAGAATATTGAAGGTTTTCCAAGAAATCTTACCGTTAGTTGGTAGGCACTCGCACAAAGCATCAGTGAACACATAACCATGTAGAAGAACATGACAGGCGACAAAAGGGAATTAAATAATCTCGAATATCTGAAACAAAAGACCATTATTACAGGAATTAGTATCGGGGGGCGTTCCAAATTATTGTTTTGTTTTTTAAGCATTTTGGCTGCGTAACTGTGTTCTTTGCCTCGTAGTGTTTGCACGCGCTAAACATTTTATCGATAAAATTTTGGAACGACACGTAGTTTTGGCTAAAAATAATGTTTCAATCTGCTTTTTCAGGTAGTTATGATTTCATAGGTGATCTATCTAGTAATGAGTGTGTTAATTAAACAATTCGAACATAGCTTATGCTTAACGTAGCGAATACAATTTCTACGCACCAAAACGTAGGTAAAGAAGTTTGATTGTTATTACTAACGGGTAAATTATTTTGATGTTATACATTTCAATAAAAATATTCTTTAAAATAACTTAGTCAGATATTTTCATAAACAACATAGATACTACCTAGCTTGCTATTATAGATGTTTAGTTTTTTTCATCCCTTTATGTTAAATGAGCAGATAATTTTTTCATCCAGGCATTTTAAAAGACGACTTGAATTTGGTTGCACAGAGAAAATGTTGGGCAATAATTAATAATATAAAGCAGTTTGGATAAAGAACATTACAAGTTGCACCTTGCACCGCCTACAAAATAAGGAAAGATGACGATGATGATGATGAAAAAAGTGGATCAACTTGCTTGCCTGTCCCAACTATATTTGGGTCGATTTCCAGTCTAATCAAAAGTAATAGAATATCAGTATTTTACATAGAGCGACTGCTTATGTGACCTCGACAACCCAATAAATCAGAACATTTATTTTTTTCGGATTCTGACTACCATCTCGTCTGCCAAACATCTGCAAATGATAGCTAGGACCTACTTCTTAACACAGCTTCCCGAGGAACAGAGAGGTTTCGATATGGAAAGAATGGTTATCCATCCATGAAATGACCTCGACAACCGTTGAACTATTACTATGTGGCCACAAAATCTTTTGTGTGAACTGAAATAAAATTATTGGTTTATTAGGGCGTGATGCGCCTCACAGAATTTACAAATAAGAAGTATCGCTACGGAAGGTAGAGATTCATGTGGGGTTGGCAGCAGTGATGACCCAGTGGCAACAGTTGTGAGTTTAAAGTTGTACATCGCGGGTTCAAACTCAAGCAGGTGGTTTACTATTCGTTTCATTTCAAGAAACCATCTTGAGAAAACCAGTATGTTCTAAAATCAAGAAACGAAGATATGTCACATCCCGCAAACCGCACTGGACCAGCGTGGTGAATTTCGATCTATTTCCTCTTATAGAAAGGAGGGCTTATTTCCAGCAATGGGAACAGTATTTGGCTGATTATATTATGCTTACTATGCAGTGCCCCAGTACACCTATGTTACGCACTTCCAACCTAAAATTCGATAGGCTGAGTAGATTGAAAACTGGTAAATGCTCGTAGTAGTAATCTTTGTAGTTTCAATAATAAGGAGACAGAGAGAGTGTGTAGTTGTGGTGTTATTTTCTTTAATAAAAGATTTAGGTACTTCTAATAGAAGGATGGAAAGATCTATCAATGGTTTAATATGTAAGAGTATTAGTAGAAGTTCATACCTATATACATATTAACCGATATAACACGTTTGCAACAAAGAATTCAATATATTATTTTACTAGAATTTAAATTGAAGATAATTATGCAATCGTACAACAAAAATAATAGGCAATCCTGTATAATATCAATATTAAGTTAGAGTATAACGAAATGTGTCGCACATCACACTAATATTTTAGAGGCAATGCTTGATATGCTGAACGGATTTAATTGAAACTGTTATAGGATACTTTTTTTCTTTGTAGTGTGTCCCTTGGGAAATTTTCCTGCTATAACGCAGATAAAGCCTGTGGTAGTAGCTAGTTTATAATAAAGGGGAATCACTCAATAGCAAATATAAGGCAGCATATGGAACATCCTCAGCTCAATGGAATTACGACCTTCAATCTGACACGGGACAGACTGGATTCAGACGGCAAGAGATCATGTAGTGTGGTGTGCAGCTTGGAACAGGTCGGTATCCACATGTGGAATTTTTTTGATGGAAAGAATAATGAAAGGAAAAATTTATTTTCCTCAATAATATGATGCATTTCAAAACAAAAATAACATTAATAGCTTACGTTTACATACACTGACTAGAGAAATATTCGTTATATTCGAGCAAAATGGTTATGGTTCAGCACAATACTGATACTTCTGTGCGAGATAACACCACAGCCCTGGTTTGGTATACCTACAATAAAAAGTGTTTTCATGGAGCAACCTTCCAAGATGACAAGAAAACAGACGGCAAACCTATGCTCGGTATTGGTTAAAAAAGCATATTTAATAAGAGATCATAAGAGATACATATTATTCTAAATGTGTCTAAAAAGTAATCGTCACAAGTAGATTTGATCGCTTTGACTTGTAAGCTGTTTTATAGCAGCTTATAGCATGCATTATTGCTGCTAGATCGGAAGCTACAGTGGAGCTACAGAAAAGGCTAGATTTATATATACTTTTTTTAAGATGAGAATTCATCTGATCTCCCGCTCTTGGGTGAAGTGGGACAGACTTTTACTGACTAAAACCTACTCCTGTTCCGTCTTTGCCTTCGTTTCAGGGTCCTGAGGTTCAGCTTCGCATAACCCATGAGATTTCTACGAGTGCCAAGGTAGAGTTAAAGATGGTAGATTGATTTGCTGATTAAATATTTATTATCATCAATGTTATGATGCAAATATCACCTAAAACGAGGTAAACTAATGTAATAACAGTCTAGAAAACGCATTAAAGAGATTTTCCACAATCCGGACTTTGTAAAAAAGGCAGAAGTTTAGGTACTATTTATTAAACTTACAAAATAGTTCAAACGACTGTACACTTTCCGTTGGTTATCAACGCAGTGAGCCAACAGTGCTCTCAGAGTCCAGTTCAACAACACCTTCAGGGTTCTGGTGCGACTTCCTCGATTCTGAAGTGCATATTTGCGGACACGCGTGTGAATGACTTTTATGCAATAATAAGTAAAAAGTCCGCTTTACTCATGCGTCGAAAATAGAGGTGGTGGTAAAAGAATCCTAAAGATGATCACTGAAAGCCCAGTCATCAGTGAGCGATAGGTTTATAAAACTGCATGGAGCAAAATATGCAGTTATATAAACTCATAAATGAACTATTTATTATTGTTTTATGTATTATGTTAGACATATATTATGATTAATGTATATTGGAATGATTTATTGTATTTTTTTTAACTAATTAACTAATAATTTGATGCAATTTAATATTATACTAACGAAGTTTCAAGTTGTAGACACTAGCAATATGGGTATTGAAAATGTTTGTTTTTTTTTATCAATGCATGAGCCACATTTTTTTTATCGACAGACCAGTTTATTATCAACCGATGGTTCTTGGATTTTACACATGTTATTTTATTCTTTTTCAAGATTTGATTAAAGGATATGAAGTAATAGTTCTCTTCAGAGCCGTTATTAAATAAATTCTTATATTTCATCTACTACTTGCTTATTAATACAATGGGTAAACATATCCAGTCAGCATAAAATTCCCGAAGATTAGAATTCCCAGTAATCCTTACTAATATTTTAAATGTGAAGAATGAGTTTGGATAAAATAATTTTTATATAGGTAGACAATGTCTTGGATTAGAACAAAAATTATTTTTATCACTGCACTAGGTTCCTTGGAGATAATTTCCGAATTTGAATTGAATGAAACTGCTGACAGAAGATAGTTCATAGTGATTTACGCGATAATAACGCAGGTACTACTACTATTCACATCAAGAAACCAAATAACATTTCAGAGTTTTAAATACAATCTTAAAAAATTAAATTCAAGCTAGGAACTCACTTTATCATCGTGACGTGTATGTTGTGAAGCTCACGCACCACTTCTTTGCATTCCTTGTCGCTGATCACCGTTAGCCCAAACATTTGCTTGCATCTTTCGCGTAGCAGGTCTAGCTTCCCACCAAAGAACACCATGATTACCACGATACATGTGTCATAAGCAGCCATGACTGAAGCACCATAAGCACATAGGAGTGTATGCCAGACTACCGTGATCCAACAACCCGGAGAATGGTACTTATCAAAAGGCACCCATGAGCTGAAGATGTGTGGAAAGAGCTCAGTACCATTTCGCATGTTTTCTCTAAAAGCAGATGACGACAAATATGTCATAAGTGGCGTACCGGTAGTGGTCCAGAATGTTGTGCCAACTATAGCCCAATAGAAATATGAGAGCCGACGGCAGTATTTAGTGTAAATGTCAACAATCATAGTCTTGATCGGATCTCCACTTAGTCTTTCAAATTTATCAGCTTCAGTTACGTAGTCCAAAAGTTCGCACCAGTATTGTTGCCAAAAGATGAAGGAGTGCACTTTCACGATACAAACGACGCTCAGCATGGATATCTTCATATTAGTCAACACGAGATCCAGATCTGATCTAATTACGTACAGCTCTATATATTGCGTGATTACGAAAAACGCGACTATCTCGTGTATTAATATGTAGATTATTTTACTTAGCATGTTTTGTGGTAACAATAGTCCCACTTTTTGAATAATCCAGTAGTTTGGACCTAAGAAAGGCCGCTCTGGGTCTTCTAAGCTTTGAAGAATCGAATTCATTTTGCCGCAATAAGAGATCTTATCGAAGTGGTGGTGAATTGATTTGTGTCTGGTATTTATACGACTACAGTGCTGTGGTCAGCCAGCGACCCCTGCGACCCCACGCTAGGGAAAAGCACAGCTTGTGTTTTAAACAGGGTTTTTTATTTGGATTTGTTTGATTGTACACTCTACCCCATACATTTTTAAGGGTCTAGTATTACCTTTTCGAGGATATTTTCAAATTGTAGCTCGTTAACTGTTTTTCACCCCGGTTTTAGTTTATATGCTAGTACAGGCTACTATTGAACTTTATAGAGTTAATTACCTAGACAGTAGTATGAGTAGCGTCCATTCTGTAATTTGTCTGCAGAAAGTGGTAACCTTGTCATTTGGTAGAATTTTTATAATTTCAGGGCTTTATTCACCGTCCAACGACTGGTATTGAGGTATCTGCCTAATAGCAGAAAAGCTTAGTAATTAATAGAAATTGACAATAGTCATCGTAATTGTCAGCCTGAACACACTGCTAAAGGGTGTTCAGGGTAACTCACTCTGAATACTTGCTTTTCCTAGAACGTTTCAATTTATTGGTCAATTATTTATTTATTAATTAAATGCTTTAAGCACACAAAAGTACAGAGGCGGACTTAATGCCTCTGGCATTTTTTGTCGGTCAACCTTTGGGTGAATGTAGGTAAGTAACGTATATTGTTTCCTATCCTATCACTTATAAGAATCCCAAAAACTAACAATATTACTAAATATTATTAAACAGTCTTAAATCTAGATTATTTCATTAAAAAAATGGTCAATATTTTCAAAAAATAAGTATCGATATAAAATTTCCCTTATCCCAACACTAGCTGAATAATAACAGTCTCAGTCATATTACATTGTATTCCAACCCGATAATTTAAATGTCTCTATTATACCCGCGAAATGTGGGCGTGACAGCCGCACCACGGACGCTCCCCAGTTTAAAAAAATAATGAAGCTATCACCCATCAGTGCGGTACCCCTATTATTATGTGCTGAATAATAGATAGGAAAAATATGACACGCTAATCATTTAGGAAATGTGGACATTTTATAAATCTTGATTTAAAATAAGCTAATACTAGCCTTTAGGGTTCAGTAAAATTGTACGTTACTTTATTATGTAAGTTTATTGTACAAATTAAAGTATGTAATAATGTCGTTAGATAGTAATTCTTTGGGTAGGTACTTTCTTACTTACTTATCCTTTTCTTTCGTATTTAAAACGGTTGTTTCGTATTTTTGGGAGTTTTAAGTTATTAGACATTTAGTACACATTAAATGTATGGAATACGAACTCCAAAATTCCGCCTTTTCGTGCGTGTGTTATTATGACGCCTTACCATTACATAGTATAGTATAAAACTGTGTGCGAGCGAGAAAGAGGGTTCGAGCTATACACTTGATATAGCTCTACCTCTATAACAGTTCAGTTTAGGTCGTAAAATTTAAAAAAAATCGATCGCGTGAAGGGCTTGGTCGTCTCTGAAAATGACAGATAAATGAACGACACTTACAAAATACACCTCTGATGATATTATAAATATGAAAAAAAGGACTTTAGGAGGGAAATCATCAAATATCTTCACGAGCTTTGGGTAGAGCGAGAAAGTGTCAGACTTTTACTGATTACAACCACCTATACTTAGTATATTTTATTCCTTCAGGTACCCTTTGCGTTCCACGGTAACTAAACTTTGAGGATTCCTTTCTCAGTTTTGTGGAGGAAAAAATACAATTTCAATAAGTTTTCGGAAAGCTTACTTTTACTCTGTTACGTTATTTCGTTATTGCTGTGCCGGCCATTAATAAATTAACAGATTTCTCATGAATGGAAGTACTCCTCATCTTTTAAAAAATGGATCATATTATTATTATCCGACTAACAAGATTTTTAACCGACTTTAAAAAGAAGGAGGTTCTCAATTATTCGTGGGATTTTTTTAAAGTAGTCTCCTCCATTTTGGTGAGATCGAGCCGGTTTCAATGATCCCACATAATGTCCAGTTGCGCAGACATTTGAAATACAAAGCGACACTCATTTTAAATCATAATAGGTATCAGCTAGGAATCAATTTCCGAATATTTAATTACAAAAACCACTGAAATTCACCCAAAGAAATCCCGCCAAAAACTCTGTAAGGATTTATAATAGTGTAGCCAACCTAAAAATAAATTTGAAATTGGCAACATTATAATAGCGTTGTCAATGTCAATGGGCAAGTGGGCACGTTTCAGTTACAAATCTTATGAAAAATGGTAAAGTAAGCATGAAAAAGCTTCACTTTTGAAGCAATGATTAAGAAATCTTGACATATCGTATGTTGTAAATTGCAATTTACCTTCTTGGAAAATATTTGTTTTCGTTTTGTGTTCCGGCTTGATGATGAAAAAGATATTATGTGATAACAGTGGATAATTGGATATTATGTGTTGATCTATTGGAGCATCAGCTTAAATGAAACTATAATGAGCTTAACAATGAATTAAGAAACTCACTCAACCAAATCCATCACACAGTCGAACGGTTTTGTGGGGTGGGACTAAGTTATACCCCAGTTATTATACAATACTAATAACACAAATACAAATACATTTAAATGAAGACATACAATGGTTAGCTGTGCTGTAGCTAATTGCAAAAATACGTCCGCAAAGATATCTAAAAATAAAGATGGAATTACATTTCACAGGTAAGCAGTTTTCTTATAAGTATTTTCATTCTATCCTAATACTAAAACTTCTTATTTTTAGTGAATTGTTACTGAGACAACTTAGTTGAGTTTAGTGAGTGTTTTTTAGACTAAACCGACTAAACTAATACCTAACTGACAACTGTCTTGAGATTTTAAATTAAAATATAGTTCAGTTAAGAACACACAATAAAAACCGAATGATTCTTTCATTGCAGGTTTCCCCGCGATAAAGGAAGACGGAAGCAATGGGAGTTGGCAGTAAACAGAGAGGAGGCGTGGTCTTCTACTGCTTCCAGTGCTGTTTGCTCTGAACACTTCGAGGCTAAAGACTTCTATTTGACGGAGAGTGGATTGAGACGTTTGTCAATAGAGGCTGTGCCTGCTATTAATATATCTGTAAGCAGCTTATAATTTTATTTCATTAACCAATAACAAGGGGATAGGTTGGATTAGTAAGAAAACACTAGCAAACTATTCTAATTCATTGAACCCCAAGTGAACACCGGCATTCATACTGTCATTGTCTTTCTAATGTGTCTCTATCTGAAGGTACCGTAAGGTTTAGATACAATAGAAAGACAATGAAAGCGTGAATGCTGGCATTCATTTGGGGTTTAATGAATTAAAAGCTAAATCCCAGTTTTATGATTTGGAAATTCAACTTATTGTACAGTCCAAAGCCACCATAACTAAAACTTCACTACCTGTGTCTGTATGTAATAGTTTGTCAGTACATGCCCCCAAGGCAAGCACTGACAAACTATTAGCTTATAGAACATGACGAAAGTGTGGCAGCCTCTTAGGCTAAATGTACAAAGGTGGACTTAATGCTTTAGGTATTTTTTAGCTGTCAACCTTAATTTTACTTTGTATCTGTTGCCAAATAACCAGTTTAATCTCATGATTTCAGCCATGTCAAGAACTAGAGCCAACAATCTCTCGGGTTGAACCCATTGACATACTGCCAACGGACTCCGAAGAAGTAATCAAACTCAAATACAAAGTCCATAGACTAGAAATAATAGCGGAGACCAGAAAGAAAAGACTGAACCTCATGTGGCAAGGAAAGAGAAGATTACGGAAGAAGTTGGATAGAATGAAATTGTTGATCAAACATTTGATTATAAATAAAAAAGCAAATGGAACGACGTGTTGAGTCATAGTGTTATCAATTAAGATTATTGTGACTAAGTTTATATTTTATTCTTTTGTTATTTAAAACATAAAATATTATTTATGTATAGACTGTATACAATAAAGATGAAAGTTTTTATACTATAAATGTGTGTATGTATGTTAGTTACCTCTTCACCTTCAAACGGCTGAAAAGGTTTTGTTTGATGAAATTTTTCTCTTTTCATTTGGGCAAAATGGCTGGCATAAGCTAGTTATACTTACAATAAATGTAAATTGTTGACAGATAATTTGTTTACTATAATAATTTTAAAGTATTTAACTTTTCATAGTCATTTGGAAAGAACTGTAAGTAGTAAGATTTTGAGACAGATTTAGATCGAAAAAAAAAAAATGCAACTGATTTAAAAGACAAAAAAATGGAAAATAACTTTAATTCTGGAATAGTTGTGTTTCTAGTTTTGTTTTCTCGATTTTTTTTAAATATTATTTTACACTTTAGTTGTAGGTAATAATATTCTTCCGTTAAACCTAAATAGTGTTCTACAGAACCTATGGAATAAGGTTATATTTTATTAGAACAGTTTCTCACACTTAAAGACAGAGTAGTTTGGCACATTTATCTCATAAAAATAATCTATCTCATAACAATACACTTATCCTATAAACCAAACTAGTTGAGTCGTCGAATCGACGCGAGAAAAATCTTATCAAAATTAAACAAAAACAAAAGATTCCTTCGAGCCGGATTTGAACCAGCGACCTATGGATAACAATCGTGTAATGTAACCTCTACAGTCCACCGCTCTACCAACTGAGCTATCGAAGGCGTGTTGGACTGTGTTAAAAAGACATTCTTGTTTACTGTGTCACGACGAATTGGTGAGGGCGCAAAATTCAGTGAAGCATAAAGGATAAGCGTGACTATAGAACCTAGAGAAACGGCTTCACTACATAGTATAAAACAAAGTCGCTTTTTCTGTCCCTATATCCGGAACGCGCAACGGATTTTGATGCGGTTTTTTTTAATAGATAGAGTGATTCAAGAGGTAGGTTTATATGTACAATATTGCACCCGAGCGAAGCCGGGGCGGGTCGCTAGTATAAAATAATTGTGAGTCCCTTTTATAATATTATTTATTTACTACTAATGATAACATGGCTCCGAAACGTGGTCGCTCACTTGGGTTTCCTTGCGTAATCGAATCAGAAATGACGATATCCGCAGGAGAACTAAGGTTGCGGACATAGCACGAAGAATCGCCATTTTAAGTAGCAATGGGCAGGGCACATTGCTCGCAGAACAGATGGTCGTTGGGGCCGAAAGGGTCTGGGGCGGCGACTCGTACCGTTGGCAACGCAGCGTTGGAAGGTCTCCTACAAGGTGGACCGAGATGACCTGGGAAGGTTGCGGGAATCCGATGGATGCGAAACGCACAGGATCGTTCATTGTGGAGAAAAATAAGTGATAGGCACAATTTTAATACTAGAAATAAGGACAAGTTAGATCAACCTCGATTCAGGTTAGCTAAAGTAGCTAGTTCTTTTATGGGGTACTGTGTAAAATTTTATAATAAAATTCCACTAGAAATTCTCCAATTAAACGAGTCAAAATTTAAAACCTGCATTAAACGCACACTATGTAGACAAGCATATTATAAATTGGAAGATTATCTCCTTGATAAAAATGCTTGGCTAAATGCCGGTCCTGCTCCACAGCCACATACTTTTGTAGCTACAAATTAGTCTTTATATATATATTCGAAGAGATGCTGCTGCCCTTTTCGTAATGTTGTTTTCAGTATTTTATTTTTATTTGATTAGTTTATTTCAATAGGACTTAGGATTCTTTACATGTTATATCTAAAAATAATAGCATTGTATAATGTAGAAGCACTTTTTTTTTCCAAATTTGTGAATGTGAAGTACCATGGAGCATTTTTATTGAGTTACAACTTTTTATTATTTTATTTTTTGACATTGCGAGCATGGCAGTTGAGAGTTTGACATGCTCACTCAAATGTCTCGCTGTTGGTGGCGCGTGTTATTGGGTCATTCGGTTCCCTTCAAAATGGTTGAGCTGAGTGGGGCTGATGCACGCGTCATGCTCGTGAACGGGTGCCGTCAGATGAGACTGGTCATCTCTTAGCTGCCAGTAGCTTAATTCAGTTTTTATCTTTTAATATTTTTTTATTATTATCTACATTGTGCTCACATAATAGAAGCAACAAGAAATATGTAACCAAACACTATATGTAACACATATGATTTAAAAGAGTGTCCATGGAGTTTCTTGCACGTTCTTCTCCATAGAGATCTACTCTTTGGAACGTGCAACTTAGCTTCACTTGTTTGTTTGACTGACCGACATTTTGACAATTCAAAAGTGCCTGTAATTGGTCTATTTGAAATAAACGATTTTGATTTTGATTTTTTTGAAGAAACTTGGGGGATGCCTATGTCCAACAGTGGACGTATATCGACTGAAATGATGATGATGATTTATTTACAGATTTTTAATTGACTGACGGCTTTTTAAAGAATTATTCAAACGCCTAGTTGACACTTCATGTGACCCAGCGGCTGGCTTTAATCTCGCTCAGAGATGAAGCATTGCCTTACAACGTGGCAATGCCGCCAGTCTTTAGGGCACACTTCCAGTCGTCAGCGATGCGGTGAAGTTTTTTTGACGCCATATTTTAGGTAAGAGTTATTGTGTATAATTTTAGAGATATAATTAGTTAAGTGTTTATATTGTATTTTTTTGGTTCTATGTTTAATTATTACTATTATACTAATTATTACTATTATACTACATGTAGCAGAGATGAGAATGTTAAGATGGATGTGTGGTGTGACAAGAATGGATAAAGTGAGAAATGAGTATGTAGCGACATCTATGACGCCACATAAGAACTACGAAGAAAATACGAAATCCTGCATCGCGCAATCAAAGTTCTCCGCGCGATTTGAACATATACGACAGCCCGACATCAACTATCGGGCAGTCGCCCACCAGACTATAACATCCTGTCTGGTCGGAGGATCCTCCCTTTTCAACGGAGGTTTGTGGGACTTTACTCTCTGTTCCACATACCTCCAAAAGTATATTAGGGGAAGTTTGAAAGTGGCGCCAGTGACTGAAAAGTTGAAAGGAAATCGTTTGTCTTGAGGGACGAAACGCATGTTGCTAAAAAAGTTATGAGTTTACATGTGGATGGACGGCGGGGGAGAGGGAGGCCAAAGAAAAGATGGATGGATTGTGTGAGAAGTGATATGAAAGAAAAGGGAGTTAGTGATAGCGTGACGAGTGACAGGACAGAATGGAAGAAAAAAACGTGTTGCGCCGACCCCAAATAAAACGGGACAAGGGCAGGAAGATGATGATGTTTAATTATTACTATTAAATTGCTAAATAAACATATAAAGGTAAGTTACTTACGTTGATTATTAATACAATTAATTGTATGCTTCTATAACTGTCTGTCTGGTTAAACATGGGTAAACTACTGAACCGATTTTGATGTAATTGCTTAAAAAAATGCTTGAGCTCCAAAGATAAACATAGGCTACTTTTTATCCGTCTTCAACTTCGACTTTGCTTCCGCAATAACCAACATTCACGCAGACAAAACCACTGGCAGAAGCTAGTATATAAATTGAAATTGGTGTATAATCTGATGATAGATAGGTACTTGGCTTATCTCTGATAGAAGTAAAAAAAAAATGCCCAAGTGCAAGTCAGACTAGCACACGAAGGGTCCCATACATACTACAATATTCGTTAAGGCCGCGGAGATTCGCTAGGGCCGGCCGTGTTTCCTGAAAAGAAAACCCCCGCATCGGCCCTAAAACGCAAGGGGCAACTGAAGGATACTGGCGTGGTATTTAGTCAGTAAGCCTGACACGCGCCTACCGGGTTCGGGGTTATCCGAAAGGAAACTAGAGCCCGGTATGAAGGCTAGAAGGAACGGCGCGGGGTTTTTAGTTAGTAAGAGTCTGACACTATCTCCCGCTCCACCCAAGAGCGGGTTTTGTCATAAGATGATTTTCCCCGTCGACAAAAAAAAAGCCTGACACGCTCTCGCGTTTCACTCCTACTACAACGTTAAAATCGAGCAAAAACACTGGCAAAATAAAATTTCTTGTATAGGAGCCCCTTTAGCTTTTCGAATATAGTAATTAGTTTTAGATCTTAGAGAATTTTGTTTGTTTCAAATCTCAAAACATTTCGAGTGATAGTTAAGATAAACTTTTAAATAATATAATGCTACGGTATATAATTTGGTTTAGTAAATTTTGTTTTAAATATCTCACAGATGGTGTAAAAAGTAGTATCTTACACGGGGATAAAGCTGTCTTTGTCTTGGGCGGCTTGAATTCCTCACTTCACTTAGGTTTCTATTACCATTCTCGCGATGCTCGAGAGTTAATTATATAGTATAAATCCATTCCAATCCACAGATTAAAACTTGAAACCTTCGGTTCGTTCGGAATTCAACATGCTTCCGACACTGCTTTAATTGTTAAAATTGCAAGTACCTACTGGTTGATATTTTACTTAACGTACCTACCTAAGCTAGGTATTAAGTTCAGATTTGATTTATTCATGAATGATATAGTCAAGGATTTAAGTGGTTGATTAGGAATCAATCTATTGTCGTAACTTACATCATTCTGTAACTATGTAATCATGTTTAGGTATTCATACACCGTGTTATTTTATAAATTTAATTTCTAGCAACATATTAGGCACCGATCCTAGCTTACGTTACCACCTTGCATTTTTTTTTTTGAGATAGGTAACCATCAATTGACTGGCCGGTTGGTCTAGTGGTTAGTGACCCTGGTTGCTATGCCGCAGGTCGTGGGTTCGATTTCCATCCAGGATAAATGTTTGTGTGTTTAGCATGGTCATTTGTTCTGTGTCTGGGTGTAATGTATCTATAATAAGTATCTATTTAGAAATCTATATGTATGTTTATCGTTGTCTAGTACTCGTAATACAAGCTCTGCTTGGCTTGGGTCTAGATGGCGTTGTGTGATAGTTGCGGAATATTATTAGTAATTGATTTGTCTCGCTCTAGGGTGAACGGGAGAACTAAAACTTATCCTTGTTTCTTCGGTTACCCTTTGCATTCCAAACCGCGGTTACCTACTCTTTCGAGTTCGGGATGGGGTTTTTAGTCAGTAAGAGTCTGACACTATCTCCCGCTCCGCCCAAGTGCGGGTTTTGTCATAAGATGATTTTACCCATCGGGAAAAAAAAAACCTACTCTTTCGAACAATCCCAAAGCCACGGGTGTAACTACTACCGTCATACTAGCTACTAGCATTCTATTGGTAGAGGAATTTATATCGGCCCAGTTGTTTAGTCCTTATAAACATAAATACAAATTATAATATTAGATTTACTGTAACATAAGATGGTATCATCATCATCATCATTTTAGGCGAAAGACGTCCACGGTCCACAAGTGTTGGACATAGGCTTCCTCCAAGTGTAGCCATAAAGATCGGTCCTGTGCGTCTCGCGTCCATCAGATTCGTTCATCGATTGTGGTATACATAATCTCCTAAATTGCAGTTTCAATAAATGGACTAGTCATTTTCAACTTATTTATTGGAAAAATGATTCCAATCCCATTGTTTTTCTTGCACTGCAATTCTTTTTCTTTTTCCGTGCGGAAAAGTGCGGCGGCCATTCAATTTATTTTATTTATATTATCACGCTGTTCAGCGACCAGTCCCAGAAAAATCGAACAATTGAAATCCGTGGACGATTTCTCTCACAAATATTTTGTTAACAAAATATTTGTTTGTGAAAGAACAATGTTCAAGCTGTACGGACTTGATTTATGGTTTTGTTTCTTCGTTGTATTTTTGACACCGACTTCCGAAATTAAAATTACTTTGCAATTGGGTGCCCCAATTCGAAAAATCCCTAAGTCCTAGTTAGGGATTTTTTGCACTATATACAATACAGGTAGATTTGCCGTTTTTTCTCTATCGATACGTCCAACAATTTTTTTGTTATGATAACCCCTCTCTGTTGGGATCCAATTATTTTAATTAGTGTTTCTTGTTTAGAAGTTATTAAATATATTGCTTATTAATTGTTTCAGATTTGTCGACTTAATTTTATTTTAGTTTTTTTTTTTTTATTGTGTCTTCGTAAGTGGTGTTGAAAAACGTGGTTTGATTTACTAGGGCATTTGCCTACTTGCACCAAAATGTCTCTAGTACACATTTCTTAAGTACCTACATATTATATTATTTTTACTTCAAGTGTGATAATTGCAATTAAAAAATGAGTGTGAAGAATTGGAAGGTAATGTTCTAAAACCGAAATTGCCTTGAACACTTATAACAACCAGCAATGCAACAGTAATTAACCTAAACAATGCTAGACGGTAGACAGTGCAAATTGCTTGCATCCAACGCACCCTCTAATTGCCTACAAACGGCACATCACCACAAGAGGCAACATTAATTACGCGGACAGTTTTCTCTGATAAGCTATCTGTAGAAACCTCAGCTACAGTTATTGCCGGTTCTCGATCGCGCGCCCATTGATTGTGCGCGCGCGCAGCGCAGGTGGGGGCAACACCGATCTCCCTCCAACCAGCGCGCAGTACCATCGCTGCTAACATTGAGTGACGCGCGTATTTACGTTCCAAATTTAAAATAATCGATCCGAAAAATTACGTTTGTTTTTATTTTTATTTTTAGTAGTATTTTTGTTTATGCTAGTGTTTTTGTGTTAGCATGAAGTGATGTTCAGTGGTCGTGTCATGTGTGACATATCACACTTGTGCTCCACGTATGTCATTGGATTCGTTTAGCCAGTTGCAACAAACGAAAATGTGACTGTTTGTTTTAATGTCAAGTTTTAATCGATCGATGATCGAAAATGGGCTTTATTGACGTTCTCTCAACGAAATAACGATGAAGATGAGAGAGTTTATGAGGATTACGTTTGTGTGTGTGTGCGCTGTGCTGCTGGCAGTGCGTGAGACCAGGTGTGAGGATGAAGTGTCCGAACTGGAAGAAGGTGGTGCCTTGAGGAGTGAGGATCCGAACGAGCAGAGGAAGGACTCCAAAGGTCCTGTACCAGGTAAGGAATCGAGAAGGACCGTACAATATAAACATAACAAACATGATTACTGTGAACTATGAACTATGTTGACATTATAAAAAAAAGAATGATAATAAAAATAGTATAACGGTTGTTAATTTATGTAAAGAATGCTAGAGTAGAGGCCGTGCGTCTGTTTGTATAACCTATGACTGCTAAGTACTAGCCTGGAAGTGAAGGGACGGAGCGACGATTTCTCTGCGAGGTGGGTAGTCTGATGCATCGATGCATTGTTAGCGAGAAGGATGCAACCGAAGGAAATAAGAATCGTAAAGGTTGGTATGTTGAGGCGTGTTGTTATTGAAAACAGATGTTTAGCTATTCATTTTGATATTATACCGTGTCAAGTTTTTGCTCAACCTGCGCACACAGTTCCTTCCCACATATTTTGAAGCGTATGACTAAATGGACATTCTCAATTTGGTACGCCTCTCCTAATAAATCATACTATTGGTTGATTGGTATTCGATAATATTGGTATTGTTGTAAATGTATTCATAGAAAATGGCTGCAAATTGGAAAGTTATAACGATGATCGTTTCGGTATCAGCTGGTGGTTGCTGTTTTATTAAAATGTATGTTGGAATCTTTTTGCATTCATCATCATTTCAGCCGAAAGACGTCCACTTCTGGACATAGACCTTTTTGCATTATACAACGTGTAACGTTAAATGCGTAAAACCTGAAAATAGTTTGATCAGAATAAGGAGCAGAATCAATTAAACTACTTTTTAATATAGATTACATTTTTCAAAAAAATCATCGTTAAAAATTTCGCCCTGTCTATTTATGAATAGGTCAAGCCATCACGTGCGCAAACCCGCCGAAATAGGTAAACAAATACAAATGGTTGTTGTCCAATCAAATTTTCTCATACACTGGATAATAAAAGTTCTTTTTTCAATGCAGATATTAATTTTAAACAAAGTAAAACTGCACATAAAACCTTAAAAAAAAAGTATTTTTAGAATTAGTTCTAAAAATCATTTGGGGTATTTGCGCATTTATCGTTACACGTTGTATAGCTTTACTAAGGGTGTTTTTAATATCATGCGGATTTCATCATTTTCATCACGCATGCGGGGTTGCCCCGACCCGCACGAGTCTGGCACACGTATTCCCCGCATTACAATAAAAACTAGTATGAAAAGGACCGCAAATCCGCATGCTTGGTGAAATCCGCACGATATTAAAACACCCATACGTCACATAGATAATATATAAAACTTTTAAATAAAATTATGAACCAACTGATTGCTAAGAGCGGGTTACCCCCGCTAGAAAGTAAAAAAAAAATATCTCAAGGGAATATAGGTACTCCCAGGATAAAAAGTCACTTGAGGTATCTCGAAATAAAGATCTTGTGTGCTATTTCAGGATATGGTCTACTTGTACTTTCATTCAAGCCCATTGACCATTTTCAGCGAGAAGGAGTAGATAACAAACATATACACACACACACACATTGATCATCAGCGTCGAAAATGATCGTTTTGCTAAACCATTTTAGGAATACCTGCAGTTTTGCTATTCTTTATAGAAATAATCAATTCTAATCGTCACAGCATAGCCACATCATCCTTTTCCCAACTTTGTCAGGGTCAGTCTCCACACTAAGTACCACTACATACATAGCCTAAAAACCTATTTCAGATAGGATCACAGTCAAGCACTAATGTATTAAATTTAAAAAAAGCTGAATCCAGTTTAACTTGTCGTGTAGTAACTGCATAACAATAATTTAACTCATATACCTACTTAATAATTAATTAAGAACAAATAATAATTACTTAATAACTTTACCCCGTGACAGTACTATCGTCATCCAAAACACTAAAGTCAGAATACTGCACCGATTCAATAGCAATTATTAGCAAACCTTTTATATGATTATAGATAATTATTTTAATTAATTGAGCTTTTTTCAAGTTGTTACTAATTAAGATGACGAAGAAGAATAGACATACTATCCAATATTAACTTCACACGCTCACGAGACAGTAACTTTGACATCACTCTTTAATAATAATTTTACATTGAATACATTTCATTCATTTTTCATTTTTTTTTCATTTTTCATTGTATTTTTATTCATTCTTTTATTGAAATAAATTTAAAATATTGATAGTTAAATAAAACAAAGGTGAAGCAGTCATTGAATAATATTTAGAATTTATTTATTTAAGGAAAAACAACAAAGCATACGCTATTATTAATTAATTTAGGATTCAGTATTTTATATATTTTATAGTGAAGCCTTAACTAAAGGCTACCACGGCATGCATTAGACTAGAAGGAGACGAATTAGCGTATGTAATATATTTAACATTTGGTTCAACGTTAAGCTAACCAATAAAAATATGACAACAAAAGCAAATTTTAAACACTTAATCACTATCACATAATATTTTTAGATAACATACCATACATTTTAAATTTTAATTCTTACTAACCTAATATTTGTATTTTAAAAAAAATATTTGTGTAACAAATATTTGTTCGCACCACGTGGCAGAATGTGATGAGACCATTAATTTAATTCAAGACCATAATTATAATATAACTTAATATTCTGACAAATTATATGAATTTGAATTAAATTTATAAGGCCACATATAATCTGACAGCAGTCTACGCAGGTATCATATTGCACAAAAATGCACCCAGACTGGCCAAAGTTTTAAGTTTTAGAAACCGGTTTTACAGTTTAAATACCACACTAGGTTCGCACACGACATACGGTAGTGTTAGATTATACGGTGTCATAATTCATCTAGAATTAAATAGTGACCTTAAATCTGTTTTAGTTGTTGATCATATGCGTTTGTCCCGTATCAAGGCGACGTTCGACGAATTATTTTGGAGATTAGACGCTGAGAGGTCGTGTCACTCGAACTTACTCGAAGCATTTACGTTTTCATTAAATAAAATTCGTAGTGCTTGTCGGGTGTCACGATTTTCTGTTCTTCTTATCCTGAAAAAGAGCCTTTATTATCTTGTAAGACGAAGAGACGCATTTGTTTTTTTTTTGAAAAACATTTTAGAGAACCATATTAATTCATTAAACCCCAACCGAACGCCAGCGTACGCTCTCTCATTGTCTTTCTCATGTGTCTCTAATTACGATATTTAAAAGGTTAAGTCGACCGCAACGTCATCAGCAATGATGCACTGGATAGACACCGGGTTGCTAGCCTGTCGGTTTTCTATTGGTTGTGATTCGGAGGTCATATGCGTAACTTAATTACGCCAACACCGTAGAACATTATTGGAAAACATTCAATGTGTGTTTGCGTTTCCTGATAGTTTCCACTTGGAGGTATACCTCTAGGTAACGTTGATCTAGCGCAAGTTTATCAAAAACAATAAAAAAAGATCTATTTTTTTTTCTCAGCGCGTCTTGCATGGTCAAAATATATACCTGGTTATATAACTTTTCATCACTATATTCCTAACACTAATTTTTAAATCAAAATAGAAAATGCTGCAGTACGGCCTCGCCTCCAGCACCAACTAATCGTCCGGAACGTTTCCACCATTCAGATTAATTTATTAGCGTTTAACTAATCACTCTTCGTTAGTTAACTATTCTAATACGTCGGAATTAAAACAATTGACTCACGTGCAATTACCAGGATTCGTTTCCCTTCATTTGTTGATTTTATTTTTAAATTACATGTTCTTTTTGACGGTTTTCTTTTTTTGGGCCGGAAAATCCTGATTGGAGGTTGTTATTTTGATTCGAGTTTTTAATTGCTGTATTTTATTAAAGCACTAGTAATGAATGATGACGATCATAACACGCTAGAAGATACCTCGGCTAGGCAATTACACATTTAAGTCCAAGATTCAACAATACCGGGCAAGATCAGCATCGTAAATCGCCCAATAAAACGGTAAATAAACAGGAGAATCCTAGAGTGGGTGACGAACAGAGGCATCGACCTTCCGCGGCTGACTCTTGCGCAAGCGTGCGAACCATTCATTTGCATCACAAGGCGTAACGTACAAAGGTACCCGGTTACTACTTCACTGAGACGGTGTGTTGCAGCCTTAGCTTACGTAACATGTGTTTCATTCAAATAAGCTACGAAAGTTACGGTTTTGTGTGGTTTACAGTTTCCGTATAATTTAGGTTACCAGCATATGTGTACACTACGTTCCACCCATATCTTTGGTTACTGCCTTGCTCTTATTGGTTATATCACATTCTGTAGACTTATTCGCTAAATAATATCTAAAACTAAAATCTTTTTCGATTTAAGCAGAAAGAAGTTCCTGACATTAGCATTTTTAAACAAACAAACTCTTCAGATTTATAATATAATAGGTACCAACTTCTGCCAGTGACTTCTCCCACATGAAAGTAGGTTTCTCTATACAAAATTCGGACCCCAGTTTCTTAGACTTCTTCTGTTCTTTCTTCTGCTGTTCTTTTCTGATAAATTTCTTGAATTCCGATCCGAGACAGTTGAATTAATGCTCCGGAACTCGTAGGTCTTCTTAGTGCTTTCTTTATAGCTTTCAGGATTTGCAGCGCTTGAGGCTAGTATGACGGACTTGTCCCATCCACTTGGGCTGCAAACTGTGGGTTTTAATTCTTCTGTTTTATACTACATTCACAACCGCGTAGTTTGTAATACAAAGTAAATTACTCCTATCGCTTCAGAATGCTAGTTGAGACATTTCTATTCACAATACGTGACATTTTACGCTTACTCTAATAGATAACAATAAAATAATGAATCGCTTGTGTACATAAAGCGTTTTATTTTTCTATTCTAAAAAACAACATTTTCTTACTAAAACGGCAATAACAAAAACATTATTTCTTGTTTGTTTTGTTATTGAATAGAAACCTGCTTTTGAGAAAAACATGAAAAATATTGCTTAGTTTGAAGTTTATTTTAATTATTTGGTAAACTTCATGCAACAAGGCATACATATTGATATTACATATCTCTACCAGTCAACCTTTGGGTTAAAAAGCACTATAGTAGGTTTACAAAATAACATAAGCTCGCTCAAATATGAGAACCTTACCTTTTGATTTATAATGACCCCTTGCATTTGGATGTTACACGTTGTATTCATCGCTCTAGGGCTCCTAAATGCCAAGACACATGACGAAATGCATCCAGGCTACTGATTAAATCTGTGCTGCTACAAATTTTAATGGCAGAATTCAATTTAAGAGCAATATTCTGAGTTTATTTGCGGCTGAATCGTTAGTTTCTTAACCTTTCTGTTATGTGCAGAAAAATCCGAATCTCAAATGATTAAACCTCTTCAATCGTTACCTAAACAAGTTTGATTGTAGACAATTTTGTTTTGTCGTTAACTTAATGGGATATTTAGTATGTATCTGTACCTATCACATTGACCTCGTTCAACTAATATAGGTTTGTCAACAACTATCAAACCAACTTGTTACATTTTACCGATGGCATTGCTCATACAGGTAGTTAGTACCATGTCAGGCCAGATAGCCTCGAGTCCTCGTCACATGGTCACATTAGAAATTAAACTGTGCATAAAATTATATTAGATTGTATATGTTCACAATAATGTCGTTTTTTTATCCAATGTAGTATTTTGCTTAATTGGCTGTACGTGTTCGTGGGTGGATGGACCAGTAAACCTCCAGCGATAATAGAGACTCATGTGTGATCTGAGCGTTATTCCCATATTTTTTGTCAAGTCATTACTCTGGCTTACACTTGGACAAAGCCCTCCCCCAAGTCCCTCTACACATCTTCTTTCACGTTGTCTCAAACTAATTACTTCTGGTGTTACGCGTACAAATCATCTCGATCGCTTTCTAGGTCGGTCACGACGACAATTAATTTGTAGGAACCCACTGCATGGAGACTTCTGTATTCTTCTGATAGATACCTAATATTTTTGAAAGTATCTGCCTATAGCACTACCGACTGCAAGGCTAACGCCTTCCGATGTTCCAGTTACAAGTCTTCTCTGACTATCGCCATATGAAAGCAATCCTTTAGGCTTGAGTTCTGTTTATCCATTCATCTCTTTCTTGGTCTACCTCCATGAGTTTTTTTGTTTTAAACTTTGCATTGATTGAAATAATAATTTTGAGGGAATTATTTTGAAATTACAATAAAAACGTAGTTAGAAAACCCATTTTATTTAATTAACTTGCGCGTGATTTGGTCATAAAAAATCCCAAAGGACAATGAAATTAAGTAATACCAGTGAACTACGAACTATCACTCATCCTATTAACAATTTTGTAAATGTATACTTCAATCAAAATGATTGTAATGCATCAATTTCAAACAAAGTCATAGTTTTTACGAAATATCGACACACGATTCTCCTTTGACCCTTATTATTTCAAGTTCAAATCGTACATGAATTTGTATAAATGTACATACATGTACGATTCGCTATGGCGTTGATGGCCGTGCAAGCCCATCAATTCTTTGGATCTTTTTATTAATAAATACCATGGGATCCGTGTGCTTATCAATGATTTTCGATCTTTTATGTTAAACAATACAATGTGTTGTAACTTTTCATTGGATCAATCAAGGAGTATTGTTATAAAGATGGCCTCCGTTCTTAGAAAAGTATCGTGAGGTATCGTTTTCAATTTTTCACCTTTTTGACATATGTTTCAATTACAATAGTTGTGTTGATTGATTTTTTGGTTCTTGCCAATACACTACTGTTTGCAGCCTCTTCTATTGTTCCTGACCTTTTTAATCAAACACAGATTCATCTCTTTTGTGTCTGGTACATTACGTTTCTTATGTATAGCGTTAGCAATCATGGAGGATCTTCGTAATTTCGATTCAGCCACGATCAAAAAATTTGATTAGATTTTTTCTTTAGATTCTCCAGCATTATTGGTTAGATTGCATAACGGGATCTAAATTGTGCCTGCCGATTATAATAGATTGGCCACAAAACCATTAGATACAAATCACACCCAATATTATAAAGCCGAAATTTTGTAGGTATGTCTTGCACGGACACATTTTTGGGCTAAATAGATTTGGAGTAGGTACAAGAGTATATTATATCCTGGAATAGAATATAGGATACCTAATGTTTATCCCGGGTGCATGTTTCCTTAGTATAATATCGCCAGTGCTTCGCCTGCATGAAAAGAAAATACTGTGAAGAAAAACCTGTGTCACTCCGTTTTAAAGAACGATTCTACTGGCGAAAGGATTTTTAAAATCAGACCAGTAGTAGTATTGGAACTTATTAATTTTTTATTCAATTTTTTCCTTTATTATATTATTATTTAGACGCATATTATATGACGTTAACATATACAATTTAGTTACGATCCGAGTGTCAACTTTGTACTCATTAAAGACTTTTATGTTGCATGTAGAGTTATTGTCCATTTCATTTGGTTTATCTTTCTTATCATGATGTAATTTTCTTTCATTGATCATTGTTAAAGTTTATTGGCAAATAGCTGCGGTTGAGAAGAATTTTGTATTGTTACATTATATTAGATTTTATGGTTATTAACATCTCTTGATTAGTATCGTGTGGTGAAGGTAGAAATCGCATACTTGACGGAATATGCGAATTCGTATTAGCAGTGATTTATTTTATTCCAAACATCTTCTTTCTTGATCATCATCATCTATTGGAATATGTCATAAGCGTGACAGCTTCCTTTTAATAATGTCCTCTATACACCTATTTTACTCCAACATGCACATAATCAAGTATGTCGATATAAGACCGAACCTTCCCACAAGCTGTGTGGTTTTATTCCAGCTAATCTTTAAATCTGGGTAAATTCTGTATGAATCAATAATGCTTTTCGCCATTCCATGTCGCATTCACGATATATACGTGCGAAATTCACATCAAGTTCTACTTGGCATAACTTTGCTGGATTATTCTGAGTATCTGTCACAATGAAATATTGTAAGCTCATTGATGTTAAGTAAGAGCTAGCTGACAGCAAGGGTAACTAAACGAGGATCCATTCATCCGTACGACGTGTTACATAGCTGCTGACAAAAGGCAACACCCACATGCAGTTGGAGAGCATTCATTCAACGGTTATAGGTATTCGCATCCAGGCGCTTTCTCGTGTCTCGGTATCTTCATCTACTACTCTACTGCTTACACGAGGTTTTAGGACTTAATTATTAGGATTATATTTTTTTTTATTCTCCCTTTATTTGTATTTTTCAGTATCCGTATTACCTAAAGGAACCAACTAAACAGCGGCAGCGTCTTTTTTAATTTCGTTCTAAATTCAATTTCCATTATTATTATTTTTTCCAAATATTTCCAAATGCTCTCAACTATGGGAAAGATTTTGTGTTCAGAGGGCGCCACGCGTATGATCTATTTACATTCTGTGGTTCGGAGCGGTTCTTATGAAATTGTATGAAATATTTTTGACGATATATTTTACCTGGAAATTAAATCAACTCAAAGAGGAATTAAAGAAGGGGGGTGCGACCTGTAATGTGGAAGAAAGGCAGACCTTGTAGAGAAGTTAGTAAATAAAAGAAAAAAAGTACTGCAGTATTTTATATTTTCTTGGTGAATGTTTTTACTGATTAACAATAAACTCTTGACCCTATGAACTTTTATCTTGTTTATTATTGTTTGTGTAAATTAAAATCTAAGCTTTCTTCTGTTTTTGTAGGTTAGAAGCGTATGATAGAAATTTTAACTTCACCGATAAATTATGTCCCCCAGAATCAGTACAAACCGAAGTTATGGTCATACCAAAAGACGATTATTATAAAGATAAAAACAGCAATACCCCATTGCCACCATTAAATAAACATCAAATACAAGAATATTTTGGAGAGTGAGTGTATTAGCTCATTTAATAAACTTTTTGTGCCTTTCTTTCTAAAATGATGCCCACCTAATATATATAATCGTAAAATAGTAGATTGGGATTTTACCAATTCTGGTCGTTTTATTGCTTTAGCCCACAATCTTTTCCTTTTTTTATCTTTTGGGAATAAATAATTACTATTTTCTTGGCATTCCGGCACTGCACAGTTCGTCATTTTTATTATTTATATTTAGTAGAATGCCAAAAAGTTATAAACAATGCTGCACAGATTTAAAGCCTAATGGATCATAAGTATAGCGACACCTAGCGGGAAAAAATGGCAAAAATCTTCCCCATTTTGGCTAGTTTTAAGTCTAAAGAGTTTGTTTTTAGTTTTTGATATCAGTATACAGGCACTTTGGTTCTCATTAGAATACGGATAACACAATCTACTACTATTAGTAGTTAATTTTGATTAGTCAATACTACAATTAAATTTTCAGCTCTATTTTACCGAGACTGCACCTGTTTTCATGATTTCGCATATTGTCCAAGTCAAAATTTGTTGTCTACAAACTTTAGGTACAAAACTACATCAATTTTACATCATAACAACTACAATATTTAAAAAAAAAAACTACTGTACTTATTCGAAATAGTCCCCCTATGAAGCCCCTAGCTTTACTTGCCCCTCCCTATAACATTTCCGTTTTTCCAGCCAGTGTGTTTTTTCCTTCAACCTTGCAAACAAGGCTTCTGTGTTAGATAGTTAAGGAATGTTCATATTAGGTAATTTGAAATATGAGCAATGGACCTAGATATTTACATGTTAGTAGTTATAGTGTTTCGTGTCGTGTGCCATCAAACAGTACCCAACACCAATAATACGAGTTAATCAAACAAAACGGTGGGCATCGGTCGCTTCCTGTTAAATTTGCTAAACAATGGAAAGCGGAATTTCCTTTATGGAACAATAAAGTACAGCATGTACCTGCCGACGGTACATACGACTGTGTGTATGGGAGCGTTTTCACTGGCCTTTGTCGGTTATACAAACAACGAGTATTGTATGAGTTGTATGGCGGTCATTCAGAATTTTTGTGTAAGTACTTTTTGTGGGATTTTGTTTTATAATGTTACTGTGGTTTTGAAGCCTCGTGTCTCATACAGATTTGATTAGAAAAAATAATTTATAGTTTTGTTTTTGTGCTGTGGTGGTTTTCTCCATTGTGTTCTGAAAATAAGATATTGTGCCTCATTCTTTGCATGAGTTATGAGCGAGTCAAAACATATACAATCATCAATTTTCAGCTGATACCTTGTCAACGTCATAAAGTTTAATTTGGAAGTCCTTATCAGTACCTAGTTAGGTTTATTAGCTATGCTTGTTGTATAGATCTCATTATTACTCATTAGGTATGTTTTAGTTTTAATTTATTTTCAGTATTCAACAAAATAATACAAATAAATTTCACATTTTCTAAAACGTTGGTTTCTTGATTAGATTAACATATTCAGTCAAGATTACTGAGTGTTTGCTAATACAAATAAAATCTAATGTTTAAGGATGCGTAAATCATAATGTCTTACTAAATCGGCTACGCGTGTTGAAAATTTTACGATTTCTGAGATAAATGCGAATATTGCGTTCAATTAGAGCAACACTTTGCAATGTACCTAAGTACATACACAGCAATGTTTTTAGTTTTTCTTGTAACTCTAATATATTTATTAATATATGCACACAAAACTACAGAGGCGAATTTAATGCCTTAGGCATTATTTAACAGCCAAACTTTGGGTGATTGCAGAGACAAATTGTGGTATATGCATATTAAACACTACATGTATCATAACAAAACGATCATTATCATCATTTCAGCCAAAATACGCCACTGTTGGACATAGGCTTCCCCTAAGACATAGACGAAAAACAAGTAATATTTTAAATATAATTAGGATTAGGCATATAATTATATAAAACACTAAAGTATGTTAAATATTTTCTAATTCTTAAATTATGATTTTAACAATATGTACATAACCAACCTAAAAAAAGATGTCAATGAAGTGATTGTAAACGAACATTTCTCGCCATCAAACTATAAAGTTTGACGAGCCAAAAATATGTTAAACGAATGTTAAAAGTTATGAGAGAAATAAATAAAAAATTTAAAAACAACTATTTTGACGGTTGTGAGAATCAAATAGATCGTAGATGTCCTTGCAGTTTTCTTGGATTCCGTTTCAGCAGTGAAAAAAAAAACACTTTCGAAAGAATTGTAGATATATATTTCAATGGCTCCGAATACGTTAGCGCCTGGCATCCGTTCAAGTCTTCGCCGTGTGTAAACGCTGCGTAGCATGAAGAAACCTTTGTAAGTGGACGAAGGTTATCACCAGCAATATGTTGAAAGAGTCCACGAAAGCATTGTGTGGTTAGGAGATGGGATGTGATCAGCACATCAACCCACTATAGATAAATCATCTTCTTCAAGCGTTAAGTTTTTTTATAAATTATGGACAGCCTTGACCACTATATCATCTGGTGGTAAGCGATAATATGATCGACGATGGAACACGCATGCCTAAAAGTAACCTATTCACTCTTGACTTACGTCTTTAAGTCAAGAGTGAATAGGTTACTTTTAGAAGTCTTCCTAGGTTGTAGTTATCAGGAAACACAGATTCGACAGGAAATTCTACTCCATAGCTGTGCTTAGTTTAGGAAAATGTGTCTTGTAATTCAAATCTTTTTCTTACCTATAGTATATATATACTCTTAAGAATTTGACCTTAGTTGTAAAGTGATTATTGTCATCCACGAATGCATTACTCATTACAATTTAAACCACATGGGTTTCATTTGTCTTTCATTTTTTAGATTTCTTACTTTACTCATTTCTCTTATTGAGCATTAAATGGCGTGATAACTAAAATAATACATATTCAGCCTTCATTCCCCTCTGAATCATTTGCACTTAGCAATATTTGCGTAGGTGTTAACTTATCATTATTTTTTAATGAACGGCCATTATAAGATCTCACTACCATACTCACGGCTACTGTAACTCGATATCTATCAGCAAATACAACAAATTGCCCTGTCACTGTCTATTACTTAACAAAGAGAACAATTCAATCAGTGTCCATTATCACTCCACTTAATTACATAATTCCGTATTTTTCATCGTAACTTTACGGTACACCTAATTGACAATGTGACGTATTGGAAACTCGTTTATTTACTAGCAATTATGAACTTTATGTTTATGAAGTTAAGGCTGTAAGAAAAATAGAGGTGAGCCCTAAAATAGAATGCGTTCCGCTATGCGCACGCTGCTTGATTTTAAACATGTATGTTGCGCAAAACTTACTAAATACATATTGGACTGCTGCTAAACTTAATCCAAACGTTAACATGTCATCGTAAGGTTTGTATTCGTTTGTTTTGTGAGTTGCATATTTGGACTAGGTGAAGTTACGGGTATGTTACATGAGCACATTGTTGCAATTAACGCTAATGCCGTTTGGTTTCGATTACAAACGCGTTTTACTGTTATTTCGTAATATCCTCGTCCTGCTGGCGAGCCTCCTGTTTCACTTCGTTTATCGAATGATATTTGTGAGAGAAACGTTTATTTGTTTTTCAAATGAGTTTAACAACCTGTAGAACGTTTTCTCTTTAGTCTGTTTCATCGATATTGTTAGGTTCATCGTTACTAGAATTGATCTGATCTTTGCGTTGATCTATAACTATACTGAATGCTGTAGTAAGGAGCATCGATGCTCTTTTGATGTTTACTTACTTCAGAATGTGTTCGATATATGCCATTTCTTCTCAGTAATATTGAAACAATTCGTTACCGGTTACTGTTAGTCTATTATCTTACTGCTAGGCAAAATAATTCATCCCATGTCTTTTAGCGGGGGCTGTAAATATACTCAACAACATACGATCATTAAAAGAAGCAAGATTGTTTAGCAAGACTTGTTTATAATATCTTCATTTCCCTGTAGGTACATTACGGATGTCTTACACCATTTCCGTACTCTTAAAGTATCTTAGATTACGTCAAAGTTACAGCACTCATCTCTACAAGGAGGTGCGTATAATCGCTTAAGTAAATAAAGCGCGTAATGTACAATACTTAGCGTAGTCTAAAGTTTCAAGTTCATCGCCTACTTAATAATATAAAATTAAATAAGACAAGGTTACGTGCGTGGGAGTCGAGTAAACTCAACGTACTTAGTATTCATACATTAGAGTGGTTTGAGGTAGGTATGATATTATAAACGCGTTTTTAAGGAAGTCCAGCAGAAGAAAAATTAAAAGGAACAGCACTTCTATACATGCAACAATTTGAAAATTATTATGGCACTTCTCTTAGGTATAATACATTTGTTTCATCGTTTTTAGGAAAATATAAAGCGTAAAAAACCACCATTCTATTATTAGTTTTTTTTTTTTCTCTCGACGGGGAAAATCATCATTGACGAAACCCGCTCTTGGGTGAAGCGGGAGACAGTGTCAGAGTCTTACTGACTAAAAACCCCGCGCCGTTCCTTCTAGCCTTCATTCCGGGGCTCTAGTTTCCTTTCGGATAACCCCGACCCCGGTAGGCTTCGACCCAGATGGGCCCCTCCTTCCATTATTAGTTAACTCTTGTATGTTTCTACTATCAATGACTTCGACAGATATACGTGGATTAAAAAAAAATTATTAAAGAAATTATAACCGCAGATAAAGAAGAGAAAACTACACAAGCTGCAGCTGCTTTTTTTATCAGACCATCTATCAAAAACTCAATAAAATTAATACCAGTCCAACTTTTACTTAACCACACACCAGTTAGTGCAGCCATCAAGACGAAACTCGCTCACAATATAAATCGTACGAAGAATGTTATTAAAACATGCGCTGGCGCCGCTCCGGTGACTTCACTCTCGCCTCGAGGTGTAGTAAACACAATTGTGTGAGTGCGACATACTTTCTTGATGAGCTCCGTATAATATTGGGTTTATTTATTTATTTATGTACACACATATGCTTAATAGCGAAAAGAACAAATACAGATAAAAGAGCACAAAAGTGCTGCTTATTTCAAACGAAATGTCTTCCAGCAGACCTGCGATAGGAAACTGTCTATAAGAACATTATATTTAAGAAACGTCTGAAGCAGCAATTGCATTCCAATTGCTTGTTGCTGATGAAGAACTCACGGTGGACCTGCAAGAAACTACTTGGTGACATATTTTGGAAAATATGTATTTGATATTTTCGTATGACTGTAATAAATAGCACGAGGAGACAATATATACCTATCTGTTAACAATAAAGACTTAACAAAAACGTAACATAAAATAGAAAATAACAAACTAAGCATATAGAAGTGTGCAAGGCCTGCAGCGGACACATTCACAAATATACCATTGTCATTCAAATATTCATTTCTAAAAGTAATAGACAGATGAACAGAATGACGGCTTGTGTACTTTTCTGAAAATTAAGGTCAGTCATGAACAATCTTTTTGATCCTTTCTCTTTTGCACCAAAATTTAGCTTGGCAGGGCTTGGCTGTTTATCAATATGTCTATAGGCAAGGAAGATAAAAATATGAACAAAATAGTCCATCAAAATGTTCATCTGATTTCAACACTTGTGCAATAAAGACTTTGAATGAATAACAAACAATGTTAAACGTAGGTAGATGATTCTTCGAAATTCGTTGATAACATATTTTTTACATTCATGGTCAAACTACTCGGCGCAGCACCTATAGAATGAATTAAGTTGTTATTAGATTGAATAAAACAGGTAAACCTTATGTTTTTGAACAGAGCCATATGTCTGGGTCGTTTGACAATTTTTTTTTTCAGTTTAAAATTACATATATTTTGATTACTCTCAGTTTTATATCTTCTTTGAACTGCTTTAATTTGGTTTGCAATACTGACCTACCTCAACAGAACAGAACACCGTACACGTCTTTCCAGTTACTCAAAAGGCTTTCAGCCTTATGAACTAATCAGACTCTATTTATCTTGCTGTTTCGAAGTACCCTTTTACAAATTGCTGAAATTGAAATTGCATGACCAATCTCAACTTAACCACGTCTCTGTTTTTGTTTATTGTGAATTCAGCTGTGTACTGTCACGTGCATCATCCAATCAGTTCTACTCCGTTTAGCTTCAACGTCAAAATTTACGATGATTTGTTAATACCTATCTATAAAATTATGCAAAAATTCGTCTGCGCAATATTAATTTTACCGTAAACAAATTCTTTGATGACTCGAGACTTGATTTGACTTTAGATTGAGTAGGTATATTGTACCTAGCAGATTCCAAATGTATTAGGAAATCAATATGCGTACGTAATCGTTGTTAATCTTTATTGTTCTTACAACTGTTGAGTTCGTATCAGTCTCTTTTGTCCCTCCCACGTCTAAAATTTTATTATGTTACATTAACAACATATTTTTTATTACTCATTACTCTGAAAGTAGGTCTGAAGTTGCCTGTGGAGCGGGTTGAAATGATGACACTTTTCATCCCTAGGGAGTTTTACTTTCAACTGACAGCTGTCAAATTATTTAAAAAAAAAATTAGTTCTATGTTCACATTTCTATTGAACCATGTTCCAATTTTCCATACAGCCTGCCAATCACAACGCGATATAAAATTCAAATAACTTAAAGATAAGTATTAATTAAATAATATTATATTTTTAAGTGACTTATTTGTTCAAGTATTTCTTTAAAATACTTTATTTGTAAAATATTACAATTAATTTCTAATTTTTCATAAATGAGGCTGAATAGCTGGTCGGCTACAGAAAAAAAAAAACAAAACGGCGGGAAAGTGGCAAATCAGACTTTGGTTTTTTGAGTTTTGTTTACATTTCCGTGCTGCAGAGATATTTATTTATTATTATTTATTTATTTAAAATTAAGTAGATAACATCATTACAGCCAACGCCAATGCGATGCTATCACCAGTTATACACATATACAATAAACATTTAAAGAAACATAACAAACATACAATACATATTAATTAACTTATTACTTATATGTATCAACATGATATGTTCATCAGATTAAAATAGTGATAATAATAATTTAATGAGAGAAGAGGCTAAAGCAGTAGTGGAACCTTTTACCGCCTAAATCAGAAGAAAGATATCTACCTAAAATCGATATCTCAGGTTTAACAAACTTTTTATAATTTTATTTTTATTTTCCTTGTATTCGTAATGAAAAGCACAGTGCTTACCTCGGGGTTAAAGTTACTTATTTAGTCCCTCGAATTAGCGACCTCGCTACGGTCGGCCGCCAACTCCTTCTCGGGACGAAATAAGTAACTTTCACCCCTAGTGTAACAATGTACTATTAAATTGATTTTATTGACTTTGTTATTGCAATCTACTACGCAATGACGAAACACGGAGTTTCCTTGTTTATCACTTTTGTGAATGGATTTGTTGTTTTTCTCAGTTTATTTTGAGAATCTTGATATTGTTAACATTGTTATTGGTTTGAATTCAAAGTTATTTAGTTGACGTAAGAGTGTCATTACAATAGTGTATTCTTTATTTGCATGACTGATTTCCCTTTTTATATTATTTAGTATGGTATATTCTGAGAAATGATATTGTTTGTGTAAATTCTTGTCTTAAGTAATATATGTTGGCATTCTTTTGAATACTAAAGACCTTCAAAGACATTTTTCCGCGTAAAGGGAAAAATGAAGGTATAACTGCAGTCTACGAATTCATAAATAATACAACGTAGTATTAATAACTTTATTATTTATAGGAAGTACAACTAATTTTATTATTCTGTTTCATTGACATGCTGCAAATTCTTGTGGAACAAGGAATTTATACCTACTACATCTTAATTTTTTACAGTAAAATATGTGACAATAAGCAATTTATTGGAACGACGGAAGACTTGGAATTCTGCCCGTTTAATTTGTTGAACCTTTGATTCCCATAGCATAAATGATTATGTCAAAAATCTCAACAATGCGATGACATAGAGGTTAACATAGCAAGACCAACCACATACATGTTTACTATACCGTCTATAGAAAAAATATGTTATGGAACATATTTTTAATACTATTTTGAATCTCTGAACTCAAAAATGTTGCCAGTTATTCAAATTTGTATATCTATCTCAGCACAATTGATCTAAGTGATACGCATTTTAACCTAGTCTAGATTACCATAATAGAGGAAGTAAAAAAAGCCTCTGGTTGACTCCAAAACCTTAAAAAGATACACTACCAGTCCAGTAGGTTAAAGACACCAATACCCATCACTTTCAAGCACCGCCATAACAATTATAATGGTGTTATATTAGAATATGTTATTACATAAAAACAATTTATCTCTATCAAATAATAGCGTGCTCTTTAATTACCTCACACTTACATAATTGAACTTATGTAAGGGATAAAGCAACGTGTACCTGTATCAAATGGAAATCGCTCAGTGGTTTCCACAGTTCTAACTTCTGGGTGGATTAAAGCGATATAGTTTCGTCTGTAACTGTTTTGCAACTTACCTCTTATATAAATATATGTTTTGACTTTAGCTCCTCAACGTTGCTGATTCTTTTACTTCCTTCTTTCCTTTCTTTCCTTGCTTACAAAAAAAAAAAAACTATGGAATATAATAAGAAGGAAGACCTTTTATAAAATAGTAGCTTTTGCTCGCAACTTTGCCTGCGTGCATAAAATATAGCCAGTCATTCAGGAATAAAGTAGCTTTCTATTGGTGAAAAAGTTTTTGCAATCGGACCAGAGATTACCTCATATACAAAAAAATCCTTACTAATATTATAAAAGCTAAAGTGAGTTTGTTTGTATGTTTGTTACGTCTTCACGCCTAAATGGCAAAACCGATTTTGATGAAACTTGGTACCCAGATAGACCATGTCTTGGAATAGGACATAGGATACTTTTTATCCCAGAAGTATGTTCCCTTGGGGTAATTTTCTGCTATCACGCGGGCGAAGCCGCTGGGAGCAGCTAGTATATAATATATTATAGTGTAGATTATACAATGTTGAAGATCGTGAAGATCTCTATCCGGCTTTACCAGTAGTTAACGAGTTGATTGACATTTAAAACCAGATGCATCTAACAAAATTTTCATGCACTATGCAGTATAAAAACAAAGTTTACTTACAAAAAAATCACGGAATTAAAATCATTGCAAAAACACGGATCCAAACCAACGAGCTGAGAATTCTTAAAACGATAATAAATTCAATGCGTTGATCTAGATTTGGTTACGAAATCGCATAGGAATCGCATTACGTTCTGGTTTGCCGGTATCCTATCGTATGCAACCGCAGAGGTTGATCGTATCGGGGTGATACAATTATACTGTGTTGAATTCAGTGATTTTGATCATTGAAACTGTTTAGACAGCGTGCGAAGCCTTAAACAGTAGCTTATTGATTTAATACAATAGATCTTGTATCTTTGTTTAATTTGACGGTTGAGTTGGCACCATGGAATAGGTAGAGACGAGTTGACGTAGTGGGGGAGCTATTGCCTGCTGTACTGTGTGTCAGATCGATCTCCACAACGAACAAGCATTTGTATACCCTACTCCTAGTTGTTTGGGGGTCTAGGTTTCTTGTGTGTTTGAGTCTACGTGTTTATTAATGCATCTAAGATACAGGGATCATTCCTAGGGCGGAGCAACGTTCTTAAAAAAATAAACTGTTCATTATTACATTACAGATTTGTTTTCAATAATTATTTTATTTTCTATACTAATTAATTTGTAAATCTCGATATAATCGTAAAAAGCTGTAACTTTAGTAACTTACTCAATGTACTTTTCGTAAATTATTAAGTACACCTAATATCATCTTCACTTTCTAATCTGACTTAGGTATGAAGCCTTTGATTTTTAACAACACATAACCTTAAAACCACTATCAACAATTTACCAGTCTAGCGGTTATTGTAATTAATATGTGGCGAATAATTAATTAACTCGGTTTCTATTGAGCCGTTAGCGAGCTACAAACGCGGTGAGGTCGTTGTTGTTATGCTGTGTAGCTCCCTGAATGACATGGGAAGTAATAGAATGAGGCAAGTGAATGGGTTCTTGAACAACGTTTTGGTAAACATTAATGTAAGCCATTCAATTATTGCAAGTAATTTAATTATTGTAGAGAATTAAGAACTTTGTATGAATGCGTTAGAGATTTTTGCTTTTGGTGTCATTGGTAGGAGCACTTGACCTGATAATAAGCGATGATTTAGTCAACAATGGAGCACGCGGGCCTTGAAGTAACTTGTTCACTTTTGACTTTAAGATCTCCAGGTTATAGCTATTAGGAAATACAGAAAAAAATTATATTAATAATAATATATTATATATTATTATTAATTATATTTTATTATATTATTATTATTATTACTTAAGGTGAAATGGATACTTCCTTAAACTAAAGAAGTTTATTATAATTGTTACCGATGTTTAAGCTTCTTCAAGTTTCTGTTTTGTTAAATCTATCAGCTGTGAATCGAAACCCATAAAGTATATGGTTCTGTTAGCTAACACTTTAACGTTCGTTTCTGTTATATTGATATGTTAAAACATTTCTGCATCAGCCGTAAAATTTCACAAGACATCGACGTAATGCAAAGGTACCTTAAGGGAACTGTTCTTTGGAATCTAATTTAACTGTGTCAACCGATAACCGATCTTATGCTTGTCTAATAAAGTAGATAATGAGATATCTGCCAGTCTAATAAAAATAATATTTAGTACTAAAACTAAGTTGTGAAGTTTGCCGTTCAAACAGAAGAATATATAGTATATATACACACAGCAGGGTCCAATCTACAGCACGTAGTTGCAACTTTTCAACGTGAATTATACAATCAACAATAGCCTTTATGTTAACGCAATAGAAGTTATAGTGGCAGTAATGATAACTGTGAATTCTAAAGATTTTATCACCGAGGTTATACGGCGGAAAAGCGAAGAGGCTAGCGGCCGTTGCAAGTAAAAAAAAAAACTGCGGTTATTTAATTGTAATTCTGTATTATTATAACATAAAACACGTTTACACAGTACCATTATGTACAGTGTACTATATGATTTAGTCGATCACGATTTTGTAAGGTCCGAGCAAACGGACGAGTTACCTGTGGGGTAATCAGGCCATGTCAATGTAGCAACTCTCATTAGTACGCTAAACGACAGTTTAGTTCAATCGACCGCATACATCTATAGAAGCTAGTACGTAAATCCTTCAAATGCTAAAGATCTTACTTATATAGCACTCGTAGATTGTTATCATATGCTAGACGACGCTGATGCAGTAGCATTACAGGACACATTTATAGGGACTGAAACTGTATTGATGCCCCTAGTGAATTAGTTTGAATTTATGTAAATGCAAACGACCCATCAACAAGATTGTGCTGAATACTCAGGCTTTTTGGCTAAAGATCATTACTAGACGTGATACATTTCGCCGTTAGTAATTATTCAACCGAAATGCGACCAATGCTGGCAATAAACTTTTCACAAGCATCGCTACATCAGGAACTTATACCATCCCCAAGACCCCAACGCAAGGAAAGTCGTTTTATGTACATTTAAGGCAAATTCAAGAGTTTTTTACCTCTTCATCTCTAACTGACTGGTAACTACTGACTGTCTGCTATGTAATTGAATAGTTGCCCATTAATTGTCATTAGGGTGGAGGTTGTTCCAGGTCAAGGTGTCCACAATGTCGTCCGCCATTGTCTTCTGATTTACACGGCTGATACAGCTGATTGTTATAAATGTGGGTAGTATTGTCTTCGCCGTTATTATCATTTTACGCTTATTCTGCTGTTTGATTTGTGCTTTTTGTTCAGCCCTTATCTTAATTCATTTGGCTCGGTACATTATCAATGTATTGTGTTTAATGATTTTTATCAAAAGTCAGATTGGTAATGTTAAGTTCTTAGGCACAGCATGGAAGATTTTTCTACTATGTCTATAAGCTTTACATCATTTCTGATAACTGTTATTATAATTGTTAATTTTATCTTCTTCAGTCATTTGCATCATCAACGTATTTGTAGTATCACTGATATTGCAATCCTTTTCTACAAAGTGTAATAAATTTGATAAAGTAGAAATTAACGATTTTGAAATATCGTTGGTAATGTTTGCGTACTATATGAGTCTGAAGCAATTTATCAGATTTATTACAGTCACGGTACCGTGACCATCATAGATGGTGTGTAGATGACGTGTGTATGAGAATGAAAAGAATATTGCATTTAGAAGTGACAGAGATCATACGTCACTGAAACTTTTCATAACATGTCTGCAGGAAATATGACTCAGTCAAGGCATTCAAAATCCAGCTCTATCACAATGACTAAAAACTGCTATTATTTTGATGCTAAGGTTCCAACCATTTTATCTACTTTTGGAACACAATTCTCATGCCTCATGTAGTTCTAAACATATCTAAAGAATTTTGATCTTAGTACGTGACACGTAAACCGATTTAATCACACTGATAACTTCAAAAACTTCAATGGGGCCTTTAATAGCTTATACAGTTATGGTCCTATAGAAACTACATTTACTTGATATTTTAGAGGGAGATGACGCTGTAGGAATAAAAGGGATATCTATATGTTTGACGTTTCGCTTAGCGTCACGCACGGGCCGCTAGAAAGCCGAAGTTAGCTCGGGAAAAGCACCGGCGCACGCCCAATTGAATGCAGTATTTGTACGACACGAACATTGCTTTCCCGGGGCGCGTCAATTAAAATTGTACCTTAATTGCATAATAATATGATATTTTTTGTAACAATTGATAAGTGTTGGAGTATTCATATTTCTATTCTTACGCGTTAATTCCGCGTTTCACGTTTTTATCGTGATTTCATTGTGTCATTGTTTTAAAAGAAAGGTTTATTGATATTGATATGCTGTTTCTTTGCTAGATAATGATACACAGTAGAAATCATTCTGTATAGTGTTTGTTAAAAAGTTCAACTTAGGTTAAATAATTTTCAGTTTTTCATCAGTACTTACATTTTAAGTATCAGCGTACAGCATGACGTAGGTCTATCAATGATGATATTTCTCAAGAAGTTCCTTATTTTTTTTTAATTTTTGTTTATTTTGAACATCGTTTTGTTTAAAATCAGTTCCTGTAAAATTAACGTTTCCAAAAGTACAATGTCGTGACTTGAATGTGTATAAAAATCAAGTTTTTACGATCAGTTCAAATATAAACTGCCGGTACATTTAGCATATTTGATTAATTTATCGGTTGGTACATAATTGTATTCTACGATTTATAATGTACATTTGTGTCGTTTTGTTATGGTGTCTTTATTGGTTTTTAATTTAACCGGTTTTAACGGATGTTTGAATTTGCGAATGACAGAATTTATTGAGAGCAGAGTGTTGGCCGCGCGGTAATGGCTCCGACTTACGAGTTGTAGATCGCGGGTTCAAACCCTGCCAGGCGCATTACGTTGTGTACTTTATTTCATTACAACTGCTCTCAAAACGGTGAAGGAAAACATCGTGAGGAAACCAGCATGTCCAACTGGGCCCGTGTGGTGAATTACGGAATGGGCCGTAATTCACCACGCTCCACTCATTAACAAAGAACAGTATTAGTGGCAACATTAAAAGTGCTGTTGATGATAAATACATTAGCATTATATTCAGGTTTTATAGAAATCCCCATTGGTGTATCTAAAGTTATTTTTCAATAAGTCCTAGCTCCTGACATGCCTGATTTTTGTGTGAAGTTATCAGTATTTTGTCATCCATCATAGAATCTTGAATCGGTAGCCCTACATCCTGGGGTGGACACTAGACCATACAGGGGTGGTTACGGCCCACTTGGCCCTCTTTTATGGAGGTCCCTAACCAAATTAGCCAACCGAAAATCGCTTAATAGTCTTACTGACATCGATCTTGCCTCATGAAAAGGAATGGATGAGACGATGAACGAGCGAGCCTAAAAGACGCATGTTCACTCGTCTTTTAAGCTGATCGATCTAGCCTTCTGGGTTGAAAGAAACTAAAACGCTAGCAAAGAACAATATCTATAGGTACCTATATGATTTGACAATGCTATAAAGACGTTAGCAAAGAGTTCTTATGCAAATAACATACAGCAGTATCTGGAACAGAATGCTTACAGGAAAAGGAAATATCTTCCAATATTCATAGGCATGTTTCAGTAATAAAATAACCAAACAACATTACGTATAAACTGGGTATAACAACTAACACTTAGCGAGTACGTGAGTCTCGTGAATTCATCTAAAATTATTGTTATTTCCGCTTATGTTTTGTGTTTTCAATTCACATCTTCCAGCGGAAGTCGTAAAAATAAACTAAACTTATCTAGCTACTGACAGAACGATGTGACTCACTAGTTTACTTAATTTATTGATATTTTTACAACTTTTTATTAGGTATTGGTAGCCGAGCCATCATTAAAACTAGCTATAAAAATCTCGCGGAACTTTGATTTTGTATTGTTTTATAGATGATGATTATCTGAAGTATAATGTTTTATATCCTTTGTTTATTTTTTTGTGGTATTTTTTTACTGTTAATAGACTTGCTTGGCCACTATCTCACCTGATGGAAAGAGATGATAAGATCAACTATGGGACTATGGAGCACGCTTGCCTGAATGTACCTAACTTATTTAATGATCCCCAGGTTGTAGTTGTCAGAAAACACGGTCTACACTTTTTTTTTTCGAAATAAACTCGTTTACATGTATTTAAACACGTAAATAAGGAACTGTTTTTAAAATACTAAAGGTTTTTTTTTCCCTTTTGTCGTAATAGATATCCATATCACAGAAAATAGATGTCAAATAAAAATTGATTGTCAAATATTAGTATACATGTACTTAAAGGAATTAAGAGGTGTTTTAGGCTGTGCGAACATTTTAAAAAATACATGAAGAACTAATTTAATTTGTTTGATTTTACTGCTTTTTAAGCCACTTCCCTGTTAGAAAATGAATTCAAAACGAACTACAACTGGGTCAACATTTAAATATGCTTAAAATACTTTAAAATCATCTTTTAAAAGGCAGTGAATTTAATGTAATTTATGTAAAAAATACAAGTTTCGTAAATCCTCGTTCACTGCCGGGTTTCGGGCCGACCCGTTCGCATTGACGGCATTCCGGCAATGTCCTTACTACTGCCATTGTCTTGTTTGTTGTTTATTGTTATTGCTAATTGTAAGCAGATGTTTGGAGATACGAATTAAGATTGATTACTTTATCGTTGAACGCTTAGCTTTGATTAATGGATGAAGTAAAGACAGGACTTGTAGGCAGTCGTGATAGGGCTAGGCTTTATTCCAGCAGCTGTGAGCAGCATTACCTTCTGAATTAGATACAATTTCATTCCGCCAAGTCTGTTCCATCATTGTACAGTGTTGCACCACCGATACATGGTGCTGGTCCAGCCCTATGTTCAAAACACACACATTTATTACATGTACAGAGTCTGAGTCTGTGTTTCCTGATTGCTACAACCTAGGGATCTTTAAGTCAAGAGTCAACAGGTTTTTTTACTTCTAGGTAAGCGTGCTCTATCGTCGACCACATCATCGCTTACCATCAGGTGAGATGGTGGTCAAACGCGAGCTTATCAATAAAAAAAAAATAGATTCAGAAGAAAATGTGAAGCACACAATTGTTTGTTCAAGTCACTGATTACGATACCATCAAGTGACGCAAACTAGTAACGAAGATAGCAAAAATGATTTTCAAACAGTTTTTGCTGAAGACACGATTTACGATTTTGATAGGTTCTTGACCTTTCGTTTCTCTGTTGGTTGGTAAACACGACGATTTTTTTAGAAAAGGCCGTCCATTTTACAGTTGAAAAATTTAAATTTCTTTCTGATTTACTAAAAATAGTAACCGTTACTGAAACAGAAAAATGTCTTGTAATAAATCCGCAGTTTGAAGCGGAAAAAAAAGAGTCTCAACTACACAGACATTTGAATTCTGTCTGGAAATTACGTAAAATATCAATAAGAACACATAATGCTTAGATAACAACACGTTACCCAACACTGAAGCACTAAACACTATTATAAGTCAAATAGTATGAAACGATATTCGAGTGGACCGGTGGACTGGCCGCTTTTACTTTCTCCGGAGAAAGTCGAGTCGAGCTACTGGCGCCAGTGGCGGATAACGATGTAAACTTACTTTATTCAGTTGTTCTTTTATTCAATAAAATAATAAATACTTCTATTGGAAATTAATTTGTTCCTATTAATATGTAGTTAAGGGGTTTCTGATGATGATAGCTAGCGAATGTATCAAACAAGCAAAGCCTTGACTAAATCCTAGATTAATAATAATAATCCACAACTATCACACAACGCCGTCTAGTCCCAAGCTGAGCAGAGCTTTTGTTATGGGTACTAGACAACTGATAAACATACTTACATACTTCTAAATACATAGAGCAAATGATCATGCTCATTACATAAACGTTTGTCCTGGGTGGGAATCGAACCTACGACCTCCGGCATATCAGTCAGGGCCACTAACCACTAGACCAACAGGCCAGTCAAATTTTGATTGAAGATGGATAGATTCGCAAGAAAAATTACCAATAGGTACAGCTATCACTAACAATATTTTCTCGATTTAATATGAAACCAAGCTAAAATCATTAAGTCTAGGAATATGTTCATTAATCAAGCTAACCCGTCGGTTATCTACTGGTTGCATTTCGGGAAGTATGCGTCGGAAATGCATAACTTAATTCCGCTAAGCTCGTTCACTACCGATATATATTATGGTGGTCATTCCTCCCATACGCACAAAACGTTTTGGGAACACATTGTGCGTATAGCTAAGTGAAGTGGAATTACCTGTCGGAGCTTGTGTTTCTTGATAGTTACAACCTAGAGGTATTTAAGTAAAGAGTGAATAGGTTACTTTTAGGCAAGCGTGCTCCATCCTCGACTATATTGTCGCTTTCCATCAAATAATATAGTGGTCAAGCGTGAGCCTATCAATAAGTGTTTAACGTGATAGTAGGAACGTTAGCATCATTGTTGGATTATTACTTTATCTTGAATCGATAGATGGAGTTGTACCGTTTTCTACATTCCGGCGACACTATGTTTCACCCGTGAAAACTCTCTTTACTGCGAAAATATATCTACCCTTGGAACAGGGTTGCAATTATTAATTTCTTGTGGAGCTCCCTGGTTCCATCCGAAGCTCTGTTGCGGACCCTGCATCAGCAGATCGAACAATAAAAATAGCTTCGTCTCAATCTACCAGTATCTCTAAACATTAACTTACTGGTATTACGGATCTATATAATTTTTAGCTAATTCAGGTCAAACCAATTAATGCTAATTGGTTTTCTCACCTTCACTACAATTATTATCGCATAATGACTCTAGATTAGACGTTTATGGTTTTAGAAATCGTCTTTTTAATTGTCATTGGTATGAATATTCATCTCAACAATATCAGTCTATTTAGTAATGCTGTCTATAAAAACTTTTTACACAAAAAAATCAGCCTACTTTCATAAAAAAAAACACTGAAAAGTGAAAGATTTTATTTCGAAAGAAGACTTTATTTCGGAAGTCGGTGACTATAACAAAGAAACACAACTAGGTAAACACCGACTTCCGAAATTTTTATGGAAGGCTGTTGTATTTTTATTTTTACTTTGATTGTTATACTTACCAAGTAAGTAAATAGTGTACAAGATCTATTGTAAGGCACCTAAATAATATAACGGCGATAATGACGAAATTCTGAGTTGACAAAAGAATGCTACTGTATTCAGAACTTTATTTAGTCGTCTAAATAATGGGTTAACAACTATATTGACAACTTATTTTTTAGTTGGATCCCAATGTTACAATGTTGATGACAATATTACAATGTTGATGACAATATTAAAGACTAGCTTCTGTCCGCGACTTGATCAGCGTGTTTATACATAAAACATATTATTTTTAGCTTATGCGAAACCTGAATATAGTTTGTTCAGAATCAGTAACTGAATCGATTCCAATATTTTTTATACCATGTTTTATTTCTCCAAAAAATATTTTAGAAAGGTACAACACAGGCCACGATATGTCATAGTGGGCTTTAGACGCCAGCGCATAGCTGGGTGCGGGTGTAAAACATCCCCTTGGACGCTTGGATGGTCCGATGACCATGTATTTGTACGGACAACCAGGTATAGTAACAAGCTTATAACTTTATAATTTTTCATGATACAGTTATGAAATTTCGTACATAGATTCTTTACATAAAAATACTAAAAACGTGTTTGGGGTTTCACATATACTAAAACTAACGTTGTTGTTATATCCTATGGCACTCAGCAACAGTGTAACTTTCGATAAATTAAATAAGTTTTGTAGCCCGATTTGTTCTTTCAAAATTTCCTTATAAAGACTTAGATAAACAAACAATATGAGGTAAACTTCTGTGTTTTCTTGCTGTCTTCGCAAACACGGTACTAAAGGATTTTTAACCAACTTCTAAAAAAGGAGGAGGTTCTCAATTCGGATGTTTGTATGTTATTTTTTTTGTTTGTTCGCGCATAACTTCGTCGCTTGCCAACCGATTTGAAAAAATATTTTTTTGTTGAAAAGGGTATACTTCCCAAATGGTTCCATACTCAGTCATAGTCATGATGGAATCTTGGCAAAATCGAGGGAACTCCTCAAATTCAATTCAATTATTTAGTGAAGTCGGTTATTTATTTTTTTATAAAAAGGTTTTTAATTTAATATTTTAAATACATTATTGTCTAACATTAATCACTTAAACGATGATGACATACTTAATAGCGTTTATGCTGTTAATTTATCAATTGAATCTTTAAAGTTTGTAATCACCACAAGTTATGTAATATTCTACAAAGATTGGATGCTATTTTAGTCTCTACAGGTTTTATTTTAGAGATGGTTATTGTGTGAGATGACACTGTGATTTACTATTTTTAGATTTTACCTGAGTGTTTAAGAGTGATGTTGTGTCAGCCGCAGATCAAATGTGTCTGAATTCTGTTAGGTAATGTTTAGAGAATGTTTCCTTTCTTATGTCACTCGTTATTTTCCTCATTAAATCTAAGCAGAATGTCAAGTGCCAGTGAGGATTTCAAGCGACAAAGTTAGAGTAATACTGTAAGTTTATTATAAACTAGTGCTTGACTACTATCCCACCTGATGGTAAGCAGCGATGCAATCGTTGATGGTGATGCGCACTTGTTTATTAGAAGTTAGAATAGAATATTCACTCTAGCCTTGAAGACACCTAATTTATAATTGGTCAGGAAGGAAGACCGCAGCCGGCAAATTATTCCAGTCCTTCAATGTAAACGCCTTTACTGAATATCATTGGTTTTAGTTAGCGTCTTTGACATCATATCATGTTTTTTTTCAGTTACAATATCCTGATGTTTAAAATATTAAACCGAAACGTCACATAATCAGTTTACATAGGTGATGAGTTATCACCAAATGTCAAGGATTATAATTATTCATTCGGAGCTTCTTCTAAAAGTGGCACTAATAATTCACACCTATTCGTCCTTTAAAAATAAGCTGACAAATTTGAAGCTAAGATAATGATGACTAATGAATTTGTAAGATAAGAATTTTATATCTTTATTAGTTTTTAACCGACTCTAAAAAAAGGAGGTTCTTAATCTCTTGGTTGTATTTTTTATGTTTGTTATCAATAAAAAAATAAGTTTCTATAGTATTGGTCTCATTGTTATCAAAATCCAGAGTTGACGATGAGATCTATAAAAAAACGAGGAAACACCCCAAATATTATCGGCAAGCAAACTGCAATTTTCATATTCTCATCAACAAATCAAGCATCAGAAAGGACCCATAAATTAGCAACAGTTCTGTTGCTAATTTCTCCTCAATGATAATGTGAGTATTTCACCGATGGCAATAGTGACTATGGGAAAGTAAATTTCAATAAAAGGTTTTGACTAAAATGATACCATCGAACTGAACTGATGATGAAGCTGAAACGTGGCAACAGTAAGGGTGCCGCAATTAAAAAGTGGAAAATAAAGTACAAAACAATAATACCGAACCTTTTATATGAAACACTGAATAATAACGCATATTCTTACAATCTACTAGCAGAAAACGTGAAGCCCGGAAGCATGGCTCTAGAGTTTAATCGAAGACAAGCAAAAAGGTTTGATTTTCGGGAATACGTCTTCTGGAGGGGATACCTAAATAAGAGAAGGAAGTTTACAAGCAGTTATCTATCAAGCACAAGAATGATATTTACTAACGTTTCTTTATGTTCATCACGCACTTTGTTTTTATATCTTTAATATACAGTAAATATTTAGTTATTAGTCTTTAAATATCTATCTATGTTTTAAAATCTGTAGCCGATCGAAAGTGTTCGTCTGCTGACCCCTATGACCTCTCTCTAAATGTCAACGTATCATTTGATATTTAGAGGCAATCTTCTTGTCATAATATAACTTGAAAACACGCAATAAGAGAAGAATGGAGTACTCATTTGAACGATCTGTTTTACTATAACATTAAATAAATAGCCGCTGTCTACAATAAATGAATCACCTCGATACACATTGATATTAGTACACATTATAGTAATTACTATGAAAATAATTTTTAGAGCTTATTAATGGACATTAAACCGGTTCAATTTGTGCACATATCCTGTGTTCAAATTATTCTACAGCTATGACGCTAATTAATTATGAGTGTCGTGGTAGTAAAGATGAAAGTGGTTTGTCGGGTCGCCGGAGGCCGCCGTGTTTCTCTGGACGCATTGAATAGACTGATAAAGAAGGTCAATTTAGCTCAATTCTTGAAGATCTCTGTGAACTTCGTATTGTATTGCTTTCTGCGGCCATGTTTACAAGCTTCTTGATTAGTTCTATAACTTCTCTCCATTTATCTTTCTCAGTAAAGTAAGAAGAAGAAGAAGTAATTGAAACCTGCAATTAAAATCGCTAAAATTGGTGTTTGCTTTGAAAGCCATCGATTCTGACTCCATTTACGTAGCTGTCCATCCTTCCTATAGTGTTTGGGCAAAGTTTGATAGAATTATATCTTCTTTTGTTTTCACGAGTAAATTGTTGTTGATAATGAGACTTCTGATATATCTTGATCTGTGACCAACAACTGCACAGGTTCTAGAAGCACTGCGTACCGTTGGTATTTACTCTAATTTTCGTCATAACTCCTAATGTGTTTGGAATTGTACTGTTAAAGGTTCACAGAGTACATTTAATAGTGTTTAGACTGCAGACCGCAAACCGTTTACTAGTACTCAGCAAGTAATTTAGAATTGTAATTTACAGAGGAATTGTAGTAAATGATTTTGCAGTTATCTTTTTAATTAATTATTACATAGAACTGAGTTTCCGTTTTGTTATCATTAGCCCAATTTGTCCAATGCCAATTCCTTGATTTATGGTTCCACAGCTAGTTTTATAAATGATATTTATTTTGTAAATAGGCTTTTAAAATATTTTTAAGCGTAAATTTTTCTGCCAATTTAATCCAGATGACTTCCTGGCTCCATCACTTTCACTTGTATGATATTCCTCCATCTGTTTCTGTCACTGGTGGTGTGAAGGGTATCGTATTCAGAAGAGTCAAGCTGATACCATATGAGGGCTTTCATGAGAAGATTATGGCAAAGAGTTATTTAAGGCCCCACGGTCACTGGGTAAAACCTCAAGGGCGTTAGGTCCTCTCGAGGTACTCCGATACTCGGCGTTGACTGTTTTGCGGCATCGGTAGGTCTCCTCCACACATCGACGGAGTTAATAAACTGGAATTATAAATAACCGTTAAAATAACATAACTAAACAATCACTTCAGTTCTATAAATACAACCAATAAAAATTCAAGTCAAAGCCATCAAAATTTTAAGGTATCTTACTTATGTAATTCTCTTTGCATATAAAACAGTGCCGCATAGGTACCACAGCACGAGCACGACACGATTCTATGTAGGCATACAATAATACATGCTTACTAAGAAAAAGTTTTACGCGTTCTTAGAAGTGACTGAAGTGAACGTCAAATGGCTTCTGCGAAAACAAAAATATTATTGCTCATTAAAGTCTAGTACAGAATGTTTCTTGAGCACACGTCCAATGGACGATATGTCGATCTCTGTGGCTTTTTTTTTGGTTGGGCAATTATCAAATGACTTTTATCGGTCGGGGTGGAGCGAGAGAGAGAGAGTGTCAGACTTTTACTGTCTAAAACTCTCTGGTGTTCCTTTAGTTGGGCTGCAGTAACTTTTGCGAATAACCCTGCTGCCCTGATAGGCACCCGGCCAGGAGAGCCTCGAAAATTATGCTGACTGGTCTTTGAGGCTAACGTTGAACACGACGCATTGTCGACCTGGGCCTGGTTCTTATCAAACTAGAGAGCTGGATTTAAAAACCTTTCCGATTTCAAATACAAGACCCCTTTGCCACGGTAATGTTTTTTTTATTACGGTTGGGCTCGCGTTTGACTACTATCTCACCTGATGGTAAGCGACGATGTGGCCGACGATGCAGCACGCTTGCTTAGAAGTAACCTAAGTAAAAATGAGTTCTTTGAAAGAACGGGAACTAACCTATAGTAGAAGATGCAATCATAAGAGTTTCTTGCATCTATTGCTAAATTATTTAAAAAGAGGGTCCATGGAGTTTCTTACTCGTTCTTCTCCATAGAGATCTACGCTTTGGGACATGCAATTTAGCTTCACTTTTTTGTTTTTGACTGACCGACATTCTGACAATTCAAAAATACCTGTAATTGGTCTATTTGAAATACACGTTTCTGATTGCTATGCCTAGACTGCAAAGTCTTGCCCATTATGATTGACAAGGAATGTTCTTGTCTTTAGATCTGTTAGTCTCCTAAAGCCCTATTTATAAGGGCATTTGAATGGTAACCACAGAAAGTAGGCCACAAACTAGATGGTTCTAACGATTGCATACCGACAGAAGTTTCTGGTCCATTGCTAGTTAGAAACCCGGTTTAGTCTGCCCTACCCTTATACAAACAGACGAAAATGTTTACTATGATTACGTATATGTTTCTTTGAATGACAGAGGTCATGTCTGTTTGTCTGTTTGCTTATAAAAACATGTAGAGGGCAGTTAACTTGAACTAGCAAGGTTTGAAGGAGGAAAATGTATGAGTACATTTGTCATTGATTGAGTAGGTACTGCAGTTCGCATTTGTCATTTGTTTTATGGGATTCTGAACTGTGTTAACATTCGTAAATATTTGTGAGCTCTTATGTCCCTTTGAGTTTACTTTGTAGATTATAATACCTCACTTTGTTTGATTTTAAAACATTTAACTTGAACCTGCAGTAGTCCATAAAATCATTCTAAACCACGTGTTTAAAATTTAAGAAGATGATGTTATTAAGGATTATTTGGCATTTAATAATGAGGATGATCAGGATGACGACGTTTTTGAAATAGTACCAAGCGTTTTGGCTCGTCATTTATACCGCGTAAATCGAGGGACTGAAACTATTTGCCTGCTGCGATTATAATATAGATGTCTACAAGGCTTGAGTGAATAGGCTCTTAATAAATTAGTGCACCTCACCATCAATGATTGCATCACTACTTACTATCAGATTCGAGAGATTGCAGTCAAACGCTATTTTATATAAATTAAGTAAAAAAGGATGATCCAATCCGTTTTCTTAGGTTAAAATCGTGAATACAAAAACTATATTTCTTTCGACACTTCTATTTGACCAACATTATGGAAGTATAAACACCCACGTCAGAAATATTTTAAAATAAGCCCACCCATGTATAAAAACCTTAACATAATCATCCCACACCTTCGTCTCCACTCTTCAAACATTCAACTACCGACTAATTAAACATCAGGAAGCGGTTTGAAAACAATAAAGTCATCACGACTTGATGATCAGGATTGTAAAACGTTTAATTTTAATTGCTTTAAAATTTGACCTGCACAGACATCAAACCTTGACCCACGTAGGTACAGCGAATAATTTGCTTGTCTATATCATGTGTAATGACAGATGAGCGACGATTACATGTAAATGATCCGTGATATAGACGTGAGCTTGGGTTGTGATAGGTAGGGCAATATGCGGCGATGGCATCATCAAGATTTCATCGTTGCAATTATGTCTTAGTTACAATCGCAAATTTATTGAGCAAGGTGTTGACGATAGATTTCAGAAATATAAATAAACTTTTAAGATTGAAGATAAGACTGCTGTTGAAATTTTAAAGTAAACTAGATTGAAGTTTCTGGTGTAGTTATGTAGTTATAACATCTCGTTTATTCCATGGGAGGAAGACCCGCTACAGCCATAAGAATTTATGAAAAAGGAAACTCCTGATCCTAAAACATAAGTGTCAACTAAAGGAACATTGGTTGGTTGGCAGTAAAACTCTGGTACATCTTCTCACTCCACCTTAGAGCGGAGAAGTAATTAGATGATATCACACCTCCCAAAATAATGTGTGAGAAGTGATATGAAAGAAAAGGGAGTGTGTAAAAGCGTGACAGACGTTAGGGGATAGAATGGAAGAAAAAAGCCGGAGAGGAAGACAGATAAGGAAAAGCCTAAAAATCAATAAATCGTTACTTCCCACGAATTTAACCTTCTATACCATCTGAGACGCAATCTTCATAAAATTGCTTTATACAAAACACAAGAACATCTTTTTCGTGCATCATAAAACCTTATCTCAAAGAATAAAGTTTATAATTTAAGGAGTAAGGACACGATACGTGCGTATGTACTCCATCGAGCATGGACACACTGCATCACGACTCCACTGTGGCCACACTCCGCACGAATACATCAAATTGTAGGAAAAACATGAGATTACAAGATCCAAGATCGCAGCTGCTAAAATAATTACGAAAGGTAATCTCTGTTTTGTTTAGCCTCTAATTTTGCATGCTGCAGCCTGTTATTACTGGAGTCAGTGACCTTAAACGTGATTGTATTTTGTTAGATACCCTTCAATCTTTTCAATCTCTTAGTTGGTGTTCTAATCATAGAAACTAATTGGAAATTAAAATGTTAGGCGTTGATCTAGGTCAATGAACCGAATGTTTCGGGATAAAATTTTCTCTTCACACTATGGTGTTGAAATATCTGTTTCTAAAATGCGGATTGTACTTCGCAATGAAGTTGCTGTATCTTTGATAACAATAGTCATATTGCCATGTGGTATGCCAGTGATATGATCACTGCACTCAAAAAAAAATACCCTAAGCCAATTTCGCTTCAAGTCTTTTGTCTTCTTCTTCTTCCTACCCTAATCCCATATTACTTGGGGTCGGCACAACACGTTTTTTTCTTCCATTCTGTCCTGTCACCCGTCAAGCTAAGTTTACATTTGTCTAATTCTCTATATTAGTTTGGAGAATCAAATATCTTACGCCTCTAAGTAGACATAATATTCACACGACAGTACTGCATTCGTCGAGGAGGTCGCGACAAGCCTGAGCGTGAGCACAATCGTGCTCAAGCAATTGTCAAGCGTGCACACGAGGTACACGAGTCGGGTCAACGTGTCAGGAAATATAAGCGTTTTGACGTTATGGACCAGTTTACAAGATCTGTGAGTCAATGTCGCCTGTGTGGTCTACTTGGAAAGCGAAAATGCTGTATTTGATGTAATTTTGAGAAAATGGCGAATGTATGTTCTTGTTAGTTGCTCTCATTTGTTGTTTCCCAATTTGTGCCTTGTAATTAAGTAGATAACACTAAGATCTTCAGTGACCTTTATCCTTATATCAGTTTTTTCTGTGAAGATTTCGAAATCTGCAAAAATCAAGTTTCTACTTAAATATGTCACTATTAAGACCAATCCTGAGTTTGATTGTTGTCTTCCACGCACGCCTCAAAGAGATGTCAGCAAAACAAAACGGGGCCCACGAGGGACGATGACTGTTAAAGAGGTTACGGTGACACCAGACCGCAAAAGGCGAAGAAAACTTTTTAGTCAGTAAAAGTCTGCATTTTAATTTCCCAGCTCAAAAATAAAATATAAAATGTGTCACTCATTTTAGTATAGCCCTTGCATTTCAGGTTATTGTTATTGTTCTGCGAGGACATTCCCTTAGTGCCTACTGCCGATATCGATATTATGTCTATAGAAAAAATATAAAAAAATCGATTAAAATACATCGCTAATTAACACTGACCAGTCACGAACTGAATCTTTGAAGACGCGCGCGAAGTTAAACATTTTTTAAATATTTTTCTTTTTTGTTGATTTTTTTTGTAAAGTTAATAACTAAGCTATTAACGAGATTTTATTTACGAGTTAACGCGCTTCGTGTTTAAAACATTTATTTTAGATTTCCGTTATCATGTAAAAAATGATGATTTAACATTTTCGCAGAACTGCTACTTGTTCAATGAAATCGTGTCAGGATGATTTTTATTTTGATTCACAAGAAGGTGGCTGATATGAATAAAATAAAAAAACATCCTCAAGTTCCTTAATATGACGTAGGTTTACACCTTGAACGAAGATACGACACTTGATTAAACTAAAACTAATGTTTTGGAAAGTGTTTAACTAGAACTAGGAGATTTTAGGTTCTGAGTAAAGTGCGACCGTCATTTGTAGATACATATTTACTGGAAGAGAAACGAATATTTCAAAATTAAAGAAAACAATGGTGGTAAATAAGTACATCATTTATCCAAGCTTAAAATGTGTGTCAGAGATCTCACATCTAGCTAGCTAACAGATATATACTATACAGTATGTTCAATGTACGACGTAGGCGAGTTGACCTAGCAATCCTAGCATTCTATGAGATGCACACAACCGTGGCACACTCATCATAACATTTGATAACATCTTAGGCGTGACAGCACTTGAATACTTACGATTTTGAATGTTGATAGACCTTATATCTGGAACAGGATTGGTTGGCGGAAAAATATTACAGAAAATAAAACCTACAGATAAAAATAAGGTATTAATTTTGATAAAGGAATAATATTTGAACTTGTAACACATGACAAAGAAGTAAATATCAATATTAATAATTATCATGATCCATCTTCAGGGGCTGGTTGGCTGGTCGAACTTTAGATTATGATGTCAACAGGATATAATCGATTAGGATGTTGTATTTTTCCCTTGTTCTGACGTCAGAAATTGATGATGGTTCAAAACAGGCTCTCAGGTAGTTGGCTTCAGCAAATTCGTTTCCCACCTATCTATTATTGTAAATTTATTTAGAATAATGTTTTATATCATATTGAGAATGATGATGTGACTGAAAGAAGTCACAGTGCTCTCACTGTTCCCGGTATCATTATGTCAAGAATAATCAAGAGACTACACAGGCAAAATAGGTAACGTACATGTTATGCCTTATCTGCTCTAATGTGTTTAAGCACTGGTTTATAGGTTTTCCACAATACCTGCATAAACAGCCACATGACTCCTTATCGGTTTTTACGGGTAATTAGCTTTTATTCATACTTTTGTTCCATGTCGCCTCGTAAATTTTTTATTGAGCAATAATCTCTTTATTTTACATCTTTTTTCATTAGAATTACTTCGTGGTGCTTTGACATTTAAAACTGAAACTGAAACAATATTATTACAAACCGATTTCACAATAATTTGATTGAATTAAGGACAAATTTCTTAGTAATTTGAACAAATTAAGGACAAATTTCTTAATAATTAATTGCAATCAAGCTGAAAATACTAATAAACAATTTAAGTCTAACCAACTAAATATTGCAATCAGAAATTCTTCTGAGGCACAAAAGGCTTCTTACACAAACAACTACTATAATCTAAATATCATAAAAGCATAAAACAGAAAAAAAAGTTGCGTTTAATATTGCAAGAGCTAGCTAAATCAATTCAATTAGATCTGCGCTGAGATAATCCGACCACCAAATGCTAATTGATGAATAAAAGAGATAAGTTACCGTATTTCTTTGTCTTGGTCTAGATTTGCGCCATCATCAGTTGCTAACTTTATTCCGAAATCATGTTCCGGTTGTGTTTCCTCAGTTTGCTAAATTCTGCTCGGTCCGTTTAGTCACAGGCTTGCAGTGTGTTGCCTCACTGCCAGTCTTCTTTAAATAATGGTTTTACGGTTATAAAAAAACAGTATCGGACACGGAGTAATTTGCTTGCTTAATAGTTTTTAATGGATTATTATCGTCAAAGTTCGGGCTGAAATAATCTTATTTATTGTTTTGTTAAAATGATTGTCTCTTCAAGAAACCTTTATAGGGCTTGGTTATTCAATAACCATATGTGAAATATTAATATTTTATGAGTATATAAATTATAATTTGTAATTAAAAGGCGTGGTCTTCAGATAAGGCACGAACGTGTAATACTCGTATGGTAATAGAATAATCTGTCATGCTTGCAGCTGTGTCGGCAGATGCACCTGGTAAATACGACGAAGCTTACCTACGTTGTGTTGAAAGAATTCTCTTAGTTGTGCAATGGGATTAGTGACGGTCTATTTAGAAAGGTCATGTGCATTTCCAGGCACTAATCGGCTGACACGACATAAATAATACAATCTAAGCATTCGAGGACTCAACCATCGTGCTAACATATCCTAAGCCACTGCTAAGCTTAAGTACCGAAGAGCAAACATTTTTCACGTCAAAACAGACAAAAAGCGGATCCTCTTAGCAAATAATGACGGCATCACGACGACCATCGTAATTAGTGCTGTAAAAACTAATTTTCGAAGACATTGGTAGCAAAAAGCTAGCGTTGGCAAGGCCAGTGGAGTCTGTTATAATTGTGTGCAGATTTTGTTTGAGCACGCTGCGAGAATGCTGATCAAAGTATCTTGTATGAATATTAATTTGTATGTACTATCAAGGCAACGCTCAACGCTGCAGGTTCTATTGAGGATTGTGTTGTATATTAATATACTGTTTTTCGTCGACATTGCGTTGTTCTGTCTTGATCTTTGCAGCATCTAGTAATATTTTTCTTAAAAATAAATGAACAGGATCTTATTTCAGATGCAATTGATATTTCAAATGTCACCGAATAGTACAGTAAATTGTTTTTGGGGTGTTGCGGTTCACAAGGAAAATATTATTTTGTTGGACTAGTCCAAAATTTTCTTCCTTTTTACTTATATGAGATAAAACATATGCAAATTATTTATTTGCGGGATAAAATATAAAGGAAAAGCAAATGTTTATCAAATTTTTAAAAAATTTGATTTTTGAGTTTGGGTTTTTAGGTGATGCAGAAAAATTTTAAATTCATTTGTCGCCAGGATGTTTGTCAGATAATATTTTGACTCTTGACGTCATGGATTAAGATATAAATCGTCTCATTCGATACAAGAAAAAATATGTTGTAGGTAACAATAGTTAATTTATGCGCTGCTCTATTTCGTTTTCGTTCTTATAAAATAAATCAATGCAATTTGCCTCATGTTAACCTTTGCTTAAGTTGCAATAATTTACATTAGTGTCACAGATAGATAAAGTTACTAACTTGTCCATATTTAAAATATCCTTATTACCCTTTATTGGAGTTAAAAGATTTATCGGTTTATTAGATTTGTTTGCATTTACAATTGTTTTGTTAAGAATACTGTGTATATTTTACAAGTATTTACTGGTTAAGTATTATTAGTAGTACGGCCTTCCTTTAAGTCAATGCACAAAGAAACCTAAACAAACGAACAGGGTGATGTTCCCACGTTTTTGTACAAGACTTTTAATTTGTAGTTGCCAGAATTTATCTGAACTTAAAGTTTAGATTGCCTTTAAAATAGAAATATGCGCAGTTTCCAATTAGAAAAAGACTGAATAAGATACTAGTCGATATCAATTAATTGTCTTTTTTTAACTGGGAAATCATAAACCAATGACCGCTTTGGGTGGAGCGGTATGGCGCGTCAGAATTTTACTGACTAAAACCCACTTCTATGTTCCTTCTTTACCTTGCATTCCACTACCCTGGTTTTTTTTTTATTAGAAGCGGATCCATGGGGCCAGTATGCTTCGACCTTGCTGCTCCCCTACAGGTTTGCTGACATCTCTTTGAGGCGCGTGTGGAACAAATGAAGTGGTGTGGCAATTGACGACTTTAAATTTTAAAACTATTGCCGCTATTGACTATGAAATATCTGTTTGCTAAGTTATTCCATTCTCTTGTTACAGGTATGTCAGCATCAACAAACATAAAGGAAATGCGGTTTAGAACCACAGACAAGTAAATCAAAATCCCATTAAACTACGTTTGCAGCATCATAGATTTCGCAAAAAAGAAATCTGAAACACACAATACGTAAATTTAGTTTTTGCGATAATTTTGTAAACGACTGTCAGCGGCGGATGGAACGAATTTCAACGTCTGCGGAATTGATGGCAAAACTTCTGTTACTCTAAATGAGTTAACGGAGTTTTCTAATGGAAAATTCATTACGTTACTAAATGTTTCCGTTATAAAGTGACCGAGGAGGTGACCTGTGTTTGTTCGCTCGAGAAATTTTCGCATGAATATCTTTGATTTATGAAGAAAAGTTTAAAAAACGGCTTGAAATCCTTTAAAAAGAATTATATCGATACACTTTCTAATGAAATCTATTATTAAATCTATTATTTTTTGTACACAACTATTACAATGACTACAAAATAGAATAGCTGATGTACACAGGCGAGCTTAACTCACAATTCGGTGAAAGCTTGTCTTTAGAAAGTTCTAATAAACTAAGATTTTTCAGAACATTTCCTGCGATTATTTTTCAAACACCACGATCTTGCCCTATGTTTAGCCAAGCCAAGCTACACATAATGTCAAATTAAACAACCAAATGAGATGTTATTCTCAGTACTGACCTTAAGTATTAGCTGCAATAAGGTCGTTATTTGTTTAGAGCCAGAGACGTGATTGTCATAGAGGAAATTCATTCATTGCCTTTAGTCTTGAGGTTCACGCTTGACTTAGTGTGTTTACCTCCGTTGCTTTGGCCTACTTTTGACATAAATAACAAGCTTAAGTACAACAGAGGATACGAAAAAGCGTAACCAAATTAGGTTTTTACTAGAAGAAAATTCGTCAGGGATTCGAATTTAGTATTCTGAATTCAGTAACTATGGCAATTTTTTATTCGAATGGTCAATAGAACACGAAAAGAAAAGAATTGCCACAGTTTAAACCTAGGTTTTTTTTTAAGGTTTTGGAGTTAAATGTCGACCATGTATTAGAAGAGGCAGCGTTGACGACGCCTACCGCTAGGTGTACCGATGATCTGGTCAGAATTGCAGTAATCTATAGGACCGGTGTTTGTGGCGGCACTTGGGGGAGGCCTATGTTGAACAGTGGACGTCTTACACCTGCCTGTTAATGAAAATAGGTTCTTTATGAGTTCGGAAAAAAAGCTAACTTAGTAAACGGTTTCGTCCTTACACAATTTTATTTCTTTTACGATTGGTAGAAATTATTGAATGCTCAATGCTTCGTTAACGTTGGCTATTTACTATGTTCCTTTCGATCTATTTCACTTTAATCAGAAGGGTTATTTCAAAAATCTTCTACAGAAGTAAAGCAATTTACAAACATACGCAATTATGACGATTGTAACTCTAAAAAACTATCATAAGATCTGCTGGCTCTAGTTTTAACTATACATATAATTACATAAGTAGTCAGTGTGTCCATTGTAGTCGCTTCCTCCTCGTGGCTATGCCATATGCCTGCAGTAATTACTGAGATTAGTACTTAATTATTTAAAATGCATGCAACTCTGACGCTAGGATTGTCAGTGCTCTCGTGGGTGTCAGTAAAACTGAAAGGGCCAAAAGTAGAGTCAATGTCTGCTAGGGTTGCAGTATCGTTTGTAAAAGTTACGCAAACGGAAAAAAAAACATGGGTGTATTTTGATCGTGAAGGGTCTGATACGCTTTCTCACTCCATTCTAGAGGAGAAGCTATTTAAAGATCCGAACTAAAAAAAAATGCTTATGACTAAATGTTAACAGCTTACGACCAACCCGTGCAGTCGATCATCAGCAACGGTGTCTGAGGTCAGTTCGTGAACGGGTGACCGCCACACCACTCAACCGCGAAACCTACGTGCCCCGAACAGCACGTTAAGCTGTCGTCCTGGCGGCCATTCGTACATCTTTGATTGTCGTCATGGGATATGAGAAGCTAAAATATTTGACAGCGAAGATTGCGTCATATGGCAGTTGTTCCGTGTAAAATGCTGATAGTTCACCCGGTTATATTGGAAGTTTAGGGAGTCGGCCTCAATAGTTTAATTTTTTAATATAACTAACCTAACCTAACCTAACCAAGGGATTTTTTGAAAGAATTACCATGATAACAGAAACGTTCTATCAATTGCAAATGAAGGACACAGGCGTATTCTAATCAGATAATCACCCTAGAGCGGGGGATGTCATTTGATGATTTCCCACCACACAAAAATAACTACATAGTTTAAAAAAAACTAGGCAGATTGATTGGCACTAGGGTTGCTAATATCCAGTTTTGCACTGAGCTACTCAGAAATGCAGACAGTATTTGACAGAAAAAGTCTTGCAACTTTATTTGTTTTCTTTTGTTCTTTTGTTTTTTTTCGCCTACTGCCTCGATTTAGCTGAATAATATAACAGTTATTTAGCCGAAAGCTCAAGGTTTGGCAAAATTAGTTAATAGGTATTAAAAACTAAACTTTGGTAATCCTTTTTATAGAGTATTTTCTACAGCCTGTGGCTATAAATCTGTGTAATAGCTATACCGAATTTTTTTGTAGGAATCAAAATAATAGCTCAATTAATTCAAAACTTAGAAAAAAGCAATATTTATTCTGTAATCAAATGATTTGTAATTGCAAAATTGCTCGATTCAATATTATGTTTTTGCCTGACCTTGTAGAGGCGTTTCATCAAATGCCTAATTGATTGACTATAGTTAATATTTCAATGCTAATAAACTAAATCTATTAATTGTATATATAATAGCGTGTGTTATAGAAAAACGTTGAAAACTCAATATGTTTAGTTGCGTTTAATTTATCTGGATGATTCGCTTAAAATTGCAGCTAAGTTTGTGTTAACCTTCAAGTAAATTAAACTTTATTCGCGGTTTTCTAATAGAATCTAGATAAAGATTATCACTTTTCTTGTTCGATTTTGATGTTTTTGCTTTAGTTAAACTACATAATGGGTCACTTGTAATTACCACACTTTCATTTGTTTCTTTACTAGCTTCTGCCAGTGTCTTTACTTGCGTGAGACCTTGTTTATTTCCAGCATTAAAAGTATTTTCTGTCGTATTCTAGGTTCAACTTATACAAATTTTCATCCAATTGCAAAGATCAACAAAAACAGACAGAGCTTTATTATCACATTTATACTTTTTAGTATGCATAAATACGTCTGCTGCGATGGTCGATTTTTCATCAGAGGGTTTTGAAATAAATACAAAAAGGTTTAATGCGTTTTAATCCTTACTTAGAAGCCGACCCGAAAGTCCATGAGTAACCTTGGGAGCTTTTAGTCCTTTTGCTTTATCTCGTACCTTGAGGTCTTCGTCCGTGTCTTATTGTTGAATTTGACGTGGGTATCGAAAGACTAGTCATATCATCTGGCTCTTCTCAGGATGGTTATTAGAATTTTGTATTATAGGACCAACTTTGATGTTCTCATCCAGAGAATCTGAAAGTCTTTCGACAACTGTAAAAGAGCGTTTCTCGCCATCAAAGTATAAAGTTTGGCGTGTTAAAATTATGTGAAACGAATATTAAAAGTTATGAGAGAAATTAATAATAATAAGAAAAACTTTGAATTGTGCACGACGGTACTTTCGAATTCATAGGTTTTACGAAATGCACAACCTCTTAAACTAATAATAAAAAAAAAATAGCTAATAATATCTTTTTTTTTCTACTTCTTTATCATTTGTAATAAAGTCAGTTGCATCCTTAGTATCCTTTTAAAGCAAAATTTTATAAAAAAAATCTATAAACAAAATATTTGTCACTTCTTTTTTTTTCTTTGATTTCTGAGATTTCAAAACAGACGGACGCACTTCAACGTGCTATTTATGACTTGACGCGAGAGTTCTTCGTCCGATCAATATGCTAATATTATGCATATTCACCGCGCGTCCATCTTAAACATCGGTGCAAACTTTCGCTTTTTCATTCCAAACCGAATATTCAACAGTGTGTACAAAAAAGTGACATTTTCTGGTGTTCAAACCCCAATCTGTTGACTCGATTTGTCAATGCGACTAAATTTATCCATTATCTACGGATCATTTGAATTGAATATTGATGTTCGAATCGATTATAAACGCTAAACTTTCGATTCCCGAGTGTTTAAATAATAGTTGTGTTATATTGTTAATGAAATATTCAATTTGAATGAATGCAGCATTTTGTTTTAATGTTGCATTGTTTTTTATCATCTCATAATGGCGGCGGATGTTGAAATTACATATAATTATTGTGTTCGTGCTTTTTTCAAAGCGAATCTTCAAGCAGAATGAACACTAATTCTATTCAAATCCCGTGTCGTTAGAATGGCAAAAAGTTAAAAATATTTTTTGCTAGTTTAGAGTTCAAAGTCTCTACGATTGATTACGTTCATAGTTTTCTAAGAAATCTGCCATAAGCCATAACTTTTTCAAATTGTTTTTATTTTTTGTTTGCAGGATAATAATATAATCGATTCTGTAATAACAAATTCTAATCAACACAATATTGACGAGACAACATTAACTATTCTCATTTATCAATCTTTTTCAACTAGCCGAGTACATTGACAGGTCTAATGACCGTATCCTTAATAATGCCATCAATCAAGCAACGTTTGTGCCAGTACGTTACAAAAGAATTTTTATAGTCACTAGAGCATCACGCTAAGTGATCGTTAAGCTTGATCTCAAGTTGGTCCATACTGTGACAAAAGTTAGATCTTGTTTGCTGTCTATTGCTAGGTCAGAGATTCGGCTTAGCAGTTGAAATCATATGGTATTTAGTTTGATAATGAACTTAGTATATCATATTCATCTATGCGCGGCAGATACTTTAAAGTAATCAAGTATTATTTAAAGCTAAAAATTACCTATTTTGATAAATCTTGATAAATTTCGATTGTGTCACTGGTATTTATGTGTGTGTGCGCAGATTGATGCACTAACAACGACTATGTTGATAGTGCAGCAATACCCATACTATTTGCAAAAAAATTGTACCAAAGCGCATTTAAGCATTCAGTGCTTGAATTGTGATTGTAACTTTTCAAAATTATAAATTTTCTAATTGGGTTGTATACAGGTGTACATTATTCTAGTTACTTGTTGTGTATTATAGTGGCCAATAACAATATTGGCGTCAAAGTTTTGCTGATGAGCTTTTGCATTCCAGAAGAGCAATGTATGCAATCCTATACAAAGATGTAGACATTGTTAAATTTAGGTTTTTGCATCAGTATCGTCTTGCAAATAGATCTTTCTAAGAATTTGGTTTAAAGTAGTTTTTGTGTAAACATTTATTTTGAAATGCAAAAGTTTTTTGAGCATCTTCGGATGACAGCATCTGTAATGTAATGAATGTTATTCAAGGTGATTTAAACAAGTCAATCTTAGACATTTCTTTTGTATATTATTCTTGTTCGAAGTTGAAGTATGAAATGTATACGACTAAAGAAGTAATGAAAGTAAATAAATGGAAAGGGAGAGAAAGGCTAGAGAAAAGGTACATAGATTGGGAGGAATGATGTGAAAGTATAAAACACTAGTTTTTGCTTTTAGCCTATGCTACTCAGGAATAAAGCAGCTTTCTCACGGTGAAAAATTTTTAGCAATGGACCAATACTTTTTTATAGATTACTATAAAAAAAAAACTTTGCCTCTATATATTAACACTTTACCTCGTTAGTGGGTATCACACTGACCCCAAGCAACATAAGACAAGGAAGGAAACTGGTGATGAGCTTTACAGTTGATGGTTTTTTTTTGCTACTGTTTGTGGTGTCAATCTAATGATGTAATGAACCACAAATATCATTAAAGTTAATATAAATGGGTACATAAGAATACACGTGTTATAGCACATGTTCCAATGGTTTTTATTACTCGTCGTGATAGACACGATGGTAAGCAATCAAGAGCTAATAAATAGTTTTTGTTCCTTCAATTTGTTTAATGATCTTCATTACATACGTCTGTAGGTGTATGCATCTTTATACTTTTTTCTGCACTTACTTCGTTTTGTTTTACACGTGTTTTGTCAGATGGATTTTAGTACCAACTAGCTTCTATCTGCGGTTTCACCCGTGCGGTATTATTCCAATAGAAGTTACTTCGGGAACGAAAAGTATCCAGTTTCTTATAAAAACTTTCGTCTTTATAATTTGTGATATTAGTGTGATGAGGAGCATGACACAGAAAGCTTGTAACACATACGTGATTCAAATAATTGTAGCATAATCAGCGCTCAGCACATTTCGTCTTTACTCAGCCTTTTTTATTATTGTAGGTTCGCGCTAGGCCATTATGGCAATTTTTTGTCAGCGTCTATGTATGTTACCACTGTACAGTAGTCCTCATTCCTCAGTTTTGAATCTTGGATATCATTTAGTCAATGGAATTTAGAATCTACTAAGTAGGTTCGACCTTTTTATATTTCTTAATTGCAACGCTTCTACTTCTACTTAAAAAATCTATAGGTATTGTACCTAAAGTTTTTATCTTCTTAATTGTAAACTGACAGTGCATGTATTTCATGCCATTCAGTATGAATGCCATATTACTAGTGCCTAACGCAAATTTTCGACAGAACTGGAGGTTTTGATGCAAGGACAAAAAGTATCATTAGTACCTATTCCAGGACATGGTCTACTTTTCTGTCAATCTTGTGCAAATCCGTTCAGTTGTTTGAGCTTCTTCATAGCAACAAACATACATTCACTTTTCGCCTTTATAATATTGAAATATGATTGTTTGGACTACTCTGTGTACCTACATCCCCTGAGTTTTGTTACACAGCGTTCAGTCGTTCTAAAAAGCACGTGTTTGCAAACGTGCTGGGTTAGTGATCAGTACCGCACTTGCAGTTATGGCTGTCTATCAAGTAAGACATAATCACCTGTTTGCTATATTGAACACTGTAATTGTATCTTTACGTGAAATGCCGTTCAATGGCTATCAAAAAGTTTTGAATTGAAAATTGTGGTTTGTGGGTGATATTTATGTGAAAATGTTTGATGCATAGTGAGAACTTTTAGACGTATTATTTTATAGTTACCGGACGGTCGAACAGCGAGCTACCCATTGCTCGCCGTCCGCATGTCCGTGCCTACGGTGCCCGGAAATCGGGATCGGAATCCCTGCGGCGGCTCGGGCGTGAACGCCGTTGCCTGTTACGGTTGGCCTTCTTTTTGCTAGCATTACTGCTTCACAGAAGGAGGTGACCGCCTGCCATTCCTCCTCGCTCCAGACCATGGCCTGTACCAAAGCCCGGAAGGCTGATTATGCTTATTAATTATGCTTAATTGCAGCTTAAATAATTCTTTAAACCAAGAAGTGACAATTAAAATCTACTTCAAACTACACAAATAGCTCGTCATCAATATTAATCCTTCCTGGTTCAAAAAACGAAATTACATTTTTATCAAGCTGAATCTTTAGCGGAGCTTCCATTGAAATATTTCCATACATTTTTTTTCTGACCATGGCATTGAAAACCCACTTGCTGGTTATATGTTCTATTGCTTAATTATTGTCTCACCGCAAAAAAATGAATAATGGGAATTATTATTTTTATACTATAGTAGCAATTAAAACGCCCAGGCAGTATTTTGTCTAAATAATATATTTAATTTATCAAATAATTCTACACTATTGTGCCTCGAGGACTTTGCTCTTATTTTATTCACCGGAATGCCGTCTTTGTATTTTTTTGCTGACATCTTAAAATCAATCGATTATAATCAATTGGCGTCGTTCCGTACATTAAGCTGTGGGAGTACAAATATATAATTTTAGACCAAAACAAATATTGAAAATGATAGAGCTCGTGGTTGGAATAAAAATATATATATATATAATTCCAAAATTATTTCTCGTAGTCCTAAATGGGCACTTTTAAAACGTCAGAATCTAGTGTCAAGTGAGCAAGAATCGGAAAATAAACTCCATAGTTACTTAAAAGAAATATTAATTTTACACCATTATGATGGCAAAGAGGAAAGAAAGCCTTCACCTAACAGTGGGACATTCCAGGCTGATGTGTGATGAGGATGATGACGCTTTCTGGAAAGTAAATTGTAAAAAAATGTTGCCGTGTGTTACAGACTCCGGGACCTTCAGGAATTGCTAACAAGACGGAAATTATAATCATGCATAATGTTGTACTTACCTCAAGTTATAATGATGACGTTATGTGCTCAGAATTAATTATATTTACCTACAAAACCATTTACTCACGATTTTTCCTTTGAGTATTTATCACGTTTTGCTGTCAATATTTTTAATTGACATAAGTACTACATTTACGCCGGTAATCTCCGATGGCTTGGATAGAGATGAACCTATAATACAGACATGTCCCATAATAGGGGGTGAGACTATTACCCTTAACCAGGAAAGCAAATAGACTACAGGGTGTAACCGAAAAATTTCGGACGGAAAACCCAATATTCATATCGTGTGTTAGCTTTTCAGTTCCTTTTTTGCAAGTACATAAAAAGTAAAATAAATATTGACCCGAAAACGATCGAAAGACATCACGCAACAAAGTTTTTTTTTAGTTAGTTTTGGTCAGTGATAGTGTGATGGGTGACAGAACAGAATGGAAGGAAAAAACGTGTTGCGCCGACCCCAAATAACATGGGATAATGGCAGGACGAAGAAGAAGATGATATCGTCAAAATTTACTTCTCTGCTGTAGGTGGGGCGTGAGAGAGTATTAGACTTTAACTGACTAATAACACGTTCCTTCAGTTGCGCTTTGCGTTCCAGGGTCACGGCAACTCTTTCCAACAATCCCGCAGCCCTGGCAGGTATCAGCCCTCCGGCAAGCTTCAGCTCAGACTAACGAGGCTGTAAACCTAATTAATTGTTTAAAGGTTGACTCCAATCATCGCCTTGCTGGAGGGGACTGGCGACCATGTCAGGGCGTCGCACATGCTCCAGCTATGATACCCGCACAAGTGTCGGAGTCACGAATGTTCGTCACGACCCAATACTTCCGCGTTGTATAACGATTTGTTAACTTTGAATGTATAATTAGCGAAATTTTTGCTGTTGACGGCAGTGCCAATAAGTGATTGAGTGATTCATTGACGCCCATCTGGAGTGGCAATATTTTTTGGTGGATGCAAAAGAGGGTCCTCCTTAAAATTAGTACTAGTATCTTACATTACTTACTTTTTAGCATAGCATAGTCGACCAGACCTTCTCTTTGGGAAAGGGAATGGACCGTAATCCACCACGCGGGCCCAGTGCGTGTTGGTGGATGTCACATGTCTTCGAATTTTTGGTTCTAAGTCATGCTGGTTTCCTCACGATGTTCCTTCACTGTTTTGAGCGCAGTGGTGATGGAATAAAGTACACAAAGTAATGCACCTAGCTGGGTTTGAACCCGCGACCTACAACTCGTAAGTCGGGGCCGTTACCACTCGGCCACCACTGCTCTCTACTTACTATTTTATGCTTCATATTCGTCATCAGCCTTTTTAATGTTCTCAATACTGGGACACAGGCCGCCACTCTAGGAGAGGGAATGGGCCGTAATCCACCACGCGGGCCCAGTGCGAGTTGGTGAATGTCACATGTCTTCGAATTTTTGGTTCTGGGACATGCCGGTTTCCTCACGATGTTTTCCTTCACTGTTATGAGAGCAGTGGTGATGAAGTAACTGAGGATGCTTTATATTACTTACAATTTAATACATACTTACTAATCTCATCATTATCATGTCCCGCGTTATTTAGGATCTGGCGCAACACGTTTTTTTCTTCCATTCTGCCCTGTCACTAACTCCTTTTTCTTTCATACCACTCTTTACACAATCCATAAATTGTTTCTTTCTTTCTTACTCTCCCTCCATCCGTCCACATGCCTATAATCAAAACTCTTTTATTATCATACAATATTTATATAATCGATTTATGTATATTCATAGAATTTATTTATTGATTTATAATTTAAGTGTGTCTTCGATTTTATGATGATATAATTCTCCCAATTTATATAATTTAATTTTTTCTTAATTTTAATATTCATTTTGTATTAATAATGTATTTAGTATAATTTTATAACATTCACTTTACAAAATTATCCTTAACTGTAATGTAAATGGAAAAAGGCATTGGTTCCTAAAATATAGGCATCTAAACTAAGGAGTCAGGGTTCCACTTCTTTCTTACTTCATTAAACGCTTAGTGAACGCCGGCGTTCGCGCTGTCATTGTCTTACTATTGTGTCTCTAATTGACGGTATTCGAAAGCTTAATTCATGAATCCGCAAGCGACCACCGGTGGCCGCGCATCTATTGTCTTACTATTGTGTCTCTAATTGACGGTATCTGAAGGGTTAATAAGTGTTGTGTCAATAATGATTTTATATATTTTTATTTCACAGTATTAAAACACTGTTGCATTTAAAAACAACCATTCATTAATAGGTTCTAAACAACAATCATCATCATCATCATCATCATCATATCAGCCGAAAGACGTCCACTGATGGAGAAAGGCCTCCCCCAAGCGTCGCCACAACGACCTAAACAACAATGCTCATATATTATTATGAAAACTTTTGTTTTCTCATAAGATGGATGCGTGACCCACAGGACCGGTTATCGTGGCGACACTTCACTGGCCTATGTCTAACAGTGGACACCTTTCTGCTGAAATGGTGAAGAAGATGATGAATGAGCGTAGCGGATTTCATCAGATTCGGTCATCGAAGAGATAGACTCAACATAATGGATGGATGTTGCTGCCCTTGCATCACGATCTACACCTGTTGTACGAAGATTTGCTAGTGGTATAGAGTTGCGCCTCTTGGTGGAGACGAGCCATGGCATCTCGGTCGAAGATGGTGCAGCAGCGCCTTCGATGTTCGCGTCTTCGAAGTATACACTCCCGTGCCGTTTTGTGTAAATAAACTACTATAAGTAATGATGATATGGATACTGGGTTATTTCTTAGCTTAATAGATTCTAACCATGTATAAGTCAATGGAAGGCTGCAGGAAGTACCGGCTGTTGCATTAGGCATTACACGCGACTGCACGGGTGCTCGCCAAATTTCCTCTGTCTTGTGCGTGAGCGAATGTTAAACCGCTGGTTTCCTTGCTTCGACTGCTGCCAAAGTAGGCCTTGCAATTCATATTAGAGCAATCGCAAAATCTTCTTTCTCGCTCATAAGGCCTTTTGATGGTGTTTGTTTTAATGTGTTAGAAGAGTACGAAACAATTCACGCATGGTTCTAACTGTCTACCTAACACTGATGTTCGAATGTATGAGGATAGCACCCTATAAAGGTAACTCCGCCCACAATCTTCCTGAGTGGCTGGTATTTTTAACCTATAATAAAGCATTCATGTAGATTGTTGGTGTTTAACCGAAGACATGTGACATTCAGCAACCCGCATTGGGCCCGCGTGGTAGATTACGACCCATTCACACTACAAGAGAGGAGGCCTGAGTCCCAGCAGTGGGAATATTTTAAAGGCTGATTATGCTATATGTTATTATGCTAGGTGTTTATATAATTCATTCAAATATCAGATCAGAAGGGACTTCTTTCAATTCCAAGGCTACACATTTTAAAATGAAGTACGGTATTATCTTGATTATTCTTGAAGCATATCTATCAAAACATAGCTCTCGGCAATCCCCTTACTTTGGCATTTCCTTGTCTCAATATTTAATAACTAGTTTGTATTATTTTTAATTATAGGGTTTACATGGGCGTTACATTTTTTTGCTGAACAGAATTTGACTGTATTCTGTACCGTGTAGTGACCCTGACTGCTATGCCTGAGGTCGTGGGTTCGATTCCCACCCAAGACAAATGTTTGTGTGATGGGCATGATCATTTGTTCTGTATTTGGGTGTAATGTATCTATAATATGTATGTATTTAGAAGTATTTAAGTATGTTTATCAGTTGTCTAGTACCCATAACACAAGCTCTGTTTAGTTTGGGACTTGACGGCGTTGTGTGATAGTTGTGGAATATTATTATTATTGGTGAAGCGTCAATGCCTCTTATAATTACCGATATATTTTTTAAAAGGATTTATATAATATCTTAGTTACTTTCCCGCATTCCAAAAACATTATTTCGTTTAAAGGTAAGACAATTGAGTCTCTGTTGAATTCCGCAAACCAAATATTCACTACCGCAGGAGCCCATTGGTCGGAATCGAACGTTTCCTTGAGATGCTTGCGAACGACCGACAGAGGGCGCGTCCCTTCTTTTCCGCTCCGCGCCATCTTCAATACGTATGTTCACCCGCTCCGCAATAAAAATCCCATATCTGTTGAAAACCGGACAATTTTCGTGAAATAAGTGCATCTGCTGCCGTGAGACATTATAAACTTCGAGTGCAGTGTGTTTTTCACGAGTTCTGACCAGTCCACCGGTGGATGAACGCTGATATTTCGCCGGCCGGCATCACACGCAACGACGACAAGCCCGTGAATAAGGTGATTTCCCGTCTCTCTGGATTCGCAAGGTACGTGGGCTCTCTTGTTGCAATAGATGTAGAGGATATTGGTTTCAGAAGGATCTTCAACAGAGATTTGATTTTTGTAAATTTAAATCTACATACACCCGCATATTTTTCGGGAGGTCTTAAAACCCCCACAGCTTTCAGATGAGGCTATTTACACGCCTCATCATAATTATTTTGGTCCTTTCGAGCCGCATAGGCAACCGCTCCCTAGTTAGATTTTCACGTAATATTTGGTGAAAATCATAAATTCAATACCGCATAATAGGTATAGGTTATAGATGTTTACGTAAACTTTTGGTAAACTAATCTTACCTACTTACTTACAAACCGCTCCGCTAATAACATAAACATAATTGACAATAGATTCTACGTAGGTTTTGGTAAATCTGTCAATATTGTTTCATAGAATTGAATGTATTACGTAATAATTGGTAAAGTTCATTCTATGTAGGTATACATAATTTAATATTTCACTTTGGTAGCACGTTCAATAAGGAGGTAGTTACCCATCACTTCGGCTTTGTGCGTATTAGTCATTTTTATTCAGATACCTCCACATAGTTGGTAGGTGCATTATTATTGTAAACCGCCTGATAAGTTTACCGCATATTTTTAAATATTGTTCTAGATATTAACTTAACAAAATGACTGATAAACAATTAAGGCCGGAAGATTTACTGACGATCCTTCATGAAAAGAAAGGATTGTTATTCAAACGCCTTAATCGATTATATGATTTATCGAAAAATATTTCGTCGTTCGATTCGAGAAATAATGAGAGTTTTATGACTGAATCGGAAACTATTGACGACATTCGTGTCAAATTTGAATCTTATGTCGATCAAATTAACCACATAAACATTAATCTGAAGCCTGGTTCGAGTCCCGACTATGCTTGTTTAGAATCCTTTGAAGATTTGTTTATTCATGTTAAGCGTATTAGGAATAAAATCAGTAGTAGTCAATCTCTGTTATCACAAAGTTGTAATTCGAAGACGCTGTTTGAACCGCTAAAAATAAAGTTGCCGCCTATCGCACTGCCATCTTTCGACGGGAAACCCGAGAATTGGCCTGTTTTCTACGAGTCATTTAAGTCGAATATTCATAACAACGATCAGCTGACTGACTCGCAGCGCGTGCAGTACTTAGTAGGTAGGCTTACACATAACGCGTTAAAGATTACAGCCGGTATTGTGCCGACGGCTGATACCTACTATTTTCTATGGGACAGCTTAGTTAATAAATACCAGGATAAACGCACATTAGGTATACACTATTTAAATAATATATTAGATTTAAAAAGTTGTTTATGTAACGCAAATGGTCTCGATTCTTTCATTGAAACATTTAGTGCGAGTATTTCTGCCTTGAAACAGCTTGGGATTCCCGATCTGGCGGATTTTATTCTTTTACATTGTGCTATGAGAAAAATAGATTCACAGACTGGTCAATCGTTTGAACTTTCCGTTCGCGATGTTGAAATTCCTACAACTAAGTTGTTGATTAGTTTTGTTCAAGATCAGGCTAAGATATTGGCACGCTCGAATTTATCTCATTCGAACGCGAAATATAATTATAACAAACCTCATGGTTCCGCTCCGCGTGACCCTCGCACGCAGACGAGAGCGTTTGTTGTGAGTGAGTCCCCTAACCTATCCGCTTCTACCGCGACTTCGGTCAGGAGCTGCGCGTATTGTAATGATGGCGCTCATGTTCAGTTGTATAACTGCGCTAAGTTTCAATCCGCGTTGACTCCTAGAACTAGGTTTGAGTTTATTAGATCCAAGCATGGCTGCGTAAATTGTCTGAGCACTTCGCACGGTTTGAGTAATTGTAGGTCGACCTCAGTTTGTAACGTGTGTAAAAAACGCCATCATACCTTATTACATTTTAATAACTATAATAAACAACCACATACAACTGATGTTAAACCGACGAATTGCAATGTCGCCGTCGCGGCTAGCCTGGCGGTGACGCCGTCCGCTGCGCCTCTCGCTCATCCCCCGCCCCGCGCGGCGTCTTCACTTGTGCCGCGCTCTTATTCTCATTGCGATAAGGTCGATATTCCCGCACCGGTGTCCGTGTGTTGTTCGGATAATGTTTCTCAAACGTTTCCGACACATAACACGGCCGTGTTATTAGCTGCAGATACGAAGACTAAGTCGGCAATTCTGTTATCAACCGCTCAGGTCTATGCGCGCGCTAATAATAATAGTTCGGGCCATAAAACAATAGTCAGGTGTTTAATTGATAATGGTTCGCAAAATAATTTAATAACTACAGCTTGTTGTCGAAAACTCAACTTAGTAATAATTCCTTTGAGTAATTCTTTTGTCAAAGGAGTTGGTTCTGTCTCGCGACCGATAATAGGTTATGTAAACTTAGATATCGAGTCTCGCGTATACTCGCATCAGAAATATACTATTCACGCGTTAGTAGTTGAGTGCATTACGGATCAGCTACCTTCGCACCATATTAAGTGGGATTGTCATGTAGACTTCCACTCGCTTCCGCTCGCTGATTTAAGCTGGAATATTCCAGGTGATATTGACTTAGTGTTAGGCGCTCAACTGTTTCCGTATATTTATTTGGGAAATAGGGTAGACTTAGGTTCACATGCGCCACCCGCATTATTAACCACATTCGGATATGTCCTTATGGGTGATTTTCCGCATAGTAAAGATAATTTGAATTTATCTAGCTCTTCTTTCACAGCACTCGCCCTTAATGATTTATTACAAAAGTTCTGGGAATTGGAAGAAGTTGAAAATAAACGTTTTTTATCTCCCGAGGAGACCGAATGTGAGAATATTTTTTCCTCGACCGTGTCACGCGACGATGCGGGACGTTATACTGTCGCGTTACCTTTCAATAAGAATCCCGCCGAGTTAGGTAATTCCCGCACCGCCGCGTACCGTCGACTGGTTGCGCTGGAGAGAAAACTCCGCCAATCGCTGACGTTGCGTGAGAATTATAACGCAGTGATTCGGGAGTACATAGATAATGGTTACTTAAGTCAAGTCGACGAATCCGCCATTTCGGATGACGGGTACTACATCCCTCATCACGCTGTCGTTCGACCGGACAAACCGATGCCGCGCATTGTATTGGATGCGAGTGCTAGGACTCATACCGGTTTATCTTTAAATGATGTACTCCATAGTGGTCCAAATTTACAAACAGATTTGTTTCTTCTTTTAATCAATTTTAGATTATTTCCTATCGCTATAAATTCTGATATTAATCAGATGTACTTACGAATTTGCATACCTGTTGAGCAGCGTAAGTACCTACGCATTTTGTTTCGATTCAGTGAGAACGATCCTGTGTTGACATTCGCTTTTAACCGCTTACCTTTCGGACTGAAGTCGAGTCCTTACATAGCTATGCGCACTGTGCGACAGCTAGCCTCGGACAGTCCGCATTATCCCGAAGCTGCTAAAGTAGCAGAGACCAGCTTGTATATGGATGATCTGGTCTATTCGGTGAATAACGAAGAGAACGCTATACAGTTGTCTCATGATCTCATAAAAATGTTTAAGTCGGGCGATTTTGACCTTATAAAATGGTGTAGTAATTCACCCGCGCTTTTAAACAGCCTACCTGATTCACATCGTAAGTCACTCGATTTCCACGAGGGCAATGATGTGTCCAGGGTTCTAGGTCTTTCATGGGAGCCTTCTCAGGATAAGTTCTTCTTCACTTCCACTCAAGTAGCCGAGAAATGTACTAAAAGAAATATACTCTCGATAGTTGCCCGCTTATTTGATGTTCTCGGTCTCGTCGCTCCAGTGATCTTTTATGCCAAGTTGCTCATCAAAGAGTTATGGCTGAGCAATATCGGATGGGATGATGTCGCTCCTGACGAAATCGTCAAAAGTTTTTCGCTTCTCATGCAAGAGTTTCCTTTGCTGGATTCCTTACGAATACCACGTCATGTGGGTGTTACCGATGACGGTAGTGTTCGCATAGTCGCATTCGCCGATGCCAGTGTGGGTGGGTACGGTTGTGTCATTTATATACACTCGACGAGTCCGTCCGGCGTCGTAGTTCGTTTACTTTGTGCGAAGTCAAAGGTTTCACCTACCAAGGTCACAACTCTCGCACGTCTGGAGCTGTGCGCAGCTGTGCTCATGTCAAAGTTGGTGAGGACTGTTCGCGATACTTACTCTTCACGTGTTCCTATTGCAGGGATTTACGCCTTTTCAGACTCTACGATAGCTTTATCGTGGATTCATTCTTCTCCGCACCGCTGGTCAGTCTTCGTCAGCAATAGAGTAGCTCAATGTCAGGAGAACTTGGGCTCTCAACATTTCTACCATGTAGCAGGTGTTGAGAATCCAAGCGACTGCCTATCTCGTGGCATACTTCCTTCACAGTTGGTGTCACATGAGCTTTGGTGGAGCGGCCCTTCTTGGCTTCGTTGTCTTCCGGAAGATTGGCCTGTCAATCCGTTCTGTCCCACCGACTGTGGGGAACTCCCCGAGCACAAGGCAAATGTCTTAACTGTGACCACGCAAGTAGAATTTCCTCTTCTTTGTCAACTTGCGCAACGCACCTCATCATGGGATAAGCTGTTGCGCATCGTTTCATATATACTTAAATTCGTTAGACCGAAGGTTCATTGTGAACCCCGGTCTCCGCAGGGATTGTCAGCGGCGGAACGAGTTATGATCCGTGCTGTGCAATCTGTCCATTTCGCAGATGACATTAAGCTCATCAAATGTGGTAAATTGTTACCAAAGAAACTTAGAAGCCTGTCTGTCTTTCTAGATGAAGAGGGCATATTACGCATTGGGGGAAGACTTTCAAAGTCATACCTTCCTTTTGATGCTAAGCATCCCCTTTTACTTCCCAAACATGATCCTGTCGTGGATCTGATAATTCGTCATTACCATGTGATGAATTGTCACACTGGACCAGGGCTACTTATGTCTATTTTACGACAGCGATTTTGGATACTAGATGCCAGGACTGTCGTTAGGTCCAAGTTGCGACAATGCAACACATGCTTTAGAGTTAATCCGACGCATCCCACTCCAATGATGGCGGACCTCCCTGAATACCGTGTGTCGGAATCAAAGGCATTTGTCCATACTGGAGTGGATTATGCTGGTCCCATACGCATAACTCTCACTCGTCGCAGAGGTCAACACGCTCAGAAGGCTTACATCTGCCTCTTTGTATGCTTGGTAACCAAGGCTGTCCATGTAGAATTAGTCTCTGAACTTACTACCGACGCCTTTTTAGCCGCGTTTAAACGTTTTATCTCGCGTCGAGGGCCAGTATCCTGTCTTTATTCGGATAACGCTACTAATTTCGTTGAGGCTAAAGCTCAACTAGATGAACTTTATAATTTCTTAATGAGGTCAAACCTCAATTCTTCTCTTATAAATGAGTTATCAACTCGCCGCATTAAGTGGAAAATGATTCCACCTCGCTCCCCACATTTTGGCGCCATGTGGGAAGCTAATATAAAAACATTAAAAACGCATCTTTATCGCGTGATTGGAAATCAACTTCTCACTTATGAAGAGTTCCAAACTGTACTCATTCAAATAGAGTGCATTATGAACTCACGCCCTCTGAGTGTGTTGTCTTCTGATCCGCATCCTGAAGTTATCACTCCCGCTCATTTTTTGATGTCGACTCCGTTACAGTACTTGCCGGCAGCCGGTTTGTCTGGTCAGCGCTTAAATCTGTCCCAACGTAAACAGTTGTTAGATAGTATGGTGCAATCCTTCTGGAAGAAATGGCACTTAGAGTACCTGCATACGCTGCAAGTTAGGCAAAAATGGGCAACTCCGGATAAGCCTGTAGAAGTTGGAACTGTCGTACTCGTGGGACAGGACAACTCGCCTCCTCTATGTTGGCCATTAGGAGTTATAACTGAGGTTTATAAAGGGACCGACAATGTAGCTCGCGTTGCTATGGTGAGGACAAAGTTCGGTAATTTTAAACGCTCTGTCACAAAACTATATCCTATCCCAACGCAATAAAATTTCATTTTTAACTATACTCTTAGTTTTTTAAGGTTTAGGATTAGTTTATTAAATAATTTTATTTTCCGCATTCAGTCATAAAGTTTAGACTTTTCTGATCATGATTTAGGTCAGTGAATCTTTATAATTTTCACCTTTCCCTTTGAAAGCACTTGCGTCCTTCCAAGGGGGGGAGCATGGTGAAGCGTCAATGCCTCTTATAATTACCGATATATTTTTTAAAAGGATTTATATAATATCTTAGTTACTTTCCCGCATTCCAAAAACATTATTTCGTTTAAAGGTAAGACAATTGAGTCTCTGTTGAATTCCGCAAACCAAATATTCACTACCGCAGGAGCCCATTGGTCGGAATCGAACGTTTCCTTGAGATGCTTGCGAACGACCGACAGAGGGCGCGTCCCTTCTTTTCCGCTCCGCGCCATCTTCAATACGTATGTTCACCCGCTCCGCAATAAAAATCCCATATCTGTTGAAAACCGGACAATTTTCGTGAAATAAGTGCATCTGCTGCCGTGAGACATTATAAACTTCGAGTGCAGTGTGTTTTTCACGAGTTCTGACCAGTCCACCGGTGGATGAACGCTGATATTTCGCCGGCCGGCATCACACGCAACGACGACAAGCCCGTGAATAAGGTGATTTCCCGTCTCTCTGGATTCGCAAGGTACGTGGGCTCTCTTGTTGCAATAGATGTAGAGGATATTGGTTTCAGAAGGATCTTCAACAGAGATTTGATTTTTGTAAATTTAAATCTACATACACCCGCATATTTTTCGGGAGGTCTTAAAACCCCCACAGCTTCAGATGAGGCTATTTACACGCCTCATCAATTATTATATACCTAAAATTTTAACGATGACGTATAGTGATTGTGATCAAAATCAATTTTCTTATTCTGGACCTTAATTAGATTGTAACTTGCAGAGATGTCTTGCATAACAGAACCGACCACCTGGTAAGGGGTTGCGGGAATCCAATGGATGTGAGACGGAGGGGCCAGTCGGGTGGCAATGCTTGGGGTAGACCTATGGCCAACAGCGGACGTCTGCCGGCTGCAATGATGATGATAAGAGGCCTATAAAGCCACACCGATTCATGAACGATAACAATAAGTATACTACGAGAATTTATTTTTTAAATTTCTTTTTCTACATCCATTAAATGTCTCAAGCGTAACAAAGTCTACAAATGTACAAAAAGAAACGTCTCCCAATTCACAGCATGTATTTCTGCATCAACCTTGCTCGTTACGGCTGGTTCCTTCAACCGATCGGTCAAAGCTGCAGCATCACTGTGTTACCGTTCGGTCACGGTTGGTTACCGATCGTTGGCGCTAGCTGGCAACAGGCTCAGGCCTAGTTACGGTATCACGTCTCTTGCGTAAGCCATTGTGTTGTGTGTTTGGTATCAGATACGGTTGGAATTGTCTTTTTGTTTACTTTTTCATTTTATTTTGGAAGAGTTTCCAAGTACTTAATTAGTAGGTATCGCTTTTTTAGGAAGTAGAGGTGTTTGTCCAAAGTGAACCTAGAAAGCAAAGGTTAACTGGAAAAACACAGGGTGAGTAAATTCTGACACTCTAATTTGCTCCACCCAGATCGGAAGAAGTTGTTGGATGATTATCTTTCAAGTCTTCAATATATTTAACCTTTACCTTAAACATTAGTTACATCATTGGGACTTGACGATTTTCTAATTCGATAACCACAGAACAGTATATTTTTAGTCTAATGCGGTCAATAGGAACAAACATTTGAAGAGGTTTTTACATTATTTAATTCTTATTTATTCATTATTCGTTGCAATAAAAATAGATGCTTGATAGAAATCACCCTAATATTATAGAGGCAATAGTTTGGATGTGTGTATGTTACTTCTTGAAGCTCGTACGGTTTGGATGAAATTTGCCATACGAGTAGGTAGACCATTTCCTTTTTGTCCCAGAAATATGTTCCTTTGGGATAATTTTATATTTTACGCTAGTGAAGCCGTTGGCTGAGATGGTCGATGGTGATGAAAGATTCTGGAGTGATGACCACGTACCGAAAGACACAGCTTTAGAAGGCCTCACATAACACACACTACACACCTGGTGAGGGTCGCGGGAATCCGATGCGAGACGCAAAGGACAGGTCATTATGACGACGCTTGTGGGAGGCCAACAGTTTACATCTTTCGGCTGAAATAATGATGATGAGTCAATAATAATATTGAAAATATATATAATTATGTTTATATACAGGGTGTAAGGGACAGCCCTCCGCAAACTTTTAGGGCTTGCTCGGTAGACGAAACTGAGCAACCTTCTACAATTTTTTTTCAGGAAATGAAAAAAAAAAACAGCCTCACCATACAAAATTATAAACTTGATTGGACAGTTTGTATGGAAAGGCCGATTTTTTTTCATTTCCTGAAAAAAAATAATTGTAGAAGGTAGTTCAGTTTCGTCTACTATGCAAGCCCTTAAAGTTTGTGGAGGGCTGTCCCTTACACCTTGTATACCAAAGCAAAAATCGTAATCAGATTTTTTTCTATTCACGCTAGTGTTTATGTTCACCCCGTCTGACAGCACTACATTAAAACGATCATAAATATACAGCCAATAAAACCAGACACACAAGGATGTCTTCGTCACAAGCCAGCCATATACACGTCAAATAAACGCATTCAATTCAATGAGTGCAGCCAAGACGACCCGCTTACATAGATTAACATAATTAACACAAAAATTAACATAGCCAACATACAACATTTTAACACTAACATAATACGTCTCAGTGAAAGCAAGCAAAGCCACGTTGCGTCACTATATAATTAATTTAGTTATGAACAAAAGCGAGGTTGGGCACGTTATAAAACTAAAAAGGTTAATAAATAAGGCTATTAGACTGATTTATAAGGATATGTTTTTGTTTTAGTTGTTGCCGGTTACAAGTTGCGTTTGCGGATGTCATTATATGCTATGCTCTAATAAAATCTTTGTCTAACTCATTTCTCTTCTTCTTTTGATGTATGAAGGCTTAAAGTATATTTATGAGGAGTATTAATATACAAAATTACTTTAGTTTATGCGTGTCTAGTATTTTTATTTTAAGAATTTATGTACAAAATTTCTTAACTGTATCATGAAAAATCACAAAGTTATAAGGTTGTTATGTCAGCAAAAATACAGTCACCTTGCAATCCCCGTGACTGAGGGGTTGTTTGGCACTTGGTACTTGTATCCAACTGTTTGGTAGTCCCTAATACCCGCTATGGCTTGCCGTGACCTGACTTGTACTTAGTATCGGTGGTGTCCAACCTGTGACTTTTTAAATTATTTTTGGGAAAAAATATAACATGGTGTTAAAACCATTGGATCCATTCAGTTACTGATTCTGAATAAACTATATTCAGGTTTTACTTTTAATTTCGATAAAATCTGAAAATCTGTCCGCAAAAAACAATGACAGTATAGGTTTGAAACAAGTCAATTTAAACAGTTTGGTGCAGTTGGTAGATTTTTTTTTAGTTCAGTAATACATTTGACGCCATCAACTGCATCAGTCTTACTACTTAATACTTTTGAAATCGTCTCCTTGAGCTCTTTATTTTGATATTTTACATGACTATGTCACGAAAAACACTTTTAATTTTTCCGGTTAGTCCCTCTATGCTCTAGTTTCGCAATGCTCGACTCGTGAAATACTTACTATTTGGGATTTTTCGAGTCGACTAGCTCGACTCGATAAAACCCATCCCAAGGGATTAGAACATAGAGGGACTAACCGAAAAAATTAAATGTTTTTTCCTGAAATCGATATGTTTGTATAATTGTGATGTACCATTATAGTCACTTCCGCATGGCCACCTTTAAGTTCATTTTTGTTTGCACTCGAAAGGAAAACTTCAAAGGGTTGGTTTTGGCGCCCCGCCACAAGATTAAAGCGATTTTTTTTTAAGTGGTCAGGCAGATATGTCCACAATGGTGTCCAGCGTCACTTTCACATCTAAGACGAATCCAACGACACTTCTAAAGATAAAATGCAACAAGTCGTTTAGGCTCTAGGGCGTGCCAAAGAAAGTATATTTCTTCTATACATACACTTGAAAAAATATAATCCTCCTTCTCTGGTGTAGTGCAGTAAAAAAAAAGCAAAACCATCGTATCCATCTTTGTTCACTGACTTTTGGAAGTCGTGTCTTCTTTCACTATGTCTCCATTGTTCGACCAAATTACAAACAAATTAAAAAAATATCCGAATATGGACATCCGAATTTGACGCCGTTTTATAATCTTCGCACTGTTATTTCTTAAACTTATTTAATGGATATTTAAGCTTATTGTCCAAGATAAACACAAAAAAGTATTCACGGTTATCGACCTTGACCCTCGTCGGCTTATTGAATTAAATATAAAATGATATCAACCACAAATATTTTACGTAGGTATAAAAAATATTAAATGGTAGTGATGATTTAAAATTGGTCCCAGGTCTTATTTTCGTGTGGGTTGCTGGTACGATCGACAATCTAGTTCATGTAGAATTGTTTACAGGGTTATTTGTAAAACACTAACAAGCTTGCAGGACTGTATTACTAACATCAAAAACAACCACTTTTGTTGTTCCATGACTTTTTACAAAACATAATCCATTTAACTAATAAGAAACCTTCAAGATTTCGTTGTTCTATCTAACACGTTTCAACTCTTTATCCTTTATTTACCGTATTTTGGTATACCTACCTACGTCTATATGACGTGATACGCCAGCATAGACTTCGCAACATTTAGAGCGTTTAATTGAAATATTTTTATTTTTGTTGTATGAAAATCTGATGAACTAAAATATGATATTTTTTTTAAAGTCATAGAACAAAAGTTGTTGTTTATTATGTTCTTAACTAGCACCTAAGAGGTTGCTAGTGTTTTACAAATAACCCTGTATAAAAAAATCGTTGGGCATCAAAAAATCCTTTATGTCACTGTCTATGGGAAAAGTGTCCAGAACACTGGCAGCATTGCCACTTTGAACAGCAATGCTGATTCATTGACCGATAAAAAGGGCATGTGAAGAGTCAACCAGGTGTTTGCTAATATCTCGAACAACTCGGTGAACATTCTAAAACCTTAGTTTTTTTTTTATTATTTATAGGCTCGCGTTTGACCACCATCTCACCTAATGGTAACCAATGATGTGGTTGACGATAGAGCACGCAGTACGTTCTTAATTATTCGATTAAGATATAATTCACGTTTGAATTTTCCATGAATGCCTAAATTACATTGAAACCATACACCTCATTCCTAGGCGAGTTATAGACTTAGTGAAAGTCTGCGATTACATTATCCCGTTAGCCTACCTGCGAGGAACGTTATGAGCACTAATCATACAATTAAAAACGTTATTTAGCTAAATAATGATGAATAATTAAGTTAATTGTTGAAAGTCTTTAATTTAATCTAGATGCAATCATAAATTTAATTAGAGTAAGCTCCCATGGCTGCAATTTGTTTTAATGTGCTGAAATTAATTTAATTTCTGGTAGTGCACTTTTGAGTTAATGTATTACTTAACTGAAAACATTATTATAATGATGAAATTTTCTTTTTTGAATGACGTGACTTAAATATTATCTAACTAGGAATATTTACCAGCTAAGTACGTCAGCACATACAACATTAAACACATTTTCGAGTCGAAGTCCACATCACTGTCATGAAAAAAACATATTACCGATTTTGGTTCCGTAAGTGACCGCTAGAGGCGCTGTATTTACCATACAAAAAATTTACGTACGTCATCTATATCGAGTAGCGACAAATACTATTGCTTTAAACTCATGGTATAGGTACTGGACATACTGAAATCGTACCCAGAAAACTGACAGCATTGCTACGTTGAATGGTAATGTTAATTCTTCGGGCAAACTACGAACTAACCCCCTGGTCACGCAAAGTGTCGATTAGTAAGACGTGCACTTTTCAACACGTTTCAACTCTAAACGGTTCAAAACTGTAATTACCGATAAGGTGATACTGTGTTGTAAGTTGAGGGTCTCAGCAGCCGCAACGGCGGTTGTGCGACGATCCGCACACTTTTTCTTATTTGAAAAGTTATCTAAGACAAAAATCCTTCGCCACTACAAATAAAGCTTGAAATTATTGATAAATTTTGTCATAAATTGTAAATCGATTTATAATAAATACGGTTGATTACAAACTGAAGCTTACTGTCCACAGTCCTCCCACCGTATCATCCGTTTTCGCTGAAGTGAAAGCATTGTCTTTACCTTCATTCGCGTGAAATTATTCCCACCCAATATTTACGTAACCCAATTAAGTATAATTTCAAACACCACTCAGGTTAATGTAAAAATCTGATTAAGTTTCATAATATTTAATGTCTGAGGTATAATTTTACGGTTTTCGTTTAGGTGTATTGTTGATATTTTCCGGTTATCAGTGTTATGAAACTTGGGCTCTGAAATCTGTATAATTTCTCATGGTACTTCATTTAGGTTTCGAAAGTTGGGCTAGTTTAGGTATGGCTTGTTGTAGACTAGACACAGTGGTTACTTAATTCAATTACAAAGTATCTAAGAAAAGTTTCTAACCAACAGCAAAAAACGAGGAGGTTGTGCATTCTCATTCATGTTTAAAACGGAAATACATACTGCCTTTGTTTTATGTCCGTAAAATATATATTTTTTTATTGTAAAAGTTCCTCGTTTTCGTGATGTTCATTTGTACTAACTACATATTTTTATTTATTACAGGTAAGCACCAGTTCCACTAATTAAAAGTAACAACGGTAAGCGTTCTGCAATTTATTTACATATAAGTTTCTACAATTATTTTCACCTTTTGTTAACCAAAATAGCCGCAATTCTTACTCACTAATTATTTAAAATTTGGCAATAGTATTGCGTTAATGATAGCTCACGATTTTAAACGATTATTTAACTCGAATCTTGTGAAAATAGTAAAAAATTTACTGATGCAAGATGGCCGCCGATGCAATACTCAAATTCCCGCCAAATTAGCCACTTTTTTTTAATGAATATGGTTGTGATAGTTCCTTATGTGCAATTTATTGCGGTTATAAATCTGTGTACGAAAAAGAAAAGCAATCTGATTGAACCATTGGATTTTGACGAACGATTTATATCGAATCAAAAACTCATCTCGCTGACATAATCGCTCGATCTATTGTTGATCGGCGATCGATTGTTTCATAATGACTGTCGAAATCGGGCGGTTGGTAACGGCTTTACAATCGTAGGACGGTTGAGGCGTTGTACGGCATCAATAAGTTATTTCTGTGGTAAAAGTTCATTAGTTGGTACTTCTTTGTCTTCTTTGGGAAATAAGATAATAGCTACTACTTAAAAAGTAAGTTAAAGTAAGCTTGAATTGTATCTATTTTTAAGATAAAGTCGTCAATGTTTCATTTCATCTCAGCTTTTTTTTTTACTTGGTCGTTGATTCTATTTCAGTAATGCACCGAACTATTCTTGTTCAATTTATTTATTTAAACTTTATGCACTAATAAAAATACTTTATAAAAGCGTAGACATTTTCTACCGTCCGGTGGCGCAGAAACATAATGAGGCACGTGCAATTTAATAGAAGACAAAGAGAACAGAAATAATAATAAATATATATGTAGATATTATTATTATATTATACAAAGAACTTCAATAATTGGCACAAACAGATAAAACATGTATTATCATACAGTAACTATACTATCATATTCATCAAATTTGGAGTGATACAACAAATCACTCCAAATTTATATTTCCTTAACATTTATGACACTTGGTCAATAAATACCGATGTCATAAAGTTGATATTATAATTCACGAAAACACACTAATTGCTACTGCCAATTCCGTTATATTTTATACAGGGTGGCCAAAAAAATGTATAACATCGGACATCTTTTTCTTGTAAAATTTCGATTCAAAGTTACAAGCTAAGACAGATTCCATCATAACTGGCAACATAGATAAAGCTCAGGAGCGCCAAAAATAGAAGGAGTGGAGGGAGGCCTTGGCCCAGGAGTGGGACAGAACAGGCTAGCAAAAAAGCTGTATCCTTACTAATCTTTACTAATATTATAAAAGCGAAATTGAGTTTGTTTGTTTGTCGTTTAGCGAAATCGGTTTTGCCATTTAGGCGTGAAGACGTAACAAGTCTTCACGCCTAAATGGCAAAACTGATTTTGATGAAACTTGGTACACGTATAGACCATGTCTAAAATACTTTTTATCCCGTAAGTATGTTCCCTTGGGATAATTTTCTGCTACCACGCGGGCGAAGCCGCTGGGAGCAGCTAGTTAGCTATACATCCTCGTTGGCCAGCCTGTATTATCACATAATATATTGAGCAGTACAATGAGCCGCCTCTCGTTTTTCCTTGAGCACTCCCTTCACTAAGCCCTTTGAACTTTGTTTAAAATCGTGCCGCAAAAACGTGGCGGATTAGGAACGTGAATTAAAGTAAAGATGAGTTTTCGAGTGTCAAGAGCAACGCCAAATTAACCCCGGATTCTAGACACCAATTATATACCTACTGACGTTAACTGTTAAGTAGCAATTTAAATGAATAACTACAGTAGATTTTAAGTAGTCGATATAATTATAATATAATAGTTATCGGAGTAAGTGTAGTGACCATACTTTTTGTTCAGATAAATTCAGGAAAGTGCGAGGCGGATTCTAGTACTGAGGGTTCCGTACAAACGTATCTTAAAACAGTTCAATTCCCGAATTAACTTTCGAAGATTTTTCCGAATCGAATCCTGATGTAACTTAGTTTTCAGATTCTTTCCTATACTTGTGCTATGAGATCTTGCTTCATACCAAATTCAGAATTCTTGAAACCAAACTAGCAGAACTAAAGACTGAGGCCATAATGACTTCTGAAAAGGAACCCGGGGTCCTGGACCGCAAGGCATAGGTGTGGTTTTCGTCTGTACGAGTCTGACAAGCCCTCTCGCTGCGTTCTAGAGCGGGAGAATATGTGGGATATTTTCCCTCCAAACTTTAACAGAAACACCTCAAAGACAAACAAATGTTCAGTAAAATATTTATTGCAGTCGTGATAGTGCATAGCTATAACAGGTGGGTTTCTCTCCGCTCGATAATGACAGCGCAACGCGTTTTCATTCAGACAATAATGGCCCAGTGGACGAGGAAACTAATGGAGATAGAATATATGCAAATCTTACTATTGGGACACTTCTACCCATTAACTTTTAAAAGGGACACCTGGACTTCTGGAATGCAAGGCAACGAAGGAACATAGGCATGGGTTAGTCAGTTAAAGTCCGATATACCCTCCCGTACCACCCTAGAGTGGGATAAGTCATTGCATGATTACGCACTTAAAAAAATATGGCGTTTCTATATGTTTTAATGTCAGTATACTTTACTCTAAGAAGTAATGTATTGGTCGAATGGTGGCCAGGGTTGAGTCATAGAAATGAAAAGTGTCTAATTCAGAGTTCGATCGCTGATTTCTAACACAAAGTTGTATGTATGTATGTATGGGGACGTATAGAACAGGAACATGGGGAAGGAAGTATGATAGAGAGAAGAAGTGGCTTACCCAGCAATGGTTTATTTCAGCTCTGCAATGAAAGCACAGCGCTCACGCTCTGCCTTCATGACCTGACTTCTCAGAGTGACAAACTGTTACTGATAAAACACACTCGTGTTCCTTCAGTTGCCCTTTGCATGTCAGGGCCTCGGTGACTCTTCGCCGCTGCAGGACGATGTGGCTCTGCCCTACTCTAAATTTCTTACATACTTCTTAAAGACGTCGCCGTCGATAGCCTTAGATATACCTACGGTACAGGAAAAATCCTGGATCTATAATACAGTACGGTTTGTATTTTTCTATATAGGTTTGTCATGAATTATGTTAATTATATGTTATTACGTTTTTGCTTAAGGGTATGCTCCCACTTAACATTAAACATAGACATTTATTTTGTTTCTTAGTTTATACTTATCATCTAGGTAATATACAGTATTTAGCTAGTTAGAATCCATGTAACAGGTAGCTACAATTTTAAAATCAGTTTATGTATATTATTTGACATACACATACATAAAATTATATATAGCATATGGTGCATAAATTATATGAGCCGAAGCGAAAGCAGGCAGCAGTATCATAACTGATTACAAACTTACATTTGCGATCTATTCGGACGTTTATTACGTAGATTTATTCAGAGATAATGTTTCTGGGAGCTGCAGTGGTAAGTTGGTAATGTAGTTGATTCGAGTACGATAATACTGAATGTTTCCGTACGATTTCTATCCTGTATGTAATGAGGTGTGCGGATTTATTATATATTATTGGTCGATTTTTCTCTACAACCTGATGTAATTATACGTAAGTGTGGTGATTTAGATCTTGAGGCCTTATAATTAAAATCTAATCTGCTTATTATAAGCCGGAAACTTGGTTGAGATGTTACAGTTATAGGACTATAAAGGTTTTTGGGAACACATTTATTGTGCGTACTGCTAAGGGATGAAATGCTGTCGATATCTGTGTTTCCTGACAGCATCCAATCTGGGGATCTTTTTAAGTTAAGAGTGGAAAGGTTACTTCTACGCAAGCGCGATCTATTGTCAACCGCATCGTTCCTTTCTATCAGGTGTGTGTGGTCAAGCGTGAGCCTATTAATAATTAAAATAGATTCCCACATAAAGCAACAAGCGAAAAAATGGCGACCATGTTTCATAGCAAGCTAAATTCCACACGGTACATTCTAAAATCAAACATAACGATATTGTTTCCAAAAGTACCAGTACAAGCGTGTCCTAATATCTAATCTTTAATCCGACCGATACAATGTAACAATCAATCAAAATATAAAGAGTCTATTGATTCTTCGCACACTTTCCGACACTTTCAAAAGGTCACATTCCCAGAAGAAGTCAAGATAAACAAACTAATCACCAAAATCATCACCATCATCACTTGTGAACGATAGTTCTGCCCTAGATTGATCTTGGTGGTCGTGATCACACCATAAAGATGACGGATTGACATCGAACACCAGTATTTGTGTCGCAACCAATTGGCGAAGGAGTAAGGTAGTTAATAGTATGCTGTGAGAAGTGTGAGATGTCGTGAATGATGAATTAGGTGAAGTTCAAAGTTGTGACGTTATGGACATAGGTGAAGCGTGGACTAATTTAGACGTATGCGAACGCGAGGTCTTTTTTTCTTTTTTAAATTCGAAAACGAGACAACGGCTGTCGCAACCCATTGTTCGACCACATCGTCGCTTACCATCAGGTGAATTATTGGACAAAACATTTCTTAGTGATTGTGTAGCCCTGGTACCTCATCATCTGCTCCACCTACCCTTGTTAATTAAAAAAAAATAAGCTTTTTCTTACGTCTTTACTCTCATTTCCTATACTGTTAGATCCGTGCATTTTTCAGGTATGAAAGTAGCCCATGTCCCAATAATTACTTTTATTGAAAATTGGTATGCCTGTTTCAAAGGCAAAATACAGCAATTCTATAGCTGTATATAAGTCAAAGAATTTAAGAATTCTACTGATTCAATCTATCTTCTGACTTCTAAAACAAAATCAGGGAGTTATCATCATCATTGTGATCATTTCAGCTGAAAAACAACGTAAAATTTAGGCAAAGGATCCTCTCATACTTCATCACATGCACTCCCCAGTGGATTGACATCACCAAGTCATCAGTGGCCCTACCACGAGAAGCGCGGAATATCAATATTAATTTTAGCCATTTTGTTTATGAACACACAAATGAAACTGGTAACTGAAAACACAATATTTTATAAAAATTATTTTCATTAAAAGCTTGTTTCGGATCAGTGGCCTTACACTGATCCGAAACAAGCTTTTAATGAAAATAATTTTTTCATAGCAAGATTTTAGAGCTGGGTATACCTATATAATTAATGCTTGTCAAGACGAATTACGACGATGAGTTACATCATCAGATCAACACCTTGTCATAATAATTTTGCATTGTCATCGGATTTACACATGCATGCAAAATTTCAGCTCAGTCGGTAACCGGGAAGTGGGTCAAATTTAATTTGCAAGATTTGATGACAGACAAACATCGGGACAGGTGAAACGAAATAAAAGCTTGTAAAAACATTTTTGCCTCAATACTAGGTTAGATTAGGTTAGGCTACATTCGCTCCTGTCTTCACTTTACGTCAAATGTAAAGGTATAGCGTAGTGTATGTGGTAACGGGTTTCGCGTAACGGTGACCACATCGCCGTCGCGTGCGCCGGACAGCGCGCATGCCACGAATTGTAGTGCGATTCCATGTATTGCGCTGATTGTGCTGTTAATTACCGTTGGTTAATTAGTCGGATTTTTAGTGATTTTACCGTTATTTAGGTGATACTTGTGAGAAACATTGGTCGATCCACTTATAATGACAATCAGCAAAAAATCAGCACTGTTCCAGGACTGTTCATTTCTGTCGACTTATACGTATATAATTTATTAAACGGTTGCTTTTTATGGAAAAATTTCGATAAACCCCCAGTAAAAGGTGTTACTTGTGCAGTTAATTTAGTCATCGCGCAGTATAGCACACTTGCGTAAGAGCATCAATTTTGCAACACTGGCTAACCCGATTTTGGTGATATTATTTTTATTTTATTTTATTACTATTTTTTGTTTTTTTTTATTTAATTTTTTTTTTATGATGTCGAGGATGGAACACGCTTGCCTAGAAGTAATGGTATTGGTATTGACTTAAATGCCTCTAGGTTGTAGCTATAAGACAGACTCCGGCATAATATGTCACTCCTTACAGCTAAGGAGTTAAAATGTGCGTTAAATAAATGTGTCTGTGTCTTTACTACAACTTATCTATTATAAAAAGGAGAAACTAACTGACTGATATATCACCGTACAGGCCGAAACCACTACGACTAGAAACGTGAAATTTTGCCCAAGTCTTACTTCTATGACGTAGGGGAGCCCTGATAAGGGATTTTTAGAAATTCTGAGTGGATGAAACAGGTGTCCAAAGTTTGTAAGGAAAAACCTTCTTTTACGCGAATGAAGCCGCTGGCAGAAGCTAATCCCTTATAAGTTCTATCAATAAGTCTCATCTAGTAAAATTAAATTCTATCAAATTTAACAAAATCTTTATCCAAATCACGCATTCTAACAATTCTTACAGCGAGTATTCATCATAGTAGAGGTAGTGTGGTCGCAGCCGGCTGCCGAGCTCACTTCCTGGTCATTATCATGCAGCGGGTGTCTCCGAGTTATCGCCGCTTATATAACGGTCACCGATCCCCCGCGCCCTGTATGCGCAGCAATGGAACCTATCTTTATAGCCCCAACCATGTCTTTGACAGATCTGTATCGCTACAGCTGACCGTAACTGGGAAGAATGTGGAGCAAACTTCCAGCTTTTATTTGGCTTCCGGCCTGATGTCAATTTGAATTCAAGAAATAGTAAAAGTTAGTTGAACGATGCATCTTGACCGCAATACTTTTAATATAGTTATTTTGGAGGCAATAAAAGACACAGTAAGAGTAACAATTAATTATTACATAATTTATCAAAATAAAATTCCTTCCGAGTTAGGTTCCAGAATACACATGACCTTGAACTAAAGGCTATTAATACAAAAGTTGGTATTATTATCTTAAATAATGACAAAATTAAAATTAAAGCAACATGAGGGTAAACTAAACTTAAATAAGTTCAACATAATTGTAGGAATCGTAAACTAAAACATTGACAAAGAAACTAGAACTTAAATTTTCAAAAGAGTATAAGTATGAAAAATAACAGTTGCTGAACACCTGTACAGGGTTTGTCTCGAACACGGGTTCATTTACACTATAAGTATACTTTTCTGTATTTTTTTTAATGGTTTACGTCACAAATAAACACTTTTTCTTCCTTTCTTTGGCATAGCCAGAATCTTACACTGATGCTTATTTTATATTTATAAATATTCCTATGAATTAAGCATTTGTTGATTATTAATAGTTGGCATGGTCCATGGTATCTTAGTTTTCACTTGGCAATGGACTTCTAAATAGCGGGCACAGTATGGCCAAGTACCATCTATACCCAAAAACGTTTAACAAATTTTTTCTCCACTCCGAAGTGTTCCATAGTTCAGGGAATTTAGACTCATAGGCTGTCACCCCTCCCACTGCGTTACGAAAATGAATTATGAACAAATGGCCCGAATAATATATGGCAGTCACATTTAAAAACAAATAGTAGACATACACGTCGATGATTCCAAAATCTGATACTACATACATTAGCAGGGGATTAGTAATTCTAAATAACCGTAATAGTATCATCTCATCTTCAAACTTTATCGATATGTAGTAGTAGTTGTAGTAAGCTGCATACACTACTGAGATAAACATGTGTCCAAAGAAGAGAATGTAGTATCTCTGTTTGTACAATCCAATGCAGCGTGCAAAGAAGAAGCAGTGTTGGTCTAGTTCTCTGACACACGCGTTACAGTTCGTGCAATGCCAACTGTTCTTTGGCCGCGACTTTTGACAAGAATCGCAGAATATGCTTTCACACGGTTCGGGTTTTTTCAAACACGCTTTCGTCATAGCGCTGAAAACCATATTGCCTACAACATTTGTGAGCAAGAATAGTATTAAACAAATGTGCGCCACTTGTTTTGCGGGACTAATTTTTAACATCACGACCAGATTCGGATATACGATAGTTAGTTCGATGAAAAGAAACCCTGGAATTAGCACACACAAAAAAAGATAAAACGCGGTTTTTGAAAACATATTGCATAAAGCAGCTTCGTTGAAGTTATTGGATTACGTGAAATGATTGGAATTAACCACAATAACTTTGATGCAATTTTAAAAACATTACTCACAGACAGTGACATTTGACAGGACGCAAAAATCTTAAATGGCAACTGCATTATATCAAACCAGTTTTAAATATGAAGTCCAAAGAAGTTGAACTTGATTTGTTTTGGCCGCAGCGTGACTAAGGTTCAGGAAAACAAGTCTTGCGAATATTTTTTGTTTATCAGTGAACCACGTGCTTAGATTTCAACGAGCATATCTGTTCTTACCATGAATGTTTAACTGCGACTTGTTTTGACGATGCATCGTCAACACAAAATTAAAAAAAAAAGATGATTGTACCATCGCGATGGTACAATAATTTTTCAGGGACGTAAGTAGTTATATGAGTATAGTGTACTACAATTTTCTTCCGAGGAGAGGCTAATTTTGTTATGTAAAATGAAATCAAAATACATCTTTCAAATGATCAAGTGCTTATTAAAATTAAGTTTATTTTCATATGTCTAACTGAAGGCCAAACTGGGGGTCGCCATGTTTCTTGGTCGTATTTAAACAATGCCGAACAGAAAATGCCTGGAAGAGCTACTGGTCCATTAAGGAACTAATTGAAGGTTCTTTTCAAGTAACCTGATGTATACGCGTATTCTCTCTTTTTTGATCTATTGTGCACAGACTTGGTCTTTGACTAACACAAAAGTCCAACTCTAGGTTTGCCAAAGTATTATGGAGCGCAATATAATTGTTATTACTAATGAACCGGATTTGCAACACTATACTACATTCCAAAACACAGACGGTTGACGTGGTTCAGAAGGCTGCCTAGCTTAAATGGGGCTGAAAAAGTCAGTGTGCTGAATGCTAATCAAAAAACCGACTCTTGAAACGCAAAATTGGTGTTCTGAAACCATGAGATGGGTCGCGGCAGACTACCAATATATGACTTAGATATCTTCCTTAGGAATTATTAAAAAGTGACCCATCATCATCATATCATCCGATAGACGTCCACTTTTGGACATAGTACATAGACTTCCCTCAAGTGTCGCCAAAATGAACGCTCCTGCTCGAAGTTGCCCATAACCGGATATATATAATGAAAGTATGGAGTGAGGTCTATGGCCAGTAATGGGACAGTACAGGCTAGATATAATAAAAATAGTAATTTAAAAAAGACACAGTTAAACAGCTAATAAATGTCGGTTCGAAAATGTGTACCGTTGCGCCGGCGCACGATCCTGGCATTTCGGCCCTTTACTTGCCTGCAACTGACAGTAAGCTACCAGAAGCAGTATCGGAATGTTGTTATACTTAAATTATTTTGAATATAAAGGATATTTAAATATATAAATTGGCTAAGGGTCTAAAAGGTTTACTGGAATAAATAAAAAGATTTTTTTGTTACCTCAGTTTTTGGGTTAGGTACCTGTTTTTGAGATCCCAGTGGAGAACCGGTTTTATATTACAATGTAGGCCAAAGGCTGAAGTTGGAAGATATTGTGAAAAGTAAATGAAAAATCCATAAGATGGAAACTTGTATTGATGCAATCGGGCTTGTTAAAGTCATGAATATCTTCTGCAAACCGGTAAAGGTATAAACCTTGAAGCATTACAGTTATCTATATAAAAGATCTTTTGAAGAAACAGGGATGAAGTGAATGAAAAACATTAACTAAGATTTCATTATTTTAATTTCTTTTTTGAACGCTACATACTGCATTTTAAACCCAATGTAAGAAATAAAACGTACAAAGTTTACAAGTTTTACAAAATCTTGTAATAGAAGTACCTATTTAAAAAGATACAAAAAACTTTTATAAACATAAAGGTGCAGCTGCTTTAAGGGATTTTGTCATCACTCGGCAAAAGGCTTTCACACAGTGGGCACACTATGGCTAAATACCAACTATACCCAAACACGTTTAGCAAATTTTGCCTCAATTTCGTGGAATCCATGAGTGAGGGAAACCTAGCCTCATAAGAAGTCACGCCCATTACTGCATTTCGCAAATGGTAGAAAAATAAACTACCCGACCAAAAAATAACACCCAAATTCAAAAACAAGTAGAAAACATATGTGTCGACGATCCCCAAAGGTTCCGGTATCACAAACCTGAGCATTGGGTTGATGACGCATGCGGCTGCGTATACCCACTCATCGTCAGTAAACTTCAATGTAATTAAGTAGTAGTTGTAGCAAATGGTGATGAGCATACACAGCAACGTGTGTCCCAGGAATAAAATGAAGTATCTCTGATTGTACAACCCGATACAACACGCGAGGAAGTTGCAGTGGTAGTCCCGCTTTATGATACACACTTTACATTTCTTGCAGTGCCAACTCCTCGCTGGGCGTGACATTCGACAGTATTCGCAGTACGTGCCTTCGCTAAACACAGGCTGTTTCACACTTGAATCCATCATCATGCTGAAAATCATGTTCCCCACTACATTGATGAAGCAGAATAATATCAAGCAAATGTGCAATAACTGTTTAACGATACCAGCATTTAATATCACGGCGAGATTTGGATATATGATAGCTACTTGGATGATAAAGATCCCCGGAATAAGAAGGAATACTACAAAGTAATATTGCAATGTTGAATAAATATTTTTAAAGAAAGAGCCTCGTAGAAATAAATGCATAATGTGAAAATATTTGTCTTTAACCAAAATTTTTTGATTGTTGTGAAATTCATCAAAACTCATGTGAAGTCTTGAGATTGACAATGACATATGACAAGGCACTAATAAACAGGTTTGGTATTCAAAGAGGGTTCTATATTGTCAGTAACGGTCAGAGTAGGTTGCCGAGAGTAGTCCTCCTCTCCTGAAATCGTATTCCTCATTACTGAGGGTCGTGCAGTTTCCGCTGGATTGATGGTGTCATGCCATCTGTAACAGTTCTTGGCATCATGAAGTGCGACGTGCAATTGGGTGTCCAGTGTGAATTGGACCTTATCTGCCCATTTTTATGCAGCTGCTTGGTCGTTTGTCATCAACCATGTCACGATGAGCTGTTCAAGGTTGTGGCAATTTTTCCTCGTTATGTAGCTAAAAAACTCTAATACTCTGCGTATACAGGTAGGTGACAGTCTAGTTTTGATGTTCAGTTCTTGTAAGATTGAGATGATTGCACGGAAAACAGTCAGCAACTTGCCATTAGAAATTGCTTCAAGCAGTCAAGTCAAGCAGCTTTTCCATTTCTATGTCTGAGTTATTTACCGTATCTAAATCTTTTATAATATAAAGACAATATCTATTAATCTATCAGCTGATGACATTACAGAGCATATTTGACAAAAAACAACATAATACGCTTTATAGGCACTTGATAATATCGATATGGCACTGGCAGTCGTCGTTTCCCATGGCATATAACAAAGTCGCAACAATCCTTGATCTGTCACTATAAGTGATACTCCCAGCACACCGTTTTATCGCCATTACAAGACATATGCCATTGCTGGACCATTAGACCTCCATTACAGCCATATAGCTGATGATCGATGGCGTTAAAGAACAATCGCTGTTTTCTTCATTGTTATTTATTAGCGATAATAGCATCTGTTCCGAGTCCAATAGAGTTTCAAATTAAGTTAAACTAGAGTGTTGAAATGTTGGGTCCGTGGTCGAAATTTATGGTGTGTCTGTGAGTGGTAGATATGATATCGAAGAACGACGACAGTACAAGTATGATTAGAAATTGTGAGTTGCGACTGCTTTGAACAACATCGAAGTGTACAAGAGTATCGTACGGTGTATGAAATTCGTTCTGTCTATAGGGCTAAAGCGTGACAGATTTCGAGAGAAAGATACTTACCGGTAAATAATTATATTGCTTGACTTGTCTAATAGGTCAACAGCAAATCATATGAATATAACACTGTTCCGTACAGCAAAAGTAAAAGTAAGTTAGCTGAATATCATAAATTTATTTAATAAAAGTAACAAATTATATTACATACCTATTCTCAATAACTATGTTTTATTAGTGAGGTATTTAAGGTTTCTTCAGGACTGTTTATCATCTTTCGGCACAGGACTTTCACAAAGTGGCCATATAATGGCCAAATACCATCTGGTCCCGAAAATTTTTAGCATATTTTGTCTCCATTTCGAAGAGTTCCTAAGTTCAGGGAACTTAGCCTCATAGCTAGTCACCCCCATCATTGCATTTCTTATTTGTATGTAAAATAGACAACTTGAGAATAATAAAAGAAACAAATTCAGAATCATGTAGAACACAAAAATATACAGTCTCGGTAGCAGTTTTTGTACCAATCTATCTTCATTATCACTGTAGTTCAACTTTGCGAAGTAGTAGTTGTAGTAGGTCATATACAGTATTGTGATTATCACGTGACCGAGGAATACAATGAAGTACCTCTGATTGTTCAGCCCGATGCAGCGGGCAAGAAAGAAGCAGTGGTGGTCTCGCTGCCTGATACACACATTACACCTCATGCAGTGCCAACTCCTCGCCGGCCGCACCATGCGACAGTGTTCGCAGTACCTTCCGCCACCAGCCACGGGCATTTTCAAACTTGCGTTCATTTTCAGACTTGAGTCCATTATCATACTATAAATCACGTTGCCAACAACGTTAACGAAACAGAATGATATCAGACAAATGTGCATCAACTGTTTTGCAACACCAGCTTCAAATTTTACAATAAGATTCGGATATACGATAGTGATTTGGAAAACGGCGATCCCTGGGAGCAGTAGAAACACCAAACAATAATATTGTACTTTTGACTGTATTTTCGACGTAAAGTATTCAAATAAAGACTTTCGGTGTGATGAGTGCATTTTGTGGAATATCTAAAATCAACACCGCATCAAACTCATTAACTTTAACTTTTGAAACTTTAGTTTTGTGGATGAGTCTTCCTATAAAGTAATATTTCCTTGGAGACACCACTATATTTAGAAATCTTCTGTCAACTTCAACTCTTATTAATGGCCTTTGTGGAAGAGACACCACAATTTTGCCAATAACACGTGCGAACTGTTAATAAATCATCAAACTTTGGAGAGTATTTTTCGTGAATTAATAGTAAAAAAATCTTCTGTCAGCTTCGATCTTGAATTGACAGTGACTGTGACACAATGCATTGTGTCATAAAGTTCAACCTAGAATTTGGTGAGACGGGGAAAAGGTTTTATTCGAAATATTATTTAACATAGTGAGAGATCTAAGGGCGTTTCCACACGACCACGATGTGTGTACGACAGAGATTAAGCATTATGCATTGTAACTCGACGCATAAGTATAACTTCCTACGTATCTGAAAAAAAGGCTCATGACGATAAGAACGACATCGGATCGAAAAAATTCACTCTCCAAAGATGGTATAGACTTTTTGTTCTGAACCACTCCTGGATCAAGGCGTAGATGTAAAGAGTAGATGAACCTTTCGCCTGTCCTTGAAAAAAAATATAGTCCTGACGAAATCTATCTATATACTTCATGAGCTAAAGTTATTAATTTATTAATTATTTCGACAAGGCTAAAAATTTAGGAGACATATCGTTCTCAATCTAAGTTCTTCAAACAGTTGTAACATCAAGACTTGCTAAATGTCGTAACAATCATACAATATATCAATCACGTAGGTAGGCCATTGATGCGGCAACTAGCATCATTATTGTAAAACAACAAGAACAGTAACATTTGTCGGCATGTTATTACAGATCGCGAACATATCACCACACTAACGGTGGCCAACTATCGAAATGTGTTGAGCAATGCTGGTCACTGCTTCTGAGCTAATCTTTGAGGTTATTACTTTCATATTATAGGTACTGGTTTGTATGTTTGTTACTTTTTAGGGTGCCGTACCCAAAGGGTAAAATCGGGACCCTATTACTAAGACTTTGCTGTCTGTCAGTCCGTCTGTCCGTCTGTCTGTCACCAGGCTGTATCTCAAGAACTGCGATAGCTAGACAGTTGAATTGTCCACAAATTATATATTTGTGTTGCCGCTATATCAACAAATACTAAAACAAAATAAAATAAATATTTAAGGACGGCTTCTATACAACAAACGCAATTTTTTTATGCAGTTTTCCTAAGAACGCTACGGAACCCTTCGTGCACGAGTCGAACTCGTACTTGGCCAGATTTTAAACGCCGATGCCATAAAAAGGGTGCTATAGACCGCGCTGTATGTGTGTATAGGTGGTGAAACGGCATGATTCGTACATTTAAACTTTAAAATGATGTGTCGCAGAATTTTTTTTTTGACAAGAATTTCGCTATAACAGTCCAGAGTTTGGAATAAAGTGTTGTTATTCTTTCGCACCATTTAAATGACTTACGTATTTACTTAACATGTATACCTGAAGTTTAGATTGCCTTTCCATCGAACTATAAGAGTAAAAGAAAGAAAAAATAGAGAAATGAAAAAAAAATGTGTATCATGAACTACCAAAAGTAACATTCAGGCGAAGACTTTACTGTTCTTTCTAATAAATAATTTTTGGTTTGTCTAACTCATCCCGAAATCCTCCAAGGTTTGATAAACCTACATAAGTAGTAAGTTACGCAAGAAGTCCATCCACGCACAAAATGTTAGATCTACGTGATGATCGCAGGGCGTCGTTTGTGAAATATTGAATTTAATAGGTAATCACAAAAGGCCAGTTAGTTCAGTAACGCAAGAAACCGTGGAAAACGGTTTTGCAAATGTACGTGGAAGCCACATTTCTGATGCCCTGAGGGTTCAGGGATATACCGTTGAAGAAAGACAAAAAATCAAGATTTAATCAAGATTTTTTTTTTTTTTTTTTTTTAATCAAGATTTCGAAAACAGGTGGATCGAATCTGACCAATTAGGCGCCATAGCTGTGGTTTCCAAATTGTGCAATCGGATTGAAGATTGATTTCTCGTTGTCTAATAATATTAACTAAAGGTTTTATAATTAGTTTAACTAATTAATTTTATTTATTTATTTATTTATTTAATTTAAATAGAACGGCCAAAGCCAATTACACTAATATACAATCCCCAAACGACCACCGGTGGCCGCGCATCTGTTGTCTTGCTATGGTGTCTCTAGTTGACGGTATCTGAAGGGTTAATTTTAAATAGTTAAACCTATAATTTAATGAATTAAACCAGTTAAATTAAATCAAAACCGCCCCAAACTCGCTATATATTGTTATCAAGTTCATAGTATTGATACATACACAACCTCACAATCACTTCTGAACATGGACACTAAACTGGCTGCTAGCATTGGGGATCTCGAGAAGTTGTTTGGCTCCCGCATGCAGGAGTACGAAACTAAATTGCTGAAGGCAACATCGGGTGCAGCTACTTCATCATCGCCTGATATATCATCGCTTGCAAGTGAGTTCTCCGAGTTTAAGCAGTTTGTTTGTCAAGCACTGTCAAAATTAAAAACACAGATTGAGCTACTTGCTGCTGGCTTTGACAGGCATGAAACTGCCTTGCGAAGAAAGGTCCTCTTATTTCATGGTGTTCCGGAGAAGGATGATGAGAAGTTACACAATGTAGTTCTGAACTTATTAACCGACCAATTTAAATTGACTGAGTTCAGTAAGGACAGCAATACTATACATGTTTGTCACAGACTCGGATTCTCACAACAAAACGCCCGTCCCATACTGGTTCGTTTCTTCAAGATGGAAAGCCGACAGCTGGTATGGGAAAGCAAGAAAGCCCTCAAGGGTTCTGGGATAACTATATCCGAGTTTCTGACTCAGACTAGGCACCGTGTGTTTATGGCCGCTCGTAAGCATTTCGGCATGCTAAACTGCTGGTCCGTAGAAGGCAGGATAGTTGTTATTTGCCCAGACAAATCCCGTAGGAAGATCGAGACGGCAGGCGAACTTAACGATTTGATAGCAAGTTTCCCGTCCAGCTCAGTCAACACCGGAAACTTTGCGCAGTCTGAAGAACCTCGATCTCCAGTGGCTGGAATATTGGCTGCGCCCGCCAAGAATGTGAGGAGGACCCGTCTGCGCAAGTAACATTGTATGTTGTAGTTATTGGTTGGTCGGCTGGATTCCTTTCAAATTTGGCCGCTTTGCTCGATCATATTCACTTCACTACTTAAACTCGCGTGCCGGTAGTCTATAAAGTTATTTTTGTCCAGCACCGTTAAAATTTTTAAATGCATTTTATTAACATTTAGCCGGTGCTAGGTTATTATTTTTGACATTGTTTTGTTTGTAGATCGACTGGTGTCAATCAATGTGACGGTTGTCTTCTGTCAGTTTTGACATCTGTCAGGTGACAGTGACACCGCATCTCTTTCCAGATCGCACTGCGTTCTGTTTTACGTACGTGTTTTTCTTTTTTTTTTTTTTGTCTATCCTTTCATGTGCTCGTTCTATTATTACTAGATTAAACGTATATTTGTTACCTTATATAAATACGAGTTGTAAAATTTCTGCCAATATACCAGCGAATTGGGGTGGTTACCAAATTAATAGAAACCATTTATAAGCGTTTGTAGCAATAAGATTATTGTTTTGTTTATAATTTGTAATTTATTATTATTATTTATTATTATTATTTAGGTGTATCTATAATATATTATGAATGATGTAGCTGATTTTAATGACAGCTTCATTTCATGCTCTTCTTCTGACAGTTTTGCTAGTGCGGAGAGTGACTCTTCTCTTCCACTTACTTTACATGATAAAATCTCTTCTCTCTTCTCCAATGATCCTAGAAACTTGCATATAGCTCACATAAACGCCCAGAGTGTTCCTGGTCACTATTCTGATCTTCTGGCATCCTTTAGCTGTGCTCACCTTGATGCCCTATTGATTTCGGAATCATTTCTGAAGCCTTCTCTTCTCTCAACTCAATACTCACTACCGGGCTTCGTCTTGATCCGTAACGATAGGACCGGCAAGGGTGGAGGAGGTGTAGCTATGTACGTTCGCGCTGACCTACCCCACAAGGTTGTTAGCTCATCCCCTTCTCTTTATTCTGAGTCGGCTGAATACTTATTTGTTGAAATTTCTGTCAATCACACTAAAGTCTTACTTGCTGTGCTGTACAGCCCTAACCTTCATATTGACTACTTTGATTCCCTTGATTGCACCTTAAGTAATCTTTGTCCCATGTATGAGCACGTTATTTTAATGGGTGATTTTAACACTTGCCTGATTAAAAATAACCATCGCTCCCTTAGACTCCTTTCACTACTTTCTTCTTTTAATCTTCAAGTCTTGCCCCTTTCAGCTACTCATTTTTCTCCGAATTGTACGCCCTCTTTATTAGACCTTATTATTGTCTCCTCTCCCAACAATGTGTCTAACCACGGTCAACTTCCAGCTTCCTTTTCTTACCATGATTTAATTTATCTATCATATCGCATCCGTGTCCCCAAGCGTAAACCCCAGCTCTTATATCTTCGTAACTTCAAGGGCATTGACCTGGAGGCATTACAGTGCGATGCTAGCGATATCGACTGGTCCCCTCTGGTTGAAACTAATGACATTGATGAAAAGGTGAATTATTTTAATGCAACCGTTCTCGGACTGTTTGACCAGCATGCCCCTTTACGACGTGTCAAGGTAAAACACAATCCAGCACCTTGGGTAACTCTTCATATTAAGGAGCTTATGGCTCGTAGGGATAAAGCTAGGAGCAGTTATAAGCGTAGACCATCTGAGCTGAATGCTTCTCGCTTTATTTCACTGCGTAATAGCTGCAGGCGTCTGTGTCAAGTTGCAAAGAGACGCTATTTCCACGAACAACTCCATAACCGTAGTTCTTCCGACGTATGGAAATTTCTTAAGTCTGTTGGCATAGGCAAATCACCTACCAACCAGTGTAAGGATGTGAACCTCAATGATCTCAACTCGCACTTCTCCCATCTTCCCTTTTCACTAGATCCTTGTGTGAAAGCTACGACACTGGATGGTCTTTCTAGTTTGCCGTTGCCACAGTATCCTCACTTCAACTTTAGCGATGTTACTGATATTGACGTTAAGAAGGCGGTCCTCGCGATTACTTCTTCTGCGGTTGGCTATGACAAGTTATGCTCAAGAATGATTACTCTCATCCTTCCCTCATTACTTCCTGTTCTCACGCATATCTTCAATCACTCTTTTACCACATGCTCCTTTCCGTCAGCCTGGAAACAGGCTTATATTATTCCTTTACCTAAAATTAACAATCCTACTTTATTAACTCATTTTAGACCTATTTCTATCCTCCCTTTTCTCTCTAAAGTTTTTGAGCACTTAGTACATAGACAGCTATCTCTTTTCTTGGCGTCGAACTCAGTAATTTCTCCCTTCCAATCAGGTTTTCGCGCGGGTCACAGTACTGTAACTGCGCTCTTAAAAGTGACCGACGATATCCGCTGGGCTATGGAGAACAAGTCCCTTACAGTCCTTGTCTTGCTTGACTTTAGTAGCGCCTTTAACTCAGTGGATTTCGATATTTTACTCGGCATCCTGAAATCGATTAATTTCTCTTCTTCCGCCTTAACCTGGTTCAATTCATATCTTCGGGGTCGCTCCCAGTGTGTTCGCCTTGATGAGTTATTCTCTGACTGGTGTAATCTCACTGAGGGCGTTCCTCAGGGTAGCGTTCTCTCTCCTCTTCTTTTTTCTATCTTCATTAACTTTGTTACCAGAGTAATATCTTCTAGTTTCCATCTTTACGCAGATGACTTGCAGCTTTACCGACATTTTACTATAGATGATGCGGACTCTGCGATTGCGGCCATGAATCATGACCTGGCTTGTGTCAGCGCTTGGGCCAAATCTTTTGGCCTGCAGATCAACCCAACTAAATCACAGGCTATGATCATAGGCAGTAGATTCGTCCGCAATTCGGCTGTAGTTTCGTCCCTGCAGCCTTTAGTTCTCGATGGTGTCCGTATTGACTACACCGAAACTGCAAAAGATCTGGGTGTCGTTATAGACTCCAATCTTTCGTGGCGTGCGCAGGTCAATGAAGTCAGTCGGAAGGTAAATTTCTCCTTCCATTCACTCAAATGCCTCCAGGGTCTCTTGCCTTTGAAAACTAAAATCTCTTTGGCTCAAACACTTATTCAGCCGATTATTGATTATGCCGACGCCTGCTACTTGGATGCTACTGAGGAGCTGTTAAACAAGCTTGAGCGACTGCAAAACTTATGCATTCGGTTTGTTTTTGGTCTACGAAAGTATGACCATGTCTCTCATCTTCGCAAGGAACTCAAGTGGCTCCCTATCCGTCTTCGCAGGAACACTCGGATTTTATGTCTCCTTTTCAACATCCTACACAACCCCTCTTATCCCTCCTACCTGCGCGACCGTTTTACTTACGCTCGCCCTAGCGACGCACCGTGCAGATCACACTTAAGATCCCTACTTAAATCCCCTCCTCATAAATCCAGCTATTATTCCTACTCCTTCTCTGTCCACGCAGTAAGGTTGTGGAACTCTCTTCCGCCTAGCATTCGTGATTTAAAAACTATTTCACTCTTTAAGACTAAAGTAAAAGAGCATTATCTTTCCTCTCTTGTGTGATTATCATATATATATATATAATATTATGTATTTATTTTTAGTATTAAGTATGGATATTTAGTTATATAAGTATTTATTAGTTTGATTAGGTTTTTCACTAACTCTTCTTTCTTTTCTGCACACTACTGTCTACATCTCTTTTAATCTTTCCTTTTCGCAGGTCTGCTGGAAGAAATTTCTTTGTGAAATAAGCAGTACCTTTGTACATAGTTTTATTATATGTTATCTTCTGTGGTATTTTGTGTGTACATAAATTATAAAATAAATAAATAAATAAATACACTATTTAAACACACATAGAACATACAAAAGACAAAACAACAAAATATAAAACAATAATAGATGTTTCCTGCCACGGTTGTAGTTGTTAGGCACATACAAGTTACAGATAAGGTTTTGCAGGGCAGGAGCATCTATAATTCCTTTAAGTACTAAAACAAGAAAAATAAAAACACTTAATTAAAACGCTATACAGGGTTATTTGTAACTCTGACAACCTCCTAGGACTATTTTACTAACATTATAAACAACAACTTTTGTTCTATGACAAGGTTGCAAGGTTGTTATGAACCCTGTATACAATAAATGACTCTTAACAGACTAAAATATGGGCTCAAAAAGATGTCGCCAGGAAGTGTGCCCAAAAGACTGGCGACATTTTCGTGTTGTATGGCAATGCTTAATCTTTGCCCAAAGTAAAAGCCGCCGAGTGACCCAGGTCAGGCGAAGTGTAAACTAGGCGTTTAGATAATTCTATAAAAAGCGTAAAGCACTCAGACCCCACGGTCTAAGAGCTTCTACCTCAAACGCGAGGTTGTTATATCTCCGACGCTTGAGGTTCTTAATTGTAAGTTTTTTTTTTCTTCGACTCTTGAAAATTGCAGAGGTTTTGTCGATGAAGATTCATCCTAATGTGCGATTATTTTATAGACCTTCCAATGTTTTATATCAACATCATTTTTGCCCATCCATATCCATTCCATTCATATCGTGTTACTTGGGAACGTGACACTTGATGTGTAAAAGTGTTTTTTGGAAACCTATTTGCAAAATAAAGATAATTTATCATTTATCATTCAACGGCTCAAAATCACTTTTTCTTCCATTTCACTCCGTTAATCGTCACGCTTTCACTGATTCCCTTTTTAAGTAACTTACAAAAAAGGAAGAGGTTCTCAATTCAGTTGTTTTTTTTAGTGTTTTTTTGTTGCCTTAGAACTTTGTCACTAATGAACCAATTTGGAAAAATCATGCTTTTTATATAACAATATATTTTTTTACATATTATTTGCTTACAGCATAAACGTAAATACAAAATTTAAAATTAGCCTACCATTACTGATAGTTACGAGTACCTCCAAAGAAATTGCCGTCTAAGTGGGAATTCAAAGGTCGGGATAAGGTTGTATAACAGCAATCACAGGCACATTCCATCAAGTTACAAGACTCAGTGAAAGTGTTCTTCCCTATTGAGTGTGGCACGCGAAACTGTCGTTTAATATATCATAAGTACGAACCTTTCAGTCGGTCACGTATCGTCGTCACGGCACTCATTACTCGTGGCAAAAATGGGCTGTTAAGTTTCGCAATCTGTCTTGTTATGAACAACTTTTCGATTGATTGATAGACAGTTGTCCTGAATATCATAATTTGCCAAACCTTTTCCTAAATATTTTAGGATTGACTTCAGGTTGTTAGACAACAGATGAAGATCAATAATACTGTTATATGTAAAGATCTATCTGACCATCGTCATTAATGTACTATATGACTTTATACCCCTTGGTAAAACTTATGATTAGTGCGCTGAGTGAGAGTTGTTTTTACGTAAACGTGTCGAGCGCGTTAACGTAAAACAAACTCAGTCTAAGCACTCTGGCGTCTTACTATACGTAAAGACCGAGAAGAAAAAATATTGACTACAAAAAATTTCTGACATTTTATGATTAAGCCGTTTCTATCAAATCTAGATTATACAAAACCTATGATATTGCCACGGCTCGCATAATATACTGTATTTGTACCCATGGCTTGTAATGTTACCACCACTAAAATTTTCTACTCTCAAGTGTAATTTACCTCAGAAAGGGGAATCATAGAATTAAAACGATAGATAAATCAACGCAATAACAATATTTATTATCCATAGCAAACACACTTCAGTACATATTAACATTATTTTACTAACCTTAAACTTATCGCAACGGTGCCTCGTTCAAGACTGCCTCATGTCGGCGACTTGTTAAACTCGCAATAATTGATTTGACAACTTGACAGTGACATTGAATTATTCGAAAATGACACAAATGACACTCGACTACAACAAGACTCATCCATGGACTGTTCACTCTAGTGTCACTAATATAAATCTACCCTCACATAGATAAGTCTTGTTACAGTCGGCCATCCTTCAAGAACGAGTCCCTTCGTTTCATATCATTGCATAAGCGATATTTATCAAATCATAATCTTTATTACAATTACATATATATACTTTCAAAAATAATCTGTACATATAGGTTGAATATTATTAAAATAAAACATTAAATTAATCATTTTTGCTATCGATTTTTACGTCATTAGATCATATATAGGATATTTTCGCTTATTTTATAGATTAAGCGATGTGAAAGCTACTTCCTTCGCCATCATACCGCTTCAGCCGCAATGCCTTAAACCACTCATGGGCGGCGAGTTCATACGCCAATCCTGCCCGGTTTAAACATTCTCAATTATTCTACTGTATCTATTGCCGAGCGAAGTTAGGCTACTTCCTTCGCCATCACTCCGTCTTCGGCAGCGATACTTGAGCCACTCCTGGGCGACGAATCCCATCGCCAATCCTGCCCGACTCAAGTACCCTCACTTATTTCTAAGAGACTGGTAAGTTCGTATACCAGACTTTTCAAACATTCTCATTAATTCATAATCATATCTATTGCCGAGCGAAGTTAGGCTACTTCCTTCACCGTCACTCCGTCATCGGCAGTGGTGCTTTGAGCCACTCCTGGGCGGCGAATCATAACGCCAATCCTGCCCGACTCAAAGCGCCCTCACTTAACATCTCTAAAAGACTAGCAATTCATATGCCAGATGGCATCTAGCTAGTACATCGAAATCATTTTTAAATCATGATACATATATTATTAAGTTGCATATCAAATAATACAAAAAATCACATTCAATATAATAATTCATTTTAATTGATTTCACTCTCATCGTCATTTTCATCACTGGACGAGCAAGCAGGGGCATTAAAACTCAACAACGGATAAATTTTGTCAATAGCAACAATTGATTCGTACTTTGCTCCTTTTCTAGTTAAAGGGGTGTCTACAACGAGGAATCGATCATTTGGTAGGATTTTCTTTATTCTGTATGGACCCTGACACTTCGATTCTAACTTTTTAGATTGCCCCGGCGCCGATACCACTGCCCTCGCTATCCTAACCAGATCGCCCTCCTTATAATTCGTAGCCTCCCTGTTTTTGTCATACCGATTTTTATTTGTCTCCTGATTTCTTTTAATGCGTTCACTCGCTTCAGACCTAATCTCTTCCAAAGTTTGATTACTACTCTGCCCTATGTCGTCAATTAAGTTATTTAATATGCCTTGGTTCGGGTTCGCCACCGTTCTACCTAACAATAGCTCAGTAGGTGTTTTTCTTGTTACGTCATGCACTGTAGTGTTAAGTCCTAGCTGAATGTCTGGCAGAAGTTCGTCCCAACAATTTTTGTTTTTACCGTGAGCCATGGATCCGAGGGATGCAAGAATCGTCCGGTTATACCGTTCGACTTGTCCATTTGCTCTCGGTGTGGCAACAGAATTGAGGATGTGTTTTGCACCGATTGACAGCACAAACGTCTTAAACTTTTTGCTAGTGAAGCTCGTACCTCTGTCCGTTATGAGTCGCGAGGGTGAGCCAAAGTAACTAAAGAGAGTCTTCAATACTTTTATACTCTCTTTGGTTTTTGTGCTTCGTACCGGTGAAATGCTAATATACTTGGTAAAGGCGTCGACTATCACGAATATGTATGTGTATCCTCGCTTACTTCGGGGAAACGGACCCAGGTGATCCGCATGTAAAGTGTGGAACGGTATCTCTATTTTGGGAATTGGGTGAAGCAATCCCTCTTTGCTTCCCGAAGGCAGTTTGTGGTGAGCACACTCAAGGCATGCTGCTACGTATTTTTTTATGAACTTTCGCATTTTCGAAACCAGAAGAGTGATTTTATTCGGTCCAATGTTTTCTCGAAGCCGAAATGCCCTACATCATCATGGTTGGATTTCAGAAGTTGCCAACGCACGCCTTTTGGGACTACCCACCTGGTAACACCCTCACCTACAGTTCTAAAAACTCGCCCGTTTTTTATTATGTATTCCTTATGGATACCTGCTATCTTAGAGGTTTCCGGGTCTTCTAGAACATCTTTAATACGTCTGACTTCTTCGTCAGAAGACTGAACCGTAGAAATCCAGTCCTCCGTACTAATCGACATAATGTCTAGAATGTGAATATCTTCCGATGGTACTGAGACTGGACCCCTACTGAGTGCGTCAACGTGTGACATTCTTTCACCAGGACGATACTCGATATCGCAGTCAAATTCCAAAAATTGGATCCACCACCTAGATATGCGAGGTATTAGATCTCTCTTAGTAAAAGTAGAGCGTAACGCGTTGCAGTCGGTTATGATAGTGAACTTCATACCAATGAGGTATGTGCGGAATTTATTCAAAGAACAAACGACTGCTAGCGTCTCGAGCTCAAATGAGTGCAACTTCATCTCCTCGGCCGACGTTTGGCGACTGAAATATGCTGTTGGCCGCCAGGGATCGGAATCTTTCCTTTGCAATAAGATGCCTGCAACCCCGAATTTGCTCGCGTCGGTGTGCAATTGGGTTTCAGCATTGGGGTTGTACAAGGCCAGGACAGGTCTTTCGGTTAGGTGCTTTTTAATGGAGTCAAATGATTCCATTTGTACTTTTCCCCAACTCCAAGGCGTCTCCTTTTTCAAAAGGTTTGTCAAGGGCCTAGCAATTATTGCAAATCCTTTCACAAACCTTTTAAAAAAACTTGCGAGTCCAAGAAACGTCCTAACCTCGTGTTGGTTTTGAGGTGCAGGAAACTTGGACACCGCTTCAATTTTTTGGATCCCAGGTCTGATACCGTCTTTGTCCACTTCGAATCAAAGGAAATTAATGCGTTCTTGGAAGAAGTGGCATTTTTCCATTTTAAGGGTTAACCCTGCCTCACGTAGAAGGGCTAGCACTTCGTCGAGGCGTGTCAGTCCTTCCTCGAAATTTCTTGACGGTATCAGAATGTCATCCATATATATAACTATATATCCGACTTTAGTCTTACTGAGGATCTTGTGGATAGCTCTCTGGAAAACTGCAGGGGCATTTGCCAACCCGAAGGGCATACGATTATACTCATATTGTCCGTCGGGTGTGACAAATGCAGTTTTCTCTTTGGATTGCTCAGCTATAGCAATCTGATGATAGCCCGAGGCCAAATCGAGTGACGTGAACACGGATTGACCTGAGAGTTGATCCAACAGGTCATCAATTCTCGGCAAGGGGTAGTGGTCTCTTTTGGTGCGACTGTTAAGGGCGCGATAGTCAACGCAGAGACGCTTTTCGCCTGATTTCTTTTTGACTAGGACAATTGGGCTGGCATATGGGGAGTTAGACTCTCGCACGATACCATGTTCGATCATATCAGTGACCATGTCCTGAACTAGTTTACGCTCAGAGTAAGGTAACCGGTACGGCCTATAAACGACAGGGGTAGAGTCTTTGAGGTGAATTTCCATTTCTGTAACATTGGTGAAGCCCAAGTCGTGCATACCGGTAGAGAAGCAGTCCTTATATCTGTCAAGCAATTTGACGCATTGCCGGTTTTGATTTTCCGACAACTGATTTCCGCAATTAGGGGTGACAGAGACGTGATTATTCAAATCATTTGCAACACTTAAAACATGTAAATCTAAACGACTCGACCCTACAAGCTGAGCGCGTGTCATGAGAGTGTTCTCTTTGAAACACACTGGGTTTGGACCAATATTTTGAACTAATAAATGACATTCGGAATTATGGATTTCATATTCTCCTGGTAACAGATAGTACTCATGACCGGCGCAGCCTCTTACCGACCCGCCTACATAGATATTTCCGGTATAAGCAACATTTGACCTTACAGGGACAGGTACCATCTCACCGATATCCACTGTAACATCACAAGTTGCACAAAGATGTAATTTGGAATGGATATCTTGTCCTACCCGCTCAAATTTTAGATCTGTTGGAGTTTTAATTATTTTAAGTGTAGGTCGTTCAGTAAAAGTATGTCCAAGCAAAACATCATAATTAATTAGGTGGTCATCTACGATAAACACTTCGACATCGCTTTCCGAGATACCCTGCACATCTATATTCACTAAAGTCCGCCCTAGTGGTAAGTATGGTATGTTCCCTAATCCTCTTAAATATGGACCATCAACGCTTTCCCAATTCAATCCTAATCGTAAAGCATTGTTTTTACGTATTAATGTTGCCTCACTACCTAAATCCAACTGGCACACTGTACTAATTCCGTTGATATTTATCATTACTTTGTACTTGTCGTTACTATTTTCAGCATAAGAAACTTCAAGGACTTCTTTATCCTTCAAAGTATTCTTTTGATCTTTTAATCTAGGGCAGTTAGAACTGTCGTGTCCCATAAAATGACAGCTATTGCACTTGACTATTGGTTTAGGGCACTTAAAACTGGGATGTCCGATACTCTGACAGTTAAAGCACTTAATTGACCCTCGTACACCAGTATTTTTATTTGAAGTCGTATTATTATCTGTATTCTTAACCGAGTTATTGCTTACTGAAGTAGGAGCAGGGCGCTTATCCTTATTAAAATCTTTGTTAAAATCTGACTGACTTCTACTATGAAATTTAATTGTTTTAAAGAATTCAAGTACATCTTCTGGTTTATCAAATTTTGCTGCTTGGGCACCTACACGAACTCCCCTGTCTTCGACCCCATAAAGTAAACAATCCACTGCTTGCTTTCCAAATATTTTACATCTGTTCAGTAAATTAATTTTCCCAAAATAATTCATAAGATTCTCCAGAGCGTACCCGTCTATTAAGCATATCTGTCAATAGTTCTGCATAATTTTCCGTTGCAGGAAAAGATTCCTTAAGCATCGACTTCCATTCAAGCCAACTATGCTTGATAGAGGGCAGACCCTGGAACCATGTCTTAGCCAGTCCGGTGAGTTTAGGCAGGGCATAGTGAACCGTTTGCTTATCGTTCCAATTATAAATCTCGGAACATTCATCCACTTTATCGAGCCATATATTGATAGTTTGTTCCTTCGACATAGGGTCGAAGTCAGGAATAACGTTGTTCAAAGTTGAGCTGGAAAACGATTCACGATCCCCTGCCTTATGTTCAAAAAGTTTTAAGAACAAATTCTCAAACAGGTCCGTAGTCATAAATTTAGTTTTCTTATTGTCGTGTGTCTCGTGAGGTTCATCACTGGTCATGCGTTTCGCGGGAGTGATTAAGGAACGGCTCTGATGTGAATTTTTATGGCTAGCGTTCGTCTGCCCACGACGGCTTGGGCCAGGCTCAAGCGTCTCTAAACGTCTACGTGATCTATTCCGTTCAGTTAATCTTTCCCGTTCTTTCCGTACCTGGTTTTCGAGGGTTTTTAATTTTCCCTCTCCCTGGACAGCTCACGTTCCTGCTCGAGCAGCGTCCGCGTGCTGCTTATGCTTCGGCTTCTCAGCTGACGATGTGTTGCGCTGCTGTGCCGTCGGTCACGAGCTGGACTGCGCCCTCGTGCTTCTTGTGTCCGTTGTTGGCCATCACCGCGGCCACTGCGACTGCGGCTACGACCTCGCTTCTCTTTTTCCTCTAATTCTCGCCTCTCATAGTTGCAAGAATGGTTGCTGTTGCGTCGATAGTCAGGATCGAGTCCTTTGTCGCTCATTTTCCTGAAACTTATGACACTTTTGTTAATGTATGATGTAAAAATCTTGCTAAACAAAGTCACTAATATAAAATTTTAACGTAGGTATTTCAACATAATTTATAATTATTTACTTGTTAATCTATAATTAAGACATTGTACTCACTATAGTTCTCTTTAAAACTTGTATTTCTATTGTAAAGTAGGTATCTCAACAAAATAAAAGAAAATAATTAGCCACTTGATATTTTTTTTTTTTTAATCTGTTTTCATCACGAAAACTTTTGATGATTTAATGGGGTTTTTATCATTTCTTGACGATAATCATATTTGGTTACTTATTCAAACTGATATTTCAATGAAATGTTTATCTATTAGTTTAAATTTATGTCCATCGGAACTACGTTCAACGGTTTTTTTTTTCAAAAGAAACCGTTAACCGCATCCGCTTCAATCGGCCAAATCGGTATTCAAAACGTTATCATATTATATCAAACCACACACATTCTTATTTTTCTTCTTGTAATTGCGTTGATTTTCAGTTTATAACGAATGTGAATCTATATCAGCGGTCGAGCTCGTGGGGTGGTTCACCACGAAACAAAATGTCTCGCGTATCCCACTTCTGAGATGTAATTTACCTCAGAAAGGGGAATCATAGAATTAAAACGATAGATAAATCAACGCAATAACAATATTTATTATCCATAGCAAACACACTTCAGTACATATTAACATTATTTTACTAACCTTAAACTTATCGCAACGGTGCCTCGTTCAAGACTGCCTCATGTCGGCGACTTGTTAAACTCACAATAATTGATTTGACAACTTGACAGTGACATTGAATTATTCGAAAATGACACAAATGACACTCGACTACAACAAGACTCATCCATGGACTGTTCACTCTAGTGTCACTAATATAAATCTACCCTCACATAGATAAGTCTTGTTACACAAGTATTTAGTCTAAAGCGAAAGCATCGTATTATAATATTCAACCAACAATTTGCATATAACAGTAATACACCTGTGTTTAGATAATAATAGTGCTATGGAAACAAATATGATGAAAGTTTACGTATAACTATAGAGGCGGTAACACGCGATCGTATCAAATTGCAAACCCGATCACGTAATAGCATTTCGGTAGAACACAGTTATGTCAGACAATAAAACTGTACAGTAGGACCATTGTAATATTATTACCATATCGAAATATATAATATGATATAGCTTTTCTATAACTCACTTTAACTCACTTTTTTAGCTAACTCACGAGAACCATTTATTTATCAGGTTACAAGCTATTTTTACCTCTTACAAGCTATATGCATCCCTACTAATATTATAAATGCGAAAGTAACTCTGTCTGTCTGTCTGTTACGCTTTCACGCAAAAACTACTGAACGGATTTAGATCAAATTTGGTAGGGAGGTAGAAGAGACACTGAAATAACACATAGGCTACCTATAATTCCACTGCTGAGTACGGGTCTCTGCCCGTGCCAAATAAACTGTAGTCCACGCGGGCGAAGCCGCGGGCGGAAAGCTATTTAAGTATAAAATAAAAAGCAAGAAAATTCGTTCATATGGCACAAATACAAAGACACATAACACAATATTCAAAATTGATGAGCAATAATAATTATAGTGGGTACCTATCAAAAAATCATCCGCATCGATGTCAATGGGAAGTGTCTAGAACACGGAGTAAGGTCTAGAATACTGACAGCATGCTGCGTTGAATAGCAATGCCAATTTGTCACGTGAAGAGTCGATTTGTTATTATGTACCTTGTATATTGTAGTTACATTCTGTTAACTTTAAGTTATTTGACTAGATGTAGATGAATTAATGAATTTAATTTCGTTAAATTACCCTGAGAGTGCAAATAGGCTTCTATGTACTATATGCATTTACGATATAAAGATAAACCACATCGTTGTTTAAAAGTAGCACATTGCATGCATTTGTTACTTTGTTGACTTTTTACCTCTCTGAGCTGCCGTAGTAATGTATCGTGATCCTTCTGCATTTACTTATCCTGTGGTAACAGTTATGGTATTATTGAGTTTAACTATAGCTTGATGGTAGCTTGGAATTGCTAGTTTCAAAATATTCGGCACATTGGTAGCAAAGTTACTGAGTACTTAGCAACTGACCTTATCTCAGTAATAATTGAGTTTCTACATTTCAGTCTCATGGGTTTCTTCCTTGTGTTGCAGACATCTGAAAAGGTACGAGGGCAAGAGGTAGCATTACATTGGAATTAAATTAACTGTCTGAAATTGCATAGTTGGAAATAGATGAATGCAGTAATCATAGATAAGGCAATGGGTCGGAGGTCTGCGCTTAAAATAATGTTAGCCGTCCATTTCTTCATCTACGCATTCGAGCGAATTCCATTGAGAACGATCTAGAGTTGAGATTCTCGCACATTCTAACTTTGCCTGATATCAGCTTGATGTGCTTGAGTCAATAGAGAAACGAGCAAAAAGTTGTCGAGCTAAAGCTTTACAGTCTTGAGCATCGACGCTGACTTGATAGCTTGTCGGATTTTTTACCGGCTGCATTTCGAGGAGTGTGTTTTAATTGCGTCAAACCTGGCTCATCATCGACACCAGTCCTACGGCGCGCCAGCAGGTGGCCATCCCCATATGGGTAAAACCATACATGCGTCGAAGTCCGTGTTTCCTGAAATCCTGATGCTTCAACTACAGCTTTGAGTCAAGAATTTATTTCTAAATAATTATGCTCTAACGTTGCCTACATCATCGCATAACTACTTGCAGGTGAGATAGTAGTCGAGTGCGAGCCTATCAATAATATCTAAACAAAAGCTGGCTATAGATATACGTAGGAATCAAAAGAAAACACAAAAAAGCGCAACACAGATACAAAACAACATATCCAAGCAAAAAATGATAGAAAATAAATTGCTTAAAAAATATGTTATCAGATTTATAATAACACAGCAAAGTTATGGGAAAGTCAGTTCCCATGGCTGATATAATGATGATAGATGGAAGCTTAGTAATGACGGCTCATGATATAATACTTAATCTGTACAGTTAATCTTTAAGCATGATATTGTGCGTGATTAGTATCTAGTTGAAAGTTTTTTAGAAGACATAATTTAATTTTGTATAGTAAATAATTGCGAAAACGAGCTGAATGAAGAAATATGGGCGAATCTGGATGAGGTTAGCTAGGAGATTAGGGGTTGGTACTAGAAAAAGGAGGCTTATGGATGGGCTAGGCTAGGCTACAGGCTGTGGATGATGATAGTATTGAGGTGAAAAATTACCCGAACGTAAAAATAACAAGCATACATTTAGACAAATAGCCATTTATATTTATGGATGCTGCTGCATTTGACGAATAGAATAATGGAGAAATATAAGTTATGATGTGAAAACTGATAGGTGTATGGCTATGACTTCATCTTATGATGACCGATCCGATAGCAGTAAGTTATGAGTACAATATCTACTTAGCAGCTACTTTTAGTGCAAACCTTAAGAAAAATACTATAAAATAAAGATTGGTTTCATTTCCTACTTGGGTGACTTTACCCCAATAGCATTTAAAGGGCATAATAAACATACAAATTGTTAAGTAAAGCTACTTCGAAAGTAAAGCTTGCAGAATTTCTCAATAAAATGATGAAACTGTATCGATTAGTCCACTTTGGAATGGAAGAGCTTATTTCTTCATAATAATTTGGAACATCAGATATTTGTAAAGCAAGAGACAATTTATTGCTACTGAGATAGTTAAGTCCTATTGTTAATGGGACCGTAATATTGGTAGATTGAAGATACTTCTACAAAATGGCGAAATTACTGTATTGTTACATTATTTTTAATAAAATATAATTGGGCTGAACGAAATTAGTTGCTGCAATGATAAATTACAGAGGTGTGGCAAAAAAGTTATTAATATAATATTTGTTTGTAGTGGTGACCTACATTGGACTTATAACGAGGTGGCTTCGTTCTTCATAGTCCTTTCAAGTATGTTCAATATGTATTTTGAAATTGATAAAATAGTCTCGAAAGTTTTTTTTTTTTGTATCTTTCGTAATGAATGCGAGATGGTTTATCGTTATTTGGTATTGAAAATATAAATATAACCTTTATTTATACTCACTTGTAGAACCTTTATTTATTCTTGCTATGTTGATTTTTCTTGATGTGGAGTTCATTCAATGTATGTACAGCTAAGGAGTGGAGTCCAGTAACTGTCCGGACCGAGCCAAGGCGTCGACGGCGCGCACTGTTCCCGCGCGCCTCAAGGAGTTGTCAGCAACAGGAGGGGCCCATCTGGGTTGAAGCCTACCGGGGTCGGGGTTATCCGAAAGGAAACTAGAGCCCCGGTATGAAGGCTAGAAGGAACGGCGCGGGGTTTTTAGTCAGTAAGACTCTGACACTGTCTCCCGCTCCACCCAAGAGCGGGTTTCGTCAATGATGATTTTCCCCGTCGACAGAAAAAAAAAGCTAAGGAGTGGAATTAACTGCCGGGGTGTTTCCTGATAGCTGGGGGGTATATAAGTCAAGAGTGATAAGGTTGTTTCTAGACAAGTGTACTCAATCATTCACCTTATTATCGCTTACCATCAGGTCGTCTACTGTGAGCCAAACTACACTATTATTTTAATACTACCTACATACTCGTATAAATAGGTAAAGTTTGTTCTTTGTTTGTAGGAGGTAATCTCTGAAAGTACTGGCCCGATTGCAATTTTTTTCCGCTAATAGAAAGCTGCTTTATTCTTGAGTGACATAGGCTATATTTTATATATAGGGCGAAGCCGCGGGCAAAAGCTAGTCGTTAATAAAAAAAATTAGGTGGCGCTGATAGCAGCATGTTATAACAATGATTTCCAAGGTGGTTCAGAAGAGCTTAAATACTCTACCTAGCTCGTGAACCTTAAGTCCTAGGTACCTAAAAGTCAGGTAATTTGTGTTTAGGTACCAAAATTAATTCGATGCCTTTCAATTTCGATATGATAAATCGCCTATCAATTGCTTCGTGAAGCCTTCGGCTATACAGGTCGTCAGTATATTGTTGCACACAAATTGATTTCTTTGTTCCCCTATATTAACCGGGCAAGATAAATGAGACTAATTGGTCAGTTAGCTTTGATTAATTGACCAGGTTTGATATTAAATTGATCGCCTTTAGGAGTATCCTTAGTAATGATATGGTTAATAAAATATAATCGTGTTGTTTAGGACGGAGGTCGGGCGTAGTGAATGTAATAAGAGCATTCATTAATTATACTTTTAGGGGCTATTATAATTAATTTAATTGTTGAATTTAGGCTTCCCACTAAAATTAAAGAAAAAAATAAATTTATTTTCATTCAGATAATCATGTTTCATCATCATCATCATCATTTCAGCCGGTAAAAGTACACTGTTGGACATAGGCCTTACTCAAGCGTCGCCACAACGAACGATCCTGTGCGTTATAATGATATGATATGATTATGATTCAAAATCAGAATCAAAATCACAAACAAAAAATACATCAAAAGTAAAGATAACTATTAAAATAAAATTCAAAACATAATTTAATATTAAAATAAGAATTAAAATCATAATTAAGATTATAATTAAAAATCGATTACATCGTAGATGTATAGCAGAAATCAGGCAGGGTGGATGGAAAAATACAGATCAAAATGGGCACAGGACTCCTCGGAATATGTTTCGCTATTCCAAATATTTTCAGATTTGGCTATCCACACTTAGTTAAAAATTTACCCTGTATACACCAAAGGAAAGATGGATCAAATAAAAGGAAAAGTGCCATCTGTGTATCAAAATCAAAATCAAAAACGTTTATTTCAAATAGACCAATTACAGGCACTTTTGAATTGTCAAAATGTCGGTCAGTCAAACAAACAAGTGAAGCTAAATTGCACGTTCCAAAGAGTAGATCTCTATGGAGAAGAACGTGCAAGAAACTCCATGGACACTCTTTTAAATCATATGTGTTACATATAGTGTTTGGTTACATATTTCTTGTTGCTTCTATTATGTGAGCACAATGTAGATAAAATTAAAAAAATATTAAAAGATAAAAACTGAATTAAGCCACTGGCAGCTAAGAGATGACCAGTCTCATCTGACGGCACCCGTTCACGAGCATGACGCGTGCATCAGCCCCACTCAGCTCAACCACTTTGAAGGGAACCGAATGACCCAATAACACGCGCCACCGACAGCGAGACATTTGAGTGAGCATGTCAAACTCTCAACTGCCATGCTCGCAATGTCAAAAAAATAAAATAATAAAAAGTTGTAACCTAACAAAAATGCTCCATGGTACTTCACATTCACAAATTTGGAAAAAAAGTGCTTCTACATTATACAATGCTATTATTTTTAGATATAACATGTAAAGAATCCTAAGTCCTATTGAAATAAACTAATCAAATAAAAATAAAATACTGAAAACAACAATACGAAAAGGGCAGCAGCATCTCTTCGAATATATATATAAAGACTAATTTGTAGCTACAAAAGTATGTGGCTGTGGAGCAGGACCGGCATTTAGCCAAGCATTTTTATCAAGGAGATAATCTTCCAATTTATAATATGCTTGTCTACATAGTGTGCGTTTAATGCAGGTTTTAAATTTTGACTCGTTTAATTGGAGAATTTCTAGTGGAATTTTATTATAAAATTTTACACAGTACCCCATAAAAGAACTAGCTACTTTAGCTAACCTGAATCGAGGTTGATCTAACTTGTCCTTATTTCTAGTATTAAAATTGTGCCTATCACTTATTTTAGTAAAAAGATGAATATTTTTCCGGACATACATTATATTTTCATAAATGTATTGACAAGGTACCGTCATGATGTTTATATCTTTAAATAATTCCCTAAGAGAATCGCGCCTGCGAAGATTGTATATGGCTCTGATAGCTCTTTTCTGCAGAATAAAAATAGACTCTATGTCTGCAGCCCGTCCCCATAGCAAAATACCGTAAGACATGATACTATGAAAGTAACTAAAATAGACCAGCCTCGCGGTATGTACATCAGTAAATTGACGGATTTTTCTGACAGCATATGCTGCTGAACTAAGCCGTCCTGCCAGAGATGTTAAATGAGGGCCCCATTGTAGCCTCGAGTCGAGCGTGATTCCCAGGAAAACCGTGTTTTCGACGATTTCTAGTTTCTCCTTGTTCAATATTATTTCCAAGTCATTACTTTTAACATTCGGCAACGCAAATCTTATGCACTTCGTTTTTTTTCCATTTAGTACTAAATTATTAACAGTAAACCAGTTTTGGACCTGCTGTAGAGCGTTGTTTACGTCGTCAATGCGTGTGGAACGTCTATTAATTTTAAATATTAAGGATGTATCGTCAGCAAACAATACTATATGTGGTTGTTTTTTCAATAAATGCGGTAGATCATTTATGTACACCAGAAAGAGGAAAGGACCCAATATAGAGCCCTGTGGTACCCCCATTTTTATTTTTAAGCCCCCTGAATTTACACCATTTATCTGAACTTGCTGTTGCCTGTCATTTAAATAAGATTTCACTAGGCTTAGTGCAAGTTTACCTAATCCGTAATGTTCTAGCTTTAAAAGCAAGGTTTCATGATTAACACAATCAAAAGCCTTTGAGAGGTCACAGAAGATTCCAATAGCATCTTGGGCTTCCTCCCACGCTGCAAATATGTGTTTTAATAAGGAGACACCAGCATCAGTCGTACAACGTCCTTTGGTGAAACCATACTGCTGTTCGTGTAAGATTTTATTACTGTTAAAATGAATAAGCATTTGATTGAGCATAACTTTTTCAAAGACCTTACTGAAAACCGGCAACACGGATACAGGTCTATAATTATTGGTGTCATTATGGTCGCCAGATTTAAAAAGAGGTATAACTTTACTGAATTTCATTACATCTGGAAAGACTCCTTGGTCCACACACAAATTAAAAATTAAAGCCAAGTATGGTGCTACGGTCTCGATTATAGATGTACAAACTTTAACAGACATTCCCCATAGGTCCTCGGTTAATTTTATTTTTATTTGCCGGAAAGCCTTTATGACTGTCATGGGGTTTATATGTTTGAATTGAAATTCAACCGGACAGCCTGGCACGTTTTCTTTCAATAAAGCAATTGAGGCCTCTGGCGAGGAATTTAAAGCTTCCGTTGTCTTAAGAGGTATGTTGGTAAAAAAATTCACAAACTCTTGGGCTACTTCTATGTTAGAATTTATGGGACCATGTGAAGTTTCCAATAAAAAATCCGTGTTTCGTACCTTATTTCTACCCGTTTCATTATTAATAATTTTCCAAACGGTCTTTATTTTATTGTCTGCCGATTTGATTTTTGTGCTAATGAAAAGGGCCTTCGCTACTTTGCAAATTTTTCTAAAGAGTTTAGAATATTTATTTACATACTTGTTAAAGCTTTCAGAGTTAAAAAATGGCTTAAGGCCATATAGTTCATATAGTTTTTCCCTACTTATCCTTATACCTTTAGTCGCCCAGTCACTAAATACAAACTTAGGGAAAACATTTTTTGACTTCTTTTCAAAACTTTTATTAAATTCATTAAGTATTACTGAAAAGAAATTATTATAAAATTTATTAGCATCATCAATACTATGGCCCAGAACATTTAACTTATTTTGTATGTTACTATTAAATTTTATTAATTTGCTAAGTGTAATTGGCCTAAATTGAATTTGAGTTTTTTCCAAAGTTGCTTTAGACTTAAAAGACACCGTTTGTCCACTATGATCAGACGGAAGATAATTCACTATGGCTTTATCTAAATAATCACAATCACAGAAAATATTATCAATACAAGTTGCAGAGGTTGGAGTTACTCTAGTTGGTTCTGTAAAAACATTAGACAGATTAAATGATTTAAAAAGGCTTAAAAATCTGCAGCTATTTGAATTATTTTCTAAAATATTGATATTAAAATCTCCACAAATAATTATGGATTTCTTACTGTCTGCAAGTTTTGTTAGAATATCTTCCATTGTTGCTTCAAATAAACTTAAGTTTTGAGGGTCCGGGGGTCTGTACACGCACACTACAACATGCTCATCTAGCTCAACACAGGACAGTTCAATGCAATGTTCATTTGACAAGCTAACTATATCATTACGTTGTTTAAATTTTAAGCATTTTTTTATTAAGATCAGGGAACCACCCCGCAGCATAGATTTACGGTTAAAACAACTGCCTACACTATAATTTTCATAACTAAGTAGCATTTGGTAATCTTTCAACCAATGTTCAGTAAAACATATGACATCAAACATTGTTTTTTCTAAAAACATTTCAATTTCTAATAATTTGGAAGAGATACCCTGAATATTTTGATGAAATAACTTCAAGACATGCCGCTGAGCCCCTTTTTGGATTTTAACTTTTTGAAAGCAAGAAGGTACCTCGTTATTACTTGGTATAACTATGGTGTTACTGGTACCCTCTGTATTTGTTGCAGGTGATCGATGTTGGTCATTTCTGATACATGATGTTGAAGGACTAGAATACACACAAGAGAGGATGAGGAACGGAGATGAAGCTGAGAATTTTATATCTTCAACTTCCCAAAGTCGATTAAATTCCTCCTTTGAAGTAAATTAAAAACTTCTCAGATTCACGCAAATCGATTAAACGCATGACACATTCGAATCTTGGAATAATATAGGAAACATGTACTGTAATTCAACAATAGTGACGTAGAGTAGGTGCGGCGAATCGATGCACATAGTGGTGTGCCTAATCGATTAGCAAGTATCGATACCATCGGAGTACCCCGTAGTGACCTATGACGATCCTTTATGCATTATTGTGATGAAACGCTTGTAAAAGGTAATTTTGTTTGATTGTTGAAAGGTGCATGTTCACTGCGATTTGTGGGTGGAGTCGAAATCAGCGTGATATCGAGAATATATTTTTAACCGACTTCGAAAAGGAGGAGGTTCTATGTTCGGCTGAATGTATGTTTTTTTTTTTAATTTTTTTTTTGTATGTATGTTCACCGATATTTCGGTCAATTGTGGACCGATTTTGAAACTTTTTATTTATTTAAAGGTGATGCTTCCAAGTTGGTCCCATAGAAATATTGTTATGATCTGATCTTGAACTTCGAAGATATGGAACAGAACTCCTCATAGAATCATAGCAGAATTGTCGTATCAAGTAAAATTGCTTTGTTTATACGTGTAGTCGATGACTGACTGAAAGAAAAGGGGGAGGGGAAAGGGGGAGGGGGTAAATTCATGTAATATACCGGATTATAAGAATCGTTATGAGATGCACTCTGGCTATAAGGTAATTTATGTTTAGCTGAAGGGTAGGCACTTTTTAGTGGTGCTACCATAACTAAAAAATGAAAAATAAAAAACTTTTTACAAAAAAAATTAAACCGACTTCAAAAAGTACAAAATAACTTTAATATCGGAAGTCGGTGTTAAATAACGAAGAGACAAGATTAGGTATCTATTATAGAAACACCGACTTCCGAAATTAAAGTTATTTTGTACTTTTTGAAGTCGGTTTAATTTTTTTTGTAAAAAGTTTTTTTTAATGCAACAAATATAATGTGAATAATTTCCCTTTCAACATTACCCAGTACTTAAAGGAGTGCTTAGGTATTCAGAAATCTTTTGTTTCAATTACTTGAATCGAAATAGGGAATAATAATCCATTCATCCACGCAACACTCAATGCGAGAGCAGTGAGATACCTTCTGTGTACTTTTCTGGAGTTTCCTCAATCTGTTTCTTAGGAACACCTTCAGATCTCTCATTTATTTTCTGTGTTCTGCTTGTATGAATTTTTAGTCTCTCTCTTACTTCTTTCGATAACCAATTTAGGGATTGCCACAGGAACGTCTGCAATATTGGAAAAATAAAACATTAAAAATGCATTTACAGTGACCTGAATACATGTACTTATCGAAATCTAATTTAGTCACCAGTTTCTATTTCCACCTCATTTGAAATCTGATCGAAATCTGGATTTTTGCCAAATAAAAATAAGACAACCCGATCGCAGGGCCACCTATCGGTTTGAGTTGCAAATTCAAACCACCCAGGGACCTACTAACTCAAATATACACACAAAGTTTCATCCAGATCGGTTAAGCCGTTTAGGATGAATTAGGTGACAAACACACGTACATAAGAATTATATTCTGTAAAGTGGGTTTACTTTGTCCCTGAGGTATAACTTTGCCCCGACCTAATTAAACACAGTTTCTTATATTCTTATTGGTTACTCTATAAATATAATAAATCTGTAGAAGGTTTTAGTAATACGCGTATCACGTAAAAAGTAAGAAATAGATGTAGATAACTTTTAACTTAACTTTGTTTCATCGCAATCAGTTAACTAAATCAAAATATATACTAAATTCATAGACTGTTAGGCGGTACGAAGTTCGCCAGACCAACTAGTGTAATATATTATATAGCTAGTACCAAAGTTATAACTTCAAGCTTATTTTTGCTGGGGTATACCCCAGGGTCAAAGCTATCCCACTTTGCTCGGTACATGAATATTTATTATTTGTGTCACAACTCATAACACAAAGCGGATGCCACAATTTGGTAAACTTATTTGCTCAGTCAACTTATTGATTAATGATGGCATTAGAGACAAAACACTCGCGTCCTCGACATTGTTACTCGCTTTTTGCATGTGTTATTATTCTGTCAGAATAATAAATTGGAAGGCATACGTTTTAATAAATCATTGCTTATGATTTAGAAGTCACGAGCAAAAATTTGAATAAAATTTTTGAACGACCGAAAACCTAAGTGATCCAGTCTCTATTAATTTAATTATAAACGGATTATAGTTTTGTGTTGTTAGTTTCTTCTTTATAACAAATAACTGATAATATTACTGTAGATAATCTAAACTTTTTATAGGAACATGTAACTATTTCATAACACTTTTTATGTTATTAAAATGACCTAACACTTTTTTGCATTAATTCCAGATAGTTTTAGGACAGTTTGCGTAACATGTTTTTACCTTATTATATAAAAGTTGTTTATGTATTTCAGTAGTTTCACTTCTCGGGTCTGTGCCATGCATTGGTTTTTGCACATACCTGTTGTTATATATTGTACATTTAGCGATAGAAAAATTAGATCGGGAAATTGAACGTAATTATCAAGCAAAATTAGACTAACATATAATATAAACTTATTGGCTGCTGACTTAAGGAGAGAAGGCAGTTTAAAATACACTCGCTTTAATAGAAATAGTATAGCGGATCTTGAGCTAAGATTGACAGACAAATGATGAGACTATCATCACTGGATGTAAAACTCAGCTAAAGACAATTTGACGAGGGAAACCTGACAAAATATTAGATTATTGTTTGGAAAAACCGATAGCTAAGTTGAAGGACACAAAAAAAAATTAGCGATAGATTAGCTTTCAACGCAATACTTGCTTCCAATAAGATACTCGTACTAATAAATTTTTCTTTATAATATAATGCGAGTATATAGTACATATGAATAATTATGTAATCAACAGGAATAGTACTTCTATTCAATAATAACCGATCGTTATTGAAAGTGAACTAACCGCGACACCCTTTGGGCCTGCTAGTAAATTTTCATCAGAACATGCGACACAGGTCAGAGGGGATCATCTAGATAATATCTAGCAGGAGTGGCTTCAGTTACGTAATAACCATGGGTTCCCATACCCATGGTGTGAAGATGGAGCCGATAAACTAGTTGCGTTGGGCAACGTATGGGACGTATGGTGAGATGATGTTCCATGAATAGATAATTATCTTCTTGAAAGTGTTCCCTATGTTACCAAATCAATGAATCGATCGAAGATAGTGTAGTTTAGTCAGCGATGACCCTCCAATTGAGCGGCGTCGATCAATGTCAAATAGTTAGTGTACCCTAAGGGTATTTTGCATAAAGAAACCTTTCTTTGTTAGGTGAAAACTCAAGACGTAACTAGCCCTAAAGGCTTCACGACCAAGTAGTACCGGACAGTGAAAAATGTCAAGTAGATTGGGATCAGTAAAGAGGGCACTCTTAATTGTATGCAGTGATCTTCAATCAAATATCGAGTATTATCATTAGTATTGTGATCTTCAATCAAATATCGAGTATTATCATTAGTATTGTGATCTTCAATCAATTATCGAGTATTATCATTAGTATTATCAAGTATTATCATTGGTACTCTTATACCAAAAGTTCACTCAAATTTAGCAATAATCCACTTGGTATTACGATTTTAATAAGCCGTTTACGCAACTTCAAATAGCACAGAGGTTATGAACATTAAGTTTATATAAAAAAAGTAATTTATAAAAGTCATGTTTGTTTAATTGCCTACTATCAATAAATTGATCAGTGACACAATTACATCATGTGGACATTTGAATATTATTGAAGCGAGATGAATAATTTAAAACATTTAATTAGTAGGAAGTTGCGTCATCGTATCGGAAGTAAAAGTGCGCGTCTTAAGTAAAGTGTGACTCAGTTGAATAGTAAAAAAGTTTATAATTGTATGGTTTTAAAATTGATGGGTCCGGGAAAGTAGGTTGGCGTTTTCACACTTAGTATATAATTTTTTGTGTAATTAATTGATTGTGTAACAGTATGTAAATGATGGTGGTATAAGATGGTAAACATTCCGTCATGAACAAATTTTTGTTTCACTGCAAGTATTTTAATATTAATAATATTAATATAAAAAAGTTTAAGCCAAAGGGCTCCTTATTGATGGGTTCTATAGTTTCTCCTCTAGCAAGAAGTAACCAATTTACTTTGAGAACTTTTATTTGGCCTCTACCAAAAATTATTACATTTATAATAATAATAATCCTTTATTCAGGTAATTTACACCCATATATTAACAAACAAAATTTAAAACAACTTATTACCGAATTAATAAATTAAAAAATAAATAAGTTAATTAAAATTGCCTTGAAAATTGAATGAATTAATAATAATAATAAAAAAAACAATAACGGTTTATGAACTGCATAGTTCTTTCTGATGAATTTATAGAAATTCTCTTTTATTTTGAAATGAGTAATCATCAATTAGCGTGTCAGACTTTTACTGACTAAAACCTACTTGTGTTCCTTCATTTGCCGTGTGCGTTCTAAGACCACGGTAAATCTTTCCAACATTCCCGCGGCCCAAAATTACCAACTCGCACCGTGAATACCAAGAACTTATTATTGTAAAAACTTTGAAAAAATGTTGCCTAGTTTAAACTGGAGCCAATTTTACCATATCCTCTTAACTCTACCGTTACCTACTCGGTTACAAAACTAGGTTTCCACTTTCAATACTGCTTTTACATCCTTTCACATGCAATCTATGAGTTTCGTGGGAACAAAACGAGCAATGTACCTACGAGTATATTAGTCAACTGCAAAGGAAATCTAATTAGTACAACTAATGAACCAATATCCGTTATTTTTATTATAAATAATGATTTTTGTAATAATTATTTATTTATTATTTGTACACTGGGAAATATAAATAATGCACAGGAAATAGGCAGGTATTTGTTTCATTATTGGTTAGATAACTGTTGGCCTAGTTTTGAAATAGTTTATAAAAAATATGCAAAATAAATGTTTTGTTTAATTAAACAGATAAAGATTTTGCATAATTTTTAAAACAGCAATATTCTTCACTGATATAGAAAAATATTCCATAAAAATAATATTTTAAACAGCTATTTAAAAAAATACATTCTAAATCCTGCCCTAACCTATGCGTCATGCTTGGTACAAACGAAATATTTTGCAATTTATTTATGCACAGAGGTACACAGGTGGAGTATGCCTTAGGCAATATGTGCTAGGCAACATGTGGTGGTGCAGACATTATGGTGTGTAGTGTGGCATATGTACAACAGTATATACATAATATAGTGTAGAACTAAAAATTATTCTAAATACCTAATAGTAATGAAGTACATGAGATGACCCATGCATGATTTATTATCACCAGTGCCGACACTGCTCTTTGACAGTCGTAAAATTGGTAATAGGTCATCAATTCACTTACAAAATTGTATCTAACAAATTTACACTATTGTAATAAAGAGATTATTATTATTATTATTATTATATCTAGCCCATATTGTCCCACTGCTGGGCAAAGGCCTCCCTCCACTCCTTCCAATGTTCCCGGTTTTGAGCTACTTCTTTCCAATTCCCAAGGAAGACATCCAAGTCGTCCCGCCATCTCCTTCTTGGTCTGCCGCGACCCCGACGTGCGATTTCAGGGCACCAATTTTGCGTTTTCCTGGCCCACCGCTCGATCGGCATGCGACAAACATGTCCAGCCCAGAGAGAGAAGAGATGAAGTTTCTTTTTTTTGTTTGTAGTAGGTAATCTCTGGAAGTACGGTTCCGGTCCGAACGAAAAGCTGCGTTATTCCTGAGTAACATAGGCCGTTTATGTACGCGGGCGAAACTGCGGGCAAAAGCTAGGAATATATAATTATATCGTGTGTTATAATGTTTGTGCTTGCACACCTCTCTCGATTTGTGTTTTTTTGTTTTTGTATATTTGATAGGTAGGAATACTTATAAAATATTTTCCACCTTCCTACCCCCACCCCCCCATTTTTAATTGCGAAGTCAGTACGTTTATTTCGATTTCTTTGAATTATAACAAGTAAAATTAAAGTAAAGATCCATGAAGTAAAAGAGTTTATGGTTTTACCTACTTGATTTGTGTCGTAAATAACACACGCTTTATAAAAAACCGACAAAAGAAATACATCTTCCTTATACCTCATTCACAGAACTTCTAGGTCAGCACATTATTTAAAAACTTCGTTCACGAAACGAGTCTTAAATTATTTATTAAAGCAGCTCTCTTCGGGTAAACTCCTTCAGGAAGTCATACATCTTGTAAGACAGTGTGAGGTTTTACTTGGATGAACAATATTGAGGATGCTTGAATGCTTGTTACATGTTTTTATTTAAACGTATATGGACTGAAACTGAGTCATATTGACGTAACTGAAAAATAACGATATGATTTGTTGTTAACCCTTCAGATACCGTCAATTAGAGACACAATAGTAAGACAATAGATGCGCGGCCACCGGTGGTCGCTTGGGGATTCATGAATTAAACTGTCATCATCTTCTTGTCCTTATCCTTATGTTATTTGGGGTTAGTGTCATAATTTTTTTTAAGAAAAGGTTAAGAGGAGTTAGGATAGATCCTAACTCTCTTTTCTTTGACCTCATTCTCCCTCTCCATCTAATCACACATATGTATACATTTACTCACTACGCGACTCAAATTTTTTTAATGCATTTCATTTCTCATTTTCATATAAATCATACATGCGTTTTCAAATTTTCAGTCACTGCTGATATTTCAAACTTCCTCTTATTAATTCATTTTATCTAGTCTGTCATAATATCCAGCTCAACACTCTTATCTCCGCTATATGCAATCTTTTTTCGTCTATATTTTTCACAGCCCAACATTATAACTATGACTGCATATTAGACTGTTTAATCTAGACATGGCAGTCCTAACCGATATGTTACAGATTCAGTTCGTGGTATCTGAACCCTCAAGGTCAAAATTTATATTAATTATCTAACTAAATAAGTTTTTAACAATTCAGTGTATGTTTTAATTTCACGACTAATCTTATAGATGGCCCTTTAGTAAAGCTATTTTGATCTTCTTGCCAAAAACATCCTACATTTTTGTTTCTTTGTCTTCGCTTCTACTGTCTACTATTGCATCAAGGTTTTGCCCCATATAATCCCTCTTTTTTTTCTACTTAGTTTTTTCTAGAAAAGCAGTTATCTCGTTCCGACGGAATACTGCCATTTAAAACTAATAAACTTTATCTTCATCAAATCCAAGATATGCGGAACATAATTTCGAAAATCCAAAAAAAAAAACTCCTTCCTAATGCTCTTCAAACAAAGGGCTGAGATATTAGAAGCTGTTTATTTAATTAACGTTTTTTTTTAACGCGGAACGTTTTCTGCGCGTGCGCCGGATACTTGCTCCTTCCTCAAACATAGTAAATGTTGTTATGATTTAGTATTGTAGTAGTACTCACTATTTGTTATTGTTCTCTAATTGGATCAAAAAACTAATTCGTGAATTGGTATGTAGGTTCTAAACACTGGTCTGTCTTTATGATTCATCAAATAAAAGCGTTGAAAAATGTGTCCTAAAAATTCAATAGCAATATAAACAGGGAGAAGACGAGAGAATTCAGATAAAAAAAACGATTTTTATCTCCGACTCAAGCTCAGTAACTCCAAAAGCCTTGAATATAAACACTTAAAACACCTAATGGAACTCGTTGTACATATTATAAAATTTATACATTACATTGTTAAGCCGCCCACTTTCACTGGATCACTTTTACTTCCAAGGACGACCGCTTTCTAACCGTTTGACCACCTCCATACAAGCCGATAACTGCTTTATTCTAATTTACATAAGGGTGCTTATTTGGTGCTTGTTTATAAATAGGTCACGTGTTTGTGTAGAGTACTTTGATCTGACTGCATTCCGAAAGGTGATTGACGGATTTGTGTTGGTGTTTAGACATTTTGTGGTCATTGGTCTCAATAATAAGGTAGATCAATGTTTGTGACTGATTTCCAGATCTTTTTATAGTAAAAGCATGCAAAAGTTTATAATGGTTTAATTTGATATGCAAGTCGGAAGTTGGAAATGTCAAAATCATCAGCCAATGTTTGGTCAATTTTGGTTTCATTTCCATATTGAAAAACCTCTTGATTAGATTCATATTACTCACTAGTTCGGTCAATACCCGGAATTATGATTGCAATATATAGAAATGTCAAAATGATTCACACAAAACCTAGATTTCATTTGCGATTTGAATTTTTTCTTCGAAAGTTTCGAATTATGGAAAGGATGTTGTTGAAGTTAATTTGGTAATACAGACCGAAATAATTAATTTAATTCTATTCAGTCATTGACCTATCGTTACTGAATCAGCGGAGCTATATAAAACTGCGCCAAATGAAACATTAGCGTAGAAAGTAATCTTAAGATTCAAAGAAAACTTAACATTATTAAGTTAATTTAGATTTTTTTACTTGATTATTATTTATCACTAGCTGCTGTTCCGGCAAATTTGATTCTGCTAGGTAAAAATGGGGGGTAAGGGTGAGTACCTACGCGGGTAAAAAATAGCGCATAAATTATTCTCAAACCTACCTAATATACACATAAATTTTATAAAAATCTATGAAGACGTTTTGGAGGAATTCGATTTTCTTCGATTTTTATACATATAGTACGAGCATTACATTAGGTTACATAAAATCCGGTGAAGAAAAACATTGTGTGGAAACCGTCATGTTTTGAGCTAGAAATTCGAAGATATACGGCATCCACTAACCCCCTCTTACAAAAAGGAGGCTTGTAATCCAGTGTTGGAAATATTATAAAGCTGATAACGCTTTCCTTATTTTCTAATTACCCTCGAAACCAAAATAAATAGAGTCAACATAGTTTGGAATTTGAAAAATGAGAAGACTAAAAGAGAAGATGCAAATACCTTTAATATTAGAATTTACATTTACAATTTATAAAATTGCGAGTTTTCTTTGTGTTAGGCGTAATGCCACAGGATTTATTCAGATAAAAATTATGCAAATGGACGAGAGGCTAAAAAACTTAAAATTCCAATATAACCCTGAGGATGAGGATGGCGCCACGTAAAAAAGTTTTAAAAGTTCTTTCCAAGTTTTAAACTCTTCAAAACTGTCTTCAGTCAATTTTTACATAACACCAACTCACAAGGATGTCGAACTTTCTACGTATCTCTCTGACATTTAAACAATCGAAACCATATCGTTCAATTCGAACATTACTTCGAAAGGTAACAGAACACTTTCTCCCGGCTTATGGTCCCATTACACCATATATCTCGGCTATTAATGTTAACTGCTTCGAGTGGGAGGCTGCGGTTGTATATGGAGAAAATCCCATTCCGAGATTATTGTAGAACGTGGATTATGTAATATGGAGTTTGATTGTAACTGTTATGTTCTTGATTGAGCTGACATTTACGAGATGACCAGATTTTCGATAATTGGCCATCTCATATACTTGCCATAGGCGTTAGCTTCTGGCATTCAAAGAAGAGACGAATAAGGAAAGAAAGAAGAACGAAAAAGAAAGGGGACGTAGTAGATTTTTAGTTTTAAGTTAGATTTAATTTGTGTTTAATTTTTTGTTGTTCATTTAAAGATCCTCAAATACAAAATTTCGTTCTCATTTATATGGTTGGCTGTTAGAAAACCCAGTTGTGAGTTAAGCTCGCCTATGTACAACAACTATCCCATTTTTATTGTATGTTTAAAATTGTGTGTACAATAAAGTGTATATGATTAAAGAAGAAGAAGAAAAAAAGAAAGATATTGAAAAAGAAGAAGGAGATTATATAGAAGATATTGGTAGTTAGACTGAAACTTATGACTATCAACTCCTTGCTAGGTTCTGATTATAGATTTTTTTCATTTTTGGAAGACCGACCGACGAACGATTTGATGTTTTTTTTATTGATAAATGATAAGGTAGATTGTTTTCATCTATCAAAACTGGTCTAACAAACAAGAGTTCAATACAGATTCAAAGATGAATTATTTAGCAGTTTTATTTTATTTTTATTATACGCGTGGGAGGTGAACTCTATGTATCTTAGGTTATTATCTAATATACCTATAGTTTATGAGATTTATCGTAATAAACATTGCTGACATTCAAGAAGGTCATCCCCCTTTTCAGACCCGTTATATTTACGAAATGAGTCACTGAACACACGTGTAAAATAATGTATTATTTTAACAATAAAACATATTAAATATAACGTGCAGAAAACAGGAACTTTCCAATATTATGAGCTTGTAAAGGTCAAAGACCCATCAACGTCGTCTTTATAATCTTTGCGATTTTTTTTTAAATTAATCGGAAATCTGAATCAGAAATACTTGACATCCGAATACAAATGTGGACGTTAATCTGATTACGCCATATACGGAAAATAGTCGATCGAAATAAAATGAAACTAGGACATGTTTATTTTTATTTATACGATTTTATTTTTAATTATTTGTTTTATGCCAATATTGATTCAGGTTTTGGGTTCACAAATATGACTCTCTAAGGCTACAAAATTCCTGTTCTCTTCAATGTCTTAAACCTATGGCAGCAATTACTTAGAAGTTTTTGCGAAGACGCTTCATTATTATTGTAACAGAATCATCAATAAAAAGATCTGATCACTAATGTGTTTTCGGAGAACAGATTCTTTTATCCTTGATAGAATCATAGTACATATCATAGAGGCATCATAACTTTTTTAAATCACACTCCATCATCTTTCTACATCGTTAGCGTTGTGTTGACTGGCCGTCAATGCGATAATCGCAGTTTTTCCACACGTCACGACTTTGTCTAAGCCCATCAGTATGATCAGTTAACTTGTCAGTATGTAGATTATTATCTCCGGTTGGCCAGGTAAAGTTCAACCTGATCGCTGTTATTATGTTACGAAAGAACTTTGTTACGTGACTACGTGAGTTAGAGGTTAGGGGTTAATGCCATCGAGTGTGAAGGATATAATCAATGTTATGGTGTTGGTATGCGTTTAAAACTTGTATTATATCGTGTGTCTGCTTTCAACCATCAACAGTTCTTACATATCTGTTTTTACTAGATATTTCTTGTACACTGCTGTGTCGAAATGAAGACACACACCTGCAATAGCATAAGCATAGCATAATTAGTGTTATAATGTTCCCACAGTTCGGTATCCTCCCTAGGAGAGGAAATAGGCCGTATTCCACAATGCAGTTTGTGGATGTTGCATGTCTTCGATGTTTTGTTAGGTGCTATTTTGAGAGCTGTGGTGATGAAATAAATTACACCTGCTATAACAGTTTCAAAAAGTTGTGTAAGATTATTGGTACCATATAAAATTGTAAGTAATTTATTAATTAATTTCTATTCAATGTTCCATAAGTGTGTCCGTGGCATCACAGCGGGCCCTATTATACCACCAGCTGTGCCATTTATTGTTTTGAACATGCTGAAATAAGCGCCTTTTTGGCCTGGCATTGATTTTTATTCTATTGCTTTTTTGTTATTATTTCGCATATATTTATCAAGTGGTGTGGGGCACAAAATAACATATTTTTATTATTTCTTTAAATGTATTCGAGGTAGGTATTAAATAGTGTTAAATCAATATCCTTCCCCATTATTAAATTAAAAAAATGTCGTCACCACATAATCTTCACTTCTTAGTACACCACGAACTACCTGCGTATCTTTTTCTCCTCCTCGGTCAAATCCATCCAAAGGTTGTCTGTAAAAAATCACTTTTAGCGATAAGACCACCCATTGTGACACCCCATTAATTTTAAGTTTCTTATGTAATTTTTTATTTTTGGTGTACAATAAAGAATTTATCTATCTATCTTCTGTAATATCTACATTTTTGTTTGCCGTCATACTGTCTCCTCACATGCTATATTAGTTCTTACATAATCCTTCCATCGTTATTTTTGGCTTTCTCTTTCCCATAATAACTCAAACCATTATGTATCATAGTGTGTGTATTCTATGGAAAAAAAAAACGTGTCACAAGTTTAACCAAACCGACACATACCGATCTTCATTCAAATCTATTGCGTCGCTTTACGTATCAAAGTCTCGAACTTCGAGAAGTTCGTTCACCTAAGAATGATATCATTGGGATGCCATTCAATAATATTTGAACAAACTTAATAGTCTTTTAATAATATTGTTTAATTTTCATTTAAATTTATTGCTTCCGACCATATGGTTTAGTAAAATCGAGATAGTTTTTGAATACACACTATCAGATTTAAATTACATTTTTAAATTACTGGTATTTATTTTCATTGATGCTGCGGCATCAATGAAATTAAAGGGGCTTTATTTTATGTATGTTTCGTATAATGTGAATTTCTTTTAATTTATATTGGGGTAAGCAGATGAGACTCAGTTACTATTTGCTATTGAAAAAGAAATGGAATTGAAAGGGGATTGAAAGGGGATCGAAGGGAAAGGGTTTGTAACGTTATCACATTGATAGTAAGCGATACTTGTACCAATACTACAAAAGTATTGTGGGAAGGTTTTGCTGTGTTCAATGTGGGAATGCAAACAACTACACGAACAATACTATGTTTAACTTTTCATGCCCTAACATTATAACAGCTAGTAGAAGCATATTAGATAACAGCGTGACTAATTGAGTATTCCAGTTACTCTCATTAACATAGTTTAGTCACCGGGGCTTTTATGAGTGGCTTAGAGAAACAGAAGCTATAATTAAGCACATGCTAAGCTATAATTAAGTATGAGCACAAAATGGCTGTTGGTTGACTAGCTTGTAGCCATCTATGTTATTAAAAACGATGTTTGTTTATGCGAATTGATGATAGCAAGCACGGTAGCCACTATATAAAACAGTTTGATTTGATATTTAAAACAATGCTGCACTAATTTTGATGACAGCACGCCCATTTGTTAATAAAAATAGTACAATTTGGCCGACAAGACAAAAGACATCACGCTATGTAATTAGGCTATGAGTTTAATAACTAGTAACTTAATAAATGTATAGAAATCTCCTGTCAGAAAAGTATTAAGACTAATCTACGACTCTTATCAATAAGAATGACCCGCAATGTCAGTCATTGTCAGAGGTCAGACGTGTGTGGGAATGTATGAACGATTTTTTTTTACCGAGCACAGGGACATAGCTCAACTAAATATATATAATGTACTTTATTTGGAAGGTACGTACATTCAAACGTGTAATGTATGGATTGTGTGAGAAGTGATATGAAAGAAAAGGGAGTTAGTGATAGCGTAACGAGTTACAGGACAGACTGAATCATTCTGTCCTGTCCGACCCCAAATAAAACGGGACAAGGGCAGGAAGATGATGATGATGATTTGGAAGGTACTATTATCTTTATTAAACGATATAAACAGTGCTTGACTGCGATCCCACGTGATGGTAAGCAGTGATGCAATTGTTGATTGTGAAGCGCACTAGTTTATTAAGAGCCTATTCACTCTAGCTTTGAAGACACTAAAATTATAATCCGGCGGGAAATCGAAGGCTAATTGTCAATTTACCTTTTGCAAGTCTAAAATTTTGCCACTTTTACGCCGTCGGAAATGTATGAACAATTTTTATATGACGTATTCTCTGTAAGTTATGCTCATAAGACATAATTCATACGTGCTGTATGACGAGGCAAACAGACCGAGGTCTCTTTCCCAATATGGCAGAGGCAGATACAATACAAGCTCAATATTTATGAAGCCAGAGTAATATTTATTTTCGTACGTCATGTCATCAGCTATGAACTTCCTTGAAGAAAATTAGTGGGAGTCTGATGGGGGTAGGCACAAGTTTCATGCTATATTAATTACAGAAGAGTGCTTGTACTTTTACATTATTTAAGGATCTATTGAACGCTACTAGTGCTCTGTTTTTAACGTAGCTTCAGGTCATCCACAAGGCTTAAATTATATTTCGGGGCGCTGGAACGCTTGCGAATTTCATGCGCATGTTTTTGAAAGGGAGGCTCAGCCCGGTATAAAAGGAAGAAACGGGGTAGGTTTTATGGTCAGTAATAGTCTGACACTATCTCGCACTATGCCCAAGGACGGGGGATGTCATCTGGATGACTTTTACCCACCAAAAAAAAAACTATCGACTCCAAAAGAATCAAATCTGGGCTCTTTTACTAATATACGAATACGATCGACTCTAGAATATTAATAATATATTGCTGTTATTATAATAAGTACAAGCAAAAGAAAAATATTCATGGTTTGTTGAATAATAAACATGCGGATTTGCATTCACAAATCAGTTCTTTCATGGACCGACAACGCAAATTTATTCAAGGCATATTGTAGCACAGCTTGGGAGAGGCCTATTTCCGGCAGTCAACTGCTACATATTGATAGGGATTATTAAATGACGGGTTGACTTTAATAATATGTCTTGCAGACTCATGTTATTGGTCCGACAGTTTGTAACCAATTGCCTGCAGCCCTTAAAACACTGCGATACTACGCACGTACACGAATTAACTGTCACTGATAACGTTCGGACCAATTTACGCAAACTCCAAAATGTAATGGCGGACAAGACCGGACAATAGGCAGTTTCAAAGCTCGTTTAAAAAAAGGTTTTTCGAGCAAGCTTTTTATTGTTTTGACGAATTTATGATGTAATTTAATTTAATTTTTACGATTGAATACTAATTTGGTCTGAATATTATTATGATTTATTTTAGTTTGTGATTCCATTAAATTGTTTTTTTTTTCTTTTATTTATTTGACATTCTTTATTATTTGACATTGTATGTAATCATTTGTTAACTAAGCATAACATAACTATAAGCTTATTATACATATAACTTTCTGTTGACTATGACTATGCTTCTAGAATTGAACTCATTTAAGCTCAAGAAAAGATGGACGAATAAAGTAATTTTTCCAGGTGTCGATTGCATAATAAATGTAAGCTTATTTTCATCGTACCTAGTCACCAAAGTCACCAAGGCGTGGTTAGGACCAGATATAGTTTCTACTCCGTATAAGGCTAAGTTAGGTTTTTGCCGGGAAACGGCCGATATCGTGACATTGTAGACCGACATGATCTCGATTATGAAGGCTGCCATATCATTATAATTGTAAAACCGTACAAAGGTTAAATATTGGAGTGACTGGTTTCTATTATTGGATAATTAATCATACTTTACCAACTGCATTCTAGGAACTATCGTGGACCTTATCTTTTTGAAATGCGGTACCTTAAGCCAGCCTCATAATATTTGATCAAACCTTTAAACATGTAATAATACAATTTTTCAATACACTTGCTCATAAAGTTATTGCACTGCACTTAGGTATATAATGGCCCGTGTTACGAGTACCAAACTGTGACATTTTGATTACCATTACGCACTAGTGCTATAATGTGATTAAAACCTTATTGTTCAACCTCTCCACCACCATAATTTTGTTACATTTACCGTATTAGGATGAGCGCAGGTCGTCCCCCATGAGGAAAAGTAAAAAAAAAAGATGGGCGCGCATATGAAAACAGATTTTTACCGCCACAAAAGTTTACTAGTTTTACAGTTATTTTCTTCACAAGTGTATTGAAAAACATCGTATGATACACATGAGTAATTAATGATTACCGTTATCGGCTCTCTTAACCCTTCAGATACCGTCAATTAGAGACACAATAGTAAGACAATAGATGCGCGGCCACCGGTGGTCGCTTGGGGATTCATGAATTAAGACCCTCGCCATAGCTCGGGTCTACCGCCTCAACGGTAATCACTTACATTACACACTTATATAATAATGTACTATTATTACTAGATTACAAGCTGTTATATGGAGTAGGCTGTTGTATAATATGTCAAAATGTCATCGGAAATAAAAAACTCCTAAATATAGATTTTTGTAGTCAATTGCATTGAGTTAGGTCGCTATCCCACTGGCGTTTTATGAGCGTTGGTGCTGTTCCAACGTCTGCGCAGCTCCAACGTTGCGTAGACGCGACGTTAACGTCGTGAGTTTCTTGCGTACACCTCAAATGCCAAAACCAGCTAAATATAATACATAAGCTCTTTTAACGTTAAAAGCGTACGTACAGAACTAGATTCTAGATTTCTAAGAAAAAGCAAGAAACTTATGATCTATTAAATCGTTGTTATTACCTTATAACGAGTTTCTTGCGACGACGCGGACGGAAGGATAAACCTCTGCTGCACTCAAAGGTCGACAGCTTTCGAGTCTACGTCGCGGCGCAGGCTACACCCCATGAGTAAGAAGCTTGTAATTGAAGCTTTATATAATTCACCATATTGCTTGCTCGAGATTGCTCGAGAGAGTCATCGCGGCTCTAGAACGTAACTGAAGGGTAACTGAAGGATCATGGTGAGTTTTAGTCAGCATAAGTCTGATACTCCTTCCCACTTCAATTAGCGTGAAAGAAGTTATGTTTGATGATTACCAACCTTCAAAAAAATTGAGTCGCTCTTTGGGAAATTCATTAAAATACTCCGCCTCGTGTTATCTCAATTTATTTAAAGTTGGCGCAATACGTATTTTCTTCCATAATTTCGTTAAATCATTGGTTAACTCTTTTCTAGCCGTGTCATTATCTCCTTGAGAAAATGGTTAGTTTAGAACTTCTTTAGAAGTACTAGATATGTTTACGAAAATAATTGTTTAGTTAAAAGGATTATTCCTGACTATCTTCTATCTTTAGAGTAACCATGGAGTTTCTTGCCGGTTCTTCTCCATAGGAAACTACCAATTTGGAACCGTGCACTAGCTTTTGACGTTTTATAAGTGCCCATGTAGGCCTATGTGGAATAAAATATTTTGACTTTGACTTTTGACTATTTTTATTCCGGAACAATGGGTAGCATTTCCTTTGCGAGCCACGAGCGCAAAGCTACGGAAAAACCGCTGTTGGCGGCATACTTAATGTTATAAAGCTAAAAAGTTTCTTTTTTTAATAAGCTAATCTCGAGAACTGGTTCGAATTGAAAATAAAAACACTTTTATTGTTGGGTAGCCTTTTTATCGAAAATACGGCAGAACAGCTATAAAACATCACGATATAGACAACGATTATAAAATCCACCAATTAAACCAATTCAATCAACCAATTCTAGTTTTACAACCCAGAACCAGATTTCACAATAACATCTTATCAATTTAGGAAACCAATTCCTTCAGTGAGCTCATTCGTCATCATCCCACGGTGAGCATTGATTTAGGGCTTCCGACAAACTACGGAAACTGGTACATTACTCATCTACCCACCGACTGATATTATTGTTCATTCGTCAGGCTATCCGTCATGTCTAAGTAGAATCGTGTATTACTTCATCTGGCTAAGTGAGCACGTTATTGGATCACGTAGAATTGAGTTATTTATCGTATTTATTTAACTACATTCATACATATTTACACATATACAATTATCTTAATTCAGTCCAATAGTAGTGTTACCAGTTAAAAGAGTAATTAATGGATGGCCCCGAAAAGATAGGTCAAAGAAAAAAATTGATGAATTGTGTAAGGAATTATAATACAAAAACTGGCCAAGTGCGAGTCGGACTCACGCACGAAGGAAATACCGTCAGTAGCAAAAAATATCAAAAAAATCTCGTTTGTTGTATGGGAGCACCACATTTTTTTTTCAGTTTTTAGTATTTGGTTTTATTCTGGCAACAGAAATATATCATCTGTGAAAATTCCAACTGTCTAGTTATCACGGTTCATGAGATAAAGCCTGTTGACAGACAAACGTACGGAAAGCGGAGTCTTAGTAAGAGTTCTCGTTTTACCCTGTGCGTACGGGACCCTAAAAAAGATTAGGGCACAGTTCACAGAACGAGATGATATAATCAAACGTGTTATGTGTGTTGATACATAAGTCTACGGAATTCTAACATTTTAGTTAGCAAAAACCTTTGCTACTTAACTTTGATGTCCAAATAATAACAATTATTTGACCAATATTCAAGATACATAATAATTTGAAGTTAGTCATAAATCATTATATGAAAGACAAAAACCTAATAACACAAGCAGAACATAACTGAGTGTTAAGATTATTAAGCACCCTGATGTTGCAATATTTAACCTTTAGCGCTTAGTTATTACCTAGTTTTTTGGTGGTTAACCAAAATTGGCCCGACCTGGTGTAGAATGGGTCGCAGATACTCGTGAACCGTCGTTTTAGCCTAGTTTTGTTGTCGCAAAGGCCATTGCTGTTAATACTGGCGGATCTAAAACAGAAGAGAAGTCATGATCATTACCATCACCATTATTTCATAGGCTTCCTCTAAGTATCGCCCTAGTGCATGGTCCTGTGCGTTTCGCATCCATCGCATTTTCGCAGTTCTCACCAGGTTTTTGGTCCATCTTGTGGAAGGCCTTTCAATGCTGGCTTTCGGTGAAGAGAAGAACTTTGCGTTTTTTGAGGAGATAAAAGTAATTCAATAACTATATGCAAAATAATTTCATAAGAGTTCCTGGACTGTTTATAGGAAAACAGTCTTCGAGTTTACGTGACAACATGAGCCAATAAAATGAATACATGTATATCGTTACATATTGAGTGTAAAGTGACAAACGATATTCAGGTGCTAGAAAGTACAAACAAAAACTGCACACAGCACTGGGAGATACAGTTGTTTAAATATAGTTGAGACTACTTTGAGTTCAGAAATATTTATCTAGGTGTCGAAGTACGTAGTTTGGAGTCAACAGCGGTATTTGTTTGTAGAATATTGAAATTATGTAACTTAGTAACAGCAATAATGTTATTTTGTATCTGATGAGCCATGTTTGAGTTGGAATGTCAATGTTATAGATCTGTCTACGAATTAAGACAGCAAGTAATTTGGTTAGGGTTATCTCCTACCAAATTGAGTAGGTAATAAATATTGTGACTTCTTCTGTAGTGTAGTAGAGGCAAATAGATTTTGGTTTTGTAAGACATCTGCAGTAGTCTTGTTTGCTGTTTTCGTCTTATTAATCTACATACAGCGTTTGTAAGCTATACTGCCTTGTTGATCTCGTGACTACTGAGCATCGGAACTTGGGTTCGAAAAAGGTTTATTGGGTTATTTCATAAGGATTTACTCAGTAGCAGTATGGATGTGTCTTACGGTATTCTGTCTCTGGTGATGGTGGGTTACCGTTTCATCGAGCTAAAAGAGTTAAGGAACAGAAAGTGCACCCATGTTTGCGCATACGTCTGTTCAATCTCTAATCTGTGACCAAAACTTCAGTCAGTAGGATTGTTATTATATGATTCAAATTTATCGTCTGCTGCACATATCGCTTTAAATATTTTGTTAACCATTACGCTTTATGTGGATTTACATATACACCCACACGATTTATTAGTACCAGCTAGATTTATAGATAATTTAAATGTTCAACACGGTTTTAGCTCAACAGTGTCCATATGTGACCTCGATGGGGACTGGTCCCTGTCCTTTCTATTAACAAGTGCACTCGAAGTACCGCATACCTTGCAGATAAGCCCTACCTACCTTGTGTTACGGTCATTTCTTGAAATCTTTATGTTAATCTTGTTGGATATAGATATGTCAACTTCAGGTTCTATTTAAATTGCAGTTCTAGATTTTTATGTAGATTTATTGTTGAAGGTGTGAGCTTAATGAATAATTATTACCTATGTTAGACTATTCATATTCGTATGAATAGGATCTCTATGTATATCCATTTCCATAGGATCTTATATGTATACCCATTGTACTCTTGTATTATTCTGAAGTAATCAATTAGCCCTTTCATTAAGACTAATTTTCAGAATAATATAATCTAAGTTATGTATATGTACCTATTCCATACACACATACATACTTCATGAGCGTCTTGAGCAGACTTGACATAGAAAGTTTTTAGCGCAATTGAGGTAAGTACGTAATTTGAGTTGCATAAAACGTGTAATATAAAAATTCTAGGTCAGTAAACTAACTCCTGTTACTCTTCTTTCTAGATAAGTACACTAAATCGAGGTTAAATATACTTAATTCATTCCAAAGAAATAAAAATAACGCATTCACATTTTGAGATAAATTAAATTGATGAAATACAGTATCGCAGAAAGAAAAAACTACATAAATTCAAATTGCAGGAAAATTAACATTGAGTAATTTTTAAGATATGGCGTTTAATAGCTTTTAAAAACTTGGAAGAGATTTCAATTCCTTTATATTTTTAAGTAATTGATTGGTTATAAATTAGTTATCGTAATTAGTTCGTTCTGCATCATACGCATTTCTTAGGAGGTAAATCATTCAATGACTTCTCTCGTCACTCCTCACCAGACCATGGCCTGTACCAGGGCCGAGAGATTGTTACCGCCGATCACCCCCACGAGGTTCGCATCATACGTGACAGTCCTTCTACCTTAACTAACTAATTTGTTCTGGTGCTATTTAAATTATATAATTAGCCTGTCTAGCCACATTTGTATAGTAACCCATCACATTTATGCAAAATTCTTACTTACATATGCAACACACGAAATATGAGATGAATCTGAAGTTGTAGGCGAAGTAAAACAGACAGTAGTAACAGCTGTGCCTATAAGTGTAGGCTAACCGCCAAGCTCGCCCGGAATGCGAGAGCACGCCTCTATTGCAGCATGCTTAGTGCCTGCTGAGCTTTTAATTAATTGCTTGTTATTCATAAGAATTTAGGATCATTTGAAGCCCAAAATTATAAACTAAATTGTGTTCTGGTTTAATGTTGATTTTGGTGATTATAATGGTGGAATCGTTAATTTGACCCTTTGCAAAGCAATATGAGAGATGCTTTATCTTTATAAAAATGAAGAAAATATTGTACGAAGCATTAATTCAATTGTTATAGACAAAGCACTAGAGGTTACTAATGGAAAATCTGCCACCAAAATTTTATATGTGATTTTCCCAAAGTTAGGAATAACTTACAAGATTAATAAAGCATTAAACAATAAGTACATAGTTCACAAATTAAGCGAGAACAGAATCTTATTGTTTATAAACAATAGCTAAGTCTATTGAATGGGCGAGCATGTTCATAAATATTTGTCTACTACGCGATAGGATCTGCGCTCGCGCACAATTTGTAGCTTTATTCTCCTGTAATTATGTCATGGCGATCGCAATTGTTTATTTCGATGATAGTTAGGAGTGAAAGGAAGACATTATAATTGATTTCAATGTCAATATCATAATAACAGGTAGAGATAAATGAGATAAAAAATGTTGTAGCAATATGAAATGGTTTTTCTTTAACTATTTTATGAAACAATGCAGTTGATTTTGAGAGTGTGAATATTAAATTACAAAATGATTTTAAAGACTTTCATAATTTAACTGAAAATAATCATGACACGTTAAAAAACGATGACAAGCAGTGTATGACTATAAAATCATCATCATCATCATTTCAGCCAAAAAGCGTCCACTGTTGGACATAGGCCTCCCCCAAGCGCCGCAACAATGAACGACTATAAATATATGAGTTTAATACTCATAGTAAAATGCAGAAATGTATTAAATAATGTAATTCTTATTACAGCATTGTCGCACAAATTACAATAATAAAAGGTTTTTTAAATAATAAAGATGACAAAAATGCAAATAATGATTGTAACAATAACTTGTAAACTTGGCAGGCTCAGTTCGCAACTGATGGCGACGTCAGACCGTCTGATCCTAGGCCCAAAGGAATGTAAGCATTGCGAAATCTAATCAGCTCTACGTGACCTGTCAGCATTTTCAACTTGCAGGTCCAACAAGTCCAAATTCCAGCAGTTCAATAAATCACCTCCTTACCTGTTCTTACCAACAATACCCGTAATGCTGGTAATAAGAAACTCGTTTGTGCGAAATTATGCGTAACGTTTGGATTTAGACAGGCTGAAATTTGATATTAGTGCATATTTTATAGTATTGCCTCATATATCTGGCTTTATTAGTAACTAATGCAAAATTATAGTTGTTACCTGTACTAGACTTGAAAGAGGAGGAATAGGACCTAGCGATGACGTAGCTGAGAATAAGGAAGTATGAAGTCGAGAAGCTTAAATTAACATGTATGAATAAACTGGTAAGGATGAGAATCTGGGTCATAAATTTAATATTTGCGCAGAACAACGGACAACGGAATATGAAAGCTTTTAAGACGAACGTGTTAACAGAGGTAACTTGAAAGTGACTGTAAACGGTGATGGAAGCCGTAAATATGAATTAAATTGATTGATTGAATTGTATAATACGGTCGTCAAGGAAGTCAAGCAACAATGACTTAACAAAAATTTTGGTAAACATGCAAATTGTCCGTTAAATTCTCAACAAACAGAATGGTGGCCAGTCATTAGCCGAGCTTTCTAAATTAATGCATATTGATGAGTGCAGCTTCAAGCCTGACCAGTCTTTGTTCTAGACACGATTTCTTACTTAGCGTGATTAACGATCGTGCTAGCTAAGTCATGGGAACTAAGCAGAGTTACAGCCTGAGGGGTTATGGACTTATGGCTGATTTTGATAATTGAATGATAGTGATTTGTGTATTGTCAATTGTTTTTTTGTTGTGGTGTTTTGTCATACTTAATCAAAAGTTATATATCGTGATATGAATTATTCATTTAATTACAAATAGGCCTTGGTTAAGTATTCAGAGATTTAAAGTAGGTATATGTGAATTCGCTCTCTCGATAAAAGCAAACTTTTTCATGTACCTCAACTTCAACAATTTATTTACTAGGCGGAACTACTGAAAAAATTACTGGAAAATTAACGAGGCCAATTAAGGCCGATATCAGCCAGGGCTGCAGATTGTTGGAAGGCTTTACCATAGCCCTCGCAAAAAAGGTAACTGAAAGAACACTGATTTTTAGTCAGTAGGTCTTACCCTTTTTCTCGCTCCGCAAAGCGGCAGAAGTTATTTGACGATTTCCCACGTAAAAAAGAAGGATTTAATTGTGCTGTATTTATACGAAGATTAGGTACATGTTAACGTAAAATGTACCCGTAAATAAGAACTCATTATCATTTTATATCACAAGAACCTAACCAATTGTGTGTCAACAAATTTACTATAACAAAACAATGTAGTAATTAACGGCATAATATATAATTATAACATTAACTACAAAGTTATTGTTTTTCATTATTTGACTTTGCTCCGGCCTTGTCACCTCAACCTTAACAAAGGGTACCTATCGTTTCTTGACATGGCACTGTGGCGCTACTAATAAAAAATAAAAGCAAAATGTCAATGACATGTAATATCATATCATCCATTGGAGACTACGATTGACATTTTCTTTAATAACAGATGTGGATAGATATTTTCCTTCCTTAAATAGCTATTTCAGAATCTTTTGAACATATTTCACTGTTAATAATATAATGACATACAAACATAACAATATATCACGCCTAAAAATATAAGGACTATACTAGGATAAACTGAAACAATCAAACGATGACATTTTATTTATTCACACGAAAAAAATACTAAAAAATCTTAAATAGTGCAGTTAGATATATTCTAAATAAATATAAACCTTTCGAACTTAAAAATAAAAACTACAATTTTTATTTTTGCGCCTTCAGTGTCATATTCGAAATTTGTTTACAGTCAGCAGATAAATATTTACAAAATTACATATCGAAGAATTAATGAAAAGAAATTGAAATCGATTGTATAACCTAGGACGTGTTCTATTCTAGTATTTTTAAGCCTAAGGTTGACTGGTAGACAACTCCTGTTGCACTAAGTCCTCGAATAATACCACTAGCAGTACTGTACGTAAAGTTGAAATCTATATTTCAATACTAATATTATAAAGAAGTAAAATTTGTAAGTTTGTATGTAGGGGTAATCTCTGGAAGTATTGGTCCGATTGCTCAAATTCTTTCACCAATAGAAAGCTGCTTTATTCTTGAGTGACATAGGCTATATTTTATGAACCTACGCGGGCAAAGCTGCGGGCAAAAGCAAGTAAATAATCTCATATTTTCCCGCGTATCAATGTATACTATTTACGAAACTGACAGTGTGAACAATGAACTAAACAGTCATTGTATAACATGTACCTATTTCATAACTTCGTTGACATTGGTGGTGCCTTCGGTGATCGCTAAAGGTGTAATAATATATTTAGCGTGTATTTATAAAGTATGTTGTCTGACCTCTAGGGTTGAGGTAAGGTTGGAGTTAATTAACTTCCCAGAATAAATGGCTTGAAGGTGAGGGTCGGGGAAAATTTTGATGCTCTTCTGTTTGTAAGATATAAATAAACTTTTGTCCATGTCTTGTTTACACTATGTTTCATCTGCTGTGCTGGTTTTGTTTTTAAAGTGACGATAAATGTTCCTATTAGTTTTATTGTATATCCAGTTCTATGTTTAAAATAAATACAATCTGACATATATGTTCAAATTGGGCGCACTTCTTATTTTTTCTTTATTGGAGGAAAATCAACAAATAACTTCTCTTGTTCAAGGTGGAGTTTGACTTTTAATGACTAAAACCTACTCGTGTTCCTTCAGTCGCTCTTTGTGTTCTAGACCCACGGCTACTCTTTCGAAATATTCTGCAGGATTAGGACATTTCTTAATATGTTTCAAAATTTAAATCAATTAAATCAATCATCATCTCCCTAACCTTTTCTCAACCACCTTGGGGTTGGATTCTAGCCTAAGCAGATGCAGCTGACTACTTGTGTCTTGCATGGAGCAACTAACTACTAGACCTTCGCAACCCAATTCTTGAAACCAATACCAACCATAAATCAAAATCTAACATGGAATAAAGACGTGTTCATGTTCATATTTTATACCTTCGTCCTGGAAAATCCGACCTTTAAAAATCTAGGACATGGAACCGAATCCTTAACTACCTACCAATAAGGTTCGCCAACTCCCGATAATGCGACCGTTTTGCAATGCACCCGATCCATTGCGCAACCCGAACTAATGTCGTCATAATATCATGCGTATTTAGCATGCAATGTGACGCGACCGTTGTAATAGTTAGCACAATTGTGCACGGCGCAGGCGTTAATAAGTGTCACAGTTAGATCTAATGCCATCACGTAGTAAAAGGTGACAAAACTATTTGTACTAGGAGTCGGTTTATTGGCGTTGATGAGTATCTGATGACTGATATTGCATATTGAATTGGAGTTAACAATGAAGCCATTCCCTTGAAACAAATGTAAACTGTTTTAAATTCATATCCTTATCCTTCTATTCACCGATAATACAGTCTTTTCTTCAGTTAGAATTTAAAAAAACTAAATAGTTCATGATTTTTATTCTTTTTCTACTTGTGGAATCGATGATAAACTCCTTAAGCTGCCCAGTAAGTTCTTTGATTGAAAGGATTAAAAATTTAAAAATGAGGAAATAACCATACTTACTGATTCATCGTCAGAAAAAAATATCGAATATATCGAAATACAAACATACATAGAAAACAGACTTACATATGATAAGTCACTAATAGAAGTAAGGAGAAGTTATAAATGTAGCTAAAAAAATGAAGACACTCAAGATAATCGATCAAGGCTAAAATCCGGTTTACTAGACAGTTTCAATTTCTTTCTAGGTAAGCGCCACATATCTTTTTGAACACAGTAACGAGAGTAAGACACATTCATTAGTAGGTTTCTGTACCGTGCGGCACGTCAACAAGACGGTTTGGTTCACTTCGGTGACCCTGTTCCTTTCTAGTAGCTTTTATGGCCCAATTGGCTTAGGTTTCTGTGTTTGCTATTCTTTGCTCATTTTTCTTGTAAAAAAGATGCAGAATTTCCAGTGTGAACAATAGTCGAAAATTTTATGCTTTGCAAACAAAGTTTCGTGAAATACATGTGATATTCATTTTACTATGTACTACTAAGAGTATCTATATAATTATGATAGTATATCTTTACACTGTATGTTATATTATATCTATTAACGATGGTTTTGTGCGTACTTATTTTGCTATTGCTCTTACATACGCTGTCTAATCTCTATTTTCTTAACTCTCTTTTTGTAGGTATGCTGTAAGAGATTTCTATAGAAATTATCATCAACTTTGCACTTATATACACGTGGTTTGTTCATCTTTCACGGCAAAACGGAGCGACAAATTGACGTGATCTTTTAAGCAGAGTTAGTTGAAAAGATGGAGAGTGCCATAGGCTACTTTTTATCTCTATTTAACCCCCCACTTTCCTAAAATGGGGGGTGAAAGTTTGTATGGAGCATTGCGCAATTTTCAAGGTAAGGAAAGCTAAAACTTGGTATGCGGACTATTTGTGACTAACAAAAAATAGTGCATCATTTTTTTTTTTGGAAATCGGCCCCCAACTCCTTAAAAGAGAGAAAATGAATTTTTCAATTCATTCTTTTGGTCGATTAGTCTAGCTATATTCAATTTTTCGTACAATTAATTTGCCAGTTCCGGTGAATTAGTGAAATTAGTTGATGGACTTTTTGTACCTTTTAACATCGCCCAAACGGTAAAGTCGTCAAATACATAACATTGGTACGTCAGTAGGTAATAGAAGTCTCAAGAAACAACGGTAACTATACCGTAGTGCAGTGATGTGTTCTAAATTAGTTTCCTGTTTGTCTCTGATGACTCTTGTATACAAAGATAGATCATTAAGTTTCTTGTTCGATCTATATTTACCGTTTTAGAACAGGAAGCAATTATAACTATCTATTGTTACAATATTTACACAGAAAATATTCAGACGTTAAAACCGTTTTTCATTGTGTAATGATGACCTACATAGAAAAAGTAAAGGATAAAAGAAATACTGTTTTTTTAAGACATGGGAAAATGTACAAAATGGTAAATTAATGTAGGTAAATGCTTGGTTCAAACCGAAATTATTGACTTTAATGAGCACATATGCAGAAAGTTATTTCATTTGTGCAAACATTTGACCAATTGTTCCACTCGATTAAACCTAATTCTGTTCGGGTCTAGCACTGCTGGGGCCATGGGTTTGCTTCCGAAAATAATGCAAAAGGTAAAGAATCAACATAGGTCTTGTTTTAGCCAGTAAGGCTCGTATTAAAGAACATCGCTCAATACTTAAACATTACCTAAAACTAGATTGAAACCATTTGATTGGTTGAAACTAGTTTTAAGTAACGCTTTAGTTTTGAGGGACGTTCTTTAATATGGGCCTAAAGTTCTCTCGCTCCGCTCATGACAAGACATTGGATGATATCCTTAACATAAAAACCCTGTATCAGAAACGAAAAAAATATACAGTATGTAATTATAAAGTAACTAAACTCTTCACATTATAAACATAATATTGAATTAATAAACATATAAGTAATGAAATCGTGCCTGACCCATTACATCCATACTCAACAATGATTTAATTTGAGCAGCCGTCATGGAAGCAATAATTTGTCACCACCATCGAACCAGTATAGCTGACAGGTTGCCCAATGCGCGCTAATGATCACCACATGAGCAATGAGAACAGTAGCCGTTGCAATAGTGCTCGTGCGTGAGGGCACTGCATCGGTAGATAGATGACAGAAGTTCCATTCAATTAAGTATTGTACTATTCATCGTCATTTCACACAAAATACTGAACATAGGCCCTCCTAAATGTCGCCACAACGACCTTTCTGGTGCATCTGTCTTTCATTGAATTTCGAACCTTACCAAGTCATCGGTCCACTTTGTAGGAGGCATTCCAATAATTCCAACGCAGCGTCTTCCGGTACGCGATCGCCTCTCTAGAACCTTTCGGCCCCATCTATCATCTGTTCTTTGAGCAATGTGTTGGCGACTCTTCGGGTTAGATTTACGAAATACTCAGAATTATTGTAAGAATAAGTATCTATAAATAAAGTAGCTTGCTAGTTACGAGGCATAAGGCTTTTATCAAATGCATTATTTCTCCCAATTTGTAAGTCACAGTTATCTATTCATAGCGACTTTCTTCGTGTCGTTTTTACTTACGGTTGTACGATAACAAGCTTCTGAAGAATACACGAAATAATGCGCTTTACTTGAAATGTCTTTCTTCAAAAATATAATATATTCCACCACTATCACACAACGCCGTCTAGTCCCAAGCTAAGCAGAGCTTGTGTTATGGGTACTAGACAACTGATAAACATACTTATATATTTCTAAATACATACATATTATAGATAAATTACACCCAGACACAGAACAAATAGTTATGCTCATCACACAAACATTTGTTCTGGATGGGAATCGAAGCCACGACCTCCGGCATAGCAGTCATGGTCACTAACCACTAGGCCAACAGGCCAGTCAAAATCTTTTTGATTTCTTATTTTCCTGCTGTGATATGGTCGCTATAGTCTACGCGTGTGCAAGCGTAATATCGTGCATTGTACGAAACAGACCTTCTCTGAATCATCTAATTTGTGATGCAAATTGTGTTACGATTGTAATACAGATATGATTATACAAACATCATCATATTAGCTTTGCTTTGTGTTTATGATTTATGTATATTACAGTGTGTTGTAAAAACTAGGCCTATGCATTATGATTTCTGACAGGATATGCTTTTGCGCTTTGCGTCACAGTTAAGCAATTTCCCATTGACTCTGAACGAGCGAAGCGAGCTCGGAAATTTTAACACGCTGCCTAGAATAGGTTACACGATAACCAAGTATGTTATAAAACTTAGGCCCTAGTTTGATAATTTCTTTACCGCTCCAGGGTCTGCACGCACTGCCTGAACATGGCGTTCTTGTAAACATTTGATTTCTCTGATATAAGTATTATTCACAGAACTTATTTTTAACAATCTCGAACATGGTTCCCAGTAAAACCCATGTAGATCATTAATATATCATATTCACCATACAGAGAGAGAAGTGACCTCCTGGTTGGTAATACTTTGTGTACCTTTCTAACAAGAACAAAACTTTTAAAAGACAAAATGAAACTCTCGTTCCACACAAATCATCTTGTTTTTTAAACAATACCTGCCAAGAAGTGTCATTACAATTTTCATCAGCGTCCCCTTTTAAAAGTAAACTTAAAACCCTTACCATAAAGCTTAATTTTCTTTGCTAACCCAAACGCTTCTATTTTTCAACCAGCTTGGAAAACTCATGCGTGTACGCAATAGGCTGTTACTACTTGTCGTGCATATTACAACACAGCGAACCTTACCTTACAAATCTTTTACTGCAGCTGTGTCATGCAATTTTCATTCTTAGCACATTCAAAATAGAGTTTACTATAAGTACAATTGAATCGCTATGAAATGCTTTTTTAAATGGCCCACGAATACCATTGTAGGTTCGAAAGATATTTTTATTTCATTTTTTTAAATATCGCAATTTTATTGAATACAAGAAACGTGTCAAAGCCTCTGTGATGGCTTAATAGTTTTGGAAAGCTATTAAAGTCGATATTTTTTTATGATTGCATGTGGTCTTGTGTTCCTGAAGGTAAGGAGCTGGTGGATACACCAAAAATAAATTGTATACAGTCCAGTATTAATTGAATTTTGACGTGTTTGTTTTACTCTAGGTTAACGATAGGATTTATTAATAAAACAAACCTACTTAGATACAATCGGTTGCGTAGTTAGTCGCATAGAGAGCCTGTAATAAAAATTTGGGTCCCTCTAGCTTGGAGATCCTGTATAATTGATAGAGCTGATATTGCGGTACACCCATTGATACAATAATTAAAAAAATGTTTTTTTTTTTAAATTCTATAATCATCTCAAACTCTAGTCACCCGTCTTCGTCGATATGGATCGTCATTGCAATAAAGAAGCAGATAAAAGAAATTTTTCCGGCAAGTTGAACGCAGTGCTTGATCTTACAGGGTTTAAGTTGGCAACGTAGGCGTGTGCTTGCGGAAGATGAGCAATGGGTAGCTTGCCTTCCGGCCGTCCGGACCGAGCCCCAGTCGTCGAAGGCGCGTACTGTTCCACGCGTGCTTCAAAGAGATGTCAGCGAAACCGTATGGCTCAGCGGAGTCGAAGCCTATTGGGGCCATGGATTTGCTTCCGAAAGGTAATCCCGGAGTAATGGAACATGGCAAAGAAGAAACATAGTAACAAAGTATTGTGTATACGAGTGGGATTTAGTCATTAAAGTCTTCCCGCTCTGCCCTAGAGCGAGAGAAGTAATTGGATAATTTCCAACCTAAAAAAAGAGTTTAACCTGGCAATGTATAACAAATAGCACATCTTTAAACCTTCGCCATCCATGTCAAGCCCCACACTCCAGCGCGGTTGCATTACCTTACACTTAGTATGCGCACGCACAGCGCTTGCGTCACTCATCGTCGTCTCATTAGTACGCACCCGATGGGCAGATATTATAACACGGTACGCTTTGTTATTTCTACCGTCTGTCTGTCACTCAATTGCGGTCGCAAGTTATGGTTTTAAAATATGACTTCTTTTGCTGTGTAAGGGCGAAATTTGTCATGAGTAACTTTTACGTGTCAAGAAAGTGGGTTATCTGCTGCAAGAGTTTACGCATCTGACGGTTGTTTTTTTGTTTTGGTTTTTTTTTGTATTTAAAATTGCGAATTTTTGAGAAAAAATATTGTGAGGGCTTTTGCAGTCGTTACAAGTAGCCAGAGGCCAAAAAGTCTGTCTAAGGAGTATCATGTTGGACAGTAAGTGGGTTATGGAGGTCTGTTAGGCAGACACTCCATGTGAAACACGGGGATTCAGCTGAATCCAGTTAGACTGGAATTCGATCCCAAGCTAGTTAAAAAATGCTAGGGAGATGATGATACTATCGAGTCCAGGATACCTCATATCAATTGTTTTTTTTTTTGAGGTGGTACAAGTAAACTACCATAGTAGACTGCGCATTTTTACTTGACTTGCTGCTGAATTTAGTTCTGAAAGTGACCGCTAGAAGTGGTATAAAATTTGCCTTACAAAAAATTTACGGTGACGCTATGAAGTCGCTAAGAGTACTATTGGTTTAAACTCATAGTAGAGCTACTGATAACTCCTCCCGTGCAGATTGGAACGAGAGATAATGTCAGACTTTAGAGACTAAAACCTCACCTATATTCTTTCTGTTGCTATTTATATTTCAGGACTACAGTAACACTTTTCAAACAACCTCGGTGATCATAGTAGATTTTCTATATTGACAAAAGCATTGCATTACTCGCAGTGTAGACATAAGCTGTGACGAAAACAAACATGAAGAAAAACTATGAAATGCAGAGAACTCAGTTAAAATTACAACAGAAATTATAACCGAGCAACATTTAAATGCACTTAATTGCCTCTTCAAGACTCGCATTACCTTTTAATCGTTTAAACACACTTACAGAAACAACATTCGTAATCTTAATTAATCTAATGACCGTCTCTTTCTTTTCAGGTAAGCGGCTCACTGAAAATAAAACCTTGTTCTTGTGACTTAAGACTGAAAATGTGTTGTAGGTGAGTGGTTCTTATGTAAAAGGTGAGGGTACACTGAGTGAAAGTTGGCGAGACCTCATATTACCATAACTGAAGAAGTTATGAATAACAAAAGTTTCGTTTTTATCCTTATTGGTGAAGGAAAACAAAGACATTTTGTTTTGTTTAAGCCAGGTAAGTGAGCTATTGTATACAGACAAGTGAGAATTCATAAAGACACGTGAATTGGTCGACACATGATTGAAGTCTGAACGAATGTTTCCTGAAAAAACGTTTTTGAGAAAGTCTGTGTTAGATAACGAAGAAACTGCTTCTGGTTTCAGAAGCAGTAACTTCCGAAATTGAATTTATTTTGTACTTTTTAGTGTTTTTAATAAGGAAGTCTGCTGTATTTTATTTTGTAAAAACTTTTTGTTGGAGTTATTGGTTAATTTTAAAGTGTAACTACTTCATCTGTTTAGGAAGTTAACTAAATATACCTGAACAATCTTATAATGTCCTTTATAAAAAAAAAAAATGCTAAAAATTGTATCTAAAAATGTTTACAATTAGATATTTATATAAACCGTTGTTAGCCAATTAACAAAATTTAAATAATTTTTGTCACTTAACAACGCATATTGCGTTACTTTAAAGACTTGTTACTAGAAAAGATACATAATGATCATCATTTTATGCCATGGATGCAGTTTTGTGTAAAATTTAAGAAAATTGCTAACCAGTTCCACCTCACTACCTTTTTGGACTTCATAATAACAATATGAATTAGAAATATGACGTAAATATTATTTTTCCTAGCGTTAGGTAGGTACCTACTTCGCGACCTCCCTGATGGCGAGCAACGGGTAGCTCATCGTTATATTAGGATTAAGCCTAGATCGACGGCGTGTCGTGTACACACGCGCTTCAAAGAGGTCTCAGCAATGTAAAAGCTGCCCCACCCCCCTTAATTCATGAATCCCCAAGCGACCACCGGTGGCCGCGCATCTATTGTCTTACTATTGTGTCTCTAATTGACGGTATCTGAAGGGTTAAGGTTTGTCAGGGATGCAGAATTAAAAGAGCAACTGGAAGAATATGACTGGGTTTTAACCAGTAATCACCAAGCTCCACCAAAACCGAGAGCATCTTTTGTCAATTCCCATTAAAAAGGTACTTACTTGTTTGTAGTAACCCTAATATACGTAGTTGGTTTATTAGCATGGCCGAACATGGTATAATTTGGAAAATTATGTAATGCCTCGTCACATAATAGTATTTGTATGAACATAGTGTGTGGCTACAATTGTCTCCCATACATCCGGTTCCAGTGAATGCGGCTTTTATTTGGACCATGAAATCAGACACATGCACTTAAATTGACCACGTAAATTATGGACTTCAGCGAAAAATACCTGTTCGATATTGTTGTACTTATATCAATCTCACTTTTATTGTAACCAGTAAATTTAATTTAAATTTCAAATAATAGTAAAATAAGAAACTTTCTTTGTTGAATAAATTGCAAAGGTTTCTACTCGTAGATAAAATAGTATGAATTGTTGACAGAGTAAATGACAACGAAACTGAAAAGTGTTTGTGAAAGTCATCGACAAAAGTTTAAGAATTGAAAAGCTGCATTTTGAATTCTTAAACTTTTCGTCGGTGACTGTGTCCAACAGTCTTCGATTCGAACGATCCCTTCTTTTCCTGCCTTATTTTTCTTATTATTTAATTTCCATGATTATATCGAAAAACCTTCATCATCATTGCAGCCGAAAGACGTCTGCTGTTAGACCTCTCCAAGTATCGCCATAACGGACGGTCTTATGTGTTTCGCTTACGGGCAGTCGCTACACCTGGTCCTTTCGGCACCATCGACCACCTATTCGCGAGCAATATGTCCATTGTCATTTCATCATCATCATCATCAGCATTTTTAATGTTCCCACTGCTGGGACTCATGCCTCCTCTTTAGAATAAGGAATAGGTAGTAATCCACCACGCGGGCCCAGTGCGGGTTGATGAATGTCACGTTTTCGAATTTTTGGTTTTAGGACATGCCGGTTTCCTCACGATGTTTTCCTTCACTGTTTTGTGAGCAGTGGTAATGAAATAAATTACACTAAGTAATGCGCCTAGGGGTTTGAACCCGAGAGCTACATTTCGTAAGTCGGATCCATTACCACTCGGCTACCACTGCCATTGTCACTTAAGTTTTCAGCAGTTTTTTTTTAAGGCAGATTCTTCAAAAAGTTTATGAATGAAAAAAAAAATCATAAACTTTTTGAAGAATTTGGCGAGTTGTGTTCAAGTGAGCACAACTCGCCAGTACGAGTGTGGTTGGAAAGCAGTCTCACATGATTGCAGCGCCAGTTGTCGCTCCACTAACTCGCCCGTCCCACTAGCCAGTGCGGCCTTTATGAGCACTCAACTAGCTTTGACTACTGGTATGAGAGGTTTTTGTTGGCAGTTGAGCTCTGATACGTGGATTAGTGGTCGTACATGGTTAATGATGCTGAAAACAATTTTTAGCTAGACAAGCCAGCCAAGCCCGCATGAAAGATAAAATGAGCCCAATTGAACAAATTCCCGGTATTAAAAGTATCTTTTGTCCTATTCCAGAATCCAGGAAATAATCTACTTATATGTCGAAATTCATCCTTTCAGTTGATAAGATGTGAAGAGATCTCAGACAGACCGAGTTATTTTCGCATCACACCATATTATGAAAAAGTTTATGAGTATGGTCATTACTTCTTCATGTTCGAATGGTTGAACGAATTTAAATGAAGTTTGGCACATATGTACCCAAGCGTTACATCTTCCTATGTCCTAGTTTTTTTGGGAGTTTTCCTTAATCTAATCAATTTTTTATTTTTCTTCTATCTGAATGTTTCCCTGCTGAAATCTAATTTCTGTTAAGGTGTGCATCTTAAAATTAATGTTAACTTCTCAAAATAGTATTTCATCGAACACAGAGAGTTTACACATGTTATTCAGAAATGTGTCAGTCAATATTTTGTTTTATGTTCACCTATAAAACTTTGTTTTTCTTTTATATCATCAACACAGCGTTTATTCTACGGTGGTCTCCTATCATGTCATTGAGGCAACGTGTACTCCACACACAACTGCTATACCTGCCCTTTCTTGTCACGACTGTCCTGCCAATGGCATGGCAGTAGTTTTTCAGATAGACACATTGCTCTGAATATAATCGAGTTACCAACCGACCATTTATTCCCACATCTCATTGATAACAATTCCATTCAGCGACCACCGTGCACCGGCACCGCGCATGCGTGACAGACGACCACACGTTGTCGATCGATCGCTGTGAGAACTGCGCGCACGCAGGGACTGCGAAAGAACAGATTTAAGGAACAGACAATTTATATAATTTTTTCTGTCTGTTTGTAGAGCAGTTTGGCACATATCTAAGGAAAAATTGCATCATTGTGTCTTTGTCACGTCACTCCTAGATAGACTTGATGCTGAAGCGCAAAACGTTAAATAAGAATAAGTGTGCAAACAATAAACTTATGATAAGATATGCTTACCCCAGTTCACTTCTGGACATAGGCCTCTCCTAAGCGCCACAACACTTAACCCTGTTACATATCCAATTTATACCAGACAGCTTTTCAAGATTGTTTGTCCAACAAGTTTGGGATTTTTAGATTCATCTGTTCCATCAGCTATTGGCCGCTCTATGAAAATAGCTAGCCCATTACCACTTACTTATGTGATAGTTCGCATAAAATCTATGAAGGTGACGCAGGAGGATTTGTGTAATGCGATGCGGCCTACCCTAATGTGTGCTGTGCTTTATACGTTTGTCGATCATCTGAGACGTGCATGGCAAGCTTCCAAGAATGTTGGAATATGGAACATTATTGTAATATGAGGAAAATTGGGGTTTTAATAGACGATTTGTTGCTGGGGAAAGGACAAGCGTTTTATGACTGTTTTTTTTTAGCGGTGGGAAAATCGGGGATGTCATTGGAAAATCGTCCAATGACTTCCCCGTTCTTGGGCGGAGCGGGAGATAGTGTCAGACTTTTATTGACTTAAAACTCACTCCTGGTCCTTCGTTGCCTTTTGTACCGGGGCTTGAGCCACCTTTCGGACCAAACCTGGCCAGCTTCGATCCAACTGAGTTCCTGCTGCTGCGGCCATATCCTTGAGGCGCACGGATAGAGTGCGCGCCGTCGACAATTTGTTACCGGATGGTCGGACAGCGAGCTACCCACTGTTCGCCGTCCACAAACCCGCGCGTGCCTACGGTGGCCGGAAATCGGGATCGAAATCCCGGTGGCGGCTGGGGCGCTGTGAGCGCCGACGTTACCTGATGCGGTCGGCCTCCTCCTTTGTTTTATGAGTACTAATAGAAAAAAAAAGAGTTATTAATAGTATAAATCAATAACGAATTTTAAGAGTGATAGAAAAAAATCACTGGCTCTTATAGTCTGAACATAAGAACTTGAAGTAGTGACGGTGACTCTTCGCATCTTGTAATATCTTACTACAAAATGTAACGCATCAAACACTTCAATCAGTTTGAAACCGATTATTACCTATCTATATATATAAAAATGAACGATACGATATGATGTATAGGGTAAAGTAGGGTAGAGTACGGTAGAGTACGGTAGAGTAGGGTAGAGTAGGGTAGAGTAGTGTAGAGTAGGGTAGGGTAGAGTAGGGTATAGTAGGGTGGAGTAGGGAAGAGCGGGAGCGAAGCCGCGCGGGCAAAGCTAGTTCTTAATAAAATTGTAAAATGATAATTTAAGACACTTTATTGGGTATCATCATCATTTCAGCCGAAAGACGTCCACTGTTTTATATAGGCCTCCCCCAAGTTTCGCCACAATGAACGGTCCTGTGCTTCTCACATCCATCGGATTCCCGCAGCCCTTACCAGGTCATCTGCCCACCTTGTAGGAGGCGTTCCTACGCTACGTCTTCCGGTACGTGGCCGCCATTCCAGAACCTTTTGGCCTACCTATTAGGTATATTACAATTTAATTAACTAATAAATAATTTAATTCTTACATCATGAACCTATTATGTATAATCAACTTCATAGAAGTTAGGAATTTGTAACGATCGTAATAATATGCAATCCGTGGGTTTAGGCAAACTTTGGTCTTCTACAATATTTCTAATCTCATTTTTGGCCTGATATGTAAACCAGATCTTCCAGAAAACTATCACACATACCAAGCCAGTGATGTAACTTAAACCGACGGTTAGAAATAATAATTTAGTATCAAACGGTTCCATATAAGGCGGGTGGTTTTATAGCTGTGTGGTAACATGGATTTCTGAATCATGATGCTTTGCACACGGGTCAGAAAGCCTGTTAGATTGCGTCATATTGACCTGATCGAATCTATATTTCTTTCTTTGGTTAGCCTTATCCTTTTATTTGGGATCATCTCTCCTCGTCACTTTGACATAGGCCTCCCCCAAGTGTCGCCACAATGAACGACCCTGCGCGTCTCGCATCCATCGGATTGCCGCAACTTTCACCAGGTCGTCAGTCCACCTTGTCCAACGTTGCGTCTTTCAGTACGTATCACTCTACGCCAGAATTAGCTGTACTAGGTCCTTGTAACATCCAAACTGCCTGCTTACAGATCGTTGAAGCCCTTCACATTTATTTATTTTATTCCAGGTATACTTTAACTATTGTTGATTAAAATTTACTATCTGACCATATTTAAAAATTCACGGAAAAATACCTTGTTAATATCGAAATACAATACTTATGTCTCTATCATGTAAATGCATAATAAAGCTCCCACACACAGCACTCAACAGATTAATTCAGCTATTCTTACTAATTCACAGCTGCCGGTTCTCCATTAAATAAAAATTTAAAACAATGTGTTTCCTCTATAAAACTGTAAGTATTTTATAAGCTACCATCTACGGCAGTGATTGGTATATGCTAATGAACCGTGACCTGTTAGTAATATGTTATGGATATTTGATATGAATATTGGTTTGGCTTGGTTTGATAATAATTTAATTGGCGAGCTAATTTTGTCTATAATTATGTTCTTCCTAAATATACCGTTATGTTCAAAATATCATCATCATCAGCCTTTTTAATGTTTCCACTGTTGGGACTCAGGCCTCCTCTCTAGGAGAAGGAATGGGCCGTAATCCACCACGCGGGCCCTGTTCGGGTTGGTGAATGTCACACGAGTGTGTATGCCAAATAAAATAGTTTTTTTCTATGTCTTCGAATTTTTGGTTCTAGAATATGCCGGTTTCCTCAAGATGTTTTCCTTCACAGTTTTGAGAGCAGTGGTAATGAAAAAAATTATATAAAGTAATGCGCCTGGCAGGGTTTAAACCCGCGACCTACAACTCGTAAGTCGGAGCTATTACCACTCGGCCACCACTGCTCTTTTCAAAATATACACAGCATTATATTGTTATGTAGTATTACGTTATTGACGCCTGAATAAAAAATAGTTGAACATTATTCAGTTCCATTAATAAAGTACTGACATTTTATTCCGTTCTCACGGCTTTTTTATGAACTGTAAACTTAGTTTTATAGTTTAAATTGTGGTAATACGTACTTAAAAATATTTCTTACGAATGTTAAAGAGAATTTTATAGATCAGTTGAGTTTAGTTTTTTTTTTTTTTTTTTAGATTAAAACGTTTCACGTACACTACCATTGCTGGTGTAGAAATATTATTAAAAATAAGCCTTTTTTTTTAAATATAATATCAAAATCAGCACAATTTTGTTACATTGCTTAGATGATTATAATTAAACAGAATGTCACAATAATATTTGTCACTACTATAAACAAAATCAGAAAAAAAGAATAAAAACAAGTCAATACACATAAAACACACAAAATATTATTTTCATGTGTCTGTTGTTTTAGTCACGAGATTGATTCATTAATTAGTATGTAATTAAATTATCTGCAGATAGAAGGCGTATATTTAAGTGGCACAGTTATCAAATTGAACTATTTTTTTTAGAAGTCTTAACAATAGTGTTCCGATTTTTTTTTTCGAGTAATAATTCTACTGATACCGCTATCTCATCTCCAAAGACCATAAACCACGCACATTACCCCTCTACCCACAGACAAGCGCTAAGGATGTGCGCCATTATTTCGACTACGAATGGAGCTCGGTTCAAGGGGATATCGATTACATCGTTACACCGATCGCTGGCCGCATCGAGTAGTGTTGCAACCTTCCAATCGATTGTTATTATTCAATATGGCTACTGCATGCAGTTATGGGTTTTATTGTAAGCGATTGTAATATTCTAAATGTTTGGATTGGCCAATTTTGTTACTGTAATTGTAATTTGCAGAAGTATCTGTTACAGTAATCAAATGGCAAATTAGCTCAAAATTTAAGACCCAATCAATTTAAACTATAGTGTTTAGGCTACTGGGATTATTCTAGGTTTAAATAATTGCCCCTTAATGTATTTTGGCTTAGTTTTGTTACGATACTATCCTACTATATATATGTAATGAAATGACATTTCATTAATTCAAATTTGCCGCGCTTCGCGCGTTGTAGTTGTCAATGGAATTTATGTTCTGTGGAACGGGGTGACGTGTGATTGAATGGCAGATGATGTTTAGATTATTTTGCATATTTTATTGTTAAAAATTCTATTGTAAAGAGATGAAATAAAGGGATATAATTGAGGAGGCGATATTAGTAAACTTTAAATGTCGTTTCTTTGATTTTCAGGTAAGTTATAGGTGTAATGATCATAGTTAAACGTTGTAATATAGTAAGGACGTATTAAATAAACAAAACTTTGATTTTCAGAGAAACAATTTGTGGTTTATTTGGAAAATCCTCAATAACATATCTTATATATATAATATTATAAAAGCGAAAGTGAGTTTGTTTGTTTGTTTGTTACATTTGTTTTTGTTTGGTCTTCACGCGTAAATAGCTAAACCGATTTTGATGAATTTTGGTACAGAGATAATTGAGACCCTGGAGACGGACAATAAGCTATTTTTTTTAAAGTGAGAAAAGGCGGAGAAACAGGGAAGAAAAGAGGAGAGGATTTTTTTTTATTTTTTTTTTATTTTTGTTTTACGCGGGCGAAGGCGCGGCTAAAAGCTAGTTAAAATGAAGGAAGAATAGTTTTAGTTTTAATTTTAATAAGAAAGCCTTACGCAACAATCTGTTGCGAGACTTTGAAGTTTTTGTAAAAAAATTAAATATTGAATGTGAACAGAATGTTTTTACTACACATAAATACTTGCATGGGTACTTATAAAACGACAGAAGCTAGTACACGGTTCTAATTGGTCGTTTCCTATGAAGAAGAATCGGTAAGAAGAAAAATGTGGCGGGCTCGTCCACAGAATAAATATTAACCAGTTAGGTACGTAAAGATACAATTCCAGTCTTGAATTTACTATCAATGATCTAATTTTATCGCTAATGTCGTCGTCCAATATACGAAGGTCTGCTGTGACAGACAGCTGCCTAGCTGTGATAAAAACCTGTTAAACTACGCCATCGCGAATATCAGTTACATTGATCAATAGATCTTTCAAAAGTGCATGCATACCTGAAGAGTGACTGGTCTAGATTTTAATACAATACGAACCTGTTTGCATTTGGCACTTTATAACTGCTGACAGATAAGAACCTGCCGAAATGATTCGTTGATACTGTTGCAGTAACAAATTACAATAGTATACCTAATATCTATATTAACTACTAGCTTTTGCTTTAAATCACTCAGAAATCAAGCAGCTTTCTATCGGTGAAAAAAATTTAGTAATCGGACCAGTACTTCCAGAGAGTAACAAAAAAAAAGAAACATTACCTCTTTATTTTATTAGTGTAGATTCCTTGTCTGGTCCTTCCACTCGTTAGTTTAAAAAAATAAAGGATATTTAGAGATGAAATGTTCAGTTAATGGCTATGCACGTTTATCTTTGCACTCCACTCGCGTAAGCGGGCTTGTAGTCGACGAGTAACTCGCCATCTGGATGTCCGGTAGTCGGCCGGGCCGAACCCAAGTCGTCAATAGCGCCTAGTGTTCCACGCATTTATCAATGAGAAGTAAGTAAATCGTAGGGGCCCGGCAGGGCTGATGACCGCTAAGACCGCGGGCATTTTCTGAAATGGAAACTAATGGTCTTAGAAAGCAAGGGAAACTAAAGGACACAGTTGACATGCCCTCGCGCTCAACCCAAAGTAGGAGAAGCCCTTGGATGATACGGTGCGCACTGTTCCCGCACGCCTCAAGGAGTTGTCAGCAACAGGAGGGATCCAGCTGGGTCGAAGCCTACTAGGGCCCGAGTAGAACAGTTGCTCCTTTATTCAGCCCATAGCCACAAAAATCACAAAACTCCTCAAATTCGGATCAATAAAAACAAATGGCAAATATAATCGGACTATTTACAGATAAATCTATAATTCTATATATCTATTATTTATTGCCCACAATGAGACAAACGAGATGTAAAGTTCAGTCGGTATGCTAATTAACTGGCTCGCTCATTAGTCCGGCTTAGCTTGGACACTCGAGCTCCGAATATGACGACCCAGATACCAAGAGAAGTTAGTGGTATCAGGGGCGCCGTAGCCGTGGGTGCTTGGGGGCTCAAACACCCATGGGAAATAAACAGTGGGTGCCGAGCACCCCTCAGAATAGACATCAAGAAACAGTACCCCTAGCCAAGTTGATAATCTGCTTGTAGAAGTCTTCTCTCATCTCAGACATCATCTCAACGCTCAGTCACGTGGTCAGAACAAAAGAATTGGAGGCGTGGGTAACTCGAGGCGTTCACCGCAAGAGAAACAGTTGTAATTTGGCTAGGGAGGCAGATCAGTAATCGCCTTTTAGGGATGGGTGTTTTTGGTTTCATTTTATATTTTTATTAAACACTAGCTTCTGCCCGCGACTTCGACCGCGGAAAATTTCTTGTTTTAAAATAAGATTACACTCGATTAGACGCTGCGCACGTTCAGCGCTAGATTCCTGAGCACGGGCCTGCGATGTTATGGCATTTTGCCTAGCGAGCCGCTCCAAGCGCTCAGCGCTAGTCTCCCTATCCCTTGTTTCAGAGACATGCTGCCTTAAATGAGATAGACGCTGCGCACGTTCAGCGCTAGATTCCCGAGCACGGGCCTGCGATGTTATGACATTTTGCCTACCAAGCCGCTGCGAGCGCTTAGCGCTAGTCTCCCTATCCCTTGTCTCAGAGACATGCTGCCTTAACTCAGATAGACGGTGCGCACGTTTAGCGCTAGTTTCTCGAGCACGGGCCCGCGACGTCCTCACATTTTGGCTAGCGAGGCGCTGTGAGCGCTCGGAGCTAGATTCTCTAGCGCGTGCTTGCGAAATATATTCTCTATTTCTCGAGAGGCGCTGCTCATTTTCAGGGGCAGATTCTTCCGTACGGCGTACTCGAGCGGCTCTTGTCTATGATGTCTGCCGGGACAGTTGAGATTTCCTTTTAGACATGCTCTCAACAAACTACGCACAGACTTGAAAATAATTATGAACAAAGGGGAGAGCGACTCGAACACCGTCCGCCTTTACAAAACAAAACAATCGTAATATCGAAAAACTCGTATCGATTATTACGATAGAACGAAGTACGAAACTACGAACATACAAAACAAACGTACAACGAAATTACGATATTTTCGATTATGAGGTATCTATCAACAACAACAACCATACAAACGAAACAACCGAAACCAATAAGCAACTGACAGAAGAACTCCAACTAACGACAACGTGGGCATAATAATTCGAGAGGGTCATCAATCCACAGAAAGTCTTAACACCGCGATTCAGAAAAATTACGTAATTGCAGAACGCCATCTATGGGCAAATAGGTAAAACGTTGGGAACGCCACAATTATGGCGGTAAGTCCCCGCTTTGAGGCGTGGCTGGAAAGGCCTTACGGCGTCCTTACCTTCCGCATGACACAGGTCCTCACCGGACATGGCAAGTTCGGGAGGTTCCTGCACCGAATTAAAGCGGAAGAGACGCCCGAGTGTCACCACTGTGCGGAACGCCCGGAGGACACGGTGGAGCACACAGTCGAGGTGTGCCCTGCCTGGGCAGACCATCGCCGTGCCCTCGTGGGGGCGATCGGCGGCGGATACCTCTCGCGCCGGGCTCTGGTTGAGGCGATGGTCCTTAGCGAGGAGGAATGGCAGGCGGTCGCCTCCTTCTGCGAAGCAGTAATGCTAGAAAAGGAGGAGGCAGACCGCATCAGGCAACGGCGCCCCCGCCGCCGCCGCCGGGATTCCGATCCCGATTTCCGGCCACCGTAGACGCGGGCTCGCGGACGGCGAGCCATGGGTAGTTTGCTGTTCGATCGTCCGGTAATGGACCGAGCCCAAGACGTCGACGGCGCGCACTGTTCCTGCGCGCCTCAAGAAGTTGTCAGCAACAGCAGAGGCCCAGCTGGGTCGAAACCTACCGGGTCCAGGGTTATCCGAAGGGAACTCGTGCCCTGATTTGAAGGCTAGAAGGAACGGGGTGAGTTTTTAGTCAGTAAGAGTTTGACACTATCTCCCGCTCCACCCAAGCGAGGGTTGTCATCAGATGATTTTTGCCCACCATAAAAAAAAAATAGGTAAAACGTCTGCACAATGAAAGTTATGCTAGAGGTATTTTGCGTTTTAGTAATTTTATATTTTCTCCGAAACTGTATGACCAATTGATATGCTGTAAATAGCAAATCTTATCTGTGTAATGTTCTTGTGATACTGACATAATTTATTGTCATAAGAATTAATATTTTGTTGCTCAAATAATCAACCAAACGTAAGTATGCCGAAAAAAAATATTTTTAGTGCAATAAAAGAAGTATAAAAGGTAAAATATAAAAGATAGAGATATGGTATCGCGGACTTTTTTGTAGAAATAATTAAGACGAACCAGGTAGCCATACATTGTTTTTAATTTTAAGCAACTGTTTAGGCAGCGCACGCAAATAATTCTGTTTTATGAGGTATTTTTTTCCGACTTGCTAGATAAAAGTTGTGATAGCTCGGTTAATATACATGCTATAGAAACAATTTATAGCCTATAGCACTCAGGAATAATGTAGCTTTCTGCCAGTTAAAAAAATTTTAGAATTGAATTATTAGTTCCAGAGATTACCCCCTACATACAAACTTACAAACTTACAAACTTACAAACTTACAAACTTACAAATTTTACCTCTTTATAATATTAGTATAGATAAATTAGTAATTAAGTACGTAGTATGTACCCATACATAGGTGCATACGTAGTTTATACCTATGTATAGGTACATACCAAACCTAGAGGCTGCAGAGCAGTGGTGGCCGACTGGTAACGACCCCGACTTACGAATTGTTGGTCGCGGGTTCAATCCCAGCCAGGCGTATTACTTTGTGTAATTTATTTCATCACCACTGCTCTCAAAACGGTAAAGGGAAACATCGTGAGGGAACCGGCATGCCCTAGAACCAAAAATTCGAAGACATGTGACATCCACCAACCCGCACTGGGTTCGCGTGGTGGAGTACGCCCCATTCCCTCTCCCAGAGAGGAGGTCTGAGTCCCAACAGTGGGAACATTATAAGGCCGACTATGCTATGCTATGTACCTAAGTAGGACATTTATTTATTGATCAGTTGATCAGTGTTCATTTCTCTTCTCATGCTTCGCTACTTTTTCGAGTCATCAAATGAGCATGAGCGCCCATGAGGTTTTTTAAAAGCTTGCGCCCCTGAGTGGTATACATTATTTGGTAATGGTAAATGTGAACATGTATTGGGATGATTGTCTTAGGACCATTAATTGTATGTTTGCATAATGTATTGACAGGTTTATTATTTAGTTAAAAAACATTAATTAGAGTGGCGACATGTTTGTGACATGTAAGTCTTGTAAGGATTGTTTTATTTACGAAATGATACTACATTTGTCTTATGAAAATATCAGCTGTCAGTAGATTCTTACCATGCCGAGTGTTCTGGACGTTGTTGACTAATGAGTATTAATCGAAGTTCATAGAGAAAGTAAAGAAAAGGAAGAGAATAAGAAAAGATTATAAATAAAAAGGTAATCGACTCATTATCATTTAGAATAGTCCTCCCGGTTGAACTTTAGTCTTAGGGCTTCTTCACACGAACCACACCTCAACAACACCACATGGTCGGGCGTATATTTCGTATCGAAAATAATTAGGACTATTCACACGTACCACATTTTGCAGTCGTTATTGATCGTACCACAACGCTAGCAGTCCACAACGCAACTACAAAAAGCTGCAGCGACACTTCATTCACACGTAACCACTGTTTGACAGAATTTTGTCTTTGCGACGTGGTGTGGTTGCGCTACGTGTGAAGAAGCCCTTAGTAGTCAGTCTTAAACTCTCAACAGAGATTAGACAGATGCGTAGAACATATTACATCGGTCTAGCTTGCGCGCAAACACAGATGCACAGTCTGTTCATTTACAATAGTTACGGAAGTTTATGAAGACGGTGGCGGAAAACAGTATCAACATTTATGTTTAGAAAAACTTACACCCAAGTAACATGTAAGGAAATAGCAAGCACTTGCACGCAATAACAAACGATGAAAAGTAATTTTGTTATTGCCATAAGACGTTGTAACCAAAGCTTGTGGTATATTGACTATAATAATGACTGAAATATACTACAAATCACACAAAACATTATACAGGAAAAAGAATAAGAGTCTGTATGTTTATTACCTTTCACGGTCAAACGGTTGAACGGATTTCGATGAGAATTGGTACCTGGAAGAGCCCATAGGATTTCATTCCGGGAGTATTCTTTTGAGACAATTTTTTACCTTTTCGCCGATGTAGCTACTGGCGGCAGATAGTATCATTCTAGTGAAATCAATATCGTCGTCATCAATCGACTGATTGTTCCAAGTCTTTCATAACCCTATAATGTCGTACAACAAAATTATTCTACATTGCCAGTTGGGTTTAGTCAACACTTTTAAATCATGTCACCCATTACAAAGAGCACCTTTCTGATTAATATTATGTGCATATCAACCATAACATTATTAGTTTCTTGTCATGTCATCAACCTTTCAAATAACTCCTCCCTCACATATTGTCACACCTATGTATTTCCTATTGCACCAACATCTTCAATTACCATATAATGGTGTTCACAAGTTCTCCAACGATTTACATTTGTATATCGTAATCCTAAACTATTGCTCGTACTTACATAATATCTGCTCAACATTTATGGGTTAAGCGATTTCAATTCTCTATTAATCTTGTTATTATATGCTCATAAATGTCCACTTTTAATACATGGACTCTTAAACCAGTATGCAATGTACAAAAATTACGGAATTATACTTTTAAGTTTATTACTAACCGTATAATCTCGTAATATTTGTCGTCATACGAATGGTAATAGAAACAGTAATTTGATTTTAATCCTAATGGATCATTATATCTCATTTACTAGGGTATTTCAAAAACGATTGCACGTTTTAACTCATCTATTTTGGTGCCATACATCATCGGTGAGTTCTTCTCGAGATTGCAGTAAATCAGGTTTTTCCTAATTGTGATCAATATTAAGAACATAGCAAAATTTATAATAAGTACTATTATTTTCTAGTTTTTACTCAAAGCTTTGCTCTTGCAGTCTACCTACACCACAGACATTGTGTAAGTTTCCGGAATACAAAGGATATATGTATATAGTATATTGTTGATTTCTGTTTATGAAAGAGTTAGTGATTAGATTAGTAAATATTCTCAGATACATTCTACATATCTGCATATATATTTTTTGCTTCCATTTAATTTAACACACTTATAAAATTGTTTGCGGAACATCGGGTCGATAGGGACAAAAGGCCTCTTACAAATTTGCAGAAATCCTATGGATGCAAGAAGTATAGAAATGGACGTTGTGGCGACACTTGGGGGCGTATGTCCAAGAGAGGACGTCTTTCAAAAACAAATAGATATTTTCACCTCGTTACAATATTAGAAATAAGATAAGTCTTTCGAGTTGATCTTTCAAAATATAGCAGCATATTATCTCGCTGATTGCTAGCTGTAGACAATTTCACTCGTCAAGAGAAGCAACGCCTCCACACATATTCCTTCTACTCATATCAACGTACATATCTTCAATTAGCACATAATAGCTGTTCTCCGTTCTCACAAGTCACTGTATCAATCACAGGCGTATGTTCACGCTCAATGTCGTCCGGTGCTGGTCTTTAATCGACATTTCAATCTGTGTGTGACAGTGGATTTGCATATTCTCTAAGCCTCTCTACATTTGAGGATATTGCACACATGTGTTGGCTAACGCTATTTCATGTGTGAAAAATACTATAATTACATTGATCAATAAGAATGCTATTTTTTTTTTCATCTACACTAATAGAATATAAAGGTAAAGTTTGTTTTTTTGTTTGTAGAAGCTAATCTTTGGAAGTACCGGTCCGATTGCAATTTTTTTTTTCACCCATGGAAAGTTGCTTTATTTCTGAGTGACATAGGCTGTATTTTATGTACGAGGGTGAAGCTGCGAGCAAAAGTTAGCTCAAATACAAGTAAAAAACTTCTTACGGGGTCATTGTGCACATTATTATCAATTATTTTTACTAAACACGAAGTGGCGACTTTACTATTTTAAAATTAAGATAATCTTTGTGGTATGTGGTACCTTGCAATCTTTGCTGTTTTATGTTTTAAAATCTTCTCAATAGTTGGTTTAGTAGTCGCAATGCAAAAATAACTTCGGACCATCGTCTTGACCGTTCCAACATAATGAAATAAAATGTTACTGTATTTGTTAGTCAGTAGAGTTTTAGGTGTTGTTTGGAGATTCAAATAGAGATTTAGTAGATTCAAAACCCCATAAAAGGCTACCGTGTAAATTTATTCTTACTTTTTATACCCATGCTTTTATTCTTTATATTCTGCGAGATAATTTTTTGATACGGCAATCGCAGCGACGTTTCCAGCAAGTGTAAAGCCTCCTAACCGCTACTGTACCCTTTCATTTGGCCTGCACTGTATGTAAATATAGGCGGTTGCATGTTTAACATGTTTATATATTCATAGCTTTGTTTGTTACTAACGCAAGGTTACGAGTTACTTCTTTGTCTGATACTGGGTTAAACTGAGATTACGCTTATTATCTTAAACACACGATATGTTTCGGTTGATTTGCAACAGTATTTATCTATCTTATTACACCATTGTATTACTTTTGTTAGGATAGGTCGAGATCAGTGGTAGCTTAGTAGTAACTGCCCCAACTTACAATTGTAGGACACGGGTTCAAACTCGTGCTGGCGTATTACATTTTATCACCACTGCTGTCAAAACGGTAGAGGAAAATATCGTGTGGAAACTGGCATGTGCTAGAACTAAAAATTTGAAGACATGTGACATCCGCACTGGGCCCGCGTGGTGGATTATGGTCCCTCTCTTAGAGAGGACACTGGAGTACCAGCAGTGGGAACTGTTGGAATATATCGAAAACAAATTATATAGTGTTGAAGTAGGATTTAACACTATAATGCTTCTCTTTGGTGTCCTTTTAACCCCACCAGGATCATTATAAGGCTGATTATGTATCTATGTGTGTAGGTATGTAGTAAAGATAAGCAAGTGTTGCAGATGTAGTCCCTGAACTGCCTTGGCACCTAAGTAAGAAGGTGTAACTCTAACTTATCTAAAAGGGGATACCGTTTCGGAATGAACGTTGTTAGGGTGTAGATACAGAGCTGAGTACCCTTCAGATACCGTCAATTAGAGACACAATAGTAAGACAATAGATGCGCGGCCACCGGGTGTCGCTTGGGGATTCATGAATTAAGCTGCCGACCATAACTATTCACCACTGGATGGATGGAGGGGGAGAGGGAGGCCAAAGAAAAGATGGATGGATTGTGTGAGAAGTGATATGAAAGAAAAGGGAGTTAATGATACCGTGACGAGTGACAGGACAGAATGGAAGAAAAAAACATGTTGCGCCGACCCCAAATAAAACGGGACAAGGGCAGGAAGATGATGATGATGATGATGATGATGACTGTACTTCTTGTCCTGCCCTCTGGGAAACAAATAAGCTCAAATGCCTTTTACCGACGATATCCGTGGAAGTAGTCTTGGAGTAAAGAGTAGTAGAGCGTAATAAGAACAAGTGTGTTTCAGATATTATTTGTATTTTGATTTACCTTATTTTCGCAATCTTTCTTATGAATGTCGGTGTAGATATTAATACTAGATCGGAGATATGGGTTCCGAAGAAATTAATTGCCCGTGAATTCAAAAACTTTGTGGTTGCGACTTTTTTCAACGTCTGCAAACCCGAGTTTACGATGGCTAGGGATCATCCTGGGACTCCCAACAGTTAGGGTGTCACTTGTGGCGGAGGCTGGGGCGTGAGAATGTCCATTCCCTCACGTTTTAAAGCCACCTTTTTCGCTAACATTACTGCTTTGTAGAAGAAGGCACCTGCATCCCATTCCTTCTCGCTCCAGACGACGGCCTTGACGAGGATGCGGTTGTACTTCACTCAAGTGGAGCACACCTCCACCATTTTCTTTGGGCGTACTGCGTAATTATGACTTATTAACTAACAGCGGACCTCCGTAACCCAGTCAGGTAGCACCCCTCCAGCGGTAAGATTCCTGTCAGATTTCCAAGAAGTTCACGAACCCTGAACTCGTTATTCGTCACTTGTTTAACAGATCTCCGAAGAAGGTCCAACATTTGACATTCATCTTCGTATTATGCTTATTATGTTAACTCTTGTATAACTTATACAATTTGGTTAACACCTCTGGGAGGTGACACTGGCCCAGCTTCAGTTAGTATTGTTAGACCAGGTCGAGGTGAGGTCGCCAATGTTTTGGTCTTATCTCACTGATTACAGATTACTTTGTATTGTTTTTATAGTATGTTTGGGTAACTTACGCACTGTTATTGAAGATTTCGATCGCTGTTTTGTAGATTTCGACTTGTGTAGTATATGCCATTCTCTTTCATACAATGCATGAAAGAGAATGGCTTATTCCTCAAGGTGTTGTGAGAGTTTGGTACCTGAAAAGACATGACGAATTCGTTATGCTAGTTTAAAGGTATCTGCCCAGTACATCTCATAAGTATCATAACTGTTCCAGGAAAGAATCAAGCACGGAAATAAATATGACACGGTCTACTATACCCACTTGACCTGTTTGCACGTTCCTGGCACGGTCATGGTAAGTTACGGTATACTAAGCCTTTACAAGCTACTTATTATTTGGATATCTGTACAAAAATCCCCATAAAATTAAAAACAAAAACAAACCGCAAAGAGATAGTTTGTCCATCGTCTAATCAAACTACTACATAACTACCTGTCCTAGTACGTCCGCTTCCAGGCATATTCCATTTTTGTAACTTATTACGAGTATGTAGCGCTTATTTGTGGTGAATTATTTGAATTAAAACTTTCAAACTGTTGTGGCGGCGTATCAACGATGCGCCAATTTGTATTTGGGATTCTCATTTCTAAGCCACTTTGACGAACGGGATTTCAATTTAGCCGAATTGAAATCAAGTTAAATGTGAGGTAGGCGATGACATTACAGCGACGTTTTTTAATATGGTGCACTAATTTGTAATACGGTATGTTATACGAAATGGTTTCGAAATCTATATATATAAACATCAATGCCACTTTTCGTTGTTATTTTATAACTCAAGAACGGGCTCACCTATCCAAACCAAATTTTTAGGCTTTGTTCGGACTATTTAGTAGATGGTTTATGTGAAGTTTGGTAGGGTAGAGTAGAGTAGGGTATAGTAGGGTAGAGTAGTGTAGAGCACAGTAGTGTAGGGTAGAGTAAGGTATAGTGGGGTAGAGTAAGGAAGAGCGGGTGCGAAGCCGTGCGGGCAAAAGCTAGTATATTATATAACATAAACCGTGCTGTCTCCAGTCATAGAATGTTGCAGAAATAAGTTTCGCTAACGCATCAGAACTTTCAAAGTTAGTTAACTCCTTCATAATCCTAATTATGATGTATAACATAAATTCTTCAGTTCCACCACCTTCGGCAATCGTCACACAATGGACAGCACAGTTTTATCCTCTCCATCAGTTCCCATACAACAACGGAGTCATTAAGTCCAGTCCGCCATTGTGAGTGTATGGAAACTGATGGCTGATACCAAATATATTGTGTGTGAGAAATACTTTACACTTACAACCTATTAAATGGTATAGCTAGACATAAGCGACTCCCAAGGACTATAAATTCTAGTGATAGTATTTGTCAAAAGTACCTATCTACAATTAATGAAATCATATATTTTTTGAGTCGCCAAACTTAAGTGGCAATGGGCAGGGCACATTGCACGCAGAACAGATGGTCGATGGGGACGAAAGGTTCTGGAGTGGCGACCACGTACCGGAAGACGCAGCGTTGGAAGGCCTCCAACAAGGTGGACCGACGACCTGGCCAGGGTCGCGGGAATCCGATGGATGCGTGACACACAGGACCGGTCGTTGTGGCGACGCTTGGGGGAGGCCTATGTCCAGCAGTGGACGTCTTTCGGCTGATATGATGATGATGATATATTTTTTTAAGTAAGTCTCACATTCAGTGAAGATGTGGCTGGACCTTTTACTGAATAACCAAGAGAAATAATAATAATAATCTCATCTATGTCGGACAACGTTTTACAGGATGAATTTTTAAAACGGATCAGAAAAGGTCTATTATTTTTTTTCAAGATATTCTGAACTGCATTCATAGATTTTAGAAAAAAAAATAGAGTCAGCGAAAAACAAACACTTGCGATATCGAAAAAAATAAAATGTATGTAATTAAAAGTGTAACGTCAATTAAATGCCGACGTCATATTTTCAAGACAATATGATGAAGAAAATTATGTTCAAGATTCAAGGAATTTGCCTAGCCGTCACTTTTTTCTACTCGGTTGGCCTCAACGGCGCCGTCCGTCTTCTGGCATTCACTAAGTGCTGACTTAAAGAGGCAGCAAGATTACTTGGATACATACCGTAAGGACTAAGAATTCCTAGACGGACTTGAAGGAGACGTTTGCCAAGCAGTAGGACCTAGGGCACGTCGATATGAGACAGTTTCGTAATCATTAAATGGTGCCTTTTATACTAGGCAGAGACTGCCAGACCGCCATTTATTAGGAGCTTATACAAAGATTTTATTTGTTACCTGGGAAATAATGAAATGACATACAGTGAGGTCAGTAAAAGTCCAGCCAGTAAAAGCCCAAAGATTTCCGTCTTTGGGCTTTTACTGGCTAAAACCCGGTGTTCACTAAGTTGCCATGGTAATTACTTAACTACTTAACTTCCGTACATTATTGGATTAACCCTTCAGATACCGTCAATTAGAGACACAATAGTAAGACAATAGATGCGCGGCCACCGGTGGTCGCTTGGGGATTCATGAATTAACAACAGAAAACGTACAATAAGCAGAAATCACTGAAGCAATTGGATATGTAACTGTAATATATTTCCGGATGACTCGGAGATTGCAAATGATTGATAGATGGGATCTGCCTACCTTTGTTAACATAACATCAGACTATAATTGCCAACCCATTTGTCAAGGTCTAGGGGAGACTTAGGAATGACATCGGATGCCACTCTTCTGTCATGTATGATACTAAAACTCCTATAATTTCACATCTCAACGTTAAATTAAATATTACTTACCATACACCAGTTAACTGTTACCAAACCTTAACTGAAAGGTCGAAGTTAATGCTTTAGTATATAATTTAACACTTCGGTACATAATAACCGTTCTACGCGAGTATACAATAGACAAGTAGTCATACATAACTATACTATAATTTGTTTATTATATTTTAGTGCAACTACTAGTTATCTTTTGTTTTTGCATTTACTAGGTGTATAATTTTTTAAGCCTACTTTCAATTTTGAAGGCGAGATGCTTTTTTGACGGTGTTCGATTAAAATAAAATGATTTTATGCCATTTTATGTTTCGCCAATTTGTGAAGGATAATATTATCATAGTTCAAAGTGATGACGATGTGATGGACAACGTTGAGTATATTTTGATGCTACACGATTTTTATATGCGTTTCATCATCCTCTTCTTGCCCTTGTCCCGTATTACTTAAGGTCAGCGTAACACATTTTTTCTTACATTCTGTCCTGTCACCCCTTATGCTATCATTAACTTCCTTTTCTTTCATATCGCTTCTCACACAATCCTTTTCTTTGTCCTCCCTCTCTCTCCATCCATCCAGATGTGTATACTCAGAACTTTTTAAATATCATGCATTTCATACATATCAAGACAAAGCGCTTGTACATTTATTATTATTATACCCAAAGATTTAAGTTTCTATAATTTTTTTACTATTTTGGTTTAAAATAAAGTTTATTCTATTCTATTAAATTTTTATAAATAATTACTTATTGAATTACTTAGTCTTTACCTACTAATATTATAAAAGCGAAAGTGAGTTTGTTTGTTACGCCTTCACGCTTAAATGGCAAAACCAATTTTGATGAAACTTGTTACACGGATAGACCAAGTCCTGGAATAGGACATAGGATACTTTTTATAACGGAAGTTGTTCCCTTGGGATAATCTTCTGCTATCACGCGGGCGAAGCCGCTGGGAGCAGCTAGTAGTTTATAAGTGTATTATCGTTATATTCTATTGAAAGTAAATGTTCATTTAATAGTTGGTCATCATTTCAGCTGAATGAGGTTCACTGCTTAATTCAACCCGTTTTATGCTTCTTGCAACCTCCAAATACATATTTTTTCTCACTCGTTTTTATCTTTTTGTGTTGTAACCTGTGTTGGTGTTTTTTTTTTTTTTTTTTTTGTCGACGGGGAAAATCATCTTTGACAAAACCCGCTCTTGGGTGGAGCGGGAGATAGTGTCAGACTCTTACTGACTAAAAACCCCGCGCCGTTCCTTCTAGCCTTCATACAAATAAAAAAAATCTTGTTTAAAACCACTTTAGTATAAATAACTCAACCTTTTTGACTAACCTTGGCAAAACCATAGCCCATGACATGTGTGTATGTGATTTTTCAATTAGCACTGGACACGATAAAACATCGGAAATGTATCAGAATGGTTGCGTGACCAAATTGCTTACTTCCGCGGATCACAACACTGTGGGAACAATAATGCAATAATAAATCATAATTATGATTATTACTATTATTGCTACGGTTTGTTATGACGTTGACAATGTGACAGTGATACCTTAGTGATGGATAGTTGTGATGATTGTAATTAGTTAGCAAAAGCGGAAGAAACTTATTATTTTTTATTTGAATCGTTTTTTTTATTATTGATAGTGGTCAAGTTCAAGACCACTAACTAGCTCATCCTAACGATAAGCGATAATGAATAAAGAAACTTCAAATCAAAGTAAGTTAAGTTAGGTAGGTAGGGTAGGTTACATAGGTTAGTAAGTTAAGTTTTGTGTAAATAGTTACTCATCATCATCATCATCATTTCAGCCGATACACGTCCACTGCTGGACATAGGCCTCCCCCAAGCGTCGCCACAACGAACGCTCCTGCGCGTCTCGCATCCATCGGCTTCCCGCAATCCTCACTAGGTCATCAGACCACCTTGTTGGAGGCCTTCCAACGTTGCGTCTTCCGGTACGCGGTCGCCACTCCAGAACCTTTCGGCCCCAACGGCCATCTGTTCTGCGAGCAATGTGCCCTGCCCATTGCCACTTAAGTTTGGCAATTCTTTGCGCTATGTCGGCAACCTTAGTTCTCCTGCGGATGTCTTCATTTTTGATTCGATCACGCAAGGTAACCCCGAGCATAGCCCTTTCCATTGCCCTTTGGGTGACTTTAAGCCTTCTGATGAGGCCCATTGTGAGCGACCACGTTTCGGAGCCATATGTCATCACTGGCAACACGCACTGATCATAGACTTTTGTCTTGAGACACTGTGGTATGTTGGACGAGAAGACACCGCGTAGCTTCCCGAACGCTGCCCAGCCGAGTTGGATTCGACGGTTGACCTCTTTCTCGAAGTTCGACCTACCTAGCTGGACTGTCTGTCCGAGGTAGACGTAATCTTCCACAACTTCGAGTGTAGAGTCTCCGATCTTGATAGGAGTGGGCGCTACATGTTTGTTTATCATGATTTTGGTTTTATCCATGTTCATTTTAAGACCCACTCTTTCGGAAGCTCTACTGAGGTCATTGAGCATTGTGCTGAGCTCCTCCATAGTCTCAGCCATGACTACTATGTCGTCAGCAAACCGAAGGTGAGTGATGTACTCGCCATTGACATTAATGCCTAGTCCATTCCAGTCCAGAACCTTGAAGACATCTTCCATTGCGGCGGTGAACAGTTTCGGAGAAATGACGTCTCCCTGCCTCACACCCCGCTGCAAAAGGATAGGTTTCGAGATCTGGTCCTGTAGTCGGACTGACATAGTGGCGTTTTCGTACAAACACTTCAGCACCTCGATGTACCGATAGTCAATTTGGCACCGTTGGAGAGACTGCAGCACCGCCCAAGTCTCAATCGAATCAAAGGCTTTCTCGTAGTCCACAAACGCTAGGCAAAGAGGCAGGTTATACTCCTCGGTCTTCTGTATAACCTGCCGTAGCGTATGAATGTGGTCTACGGTGCTGAAACCTTTTCGGAATCCGGCTTGTTCGGGAGGCTGGAAGTCGTCAAACCTGCGCGCGAGACGGTTCGTGATGACCCTTGAAAACAGCTTGGACTTAGTTACTTAGTTGGAAATAGTTACTATCTAAATATAAATTATGACTACTGGTTTATAATTATTTGCTTTGCACGCATTTGAAATCATTGGAGAAATATTCTCTATGGTAGATATCTTGTCACAATGAGCAGGACTCTGACTAACAATTTATACGTCATGGGTTTGAACCCAGACAAGCAATTTACTGTGTGCAGTTCTTTCATCACCACTGGTCTCAAAACGGTGAAGGAAAACATTGTGAGATAAAGCGGCGTGTCCTAGAACCAAATATTCGATGACATGTGATGTCTACCAACCCGTACTTTTGTATTACTTAAGTAAGAATTTTTTAGGCATATTTCCAATAGTGGACGTCTTTCGCCTGAAATGATGAAGGTGACGATGAATTAAGAATACATAACACAAAAGGCAATAACCTCCTAATAACCGCACGTCAACGATTCTTTTAATAATCTCAATTATATCATATAATTAGCCACTACAACAAAGGGAGCCGACGTCGTTGTGCTAAAATTACAACAACCTTGGCATGGCGTGACAATTATCATGATCATCATTTATATGAACACCGGATAACATTAGTGCCTAGTGCTGGAAGCAAATTACTGACCAAGTGACTTGACTAGAATTGTTTGTTTGGTTTAGATCTTATTATTGTTGTTAAGTTTTTCTATTATGTTGCCTGCTTGTTTGTATCCCTCTGCTACGTAGTCTAATGGCTTGATATAGCTAAAGCCTAGGCGCTCAATCTACACGGGCTTGCGGACGGCGAGCCATGGGTAGCTCGCTATCCGACCGTCCGGTAACTGTCCGGACCGAGCCCAAGACGTCGACGGCGCGCACTGTTCCCGCGCGCCTCAAGGAGTTGTCAGCAACAGCAGGGGCCCAGCTGGGTTGAAGCCTACTGGGGCCAGGGTTATCCGAAAGGGAGCTCGAGACCCGATATGAAGGCTAGAAGAAACGGGGTGGGTTTTTAGTCAGTAAGAGTCTGACACTATCTCCCGTACACCCAAGAGCGGGGATTGTCATTGAATGATTTTTGCCCACCGTGAAAAAAAGCCCCTAAAGCCCAGGCGCTCAATCTGCTGAACGTCTTGATTTCTTAGGAACCTAAATTCGACATATAACAATAAAGCAATGTTTGTATATTTTTCTTTAGTATGAAGATTGTTGGTTCGCTATATGCTTTGACAAATAAATAAATAATTCGATCTAGTTTTTACAATTATGTGTTGTAGGTGTTATACAACTTATCATGGTCATGCTTGAGTTCGAATGAAAAGAAATTATTTAGTTTAGGCAGTAAATAGGATATTTAAATTACTACACTACGTCTCGTTGTAGTATTTGTTATAATTTAAGCAAACATGTCTTAGAAAAAAATATGAATGAACTTAGAATGAGCTTAAAACTTACAAATACACACTATAACTACTTATACACTACTACTCTACTCACTACTTACTTATCTTCTTCTATATTATAAAAATGAACCCCGTTTTTCGTTGTCACGACATGGCATGAAAACGGCTTGACCGATTTGGCTGATTTTTTTTTTGTTGTGATTGTTATCGTGAGGACAAGGTTCTTATGGAAAAAAAATAAGAGTAGGGTAGGGTAGGGTAGAGTAGGGTAGAGTAGGGTAGAGTAGGGTAGAGTAGGGTAGAGTAGGGTAGAGTAGGGTAGAGTAGGGTAGAGTAGGGTAGAGTAGGGTAGAGTAGGGTAGAGTAGGGTAGAGTAGGGTAGAGTAGGGTAGAGTAGGGTAGAGTAGGGTAGAGTAGGGTAGAGTAGGGTAGAGTAGGGTAGAGTAGGGTAGAGTAGGGTAGAGTAGGGTAGAGTAGGGTAGAGTAGGGTAGAGTAGGGTAGAGTAGGGTAGAGTAGGGTAGAGTAGGGTAGAGTAGGGTAGAGTAGGGTAGAGTAGGGTAGAGTAGGGTAGAGTAGGGTAGAGTAGGGTAGAGTAGGGTAGAGTAGGGTAGAGTAGGGTAGAGTAGGGTAGAGTAGGGTAGAGTAGGGTAGAGTAGGGTAGAGTAGGGTAGAGTAGGGTAGAGTAGGGTAGAGTAGGGTAGAGTAGGGTAGAGTAGGGTAGAGTAGGGTAGAGTAGGGTAGAGTAGGGTAGAGCGGGAGCGAAGCCGCGCGGGCAAAAGCTAGTATACTTATATATTTAATTATGTTTAATTCTAGTTTGTCACATTTATGACAGCCCCAATTCTTATCCAGACCATTACTGTCCATCCCAGGTTGTCTGGAAGAGATCGCGGAATGCGATAAGGCCGCCTATTGTATGTATGTGTTTTAGTTTTAAGTTTCCTTTTTGCATGTGTAATGGTGTACAATAAAGTATATAATAAATAAATAATAATTATGTTAAAATAAATTAGAAAAAATAGCAACAGGTACATTAATATATATTGATAGGCCGTTTTGTAAGAGTACCATATATTTTAACAAAGCTTTTGTTGCAGATAAAAGGTTCATTAAAATTAAAATTGATTTCATAACTACATTATTGGGATTATTCTCATGGCGCATCAAATAAAGTTCAATAGCGTTCTATCATTAATTTTAATTATGACCATTTGTTTGTTGAGTGGTTGAAATCAATGATGAACCTTTTAAAATTGTTTGAAATGTTATGGTCTATAAAACAGTGGGCAGTTACGAAATGACTATAAGCCAAAATTTCAACAGCTACTAATAACACAATAATACTACTACTAATAGCTATAATTTCACGGGAATAGAACCGTTAATAGTGATCATTTTACGTGATTGTCATAGAGGTTCTGCTATTTCGATTGGCTGTATAGACCTCACGTGTTCAATGTTCGTACAAAGATGCAATTATTCCCATATTGTTCATGAAGCCAAACAGATTGGTGAAGTGCTACCTATTACTACTATTCAGGTCAATATATATTTGTAGACGCGGGCTCGTAGACAGCAAGCCATGGGTAGCTCGCTGTCCGATCGTCCGGTAACTGACCGGACTGAGCTAAGACGTCGACGGTGCGCACTGTTCCCGCGAGCCTCAAGGAGTTGTCAGCAACAGGAGGGGCCCAGCTGGTCGAAGCCTACCGGGGTCGGGGTTATCCGAAAGGAAACTAGAGCCCCGGTATGAAGGCTAGGAGGAACGGCGCGGGGTTTTTAGTCAGTAAGAGTCTGACACTATCTTCTGCTCCACCCAAGAGCGGGTTTTGTCATAAGATGATTTTCCCCGTCGACAAAAAAAAGGTCAATATATATTTATCTTAGTTCCCAATTTTGACTATTAAGTCTGTATTATGGAGATGTCGGTCTGAAGTCAGCTTAAAAGAGTTGTAAACTTTACAGCGAGGTCATTTAAATCACTTAAGAGATTATAACTCAAAGTAAAAAGATTACCAATTGTGTTTAAGTTTATTGCTTGTATTCGCCAATGTTCATGAACTGCCGGAATTAATGGCGATGTAAGATTTATATCTTCGCGTAACAGACATCGCCGCAGGGCATGATACGCTTCGCACCGTGACAAACGATCCGTAACAAAATATATTAAGGACGTGTGAAGGATTTAATTATTCTGTTAATTGGTTCTAAATGATTTATTGATCAGAAATGTCAATTTTCAATATACCTCAAATTATTACACAAATATTTTTTTATACAATTCTAATAACTATTAATGATTTTGTTTTTGTAAATGATAAAACAAGGATCTAGTTAGGTACGTACGTAATCGATTGTGACATTCGTGAGAAAAAAAAGTTGAACGAATTAATTTCTGGGTGTGTCTCTACAGCGGACGTGTGGTAATGTATAATGACAGCAACTTTGTAAATTGTTTAAGAGAAAGCATTTCAATTAATTATTGTCAATATTAATTTGTCATTGGAAATTGAAAGTTAATGGAATATTATTTCACACACTCAATAATATATGTCATTACTTGCATGACAATGCTTGGAATATAAGACATTCAGCCGTTTTAAATTTTTTCTATATTAACTTTCCCTACATCGAAAATATTTGACACGCGCGCATCTATTCCCCAAGGGCCGCACAACTACGACCAAATACTCTATCTCCTCAGTTTTTCTGTCACCTATTAAAGAGCTAAACGAGATGGATTAACCCTTCAGATACCGTCAATTAGAGACACAATAGTAAGACAATAGATGCGCGGCCACCGGGTGTCGCTTGGGGATTCATGAATTAATCAATTGTAAACACACGACCCTAGTGTATAGGCCACAAAAATACTCATCAGACTAATCCGAGGCGTGCAGTTAAAGGGATAATATCACCATTATTGTAAGTATCCACTTCACTGGTATTAACTGCAAGGACACTAATTTCTTCATCTACCATTACTAATTCGTGTGAAAACATTTAAACTCGACCTTAATCTAATGATCTCATGTTTGTAGATCATGTTACGATAAGCCATTGCTAATGTCTTGTTTGAAATCAATTAATAGATCAATTCTATAGAGAGTTTCATTTATCAATGCTGCTCTATATTTAGGAACTTCTAAAGTAGTTCCGTAGTACTTTGAGATGTAGCTTCGGGCGCTGTGGTTCAATAGTTTTCAATAATATTTTTTTTAAGTTCTAATCACCTTGTTGAGAAGGTTGAGTAATTGCCAAAATATAGACTTACTGCTACATACTATATGACGGGTTAAACTTTACCTAGTTTAGTGCTTACACAAAAACAGTACCTAGCATAAGTATTGCCTTCTCTGTTATAATTTTCCATGGACTTTAAATATGTCAATTGTGTGATATCTTTTGCAAGGACGTTAACCATGTAAATGATTTAAAGATCTCAAAGTATGTTTACAGCCATCATTGTCTTGATCATCATAAGATAAGTCTCATTACTTGAACCAGTGCTGACATTGTAGTCAGCTTCCAACTCGATGCGTCAATTATTATCGTCATCATTATCGTTATCATTTTGTACCTCATATCCTGCATTTCCGATACTTCCCACACATATTGCACATAAGTCATAATCATTACCCGTCAGAGCCCAATTACCAATGGTCATTTTGATATATAAATGACTTACACCTTGAACATAACTGCGATCTAATGCGCATGTCATTTAAGTGTTAACATTAACAACATAATTATGCTAAACATAATGGGGAGGTTGAATGAGGAAATGGCAGTTATTATTGGAATTCTGGCTTCTGCAAACGGCTGCGCCCACTTGAAAGTAAAAATGTATCCTCAGAAAACATACTCCCGAGATATAATAATAATAATAATTTATTTCAAGTTTGCACTCATTGAATGATTAATAACAATATAAACTTAGGACTATGTTAGTAGCTATTAAAATTCTAAGTACACAAAAATAAATTAAATTCATTACAATATGTTAAAATGTCCCAAAATAAAATGTCATTAATCAAAATAGATTTAAATAATATGTAAAACAACAATTTAAATGTCAAGTGGTGATAATAAAATAAATATGTCACCAAATTAAAAATCATGAAAGAAAAATGGAAAAAGTAATTATCAGGACATAATTCCCTATAGTTTCGGTAAAAGTTAAAAGTTTATTTTTACTTTATATTGAAAAAAAAACATCGCTCGATCTGTGAAACTTATTTCAGGGCCTCACAATAGGACACTCAACCCTATCCAATATGGTATGATATAAATGTATCTTATATGTTAATCCAGGTCAAGGTCTACCCGTGCACCGAGTTTCATTCAAATTCGTTCAGATCAAAGAACAGAATGAGAAGGAACGTAAAAGAGTAACAGATATACACAAATACATACAAACGTTTGCCTTTATAATATTAGTAGAGGATTTAGATTTACCGACCTATTAAAATCAAGTCGGTGATAACCTGAAGGTTTACTAACCTTCAGGTTATCACAGAATAGAAGAAGAAAACATTTTACACTAAACTCGAGTTATATGAAACTAGGGCAAGACCAAGATGATAAACGTAAAATGAATAGTTTGCGTGGCCTAAAATGAGGCAGGATTGAGAATCAAGATCTGATTGAACTTTATCATGTAAGAGGAAACAGCCTCATTATGAGTACAAATCAGAAAGGGCGCGATACGAATGTTTTGTATCCTGCTATTGACTTTTCAAACTAGGATGAGAACGAAGCCAAAACGTCGATAAACGGAAGGCTTTATGGAAAATTTATTGCCTAAAACGGATGTTAATGCTCCCGTAAATGTTTTGTTTATGACTTTGCCCTCTTTAATACCAAATGTGACTTCAATTATTATACTAATTCAAATACTTCGGTTGTATTTACAACGTTGCTTTATCGGCTATATTGATATTTCTGACCCATGTAGAAGTTTATTAGTTAGTACAATAGATTCATAAGCCTTGTACTGAAAGATTCATATCTCAATGAAATATAAACATGTTTAAATAAAGATTCATCAACGAATCAAAGACAAGACTGATGTATTGATTGAAATATTGATAAAGTGCGATCAAGATAGCAGTATTAAAACATAAATAGCAGATAGTTCTAAGTTTTGACCTCGACATCTAGGCTGGAAACATCTAGTATAAGATAAAGGCGTTTTGTTTGCAGATGAGGAAGATGAAATCCTAAATGATAAGAATCGTCCATTGTTTAATGGATCGTGTTAAACAATCCCAGAACATGTTTGCAACTTTTTCACGTAATGTTTATATTTAATAGAGATTATAAGATTACAACAAACTATTCAAACCATTAAAAGATTTGAACTGGTCGAAACCTGACATTTGCAGAGGACACTTCATATTGTTTAACATTTAGTTTTATCTTTTCCGGAATCTGGAATTAAATAATTATTATACGTGCAATATCAATATTAGTAATCGTTAATTATTGTGGAGGCGTGCCTGGTTTGGGAGCCAAATGTCACGTCCTACTAGCACTGTTGGTAATATCTGATAAATGGATTGTATGTTTGGAAAGGCGTGTTGAGGGCAAAGGTAATCATTTGTGTGGTTATACCCTTACTTGCTTCTCTTTTGTTTTATTTATGGGGTAATATTTTCAGTAGCATTTACTGTTGGATCTTTATGTTGCAGGGTTGCTATTTGAAATACCTGATTATTTTCATATTTATTGTCGTTTCGATTTTAAAAGACGGTTTCTTACCTTCATTCGGGGTGAGGTTTCAGCATCAGCTTTAAAAGTTTACGATTATGACCAGTCATGATATCCTAAATAAAATCTAATTCTAAAGAAGCCAAATACATAGTTGCACTTTTACGTGTCTTATGCAGATGAATCAGAATAAAACTCCTTTTAACTGTTTTCATACTACAGTGTTAATAGGTATGAGAAGACATTATAGTTCTAAATATACTCTTGACTTGTATTTAGCCTTATCCTTTTAGCGAAGTCACTAAAAGGATTATCAAAGTAACCAACTGGTAATTAAAATTAATGATACTCAACATGCAGAGTCTCATAACTACCTACATTACCAAATATAAGCATTACTTCACAGTTACAACATCACTATTTAGTGAATGTTCAATGCGACAACTTTCGTCTGGAAAGTGTGTGGTTGCTTACTCATTCATACGAGACGGCTCTTGAGTATCATGTTATGACTTCTTAGGTATTATTAGCTAATGTTAGAAACTTTCACTGGCTGCTGTGTTTTGTATATTTATGATAATTTCTCTTGTTTCAGGTAATGTGTCGAGTGTTGCAGTCTACATCAACATAATTAGCACGTAAAATTTTATTGCATGTAATAAAATGGTTAAAGGAATATTGTACTATACAATCATTGGATGACTCATTGACTGAAATATCTTAATTTTGAAGGTTGAATTGAGTTTACTGATATGAGTTTGTTATTCCTGAAAGAGGGCGTTGTTCGTCTTGTTGACTCAGTTCGTAAGTTATTCAAAAATTAAGATATAATATAGTTTTTTTATTAGGAACTTACTTGGTGCAGTTCAGAATTCATCTTTGGAATGCCTAAACTGCATACGTTGGTTCCGCTACGCTGCGTTCTAAACCAGTCACAGTAGACGTAGGCACGAAAGATTGGGTGAGCCATATCAGTTATATGCGCAATTATACCACTGGGCACAAAGTCTTCAAAATGGACAGCGCTACCGAAGCCGGCCTAAAATGAATGCGTACTGTGAGAGCTGGTTTGAGGAAGCACGGAATAAGAGTGCCAAGAATATCTTGGTCTTTGTCCAGTTGTTTTGATTAATAAAAATACTCATACTCGATGGGCACTAGCACTTATAAAATGCCTACTGAAATAACCTCTTACACAATAATAGCATAAATTCCATTGGATACGATATCTGTAGGCGACCGACCAACAGGTGAGCAAAATACCGATACGGCACGAATCCAAGTAGCGATTGTGTTAGAGCAATTTAATTGTCTAGCTCCTAAGTTATTTGTTACATTAACATAATTTATGTGCAAACGATATGCGACTGTCGGTGGAAATGTAGGAGATTTCGAGCAATTATGCCTGGGGTTATTGGTCAAAGGTTGATAATGTTGTTCCTAGTTACGTGGCTATTTAGTTAGTCGTCAGGACTGTATTTAGTACCTAGTTACCCTTTCATGCAATAGACTTTCACGTCCCAAGAGGAGTGATAAAATTATTTAATACATTACTTCTTGTTTTAAATCACACTGCCATTAGGCTACGGGGAATTTATGGAAATTATGTATTTGTAAGTTTTAGTCAGTTAAAGTTTGACTCACGCTATTTCGATCCAGCTTAAAGCGGGATAAATGATAACTCAAAAAAAAAAAATACGTACACCCCATGCTTCGGAAAGCACGTAGCCGCGTAGCCGTTGGCTTTGCATCTGATCTCTCCCCAACTGTGTCACATTGCCGTCCCATCAGATTATGAGAGTATAGGATCAGAGAGTGCACCTGTGTTTGAGCACACACTAGTACTCTATAAGATCTCTTACGTTCTTGAATAATCTCCGTTGAGATTGGCTACCGTAGAGATTCGTTTGAGAGGAATATTATCAAACTAACTGCTGCGAGCGGTTTCATACGCGTGAAAGTAGCAAATTATCTCAAGGGAACATATGTGCTAATTCAGGACATGGTTTCCGTGGGATATGGTCATCGTAATCGATCGAGAATAAATTTTAATCGAAGTCGAAAACAACGAGGTAAACAAGTAACAAACATCCACACACACATTTTAATGTTATACAAAGCACAGGTTCGATCGCGTGTGGAGTACTGCAGCTACATATAGACAAATGATGCAAAATGCCACCTGGCAGCTTTGGACTCGGTGGAAAGGCGTGCAAAGAGGCTAATTGGTGATCCAGAAAGCCTTCAGCACAGGCGTAGGGTAGCTAGCCTTTTAGAATTTTACAGGATGCATTTTGGAGAGTGCGCAGGAATAACATGAATTGATTCCACCATCTCATTTCTACCATCAGACAACCCGACCTACTGCGAGTATCTTACGTTTTTCAAATCTCTACTGTCCGGACTAAGCATTTCGCCTGGTCTTTAATACCGCGTACTGCCGCGGTCTTCCCATCCGATTATAGTTTGGGTGTATTCAAAGCTAGTGTCAATAGGATCTTAATAAACTAGTGCGCCTCACCATCAACGATGGAATCACTGCTTACCATCAGGTGGGGTTACAGTCAAGCACTAATTTAAAAAAAAAACACGCTCACAAACTCTTGCTTTTATGATATTAATGTGATAATTCAAAATTATGCTATTTCGTAAGTTTATTTTATCAGTATTTTATTACCTCTCTCATTAGCCTTACATCTATGTGTAGTGTATTACAGCATATCCTCCCTACAACTGTTAATCAAATGACATCACAATCAAAGCATTCCCATATCGAAATCTGACATCATGAGCCTAACGAACAATTTTGTCATAGCTCAAGCTGTCACTTTGAATTCCTTCACCTGTATATTTACGGCAGGTCGTGTACGTTGGGTCGTACACTATCTGTAAATATCTATTTGTTGAGGTCACTGGACTAATGTATGCGAGCTGGTATCAGATTTATGTGGGCATAGTTGAACGTGCGAGGATAAGAAGGTTTTACTTATATATACACTAGCTTTTGCACGTGACTTCGTCCGCGTACATAAAATATAGCCTATTGTTGTCACTCAGAAATAAAGCAGCTTTCATAGGTGAAAAATTTTTAGCAATCGGATCAGTACTTCCAGAAATTACCTCCTACAAACAAAAAAACAAACTTACCTCTTTATTATATTATATTATTAACAATTAATTAATAAGAGTAGATGTACATTTGTAAGATTCTGGCTTCGGGTTTGCGGACGGCAAGTTATGGGCATCTCGCCATCTGGTCGTCCGGTAAAGAACATCGTGTCCACGCAAGTATATGCAGTATGCCGGCAAAATTGATAGGGCCAGTTAAGATCGACGCCTGCCAGGGCAGCGGATTGATCGAAAGAGTTACCGAAGCCCTCGTAATAAAGGGCAACTGAAGAAATAGTGAGTTTTAGTCAGTAAAAGTCTGACATGCCTTCTAGCTCCACCCAGAGCGCGAGAAGTTATTTTATGATTTCCTTCGTAAATAAAAAAGGTTTTGGGCTGGTCTTTTAAGCGGATTTATGTTATACCTTCTATGTGCTGATGGATTAATAGCTTTTTTAGGTCTGGGAATCTTGTGTATGCGAGTTTTAAGGTTTGTAAACGTACTTACAATACAGGAGTACTTTACTTTTGGGCAACGTTTAAAAACAAAATTAAGCAAGAAAACCGATTGGAATTCTTCTGCTACGCTACCGAAAAGTTTAACCAATTTTTTTGTGACTGTGTTTCTTGTGATTCCATTTTAACACTGGGAACTTGCGGCCCAACATATAGCTCCATATTAACCTCAAAACAAGGAAAAACTACAACATTACATGATTGTAACCAGCATTTCTGCGAACTATTTTTGCCTATACTAGATTATAATGTTAGTGCATTGTTATGCGTCGCGCGCGCAGATATCAATAGGCTGTTTGTAGGCTTAGGCATGAGCCCTATGGTTTACGATCTCCATACATTATGTGTTACAACATGGAGCGCTTTGTTATTGTACTGTTTATGAATTAACTTGTAATTTGTTGAATGTTGAGGCAGTTGGGTCTAATAGGATATTAGGCGAAATGAACGACAAGCAAACTAGTTTTACACCTTTTTTTTTCGGTGGCAAAAATCATCTAATGACAACCCCCGCTCTTGCGTGGAACGGGAGATAGTGTCAGACTCTTACTGACTAAAAGCCCACTCCGTTCTTTCTAGCCTTGAGTTCCTTTCGGATAACCCTGGCCCCAGTAGGCTTCGACTCAGCTGGGCCCCTCCTGGCATTTTTACACCTGTTTTTTCGTCAGTTCACAACACTCGTTTTCACATTGAGATTTTTTATTTAGGTCCTCTTTTAAGACGGCTGTCATTACCAATATTGATAGTCGTCTTGAATCTGAATCCAAATACAGCCTCGTTAGTTCCGTAGTCATAACCTGATGAACGCGTTCAGAAAGATTTTACAGGTAAATTTTTCATGTCAGGTAGCCAGTGTTACCAAGTGGAGTTTTCCATTGTAAACCTCTGCCTTCCCATTGCATTTCTCGCAGGTTACCCTTCAAAAGGTTTTTGTTTTACACGGGAAATCATCTATTCACTTCTCGCGATCTGGAAGACGAGAAGGATGTTCAGATTTTTGCTGCCCCACAGAGTTCTTTCAGTTATCTTTTTTGCACTCCTGGCAACAGCGGCCCTAACTGGCCCCATCAATCTTGCTAATAACTCTTTTATAAACACGTGACCTTTATCGTATTTTTATTTTTGGTGGGCAAAAATCATCTATTGCAAACCCCCGCTCTTGGGTGGAACGGGAGATAGTGTCAGACTCTTACTGACTAAAAGCCCACCCCGTTCTTTCTAGTTTTCATACCGGGGCTCGAGCGCCCATTCGGATAACCCTGGCCCCAGTAGGCTTCGACCCAGCTGGGTCCCTCCGCTCCTGTTGCTGACAACTCCTTGAGGCACGCGGGACCAGAGCGCGCCGTCGACGTCTTGGGCTCGGTCCGGACAGTTACCGGACGGTCGGACAGCTACCGATGGCTCGCCGTCCGCGAGCCCGCGTCTATGGTGGCTGGAAATCGGAATCGGAATCTCTGCCACTCCTCCTCGCTCCGGACTATGGCCTGAACTAAAGTCCGGAACTTTATCGTATGGCGGGATACCTATTACTCGCCACCCTTAAGCCCGCACCTACTCTAGAAATACAGGTGGGATGTTAAAGTAGCTGAACATAATAACGTATAATAATTACGCAGTTTTTTTTCTTTCTTTTTTATAATTAGAACACTACATAATTGCAGACTTGTAAGCAAGTGTAACACAACTACTAACACAGCATACAGTAACAGCCACACTAAACTAAGCCCAATTACTGTGGATAATATCTACAACTATGATTAATTGTTCAACTTTCGCTAGTGATCGCCTGAGTGCGCTTTACCACGGTAATAATATCATACAGTATTCAAACTTAATACAAACGGATGAAACGCGAGCTATACCTACGCGCCTCGGTTGTAGCATGGTCTCGGCATGTAGACAGTCGCGGCCGTCGCAACTGTGCCGCAGTGACGAACGGACACGACGGTTTTTTTACAATTATCGCGCGATTATTGTTAGTTTGTATAATTAAAAGTAAAGACGTGGTATTATATTATTAATAATAGTAGTTTATTGTACTATGTGTGTGAATAATACAAAAAAAAAAAACATTTTATTTAAATCTACCAATCAAAAAACAACACGCATTTTTATTGAACACTTCCTATTCAATCCACAAAGTATTTTGTTTATTATCTAAAAGTAAGTATATTTACAATCACAAAAAAAAACGGAAACAAACTAGACAAACGTAATTAGAATGCTGGAGGCGGGCAGCCCTATCGCATGTTTACGTACCGCGCGGCTGTAGGCATTTATTTCAAAAAGACGGCCGAGTTACAATACTGTATGATACTATTACCGTGGCTTTACGCCAATTACCTCGGACGCGTGCAGACTAACTTCATTATAATTATTTGGCTTAACTTGGAGGGAGCAGAGACTGGACGAATAAATATGTCGGTTTAGGATGCCGATTACTGTAGGAATCTCACTCAGGGATGACGTTCAAAGTAAGATTATTTTGTTCTTATTCCAGTGTGAGTAAGAGATGGCGCTAGAGAGCCTGCATAGCTCTGTCTCTCACCCGCACTGGAATAAGAATAAAGCAATCTTACTTTGAAAGTCATGGTAACCCAGGGTCGAAATCAGGTAGAATTATTTAAGTAGGTACTTATACTGATTTCACACAGCGAAGGAATAAAGTGGTTATGCCTCAAATACCGAGATTAATTTTAAAGAACAGATTTTTTTTGGGATTGTTCGAAAGAGTCCTCACGTCCAAGGAACTATGGTATGTTTAAGTCAGAAAAAGTCTGACACTCTCTCTCGGTCTACTCAGATCGGGAGACGTCATTTGATCATTTCCCATACCAAAATATCTACAGATAGTTTTTCCAGATCGTGGTGAACCAAAACTCACTTGAGTTTAAAGGTAAAAATTTTTAGTGCGTTTATCATTGCTTTCCCTTCAAAATTTATTCACAACTCACAAAAAAACCGTTTCTCATTGAAAATATTTTTTCTTTTGGATAGAAAAAACATATTTAAAAAAATATTGTTCTTAATTTTGAATAAGTAATTCAGAAAATTCACTCAAATTGATTATTGACTATGATTTGTCTGTAATTTTATTTATTTATCCACTACAATATATATTACACATTTTCTTCAAGCCTAGGCTACAACTAACTAGCTAGATTCTTACATAATTGTTATTACAAACCTTTGTGAACGACACAAAGCCTAACATAACCGACCATTGTAGTAGCGGAACTACATAACACAAATGTTCAGCTGAATTCAATCACTTGCTTTATTCAACTCAAAATGAGGCTAATAGAAGATTATCTAAGGCTGAAGTAAAATAGTAGGGTTCTTGAATGAAAAGCAATTTAGAAGGGTCTATTGTGATCGATTGTATTTGGACATTCAATTTGCGTTGTTACGTACAGTATTACTTACCTGTTAAATCAATTTACTATTGACAATTATTGTTATTGGTTGAGAAATTATTTTATGACTTATCCCGCTCTAAGGTGAAATGAGAGGGAAAGGGACGTGGTCGCATACTTCTGCGAATCAGCCCTCCTAGTCAAGTTACAACCGTTTCGTTTGCGTCGAACGTTTCGAGTTCACCTTGCCGCCAATTCTTTTGTTCTGACCACGTGACTGAGCGTTAAGACGACGTCGTTTCCGTACATTTGAAGCTTTCTATTAGCGTTAACTATTGCAGATTAGCAACTTGGCTAGGGGTACAGTTATGCTAGCAAAGGAGGCAGTTGCAAGAGTTAGGGAACGTTTAACGCTCCAAACACCGCGACAAGAGATGCCCCGGGCGTCGGTAATTGCTGAGCAATCGTAGGCGCGGGTTTACGGGCGATGAGCAATGTGGAGCTCACCGTCCCCTCGTCCTATAAGGACCGAACCCAAGTCATGGCGTGTAGCGTTCTCCGCGCGCCTCAAAGAGATCTCAGCTAACCATTGGAGCTCAGCTGGGCCGATGCTTGCTAGAGCCATGGGATTGGTTCTGAAAAAGATATATTCCTGGTCCTGGAACGCAAAAGACGCGGTCTGCAATAGCAGTATATGTTCCAATCTGGTTTTCCTGGGTTACTTTGCAGAGCGGTTCATTCAAACGTCTTTGGGATCATAGTTATTAGGAATTTGGGCAAGCACCACCAATAGCTCCAGGCATCTGTTATAGCCTCGGTAATTCCCGGCACTCTTTTTGTCTTTAACCTATATAATATTAGTAAAGAAGTATAGTTATAGAAAATATATGTTAAACCGAATTGAAAGCTAAATGATAGTTGTTCTTGTGAAATCGTGATGCTTATTAGTGCCTCACACTGTTAAGAAATATCTGCAAGAGTGCAGACGATACAATCTATCTACGAGAGTATGTGACCACTCAAATCAGTCTGCAAAGGACACGGTCATACATTTCCCAATTTTCATCAAAGATTTTGTAATCCAGTTAGGAAATTATAATTCGCCATTCCTTTTTAAATATAAATGTCGCAATACCATTGTAAATTAAACTTAGCAATCAGTCTGTGTTTCCACCTGCTAGTCCTGGCCGGATCGAGTGGCCTTTTGTGTATTTTTAATTTCATGCTGAGTGGTTCAGCTCAGATTTGTGTTGCAATGAATAATGGCGTCCTGTCCACAGACTCGTAAAGATTGGCGACTGGTTTCTGTTACATTAGATTTAAAATATAACTTAGGAGATATATATATATATATATATTACTTTTAGTATATGCGAAAGCCGAAATACGTGTTTAGTATTTTTATGTAAAGAACCTGTGTACAAAATTTCATTACCGTATCTTGCAAAATCACGAAGTTATAAGCTTGTTATGTTACTTGGTTGTCCGCAAAAATACATGGTAACCGAGCCATCCAGGTGACTCAGGAGTTATTTTGCTCCTGCACCCAGCTGTGTGCTGGCGCCCAATGCCTGCTATGATCTGCCGTGACCTGTGTTATGCTTAGTGTCGGCGGTTTCCAACTTTTGACTTTTTTTTAAATATTTTTGGGAAAAATATTACATGGTGTAAAATTCATTGGGATCACTTCAGTTGCCGATTCTGAACAAACTATATTCAGGTTATGTATATACTAAAACAATTGTTGTGTAACAGTATCCAAGTAAGATCGAGCTTAGTGATCGACGATTTAGAAAAGGATACAACTGATGGCTAGGACAGTAAATATTAAAGGCCAATCCAAGTACTTAATTAAAAATGTTAAAAATCTAGTCGCGATCTCATCTCGGTAAAAATTATGTAAAGACTAGAGACTGCTACTGCACTAGCAGACAATTTTGGTTGATTTAAGACTCAAATAAGATGACTTACAAATGAGGTCAATACAAAACCGTAATAAGGTTTTTGTGGTTTTCTTGGTGCTACTTACATTTTATTTGTTTTGCTACATAGGCAATACTCGCGTAGACGCAACATCCCCTATTTGTCAACACAACAAATAATACTTATATTATATACGTATGTCTAGTCACAGAAGATGAACAGTCAACAAAAAAGCATCTAAATAAAAAAACTAGCTTTTGCCCGCCGCTTCACCGGCTTACATAAAATATGTATATGTCTCTTAGTAATAAAGCAGCTTTCTATCGGTGATAAATTTTCGCAATCTGACCAGTACTTTCAGAGATTACCTCTTAACTTTGATATTCTTGCCTCTTAAAATAAAATATAAAACATTATTTTTTTTTTGGTTGCTTTTTTAAGCAAACTTTACCTTTTTATAATATTAGCAGGTAAATGCAATAAGAGCATTGTTTAATCTTAAAAAAACCATTGTGCTCCGATTTGATTTTTCTTTGCTATGAAAATTTTACAAAATATAACTAAGAATATAACTGAACTAAATCTATGACAGCCAACTATTAGTGACAGTAATGTTTGCACATATGCGTGTGCGCAGGTGACGGCGACGTGTTGCGGTGCATAGGCGACCTCATTGCCGGTCACTGCACGCGGGTAGCTGCAGGTGTTGTTAGGGATGGAGTGCGATCATATCGATAAATATTAATAACTAGCTTTTGCCCACAGCTTCGCTCGCATACATACAATATAGCCTATGCCTCTCTGGAATGAAGCAGCTTTCTATCAGTGAATTTTTTTCGCAATAATACTTTCAGAAATTACCTTTAACAAACAAAAAAATATTAATTTTACATCTATATAATAGTACATAACTATGCTAAGTATTCTGTTAGCGACAAGACCGCCATTGTTCCCATAGATGTAAGTTATTTTAAAAGTTTTGTTATTGTTTTGGTGTTTATTCTATAAAATGTAGCCTGTCACTCAAGAATGAGTGACATATTTTATGTTCGCGGTCGAAGTTGCAGGTAAAAGCTAGCCGTTAATAAGTATTATCTGCGGGGCTTGCTATATTTTTGCTAGCTATATTTTAATCACATCTTTAGGTAATTACTATTTCTATCTTGATTGATCTTGCGCATCTCCAAAGATCAGATCGTTATCTCTAGTCACTGTTATTACATTCGTCATTAATGTCAGGGTTAGTCAGATTTAATTACTTTATCTTTGCAACGTACTCCGAAAGTTATCTTGATACTATTGAACTTTGTAGAAAACGTTTAGACGTTTCTATAATATCGATAAAACCGCTTTCCCATCCCTATGGTAACGGTGCGAACAGGCCTACTACCGTGCAATTGTACGCTAAACTACCTCTCTATTATAGTGCGTTCTACTCACTACGTTTAATAAACACTCTATAGACCTGCTGCTGTAAATGTATTATTATATGTATATGCATTCATTGTATTTAGAGCCTTGTGTCCGTTTTTTAGGATCCTAAAATCGAAATGGGCCCTTGGGATCCTATTACTAAACCTACACTGTCCGTCTGTCTATCTATCTGTCCATCTGTCATTAGTCGTAAGGTAGAGAGTTAAAATTTTTTCAGGATGTGTATTTCTATACCACTATAACTGCAAAAAAAAGTTAAAAAGTAAAGGAAGTTCCCGTACAAAAAAATTGTTTGTTTAGTATGGATCCCTTCGAATGCGAGACCAACTCGCATATGCACAAGTATTTTTTTTTTGGGCTGGAAAATCATCAAATAAGTTCTCCCACTACGTGTAGAGCGACAAGAAGTGTCAGACTTTTAAGATAGCCATACACGCACTGTATACCTGACAGGTTTGCCTGCACAGTTATTTCTGTCAGGTAAGCTTGTATGGAAACCTTCCTTACACGCTTCGGTTTACCAGTACAAGCAAACTTGTCAAGTATACAGTAGCGTGTATGGCTACCTTTATTGATAAAATCTTACTCATGTTCCTTCAGTGGCCTTTTACGCTCTAGGGTCATGATGACCCTTTCCAATAATCTGGCAGCTTTATGACTGGCGTTTGTAAACGAGCCTTGCTGAGCGCTTGTTTGATAAAACTGGTCTGTGGTGCAATTTATTTCTATGGTCCTGCGTTACAGTGGATGTTAAGTTTAATGTAAATTAACTATCGTTTGAGGTTGTAACTTTGGGTGAGCTTAGTTTTTATAGTTTTATTCACAATAAAGGAAATTTATAAAACTAAAGTTTAAAATAATGTAAAAATACTTAGCAAAGTAAAATGAATGTGAGTTTACATGTTTAATTGTGTAATATCTAGAGTGGGGCAACGTTCTTTAAAGAAAAAAAAAGTAATTAGAAGGTTTCTTTCTAAATTAGCTTCAAATCTGTCGGTATTTCAAATATGTCACTCTCTGTCAACAGTTACTCTTTCTTCCATTGTTCTCACAATTTCTCCGAACAGATTTCAAACTCAACAGAAAAAAAACTAACGCTAATGAAATAATTCGATCACAATGATTACAATTAAGGCATAGCAGACATTACCAAACTTAATTATTATACGTGCCTTTGTTTATACAATGCGTATTCTGTGCAATGGTATATGTTGCGAGGTTTTTTGCCAAATTGCGGAAAAAAGGAATGCAATCTAGTGTTACGAATGTATCTGTGAGAACTGGCGAACAATTATGCTGGGAATATGTGAGCTAGCAGGTGCAATGTTGGAGCCAAGTGTTGAACCAATATTGCGTATTTGTTCCCATCACGTTAGCTGAGGAAACTCCACCCATTATTGCAACACACATAACAATGTCTTGAACTTTGCAAACAAGATAAAATGTCTGTTTTAGAATATAAAATATCATCGTCTTTTGCCCAGCTTTTGCTTGCGAGTTTGTCCGTGTGAATTTCGTTTAATTGCGGACGCAAAGTCGAAGCCAGATAAAGAGTAGCCATTGACGTTCAAACTTACTTTTAAAAATTGGTTTAGTAGCCTCCTCCTCCTTGCCTGGTATTCCTGTTGTGAAGGGTTGTGACCTTCCTGCTTTATCACTTTAACTTTTATGATATGCCTCCATCTGTTTCTGTCTCTGGTTCAGTAGATTAGCTGCAAAAACATAACAGACAGACAGAGTTACTTTCACATATAAAAATATTAATATGGATTAGGGCATTACTCATTTTTTTAAACTGTAGACAGAAATATTTCTTCAGTTGTCATAAAATCTCATAGTACAAAGTCTAATTAAAAACGAGGCGTATGCCCTCAAATATACAATAAAATATCCATTAATTCATGAATCCCCAAGCGACCACCGGTGGCCGCGCATCTATTGTCTTACTATTGTGTCTCTAATTGACGGTATCTGAAGGGTTAAACATCATTGCTTCCTTTGTAACTTGTAAGTTTCTCATCATAAACAATATCCACATTACTTTATTGAAGGGAAACAGTTTCTCATGGCACAAGTGTTCAGAGAAATCAAAGAAAGGATGCAAGGGAAATAAAAACGGACAGATTTAAAACGTTAATTTCTAACTCAATTGTACTTTAAAAGCACTCATCATTCCTTACTGGTAGACCAACTGGCTACTCTAGTTACAATCAAGTTGCTTATTATACCTTTTCTCAAATCTTCCTGCCCTTGTCCCGTTGTATTTTGGGTCAACAAAATATATTTTTTTCTTTAATTCTTTCCTATAACAACTCCCTTTTCTTTAATATCACTTCTCACACAATCTGTCTTTCTAATCTAGGCTTCCAGTCTAACTGATGTATCCGAATTTCATTTCAGCTTCTTGCATCCATCGGATCGTTTTCAACTAGTTTAAATATAAACCCTTTTTTATGGTGGGGAAAATCATCCAATGACAACCCCCGCTCCTGGGCGGAGCTGGCGATAGTATTAGACTCTTACTGACTAAAAAGCCACCCCGTTCCTTCGTGTCTTCATACCGAGGCTCGGGTTTCCTCTTGTTTAACCATGGCCCCAGTATGTTTTGACCCGGCTGGGCCACCCTTCAAATTAATTTAAGATTTAAATACTAAATCCACTTAAAATAGCATATCTCATTAGGTCATTTACGTAGTGTACCGCACAGTTTAGGCATTTGGTGTAGATAAACTAGAGTGGTCTAGCGACTGGCGAAAGGCGCATAGCTCGGATTCTACCATAGACGATCTAGCTGACCACCTAATTTGGAGCGCTAAAATGTTGCTTTGCTTATTTTGGCATTGCGTTAATGTGCGTTTGATTTTAAATAAATTAGTTATTTATAGACATGAATGAACTCTATGACTTGATTGGTTTCATAGAATTTATTGAAATATGATAGTAAATAACAAATATCTATACTAATAGTATAAAGAGGTAAAGTTTTTTTTGTGTTTTTTTTTGTAGGAAGTAATATCTGAAAGTACTGGTCTGATTGCAAAAATTTGGTCATCAATAGAAAGCTGCTTTATTCTTGAGTGACACAGGCTATATATATTTCATGTACGTGGGTGAAGCAATGGGCAAAAGCTAGATAAATATAAAGTATATCTACATTTTTTTATACAGGAAATCATTGAATGACTCCTTCCATTCTAGAATGGAGCGAAAGGGCGTATCAGACTTTTCTTGATCAAAACCCACTTATATTTCTTCATTTACCCTTTGCGTTTTTGAGCCATGGAAACTCTCTCAAAAATATTCCAATAGCCTTAAAAATATACCTAAATAAATAAGGTTAGTAAACCTAACCTTGCTTAGCGTTTGTTTTTTTGTTGATTATCGACTGAAGTTTAATTAAAATAAATTTTTGCTAAATGTAAGGTAAGAAAAGTAATTTCGTAGCTTGTTCATTAGTGAACAGTTTCTTTATCGTGCCAGTTTCTCGCACTTATCAAGACAACCTGTCTCTCTTTTTATCGTAACTGGAGTGACACATGTGACATTTCCTCCTCATTTTACGTATCAGAATATACGGACCTTTTTTTCAGGAAAAACATTGTAAGCGACAGTTTGCAACTTTTCTAAAAAGGGTGCCTATTTCCTTTTCCAATCAAATTATAAAGGATTATTTGTTGTTGTTGTTAAAAGTGCCTGTTCTGATAGATCAGTAGTTTTATAAATAATCAGTTTTAAGATTTTATAACGATACTAGCTGACTCGGCAAATGTTATTCTGCCATATTATAATTATCAGAAAAAGAAATGGGGTGGGCAGCAGGAGAGTAAGAAATAGACTACAACCTATTTTCAGACCTACCAACTAACAATAAAAAAGAAAACATAAAAATCAGTCAAGCCGTTTTGGAGGAGCTCAATAACAAACAATATGACACGAGATTTGTAGTTATTAGATTATAATTATATCATATATGCTTACTACTTTATATAAGGATTGAAAATATTTTTTCCTGAAAAAAGCGTAGCGAGCTGATAGGAAATCAATATACTGCAATACATTTATTACAAAGAGCAGCATTTTAGCTACATTATGTTACGAAAGGTAAATTTTCCCAGCCTTCGGACCCTACGTAGTACTCAGTTACAGGCTGTGAACTCTTAGCATTGTGAAACTGTTAGATCATGAAACGGGATTTAGCTAATACTTGGTAATTATTAGACATGGTCTTTTGACATTTTGTTCCAAGGCTGTGGCGAAAATCTTTGCTCTTTGAAGGGAATACAGATGTAGTTTGTCTATAGTCTGAGATTCTATTCTTTAATAATAAATTAACCTATCCTAATCCAGCGAAGCTAGATTTTTTTAGACAGGAAATTATACAAAATCTTCTTTTGCTCTAAACTCTAAAACCGCATCTTTGAATTTCAGTTACTCTTTGCGTTCTAAAACCACAGGTTTCCTTTTCAGAAATTCCCAGGAGTTATATCAGGCACAAAATGTGCAAAATTTGTTTATGGTATGTACAGTTTGATACCTCAAAGCAAGCTTCTGCTTGTTAGTTTCAATGATATAGACTTTTTTTTTAATTTTTCCACCATTGGTAAACTGGAAAGTCTTTTACCTAATTACGTAACTGGATAAAACCGTTGAATGAGGTAATAAAAAAAAATCGGGAATATATTTATTGTGCAAACAACTAAGAAGTGGAATTCTCTGGCGGAGTCTGTGTTTCCTGGTAGTTACAAACCTAGTCCAGGAGTCTAACTTATTTGACTTAGACTCCTGGACTAGGACAAGAGTGAATAGGTTACTTTTAGACAGACATGTCCCATCGTCGACCACATCATCATTTACCATCAAGTGATATAGTGGTAAACGCGAGCCTATCAATAATAAAAAAACTGGTTATAACAAATAAAGAATTACAAAAAAAATCAGTAAATAACAATTATTAAAAAAAATAACCGACTTCACTAAACAATTGAATTGAATTTGAGGAGTTCCCTCGATTTCGCCCAGAGTCCATCATCAGATGCCAACTTATTGACTACTAGCGACCCGCCCCGGCTTCGCTCGTGTGCAATATTATACATATAAACCTTTCACTTGAATCACTCTATCTTTTAAAAAAAACCGCATCAAAATCCGTTGCGTAGTTTTAAAGATTTAAGCGTACATAGGGATATAGGGACAGAAAAAGCGACTTTGTTTTATACCATGTAGTGATGGGACCATTTATAAATCCTTTCCAACGGTTCGGTCCATCGGTTCCCATCGGTTGGCAAGCGACGAATTTATTCGCGAACAAATATAAAAAAATACAAACATCCGAATTGAGAACCTCCTCGTTTTTTAGAAATCGGCTAATAAAAAAAAAGACAATAGATTATAAATGATCAATTATGCTAGGTATTGTCATTAATTTAATGCTTTAATTAAAACCGTCTTAATACTAAAACCTACTTTAAATAAAAATACCTTGTCAATTGTTTCCATTTCAAAGCCTTGGCACACAAAGATCATGACATCGCATGCGTAATAATAATTCTTAACAAATTACTAATTATTGGATTACGTTATAATCAATGGGTGTAACATTGATCGTAATTACTACCGTAATCAAAGGCTGTCTAAACTAACCTGTAATTATTTTAAATTATAACACTTTCTTTGGTACTAAATGATAATAATGTGTGTAATTTTTAATTTGGCGATGTGTGTAATGATTCTGTGACAGGTCATTGCCGTTTGCACACCTATTGTTATTGTTACTCAGATTTAATTATAGTAGGTAAGAATAGAAGCAAATTAAAATTTTATGAGTACCTAATCTTTTGTTGTGGTTTTGTTTATAGAATCTCGACCTTTTTGAAGCCGGTTAAAAAAGCCCGCAGAATAAAATAAATGTTGGTGAAGCGTCAATGCCTCTTATAATTACCGATATATTTTTTAAAAGGATTTATATAATATCTTAGTTACTTTCCCGCATCCCAAAAACATTATTTCGTTTAAAGGTAAGACAATTGAGTCTCTGTTGAATTCCGCAAACCAAATATTCACTACCGCAGGAGCCCATTGGTCGGAATCGAACGTTTCCTTGAGATGCTTGCGAACGACCGACAGAGGGCGCGCCTCTTCTTTTCCGCCCCGCGCCATCTTCAATACGGATGTTCACCCGCTCCGCAATAAAAATCCCATATCTGTTGAAAACCGGACAATTTTCGTGAAATAAGTGCATCTGCTACCGTGAGACATTATAAACTTCGAGTGCAGTGTGTTTTTCACGAGTTCTGACCAGTCCACCGGTGGATGAAGGCTGATATTTCGCCGGCCGGCATCACACGCAACGACGACAAGCCCGTGAATAAGGTGATTTCCCGTCTCTCTGGATTCGCAAGGTACGTGGGCTCTCTTGTTGCAATAGATGTAGAGGATATTGGTTTCAGAAGGATCTTCAACAGAGATTTGATTTTTGTAAATTTAAATCTACATACACCCGCATATTTTCGGGAGGTCTTAAAACCCCCACAGCCTTCAGATGAGGCTATTTACACGCCTCATCATAATTATTTTGGTCCTTTCGAGCCGCATAGGCAACCGCTCCCTAGTTAGATTTTCACGTAATATTTGGTGAAAATCATAAATTCAATACCGCATAATAGGTATAGGTTATAGATGTTTACGTAAACTTTTGGTAAACTAATCTTACCTACTTACTTACAAATCGCTCCGCTAATAACATAAACATAATTGACAATAGATTCTACGTAGGTTTTGGTAAATCTGTCAATATTGTTTCATAGAATTGAATGTATTACGTAATAATTGGTAAAGTTCATTCTATGTAATATTTCATAATTTAATATTTCACTTTGGTAGTACGTTCAATAAGGAGGTAGTTACCCATCACTTCGGCTTTGTGCGTATTAGTCATTTTTATTCAGATACCTCCACATAGTTGGTAGGTGCATTATTATTGTAAACCGCCTGATAAGTTTACCGCATATTTTTAGATATTGTTCTAGATATTAACTTAACAAAATGACTGATAAACAATTAAGGCCGGAAGATTTACTGACGATCCTTCATGAAAAGAAAGGATTGTTATTCAAACGCCTTAATCGATTATATGATTTATCGAAAAATATTTCGTCGTTCGATTCGAGAAATAATGAGAGTTTTATGACTGAATCGGAAACTATTGACGACATTCGTGTCAAATTTGAATCTTATGTCGATCAAATTAACCACATAAACATTAATCTGAAGCCTGGTTCGAGTCCCGACTATGCTTGTTTAGAATCCTTTGAAGATTTGTTTATTCATGTTAAGCGTATTAGGAATAAAATCAGTAGTAGTCAATCTCTGTTATCACGAAGTAGTAATTCGAAGACGCTGTTTGAACCGCTAAAAATAAAGTTGCCGCCTATCGCACTGCCATCTTTCGACGGGAAACCCGAGAATTGGCCTGTTTTCTACGAGTCATTCAAGTCGAATATTCATAACAACGATCAGCTGACTGACTCGCAGCGCGTGCAGTACTTAGTAGGTAGGCTTACACATAACGCGTTAAAGATTACAGCCGGTATTGTGCCGACGGCTGATACCTACTGTTTTCTATGGGACAGCTTAGTTAATAAATACCAGGATAAACGCACATTAGGTATACACTATTTAAATAATATATTAGATTTAAAAAGTTGTTTATGTAACGCAAATGGTCTCGATTCTTTCATTGAAACATTTAGTGCGAGTATTTCTGCCTTGAAACAGCTTGGGATTCCCGATCTGGCGGATTTTATTCTTTTACATTGTGCTATGAGAAAAATAGATTCACAGACTGGTCAATCATTTGAACTTTCCGTTCGCGATGTTGAAATTCCTACAACTAAGTTGTTGATTAGTTTTGTTCAAGATCAGGCTAAGATATTGGCACGCTCGAATTTATCTCATTCGAACGCGAAATATAATTATAACAAACCTCATGGTTCCGCACCGCGTGACCCTCGCACGCAGACGAGAGCGTTTGTTGTGAGTGAGTCCCCTAACTTATCCGCTTCTACCGCGACTTCGGTCAGGAGCTGCGCGTATTGTAATGATGGCGCTCATGTTCAGTTGTATAACTGCGCTAAGTTTCAATCCGCGTTGACTCCTAGAACTAGGTTTGAGTTTATTAGATCCAAGCATGGTTGCGTAAATTGTCTGAGCACTTCGCACGGTTTGAGTAATTGTAGGTCGACCTCAGTTTGTAACGTGTGTAAAAAACGCCATCATACCTTATTACATTTTAATAACTATAATAAACAACCACATACAACTGATGTTAAACCGACGAATTGCAATGTCGCCGTCGCGGCTAGCCTGGCGGTGACACCGTCCGCTGCGCCTCTCGCTCATCCCCCGCCCCGCGCGGCGTCTTCGCTTGTGCCGCGCTCTTATTCTCATGGCCATAAGGTCGATATTCCCGCACCGGTGACCGTGTGTTGTTCGGATAATGTTTCTCAAACGTTTCCGACACATAACACGGCCGTGTTATTAGCTGCAGATACGAAGACTAAGTCGGCAATTCTGTTATCAACCGCTCAGGTCTATGCGCGCGCTAATAATAATAGTTCGGGCCATAAAACAATAGTCAGGTGTTTAATTGATAATGGTTCGCAAAATAATTTAATAACTACAGCTTGTTGTCGAAAACTCAACTTAGTAATAATTCCTTTGAGTAATTCTTTTGTCAAAGGAGTTGGTTCTGTCTCGCGGCCGATAATAGGTTATGTAAACTTAGATATCGAGTCTCGCGTATACTCGCATCAGAAATATACTATTCACGCGTTAGTAGTTGAGTGCATTACGGATCAGCTACCTTCGCACCATATTAAGTGGGATTGTCATGTAGACTTCCACTCGCTTCCGCTCGCTGATTTAAGCTGGAATATTCCAGGTGATATTGACTTAGTGTTAGGCGCTCAACTGTTTCCGTATATTTATTTGGGAAATAGGGTAGACTTAGGTTCACATGCGCCACCCGCATTATTAACCACATTCGGGTATGTCCTTATGGGTGATTTTCCGCATAGTAAAGATAATTTGAATTTATCTAGCTCTTCTTTCACAGCACTCGCCATTAATGATTTATTACAAAAGTTCTGGGAATTGGAAGAAGTTGAAAATAAACGTTTTTTATCTCCCGAGGAGACCGAATGTGAGAATATTTTTTCCTCGACCGTGTCACGCGACGATGCGGGACGTTATACTGTCGCGTTACCTTTCAATAAGAATCCCGCCGAGTTAGGTAATTCCCGCACCGCCGCGTACCGTCGACTGGTTGCGCTGGAGAGAAAACTCCGCCAATCGCTGACGTTGCGTGAGAATTATAACGCAGTGATTCGGGAGTACATAGATAATGGTTACTTAAGTCAAGTCGACGAATCCGCCATTTCGGATGACGGGTACTACATCCCTCATCACGCTGTCGTTCGACCGGACAAACCGATGCCGCGCATTGTATTGGATGCTAGTGCTAGGACTCATACCGGTTTATCTTTAAATGATGTACTCCATAGTGGTCCAAATTTACAAACAGATTTGTTTCTTCTTTTAATCAATTTTAGATTATTCCCTATCGCTATAAATTCTGATATTAAGCAGATGTACTTACGAATTTGCATACCTGTTGAGCAGCGTAAGTACCTACGCATTTTGTTTCGATTCAGTGAGAACGATCCTGTGTTGACATTCGCTTTTAACCGCTTACCTTTCGGACTGAAGTCGAGTCCTTACATAGCTATGCGCACTGTGCGACAGCTGGCCTCGGACAGTCCGCATTATCCCGAAGCTGCTAAAGTAGCAGAGACCAGCTTGTATATGGATGATCTGGTCTATTCGGTGAATAACGAAGAGAACGCTATACAGTTATCGCATGATCTCATAAAAATGTTTAAGTCGGGCGATTTTGACCTTATAAAATGGTGTAGTAATTCACCCGCGCTTTTAAACAGCCTACCTGATTCACATCGTAAGTCACTCGATTTCCACGAGGGCAATGATGTGTCCAGGGTTCTAGGTCTTTCATGGGAGCCTTCTCAGGATAAGTTCTTCTTCACTTCCACTCAAGTAGCCGAGAAATGTACTAAAAGAAATATACTCTCGATAGTTGCCCGCTTATTTGATGTTCTCGGTCTCGTCGCTCCAGTGATCTTTTATGCCAAGTTGCTCATCAAAGAGTTATGGCTGAGCAATATCGGATGGGATGATGTCGCTCCTGACGAAATCGTCAAAAGTTTTTCGCTTCTCATGCAAGAGTTTCCTTTGCTGGATTCCTTACGAATACCACGTCATGTGGGTGTTACCGATGACGGTAGTGTTCGCATAGTCGCATTTGCCGATGCCAGTATGGGTGGGTACGGTTGTGTCATTTATATACACTCGACGAGTCCGTCCGGCGTCGTAGTTCGTTTACTTTGTGCGAAGTCAAAGGTTTCACCTACCAAGGTCACAACTCTCGCACGTCTGGAGCTGTGCGCAGCTGTGCTCATGTCAAAGTTGGTGAAGACTGTTCGCGATACTTACTCTTCACGTGTTCCTATTGCAGGGATTTACGCCTTTTCAGACTCTACGATAGCTTTATCGTGGATTCATTCTTCTCCGCACCGCTGGTCAGTCTTCGTCAGCAATAGAGTAGCTCAATGTCAGGAGAACTTGGGCTCTCAACATTTTTACCATGTAGCAGGTGTTGAGAATCCAAGCGACTGCCTATCTCGTGGCATACTTCCTTCACAGTTGGTGTCACATGAGCTTTGGTGGAGCGGCCCTTCTTGGCTTCGTTGTCTTCCGGAAGATTGGCCTGTCAAACCGTTCTGTCCCACCGACTGTGGGGAACTCCCCGAGCACAAGGCAAATGTCTTAGCTGTGACCACGCAAGTAGAATTTCCTCTTCTTTGTCAACTCGCGCAACGCACCTCATCATGGGATAAGCTGTTGCGCATCGTTTCATATATACTTAAATTCGTTAGACCAAAGGTTCATTGTGAACCCCGGTCTCCGCAGGGATTGTCAGCGGCGGAACGAGTTATGATCCGTGCTGTGCAATCTGTCCATTTCGCAGATGACATTAAGCTCATCAAATGTGGTAAATTGTTACCAAAGAAACTTAGAAGCCTGTCTGTCTTTCTAGATGAAGAGGGCATATTACGCATTGGGGGAAGACTTTCAAAGTCATACCTTCCTTTTGATGCTAAGCATCCCCTTTTACTTCCCAAACATGATCCTGTCGTGGATCTGATAATTCGTCATTACCATGTGATGAATTGTCACACTGGACCAGGGCTACTTATGTCTATTTTACGACAGCGATTTTGGATACTAGATGCCAGGACTGTCATTAGGTCCAAGTTGCGACAATGCAAAACATGCTTTAGAGTTAATCCGACGCATCCCACTCCAATGATGGCGGACCTCCCTGAATACCGTGTGTCGGAATCAAAGGCATTTGTCCATACTGGAGTGGATTATGCTGGTCCCATACGCATAACTCTCACTCGTCGCAGAGGTCAACACGCTCAGAAGGCTTACATCTGCCTCTTTGTATGCTTGGTAACCAAGGCTGTCCATGTAGAATTAGTCTCTGAACTTACTACCGACGCCTTTTTAGCCGCGTTTAAACGTTTTATCTCGCGTCGAGGGCCAGTATCCTGTCTTTATTCGGATAACGCTACTAATTTCGTTGGGGCTAAAGCTCAACTAGATGAACTTTATAATTTCCTAATGAGGTCAAACCTCAATTCTTCTCTTATAAATGAGTTATCAACTCGCCGCATTAAGTGGAAAATGATTCCACCTCGCTCCCCACATTTTGGCGCCATGTGGGAAGCTAATATAAAAACATTAAAAACGCATCTTTATCGCGTGATTGGAAATCAACTTCTCACTTATGAAGAGTTCCAAACTGTACTCATTCAAATAGAGTGCATTATGAACTCACGCCCTCTGAGTGTGTTGTCTTCTGATCCGCATCCTGAAGTTATCACTCCCGCTCATTTTTTGATGTCGACTCCATTACAGTACTTGCCGGCAGCCGGTTTGTCTGGTCAGCGCTTAAATCTGTCCCAACGTAAACAGTTGTTAGATAGTATGGTGCAATCCTTCTGGAAGAAATGGCACTTAGAGTACCTGCATACGCTGCAAGTTAGGCAAAAATGGGCAACTCCGGACAAGCCTGTAGAAGTTGGAACTGTCGTACTCGTGGGACAGGACAACTCGCCTCCTCTATGTTGGCCATTAGGAGTTATAACTGAGGTTTATAAAGGGACCGACAATGTAGCTCGCGTTGCTATGGTGAGGACAAAGTTCGGTAATTTTAAACGCTCTGTCACAAAACTATATCCTATCCCAACGCAATAAAATTTCATTTTTAACTATACTCGTAGTTTTTTAAGGTTTAGGATTAGTTTATTAAATAATTTTATTTTCCGCATTCAGTCATAAAGTTTAGACTTTTCTGATCATGATTTAGGTCAGTGAATCTTCATAATTTCCACCTTTCCCTTTGAAAGCACTTGCGTCCTTCCAAGGGGGGGAGCATGGTGAAGCGTCAATGCCTCTTATAATTACCGATATATTTTTTAAAAGGATTTATATAATATCTTAGTTACTTTCCCGCATCCCAAAAACATTATTTCGTTTAAAGGTAAGACAATTGAGTCTCTGTTGAATTCCGCAAACCAAATATTCACTACCGCAGGAGCCCATTGGTCGGAATCGAACGTTTCCTTGAGATGCTTGCGAACGACCGACAGAGGGCGCGCCTCTTCTTTTCCGCCCCGCGCCATCTTCAATACGGATGTTCACCCGCTCCGCAATAAAAATCCCATATCTGTTGAAAACCGGACAATTTTCGTGAAATAAGTGCATCTGCTACCGTGAGACATTATAAACTTCGAGTGCAGTGTGTTTTTCACGAGTTCTGACCAGTCCACCGGTGGATGAAGGCTGATATTTCGCCGGCCGGCATCACACGCAACGACGACAAGCCCGTGAATAAGGTGATTTCCCGTCTCTCTGGATTCGCAAGGTACGTGGGCTCTCTTGTTGCAATAGATGTAGAGGATATTGGTTTCAGAAGGATCTTCAACAGAGATTTGATTTTTGTAAATTTAAATCTACATACACCCGCATATTTTCGGGAGGTCTTAAAACCCCCACAGCCTTCAGATGAGGCTATTTACACGCCTCATCAAATGTTTTGTGTAAATGTGTATTTTTACTTAATTTGTAAACTAATTACTTAATGAAATTTTATTGGTTTTCATTATAGCTAGACACTTTCCGTAATTACAGTAACGATAATTTTATAGTTGAGCTGTATCAGAATACACTATATTCATAGGTAGGCTCTGTATAATACAAGAATATAACTTATATTATAAATATAACGCGGGGGTTTGGTGCTGTACGCCGAAATATAGGTTCCTCCAAGTTCGGCTCCAGCTGCTAAAACTTTGGTGCACATATTACCGTTCATAGCATTTCTTTGTAAAAATACAATAAGTACTTTTCGTGTAAGAAAGCGAAAGTGAGTTTGTTTGTTTTTTTGTTACATCTTCACGCCTAAATGACAAAACCGATTTTGATGAAACTTAGTACACGGATAGACCATGTCCTGGAATAGGACATAGGATATTTTTTTATCCCGGAAGTATGTTCCCTTGCATAACTTGGGATAATTTTCTACTATCACGCGGGCGAAGCCGCTGGGAGCAGTTAGTATTTTAATAACCTAGCAACGTGTTCCGTGTGTGAGATTCCTTCTTATTCTATTTTTTTACTTAAAGAATTAATATCTTTGCTTTCCTCCGTTTAGTTTGTATCCTCGGCGGTTACGTGATGACGACGACGGTTGCGCAACTGATAGTCAAACGGTTGTTGTGACCGCAGCCGCCGCCGTGGACCGGTTGCTGGATACCTACAACGTATCGAACAGATGCACCGTTATCCTATGGGGTGTGGTGTAAAACAAAAGAAATGTTATATCGCCATCTTTTTTTTAATAATATTCCACAACTATCACACAACGCCGTCTAGCCCCAAACTAAGCAACACTTCCGACGTTTGGCTCCCAAACTCAACCGGGCCGGGGCTGCTCTCAAGCGGCTCCTGCCCAACCTTGGGGGTCCAGACGCCTCCTGCCGGAGGCTCTACGCGGGGATCGTTCGGTCCATGGCCCTCTACGGGGCGCCGGTGTGGGCGCCGTCGCTGGCAAAGCGACCGGCGTCCATACTGAACGCCTGCCAGAGGGTCGTGGCAATACGGATGGTGCGGGGTTACCGCACGATCTCCCGCGAAGCGGCGAGCCTTCTGGCTGGCCTACCACCGTGGGATCTGGAGGCAACAGTCCTTGCACACATGCACGATAAGCGCGTGGAGATGCAACGCCGGGGTGAAAGTCCACTACCGCGACAGGTCGAGGTATGGCGGACAGAGCTCCGGCAGTACCTCACGGTGAAATGGCGTCAGCGACTATCGCAACCCAGTGCTGGGCACGCCACAATTATGGCGGTAAGTCCCCTCTTTGAGGCGTGGCTGGAAAGACCTCACGGCGTCCTTACCTTCCGCATGACGCAGGTCCTCACCGGACATGGCAAGTTCGGGAGGTTCCTGCATCGGATTCGAGCGGAAGAGACGCCCGGGTGCCGCCACTGTGCGGAACGCCCAGAGGACACGGTGGAGCACACAGTTGAGGTGTGCCCTGCTTGGGCGGAGCAACGCCGTGCCCTCGTGGGGGTGATCGGTGGTGGAGACCTCTCGCGCCGGGCCTTGGTTCGGGCCATGGTCCGGAGCGAGGAGGAGTGGCAGGCGGTCGCCTCCTTCTGCGAAGCAGTAATGCTAGCAAAGGAGGAGGCAGACCGCATCAGGCAACGGCGCCCCCGCCGCCGCCGCCGGGATTCCAATACCGATTTCCGGCCAACGTAGACGCGGGCTCGCGGACGGCGAGCCATGGGTAGCTCGCTGTCCGATCGTCCGGTAACTGTCCGGACCGAGCCAAGGCGTCGACGGCGCGCACTGTTCCCGCGCGCCTCAAGGAGTTGTCAGCAACAGGAGGGGCCCTTCTGGGTCGAAGCCTACCGGGGTCGGGGTTATCCGAAAGGAAACTAGAGCCCCGGTATGAAGGCTAGAAGGAACGGCGCGGGGTTTTTAGTCAGTAAGACTCTGACACTGTCTCCCGCTCCACCCAAGAGCGGGTTTCGTCAATGATGATTTTTCCCGTCGACAGAAAAAAAAAGCCCCAAACTAAGCAAAGCTTGTGTTATGGGTACTAGACAATGATACACATACTTGTATATTTCTAAACACATACATATATAGATAAATTACACCCAGACACAGAACAAATGATTATGCTCATCACATAAACATTAGTCCTGGATTTGAATCGAACCCACGACCTCCGGCATAGCAGTCAGGGTCACTAACCACAAGACCAACGGGCCAGTCGAATGTTGGATCTACGGAGTGGGATTAAGAAAGGCGAAAGTTTTTTTTTATATGAAGAAAGAAAGAAAAACGGAAAGAAAGAGAAGACAAGAAAACAAACAACAAACTTTTTCTTTCGTTGATCTTTCGATTTTCGATGGGGTCAGCTAGCTAGAGTGAAGGCAGCAACTACTGAGCTTCACTTTGATCTATTGGCTAAATTTTCGGGTTTAAGTTAAATACAAGATCTAAATGATGTTATCCAAAGCCTTTCAAATTATTTATTTATTTACATACGAGTATTTCTTCAATATCAATTTCCTGTGTGTAGATAAGTGTACATTTGTTCCTTCTTTTCCCTTGAACGGCTGAAAGAATTTCGATAAAACTTGGTACACGGGTAGACCATGTTCTGCAATAGGACAGCATACTTTTGTTCTGGCAGTATGTTCACTTGGAACAGTTTTATACTTTCACGAGGGCGAAGCTACTGCCAGCAGACAGTTATCTACAAAAAAAAGGTGAACGGGACCACCCTCCGCAAACTTTAAGGGCTTGCTCAGTGAAAGAAACTGAACAATCTTCCACAAGATTTTTCTTCACGACCCTTCTCACCATACAAAATTATAAACTTGACAGGACAATTTGTATGGCGAGGCCGATTATTTATTTCGTTTCACACCTTGTATATTTCTAACAAATCGCTAAATACTTCCGACTTGTACCACACAGAATCGTGACAGAAACTAGTCAAGAATGAACACCTGAAAAACCGTGAGATTACGAACAAATCCGAGGAGGTATTTCGCACGAACAGCGTTCACATAACATTATGCAAGTCATATGTAAATAAACTGTATGTAGACAATTTTATCGCGTATTGAGCAATTTGCTAAATTGTGTACAAAATTAAATGTTTATTTAGTTTCACGGTCTCTTTATTTTATAGAGTGTGAAGTGGTATCCGACACGTAACTAGAAAGTAGACTTGATATGTATACACACATTACAGTGGAGGTACTTGCACAAAATATATAGGCACAGGAGTAAAACGCGCTCGAGCAAAGCATATATAGACACTGCTCACGGACGATATCTTGGTAGCGTCTCGAACCGCCTCGTCGAACAGTTAAGGCTCAAATTCTCATTATTGTGTGTCCACCGAGTGTAGGTATAAAAAGTAAAGTACATACATGAGATTTTTATTTATTTATTTATTTATTAAAACTTTATGCACTAAAACAGTACAAAGGCGGACTTAATGCCTTGCCTTTGTTTTGAGTGTTAATCTTTTACTGATTAAACCCACCTGCCGCCAGTGTTGTCTTTGCGTTTTAGAGTCGCGATAATTTTTTCAAACCATTCCCGTAGGGTGGATACAAGATCCGTCGAGAGTTACAGGGCGATTCTCGGCCCCACAGGTACAAACAGCAATGGGCCGCCTCATCGTCCAGGAGGGACCAAGTCAACGACCAAGGTCAACGGTGCATGTGGAAATGAAACTGAATGGGCTCAGTAGGGTCGATGCCATTTTGATTTTTTTTCTAAATTTTTTTAAAATCAATGCTAAATTATTTATGAATGATATATGCGCTTGGTAAGTTAGAATATTTTATTTTATTTATATATATTTTTTTTATATTTCTTTTTTATTATTTTTTTTTTATTTTATTTAGTTTACTTAGTCTGACATTTAACGAAACTCTGTCTGGAGTTTAAAATTTGTATTTGAAATCGTCACATTATTAATCAGTTATTTCCAGAACGATTTCGTTCCTGTCGAAAGATAGCTTAGATTTTAATAAGTTTCTGATTGGACATAGTAAACCACGGTTATTTGAATATATAAAATAATGGTAGTCAGATAAAAGATACCAATACCAATTTGCCACTGAATAAAAAAATCTATCAAGTTTATCATTAAAATTTGTATGACTGTTGATCAATACCAGCTGCTTCGTAATTACTCGTCAGACATTCAGTTTCTCTAGCGTGCGGCCGGTGAAACTCGTCTGTAATCGTGCGCAGCTTTTTATATCAATAAAAACAAGATTAGAAATTCATATTTGATGAAAAAATCAGGAAAGATGACTGCACTGATGTTGTTTTGAATATTTTCTTTGTTATCGGTCATTTACACCGTGACTGGTGAAACTGATTAGAAAACGCACTATGTGGTGACTGATGTGAACTCTTATAAACCTCCATATTCTTTACACTGAGAGGATCTACGAGGTTTATCCAACAAAAGCTATCGGTATTCTTCAAGATTGACTCACTTAGTCAATCAATGACGTATTCGAATCTTGAAGTCCTGCGACAGGCATTCAAGATTTATCTAATTTCCCAACCCAAAGTCATAGCTTTTATAACTTACAATAGGAGGCTTTTTGAACAGATTAAAATTATAAAGGTCACGATTTTGTGAAAAATACTAACTACTAAAAATAATAACTGTATTTTTCACATAAATATTAACTGAGTACTCGTTCAAAATTAAATACACGATGCCGATGCCCATCACTGTTATCAGGAAATGAGCCCAGAAGTCATATCTTAGGGGCTGCTTCTGGGTACTATAATGTTTGGAGTTGGCGCATCACGTTTTTTTCTTCTATTCTGTGTTGTCACCCGTCACGTTAACGCTAACAACATTTTCTTTCGTACCATTTTTCACAAAATCCACCCTTATTTTCATTGGCCTCCTTCTCCCTTTCCATTCATCCACATGCATACTCATGACTCTTTTAGTAACAAGCGCTGCATCCTTCCTCTTCACAAATTTAATGGCTTCTAGACAAACGATTTCCTTTCAACTTTTTCGGCACTCGCGCCACTTTCAAACTTCCCATAATACGAGTATATTTACTCATTTCTCACTTTAGCCATTTTCGTCATATCATACACACACATATCCATATCAACATTCTTATCACGACTACGTGCACTACTGGAAACATTTACTATAAACGCAAACCAATCCTTTTTTGTTTTTTCTCATACATAAAAGCTTTTACGAGTTCTATTTACTCCACAAACTACTTAAAAATAAAAGAGCAAGCCATAAAGCAGATTACACACGACACTTTCTCTGCATCGTCGTGTCAAGGTCCAATGTGTTAGGTTACACTTATTGTTTTAATAGCCGAGCCGTGAGAGTAGGCTTTAACGTTGGTGATGACATTGAGCCGTATGTGTGTACTTAACTTACAATAGGAGGCTTTTTGAACAAGAGTACTTCCAACATTGTGCTTGGCTGTTAGGGAATTTGTTTTGAGAGTCACAGCAACGAATACTTTAAGTCAAAAGGCTGCAAGAGTTATAAAGAAATACCTACAGTAATTAGGCTAAATAATGTACAAATGTCCTTAGTTAAAAGAAAGAGCTAATAGAGGTTTAATTACCTAGGACATTAAGTGGAATTGGATAGCCTAAAATGACTTGACTGTATAAATGTAGCTTTGATTGATTAGTCTTTTTGTTTGTTGTTTAAATAAGAGACTGACAATCAATATCTAGCTAGCTTATTCCCAACTATATTAGGGAGGACATTCAGGCTCACCAGATCGAAGTTAGAATCTACAATACAATGATTTGGTAACGCAGTACTCATATTTCTGAAAGAGACTTTAAAATGAGTTGGTACTTCTAGTACTATGCGACGCTGTTTAGATGGCCACAGGCTCTACCACGAGCTCTTAACGCGATCCATTTTAAGACCTTAACTGGACTGTTAAAGGGAGATGATCATTATCATCACCGAGACCTACATGAAGCCTGTATGGGCTTTTGGTAATAAATAATTTGGAATACAACTATCTAATTGACTATTAAATGTTCTGACTCTTTGCCTTGTGTCCCAGAAACTCAGAGTTCCTTTTTGGATGACCCATGGCCCCAGCAAACTTAATATTGGGGGTTAGCTAACTGCTGAAAAATCCATCACTCATGTGTCCAAACAGGAAACCTTTACATCCTTTACAAATATTTCGAAATCTGTAATCTTTCGAATTCCTCAAGGACATATACTATACACAGCTTCCGTCCATAACATACTATCGGCATATTATTAACAAAGCCATCAAACCGTCATCTTCCTCCACATTGCACGTCCATTGTAGGTGAAGGTTCCCGATGCAGCCACTAGATACTGTGCAATTATGTCTATTGTGGTCATCATGCGATCTGTCGTTTATGGTCAGCTGTAATTGTGCTCGGATGTCGCTGTCCTCTGTTGATGTAATCATACGGCTTTGAAGGTTTTCGGATATTGTTATTGTTAATGGCTGTGACAGTTTTATTTGATGCAACATTTCAATATGAATGCATTATATTATTTGTGTTTATTCATTACTGTGGCAAACTGTAAATTGTGTAACGTAAGCTGACATTGCAAAACCCAAAGTATCACTGTGCCATTTCTAAACTACTTTTACTCTTTACCTTTTAGAGTTATGTTCCGAATAGACGAATATTTCAGTAAGAGACAAAATGAGTATTAATGCAGAGCCAAATCCTACAGGGTTCGCTTCTGAAAGGAAGTCCCGGTGCCCTGGAATGCCAGGCAAAGAGGAATGAACGCGTGGGTTTTAGTTAGTAAAAGTCTGATACGCCTTTTCACTTCTCCGAAGAGTGGGAGAAGTCATTCAATGGTTTCTCACCTAAGAAAAATAAATAGGATGATGATAATAATAATATATTGTTTAACATTCAGTATTTTTATATTGGTCCTAATCTATGCCTTCACAAGAAACCTTTAATTACTTTAAAAGTATTTAAGTTAACTACTTACTTTCCTATCTAAAGTTAAGAACTAAACACACCTTGAAAATTGGAACACTATTCTAACCCAAAATTCCCTATTCATTGCAGGCGGAGGAAGACGAACAACGACACAGAGCAGTACAAACGCGACAAGGGACTCGCAGCTACTCTCCCTGCTCGCCGCACGCAGGCGACAGCTTCTCAACGACAGACTCAACATACATCTCAGTACGCTAGCGTCATTGGCACATAAGCCAGCCAAGTATGTATTGTCTCTAGGTGAAGGGACTGTGAAGTGGGTTAGTTTAGTCTTTATAAGGCTAGAAGCTGAATTGTTGATTGATTAATGGTTGCTAAGGAGATACATAAATGTAGTGTAATTTACTGAAACATAGACTTGTGTGCTTAGTGCAAGTTTGTTTTACGTTAATACAATCGACACTTGTATGACGTTCGGTGCTCCGAGCCCGCTCCAAGCTCTTAACCAATCAGTGAGCCAAACGCAGTAAACGTTTCAATTGCATTAAAGTAAAAATGACTCGCACTCAGCGCACAGATAGGATTTCATGAAAAAAATAAGTAGAAGAAGTAGTAAAAAAAAAAACTAGTTCTAGAATATATTTTACAAAATCATTTAAATATTTATTACTTTTATTATATTTATATTTACACTTTTGTAGATGACGAAAGAAGCTAATATTTTGTTTGTCTCATTTTCAGAACCAACACAACATTTGCCCAGTTAGAAGTACGAGAATCAAATGGCTCTACAGTGAAGAGGATAACATTTGACAACTCGAGCAATGATCCAGCGACCACACTCAAGTTTATAACCTCAGACGGATCCAAAGAAATCCGACAAGATGTGAAACCACATGAAATAAGACATATTTTCGTCCCTAGAGTCTACCAAGACAACAAAAGCAGAGCAGGGTTTATGAATAACAGAAGAAGAGAAGCAACTAATAAAGCTGTACCGATACCTGAACGCAGTGAAATAACTGAAAGTAGCATAGTTTATGTCCCACCTGAAAAATTTGAAAATTTAGATAAAGATATTGAGTTAGATCCTGAAGAAGAATTCCAAGTAGATGAATCGAACCATGGCTTGTATCTACTCAACTATTCTGATACTGAAAATGTAACACAAAATACCAATATAAATACCACAGTTAGCGAAACTTCAAATAACAGTACTGCGATTGAAAATACCACACAACCTAGTGACATTTCCAAAGAAGAAACCTCTGAAAAAACAGTTGCTAAAGAACCTGAAGACAAATCAGAATCTAACATCATAGCTAATAGTACAGATAGTAAAAACACAAAGCTAATAAAAGTCGAAAACGAAAAAGAAAATCACACTCTTTTCATGACTGATGAGATTTATAATCACTTCAGGCCTCTTGAAACTGAATTACCCGTTGAAGAAATGGCACCGTTTAAATATTTTGGTCAAAAAATAGGTGGGCCAGCTATAAGCGACAACCTAACCAACTCGCCTACATTATCAGCTTCTACCAAATCAGTTAATTATATTGTAGCACCTCTAGAAAAGAGAAAATTCAATTCTAGATACTCAGCAACAGAAAAATATAAAAACACTAGCGTGGATGAAGAAGAAATTAATGAAGACATGGACGTATCAGTTGTCAAAAATGTAATAGAGAAAAATAAAGTCAGGAATACAGTAAAAGGGCCTGCCCCAGCACGTCACGTAGGATTAGTTAATCAGTATAGAAAATTTTCAACTACAGTATCACCAGCAACAAAATCACAAAACGCTGCTCAGTTGAATATTACCGAAACCATAATTCCACATTCTAGGCCCAGCAGTTTTGATAAAAGTAAAGATAACAATAGAACAAATAGTACCGCAATCAATAAAGAGATAGCGCCCAAGCCCAATGTTAGTAATTCAACAAGAGAAAATCCACTTAATAAAACGAATGTCACTTCAACTTCCCCTAGAAACTTTACTCGAAATTATTCAAATATAAGAAGACGACCTTTACGAGTAATAGCTGCAAGTACTGAAAACATTCCTGTATTAACTACTTTGGTAATAAATGCTACTACTACTGAAAAGGCCGCTACTTCAGTTTATACGGCGGTGGTCACATCAGTGTCAATAACTTCATCTATGAAAGGAAATAATAAAACGGACGGTCTAAAAGAAGACGAAAGTGGTAAACTACCTAGTTTTTCAGAAAATAGTAATGGTACAATACCCAAAGCAATCATTATTAATGACACGGAGACTACGACAATTTCGCCTTCAAGTTTTAGACCTAAACATATTATTCGGATAAGAACCACGACAACAGAGAATCCAAATTCTAGCCCTAATACAGCGTCTCCTGTAGCCAGTGAATTGTCAACAAGGAATACCGCGCTTGACAAAAACGATACTGAATCGAAGATATCAGATAGACTAGCGAATTTATTCCGACAAAGAAACAACGAAAATGCAACAAATTCGACTAGAACCAATAAACATAGAAGAAGACGTCCAACAACGACATCAACTACAACAACGACTCCAGAACCTACAGTGCCTTCTAGTGATAAAGGCATAGAATCTCCAATATCAACTTCACAGGCTACAACAGCCTTTTCCAGTTACCTTACTACATCATTGCCTCCAGCCACAACAGTAGCTTTCAAACCGTTTGTGGTGACTTCTCGAACATCATCAGAATCAAGTTCAAAACCAGTTTTTGTTGCAAGTACTACTTCTAAAACCGATAAAACTCTCAATAGAACTGATGGTGAAGATATTGAAGACCCTGCGTCACAAAATGAAGAGGTGGTAATTGAGGCTGAGAAAACGTATACAGCGTCATACGTTTTGGCTGGACTAGGATTTTTGCCTGTTGCAGCTATAGTAGCTTTTGTTTTAAGAAGTGTATTAAATAAAAAGACCAAAGAGATTGATATGGAGTACGAAGGGTACTTCGAAGATGGAGAAATTAAGAAGGAGTCTCCTATCACGCCGGTGGCAAGACCTCCGTTGCCAACACCGACGAAACCTGACCAGAAATGGGAGTTCCCAAGAAATAAATTGAGGCTACAGACGTTGTTGGGGCAGGGGAATTTTGGACAGGTTAGCTTATCGATTTACTTAATATAGATATCATTTCAAACTAAATTATAATTCTGGCTTTAAAAATAACAAATTAATCAAAATTATAATGGGCCATACCTATTTTGGTTATATCGTTTCATATTTTTATAACAAAAAAAGTTTCAAAGGCTTGGTTTTCTTAACATTGCAGGTATGGAAAGCCGAAGCAGATGACCTGAACGGTCACGATGGACTGACGCGATTGGTAGCGGTCAAGAGTATCAAGGAGACAGCCTCGCAGAAGGAGAAGCAGGAACTGCTCCACGAGATTTACATTATGCAGAAGATAGGGACGCACCCTAACGTTGTTACGTTGCTTGCCTGTTGCACTGAACTAGGTATGTATTTAAAATATGCCATGTGTATATTTCGAGGCCTAAACAAAAGGCTCTACTAAAATACAGAACAATTTATATTATATCTGCAAACTTAAATAAATAATATTGCATAACACAATAGTAACAGAATACAAAATTGTATTGTCTGTTAGGAATTACCTAAGAATAATTTCAAAAAGATTAACCCCACATCAGTTCTGAAATAGTACTTATTCCCATAGAAATAAGGACTATTTCTGCAGCGCTAGTATCCGTGTATAGTGATGTTTAATGAGTAGGTACATTTTTATGCTAGGCCAGTAGGTTTTTTGATTACATGAGCAACAACCATCTAGTGTACTTTATAACCCTGTTGAGGACGTCAAAGGATAGTAGTCATATTTTAGATAGATATTGTCTTTGCCTTGGAAATGAGCAACTTTTTTGAAGGAAGTCATAGAGAATTTTTAAATCCAGTAATTATTAGATCGAAAATTCAAAACCAAATTCAGATTTGTCAAATAACTCATCTTTATTTCTCTCGTTTCCAGAACCCTATCTCCTGATAATGGAGTACGTGATGTGCGGCAAGTTGCTGACATACCTGCGCGAGCGCCGATCGCGCCCCGACCGGTTCAGCGGCAGCGGCGCGCTCACGTCGCGGGACCTCACCGTCTTCGCGTACTGTGTGGCGAGGGGGATGGACTATATAGCGTCTAAGGGGGTAAGTAATGAATAGTCGGGAATTGATTTGGTATTTAATTGTACACCAAAATCACGCATACCACTAAGGCCAAAAATGCATTAGGTACTACACTGGACCTATGGTGGTCAAACGCGAGCCTATCAACAATAAAAAAAAAACCTATATGGCGCAGCCGTGAGACACACATTGCGTCAGTTTTTTTCTTTTTTATCTTAAGTTTTGTAAAATTTTGTTTTTACAGTGTGTGCCAAATAAAATATTTTTCTATCTTTCTTTCTTTTACTACTAGTTGGCTTAAGTAGTTCCTACAGCCTAGAGTTACAGTGTTTGATAACTGTTTATGAATTTCATATTGTAGGTAATATTCATTCATTTTCTTCATTCTAAATATAGGTGAATGTTAGACGCTGTCAAAAAATAGGAAGGTGATAATTTATTTACTACCTTACTGTTCGATTAGTGGATTCCTACCAAAAGATGTAGTATTGAAAGGCCTACCAGAAGGTGGACTGAAGACCTGGGTGAGAATTGTGGGAATCCGATGGACACGAGACATAGAAGACTGGTCAATAGTATATATATAAGGTATGTTATTGAGGATTTTCCAAATAAACCAAAAATTGTTTCTCTGAAAATCAAAGATTTGTTTATTTAATACGTCTTTACTATATTACAACGTTTAACTATGACCATTACACCTATAACTTACCTGAAAATCAAAGAAACGACATTTAAAGTTTACTAGTATCGCCTCCTCAATTATATCCCTTTATTTTATCCTTTTACAATAGAATTTTTAACAATAAAATATGCAAAATAATCTAAACATCATCTGTCATTCAATCACACGTCACCCCGTTCCACAGAACATAAATTCCATTAACAACTTCAACGCGCGTTATGAAATGTCATTTCATCTATATATATAAAAATGACCCCCGTTTTCCGTTGTCACGACTTGGCATGAAAACGGCTTGACCGATTTGGCTGATTTTTTTTTTGTTGTGATTGTTATTGTGAGGAGAAGGTTCTTATGGAAAAAAAATAAAAATTAGGGTAGTGTAGGGTAGAGTAGGGTAGAGTAGGGTAGAGTAGGGTAGAGTAGGGTAGAGTAGGGTAGAGTAGGGTAGAGTAGGGTAGAGTAGGGTAGAGTAGGGTAGAGTAGGGTAGAGTAGGGTAGAGTAGGGTAGAGTAGGGTAGAGTAGGGTAGAGTAGGGTAGAGTAGGGTAGAGTAGGGTAGAGTAGGGTAGAGTAGGGTAGAGTAGGGTAGAGTAGGGTAGAGTAGGGTAGAGTAGGGTAGAGTAGGGTAGAGTAGGGTAGAGTAGGGTAGAGTAGGGTAGAGTAGGGTAGAGTAGGGTAGAGTAGGGTAGAGTAGGGTAGAGTAGGGTAGAGTAGGGTAGAGTAGGGTAGAGTTGGGTATAGTAGGGTGGAGTAGGGAAGAGCGGGAGCGAAGCCGCGCGGGCAAAGCTAGTTACATATATTGACCAGTCTTCTTCTTCCGGGGGGAGTCTTATATCCATCAGTGGACGTCTTTTGGAAGAAGTGATGATAATATTTATGATTAGTGGATAAAACCGTAGATTGTGACGACTGTGGCATTGTTGGAGACATTATACTTAATGTGTTCAACTCATATAATAATTATACGATCTTAACAACTTCCGTTGTATTGTATTACCTGCGTCAAATAAATTCATTTATTTATTATTACTCACTTACAGATCGTCCACCGCGACCTAGCGGCGCGCAACGTGCTCGTGGACCACAACAAGCTGTGCAAGATCGCCGACTTCGGCATGTCGCGCTGCGCGGGCGCCGGCTCGCGCGCGGCGCGCGGCGCGCTGCCCGTGCGCTGGATGGCGCCCGAGGCGCTGCTCTACAACGTGTACAGCCACCATACTGACGTCTGGGCATTCGGGATACTGCTGTGGGAGATTGTGACGCTCGGTAAGACATTGATGATTGTTATTTTGTTGGATGTTTACTTTTGAAGCTCATTATTTTTTTCTCATTATCTTTCTTCTTTGTCGTCATTTATGTCTGTCTCGAACTTCTCGCTCGTATAGTCCCAATACTTTTATCTTCTTTTGGACATTCTGTTATCCAGGTTGTTTGGGTGGGTCCTTCCTCTTCCCCTCTTTGAGGTTCATAATTCTCTGTAATAAATATTAACATTTTCAGTTGCTATTAACTTAACATATCTACTTATTGCATTCAAAAATGTAAAATTAGACTAGATAGTAAAGGTATATAATCATTTTAAACTCTGTCGGACTTTACTAGACTTAAATTTAGACTTAACTTAAATCGGTTTGCCCAGTTAACTGCTACTCTAACTGCCATCATGAATGGCAGTATTTCTAGTTATTTTTTTATGTATGAAGGTCACAGACACTGTTATATTCTTGAAAATGCTAAATTGAGCAGTCCTACATTTGAGTCATGTTTATTTTAATTATTTTTGCTCATTTTATTTGTTCGGAGCAATACAACCGAACAGCTAAGCACTAGTGCTATCGTGCAATTTTACTAAAATCTAAATAAAACTAACAAATGTAATTATTAAAGTCAGTACATATACGGTAGTCGATCGCGTAACTCAAACCATACCATTCAAGCCATCATTTAGATTAAATCAGCTTAATTTTGTTACTTATAAATATATTTTTTTGTCTAAACCATAAAACCAAAAACTAAAGTTGTATCATTTAAACCGAACCAAAATCAACTCGTAACTATCAAATAAACCAAAACCACTAAAACATCAACCAATTTAGAAAGCCGGTATTGCGCAGACAGATACCAATTTTCCACATTATCATTATTGAATTAACCCTCATACTTAAATATTTCCAGGTTCAACGCCGTACGCAGCGATGTCAGGCCGCGAAGTGCTAGCAGCAGTAACCGAAGGCTACCGACTGGAGCGTCCTCCTCACTGCAAGCCTCAACTGTACCGCGCCATGCACTCCTGCTGGCACGCCGACCCTTCCCAACGACCTTCCTTCGCAGCCCTAAAGTCCCAACTAGCTGAACTTCTAGACAATGAACCTTCAGAAGGAAATTACGTGGATCTGGATTCCTTTTATCAGGAGTCTTCTGTGTATAGTGATCCGTCAGCCATTATTAATGATGATGAAGGTCTTTCAGCGGAGTATGACAGGGAGAGACGGTGCTTTAGAGAGTGAGTAGTTGCGGTGGTGTGTGTTAGTGGTGTCCATTGTCCGTTACTATTTGATTTAACAAATAATCTAACTTGTATCGAGCACTTAATCATCAGTCATCGTACATTGTGTTTTATTTATCGGGATTTGATCAGTTTAGAAAGGGCATCATTTACTCACACCACCTGAACCTTGGCCAGTGTATAATTGTTATCTGATTCATAATTTAATTTTAGCATTGTTTTTTTATTTTAATGTCTTAAAAATTAGTTAAAGTAGAACTACTTAAACGAGTTCCTTTTTCAAACTGCAAACATTCACATTTAGAAAGTTTATAAAATTCTTTCCAAATCAGATCGTTCCTTTCTATCGAATCCTTTCTATATGATTGGAACAACTGCACAATATTTAATCAAACTTAATTTCTAGACTCACCACCGGTCCTGCCAAATTCGAAAACCGAGCGTTTAACTTCCGCGACGAAGAGCTTCGGAACAAGTTCGGTATCGGCACACCGCGGATGGGAGGCTTCGGCATTCGGGACGTCCCCTTCAACGACAGGAACTTCTCCGACGGAGAATTCAACGAACGGAATTTCCCGAAAGAAAACTTTAGTGATACGAATTTTACCGAACGCAAGGATGGGAAACTTTCGACATCCAGTTTTCATCGAGAGAGAGAAAGGGAGAGAGAAAACCCTTTGGTCAGTAGGAACAGCTTTAATGGGTTTCCCAGAGTAGGAACTAGGGATAGAGACAACCACTTCCAAATGGCTCCTGACGGCAGGAATAAGAGGGTATCAGAATTTGAATGCGACATTTAAGCGGTTCATAAAGATTGTAGAGTTGGTTCAAATGTGGAACGTTTCGCAGTAGTGCCAACTTTGCTTCGTGAATCTAACGCACTTTCAAGAAGACATGGGCATGACTTAGCCTTGTTATTTAGTTGGTAGTAACGTTACAGTGAGTGACAATAATCGCCTGATTATGTATATGGATACGGTATACGAAACGCGGTTGTATAATAAGTCAGATGAATTTGGAGTTAGACGATTTTAGCTTTATTTTTTATAGAATCTCGATTGAAGTGTAGAAATGTTTTGATACTTGATGTAGTGCAATCTTCAGATTTTGATATTTGAAGTTGCAAAGACTAAGTTATGCCCGATGAATCTCAGTACGTCACATTCCCACTAATTCAGTGAAACTCGACTGAAATGTAATTAATTAGTGTGTTTATATTTAGGCGTGATCCGCCAAACACTAGCACTGATTTGACAGAACACTATCATTATGCACTAGTGTGTGGAACATGACATTACAAGTTTGAATTTCATACTTACTGAAATTTTATAACTTGGCAACTATGTTTATAATTGTAAATAATTTGTTAATTTATAACAGTATTTTTATATTAATGTATGCCGTGGTTTTCATATGAATATTGTGTAAATAAAGAACTGTTATGTATGTTGATTCTGTATATTATGTGTTATAGTTGGATAGGTTTATGCATACCCCGCATTTGATACAGGCCTAATTAATATTAAAAGTTCAATGTGTTTTGCATAACACTCATCAACACAAAAACATGTTAAAATTTAAGTCTTCTTTTGTGAATCACATGTCCCTGGCTGGTCGTTTGTAATTTGAATTGATGTGGGCGATTCAACTTAATTGCGGTTGCAAAGCGATTCGATGCGCTTCACGTGAATATAACGCAACGCAGTGGTTTTTTTTTACTTGTGCTAGAAGTCGTCTCTTAAGATACTATTTATATTGAAATGACACAAGAGAACAGGCAAAACTACCCTAACCCTGCACCGCACCTACGTGCGGCTGGTAGTGCGGTTGGTAAATGTAAACCACCGCAATAGAGTATCAATTGTTTAATCAAATCGCGCCGCATCGCTTCGCAACCGCCTACGATTGGGTTGCTTTGCCTACTTAACATATCGCGTAAGTCAAGCTATTGGAATTCGCTTCACTAAAAAACTTCATAGTATCAAATGTATGAAAAAGTTGGATCATAATGGTGCTATACATTATATTATGTTAATAACAGATGTTATTTTACGCCGAGTGTTACATAACAATATTTTATGTTATTTACTCACAGATTTATCTATTGTTTCTCTATTCCAGATATTGCTGTCTAGTCTCAAAAATTGTATGATTGTATGATAGTATTGGTTATAGTAAGATTTGATTGTATTTTAAGTTTAAAAGAATATTTTATTATAAATAAATATTAAAATGTATTGAAAAATTAGCATGGACCTTTTATTAAGCAATTTTAAATATTTACAACTACTAACCTAACCTTACATAGCGATCAAGATCTATACTGGAAAAGATCGAAGAGGAAAAAAACTAAATAGCTGAAAGCTTTATTAAGATTCTTCAGATGAGAAAAATATCAACAAAACGGAAACTCAAAGATCCGCAATGAAGGATGTTCGAGCTTGGGTTCGAGTCACCAAACGCCTGCTCTTTTTTACTGAGCAGATCTACGACACAATGTCTCATGACGAATGAGTTGTAAGGTTCAATTACACGTAAATTGATTCGTCATTCGCACTCCATCTTGTACATTCAGAACAATATACCTGACTAGCTAACAGCAATTTTTGTGTTTCCTTGAAGAATCCCTAAAATTCCCCAACAAAGGATCTCAGATATCTTACATTATCAAATCGAGCATACAGGGTTATTTGTAAAACACTGGCAACCTCTCAGGACTATGTTACTAACACCCCTTAACTTAAAAAAAAAATGTTTTAGTTAGATTTTCATACAAAAATAAAAATATTGAAATTGAACGTTCTAAATATTACGAAGTCTATGCAATGCGAGCTACAGTACAATAGCGGAGGGGAGCAGTGATCAGGCGGTGGCAAGGCGAGATGCGTTTGCGTCACGTCATACAGACGTATAGCAAAATACAGAGTTGAAATGTGTTAGAATAACGAAATCTTAAAGGGTTATTTTTGGTAAATAAATTATTTTTGGTAAAAAGTCATAGAACCAAAGTTGTTGTTTATGATGTTAATAATTCAGTCTTGAAAGGTTGTTGGTGTTTTACAAATAACCCTGTATAAATCGGGGTTATCAGATCCGCTCAAACCCTAAAACGCGAATCTTTTTGTATGATTAAAAGTGACAGCAGCTGTGGCCACGGACCCGAATTATGAGTCGTAGGACGTGGTTTTAAAGCTTTCAGATCCTCTCCACGATTTGTATTATATTGCTCTTTGGGTGACTTTAAGCCTTCCGACGAGGGCTATTGTGTGTGCTCATGTTTCAGGGCTATAGTTATGTCATCACTAGCAAAATCCTCTAGTCATACCACGCAACCTCCCGAACGCTGCCCATCCAAGTCGAAAACGACGATTATCCTCTTTTTCGAAGTTAGACCTACCCAATTGGTTCGTCAGTCCCAGGTAAACGTAATCGTATACAACTTCGAGTGCAGAGTCTCCGATCTTGATAGAGGTACGTGTGTTACATGGACGGCCGTCTTCAATGGGACGTAGTCGGTGCTAATATGAACTGAAGTTGAAATTAAAAATAAGAGTGACAAATAGGTATTTAAAATTTTTGTTATATATTTTTAAAAGAACCTATTTCTGCAAATAGAATACAACTTCACCATAATATCCTAAATCCCAAAAGGGAAAGTAAACACCTGCTCATTTATCAGACCCAGCTTACCCAACAGTGAAATACCGCAAGTTTACATTTGGTGCCATCATCGTGCAACACAGATAGCTGAACGTTTGTCTATAATGCAGTAATGACAGTGCACGCCAGTGTAATCGCAGTGTACTTTCGTTCAACCGCAGTCTGTGCGCCGTTGCTTAACACGTTTGTTTGATGTCCTTTGTTATACAGCGTGTGTGAAAATAATGGTTTGCTTTGCCAAGCGGTGGCCGTAACTGCAATTTGGTTTAGTGTAGGAAAGATGTGAATATATATCTCAGATATTAAAACAAAATGCAGTAGTCTATTTCCTTTTACACTTTGACTTCGTGCCGCATTTATAAAAAAAAAAAACTTGTTTCTTAAACGCTCCGGGATCTAATAAACTCCTAACGGCCTAATGATAGTTTTCAATAGAAAGAAAGAAGAAAGAAAGAATAAATATTTTTTTGGCGACGTAAACCAGGATCACAAAAATAAAACAAAAAATGTATATAAAAAGCAATATCATTGTGTGTGCATCACAGCCGCGCCAAAGAGATTCATTTCAGAAATGTTGCCAGACAGAAAAATACTGTCAATCGAGGTTTTAAACGTCCTGTACCGCAGGAAAGGAAACAAAATGGGTGCCGCTGCAACGTGGATAAGTAAATCAAGAAAATAAAATAAAACCTAAGTACCAACTTAACATCACCATTTCTAGTACTTTGCTAGTCAAATGGCGAATAATTGGCAGCGACCCACGTTCCGTGTCCTGCAAGGAAGTCGAATGCTGCCAACTGAGCCTGCTTGTTAAAATATTGTTATTTAAATAGATTATTTCTGGGAAGGTATGCCTTTCTAGAAGCGCCTGCATTATTTACTTCAGCACTAATGAATGCCACGTCCTGCTTTGTACTTCAGTCTAGGCGTTTATTACAAATGTTGTTAACTTTTGTATGTTGTTCAGTGTGTGTTTAATCACTGCAATAATATTAAGCCTATCGTTCAGTAGGCATTAGTGATTGGTAAGGATACAAAACCTGGCCTGTAGCATGGTGTGGTCACGAGTGGATGGCTATTATGCCAGAATTAGAAAAAGTGCACATCATCATCTTTGATGTGCAGGGTGACAGTTTCTAACAGCTAAGTAAAACGGCTAGGATAAGTAAGTATTATAATTTTGTTAAGGTGTTTGTTATGTGCTAAGAGTAATTTACAAACCTTATAGAAAACTGTTGTGATTAGCGTGTAGGGTTCATAATCTATACTAATGTTATAAAATTGAAGTCTGTTTGAACGTTGGTACTAATCCTAAAAACTACTGGTTCAAACTGAAAAATGTATTATAACATTTCGTTAAAACTCTCTGGAGTGAAGCAGAAACCAAAGAAGCGGATAAAATCGAGGGAGAGAGCTAGTCTTAAGTCGAATTGGCAAAAGTTCCGACTCACCCTGTAAACTCCATCTTGACAGTGTTACGCACAACCGGCACAACAAAGCTTCAATCACAAAGAAAGTAACAAGTATCGACAAACCGCACGCTTCTAATATCTAAATTGTTTCCTTCTTTCGATTATACGCTACCGAGACATTGTTGTTGTGTTTTCTTTTGTTTTATAGTCAAATCATCAACTTCTTTAACTAGATAAAGTGCATTTTTAGGATGAATTTCAGCCGTGTTGCGTTAATAGTTTTGGCTAAGTTCACGTAGAGGTATCGTTGAAATTAAAACCATATTCTCAGGTCTGCGGTCTCTTGAAACTGTAATAAAATTAAACTTGTAGGTTAACGAAAAAAAAAGATACGGCTGAGGAAACCAAAATTCATAGGGTACTTTCGGTTCCGTTGTCCTAGAATCCTGAAATTCGGGATGAATCAAGGTATGAGAGCATAAGTATCGGAAAAAATCTGAAAACTGTAAATTTGTAGTTACATCACAAAAAAAAAACTTAAAAAAAAAATTACGGTTTTCAGTGATAACTTTGTACGGAACCCTCACTGTGCGAGTCCGACTCGCACTTGCCTGTTTTTATTTTATTTTAACAGGCTCACGTTTGACCGCTATCTCACCTGATGGTAAGCGACGATGGTGCACGTTTACCATAAAGTAACCTATTTACCTTTGACTCAAAGAACTTACGAGTAGTACAGTTGCATCTACATGTACATACAGCAGTTACCAGGCATGATAACTTACTGTCAATACGTTGTACGCGCAAACAACCAGAGCATGACAGTACGCATAACTCCCTTTTTTGTACGTAACTCTTTTGTAGAGATATTATTATCGTAACGGTGGTATATATCGTAGTCTCTTTCATCTGAATAGGATGTTCTTTCTACTTATACTTACAGCTAAAAAAAATAGGTTACAGAGGTACAGAAAATATGAAGATACTGTGAAATAGAGAAGTTTGTATCTGCTTTGTAAGCTAGATAGAAATATAGGCGACGACGACCGCATCTGATGGTTGAGCTGAGCGGTCGGAAGAGCCGCTTACGTGCGCACTTCGCACGGTCAATCAGATAGCTAGTACCACGGACTCATTTTGTTATACTCGGGATGAATTCACTAGGAATACTTCTACACTAATATAATAAAGCGTAAAGGTTTTTTGCTTTTTTGTTTGTTGGAGGTAATATCTAGAAATACTGGTCGGATTGCTAAAATTTTTCACAAATAGAAAGCTGCTTTATTCCTGAGTGACATAGGTTTTATGTACGCGAGCGAAGCTGTGGGCAAAAGCTAGTTATTAATAATTTGTTATAGATGTTAGTATTAATAAGCGCGTTTATCGGATTGGCGATAAAAAAAAAACTGTTCAGATAGATCTTCAACTTCTTTTTCTTTTCTTTTGAACTTCTTCATCTTAATGAAGAAGTAAATAAATAAGATTATCCCACTGATATTATTAAGAATCAAAAAAAGAAAGAGCGAAAATTTTTATGTGTGTGTAGTAGTATATCTCGTAGAACAGAATGATGATCAATGGCACCAAAAGATCCTGTAGTGGTAACTGCTTACCGTAATATAAAGCGGTGGAAGGCCTATCATAAGGAGGACAGACTACCTGGTGAAGAGACACGGGAATCTAATGGATGAGAGACGCACAAGACCTGTCGTTGTGGTGATACTTGTAGGAGGCCTATATCAAGCAGTGGTTGATGTGTGTGTCTGTTTGTGAAGGGGTCTTCACACTCAAACAGCTGTACGGATTTGGATAAAACTTTAAAGTAACGTAGCTAATACCTATATCAGAATGATATAGAACATAATTTATAAGGTTCGTTTATTTTCTCAGACATGAGTACAATACATAGATCACAAAATGAATTGCCAGCATGCAAGTGATGTTAAGATACACAAAACAGATCGCCATGATTGCGTTGGACAATAGGAAGAAAATATTTGGAAAATCATAGGAAGAAATTGATAAATCTGTCGTCCTATTAAGTCAAATCATTAAATAATCATATATACCTAATTCAACAAGTCAAAATGAAATTTTAGAATGTCAGATTGAGTAAAATTATTAAAATTTTCCTGCTTATAAAAATAATAAATTAACATGTCTCAAATTCAAATTCGAGAATGTATTGAGTAAAATTATTAAAACGGTCCTGCTTATAAAAAATAATAAATTAGTAGATATATCAAAAATTTAAATATCACAAAAAAAAAAAAATTCAAACAGTAATATATCTGCCAGGAATTTTTTACTTTCTTTTTAAAGGCTCACTCGGCTGCTTCTAGTCTTTAGGTGATTTATTATTATTATTGTAAAGAAAAAAAGAAAAAGAATTAATTCGCGTCAAACGTCGTCAGAAGCTGGTGCACGGTTCCAATTTGTTGTTTTATATAGAGAAGAACCGGCAAGATACTACATGGTTACTCTTTTAATTCATTAAACCCCAAGCGAACGCCGGCGTTCGCGCACCCATTGTCTTTCTATTGTGTCTCTAATCAACATGATTAAAAATGATTATGAATTACTCTATTTCCATATTACAATATGAATTTTTTGAGAGGACAGTGTAGACCAGTTAACAAGTACCAAATAAGTTAAAAAACAAAATACAGAACAAAAAACAAAATAAAAAACTAGATCGAAATAGAAAAATTGTTAGAACCACATTAGACCGATGCACACATGTAATATGCCTGATTCCTACATAGAACGACATCTTGGCGTGTAACAAGAGTAGCTTAGCTCTAGAAGTCTAGTTTCCATATAAAATGTATGGAGACCGACGCGCTCAGGGGGCCGATTCTCGATTTTAGAGATGGTGTCGAACTCGACAAAAATTTCAAATGACGTAATTTTTTCGAAAAATTTTAAAAGTCGCTATTCTGGGGATGTCGAATTCGACATTTGTCGAAGGATAACGTTAGAGTTCATGTCGAGTGGTTCTGAGCAGTAGAGATGTCATGGATGTCATGTCGATTATAGAGATATGTCATTTCTGAGTAAATTCGTTGAGTTTTCTTTGTTTTAAAATACGGCTTGGGTCCTCATATTGGAATTTCGATTTGCTTAGTGATTTGTGGATCGTGTATTTTCTTGGAACAACAACCTTCGCGTACAATAACGGACTTGTAATTTGTATATCCACGATTGAATTTGAAACCACTGAAAAATAGACGAGTTTATTAACATATTTATCTCGGTGTTGTTGGAAAGTAGTGAGCAACTGGCACATACACGGCGACAACAGTCCACTTATCAAGCCGACTTGAGCGAAACAGAAGTCAAGTATTTTTTCCCCTCCATGTTTTTTAAAGTATAAAACACAGTACTTATTCTTATGGTATAAAACGCACAGCAGTAAACAGCACAGTTCACAAAATCAAAAGTTTTGAACCGCGAATTCTGACAATCAACTGTCAAACTAATTATTTTTACACGAAACGTTTCGTTTTACACATAAAGCATTAGATCCAATCAGCGTTTTAAAACCAAATCATTCATTCATTCATAACTACATAAAACGGAACGTCCGATTACACGAACTTAGTCTATGGTTCTTCCTAATGGTAACATTATCTTCACTCGACTCGACATTTTCGTGAAATTTATTTCTATTTTGACTGAGAATACGGAATTCTGCTCAATTCGACATTTTTTGGTAGAGATAGAGATATTTTTGATAGACATAGAGATAGACTTGCAATCTCGAACTCGAGATAAATGGCGAATATCGAGAATTGGCCCCCAGATCGGCGTGTTGGCACACGTGTGAGCAGTGTAGTTCTACCTTTACAATATTAATTGTGTGAGAGGACAGTGTGGACCAGGCAACTTGTACCAAGGAAGTAAATAAACAACTTGATCGAACTAGAAAAAATGTATGAGTTTGCGAAATCTACAGTGATCTCAAATTCATATTTTTATATAAGAAACTATATAAAAGTAGACCTATTAATAAATGTCATCACTAATGATTATATAACAATTAGCTGACCCGGCGAATTGCGTACCGTTCTATAGTCTATGACTGTTCTGATACCTTTTAGCTGAACTGTCAAAAGATAACGGCATCTACTGGTATTACCAGAACCAGTATGATTAATTTTAAAATTACATTTTAGAGATGGCGTTGGTTTTTTTTTTCGTTATTTATTCCAATTTTTCTCACAATTTAAATATTTCCTGGACTATAATGAATATTTCAAGACTAAAACTAGTCAAATCGGTCCAGCCGTTCTAGGTTTTGAGCGAGACTAACGGACAGCTAATCAGAGAGAAGAAACGGTGTCCCCACCTTCGGCATGGCATAAGTCTTCACCGGACATGGTAAGTTCGGGAGGTTCCTGCACCTGATTCTTGCGGAAGAAACACTGGTGTGTCACCATTGTGCGGACCAACCGGAGAACACGTTTGAGCATTTATGGTGGAGATGTGAGGTGTGCCTCGCTTGGGCGCAATACCGCTTTGCCATGGTCTCGTGGGGACGATCGGTAGCAAAGACTTCCAGCGATGGGCTCTGGTATAGGCCATGGTCTGGAGTGAGGAGGAACGGCAGGCATGCGCCTCCTTCTGCGAATCAGTACTGCTAGCAAAGGAGGCGGCCATACGCGTATCAGAACTGACTTCCTCACGCCCGAGTCGCTGGGACTCCGATCCCGGTTTCTAGCCATCGTAGGCGTGGGCTTGCAGACAACCAGCAATGGATAGCTCGCCCTCCGGCCGTCCGGTAACCGTCCGGAACGAGCCCGGTTTGAATCGTTGAGGGATGCGTTGTGTTCTATACAGCAAAACAGTAGGGGCCTAGAATGACCTAAGCCTATTGGGATCATGGGTTGTCCTAAAGGGAAACCTGGGGTCCTAGGACTCAAGGCAAAGAAGGAACTTAAAAGTGAGTTTTAGTCAGTAAAATTCTGACATACACTTTATCTTAGAGCGGTAGAAGTCATTGGATGATTTTCCACTTAAAAAAAAACATTACATTTCGTTTTTACTTTTTTTTGGCCTTGTTATCCAACCTTTGAAGCAAAACCACTTTACTATTTTGTTTGCTACAATAATCTATTTTAAACATTATGATGTAACTGAGAGCATTTAAATAATGTTGATCTAGCTAAATTCTAGATCATTGACGTCATACATATCTATCTATAGAGAATAATAAAGTACAGTGCACTTTCACCAGTTTCAACGATAATATGACTGAATGTAATATGCAATACCTATTAATACAGTTTTACGCATATCGGATATCTCTCGATGAATATTTAAACTATTATCTAATTTTGACCAACATAATTTGAGAAACTCCATCTAATCAAAATCCAACCTTTACCACCTTTAAATAGAGCTCTAAGTAGAGTAGTACAGTATATTCACATTTATAGTCAGGTCTATCGATAACAATGTATCGATTGAGGTCTTTCGCAACAATAACTTCCGAACTGTGAAAGCTTCTTTCTTTACAAACAAAAATGATTGCTTTATCATCATTACTAACAGTAATATCATGACATTATGCCCACACATTTTTCTTCTTTTCATCCCACTTACATAATATGCCATCAATGTAACTGTAAATTTTGACAGCGGAATTGAGACTTAATCTAAGGATCTATTGTTCAATGATAAGCTATCAGATGACCAGGGATGACCTCAGCATCACGGTGAAAGTTGTCAGTTCCGGTATTACCCGACACCTGTACGAGATGCGAGAGTATGTTTGTGTGCGTGTGTGGGGGAAGCGCATGCGCCCATTTGACGTCGACTCGCTGAGCTCTGCGTGCGCGCATCGCTGCGAAAAAGATACCAACGCGCGATTATAATTTTTTTTTAAGATTTTTTTTTTGCAAATATGTGTTCGTGTAAAGTGCTAACATGATTAAACTGTTTCATAATATAATCAAATAGATAATTTACACAAATAAAATGGCGCGTCTATCGAGAGTTTTCCTCGTTGCGGCGTTCGTAGCGCTCCTGAAAGCGGAAGATGATCTTAAAGACTTTGAATTCAGTGATCCTGATGAGGTGATGATTGCACAAGAGTCCAGACAATACCAGACTGTAGTCAAACCTCCTATTAGGATAGTGAAACCCACTGGAGTGACCAATTCTCATAGACCTCAGTACAATTTGGATTCTTTTGAAGACAGGCAGGATACGTTTGAAGATTTCGATCTTTCACCGAGAAGATCATTGGTGAAGAACTATAAGTCTTCCCATAAGATTAGGGCTAAGGAGGGGATGATAAAAGATGCCGTGATTAGGGCATTGGAGAGGAAGGACCACGTGGGCAAGTTTGCGCAGATCCTGCCCATCATCAGGGCAATGTCGGGGAACCAGAGGGTGGCGTTGGCATCACTTGTGTCCAGTCAAGTTAGCACCCCACCTGGACGAGCGCCATTGAATCTTGCGCAGGTATGTTTTTATTTATCATTACAGTACTTTTTCAAGTGTTAGATATGTTTGAGGAGAGTCAGATTTGTAATGATGTGAATGTAATTTGCATCCTTGCAAATACATAACTTATAAACAACTTAATAGATACAAACTGAAATGAAATGTATGTACAAATGTGTATAAAAACAATTCCCTGGGCATCAAAAAAATCATCCGCTTTCCTGTCAACGAGAACAGTGCCAGATCGCTGGCAGACCAATAAATCAGTATTGCCACATTGAATGGCAATGCTGATTTATTGGTCAAAAATCTGAATTTTTATTAGAAGATTTTTTTTTTATATGGCTATTTCTTTTTTGGAATCATTTAATAATATTCATGAAAAACTAAATCCAAAGAAATTAACAAAATAATTAATTGATTATTTAATCGTTAACCAAAATTCTAACCAGAAAATCAAATTAATGGAAACGTAACAATCATAACTATTATCTAACCGTGGTTTTGAGGTGAAGTCCGTGTTACATGTCATTGACCAAGTCGTAATACAAATCTATCGTTTGTGAAAATCTTTGCATTATTTAATGTTGTATGGAACAATAAATGGGATCCCACGAGCTGAGCAAAACGGAATGAATTTGATTCGTATCATATTCTATTATTACACCTAGTAATCTTGCATAGAGCATAATCAGCCTTTTAATATTCCCACTGCTGGGACGGAGGCCTCCTCTCTAGGAGAGGGAATGGGCCGTAATCCACGACGCGGGTCCAGTGCGGGTTGGAGACTGGCCGCATGTCTTCGAATTTTTGGTTCTAGGACATACCGGTTCCCTCACGATGTTTTTCTTCACCGTTTTGAGAGCAGTAGTGCTGAAATAAATTGCACAAAGTGTGCCTGGCTGGGTTTGAACCCGCGACCTACTCGTAAATCACGGCCGTTACTACTCGGCCACCACTGCTCTTGAAGTGTAGTAGTAATCTTGAAGTCCACTATAATATAGCATTTTTTATTTAATGACTTCTGCTGTCAGCCTTTTACTAATTAAAAACACACTTGTGTTTCTTCAGTTTCCCTTAGCGTTCTAAGATCAGGAGTTACCTTTTCAGAATTCAAAAGTCCTCCCTTGTCCCTAGTAGCCATCGGCTTTGCTAGGCCCCTACGGTTTTGCTGACATCTCTCTGAGGCTACACGTCATCAATGACTCAGGCTTGGTTCTTATAGGACTAGCGGACGGCGAGCTACCTATTCCTTGTCGTCAGTAAGCCCGAGCCTATGGTAGCCAGAGATTGTTCTGCGGTTTTCGATGCTAGGGACGTCTCCAATCGCGTCGGCTAGGACGTGAGGATTTATATTCTCTCATTCTTCTTCGTGATCATTAGATACTGCTTATCAGAAGGATGCGACCGACCTGGTTCAGGCTCGCACGGTGCAAGAGGTTGTCACTGTCTCACGCCTTCTTGGGCTTATAATATAGCTGGATATAGCAATAAAGGGTGGTCGTACTTTTTGCTAAAAATATCAGGTTTGATTTCCAGCCTAGAAGAAGCTTTTTCAAAGACTTCTCTGAAACCGATATTCTTGTTTAATTAAACACATTTATGACACAATCACTATTCAAATCATCGTTTCGGTTTTTTTCCTAAACAAACATCTTGATACGATTACAGGTTGTTTACAATTTTAGAACTAACATTTTAGAACAGGTTTCTTGTTTTTCTATCAGATTTTCTATTAATAGTAATACAAAAATAGTTTTAACAATTTATGTATTCATCTATCAGGTTTTTGCAAACTATGTTTTTTTTAAGGTGGAAAATCATATAATGACTTCTTCTGCTCTAGGGTAGAGCGTGACAGATTTACTGATAAAAAACACACCTATGTTCCTTCAGTAGTAGCCCCTTGTGTGTCAAAACCATGACTAACCCTTTCAGAAGTTGCCCCATTTCCCCAGTACCCGGTCTTGCTAGATACAATTTCACAGTAACTTAAATCTATGGGTATAATGGCGGCCTTATCGCTCACAACGATATCTACTAGACAACTTTAGGATGGTAAGAACCAACCTACCCTAGAAAGGGGGCAGTAGGGGAATTGATAATGGATAGGATTTCAAGATTTTTCCCTTACTTATCTCGGTCCTCGTTATTATCTCATCTCATTCCTCATTTCGACTGGCTTGATAGTCTAGTGGTTAGTGGCCCTGACTGCTATGCCGGAGGTCGTGGTTTCGATTCCCACCCAGGGCAAATGTTTGTGTGATGAGCATGATCATTTGTTCTGCTGGGTGTAATGTATCTTTATTATGTATATATTTAGAAATATTTAAGTATGTTTATCAGTTGTCTAGTACTCATAACACAAGCTCTGCTTAGCTTAGGACTAGACGGCGTTGTGTGACAGTTTTGGAATATTGTTATTATTATTATTTCGTCTTCGACTACAATCCTATACTTACTTGATCTACTTTTAAAACATAAAATTCACAGATTAGCTATGAATAGAACTCAACAATACTGAAATCGCATAAAGTGGCCACTAAGCTAACATTTGCGCACCTACTTAAAAGAAATTGCCCGTATCATTTGAGTTGACACGCTACAGCTCATTTAGCTTTCTGACTTTGTCATTTAGATTCTGGCTTTGTAACTGTTTGAGTAATTTTTTTAGTATTGTAGTGACTATTAACTTTCCCTGTGACCCTATTTTTTTTGTTATAATTTATATAAACTAGTGCTTGACTGTGATTCCATCTGATGGTTAACAGTGATGCAATCGTTGCTATTGAGGTGCACTAATAGTTTATTATTTTGAGTATGATATTGTCAATGTAAGTCTTATAAAACAATGAAGAAAATGTTTGAAAGACCGACAGTTTGATTGTCGATCAACTGTCGCTTGTTAGTTTTAGGTACGGTCTATAAATTAAGTACCTACCTGTAGTGTTTAGAAATGTGTGTTGATATTTGTCATGGCAACTGTGGATAAGGTGTCGTAGAAAGGTCGGAGTGCGGTGGCAAAATCTTGTGCTGGACCCTGGTGCAGGCCATGGTCCAGAGTGAGAAGGAATGGGATGAGGTCACTTGTTTTTGTGAAGCAGCAAGGCTAGCGAAGACGATGGCCGCAACTGTGAAGAAACGGATATCCTTACGTCTGTCGTCGCCATAGCAGACGCCCCGGGGGCCAGGAGTCACAGGCTGAGTCCCGGCCATAGTTAGTGCGGGCTTGTGGACGACAAGCAATAGGTAGCTTGCCATTCGGCCGTCCGGAAAGGGTCGAGCTCGAGTTGTCGATGGTGCGTAGTATTCTACGCGCGCCTCAAAAATATATCAACAAAGCCGTAGGGGCCCGGTAGAGCCGATGCCTGCTGCAAGTCGTGAGATTTTTTTAAGGAGATGCTCTTGGAACGCGAGGAACATAAGTGGGTTTTAGTCAGTAAAAGCTAGAGCGAGAGGCTGTATCAGACACACCCTGTCGCTCTACCCTAGAGCAGGAGTAGACACTGAATAATTTCCCACCTCAAAAACAGGGTCACCTCAATTATAGGGTAAGAAACCGGGAAACTTTCGCTATCTTCTTGGTGTGACCTTTTGAGACACGAAATTCAGGTTTCAGGCAAATGCGATTTATAGAACTTTCATAAAAGAGCCCGAAAGTAGGCTGGCTAGTCTAGCTACCAGTAAACTGCAGCTCTCACGAGAAAACACCAATATCAGTCGATCATAAAGATGAACATGATATACAATGTATGGCAGCAATACTGTACTTAATTAACTAACAACCTTTTTATAACTGACGTTACACCATTGTTTAACATAGGCTTGTTATTTTAAATATCTATTCAAACAAGCGCCGTTTCCCCGACAGTACACTTACGGCCAACAAAAATGTTCCACATTATATTTTACGACACAATACATTGAGAGAATTGGTTCGCACAATTATTATCGAGTTTTTACTTTTCCGTTTCTCTACTACACGCGTGTTGTAATTACTCATGTGAACCAACGTAACGTCTAAACTAATAGTTCAGAAATGCACTGTTAAATAGCTGTTTCTTTGCGGAAATGCGTTTCTGGGTTTCATGATTGATTTTTCCTCATGCCTTAATGCCACGTCGCTAAGCATCTAATATAATTGAATGCATAATAATATATGTGTGTACCAGTATGTCAGAATTATTGTTACTTGCTTATGTAATAATATAAGACTGTAGTTATTTTGAATTAACCATAAAATGCTTGGTTTATGTGTATTTAAAAAATGTGGTTAAGTACTCAGTATCTCATTTATTTCTATTACTAAACAAATCAAAAATTCCACAAAACCATATTTTGCAAAGTTAACAAAATTAAGCATCTAATTATTTACAATTGAATTTGTGGTTTTAGCGGCTTAAGCTATTTGCAATTTGTCAAAGTTGGAAAAATGAAATTGTTTTAGAAGTACATAACTTTAGCTATAGACTTATTTGAATGTCCTACTAAACTTTCGTTGCGAACAGGTTTCTGCAAACGTCGTAATAATTATGTAATATCAAATTATATAAAAAGTTAACTGTTTACTTACATATCACTCTTAATCATGTCAAGATATTTGATTTCACAATAGAAACTGAACTGTCAGCGTCAATCAATCATTTCAATGTCGGACACACAATTAAAAGACAACTTACACCGCAAGAATAATGTAGAAAATACTACAGGAACAACACATTTCACTTGTTTACTTTTTGTCGATTGGTTAATTACTGCTTCTATTAAGCGACAAACATTCTACCTCACTCATTGTTCTCTCTAGTATCGTAATCGTCGCTAAAGAGATTTCATTCGATCTCCAATATCAAGAACTGGGTCATTTTTTATGTTCGGAAGTGTAATTTTCACGCTTCTCCATATTGCATGAGATTTGTTGTAGCTTTTGTTTTACAATACTTTCTTTGTTTTAATTAATTACGACACGAAGGTTCTAGTGATACTTTTGTGCACCTATTGTTTAATTGCTTTCTTCATACATTATTTATTACCAACCTTACATAAACTTACAGAAAGTGATGAAAAGGCTATCTATATACTTAAAAGGAGAATCTGACTAACTGATATAGCAACGCACAACCGAAGCTACTGGGACTGGGGATGAAATTTTGCACAAGGATTCCTTTTATGATGTAGCCGTCTACATCATGAAAAGAATCCTAAGCGCTCGTGGTACAACCTATGTGTGCTGATGATGCTTTAAAATGATAAAAGCACAACAACAACAACAACAACGTCAATATTTATATATTAATATTTAGATCTATAATAATATCTGAGAACGCTTCTTACTACTTCTCCCTCAAAACGCGAGAAACAGTAGGTCACTGTGCGACTAGGGTTAAAAGTGACCTGTTTTTATGTCTTTCGGTTGAAATGATGGTCACGAAGGTAATGAGAGGTCTACCTGGACAGCCGTCTTATTCTTTTCACATCACCTCTTAAAAGAATGTCCATGTAGCTTCTTGCACATTGTTCTCCATAGAGATCTACGCTTTGGAATGTGCTGTGCAATCAGTAAGATTTTTCTGACTGACTTTTTGACAATTCAAAAGTGCCTGTAAATGATTTATTTGAAATAGATATCTTGATTCTTGTATTGGTATCATTGAATTTGTAACATTAAATGGAATTTATATTTTTTTTAAACAATCCTGGTCACGTACTAGACACTATTTCAATAAATACAACAAGTAGATATTTTATTTTTCATTCCACTTAACGTAATCATCAAATCGATTGTCCACACAATTATCAAACGGCAGGTGTTGTAAACATTGTCGCCATTTTCTTTTCACAAATACAATTGTACCGTAAAGAGTCGTGGCCGAAGTGAACTATGAACCCTTTATTAGAAACTGTGGACGTTGGTTTTGTCAGATAAAAAGTTGTAGATGACATTGCAGGCAAGTTATGGTGGATTAAGAAAATAATGTCTTTATTTCCAACTTTACAATAGGTAAAGTGTGACAAAAGTATAAACGTAGAAAATTGTATATTATTTATACACCTTTGAAATTATTGAAGCTAAGATTCAACTTGTGTTATGGTTATAGGACTCTCTAAATTGGCTAGCAAATACATCGAAATTCAGAGTTTTATCGTGTGGCTAAATTTTATTAGTACTTAAAAAAGATGTTATAATGTATAAAGAAGTCGGTAATAGTAATAGTATAGTATTAAAAGGCTAATGTCCTGTCTATTGTGTATTAGTTTGTAAGTATTTGGGGATATGTGGAACGGGAAGTACTTTGGAACAAGAACAATATTGTAAATATGAGTTTTTTAAATTATAAATATAGTTTTGCAAGTATTATTCTATGATTTTACGTTTGGTCAATCCATTGAGATCCAACTAAATGAATCCATTGAGATCCAACTAAATGCGTTTACGCAACGTACAGTTAAGCACAAAGAGCTGGACTTGTGCCGACAAGTCCTAACAGTGAGATAGCTCTTTACAAAAACTTTAGTTCAAAAACCGAGTTCAAAACCGTGACATTCATACCGCTAAATATCACAACTTTTGAACTCGGTTTTTTAAATTAAAAACAGTACCCCTAGCCAAGTTGCTAATCTGCAATAGTTAACGCTAGTAGAAAGCTTCAAATGTACGAGAATGACGTCATCTCAACGCTCAGTCATGTGGTCAGAACAAAAGATTTTGCGGCAAGGTCAACTCAAAGCGTTCGACGCAAGCGAAACGGTTTTTACTTGGCTAGGGGGCAGTAGTGAATGTGAAATAGTTACTGATCGTAGTCGACCCTATCAATATACTCATTTTGGTGCCGCTTTAATGTCTAATAAATGTACCTATGTTAGTAATTGTTATGAGAGTTGTTTTTAAATTCAAAATATTTTGGTCACTAAAGTCTATATCACACGATTCAAATTGATCCTTTCCTAGAGAAAGAACAGGCGAGTAACTTCAGGTGAAAAAAAGAGTTTTACAATATTTCCTTATTACATTAACCCTTCAGATACCGTCAATTAGACACACAATAGTAAGACAATAGATGCGCGGCCACCGGTGGTCGCTTGGGGATTCATGAATTAACCGGTATAGGACATCAGTCTGTATTTACCGAATGTATTATTAAAAAAAAATAAGCTATTTTCTATTTCTTTAGAAAAATCAGATCTTTGTATTTTTAGATACTTTAGTTTACACAGCGTAACAGTGATTGACAGCCAATTAAATAATTATGTAACGATATCAAGGATTGAATAATAGTGATTGACGTTCTATTTAATGTCTATTGAAAATAAATAATTCCACAACAAATAAATGTCGATATATTTCCAAATAAATGATTACAAAGACTTCAAATATTGACATAAAAGGTCGAAATATACGAAACTAGGTGTTGCCAGCGACTTTGTCCGCTTGATAGTAGAAAATTATGCCAAGGGAACATACTCCCAGGATAAAAAGTAATCACTGAATCCGCTCATCCTTTTGAGCGTGAATACGTTGTAAATATACATACAATCACACACACCAACTTTTGCCTTTATGTTAAAAGTGTGATTAAAACTATTTTTTTTTTTTTATAAGAAGGAACAGCATATAAAACTTAAGCAATACAGGTCGCTTTTCATCAGGTGAGATAGTGGTCAAGCGCAAACCTATCAACAATAAAAAAAGGTACAAAAAACAACATATCCCACAGCGCTATTAATAGATTAACAGTGAGACACATAAATAAAATGACTAGGATGACTATTGCTAAAATTAACTTAACCGTCGAGAAAAATAAAATAAAAACAAATATGTACGAAGAGAAATAATAAAGAAATACAACTGAATTGAGGTTAGTTTTTAATAAAATTCAAAAAAAGAAACCTCCTTTTTGAAGCCTGATAAGAACTAAGATAAATGAGTAGTGAGAGAGACAAAAGAGAGAGAGAGAAAAAATAAACAAAATTATTTTACTTAGTTATTACTATAATAATAACTATGCCCTTGTACGTATTACATGCTTTATGTAACTAATTAATTACCAAGTTAGTGTGTCATCCAAACTAGAGTGTGTCAATGTCAATTTCTGATGAAGGGTATTCCAGTTTTATGATATTGGTGTGATAATTAGTTGTCGTGGGTTTATGTTAAATATGTGGAGATTTATTCATTAGACTCATGGTTTTAACACAGTTAAAGGCATGTCTAATGCGAAAGTTTTGTTATACAAGACGTTGACTGCAGTTAGGTACCCATCAGTAGGATAAGTTTGACGTAAATGTCGCAGGAGTCGCAACTAAGGTTATTACCATAGCTTGAAGAATCGCTAAACTTAAATAGCAGTGGACAGGGTACATTACGAGCAGAACAGCTGATGGTCGATGGGGATGAAAGGTTCTGGATTGGGGACCACTTACCCGAACTACCGAAGGCTTCCCACAAGATTGACCAATGATCTGGTGTGGGTCGTGGAAATCTGATGGATGCGAGACGCTTAGGGGAGGTCTATGTCTAACAGTGGACATTTTTCAGCTGAAATGACGATGATGATAAAACATTATTGAATTCTTTTATTTGGGTTTAATTTAACCAGCTATAATATTAGCTACACAGCACGGCTCTAGAGCGTTATTTAATATTAATGTTATAATAAATATTAATATTTTTTTTTAGATATGTATTTACAAGTGGATGAATGGAGAGGGAGAGAGGGCCAAAGAAAAGATGGATGGATTGTGTGAGAAGTGATATGAATGAAAAGGGAGTTAGTGATAGCGTGACGAGTGACAGGACAGAATGGAAGAAAAAAACGTGTTGCGCCGACCCCAAATAAAACGGGATAAGAGCAGGAAGATGATGATGATGAATAAATATTTCACACAAATTGTGAAAGAACATTTCTACTTTAAATTAAAAAATAATGTTATATGATTACTTCGGTGATAGAAATAGAAAGGGAAGCACGCAAATGCTCCAGAATAGATAGTTCTCTTAAAACAGCATCATTAATAATGTCAACAAAGTCTCATGAGAACCAAAATCCAATGTAAATAATTGATTTTATTACTTAACGTCTGGCTTTCACCGAGACTAACGTTGCATAAACATCTTAGTAAGTACCTGAGGTACGGATTTAATATTCTACTCTTAAACCGTCTAGTTTTCTAATCCACGGAAATAAAACGGTATTAAAAACGCATTTTTCAAATAATATATAAAATTAATTTAAAAATTGACAATGAATTCGGAGTTTTTGGTTTTAATTCTTCTCAATTTTAATTAATTTTTACTTTTGATAATCCTAGCTTAACCTAAATAGCGAGTTAATTCTACTGTAAGATGCCTATTGAATATAAACCATTCAAATCACTTAGAGCTAGAGTGCATCTCTTCAAAATTCCAGTAAACCCAAACACCGCTAGTGTAGTTTTTTGTATTACTTACAAAGTTACGTTGCGCGCTTTCTGGCTTCATTATCAGATCTGTTGGGTGGTATCATCTTTCTTTTGATTCCTTCATAGTCGCTCAATTATGTTGATTGACATATTGGTTTGTTTATTAAGTTCTGTTGGCTGTCTGTGGTCTTCTTCATCAGTTCCCTTCCTCAAGTGAAGTATAAAAACCGCTGTATATGTATCTATAACATTTAAGAAGTTCCTTCAATTCCTTATGGGCCCATCATCAGAACTAGATTTTATCCTTTATAATATATTCTTTAAAATGAAAAGAATATTTTTTTCAAAGCCATTTATAAATTAAAATCAAATTAAAAAAAAATACGAGTGAACCGAGCACCTTTTTTTAAAAAAATCAAGAAATAGAGTTCAACCAGTTTGAAATTCGTTATTCAAAAAGAAGATACTTTTTGATCATTATTAATCTGGAACATTCATTTATTAACCGAAGCATTACACTGATTTTACTGTCATTCCAGTTTACCGTTTCTGAGATTGACACTAAAATAACGATCCATGAAATTGAAAAGAAGAACAAATTCCTTACAATATACACGCTGCTGAAAACAATAGATCATCGACAAAAATTCCCAAGTCACATCTCTTATCCTCTCAAGAAGTGTCTAATTCATCAAAATAGCAGCACACGCTTTCATATCGGCGTCGGCGCAGCGGCATCCGATACGATGCACTTGAGTGGCTCCCAACTATTCCAACATTATGCTATGAATATTTAGCAGAAACTGCGTATTTGTGGGGCAGAGATGCAGAAAATATTGAGGACAGGGGACTGATCATAACGTGTTTAAGTGTCAGTTGTTCTAATGAGAAAGAGGGACGGAGCTCTACATCCTAATGTAGCTTCTAGCAGTACTACCATAAGCTGAAAGAAAAAATCGATGAAGATAGCATTAGAAGAGAATTGGAATCATTAATATTATATCAATACGTACCAGTAAATAAAAACTGGGCAAGTGCGAGCCAGACTCACGCACTGAGGGTTCCGTTCAAACTTACAGTAAATAGTTCAATTTTCGAAAGGAGTCTCGCACATTAACAATTTTTTTTTTTTACGTTACAAAAATACTGTTTTCAGATTTATTCCTATATCTGAGCTATAAGATCTCGCTTTATGCCAAATTTCAGGATTCTGGGTCAACGGGAAGTACTCTATGTTTTTTTTTTAGCTTAGAAGTTTGATTTATTCATAGCTTTAAGGGACCGCAAACTTGAGTTGGTGAATACTAATTATAAATAAATTAAACCAATTTAATTCTAAAATACGAAGATTCTAAAGGGGCGAAAATATAACAGGCTCGTAGGTAATTATATTTTTGAGCCGTTTGGAGTTAAAATTTTTGGGCCGCGGGATCCAAGTGCTCATATGTTTTTTAAAGAATTATCCAAACGCTTAGTTGACTTTTCGCGTGACCCATGGGCTGGCTTCTACCTCGGTCAGAGATTAAGCATTGCCATATAACGTGGCATTGCCGCTAGCTTTTTGGGCACATTTCCAGTCGACAGCGATGCAGAGGAGTTTTATGACGTAAATATGACGTCTATGAGGCCTTTAGTGTATATATTATTTTTAATTACTTAAGGAACAATTAAATGATACCCATTAAAATATGGAAAATAACAGAACTCATTAGATTGTTCAAACATTCGTACATGAACTCATGTGATGTACATACATACTCGTATACACGACAAGACTTGCGGGTTTTATCTGCGGTTTCACTTTTGCGACAAAAGTAATTATGAGGTATTGACCGCAATTATTGGTATTGGCTTTGAAGTCGGTTTTGTGGACTTCGTACTCTAGTCTAGTTTCTTCAGGGTCAACATAAAACGCTTATTAATTTATAACAGCACAATTACAATATAGAGTTCTACAAAAGAATCTATCAACGATAACGGTTGTCGAAAAGTCATAATGTTAGGGATTGACAACAAAATAACCATGGTTATGAAATTCGAAGTGCAACAAAAAGTACATGAGTAGGTTTTAAATAAAATTAAGCTATTTATTCAGTCAGTAAAGGATATTTATTTTGCAAATAGGTTACAAAAAAAACTTTTACACGTAATTTTTTTTTTCACCACTCACTGCAGAAGAAGTTAGTTGATAGGTTCTCAAAGTCAAAGTCAAAGTCAAAGTACTTTATTTGCCAGAAACATGGTCATGTGATTTGACTATGACATGTTTACTGTGTGGACTTTAAAAAGACTTTGATCTCCACCGAAACAGTAGATAGTCAGTCAGCGAAGAAAAATCGGCCCCATCTAATTGAAACTGACGAAAAAAATTGACGCGCAACAGGGTTTTTTTTAAACCTATTTGCAAAATAAATTATCAATAAAAGAGTTTGACCCGATGACTTACTAATATTTTCGTGACTATTTGTTTTGTGTGATAGCTAAAACCATTGCATATATCAACGGCTACAAGTTCAGTGTTTTTGACCCAATACATTTGCATGTCAAACTCAAAGATGCGAGGTGATTATCATATGTATATGCGTGACGGAACCACGGTCGCGTGCGCCATATTATCAGGAAATCGTGTGTTTGTTTGTTTGCATGTTTGTGGGTGTTCCTGTCGGAAACTATGCTAGGCTGGTATGCTTCTATGCCAAGGTTGCGTGTAATTTAAGTGACAGATAAGTTACAGGTCACCGGTTTGTTCTGTTTGGATGTATAATAGGTTTGAGTTATATGTGAATAGCGCACGTCGTGATGACAATCAGTAAACGAGGTCTTAACCTGATTTTCTTTATAGTGGACTGGTTTTTTTTAAACACGCTCATGTTTTCAATGCTGTAAATTATGGTTTAACTAGATAACTAGATAGTTGAATAAGAATAGTTTGAAGAGATCCGCAGGAGAACCAAGGCTACCAATATAGGTCGAAGAATCGCCAACTTAAGTAGCAGGGTAGGGCACTTTGCTCGCAGAACAGATGGTCGTTGGGGCCGAAAGGTTCAGCGGTCAAAGGCTTTCCACTACTTGGACCAATGACCTAGTGAGGGCCGCGGGAATCCGATAGATAGAAGACGCACGGGACCGTTCATTAAAGGGTGGTGGATACTGTCCACTACTGGTCAAAGGCGTCCCACAACTTGACTAGAACCAGTTCTCGCGGTGGGCATCCAGGTCGTCTCACCACCTTTTTACTGGTCGACCTCAGCGGCCACTTTGTGGAGACTCTTGCCCAACGGTCAAACTGTATGCGATTGATGTGACCCGCCGAATCCCATTTTAGCTTGACAGCGCCACAAAATGTGTCAACAATGATTGGAATTGAGGCTTGTACAACCTTTAGAATATCGTAATAAGCGACACAATAGAAAGACAAGACAGAGCGAACGCGCGTTTGCTTGAGGTTTAGTGCATTAAACTCAAAAGTCCAAATAATTACAGAAAAACCACATTCTCTAAATTAAATAACACTTGTAATCCTCCGACCACTGCCCCTGACACATCCAGCCTAAACAAACCGATTACTTTCGCTTTTGTTCACCTTACGTCAAAACTTTCGCTCTATGGTCTATGGTCTGTAGTCTATGGTGTTAAACTCGGCCATCTTGGCAGCTTACGATCATTACGTCAATGGCATCTGGGCAGAGATGATTGAATGCAGCAGGCGAGACGGGTTTTACATTGATTTAAAACGGTGATAATTTACTGTTATGGATTACGAGTTTTTGATAAGTTTGTTTCGGTGTAGGTAACATTCAAGTTTTTGGTTATGTGAGAGTGAGACAAGAGAGATTGTACCCACATGAGTTTTGCACATGATATCTTTTTGTTAGTGTACAAGGATATGATAAAACACAGATGTTATAGTCAACTATAGTGAATAGGCTTTTAATAAACTAGTGGACCTCACCATCCACGATTGCATCACTGCTTACCATCATGTGGGATCGCAGTTAAGCACTATAGTTTATATCAGAAAAAAGGACTAGTTGCTGCCTGCGGTTTTGCCTAAGTGAAAATAGGAAACCGGGGTTCCCGAATTGACTTTTAAAGATTTTTCTGAATCGTAAAAAAGTTTTTTTGTGGCGTAAGACAATTACATGATAACAAAGTGATCCTTTAAGGGTTCCGTTTTTTTCTTTTGAGGTGCTGAACCCTAAAAATGACACCAGGGAATAGAGCCACTAGATAAAAGTATTCTATGTGCTATCCATGTGTTAACTTTCATCCTAACTGGTTCAGCATATTGAGCGTGAAGAATTAAAAAACATACAAACTGACAAATTTTCACATATGTAATATGAACGTGATACTCTGATGAGAAGTCAAAACTCTGATTAACTGCCTTTTTCCGCGAATACCTGAAATTCCTTTCACGACAATTACTTTGGATTTAATGAACTTTCTTTGTATGGTTATAAAATCAATCTCACAAAAAATATCATAAACAGTTATAGCAATTTGATTATTAAACCGGCATAAATTAATATGAACCATAAATTATGCACTTCGTTAATTTGTTTATAAACATATTTCCGTGAGCAATGTGTATGTCGTTAACTCGCTATTTCTGGGGAAAGTAGTTTTAATTGGCGATAAAAGGTTGCGATTGCACTCAGCGTCCGTCCGGACTTACTGAATCTTTAACATTTACATAACTAAGGAAGTTATTCGTCTTAAACGTAATTTCTGCAAACAATAATTAAGTATACTGCATGTGTGGAGAGCAGAGATGGCAAGGTGGCACGGTAATAATATCATACAGTATTCCAACTTCATACAAACAGACGAAACGCGAACTATACCTACGCGCCTCGGTTGTAGCATGGGCTCGGCATGTAGACAGTCGCGGCTGTCGCAACTGTGCCGCAGTGACGAGCGGACACGACGGTTTTTTTTAACAATAATCGCGCGATTATTGTTAATTTGTATAATTCAAAGTAAACACGTGGTATTTTATTATTAATAATAGTGGTTTATTGTACTATGTGTATGAATAATAGTAGAAAAACCATTTTATTTAAATCTACAAATCAAAAAACAACACGCATTTTTATTGAACACTTCCTATTCAATCCACAAAGTATTTTGTTTGTATAAAAAAGTAAGTATATTTACAATCACAAAACTAAATGGAAACACAAAGTAGGCAAATGTAATTAAATTTCTGGAGGCGGGTAGCCCTATCGCATGTTTACGTACCGCGCGGCTGTAGGCATTTATTTCAAAGATACGGCCGAGTTACAATACTGTATGATACTATTACCGTGACAGTGGTAACTGCCCCGACAAAGCCAGGCGCATTAATTTGTATAATTTATTTCGTCACTTCTGCTCTCACAATGGTAAAACTAAAAATTTGAAGACATGTGACATCCGCACATCCGCACTGAGCCCACGCGGTGGATTCGGGCTAAGGCCCATTTTCTGTCTTAGAGGGTAGACCTGAGTCCCAGCAGTGAGAACATTACAAGGCCGATTACGCTATACTTATTGCATGTGCCTATACTGTGAGTGTAATTTTAAAACGAACTAGGTATCACCCGAGGCTTCTCTTGCATCTTTGATTACTGCTTCACTCCTATTAGTTGTAGCCGGATGTTTTATAGGTAAGTAGTCTTTCTCGGTAAATGGGAACCAATAGTTCCTGAGACAAGCACGAAAGCGTAAAAACGAGATCCTATTACTAAGACTCCGACTAAGTGTCCATCCGTCTGTTTGTTCGTCTGTCTGTCACCAGGTTGTATCTCATGAATTGTTATAGCTAGACAGTTAAAATTTTCACAGATGATGTATTTCTGTTATAAAATAAATATTAAGTGGGGCTCCCTTGCAATAAGCGTGTTTTTTTATTTGCCCGTTTTTTTGCTAAGGACGGTACGGTACCAGAACGCCCTTTAAGCGGCAAAAAATGGCCTTCGTGCGCGAGTTTGACTCGCACTTGGCCGGTATTTAGAAAATTCATGAAAGAATTTTATATTTCTTTCTTTTCTCTTCTTTACTTTTTGAGATTTAGAGTTGGAAAACGACTTCACAAGAAAAAAAAAAACAAAAAGAAGTCCATGGACATAAAAAAAAACATCATAAATCAAAATACACAATCGTGTCTAAAAATAAGGCTAACTACCTACGCCGCTATACTACTATCTTCCAATCTCACAACCAGTAGTGTACACGATACGAATCTTGAAAGAATGGATACTCCACTAAACTGGAACTAGGTCTTCTCATGGCCGTGAAATGGTCATTGTATGGTTTATATTGTAACCAGTAAGAACGAGTCCTAAAACAATTAGTCATAAAACTGAACAGCTGCAATGTCAAACCGTTTATTTTTATATCAATGTGGGAACAATTTAATGTTTTAACAGAATCTAAACTATTCTGTAACTTTTAAAACACTTTGTTTATTATCTAAACATTGTAATTTTCACATGCATCGTTAAAACTATTTTTGTAACTGTTTTATAAATACCAAAACTTACAGGCATTTTTTGAGGTGAGAAATAAATCAATTAATGACCTCTTCCGCTCAAGGGTGGAGACAGACTTTTACTGAAAAACCCTGCCCGTGTCTTTCAGTTGTTCTATGCGTTCCCGGGTCCCGGTAATTCTTTCAAAACTACCTGTGGCCCCAACGGGTATCGGCCCTACTTCCTACGGTTTTGCTGATATCTCTTTGAGGTGCAAGTAGAACATGACGCGCTGTCGACTTAGGCTCAGTCCTTATCAGCTTTTACTTCTTGCTCGTCGTTGGTAAACCCACGCCCACGGTGGGTGAGAATCGCCCTGCGACACCCAACACCCCAGAGGCTGCCGATCGCCTTCATGAGAACACGGTTAGGTTCCGCCTGAACTATGCTCCACCATGTCAACTCAGACCATTTGTACAATGGTGACACGCGGGCGTTTTTTTCGCCTAAATCCAAAACAGGAACCTTCAAACTGGTCATTTCCAGTGAAGACCTATGTCAGACAGAAGGTGAGCATGCCGTGGCGCTTCTCTCACCACTCTTCAAAGAGTGGACTTACTCCTGCAGTTATGGCGTGCCCAGTGCTAGGTTGCAATCATGCTATGGGATCCCGCCGGAACTGTGTCCACCTTGCTGTGATTTGGCGCGATAGCAGAATCACGCAGGTTCACATGTTACTTACTTTGCGGGTCTCCCGCATGTGGTAACCCCGCTGGCCATGACTCTGTGGAACGCGTCCAGCTTACACCGGCGCCGACGCTCCTGCAATCCGCCGCCGACGGCATAATCCTAACGCGTACAAATCTATGTCGAAGTTATCAAAACACAGGTGTATTTATCATCATTGCCACATTTTGTTTTAAACTATCTTATATAATATATATCTTCGCTTTTTTTTTAGTTTGTTTTAATAATATTATTAAGAACAAACTTAATGATTAATTACAATCTAGCACTAATAAGCCATTTAACTCTATCTTATCTGCCACATAATTAGTCAAACTTATCGTTTCAATCTATCTTTTCACTTGGTTCCTTCCTCGATCTCGGTCTGTCACATTTCTTTATTAACATACCTGAATCATGTTGTCATCATTGTTTCTCACTTTCTCTTCTATAACTTTCATTCAAAATCAATATCAAACCACTACAAAGAATACATAAGACCTTTTGCTGATTCCAGGTGAGATCAATGTTTGGTAACAGTGACAACACTACAGACCTAATGCTACCTATACTCTTAGACATGGCAAATTTGATACGCAGAGCTGTCAGATCAGGGAAAGAACCAAGGGAAGTCAAACAACCACACGAACCAGCTCCACCACAACTACTCAGACGATCTTTTACGGAGAACACAGAAATAGATGATGAACCATTTGACATGGGTGTCGAACCCCTACCTCCCATTACACGAAACCGTAGAATATTTCCAAGGAATTACACTAACAAGACTCACCTTGGAGATAGAGTACAAAAAACAGCACATAAAGAAATTAAAAATGTTACGAACACTAAAGATGATGTAAGTACACATAACAACACAGCTTTATACATTCAGTGAAGATCATAATGAGAAAAATTCATTGGTTACATATATTATGCCTAACACGTTACAATAAGGCAATTTACTCATGGTAATAAATACTTATAAAATCTACTGAATGACAAATATATATGACTACTGACCCAAATATTTTAGTGCAGTTAGTTATTAACGCTGGCTTTGAATATATATTTTTAAACAATGAATCTTGATGCTAGGAGATTATGCTCGTTTTGTTTACTTAGCAACCGAGTAATACAGTTGCTACTACGGTAGAAATTAACTTAAAAGTTATTTTAAATCACTGTTCCAGAATAACACAACGACACTATCAACTACAACGCTCGAACCAACAACTCCGATGACAGTAACTATCAGCAGAACAGTTACGTCCAGTGTGTCGAGATCAGACAACGGGACATTAGACCTGATGGCTGAGTCTACGAACCAGACGCTATCCCAAGATTTGCCGGTAGCAGAAAAGCTGAGAGCCTTGAACAGATACACAGATCGAAAAGGTACGATGATAATAATTATTATCTTTCATCAATCAACAGCTGGAAGTATTTAAAACCAACATTCTAGAATTGGTAATGCTAAAGCTTATTTAACAGCAAATGGTTGGGTTGAGGCATATAGTGTTGTAGCATTAAGAAAAATCATACTACAAAATTTTGAAAAACGTGAGTCAGAAGTAATTCCATTAAAAAAATTGTTGACAATATCAACATAAAAGCATAAAGTGTTGACGAAGTGAAATTATAAAAAATAAAAGAAAACTTTTCAACAAATCCAACGTGTTATTACACAAATCGTGAGTTGCAAGAAAATCTGTCTGATCTTTTAACCCTTCGTTACACTGACGTAGAGAGTTTTACTTATATAAACATTGTACTGACTTGGTATTGCCAGAGACTATTGTCACTATAGAAAGTGAAAAAGAAGGCCTGTCAAAATCCCGCTTATTCATTTTAAGTTTCCATAACATTATAACCATCTTTTTATTTAACTTTTCCAGGATCATCGTTCCGTCGTGGTACCTACCAACCTAAGCCGCCTTCTTTAATTCGCCGAACCACTCCTGAGCCAGCTGCTCCATCATCATCTATTCTGAAAAGAAGACCTACCCCTGCTAGAAAACTGCCTACTTCAGCTGCAGACCAGAATAATTGCGAGCTTTTCACGAACACACTGTGTCTGCATTCTGAAGACTATCCTACGTAAGTATAGATAGTTACCAGTATTTAACAATAACGTTAGATTGGTCTTTATGTTATATCTTTTTTGTCTATAAATCATTGGTTTAAATAGGGTCCAAGAGATAGGCATTATATTTTTTCATTGAATAAAGAAAAGAAAGAAACTAAAAAAAGGCTATGGTCGGAGTTATCTTGCATGATAGCATAAGGAGTGAAGATATCCGTAGGAAAAGTAAGGTCGTAGAATCGTTAAACCTAAGTGGCAGTGGGCAGGGTACATTGCTTGTAGAACATATGGCCGATGGGGTCGATAGGTTCTGGATGGCGACCGCACATCAAAAGATGCAGCGTTTGAAGGACTCCCACAAGATAAATCGATGACTTGGCGGGAATCCGATGGATGCAAGACGCATAGGATCGTTCGATGTGGCGACTCTTGGGGAAGCTTATGTCTTCCTCTCCTATATGATTAAATTCATTTCATCTTTAGTATAAACAAGCTTTTATACCAGTTGGGTATACCTATATAATTAATACTCGTCAAGACGTATCATACGAACCTAAACTCGATGGGGTTGTGTCGTTTAACTACCAAGTTCCTATAGCCACCTTCCGGTTCCATCATCAGATCAGCTCTATGTCATAATAATTTAGCATTGTCATCTGATTTACACATGATTGCGAAATTTCAGCTCAATCGGTAACCGGGAAGTGGGTCAAATTTAATTTGCAAGATTTGATGACAGACAAACATCGCGACAGCTGAAACTAAATAAAAGCTTGTAAAATTCAGTTCAATTCAAAAGTGAACTGTTACTTTAGGTGGTACGAGTATGGTCAATCAGAAGTATCCTAGATTTTTTTAACAAATGATATTTACTTGTTTAAGTGTAGGCCTAATAATCTCCATATTTATTTAATTAAATCTTTTATGTAATCATCGACATTATTATATACTATTATTATAATCATCGACACGAATGTATTTTAAGCTTGTACTTCCATCATCAATATTCTGAACTAGTCTGGCCACTTCTATACCTACTACATTGAGTAGTTTCCCAAAAATCTGAAACGAGTTTTTATCCATTGATATTTCATTGCATAACCAGGATTGTATAGAAAGCAAGAGTTATGTGTGAGCGAAAGTGATTCTGTTGGGTGTCGTGTGGTTTGCGAATGTCATGAGATTTTCGCGGAACGATTTGCGTGACCGTTTTTATCAAGTGAGGTGTGAGTTCGGCAAGGCGAGGTTTACCACTTTTGTGTTCTTATATTTTTATTTCCGTTACATTATCTCTAACTGTTATTATGACTTTTACGTGCTGGTCGTTGATTCAATTATGAACATGATTATTACGATTGGATTAGACATAATATTCTACAATATTATTTACAGCTCCAATAATTTAGTCATCTGTAAAGAAGATGGTTAGTGTATTATTAATTACTGTGTCAGCTGCTTCATTATTCTCTTTGGCTGCTTCATGTGTTCCAATCGAATGACTTGGCTTACTTTTTGAGTAGCATGCTTATGATATTTTAATGCCTTCATTGTCTTTACCTAAATAATGACATAAATTCTTATCTGTATTCTATTGAGACAGATGTTTATGATAAATGGTTTCATCTTATGTAATAATAATTGAGATGTCTTCTTTGTTTTTGCTTCGACTTCCAATTATGTCGGCGGTCACAAGTCATTACCCATCGGATCGCATCGAATTAACCTTGAAGAAAAATCTATTATGCAAACTTCTACAGGAGTCATCTATTGATTGATTAACTATGGTAATTTTATAATTAATTAATTAGTTTATTTTTATAAGTATATTAAATTTATAAATGCAAATGAGGTTCTGTTTTAAGAAAAGCTGTTGTTTGTCGATATTCTGAACTATTTTTGTTACGACAGGTAAAAATAATAATCTATGCTAGAAGTTGAAATAGTTTTCATTAAAAAATTAATTAACTGTCTATTTTGAGTAACGAATCTGTGCATAAAACGCGGTTAGAAAGTATTAATCACGGTATCGATGAGATATTATAATATTTCTGTTCAATCAAGCGTTTTCTGTGAATATTAAATTTTTAACTTAGAATTGATAGATAGTGAATACTAGAAGTCTTCACTGATTTTATTTCTACCTATCACAATAAAATTGCGTTCACTTGGAAGAACTGAATATTTTTTAATTGAATTTTAAAGCATTTTTGTTTAAAGATATATAATATCATTAAACGAAAAAAAAAAAACAAAGCTTTTCTTGTTTCTTTTACATATAATATGTCTATAAATATGTTTTCGCTTTTAGCAGCAATATGTTTGAATTTGTCTATGTAACAAAAGCCCAAATTAGTAATCATACAGAAAATTTATATATTTGTGTCCGAAAAAAGCCTGGTGAATCTGGAAGACAAAAGAATACCAAACATTCAGTATGGCGGTAAATCAGTGTCATTTGGGGGTGGAATAATAATATAATAATTGAAAGTGTCCATGACGGCAACTTTGTTCAGATACTACATTAGATCGACGCACGTGTGACACGCCTGATTTTTACGTAGATGACGTCGCGTGACGTCGCATGGCATGGATCAAGTGTAGCTCTACAAGTCTAGTTTCCATATAAAATGTATGGGGTCCGACGCTCTCAGGTCACGCATATCACGCATGTGTGCGGTGTACTCGTAGTTCTAGCTTTAAGTTAGAAGTACATTAGACCCACGCAAATGTATAACACGTTACATTAGCTAGCATACATTATATTACGACGTCGTTCTATGTAGGACGACGTCGCGTAGATTCATTGTGACTCTTGATCAGAGATGCACAGACCGCGGCCCCCCGGCTTTTCAGATCACCAATAAATAATAATAATAATAATAATAACCCCATCGTCGTATCTCTACGTTGACGTCGTGGTGGGGCTTGTGTGCTCCAACATGCCCTGGGTCTGTATCGGTAGAATTTTCTTTACCGTAACATACCTAGGGTGAGGGTCCAGACTAAGAGAGATACAATCCGCAGGGCAGTTTTGTGGCGAACTGTTGGGTATTAGCGACCCCACGGACCCGATCTCCCGGGAGAATTCTTGTTCTTCATCTCCGGCTTGCCTTTATTGGCCGGCCGTAGTGAACACTGACGAGGAACAGAGCTCCCACCTCTCTCTTGCCTTTATTGGCTGGCTTGAGTGGAGAGTCGCAAGAGCAAACATGCTCGGGAGATGGATGCGTAATCCAGTAAGGTGCTGGTAGGGATCTTGACCGTACTTCCGGGATTGTCCTGATAGCCATGGTATGCCTCTCCACTCCACAAGCGCCTCAGGATATGTTGCCCCCTTGTTGCTACGTCACTTTGTGCTAGCGGCCGTTTTAGGGGGCCCATTTATTGAGTGTGCAAGTCACCCCCTGCCTTTTATCGATGGATATTAATAACATTGTTCAGGCAGGGGCCATAGTCTTAACATAGCTCCATATTACCAGTCCATTTAAGACTCCAAAAATCATAGCCCTATTATTTTGTCTTTCATATTATGTCGCAATAGTTTTTCAAACCGGGGGTTGTCCTTGGGTGCACTAGTATAGCGCGTACAGGGATAATCGTCGGTTGGTATCACGTTCCATTATAGTAACCAAAAGGGCCTCTGCGAGTTGGCTTCGGCCCCTCGTACGCCTCTCAAAGGCCCAGGACCTCAGGGTCCTGAGATTAATAATCAGATAAAAATAATAATAATATTCCACAACTATCACACAACGCCATCTAGTCCCATGCTAAGCAGAGCTTGTGTTATGGGTACTAGACAACTGATAAACATATTTATATATTTCTAAATACATACATTTTATAGATAAATTACACCCAGACACAGAACAAATGATAATGCTCATCACATAAACATTTGTCCTGGGTGGGAATCGAACCCACGACCTCCGGCATAGCAGTCAGGGCCACTAACCACTAGACCAACAGGCCAGTCATTTTTTAATTCGGGCAATGACAATCATTTTACAATTATAAGAAATGGCAAATGGCAAAAAAATCAATAAAACTACCGTTAAACCTAGCTTTGTCTTAAATAACTGAAAATTGAATAATTACAAAAGAAAAAATCGAAATCGATCGCCTTGCAAATGAAGAAGTTTGGAAGCGATTTTGCATGTGCTTGAGCTGCGAATAATAATAAAAAAAAGCCAAAAAAAAGTGAGAACAATGCAGTGTTACGCTTCAAACTTAATATCTGCGTTATATATTTTTGTAAAATTTTTGCCTATTTTTATGTTTTTAATTGTTTGCTGGTAGCCCGTCTTTAGTCCATAATATGCCAAAGTGGTTCATAGTCTCAATAAGTCTGTGCATCCCTGCTCTAGATGTCTAGTTTCCATATAAAATGTATGGAGACTGATGCCCCCAAATCGACATGTGTGTCACACGTGTGCACAGTTTAGTTCTAGCTTTATTGAAGAAATTGTCTTTTATTGACTTGTTCCCTTCTATTTTATTATAATTCTTGACATTTTATATTATTTGACATTGTAATAAAATTATTTGCATCATTTGTTAACTGTTATGTAATTTGAAATATCTGTATATGACTTTTAAGAATCCCTTATCAATAAACAACTATGAATATGACTATGACTACGTTTTGAACAGATTGTGGACATCGATTCTACAAGTTAACACCACTCTCCGAGAGTACAACATCTAATGATTAAGATTGGCCGGTCGCCTGGTCGGCTTGATTAACTTAAATCCGATTGAGCAGAGCTATTTAAAAAATCAGTCATAAAGAGCCATATCAAAAATCAGTGCCTTTAGAGAAATGACTTTTCTGTTAGCATTCGCAGCCATCTTGTCAGAGATCCATGCCCTTAGATATATGTTTTACGTGTTTTACAAATAACCCTGAATACCATAATATCATTAATCTAGCATATATATAAAAATCATTTTTTCTTATACTTTATATTAACTATATACACAAACGTTTTATCTGTTACATATATTACCTTATTTACCATAAACATAAAAAAATGCGATTACGAATTCCAAAAGTGATTTACGTGTCAACGTAAATCACTCTATGAATGCTCGTATTCATCAGACAGTATCATTCTAAATTGTTAAACTACTTCTATATTGTAAATTACAAAATGGCGGACCACTTTCTAAACACTGCTTAAATAATATCCTTTAATTTACGACTGGCACATCAGCGATATATTTTACGTAAGTTTTCTCTCCAAAACCTAGGAAGCTCTAAATATTAATTTAGTTGTATAATATACTTTATTTTGATAGGAATATAAAATGAATATATCAATTGATAAAAAGGCCTACGTTTGTAGGCCTTATATATTCATTTTTGTAAATTAATTAATTTAATTTCACCCATAGCACACACATATTTTATGTGCATATATAAATTCTTTGGTTATATTATATTCGCAATATTTAGTATATAGACGCCAGATTATCGCTTGGTTACGACTGAGATATAAATAAACGATTGTGATGAGAACATAAAAATAGAAGACAATAAATAAAAACAAATGAACTGTTGACGAGAAAAAATAAAAGAAAATATTGAATTAGAATCGTTTTAAACACGTTTCTTGGGTGTGTAGGAATTTGGCCTTAGAGTCATCATGTGTCTTTAGATATCAGCTTCAATACATAAACAAAGGTTGTATAGTCGTACGGTGGATACGGACTAAAATGAAAGATTATTACTCATTGAGTAGGTTACACGGCGGTTATGGGAGAGCGTAGAATTTTGGGTGAAACTTTTGATAAAATTTATTTATTTATTTATTTATTTGCCAGAATATCGGTACATACATGATGACATAGTAAAATAGTTTTAGATTCACTATATTCGACTTATCAGTGGTGCAAACATTTATTTAACATACATTTATAATAATAATATCATTAGCTTCCATAAGGCACTTGTCATTACTCTATTAGTCATACATTCACAAATAAAAATTTAGAGTCCTGTATCAACAATATTAATTAGGCACGCAACTAAAAAAAATACGAGTAGTCATTTTTTTTTTTTTGACTTTTTTACCATATTTTACCCAAGACAAATTTTTGTGTGACGATACCTACGATAGTTAGCTCTGCTTAGTTTGCGAATAGATGGCGTTGTGTGAAAGTTATGGAAAATGTATTAAAAAAAAACTTTCATAAAAAAATTCATTCGTTCTATACGGCTATTCACTAGTTTGTGAAGGTACATAAGACTGTGCATATTTATTAATCTTTATGCTACAAAACGTATACCGTTGACGTAGTGAGGTATCTTGAAGTAGCTCAGACGCTATTTTTGGGGACACCTATGAGATATAATTCTCTATCAACACCCTTGCGTTTATATTCACTGGCATACAGTTAGGGGAAATGAAAGGTAGAACACAAGGTATGTGGTGAAAGCCCTTCCGTTGCTCTTTATATGCTGATAATGTACTGCATAAAAGAGTCCCATACAACAATGTCATACTCCAACAACTGAAATATAGTAGCTTTAAAAAAAAAAAATAGATTCATATAACACACATATGATTTTTTCGCATGACTAATACATTTGCAAAAAAAAAAAAATTAAGAACTTGATACTTTTTTTTCCTTGTTCTTCCTACACCTTCGCTTTGATCTTTAGACATATGTTTACGCAAAAAAAATATTGGTTAACTTTTCTTCAGAATGTACTTAGAATATGTAAATTAATCACGCCTTAAGAAAATTTAGCAATTGGGTTGATTTATTAACGCTACGGCCTATATATTGTGTGAACATTAAATACCACTTTCTAAATACTTCTTTAATATCTTAAAGTAAGTTTTCTCTAACAAACCTAGGAAGTTCTAAATATTGATTCAGTTGTGCAATATTTTTTTATTGTAATAAGCAAGCGTGGGCGTTGTTTTAATTTGTTGTTTTCAAATTAACATGATTATAATGACAGTTGAACTCTGCATTGGGCACGCCACAATCTTGGCGAGAAAGAGAGGAGGCGCCACGGCGTCATCACCTTCCGCCTGTTGACCAAGTTGAGAGGTTCCCATTTCGGATTCAGTCAATCAACAGAAACACCAGAGTATATACCTCAAGAGATGTTAGCGAAACTTTAGGGACCTAGTAGAATCAATGCCCGGTGGGGGCGCGTGAATTTTTCAAAAAGGAATTGAAGGACATAGATGGGATTTAGTCTGTAAAAGCTTGATATGTCCTCTCGCCCCACTTTGAAGCTGGAGAAGTAATATGATCGCGCTTCAAAAAAAGAAAAGAAAAAAGTTATATTAGTTACACATAGATACACATAGTTTAGAAACAACATTTAGAAAGAACAAAAAGATTGCTATTACATCTTGAAGAAGATATTATGCTAGATGTAATTGCATATAAACAACAAGTCTGCTTGAGAAAAATCCAAAACCTTGCAAACAAAGCATGGGTGGAAAATTTTGTCTTTCTGATTGATAAATCAGAAATAACAAAACTAAAAAGTATTTGTTTCTAATTTCAGTGAAGCCATCGTACAGTCAATAAGACGCAACAAGGCTGCTGCAGCCGCTCTACTGGCTGACTACAAGGATCCGGGAGACGGCATCATAGACGGAGTCACCGCGGCCCAGGAGGCTAAATACAATGAACAGCATTACCTTGTGTCTAATAGGTAATGTTCCTATTATATCTAGCCATGTTGACAACCCGTTTTCAATAATCTTCTATATTATAAAAATGAGCCCCGTTTTCCGTTGTCACGGCATGGCATGAAAACGGCTTGACCGATTTGGCTGATTTTTTTTTTGTTGTGATTGTTATTGTGAGGAAAAGGTTCTTATGGAAAAAAAAATTAGGGTAGTGTAGGGTAGAGTAGGGTAGAGTAGGGTAGAGTAGGGTAGAGTAGGGTAGAGTAGGGTAGAGTAGGGTAGGGTTGACTAGGGTAGAGTAGGGTAGAGCGGGAGCTGGGAGTGAAGCCGCGGGGGTACAGCTAGTATTAGATAATAATGTAAATTAATGCCTAAAAATTTAAGATTATCAACACTCGGCTGAGCGCTAAGATAAACAAATCAATAATGTAGTTATACTTGATAATTAAATTATTGTTATTAGTAATTATAATTAATTGGTGATAATAGGCATTCAATTTGAAAACTAAATTAATGATAACGGTACGGTTGACACAGTGGTTCAGCGATCAACTGCTGCGCTGTGTGTTGCGGGTTCAATTCCCGCTCGAAACAAATATTTTTATACCCGACATAAAATATCTGGGTCCGAGTGTTTTTTGTACATACACCACAAGTTTATGAAGGTATCCACAATACAAGGAGTAATTTCTAGAGTGGGGAAACGTTTTAATAAAAAAAAAATACTTAAAACTTTTAAACCACAAAAAAAAAAGTATTATAAACCAACTATAGAGGAAAATGACTATACTAAATTGATTTCAATGTTGTTAATATTACTTTCAGGCGAGGAGACACAGCCAACCGTGACTTTGCCAGCGCCGGTGAAGCAGGCTTCATGTGTCCTAGCACGGTAAAGTACGCGAGGCCACAACGCGCCAGAGCTACCTCGGGACAGTGGAAGTACATCGTGAACACTGGGGAACACACGCAGACTCTGAGGCTGGAGAAGTGTTTGTAAGTGTACCTAAATAATTAACATAGTGTTGTATCGCATCAGGAATGAATATATCCGCAGGCGAACTAAGGTTACGACATAAACCAAAGAGTTGCCGAACTGGATTGACAGTGGGCAGGGCTCATTGCTAACAGAACATACGGTTGTTGGGGCTGAAACGTCCTAGAGTGGTTACCGCGTACCGAAAGTCACAGCTTTGGAAGACAACCCGCAAAGTCGTTTTATGACCTGGTAGAGTTTACAGGAATCCGATGATTGCGAAACGCAGAGGAGCGTTCGTTGTGGCGATACTTTGGGGAGGCCTATGTTCAACAGTGGAAGTTTTTCAGCTGTAGTGATGATAATTTAATAGTGAAACTGAAAAGGAAAGAGTTAATAAATATTTGAACGTTTAAACCAAGTAAGGAATAAAATCACAGATGTTACCCGAAAAACTGCTACTTATAAGATACAAGCTTAGGATTTAACCCGATAGTATATCTACCGCATGTCAGACGAGCTTTATTCTAAAAGAACTATTAATTGGATGTAGATAGGCGATATTGAAGACAAGGACTCGATCCGGATTGACAAACACGCAACATCAGATGTTGAGACAGGAAGAGTAATTTAATGGAAGTAATTTTTTCCAATGTAGCCGAACAACGTATTGTATATTTAGAATACCAGTTTATCGAATACAAGTCTTTTGTTAAGATTTAAAAAAAATGTAAAAGCTGGTACTAAATAAAATTACACTTGCTCAACTATAAATTAAAATGGCCGAATGTCTGTTATTTCAACATCATGTCAACGCCTAACAAAAATAACATAATTAATTGTCTCTCTCACAAAATTGTAGTAATTTGAGGAATAAATATTTTGGCAATTAAACTTGACAAAGACGTCAGTTTTGCAAGAGTCGATTGATAACTTATTTAGTTTTATTATCTGGAGCGGAGCAAATTGTTTGTTGATTGTTTTATTTTAAAAGGTGTGACCGCAGTGCAACTTCCTTCGGAAATATTTGAATTCATTATCAGTGTTGAAATACGAGTTCAAATTAGAAACCAAATTTTTCTTACTAACAAGTTTTCAATGTTGTTTTTTTACAGAAAACCGAAAGAATCGTGCACTTACCTAACAGACAACTTCAAATCGAAATGCGTTCAAGTTTATAACTACCATCGTCTGTTGACTTGGGATCAACAAAATGGTCTCCACATGGATATATTCAAGGTACAATATGAGAATTTTATTTTCTTTATATTACTCGTTTCATTTCTTTAATCAACAAATAAATAATTTTAAGTCTGCAGTAAAAATGTAACAGTGTTGCTATTGGGGGTTGCTAATGCATATTTTGAGATTGTTGACCTTAAAAAGCATCAAAATTTATAAAGTGTACATTTATAACGTTGTTAGAATATATCAATGAATTATTATTTTTAGCTCGTATTCACCTAGATTACATGCCAAAAAATCGTCTAAAATAAGCTGAATTAGTATATCTTGACTGTTTCCGCTATCCTAAGTGAATCAAGATCAGAACTTTGGGCTACTCGATAGAAAAAAGTCTACTACTCTGTCAAGAAAGTACCGGGAAAAGATCAATAATACACAAAATGTCTGTTATTCATCCAAATTTATTTTATCACCTTCCAAGGAAGGTCCTTTAGAAACGACGATACACTTGCGCCAACGAATAATCCATTCATCAAAACATTTTTTAAACGCTGCTTCCTGAATTGAGTTCAGTTCTCGCCGCGAATTCTCCTTTATGTCTTCTATCGATTGAAAACGGGTGCCACGAAGTGGTAATTTGAGTTTAGGAAAAAGAAAAAAGTCAGCAGGAGCCATATCTGGTGAATATGGTGGGTGCTGGATGGTATTTGTTGAGTGTTTGGTCAAAAATTCGTTCACAATGATAGCCTTGTGCGAAGGCGCATTGTCGTGGTGCAAAATCCAAGAATTTTCTTTCCACAAATCTGGCCTTTTTCGTCGAATTTGCTCTCTTAAACGCCGCATAATGCTCAAATAATATTCTTTATTTACCGTTAGACTTTCCGGTAAGAATTCAGAGTGCACAACACCGCGATAGTCAAAGAAAACAGACAACATGACTTTGACTTTTGATCGACTTTGGCGTGGTTTTTTCGGTTTCGGATCAGTTGGAAGGCGCCACTCCGAAGCTTGTTGACTAGTTTGCATGTCAAACTCGTAAACCCACGTCTCGTCACCAGTAACAATGCGTTTCATGAATGTTGGGTCCGAACTGACTCGTTCTAGCATGTCCTCAGCGACTTTCATGCGATTGAGTTTTTGGAGAAAATTCAGATCTTTTGGGACTAGCCGAGCAGCAACATGTTACATACCCAAATGATTAGTTAAAATGGTAGGGATCGACTCGTGAGATACAGAAAGTTCGGCGGCTATCTCTCCCAGAGTTGAATGGGGATTTTCAGTCACTATTTCCTTCACTTTTGCGATGTTAACTTCAGTTGCAGACGTTGACGGCCTACCAGAGCGAGGCAAATCTTCCATCACATCTCGACCGCTTTTGAACGCTTTGAACCACTCATAAGCACGAGTTTTTGATAAAGTCGATTCACCGTAAGCCTTCTGTAACATTTTCAGTGACTCCGAACACGAAATTCCATTGGCGATGCAAAATTTAAGACAAACTCTTTGTTCAATATTTTTGTCCATTATGAAATTCGCAATACACACTATATATGATATTACTAAAACCAGCACTGTATTTAATATAAATAACAGATGCAACTCAAACTCCGCGCCAAAATGGAAAACAGTTGTGCCAATCTAACAACTACAAAAAAACAAAAATTTTAATTTGGAACCATAAACAAATCATCCATTTTCGATACTTTTTTTGACTGAATGTACAATATAGTTAATGTTTTAGTTACATGTGCACATCATACTTCCAAAAGGAAACACAAAAGATAAGACAAACGAGATCAATTTAAAATTTTAATATCATCAGGGTCTTGTAAGAGCATTTGCTTACTATTTCTCAAGAAACTTTACAAAAAATCTAGACGTGATGGATTTTTTATACCGTCAAATTCGCATTATGGAGGCTTCAGATAAAACGAAACTTCTAGGGTCATATAAGTTTCATTTTAATAATATATATTGTGGCGTTTATTATCAAGTTATCTACCTACAATTTTGTTTTGACAACAACTAAAATCTTAAACAACACTACTTTAATTATAATTTCCAGGGGTCATTCAGTGCTAGTTAGTGCACTCAAAAAATGGGCCTTAAAACGGTCGCTACTTATTTAGTGACCAAGCATCAAGAAAGGGCCACAAAGTGCTTATATGGAGTACAAAGATATATCAAGGATATCAGTACACTATCGGAAATATGGATAAAAACCCCACCAGCGTACGAGTACGTTATTAAAATTACAATTATCTTTTCCAGGTTCCCACATGCTGCTCCTGTCACATCGAAGGTTACAGTGTGTCCTTCCCACCACTTGGTCACAGAGTCCAAGAAACCTCTTCAGAACACTTTCCTGGGGAAGATTTGTCTTCAGAAACAGGAAACCATGCCTTCGAAAACGTACAATCTACAATCCAAAAACCAAAAATAAAATCACCACCATTTACTCACAAAAAACCTATAGAATCATTCCCTCCATTTACGGATAATCAGAATTTAATACCTGGCAGTCCTTTCAGCAAACACAATAATGACAATGATGACTCTTTGCCTCAAAATCCTATCGATTCTTATGGAAACTCATATTTCCCGGACTCATTTAACCAAGCTAGTTCCATTAGGCACGTGAAACGACCACCTTCTATCAGAACCCCTCCTCCATCATCAAACTTCGATGACGTTACTTTACCAAGTTACCTGGAACCACCGACACCAGCAGCTGGTCAATCATTTAACTTTATCAAAGACAATCCTGTGCCTAAATTTAAACTGCCCGGTAGCCAGTTTAAGAGAACCACGAGGCCAAGTCTACCAGGGCGAAGACCAATCAGGAAGAAAACTTCTGGTGGACCAGACGATCTTATATCATCAGGATCACAAGCTGTTGAATCTTTCCCGAACAGCAGTGGAGACACCTTAGAAGAAGTACATGATTACGAGGATCCTGACATTGGCCAGGCAGCATCGATAAATACACCAAGACCAAGAGTCACAATAGCTCCAAAATTACAACAAATAACAACCGAAAAAATGACGAATACACCAAAATCTAGAGAACCTAGCAACAACGATGAACATTATGTTTCTAATGGAAAGCGTGTCAATTACAACTATCATCCGATTATAGACTTTTTTGACGAAGACAAAGAAATGGAAACTGATGAATCTATAGATAGAGAAGATGTTGAACCGAGTTATATTCCAAGAGTAGAATCAGAATGGAAACCAATTAATCATCCTTTTCCAAGAGACAGCCAAACAAACAGTGTTGGTAGAAAAAAACATAAATAATATAAAACGATAGACATAAATATTAATTACGGTGATAAGATGTTATCAGTATAATGAGTAGTTGAATGAAGTGACGATGATGCAATTATTCATATTAATTAATACGTTATGTAGAATATCATTTAAATTAATGTACATTGTTAGTACGAGCGATTGAGACGATGTTTCTGCTGATGTAATATTTGATGCTGCTCACCTGTAAAGCTATACGAATGATATCGTATTGATAACGATCAAAGACTTTCTAGGCTATTACTGGTTTATTGTGTTCAGTCTTGTTATGTGAATTCGATCTGTGCCTTCATAAAGTTTTGCTATCGTTTAAATTTCTTCGCAGTCCCTAACGGCAAAACGGGTATTAAGATTGCATCAGCCATTTTGTATGTTGTCTGTCTTGATTGCTTGTCTATATTCTCCCATAGTAGTCGTAAAACTAGCTGTAAGTCTCGCAATATTGTAAACTTTCATTATCGAACGAAACCAAAACAAAGTTGCAATGAAAATTGTTGATGTTTATTTATTGTTAAAATATTGTTTTGTAATTTATTTAAATTATGTTAGGTAAAATATTAATTTTAAGTATATTTAAGTTTTATATTGATTATAAATTATAATAAGATTTCAAAGACTTGCCACTGAAATAAAAAAAATGAACTTTATACGTCTTTAATTTTTAAAGTTTCAACACTCAAATTCAAAATATCCACACTTTTAAAACGTCAGAAGCTAGTGAACTAGTTGCGTTTCCAAGTGATTGTTTCATATGGAGAAGAACCGGCACAAAACCCCATGATGTGTAGATTTAAAAAAAAACTTTCTTACTATGAGCATAGTATAGCAGTGATACTTTACTACATAAATCAAAAACTTATCACATACATTGATCTTAAATTCTTTTTAATATAACTCTAATACACTTTAAATAATCAAACTGTTTAACAAAATACAACCGATTCAGTTAACTATCGTCAAAAGTGAAAGCTATAGCTCCAAAGTTGAACGCACTACGTGAAGATATCTCTCATTCGTTCAAGCTCAACAGATACTGTAACAGTTTAACAAAAAGTGTGTTGGGACACCAGTACGTAACCTAGATGTGCATTGAGACAACTCATTGTGTGATAACACAATTTAATACAAACTTTAGCAATGTATTATTATTGGTTATTGTGCAATTTGTCATGTCAGAAAATTAGTCTCGTACACTAACTGCTTTATGTATGTAGTTCATTGGTCGGGTTGTCGTTACAAATGTTCTAAAATGGTCGCGGAAATTGATTCCGTGAGTTTTGCAATAGTTCTAACTGGTTTATATTTGAAAATAGACTCGGTTTGGTAACAAACTGAACTAGTGTTTAGTGTAACTATTCGGAATGTTTCCGATTAATTTTATTAGGAAGTAGGTGCCAGAAGTTAGTTAGTTAGTTTCAACATGTTTGCCAAGATAAAAAAAAAACACTTTTTTACAATTAATTTCATATAATTGGAGTACACTTTATTTATAAAAATAACAAATTTATAAATAAGTTCTCTTCGTTGTAAAACAATAACAATAATCTCTATCACAGTACAGTTAACAATAGCGAATAATTATTATAGATTTTGATAACTCAATCAATCGCTTTCGACTCTAGTCCCGCGATACGTAATGTGGCACTTTCTATTACAATACACTAATTACTTTCGAAAATATCCATCGCCAACTTACGAAACTATAACAATAATTTAGTGTTGCTTACATTTTACCCGCAATTGTGGCTTAATTTTTTTCTTTTAAATTAATATCTATTAAGTTTAATTCCATAATGCGATTCTTATGTTGTGAACGTTACTGAAAAATCTACAGCTTGTTTTTTGTAGCAGAAACTAGTTGTTGAAACAACATTGAAGCTTTACATTGGTAAACGCATAAATTGGTAACGATCAATTGACTACAAGCAATAACTACGAACGTTGCAATATGTACCTAATATGTAACAATAAAGCAATTTCACTTATCTTGTAAGACAAAATGAGCGCAAAATTAATAGGTATTATTTATGTTGGAACATTGCGATCAATCAGTGATCTACAGCGGTAACACAATAATTAGAATTTGATTATACGACAATTCAATTTCCTCTAACCTAGTAAGTAATTTAAGTTATATAAAAACTTGCGCCATACTTTTACATACCAGCAAAGAGTAAACATAGAGTAAAATCACTACAATTTTCAAATCAAAACAAAGCAGCTTTTAACTAAAACAATTAAATATTGGTACTGGTATTACCTGAGCTACTTAAATACTAGGTTTCACCTTAAATTTCGTCATGCTGAGAAATAGTTTCGCGACAAAATGGAAACTTGTCATCTTTCTTAAGACTGACAGACTGGCAATTTTCATTTATTTACCTATCAGTCTACGTAATAGTACATGCGTTTGCTAGGGTCTAAAATATAACCTGGCGTAGTGGTTAATATTGGCGCGGCTTGAGCAAAACTGTTTAAGAGTTCGGCGGCACTCTTAGTATTTTTCGATGTACTTTTCACTTGAATATCGTCATTGTCATTCTGTTGTGCTAAGGCAACTAGTTTACCACTCCTGTAATTTCCTCCATGCATCCTTTCATGCCCAGAACTTCGAGACCTGTCATCATCATCCTGTTGTGATGTATCTTCATCATCATGGTTATCATCGAATTCAATCAATTTCTCGTTTCTTCTGCCACCACGTCTTTTATTATCATACTTAAGGTTACCGCCATGCATTCCTCGCACTGGTGGATCACTCAATTCAATTAATTTAGAATTTCGGCCATTGTTTTTTGACCGATTTATGTCACTCAATGATTTTAAGTTGCCTCCATGCAGTCTTTTAGGAGTATACTCAGTTAGTTCAATATGTTTTGTGCTCTTACTCTGTGAGGTTTCAGCATCTTTAAGTGGTTTTGAACTTTCAGGAGGTTTGAGTAGCCTCAGATCTTCTTTTGTAGCATGTCGATAGTTTCCACCATGTTTCCGACCCTTATCGAGATCTATGTGCTCTCCAAATATTTCTACGTCTCCTAAATTATTAATTGCTTTTGCCAAATCATCATCTTTATATAAATCTAAAGCTTCGACATTTTTCTGCGGCTTCTTTTTAGGTATTACTGGTATTTCTTTAATTATTTCAACTTCTTTAATGTCTTGTTTAAATTGCGTTACGTGTGGAGACGATTTGTTTGCTGGTATTTCTTTGTGTATTTCAGTTCTTTTTCTGGTGACAATAGGCTTGTTGTATCGATGAGAGTTTGTAGGGGTACTAGCATGAATGCGAGTTGCTACAGTTGTTGGAGGGGCATCTGTTGTTCGGGTTAGCGTGCGTTTGGTTGGTTCGGGGGTGGTAATTTCAGGTTCAAGAATTTCTTGTTTTTTAACTTTGTTTGAATCTTTATCTTTTTCTACTTTTTCTTCAACATCATCATCATCGTCACCTTCATCATCATCATCATCACCATCAGCGTCCTCGTCATCGTCGTCATCATCCTCATCGTCATCATCAATCTCATCACTATCACTGTCAATCTCCTCTTTTTCGTACATTGGCATGTAATCTTCCATGTTAGTTTTGACCCCGATCAAAGCGTCAACTTCTTCTTTTCTCATTTCATCCTCATCTTGGTCACCATATTTCTGAGTATCAGTCACTAAAGTGCTTGAGTGTGTTTTTTTTTTCTTTTCGGTATATTTAGGAATCACAACGTCATCTTCTTTTACATGTTTAGTTTTTGCAGGCCGCTGTGTCACTTCTTCTTTGATTTCAATACTATCATCAGGTTTATAATTACGGAATCTAGTTACAAATTTTAATAATTGTTTTTCTGTAGTATGATCCGGTTCTTTTTCAGTGGTTAGTTTTTGACCATGCCTCTCTGGTTTCATTCTTCTTCTGAAAGACGGTTTGAGAGTCGTGGTTGTTGTTGTTGCTGAGAGTGTTATTTCATCTTCTTCTTGCTCAAATTCTTCGTTGCTATCTTCACTGCTGCTATCTTCAGAATTTTCTTTGGAATTTCTTTGTTTTGCGGTTGGAATATTAGAATCGGTACTTGTTACCGTTTTTTTAACAGAATTGGAAGCAGCTGCATTCTGACTATCAGCAGTTTGAGTCAATCCAAAACGTTTTCTGCCTCTAGTTTGTTTTTGTGTAGAAGTTTCCAAATTTTTATCAGTACTTGTGTGGGATCTGTATGCATCAACTGACATTGCCCGTTTGTTTTCGACTGGAGTATATTCTGATTTGTGATTTGTAGGTCTTATTTCATACCTAGGTTCACCTCTGCGGTGATCTACACTGACATCAACAAAAGTTGCATCAGAATTCACATTTTCATTTCTAGTAGGTTTGGTTCTCTCTTTTCTGCCAATGTCAATATAAGTTCGGCTATTGGATTTTTGTTTGTCATCTTTATTTGATCTTGATACCCGTTCAGAAACTCTACTTGACTGCAACTGCTTTATTAATGGGCTGATATTACTAGTCGTCGTAGTTTTCTTTGAGTCTTGAACTTGGCTATCCCTTATGATTTTGTAGGGTTCATAAACGAATGGTGTTGCTCTTTTTGCCCTTAATTTAGGAGGCTGCTTTGTAATTTCCTCTTTGTTTTGGAAAAAATTGTATGTTGTATTAGAATTATCTTTGTCAGAATATAACAAACTTGCAGGTACATCAGTATTTATTTCTGGATTTGTCGTAGTTTGAATATTTTTCAAAATATCTGTGTACACATTGGCCTGTTGTGTATCATTAGCTACTAGTGTACCTTGTGGTGTATACAAAATAGTTTTTAATTCTTCATTCGATTTGTTCAAAGAATCTTTTAAATCACGTTGATCGTTTCTTAATTTGTCCAGAAGAACAAAGATGTTTGTTTGGGCAGTCTCTTGCAATTTATTAGATGAATCAAGGGCAGTCTTTGATTTAGATTCTGGAGCAATTTCTCCTTTTACATTTTTAAGTATATATGAAGGAAGTTTAGGTGCAAGAATAGGCTCCGGGTTCGATATTTTTTCTTCTTTGAAGAATGGACTGTCTAAAGGATTCTCCCCAAAATATTTGGCCTTGAAACAATCAATTTTATCACCAAGACCTTTGAGACGAGGTTGTTTCTTCACAGTTTCAAAACCTTTATTTTTTTTTGTTTCCGATTCATCGTCATTTTCATTATTATCATCTTCTGTGGGGTTTTCACCGTTTTTCAATTTTTCAGGAATCGGATCTACTTCTTCGTCTACTTCCGGGCATTCAAGATTAGAACGGGAGTCATAAAATTCGGTACCGCCATTTGATTTTTTTGGTATCAATTTGAGATTTTCAGCATATTTAAGGGGTGAATTTTTGTTTATGCCTTTTAAAAATTTGTAGTAATACGGGTATTTTTGTTTTATGTCTTCTTTTTCTGGTTCTGATTTTAGTTTTGCTAGTTTTGGGTCTTCGATTTTAAATGACAAAGTTGAATTTAGGTCTATTTCTGGTACTTTAAATTTTATTTCTCTCTTACCAACTTCGTGTTCGTTTGATACATTATCCTGGTTACTTTTCTTTCTATCTCTATCATCATGATTACCATCACTTTCCCCATCATCACTGCTCTTGTCATCATTATTATCATTATCATTATCATCATCATCGTCATCCCTAGACAAATCTTGTCTCCTGTTTCGGTTATCATTTTCTGGATGTTTATTTTTACGTAAATGAGCGTCAACATTTTCTTCATGTTCATCTTCAGAATATTCTTCGTTTTCTGTTTCTTCTTCAATGTCTTTATTATTATTTTTCCATTTTTTTCCGTGTTCCTTTTTGTCTCTGTACTCTGATCCACCGCCATCATGATATTTTCCACTGACTGTTGGGATTTTGTATAATCCATCACTGTTTACATGTTCTTTTAGAAAACCGCCATGACCCTCATGATCTGAAGCGTGTTTTTGCTCTCCAGCATGATCGTATGCGGAATCTTCATAGCCTTCTTCACTGTAAACTATTTGCGCTTTTGTACTTTTTACTGCTTCTCTTAGCCGAGGTGCATTTATTATTTCTTCATAAGTTTCTGCATCATCGAAGGCAGCTTTTTTGGGTAGATGCTTATGCGTCTCCGTTTTTCTGACTTGAGCATAATTTTTAACAGGGATGAACTCATCTTTTTCTTCTTCATTTTCAGGTTCATGTTTTTGAAGTTCTAGTTTTTGGAAGGCTGGTGGCCGATTGTGTTGCACAATATTGTTGACAGACTCGTCCAGATTATTTCTTAGTGCCACATATTTTTCTCTACCCTTTTCGTAAATATCATGTCCTTCTTCAGGTTCGGCTATGTTCTCAGAAGTAATTACTTGAGGATACTCATTACGCTCATCATCGTATTTCATACCATGTTGTTGTCTTAAGTTATGAATATGATGTTGCAATGGGCGGTAATGCACTGGTCTTATTTTGGCGTTTTGATTCCAAGGGTGTTTGAATTTTTTATTTAGTTCATTATCTCGGCTGACATCTCTATGTGGCATTTTGTAATATACCGGTCGTCTTTCAGGTCTATGAACCTCATATTTAGCAGGAGTATTTTTATGCGGAAACAGTTTGCCTTCAGTTTCTTCTGGAGTCTCTAAATACTCTTCTTTAGCAATATTAGGTTCACCAGCTTGTTCTTCATAAGCCTGCAATCTTTGTTTACTATCTTGCAAATCGTGTCTTATTTTTGAAAGCACTGGATCTTTATAAATGGCTTGCAATGCCGGCTCTTCTGCTTTGTATGGGTGAAATATTTCATAGTTGCTGGCGGTCGGTTTTACAAAGCTGTTTAATTCTGCATTTTGCTGCACATACTTTTGCAACGGTTTGAATGCCTTTTTATTAGGATCTAGCATGTGATGAACGCCTAAAGCTGGTTTTGAATTACCCGTATGTGGTTTGATAGGATACGCTTTATAATGTTGTTCAGGGTTCTGCACTCCATGGAATGCAGCTATATCGGCGGCAAACTTGGGTTTCTGCGCGGTGTATGTAAAGTACTCGACCGGCACCGGTTGCTGATTAGATGGCTTGATGTGCACATTTTGTGGTTGGATGATCTCCACTGGTAATTCCCTTCTCGGTTCATTTTTCACTTCACTACGCGCACTGTCATCCCATGTGATCGGGACCTTGATAGATGGACACAGTTCACAAAACGTTAACACTAGGAATAGACTGGAGACTTTGTTCATGTGCATTGTTCACATCACGGAACGCGGCGGTGGTTGGCGGTTGACTGAACCAGGTCGATGGGCAGGCAAACGGTTTTTATCTCCTCGGTCGTTCGTCGCGGACCGATTGCTTGTCGGCCGGTCGCTTTGTGTATTGTGTATGGTGCAAGGTGTCGCCTGAAGCGGAATTTATAACTAAATTACGCGGTCGTTTAATTACTTGATTTGTATAGTTATTTTATTTGAGATTAACTTTACTAAGTCATGCAAGACTAATATTATTTATTAAAAAACTTATTTCATAATATCAATGGATGTATACTTCTAGATTGTGCAACTGAATTAAAGACAATTATGTGGCATGAATATTAGAAAAAAAGTATGTTTTGAATAGCAAGAAACCAAAGTCAAAAGTTTACTTTAGTAAAGGCAATTCTGTCATTTTTTATAAGATTGGTGGTATAACCGGTATTGTGGTTGTATAAACTAAATTGCAGGCAACAAACGCGTTAGTATTGAGTATAATAAAGGCCTAAAAAACTAAAAAAATATACATAACACAAAATACTGCAGCCTCACATAACTTGCACCAAGAATATCTGTTCAATGGAGAAATTAAGAAAAAAGGTACATGAAAGATAACGAAACAGATAAATGGCTAACGTTTGGACAAAGACAGCCGGATGTAGATACCTTACAAGGTGTTACGTGAAAACATATGATTTATTAGTTTCCAATTTCAGTACCTTGGACCACGTTGTTATGTAATTATATTCTGTAAAGGAGTGCGGAATTAATAGGAGTAGAAAGGGTCAGAGCAGCCCCTCTTTCAACGGTCAAGCATTTTGCGATATATTGAAAATCTGTCGCCCACACTTTTGGTAACTTGCATCAGATTTGGTATGCGGAATGAGAAAGGCCTTTAACGGTTATGGATTATAATTAAAGTGACGAAATTATCTGAAAACGCTGACAAACTGGAGGCAGGTGCGATGAATAATGCTCCAGTTATACCTACACTGTAGAGATCTTTGAATTATATTGCGACAAATTCATGTTGATATTCATTACGTTATGCCATTTTAGCTGCAAAAGTTCGCTGGGTTTAATGCAAGAAGCCTATAATCGGTTGATGTGGCTATGCTCAGAAGCAGCATAGATCCAGTAGGTAATATACATTTTTAGCTGATATTATGATGATGGACCTTAAAATTGCAGGCTTCGGTTGACTTGAAAAATATTGTTATATTTCATTATTTTTAATATCATAGCTGTGTAGTTCTGTTCCATTCTTCGATTGTTTACGGTACCAATGATATCATAAATAAATAATAAATATTATTATGATCTGTTTAAAGGATATGATATGAACATGAATATATTTTTTCAATCTGACGCTGTTTCTGAAATATCTCTGATGTGATTACTTCATTGGTCAATGCCTGTATCATAACACTATTCTCAAAGGATTTGTTTGTAATACCGTAACAGAACAAAAGAGGAGTTTCATCCCACGGATCATAAGTGCTGCATGAGGTCCTTTTTTTCAATAGGATATCATCAAATGACTCTTATTGCTGGGAATGGAGCCAACGTTCCTTCAGTTGCCTTTTGCGATCCAAAGGCTACTACGAGGTCTTCATCATCATCATCATTATCATTTCAGCCGTAAGACGTACACTGCTGGACATAGGCCTCTCCCAAGTGTTGCCACAATGAACGGTCCTGTGCGTTTCGTATCTATCGCATTCCTGATGAACTACCGAAACTGAACTGTTCTTGCTCACATAGCTGATATTTTAACAAGTCATGGTAAGACACAAAGGTTGCAGTAACTCTTTCAAACAATCCTACTCTAGCTGGCTGGTCCAGGGTTCCTTACAAATTGTTTTATTTGTCTTCTTTTTGTGTCTGGATTTTTGCTCTGTTGATTGCAATAGGTTCTCCATTTATTGGTACTCAAACATAATTAGCGAATTTTTGGTATCTTATAAGAGTATAGTAAAAAAAGACCCTTGATTAACATCAACTGTTATTTAACGTGGGCCAATGTTCCATACCAGTAACAAACGCGTAACTTTCATTCATTATTTTAAGAGAAGTATTAAAGATCAATTATTGATTAGTCATTCTTTAATTCTTGTTGCAATACAGATTATAACTATTTTTGAGTACACTTACATAACTTTACCAGCCTAATTAGATTTAGAGCAATCACTGGCAGCAGTAGAAGGTATCTAATAAAATTAATCATTGTTTACTACAACTTTTTATCTATTTAAATAGGTATTTAGGTTAATTGTTTACTAAAGTTTTCAATTAATCTCACTAATATTATAAAGGCGAAAGTTTGTATGTATTTTAATTACTCCTTCTACTTGTTGAAAGAATTTGGTTGAAATTTGTCCTAGATTGGATTTTTTTATGTGGGATATATTGTGTAAAAATTTTAATTTCATGCGGGCTGCTAGAAGAAGCTTATTTACAGTAATAGCATTTTTATTAGTGTAGAAATTAAAGAAGATATATAGAGGGACAAGAAATCTGCGTGGGGGCTTTCCTCGACATAGAGGGAGCCTTCGATAAGACAACATTTGAGTCCATACGCATTGCTGCAAAGGAGCATGGTATCAATGATACCACGTGTAATTGGATCGACTATATGCTAAAGAGCAGAATAGTCAGATCGGAAATAATGGGAGACCGACTCAGCGCGAAAACGACAAGAGGTTGTCCGCAGGGCGGAGTGCTGTCACCATTACTGTGGTGCTTGGTGGTAGACTCGCTACTCACCAAACTCAACACCGGACCATTCTACACAGTAGGCTATGCAGACGATATAGCTATAATGGTTAATGGTAAATTCCCGAACATAGTGTCTGGATTGTTACAACAAGCGCTGAGGATGACAGAAGATTGGTGTACAAAGAACCATCTCTCTATCAATCCAGGCAAGGCAGTCATTATCCCATTCACGAGGAAAAGGCAACTGGGAAATCTAGGAAACCCTTCCCTCAATGGAATCAAGTTGCCATGGTCCACCGAAGTTAAATATCTAGGGGTAACTCTTGATAAGGAGCTCAGGTGGAAAACTCATGTGGAAAACATAACGACAAAGGCCCTGCGGGTGTTCGGTATGTGTCGCTCCACATATGGTAGAACTTGGGGGCTAAAACCTAAAGTGCTACGATGGCTGTACCAAACAATGATATTACCAATTATCACTTACGGCAGCATAGTGTGGTGGACAAGAACGAAACTTGCCACGTGCAAAGCGCCACTGACCAAGCTACAAAGAACAGTATGCCTTGGAATAACGGGTGCTTTTAGGACAACACCTACGGCAGCAATAGAGAGATACCTCAACATCCCTCCCCTGCATATGATGGTAGAACTCGAGGCAAGGAAGGCAATGCATCGTCTTGCTGTTGCTGGACTATGGGATGCCTCTAAGCCAAGGACTAACCATACAAGATTCGATAGGAATGAGGACCTGGATCGGGTAACAAGCATGATATCTGATAAAATGCAAACCATGTTTGTATTCGAAAGGTCCTTTAAGGTCCAGATCCCAACAATGGAAGACTGGACTAAGGGACTTGAACCACCAGAAAAAGATAGTCTGGTATGGTACACTGATGGATCCAAAATGGAATCCGGTACAGGAGCGGGAATATACGCAAAAGGCTACAAATGTAGTAGAAGCTTAGGGAAGATGGCAACAGTATTCCAAGCAGAAACATATGCCATAATAACCTGTGCTCAAGAGAATATAGAAAGACAAACCAAAGATAAATCTATTTATATTCTAAGTGACAGTCAAGCTGCAATCAAGGCCATGGCGTCCTACAAGGTGGACTCCAAACTTATTCTGGACGCCATCCGGGCCCTGAACAGGCTTGGGAGGCGTAACAGGGTAAAGTTGATGTGGGTCCCAGGGCATAAGGGAATCCATGGTAATGAAATGGCGGATGAACTGGCAAGAGAGGGCTCCGCAAATGACTTTGTGGGACCAGAACCATGTGTAGGCATCTCGACGTGCCTCGTGAAGGCCGCATTCAGGGAGTATGCAGATCATAGCCAAAAAACACACTGGCTGTCTATTACGGGTCTGGGACACTCCAAGAAATTCCTGGGCTCTACGTTCAAGGCACGGGAATGTATCTGGAATATGAGCAGGGGGCAAATCCGCTACCTGATGGGTGCCTTTACAGGGCACTTTGGAACCAACGACATGCTCATGAAAATGGGTCTAGCCGCGACTTCCATGTGCAGGTTGTGTGAGGAACATACAGAACGCATGGAGCACCTGCTGTGCACATGCGATGCTTTGGCTAACAAGCGAATGAGTCTTCTAGGGGTAGGATATCCAAGACCAGAGGATTACAGGCTCTTATCCCCGCATCTCGTTGTGAAACTTATGAAGGAGATTTTCAGCGAGGGTGGGGAGGAGTAAGCTATCTAGGGGACCACAAAAGATCCACATGGGTCGAAGTGTCCGAGCTGTATCTCGGCCCCTTAATAGGATAAGGATAAAGAAGATATATTCACGAAACGTAAATAATGTCGCATGGATTATTTTGAAATGCAAAAACATTTATTTAAACTTAGCCTGTGTGCGATACAGAAAATGCGTAGTTTGGACCTTATGTTTCACCATAATTAGCTTCGGCCTTGCCTATCTGTTCAACTGGTAAATTATTCTAACTTGTATATGGCGAAATATACTCAGTGCGTGCTACAAGATTATTGGTTTGATTTTAACCGAGACGAAATTGTTGACCGAAACTTTGGTAAGTACTTTTATGTTTCGATATTGCCAATAATTATGCAGTAAAAATCTAATCATTGCAGATAATTATTATTTCGAAATAACGGTAGCATGAATGTTGGTTTACATTACTTTCTTTCAAAGTGAGACGGTGCTGTTGAGGTAATGGTCGATAAATTGCTTGGTCAAGGAAGTGACAATGGTCAATCTTTGTTTTGGAGAAACTCAATAGAGTATCGCAATTTCCTAGAGGTGTGTACATTAGTTATCATACTGTATATATGTATAATGTAGTTAAGTAAGAAAGCTAAATTGAAGTGGTTTTTATGCTATCACTATATATCATTTGTGTACAATCCCACAGGTGAACAGGTCTCTCCCCAATCTTTCCGTTTATTCTTTATAAAGTTAAAATTTATTAGGATATCAGATAAACTATACCTATTGATTTTTATATTGTATCGGAATCCTTAGAATTCATATCTGTTATTTGTTCTGTTCCAGTCAACTTACTTTTTTATCTTTATCATATCCGTACAATTTTTATGAACAACAACTATCAAAAGCTCGGGTAATGGCGCGGTATCATTTCGTCCAAAATACCAGTGTAATGACATATGGCTCTGAATCGTGGTCGCTTAGTTTGCTTACAATGAGCTTCATCAGAAGGCTTAAATTCATACAAAGGGCCAATGGCTTTGCTTGGTTTCCTTGCGTGATCGCATCTGCAATGAAAATATCTGCAGGAGAACCAAAGTTTATGACGTAAACCGAACAATCGCCAAATATAAGTGACAGTGGGTAGGGCGTATTGTTTGCACAACAGATGATCAATGGGGTCGAAAGGTTTTGGATTAGCGATCGGAAAGCGTCTCAAGTTGAACCGATGAATGGAACAATAAACAAAGGGATGCGAAACGCAAGGCCTATGATGATATTATAAAACGCAATTTTATAAACAGTCAACAGCCTGTCTATAGCAGTTGGAATTTGACATCTTTCCGTAGAAGTACCAATTGCTTGTAGAACATGGTGAACTGTAGAGTTCACGATTTCCAAGAACAAAGTCTAGCTTCCCTTCGACTTTGCTCTCTTTCCTGCAGGACAGTAACATTTAGTGATATTATATACTAGCCCACCGCGGTTCCGTCCGTGTAAAATGAGTACTTCCCACCATTATTAGTTATTGTCTTTGTGTTAATCCAGGATATAAGCTATCCTGGTGCCGAATCCGTATAACCGTGTGAGCGTGAAGAAGTTAGAGACATACATAGGTATTTTATTAATTAATTTTAGTGTGCTCAGTGAAAAAGTTTTTGTAATCAAAACAGCGTGTTTAGAGGTTACCTTTTAAAAACCAAGAAACAAACAAATAATGTTACATATAAATGTAGTGTTGTTTAAAGAGTGTCCACAGAGAGAAAAGGAATGTGTCAGGATCTTAGCAAATAGCGCATGAGTGTCAATTAACAAACTAGTGGGTTTTCTCTTTACTCGCTCCATTTCAGTGGATCGTAGCGTGACGTTATATAGCTTTTTAGATATATGTTTATGTGGAACAAGGTGTAAAGTAAATCTCATCTGAAATGGGAAAATCCTTCGTTCAGACAGGAATTTTGTCTGGTCCCAGCCACTGCCCGATATATGATATCCGACTGTTTTTCAAATTTTAGTTTCTATATTAGTGCCTTCTTCTATAAATGGGCTATCAATCACTAAAATATTTTTTCAGTAATTTTTAAGATTAGCGTAGTTTGAAACCAACTCTCCATCTTTATAATATTAACTAGCTTACCGCCCGCGGCTTCGCCCGCGTGGACTACAGTTTATATCGTGCGGGCAGAGACCCGTGCTCAGCAGTGGAATTATAGGTAGCCTATGAGTTATTCCAGTGTCTCTTCTACCTACCTACCAAATTTGATCTAAATCCGTTCAGTAGTTTTTGCGTGAAAGCGTAACAGACAGACAGACAGACGGAGTTACTTTCGCATTTATAATATTAGTAGGGATTTAAAAAAAGGTAAGGTAAAGAAGTATCTTCCTAAAATATAATATCTATTCTATAGGTAGTATCGCTTTGGAAGGTGCAATTTAGCTTCACTTTTCTTGGACTGACCGACATTTGACTATTCAAAAGTGCCTTCAAATGGTCTATTTGAAATAAATGATTTTGATTTTAAGCCTTCTTCGATAAATGGGCTATCGAACACTAAAACAATGTATTCATTCGAAGCAGCAATTTCTGAGATATGAGAGTTCAAAGATACTCTTTAGTTTTAAAGCCATTAGTGTAGATAAACATTCCAACAGCATTTAAAACCACCTGTATCCTATGGCTCCACAATATAGACAGTAGGGAGCGGCCTCTTGCACTAGTCGCAGGGCCGCCGGTCACCGGTAGCGAGGCGAAAGGCTGTCCTGTCTGTACGGTGAAATATTGTAACAACTACCAGGACTGCATATCCATTTGGTACTTAAGTTTCTAGTAATGTTTTGGCGTTAAATGTTGTTTGTATTGAGCAAGTAAGGTGTCTAGAGGGCTATGCCGGAATAGGTCTTGAGCGCGAGAAATAATAAATTATTAAGTTACAAAAGCTATAGCTTTTAGGAAAGAGGTGGCCGAGTGATAACGGTCCTTACGAGTTGTAGGTTGCCGGTTTGGACTCAGCCAGGCACTTTGTGTAATTTATTTTATCACCACTGCTCTCAAAATGGTGAAGGAAAACATCGTGAGTAGATGAGACTGGAATGTCCTAGAAACAAAAATTCGAAGACATGTGACATCCAACAACCTGCACTGGGTTCGGTGTGGTGGGTTTTAGCCCATTCCTTCTCTTACTGTCTCCGAACACGGGCCTCAAAAAAGCGCCGCCACAAAAAAAAAACGCAAGAAGCCACCGAAAAAAACAGCTGAAGCGCGCGACAGCTTGAGGTCGGAGAACGTGGAAGCGGCTTCAAGCGTTTTTTTTTTGTGACGGCACCACCGCACACGACCCACAAAAAAGGGTGCCTCAAAAAGAAGCTTGAAGCCGCATTTTTGAGGCCCTTGTGCAGGGACACTTACAGAAGAGTCCCAGCAGTAGGAACATTATGAGATTGATTATAGCTAAGCTCGAAAATGGGATTACTGTTACTGGAGCAAGAAAAGTCTTGATTGATAGATTAAGTACTTATGTTGAAAATACTAGATTGAGCGGAGTGAGCTGTAAAATTGGAACATCCTATCACATGGTCATTGTTCAACGTTCAATATTAAATGCGATGAGCTCACAGCACTGTTTTTCAGGCTTTAATTTGGCGTCTTTAATTTTCAAACTCGTGCCCGTGGACTAATGAAGCAATCCTGATAACGATTAAGTATTCTCAATCGTGTCTAATTGGTGGAAATTGGAGTGGTTTGTGAACAACGCAACGCCAGTAACAATTCAATGGTAACCTTGTGAAATGTCTCGAGGGGAACTCATTTATGTAATGACATCTGCAATCGGTAAATGGAGCATTTGCTTAGTGTTGATGTAATGTTGGCCACGTTTATAGTGGCCGTGGTAAACTTGAAACTGTTGGGGTTTGAAGAAATCAGTTTGAAACGGACTCAATCTTGAGGCGATTTGATATGTTAATTTTTTCTAGAAGATTTTCATGTTATCTTTTAGTTAATTGTTTTAAATCATTTACAATACGTTTTTTGGAAAAATAGTAAAAGAATACATATTAATATCATTGCAACTATTGTATTTATTATTATAATAACGCTGGTTTTCTGATTATTACACTTAGTCATGATGTCAAGTAGCCTTCCGCGATAGCACCGATACACGACACCCGTCGGCCAAAACTCCTCCTTCATGAAACTGTCCTCGCACACGAGCCTCAAAAATACGCTGCCACAAAAAAAACGCTAGAAGCGGCCACAAAAAAAGCTAGAAGCCGCCGCAAAAAACAGCTGAAGCGCGCAACACCTCTTGTGTCCGGTGAAGTTTGAAGCCGCTTCAAGCATTTTTTTGTGGTAGCACCGCCGCACACGAGCCACTAAAATAGGCCACCTCAAAATGAAGCTTGAAGCGGCGTTTTTTTGAAGCTCGTTTATGGGGACAGTAAGTCTCCAGACGAGTCGGTAACCATACTACAAAAACAATTGAAATTAATTTTGTGGTGCAACTGGAACCTTTCAACTCGCAGAATGAACTTGGTCTTCATCCTTATTTACTCCACGACCTACCTTCGTGGAGTGATGTAGACGTGATACGTATGATGATTTGCTCGCGGTATCACATTGTCAAATTTCATCTAGATCTGTTTTGCTAATGTTAATGAGTATGAAGGAATAACAAACATACATAATATAAACATCACAGGTCGGACGACGAGCAATGGGTAGCTCGACGTCCTATAACCATTTAGACTGAGTCCAAGTCGTCGACAACGCGTACTGTTCCATGCGCACTTTATAGAGATGTCAGCAAAGTCGTAGGGGGCCGAATTGCCCGCTAGGGTCGCGGGGAATTTTTGAAAAGGAAACCCGAAAAAAGGAAGCTGTATTAGAATGCAAAGAACTCTAAAGGACACAGGTGCGGTTTTAGTCTAGTCTCTAAAGAGGGAGAAATCAATGAACGAATTAAAAAAAAAAGTATTGGTATAAACTTTCGCCTTTATAATATTAGTGTGATGTGGTGTGATAAGAAGGTATTCAAAAATGTAACAAGGTGTGCGAAAATACTCGTAATACACGCAAAAAGTCGAATTGAATATCGTATTTGGCACGATCAATAAACGATAAACTCGTAATCGAGATCCAATTCGCACGTATGAGGAAGCAGGTAACACTTAAATCTAGGCATATCTTAACTGTCTACTATTGCCCAATTGCTCGGTCAGCTGAACTGCCTCTCAGGGTCAATGACCTAGGGTCTAAAATATTGGCAAATGGTAATTATTGTTTTTTGTTATGATAAGTGTTTTCTGAAACCGAGTTATAATTGATTTTTTGCTGATTTGTAAATCACGAAAAATAGATTGTTTTTTTTTTTGTAAATAACTGAATTACCATTTATATAGCAGACTTGGTAAATTCAGACACTTTGATTTTAAGTGATTTATAAAGAAACGCTTTATCTTATTTAAGTGATTTACAAAGAAACACCAAAGTACTTTTTTTTTCAAATAATCATCATTTGCCTCGTAAACCACAGGGGAAGAGAAAAAAAAATCAGGAATAAATATTTTTGCGATAGAAAACCATGTTCCTAGATCGCTAAGATCAACCGATGGACACAGGTATGTATTTAAAAGTCTGATACACCCTCTTGCTCCACCCTAGAGCGGCAGTAGTTCTTGGATGTTTTCAATAAAAAAAAATAAGGACCCGTGTTGTGGTGACCCCAACTAACATCGACAGGAATAGGAAAGTAATGCATAAATTATAATATTTCATTACGATATTATTGTTGATGTAAGATCTTTTTTCTCATGATAATAAAACAGTACCGGTTTGTGATTTTAATTTCTATAAAATTATTGTTTGGTTTTCCACAATAAAGAGAAAAACACAGGCATTGTTGATTTTGTTATGACTAGGCTTGAGCTTGACCCCTCTCAACTCATTGTGTGTGCAGTAGGTACCTACCAAGGGCTACAATCATCATCTTCCTGTCCTAGTCCTGTGTTATTTAAGGTCAACGTAACACGTACCACGTACCATTCTATCCTACCAACCGTCACGCTATCACTAACCACCAAGAGCTACCTAGCCTGAACACAAAAAAAAAATAACTCGTGCAAAAAATTTATTACATGCTGTCTGGAGAACGGCCTCCTTCTCATCATTAAAACTAAAAGTAACTAATTCCTTCCCCAATCTACACTAATATTATAAAGAGTGAACATTTTTATTTTTGGTGTATGTTTGTAATGAATAAACTCAAAAACTACTGTGTCGATTTCAAAAATTCTTTCACTATTGGAAAGCTACATTCACCCTGAGTAGCATAAGCTATATTTATTACCCGTGCGAAGCCTAGACGAACCGCTAGTTATCTATAAAGTATTGATTTACCAACGTTTCATAAATGACTTTTAATATAAAAAAGACTATCGGTAAGTCACGTGGATTACCTACTAAAGACTAACTTAGAAGCTTTATACGAACAAAAAAAGAAATTAAACCCATATATGTTCCGTTACTGGCCACTGACTTCAGCAACACGTCCATTATTTACTTTAGAGTGCAGAAAAAGAAAACAAAATGAAAGTGATGGTGTTTTTTCGGTCATAGTTACGGTGGTCTCCGTAACCATTCGTCATGGTTACGCTCGGTCTGTTAAATAGCCGTAGGGCGTAAACAATGATTTAATCTCGGTGAAGCTGATATGAATTTATAATAAACTAATTTTTAGTAGCGGTTTTGCTTCCGTCGCTGAACGAAAGGAAGCCGTGTGTTTTTCAGAACTAAAACAGTGTTTGTATTTTTTTTAGGTTAGAAATACTTTTGCCGCCTTTGGATGGAGCAAAAAGGAGTACTGACAGACTTTTACTGACTAAAATTGGGTCCACTTTTTAACCCTTCAGATACCGTCAATTAGAGACACAATAGTAAGACAATAGATGCGCGGCCACCGGTGGTCGCTTGGGGATTCATGAATTAAAGGAAGGCCCTGTGTTTTCCTTTCAGAAGCGAACCCAAAGCCCCAGAAGGCTTCGAGTCTGCTTTTGCTGATATCTCCTTGAGACACGCATGAAACACTTCACGCCGTCAACGACTTGGGTTTGGTCCGGACGGTTATCGGACGGTCGGACAGCGCGCTAATCATGGCCACCTTCCGCAAGCACCAAAATCCTTTGTATTTGTGATGGTATTTTTTTAAGGTAGGAAATCATTGAATAACATCTCTTCTAGAGTAGAGCGAGTAAAACCGACGTTCTTTAAAACCGCGTTATAGGGTTGTACGTCGATCACCACTTTAGAAATAGATAAGCGCCAAATAGCGACTTGAATTTAGAGAAATTGTTGGCACCGTCTGGCGACTGTTGTTTTCAGTAGTTATTTTATTATTTTGATGTCTAAGCTTTAAGTGCAAAACAACAGCTATAACTGCTTTCTAGCATCTGGGTCAGGTTTTAGTTCTTTTTCGGCTTTATGAGCAAAACTTAAGCGACCTTAATTAATTTCTACGGTCCGCCACCGTTCACCAACCTGTATCTATTTAAAGGTATGTTAAAGGAGAAATTGACTTTTTGACACATGAACGCACAGCCGAAATTACTGGAATTAGGTACGTGGAATTTTGAAATTGACCTCTTTACATAGTTTTAGGGAGAGTGTTTAAGCTTTTTTAAGCAAAAATTTTCTATCTAAAACAGATGTAGGTACATCCATTAGTTTTACAAAACTACCATTGAAAGACTGTTTGACTTAAAGTAATCTTGCTTGTGTTAAAACTTCTATAAAAAATCCTTAAATAAATAAATTGGAAACATGACGTGAGTATTTACATTAATAATAATATATGTAATTATTTGCTTTTTTGAATGACCACCTTACGACAGTTTAAAATCGATCAAGTCTATTAGAATGAATCTTTCTGCACGGTTTGACAAGTTAAACGCGTTATAATTATATTTTATAATAATTATTTGCATAGAAATTTGTGTTTTCCACCGTGTTCTATGCAAGAGAAAATACGAAATTCACGCAAATAAAATGGCGTTCAAAGTGCGCCTACCATAAAAATCCAGTGCGAATTTGATATCGATCTGAACCTTAGTTCAATAACAATTTATTAGTGTCGTAATTAAATTAGAGCAATGGTGGTCGAGGCAGAGCAGTGGTGCCCGAGTGGTAACGGCCACGACTTATGAGTTGTAGGTCGCGGGTTAAAACCCAGCCAGGCGCATTACTTTGTGTTATTCGTTTCAATCACCACTGTTCTCAAAACTGTGAAGGAAAACATCGTGAGGAAACCGGCATGTCCTAGGACCAAAAATTCGAAGACATGTGACATTCACCAACCTGCACTGGGCCCGCTGGTGGATTATGGCCCTTTCCCTATCCTAGAGAGGAGGCCTGAGTCCCAGCAGTGGGAATATTAAAAGGCTGATTATGTATAGTGTCGTAATTAGATCAAGATATTTAATTTTGCCTGTATCTTTGGCAATCCGTGTCCGATGCGGTAGAAGTTAGGCGAAGTAAGAGTCAGTTGTTTTTTGCTCACGAAGCGATATAGCTTGATTTGCATTTAGTAACTTCAGATGACTGTTGACTAAGATTGGAAACTATCGAGTCAAGGAAATCGTTTTTTTATATGCACTGTTTTGTAAAACGTGTCGAATTTGAAAATGATTCGAGACTAACCTTTAGGTTTCTAGACATTTCTATTTCATTGTCCTATAGTTGGTGATTTATTTACTTCTAAATATGTAGATACATTAAAACAATTTATGTTTTTACATGAAAACGTTGCCTCACACTAGGAATAACTGCGGACGGCGAGCAATGGGTAGCTTGCTGTCCGATCGTCCGGTAACTGTCCGGACCGAGACCAAGTCGTCGATGGCGCGCAATGTTCCTGCGCGCCTTAAGGAGCTGTCAGCAACAGTAGGAGCCCAGCCGGGTCAAAGCCTACTGGGGTCAGGGTTATCCGAAAGATAAGCTCGCTCCCGGTACAGAAGGCACAAAGGAACAGGGTGGACTTTTAGTCAGTAAGAGTCTAATACTATTTCCCGCTCTTCTCAAGAGCGGGGGTTGTCATTGGATGATTTTTCCCACCATAAAAAAACACTAGGAATAACTTTTGTGTCGTGAATGCGTTCACAAACATAACTCACATACACTTGACACCCAGACACAAATCACCTATATAAAGGCCAGAAAATCATTTATTTCGTGCGGGAATCGAACTCTCCACCCGTAGCGCAACCATCATGCGCAGGCATCACGCCAACCGTGCCATCAAATTGAACTTCATACGTCTTCGTAAGGCGGTGGGGATTTCTATCGTCCGGTCCCGATTCAAACCATGGCAAGGAGAGAGAGAGAGAATGGGAGGCAATCACCTCCTTCGGCGCCCTCTTGCTCCACTCAGAGCGGGAAAAGTTATTAGATGATTTCCTACGTAAAAAAAAGTATACTACCAGAAATGTAGGATTATCTGCTTGTTGCATTTACACCTGCAAGTAAAAGTACTTGCAGGAATTCATTATATGCAAGGATAGAGCCGATCGATGTGAACGTTTCTCGTCTGAAATCATATTACTCTCAGTAAGCGTAAAGACCTGTTTTTAAAACAGCTGTTGCATTTTACTCTCACTGAACAAAACCAGTCCGTCTTGCACAGGTTTACATTTTTATTTACAACGCCATCTACCGTCATTGTTTGGAACTAGTAACGAGAACAAAGATCGAGTAAGAGGTTTTGTCTGAGCGTGCGCATAGTGTAGGGAACATTTCAGGCTTTTATAGAGAAAAAAAGTTGCTGGCTAATACCGTCAGGCTCTTTACTTATGAATTAGTTGTATTTATTCAAATTACTTGTTCAGTATTAATCGTAACTAAAGGTACTTTCAATCGTGAAGTCTATTTCAGCAACAAGCCAACCACATTATTATTATAGAAGCTTTATTAACCCTTCAGATACCGTCAATTAGAGACACAATAGTAAGACAATAGATGCGCGGCCATCGGTGGTCGCTTGGGGATTCATGAATTAATGTAAAACCGATATTGAAGCTCAACAAGTTTTTTTTTTGGTGGAAAATCATTCAACAACTCCCGCTCTTTGGTGGAACGGGAGAGTGTGTCAGACTCTTACTGAGTTAAAGTCCATTCCTGTTCCTTCTTTCCCTTCGTGTCAGGGCCCTGGGTTTCACTTTCACACTACCAGTAGGCTTCGACCGTGCTGGTCCCTACGGTTTGCTGCCAAGTCCTTGAGGCACGTGTGGAACAATACGCACCGTTAACTTCTTGGGGTCGGTCCGGATGGTTATCGGACGGCGAGCTACCCATTGCTCGTCATCCGCAAGCCCGCGAGAAGCTCTGATACAAAGCCGATTTAAAGCTTGAGTAGCCATGGACATTCATTCAACTGTTTTTTTTTCCCGCAATCAAACCAACCAGAAAAGAAAAGCAGAGGCCTTTTTTTCTGGTGGGAAAATCATTTAATGACATCCCACGCTCTTGGGTGGAGCGGGAGATAGTACCAGACTTTTATTGACTAAAAACCCACTCCTGTTCTTTCGTTGCCTTTCGTAACTAACCCTGGCCCCAGTAAGCTTTTTTTTTTTTTTTTTCTGTCGACGGGGAACATCATCATTGACGAAACCCGCTCTTGGGTGGAGCGGGAGACAGTGTCAGAGTCTTACTGACTAAAAACCCCGCGCCGTTCCTTCTAGCCTTCATACCGGGGCTCTAGTTTCCTTTCGGATAACCCCGACCCCGGTAGGCTTCGACCCAGATGGGCCCCTCCTGTTGCTGACAACTCCTTGAGGCGCGCGGGAACAGTGCGCGCCGTCGACGCCTTGGCTCGGTCCGGACAGTTACCGGACGATCGGACAGCGAGCTACCCATGGCTCGCCGTCCGCGAGCCCGCGTCTACGGTGGCTGGAAATCGGGATCGGAATCCCGGCGGCGGCGGCGGGGGCGCCGTTGCCTGATGCGGTCTGCCTCCTCCTTTGCTAGCATTACTGCTTCGCAGAAGGAGGCGACCGCCTGCCACTCCTCCTCGCTCCGGACCATGGCCTGAACCAAGGCCCGGCGCGAGAGGTCTCCGCCGCCGATCGCCCCCACGAGGGCACGGCGTTGCTCCGCCCAAGCAGGGCACACCTCTACTGTGTGCTCCACCGTGTCCTCCGGGCGTTCCGCACAGTGGCGGCACCCGGGCGTCTCTTCCGCTCGAATCCGATGCAGGAACCTCCCGAACTTGCCATGTCCGGTGAGGACCTGCGTCATGCGGAAGGTAAGGACGCCGTGAGGTCTTTCCAGCCACGCCTCAAAGAGGGGACTTACCGCCATAATTGTGGCGTGCCCAGCACTGGGTTGCGATAGTCGCTGACGCCATTTTACCGTGAGATCCCGCCGGAGCTCTGTCCGCCATACCTCGACCTGTCGCGGTAGTGGACTTTCACCCCGGCGTTGCATCTCCACGCGCTTATCGTGCATGTGTGCAAGGACTGTTGCCTCCAGATCCCACGGTGGTAGGCCAGCCAGAAGGCTCGCCGCTTCGCGGGAGATCGTGCGGTAACCCCGCACCATCCGTATTGCCATGACCCTCTGGCAGGCGTTCAGTATGGACGCCGGTCGCTTTGCCAGCGACGGCGCCCACACCGGCGCCCCGTAGAGGGCCATGGACCGAACGATCCCCGCGTAGAGCCTCCGGCAGGAGGCGTCTGGACCCCCAAGGTTGGGCAGGAGCCGCTTGAGAGCAGCCCCGGCCCGGTTGAGTTTGGGAGCCAAACGTCGGAAGTGTTCTCCGAAATTCCATCGGCTGTCGAGAACGAGTCCCAGGTACTTCATCGTCGACCCGACGCCGATGCGAACTCCTCCTACCGTAAGTTGGGAGTCTGATGGTGGCGCATTCCGAGGGCCGTGGAAAAACAGGCCCCAGTAAGCTTCGACCCAGCTGGGCCCCTGCTAACAGCAGAGGGCTAATAAAAACCCTAATTTCAGATTTTCCTTTATCAAGCAATTAGAATTAACCCTTCAGATACCGTCAATTAGAGACACAATAGTAAGACAATAGATGCGCGGCCACCGGTGGTCGCTTGGGGATTCATGAATTAAATAAAGCATTAAACTGTTGAGGTACAAATAGACGTTTACAAGGGAAAGGTCCAGCTACCAAGCACCGCTGATCTAAATTGTCATAATTAGGTACCTCTGACTGGCCTGTTATGCCGGAGGTCGTAGGTTCAATTCCCACCTAGGACAAATGTTTTTGTGATGAGTTTGATTATTTGTACTGTGTCTGGATGTAATTTATTTATCATCATCATCATCATCATATCAGTCGAAAGACGTCCACTGCTGGACATAGGCCTCCCCCAAGCGTCGCCACAACGACCGGTCCTGTGCGTCACGCATCCATCGGATTCCCGCTTAATTTATTTATAATATGTAATAATTTAGAAGTATATAAGTATGTTTATCAGTTGTCTAGTATTCATACCACAAGCTCTGCTTAGTTTGGGATTAGATGATGTTGTGTGAAATTTGTAGAATATTATATTATAGGGTTCTACATTGAGAACAATTTTATTATATACAACATAAACAGCATAATATACATTTATGATATAATAAGCGCACATCATAAAAGTAAAATGTACAGAATTATAAATACGGCTACTGGATCGATATCAGCGATGTTTTAAATAGGTTTTATCCTAAATAGTCAATAATTATTTAGTGACAAAAATTACTCGTACTGATAAATTCTTCACAAATTTTGGTTGAGTTAATAGCGTATTTGAGTTACTAGCAGTTGAGTTACTTACGATGTTTTCCTACACCGTTTTGAGAGCAGTGGCGATGAAATAAACTACACACAGTAATGCGCCTGGCTGGGTTTGAACCCGCGACTTAGAACTCTTAAGTCGGAGCCGTTACCTCTGGATCATCCTTTGGTGGCGCCTTACACCAGTTATGTATAAATATAAATGTTAAGTGCGTATACCCTGGCGCTGGGCAGGCTGGTTCGAAACGAAAATTGGATGAAAGTGGACTGTATCTTGATGAGGTGTGAGAAGGCATAGCTATACGTGACCTTCGAACGCAGCTCTTGGACGACGAAAGTAGGTTGGGCTTAAGAGGGTATTTTCCACTTGCCTATAGTAAACATCGAAAATGGTTTAAAAGCTTGTTACTTCATTTAATGCAATCCAACGCGATATTTGACGAAAAGGCAACGCAAAAAAAGAGAGATAACGCCTGAATACTCTGTTAGTATTCGGTAATTCCGAGATTTACTCGAAAATTTCATAAAACTTGTTCCAGTAAATAGCTGTTTTTTTTAACCACGTTTGGCCTCTATTGCGCAACTCCGCGGAGCTGTCACAGTGCGCCCGGCCGAAATCGTGCCATTTCTCCGCGTTCACTAAAACTACGATAGCTCCTAAATTAAAGAAAGCAGCGCGACACATCCTATGTCACTGAATTCGTTATGAAATAAGCTGTCTGATTTTTTATAGTTTTGTACAGTTTTATCGTGGAATCTATTGTTGATTCGAAATTGAAAGTAGGGTTAGCTACTTTTTCCCAGTTTTTGGTACAAAAGTCGTCATATTAATAAAATAAACGCATTTTTTTCCAAAGTTATTGTTTTGTTTACATAATAACACATTATTGTACAATAATCAAGTAAAAGAACACACATTTCTATACATATTTTTCTCTGCAAGCTGAACAAAAACACGGCTCAGGTAGTCAACCTGCACACCGAACAAAACAACAGAAAAACATTCCGATAACTAATGTTGTTGAATGTTTAGCATGTGATGTTTTATGCCTTTCTCATTCTTTCACCTACAGTCTGTGTAAGTTAGAGTAAGTAAAGTCAATATTTGGCATTTAATCCGACCCGATCCACGAAATCTCCAGGAGATTCCCACCAGACAGGCGTTTTTTGACAGCAATCTCTTGGAGATTTATTAACGGACGGGAGGGTATAAGTTTTTGGGAAAAGTTGTCGTCATTTAGAATCTTAATAAAATTTGCAAGGTCTCTAGAGGATTACTTTTTTGACTTTTTTAATTTTTAGGCAAATTATGAAGTGTCAAAGTTCATACAAAATAGGAAATTTTCAGAGGTTTTTACTAGATTAGTTTTACATAAATTTAGAAATTGGTTTCTTTAGAAACCTAGATAATATCCACAAGATACTGTGTTTCCAAAATATCTAATGAAAAATGTGTAATAACGTCATAATCAGTTATGAGCGGTTGTATGAAAAACAGTGAAAATGTGAGTCATGATGCACCACCTTAACTAGAAAAAATGGGTACTAGGAACGCGCCCTAACCTTAACTTTGTCCGTCAAAACGAGGCTCGTTCAGTCTGGAACCACTGCACGTATATGACACACACTCCCGTTCAAAGTTCTTTAACACCAGCCAGACTACAACACTTATAACAACAATTCGAAAATCGAAAATATAAGAAAATATTAGGCACTAATTGATACCGTGACACTACACGCCGAGGAATACAAGAGTGAGGTGTTTCTTCATAGAATGTTCGCGACCGACGTGTGACAGAGCAAGAGCATCAGTCAGCGCGCGCGTGGGAGTAGGACGGAACATAGGTAGGGAATGCGTTTTCGTTCGCAAGCACGTATTTCTACCCTCCATTTGAAATTGTAAAAGTTACGAAACCCAACATCCTTGTTCTTACGATGGTTAATTTTTAAGTATATTTAAGTAAAATTTTAGTTTTATTATATAATATTTTTAATTTATTTTCTGATTGAGGTGTATAATAAGGGTTTGCATTATTTCTGTTAAACGTTATGTAGTACCACAATGCGTGTGTTAGGAACCTTATTTATATCTATGGTTAGGAATAGACATTTCCATGCCTGTTTTTTATGACTGTCTACAACGTCAACAATTACTTTACCAAAGGTAAACAAGTGACCAAATTACTACAGAAACCATTACAAAATATGCACCTAATGTTATCTGAACATTTTTATCAAGCGGCGTAATTTGTTAAGATTGTATCTTACCTTGTTTCTAAATATCGGGCGGGCCCTAAACATTTAAAAAAATATTAATTGTGACCTTATTAAAATTAATGAACCAGAGCATTCATTCAAGTGCTTTAGGCATTTTATGCTAACAGTATGACATGACAAGTCTAGTTCGTAAAAGTGAAGATTAGAGAAGTTTTATTTTTAGGTGCGGAATCATCTAATGACTTCTTTCGATCTAGATCAGAGTGGAAAAGTGTGTCAGACTTTTACTGACTCTAAAATTACACTTATGTACACCTTCTTTGCTTTGCATTTCAGGACACCGGGGTTCCCTTTTGGAAGTCAACAGTTTTGACATTTTTTGAGGCGCACGTCACACGACACACTACGCGACATCGACGTGTTCGTGTGGTGCACCGCACTAGGAAGGCATTCTTTCACCGTATGCTCCACCGTGTCCTCTGGGCGGAACTCACAATGGTGTCATCCTGGTGTTTTTTCCACACAAATCAGGAAACATCCAAAACTTACCATGTTCGGTGAGGATCTGCGTTATGAGAAAGGTGAGGATGCCGTGATATCTCTTAAGCCTCTTCTCAAGGAGGGGACTTCCCGTGCTTGAACATAGCACTGGACTGCGACACTCGCTGTCGCCATATCGCCATGAGATGCCGACGAAACTCAGTCCACCATATTGCGACTTATCGCGGCAGCGGAGGTTTGCCCCGATATGAATTAAGGGTAAACCTTGGAACTAACGCAATAAAAATCGCTAAAAATCTTTAAATGAGGATAGTTTTTTTTATTGCTTGCTGGCTAAAATGCGTTGGTTTTTGTTTTTATTATTATTGATAGGCTTGAGCCTTTTCTCTGTCTCACCTGCAAGTTTGCCTAGGTGTAACTGTCCCCGCACACGGGCTTCAAAAAAACGCCGCTTCTAGCTTAATTTTGAGGCGGCCTTTTTTTGTGGCTCGTGTGCGGCGGTGCTGCCACAAAAAAACGCTTGAAGTGTCTTCAAGTTTCAAGCCAGCCACAACACTGTCGCGCGCTTCTGCTGTTTTTTGCGGCGGCTTTTACCTTTTTTTTATGGCCGCTTATAGCGTTTTTTTGAGGCTCGTGTGCGAGGACAGTTACCTATTCTGTGTAATTTATTTTATCATAACTGCTATCAAAACAGTGAAGGAAAACAACGGGAAATCATGTCGATTTCCCGCTTTTTCCCAGAATAAAAACATTCAAAGACTTGTGACATCCACCAATCTGGTCTGGTCCCATTTGGTGGATTATGTGGTGAAACCTAGTCCTAGATAAAAGGCCGTGCAGTTAGAACATTATAAGGCTGACTATACTATGGTAATCAGCTTTATGGTGCTTAACTCTTCAATCGTGATAATTAGATACACAACAGAAAGATAATAGGTGCGCGGCGTTCGGGGTTCAATGAATTTTAATATGCGGCTGTTTCTTAGCTATGGGACACGAATCATTCCCTTACTGTAATTTTTTTTTATTTTTTTGTATTTACAGAATTTTATCGGAAAAACGCAATCCAAGTTATTTATTTTACTTTGGTAAAAACGTTTGTGTTGAGACATCCGATGGTGTATGCAAAATAGCAATTCATTGTTATTATCCATTGAATCTCATAACGAGACAATCCTAGCCGCAGCATCAATTGATGGTAGAATTTGTGGTTGGTTGTGAACTGTAAGTACTTTGACCGGATTTATAAAATTGCAAGTCAATTTTATTTACCCCTGAGGAGTGCCTTCGCATGAAGATGTTGCTAACTTCATGTATCTTTTATGGCAAATGTAACTATCTCGTATGGTATTTTGAAGGATATTTTTTTTAATAAAACTTGGTTGTTTTTCTTTCATGGAGGGACTTTAAAATATCATAATTAATCAAATTAACAGAGCTGTTATAGTCTCAAAAAACTACTCAAAACAAAATTGCAACTCTAGAAATCAAACTATGACAAAAATCTGCTCAAGTTTAAATGATGACAGAAAATAAGTTAAATATATATATAAGATTTAGTAACCCCTTGGGTAAGAAGTGGTTTTGTCAACCAAGTAACTGAAATATGAATGAAGAAATTGAGTCTACTATATATTTGGAAGCTTAATTGAAATAATTGTTTGTCGAAAACTAACGGAGGTGCAACGATGGGGTTATTCTCGGGTGTGATTTTCAACTTAATAAAACTCTTTATAAAAGGTATCTCGGAATTTAAAGTGAAAAAACTGTACCAAAGTAGATCAGAGTTACTGCGGCCCTGAAATGTAAAGAGCAACTGAAGGAACATGGGTGGATTTTGTTAGTAAAAGTTTGACGCTCCCTCTCACTTATCCAACAGTGGGAGAAATAATTTTCTAACTAAAAAGCTTATTAACAGCCAGCATAGTTCTCAGCAGTGGGAACATCCTACTAGGGCCAGGGTTAGCTCCTAAAGGTAGCTCGGTTCCGGTATGAAAGGGTAGAAGGAACGGGGTGAGTTTTTGGGGATGATTTTAACCTACCACAAAAATAAAGCAGTGGGAACATTATAAGGTCGATTATGCTATGCTATGCTATGCTATGCTAGGCAACGTTATCGCCAATTCCTTTAGCGCAAAAATACTGAGATGTCACTATAATAGGACAAGGTAGAGGCATATTAGCATAGCATAGTCGGCCTTATAATGTTCCCACTGCTGGGACTCAGGCCTCATCACTAGGAGAGAGAATAGGCCGTAATCCACCACGCGTCCTTAGGTCACATGTCTTCGAATTTTTGGTTCTAGGACATGCCGGTTTCCTCATGATGTTTTTCTTCACCGTTTTGAAAGTAGCGGTGATGAAATAAATTACACAAAATAATGCGCCGGCTGGGTGCGAACCTGCAACCTACAACTCGTAAGTCGGGGCCATTACCACTCGGCATATTAACTTTGAAAAGAGGCGTGAGCTTTTATGTTTCATTACTTTGTTTACTGGCACATAAAATGCCAATAATAAACATAATTACGTAGTTATTAATCAGCCACAACACAAAGCTCACATACTTGTATTTTGACGGTCACCGCCTGCTATATAAATGGCGGCTGCATCGGCGCGCGCCTCACTAATGTGCACGACTGTTGTCAGTGGCCATCATCATGCATTCACGGGTGAGCACACTTTGTTTACTTTGTTAGTTATTATTTACTTATATATAATTTTTTTATTTTGCAAATACTTAAAAAAAACTTTTACACGTCAATTGTTTATCGATTCTTCTCGCTCCATCCAGACAGGGAGAACTCATGTGATGATTTCTTACTACTGCATGATAATCTTTGAACATTGTCGGCTATATCATCACTTACCTGATGGTAAGCGATGATGGTGAGATAGTGGTCAAAGGCGAGCCTATTAAAAATAAAATAAAAGTTGCGCCGTCAATTTGAACTAGATGAGACCGGTGTTTCCTCTGACAACCCTGAGAAGAAACTCCGAAACAAAATTTAAGGGTCAGTCTCTTTTAAAGATCATACAACAAACATGTATTGGTCAAATCATATGAGAATCATGCAGATTGGTGTCTGAGATGGTCGTTTAACCCTTCAGATACCGTCAATTAGAGACACAATAGTAAGACAATAGATGCGCGGCCACCGGTGGTCGCTTGGGGATTCATGAATTAAAGAAATAACTACACAGATTCGAGTAGACCTGTCCAGTCAGTGCAAGCAGTTGTCAGTATTCGTGATGACGTTAAACTTAACAGTTGATCTAAGTAGACGGCAATAACTTGTTAGCATAGGTCAGGTATCTGTCGCTTTGTAAATTGGGACAATAGTCATTTATAGTCAGTCTAATTAGATTTAAAACTAGTTAGCTGATTGTGTCGAAGGAGTAAAGTTAAGAGTATTATTCGAAATAGATAAAGTGGCCCTGGACCGCAAAGGGCTGATGTTTAGTTAGTAAAAGTCTAACACTCCTCGCTCCACCCAGAGAGGGAGGAGTCATGTGATGATTTCTTACTGTTACATGATAAGCTAAATTAAATGGATAATATTTTGGTTCGGTTAAATTTATTATGAGATGAACTTTTGGTCACCTATAATTAAATGGGAGAAAGGCTTCCTCATGGAGACTTAATGATAAAAACACTTTTAATTGGCTTGTATCATATTGAATTTAGGCATATTTCTTGTTAGTTTAAAATGTGGGAGACGTTCGCACAGCTCATTAAATTATCAAGACCTTATCTTTCTTACCTTTTCAGCAAACAATCCATAGTACCTATTGATTAAATTAAATTTATTTTGGTATTGGTACCTTACAAGAAAATGATTTAGCTTATTATGTCAATTTGCCAAATAATTTTCTCACTAATGGGACTCAGGCCTCCTTTGTAAGAGAAGGAATGGGCTGAAATCTACCATGTGAGACCAGTACGGATTTAAAAGATATTAGGCGTGTGAATCTTTACGATTGGAACATTTGCATTTAAATCACTGAAATGTTCCAAAACAGTGATATTATGTATCATTTGGAACAAGGGCTCAAAAAATACAAACGGAACATTTGGAAAATAAGCTCAAAAGATACAAACACAGACACTGATTGTTATGAATCGTGATCTGTTACGTTGCGTCATATAGACTACAAGTTTTATTTAATTGAATTTTGATTTGAAAATAATTTTGAAGCAGATGTTTTTAGATTAGGTCATTTTAGAATTAAAAAAAAAGACTGCTGATCACTTAAAGTAAAGAGTGTTCCAGTGTTCCAAATGATGCTGATTTTGAATGATTTTTTTTCCACAACTATCACACGTCGTCTAGTCCTAATAGACGACGTGTGATAGTTGTGGAAAAAAAATCTTTAATCACAGCAATAACTTTTTAACGTGGACGTATCATAGATATATAAAGTACGTAGGAAAAGTTACGAGTTAATCTTAACTTTTGACTTTAGAAGCTTACGAAAGCGGATGAAAGACGATTACGGATATTAAGTAAAGTGGTTTATAGTACTGCTTTCGCTAATACACGAGATATAATAGTGATATAACATTTAATGATTTCAATGTGTTCGCGTGTTTTTTTTTAATTTTTTGGAGAAATACTTATCTGCACGAGTTATGTGTCAGCTTATGTAACGTTATTTCATTGATTCAATTAAAACTATGAAGTTTTTTTTTACAAGCTTTTATTTAGTTTCACCTGTCCCGATGTTTGTCTGTCATCAAATCTTGTAAATTAAATTTGATCCACTTCCCGGTTACCGATTGAGCTGAAATTTTGCATGCATGTGTAAATCAGATGACAATGCAAAATTATTATGACGTGGAGCTGATCTGATTATGGAACCGGAAGGTGGCTATAGGAACTTTTTAGTTAAACGACACAACCCCATCGAGTTTGGGCTCGTATGATTCATCTTGACGAGAATTATATAGGTATACGAGCTATAAAAGCTTACTGTGAAAAAACGATTTTCAATTAAAGCTTGTTTAATCTTTATTGAGAAGGTTTGTCGCAATATTGATAATGTCACTCGATCATAGCCAAATTTTAATTTAAGTTATTTTAGTTCCTACATTTTTTGTTTTATTTCAAGTCTATGTATTGATTAATTTAAATAGTAAACTTAAAATAAGGAGGTATATTAATCTTTAAAATATATTAAATATTAAAAAATCTATAAATTTTAAAACCATCCAACCGATGTGCTACCGGTTTCGTTAGAAAGGTATTAAACGCGAAAATGGTTTTAGACGGTTTTAGATATTTACGGTTTTAGATACATTTTCGCTGTGATGTAATAAAAATAAAATAAATATATATAAATACAAAATATTTCTCTTTTTCATAGTTATGATGTGTTATTTTTTTTAGCGTAGTTATCATACGCCAATTATATCTATAAATATTAATGTGTGTAAAAAGTTGTTTCTTAAAACACTTCGCCGGTTTCAAAAATACTTTCATTCACTGAAGGTTAATTAATTGTTTAAGGTGCAAAGCTACTTTTTAAATCGAATAAAACACGATTCTTGTAGATTAGTTGATGGGAACAAAACCACAGCAAATAACTCGTCAAATATAATTTGATATATATGTTTAACCAAGGAAGAAAGTTTAAATGCAATAGTAGACAATTTCATCATCATCATTATCATTTATCATCATTTCAGCCAAAATGTGTCCATAGCTGGACATAGGCCTCCGTACGACCGGTTCTATGTGTCTCGCATTCAGCAGATCCTTGCGACCCTCACCAGGTCCACATTGTGGGAGGCCTTCCAATGCTGCCTCTTCTGATTCGTGGTCGTCACTTCAGAACCTTTCAGCCCCGTCGACTGGCTCTGACTCGTTTGCGACCAACGTACCCTGTTGGGGATTCTTCGGTCTATGACGGTAACTTTGGTTCTCCTGCGGACATCTTTATTTCTGATGCAATCACGCCAGGAACCGCCGACCATAACCCTTTTCTTTGCCTTTTGGGTGACTTTAAGCCTTCTCATGAGCCCTATTATGAGCGACCACATTTTAGAGCCGAATTTCATCACTGGCAACTCACACAGGTCATAGACTTTCGTCTTGAGACACTAGACAAATTATAATTTATTATGTAGATATTATTGTAAATTATATGCGAAACGGGGTTATGATAGACCATGAAGGCGATGGCGGGATGAATAATATGTCTTTCTTAGGAATTGGCAAGAAGTGGCTCAGAGCGGGAAACTATGCAAGAAATGGAGGTACACTCTTACAGCTGCAGTGGGGCAGTAAAGCTACATATAACAATCTTGTGTATAAAGATCTTATGTCACAGAGTTTTTAATCGTACACCTCCAAAAAGGTTAGACCGATTTTTATAAAAAAAATTGTGTAGGTATATTTGGTAGATCTGAGAAATAGGTCGTATGCTATTTTTACCCTCTTACCCCCACTCCCTATTTTCTTCTTTCATAATTTATATGGCAGAACAATATTTGCCAGGTCAGCTAATCTAATACATAAAGATTGTATATCACAGTGTTTGTGATCGAACTAATTCGAAACGGCTTGACCTTTATGAAGTTTTTTGGATATATTTGGTAGGTCTAAGAATAGGTTGTAGGTTATTTTTTTACTGTCCTACCTCACTCCATCCATTTTTTTTTTCGGTGTTTCAAATGGCAGAATAACGTTTCCCGGGTTAGCTACTAATTTAATATTATAAGTGTTGCAATCTAGTAACCTCTACAACTAAATCACTCCGCCCTGTTCTATTTACTTCCTGGTAATCTAAAATCTAGTCCACATAAGCCACTCACCTTACTACAGACCTTTAATGAAGGTGAAACGACATACTTATCAAGATCAAGTTCAGACGAATTGCTAATGTATTACACTTGATATGTTGTGGGTATTATGTCATAACATATTGTGTATGCGTTGAAGGCTGTTTAGTAAATGTTTGATTGTTGCTGGTTATAAGAGTTCCTTACTCCAGTTTTCTATATGTATAAACGAAGAAACTGAATAACTGACATATCAATGCACAGTCGAAATTACTGTGGCTAGAAACCTGAAATTTTGCTCATGTTTTCTTTTTATGACTTAGGCAAGCACTAAAAGAGAATTTTCCTGTATGGGGATGAAACGAGCTAGTCTATTTATATAAAAAGAGAAACTGACAAACTGACATATCTTCCCACAGCCGAAACTTCTGAGACAACACAGACTACAGTTTTTGCATAAGGTTGCTTTTTATGACGTAGGTGAATTTTGAAAAAACCTGACTAAATAGTTTTTTTTTAACTGATATAAACTAGTGCTTGACTGCGATTCCACGTGATGGTAAGCAGTGATGCAATCTCTGATGGTTAGGTGCACTAGTTTATTAAGAGCAATAGGCTCTTAATAAACTAGTGCACCAGTCTAGCGTTGAAGACAACCAAATTATAATCGGACGGGAAGACCGCAGCAGGCAAATTGTTCCAGTTGCAGTCCTTCGGCGTACGCGTAGTTAGATTTTTTCTAAATTCACCCTTAAAAGGGGATCCAAAATTTGTATGGGGAAACCAATTTTCACGTGGATGCAGCCGCTGGCAGAAGCAAGTAATAATCATAATATTATTGTGACCACCACGTACGAGTGTTAGAATCTTTAAAATTTCAATCCTGCGCAAAGATCTGCCTCCATTTCTTCCAATATTCGTATGACATACTTAATCTCTCGAGTTAGTAGCAACTTCTCCGATTTTTGTCTACTATAATATGGGTAGTATACCTAACTAAAGTACGGCATCATTTAGTTAATATACATAATTATGTGCGTGATCGTAATGTTATATTAGCACTTATAACTTAAATAATTCGCATCAGTCACGACTTCTGCTAACATAATTGTGGTTGTTGGCCTTTAGTATTCAATTTACAATCGATTTTAGACAAGACTACTTAACCACAAGCCGGGATCTATTGCAGGTCCTCTTAGTTACGTATTATTTGTATAATATCCCACCTTGAAATAATATCTGTCAATGTATTTCTATTTATTTTAGTTAATTGAATACTGAAGCGAATGTTATGAGGACACATTATTGGAATGTAGATAGATATGTGACTAGTTAGAGTATAAAGCAGTGTCTGTAAGTCGTGGGTGGTATGTTGAATTCCGAACGAAACGAAGATTGCTAAGTTTTAATCCCGAACGCAGTGAGGGATATTATAATTAACTCCCAAGCAGTGCGAGGGTGTGGTTGGATATCTCAATATGATTCTTTGAATGTTTGGTTCTAAGAAGCGCCAGTACGATGTTTTTTTTTTATAGTTTTAAGAACAACGAACGTTGATGAAATACATTCAACAAAGTAAACCTTTTAATTTAAAACAGTCATCACCACTCTTTTTTTGTTATTGATAGGCTTTCATTTGCCCACCATCTCACCTGATGGTAAGCGATGATGTGGTCGACGATGCAACACGCTTGCCTAGAAGTAACTTATTCACTCTTGACTTTAAAGACCCCTAGGTTGTAGCTATCAGGAAACACAGACTCCGGAAGGAAATTCCATTCCTTGGCTGGACGAACAATAAATGTGTTCCTCTTTGTCGTTATCTCTCGTTAACTCACAAAAATGCGACGTATAAATCGGACTGCTTTTCACGATTACGGAAGCCTACAAGCAAGTTTTAAAAACAAAAGTTCAGTGTAAAACAAATTAAAGCATGCGTTTATTGTCTTGATAATGTCCAAGGTTTTTAATACTAAATGCCAGTTGCAATTAATGCAGTCGGGTTACTTCGTCAGTTTGTCGCTGGCTCGCTGTAAAATCGACTTTATTGTGTGTGAAAACGTAAAGAGACTTTAAACACAGTCCAGCATATAGCGGTATGTATATAATAATAATAATAATAATATTCAACAACTATCACACAACGCCGTCTAGTCCCAAGCTAAGCAGAGCTTGTGTTATGGGTACTAGACAACTGATTAACATACTTATATATTTCTAAATACATACATATTATAGATAAATTACACCCAGACACAGAACAAATGATAATGCTCATCACATAAACATTTGTCCTGGGTGGGAATCGAACCCACGACCTCCGGCATAGCAGTCAGGGCCACTAACTACAAGACCAACAGGCCAGTCATAATAATTATTGGTATCTTTCGTATAAAAATCTTATGGGACGAGCAGCAGTTTGCTACATTGTTTCTTGTGCAATTCCTAAAAGTAAGAATCATGAAAACTAGACAAGCACAGAGGCATTGAAGCTGCACTTTTTCTGTAGAATTGATTATATTGGACTCTACAACGTTGTCGGTGAACTCATCAAGTCTATTTATTACAAAGAGCTACAAAGGGCTATCTTGTTGCGCTCGCTACAATATTAATACATTGTAATTAGAGGTATGCCAAATTTCAGTTCAACCTGTTATGAGTAACTGTTTAAAAAATTTGAAAGATTTGCCCTGAACAAACCTAAATGATATGGCGCCATCTATAACGCCACAGAGAAACTAAAATTCAAAATCCTGCATCGCAGTATTAGAGTTCTCAGCGTAATTAGAGCATGTACAACCAGGCCTAAATCTACACTATCGGTAAAATGTTGACCAGATCAGAAATAACTCGGTCGGAGGATCCTTTTTTTTAACGGAAGTTTGCAGAACTATAATATCCTGTTCCGCATACCTCTATACTAGTTACCAAAAACATACAAACATTGAAATATAAACAAAACTTTTTTAAAAGATCTCTCACTAGAAATATTACCGCGAAGAATAACTGCATAGTTTTAATTTGCTATTTTCATTTTATTACAACTGTAGTGTGATGAGAATAAACGATTATTGTTTTTAAATTGGACATCAATGCGAAAACTATGATATTTTGATTGGTACCGGGTTCTTGACCTCATCAAAATATCTTCTAAGTAATTCTCTATCGGTTAGGAAATCGTTAGACTTTAATATATTTTCTACTATGCGGATATTATTGACTACTTCCTATACAAACTAATTATTATCATGTGACTGGATTTAAATATTGTGATTTAGGGGCTTGGCCAAATTGAAGGCTTTATGACTCTCAAGGTCATTTTCGCTATTAAAACTAACTGTTTTATAGGTTTGCATTATTGAATCAAAAAGTTTGCACAAATCGTATCTTTAGGAAGGAAATTATGTTTGTTTAGGAAGTTTGATATCAATTTATGTCGGAAGATGAAACCGCAGTGATCTTTTAACGATCAAATGACAGAGGTCTTGGAAGAAAGTAGATTAGAGATCTGAATATCATCGTAACTTTCAGCAGAGTACTATGTACATTATCTTTATTTTTAGGCACTTTTATCACGTGGAGCATGTCATTTCTGTCGTAACCTAATTTAAGTTTACTTAACAACTTAATTTAATACTTAATTAGCACAATGGATTGAAAGACTTTCACAAAAGTGGCGCTATCAACACATTGTCATACCACAAGTAACCTTAGCAGCATCATTTCTTGAATCAGCCAAGATTGCAAAAAAAGTACTCGTGTCGATTCTATTGATCTTTGGCAATATTTTCAATACCCATCTAACTCCTGACACAGTCCACCAAAAGGTGTTAGACATCATTAATAACTTTACATACGACATAATTTGGGGTATCTATTTTCTCATAGGGTGCCAAATTTTTTGGTGGTGGTAGTGTCTCGAACGAAGTCTCAAAGCCACTACCATGAGTGTTCTGCTCATTTAGATGTCCACAAACTACACAATAACCAAGGAGTGCGCGCATGTTCCGACCTTGTTAAAAAATCTCTTTGACTTTACATGTATCTTAAAAATATTGGTCCTACATTTTAAAATTGGTTCTTTTAAATTTTGGCACTCATTTTGTGCAGTTAGACGATAAGGGTATAATATTTTATTCCCATATCGCCTAAGTCCGCTTAGTTAGTATGTACCTAAAAAAATTAAATAGAGCACATAGACAGAGATAATAATAATTATTATTATTTAATACGCACTGAATGCTTTGACAAAATTGATCATATATAATTCATATTTGAGACCTTACCCGAGGCTTAAGATTCTTTTTCATCTATTTCCAGGTATCTTTCCTGCTATGTACCGTGTCAGCACTTCTGGTGCTGGCTTCAGCCAAACCAGATGATGGCGAGACTGTGACTCTACCTGGACCTGGACTCTCATACGGTTAGTATCACATGATTTATATTTTTAACAAGTACATATATATTATATAATACTCCGTTCGGATTATGGCCCATTCCTACTCCTAGAGAGGAGGCCTGATTTCCAACAGTGGGAACATTATAAAGCCGACTATGCTGTGCTATACTATATCATATTATCAGGTTTTTTCTTGACAGATTTATTTTTATTTATGTAGTTTTTTTATAATGTGAACGTAAACTCCCTGCCTTATGAATATTTTCTTTATAACGATATACTTTTTTATTTAACTTATTTGATATTTGGTTATTATCTCATATCTTTCTGTATTGTAACCTAGAAATCATTTAAAAAAAATGAATAGCCATGGAATTTAACAGGAATCGATCGATAATTGGGATCGTGCACTAGCTTGGCATTTGATAAGATGGGCACTTATCAAACGTCAAAGCTGTCGCCTGTTTAATAATAGTGTGACGCTATGAGGTAGGTACCTAAATGTAAAAGTTAGCCTTGATATCATTAACTGTGCTATTTCAATCTCACATAGGTAACTACAATCAGGCGTAAATTTGAAAACGTTTGGAAAAGAATAAATACATATACAACCTTATTTTTAGTATATGCGAATCCTGATACACCTGTCTTGTATTTTTATGTAGAGAATCTATGTATAAAATTTCATAACTGTATAATGAAAAATGACAAAGTTATGTCAGCAAAAATACAAGGTCACCGGGGCATCCAGGTGACTGAGGGGTTGTTTTGCATTTACACCCAGTAGTTTGATGGCACCTAATACCCACTATGACCTGCCATGACATAATTAAATATTTTTGAAAAAAAAAAATAACGTGGTGTAAAAACTATTGGAAACCATTCAGTAACGTATAGTATCGTAATTAAGCAATTCAACCATTTTATTGAAACCAAAACGTTTACAGAGTTATTTAAAGATTGCATTTTTTGTTCTAATTGAAATTGATTTATTCTGATATTGTGCAAGTGCACTGAACTTTTAGTTTACTTTCGGTTTAAAGTTGACCTCATCTTGAACAACGTCACGTGCTGATCTCTTTGACAAAATCTTCGGTTTCACAACCAAAAAAAATATTTTTGTTTTGAATAAAATTATAAAAAACCTTGAATCGAAGAATGAAAATTAGAATAATAAGTACCTCCCTCAATACTTTTTTAAGTTTTTGTAACTACTTATTTATTACCACATTCGGTTTTTTCCAATGTTCAATTATTTGACACTCCAATTGCGTAACACACTTTTAGTTATAATTCGAAGGATTTTTAAAGGAAAAGTTACTTGCTCCGTAGGTAGGCATGTTTAAACTTTTGAAATAAATGCCATTGACATCGTTGTTATAAGAACCCTCCTTGGTATGCTACAGACTTACGTCTGTTTTCGCCAACACCTAGAAATCGCCTAAATTAATGCCAAAAATGCTTATTCTCGCACTGATGAATGATGATGAGATCTTCAATTGTACTTTTATCATTATGTGACATAATTTACATAAACCCAACATAAAATAAATCTCAAGAAGCACTGACGAACATAGGCGTAAGTAGAGTGGGGTTGAGTAGGCCGTTTCCACCTCAGCATGTTCTAGCGCCCATCCCAGGATGTTAGTCTATCGATTAAAAATTCGATGAAGGACGCCAAAATTCTAATAATATCATACAAAAATTAGACAGATTAGTAGCCAGGTTCTTCCTGAAAGATAATCCTACTTACGCTAATGATCCCGAGTTTAAAGTCGGTTTGGCACATGAAAAATTATAAAAGGTACGAAGTTTAGACAGTAGACTATCAGTCTGTGGATCCAGCCCGAAGTTCTACTTCTTCACCGAGACTGTCATGTGATAATCAGGTCAAGAAGTCAATCGAGGAAACACAACTATAAATAAATGTGGAATTATTATTACAATACCCACGTGCTTGCATTTTTCAGGAGGCATACCATACGGCAGTGTGAGCGGTAATGTAGCAGAGTTCTTCAGCAGACGACAAGCGACATCTGGCGGCCGTTCCACGTACTTCAACGGCGGCAACAGTGTGGATTACGCACCGATTGAGCAGTACTTACGATAGATGGCGTTAGTTGTAGGGTATTTGCTTTTGTACAAAAATGTAAATTTAGTGTAGTATGTTATTTTTAAGATGAGATGATGATGGACTTTAGTTCCAACAAGCGGTATAGCTCCCCGTCTTTGAATTTACAATTTAATGTAAAAAACATGTTTTAATCTGTTGAAACGCCGAATTTTGACAGATTTTTAAGTGAAAAATTCAAAGAATTGTGGCTGTCTGCATTTTGCTACTTGGGGTCTTACTTTTAAACGGGTTTACCGATTTTATTGCCATACTATATGTCTGTTACATTTTTTATTTAAATAAAAATACCTACCGCTTTGATAGAATAATCTGTAGGCAACAAAAATAATGAAGTCCTGTTAGATTAAGTAAATGCCATTAATTTATTTTATGATTATTTAAACCGGAGTTTTATTTCTAGCATTACTTCCCTTTACCGTAATTAATTTTAATATTTCCAACTATTTTATTTAAGCTTGTTTTGCTAATATTATACGTTTCAGTACCTAGGGGTCTTTAGGTCAAGAGTTATTCACTCTTGAGTTAAAGACCCCTTTTCCTAGCACCATTGCTTATCATCAGGAAAACAGTGGTCAAACGTGAGCCTATAAATAAAAAAATAAATAAATACGTTCCAAACTAATTTTTGAATTTCATCATTTATTTATTTATTTTATGATTTATGTACACACAAAATACCAGAAGAGATAACATATAATAAAACTATGTACAAAGGTACTGCTTATTTCACAAAGAAATTTCTTCCAGCAGACCTGCGAAAGTGTAGACAGTAGTGTGCAGAAATACGTAAAGAAGAGTTAGTGAAAAACCTAATCAAACTAATAAATACTTATATAACTAAATATCCATACTTAATCACACAAGAGAGGAAAGATAGTGCTCTTTTACTTTAGTCTTAAATAGTGAAATAGTTTTTAAATCACGAATGCTAGGCGGAAGAGACATCATCATCATGATTATTTCATCCGAAAGACATCCACCGTTGGGCATCAAGTGTCATAACGCAGTTCTATAAAAACCACCCCTATGCTACTCTTACCAGTTCATCGGTTCACTTTGTGGGAAGCCTTCTAACGCTGCGTCTTCTGGTACGTGGTCGCCACTCCAGAACCTTTCTTCCCCATCGACCATCTGCACAAAATTCAGAAACACCTAATTCTGTTCCTAAGTACGAAAACATATTTATATTCAATTGAAAACAATACTCCTTATATGACATAATTATAATCATATACGACAACAATATTGTCTCATTACTTACACAAGTAAATTACTAGACATTGTTTTACCACCTTACTTCCCACGAATAATGGCCATTGTCTGCTAAAAGTTACTGTTTTTGTCACCAGCTGATATTTCCTACGTATCTTGTTGGAACTGCGTAGATTTTGTTGATAACTTAGAGAGCTAATATGGGTGCCTACAGAATCTTATTAAAAACGCACCTAGTTCGTGAAACTTTTTTTTTTAAATTCGTATAAACTAGTGCTTGACTGCGATCCTACCTGATGGTAAGCAGTGATGCTATCTCTGATGGTGAGGCGCACTAGTTTATTAAAAGCCTATTCACTCTAGCCTTGAAGATACCCAAATTATAATCGGGACGGGAAGACCACAGCAGGCAAATTGTTCCATTCCTTCGACGTACGTGGAATAAACGACGAGGCGAAACGCTTAGTCCGGACCGTAGAGGTTTCAACAACGTATGGGCTGATACTCATCGTACGTCGGGTTGTCCGATGGTAGAATTGAGATGGCGGAATCAAGTCATGCAATTCCTGCGCACACTCTCCAAAAAGCATCCTGAAAACTCCTGATTTATTTCAGTTCTTGCATTAAATATTACGGTGCTTTCAATTTAATAGATACGAAAGTATCCTGATGAATAAGGAAGTTATTTGGATCCATTTTCAGTGAATAATCTCTCTACTACTATAGGAAAATTAGCGGTTTCAGCATCTAGACGCAAAGTGTTGCGACGATGTAGTTAATTTTTTGCGGATGTTTTTATCACGCAACTTGGAGCGGGCTGCTCTGCAACCAGCCTAAATTGTGACGAAGCCTGACTGCACGTTGCGCTGTTTTACACACGGAGTTTATACTTACTCCGTGGTTCTGCACTAGTGTGAAATGTACTACATTGCAAGCCTAGTGTTGAAATATAAATTTTACACAAAATGCCTGTGTTAAAAACGCACATCAACCTGATAGAACCAAAGAAAAAAATTGAAAGCAGTCATAGACCCCTTACAGAAGGTACCCAGCTGGGTCGAAGCCTACTGGGGCCAGGGTTATCCGAAAGGAACTCGAGCCCCGGTATGAAGGCTAGAAGGAACGGGGTGGGTTTTTAGTCAGTAAGAGTCTGACACTATCTTCCGCTCCACCCAAGAGCAGGGGTTGTCATTGGATGATTTTTGCCCACCGAAAAAAAAAGTCTAAGACCCTTTCGCAGCACATCGAGCTGGTATTAAGCACTAGTTTCGTCCACACCCCCAAACCACAAGGTCTGCGTGTCAACACACGCGTGACATAACTCCAGTGGGTCAGTCTCCACGCGTCACGGCACCACACTATACCATTAAATTAGTCTCTCATATATGCATACGGTTATTAGGTAGCGTGCTTATTACAAGAATTGGGTTAGCAGCGAAGGTGAGCGTAATGGTGACGTAAAGACGGACTGGGTGAAAACAGTTGGGGTTTTATCATACCTTAACTTAGTTAGCCTTTTAATGTTCCCACTGCTGGGACTCAGACCTCTCTAGAAGAGGGACGGGCTGTAATCTACCGCGCAGACCCAGTGCGGGTTGGTAAATGTCACGTCTTCGAATTTTTGATTCTAGGACATGCCAGTTTCCTCACGACGTTTTCCTTTACCGTTTTGAGAGCATTGGTGATGAAATTAATTCCTAAAGTCCTAACTATTGATGGTTCCTTACTAATAAAAATTGTTCCAAGGCATTCTTATACCTTAGCAAGATTTATTACTAGATAACCAATATTTTGACCGACCTATTCAACAAACAAATGCCTACAATTCACTTAATGACAGTTTGAAATCAGTATGCCTCTCATGTATAAATAACTACAATACAAACTTGTATGATCATAATATTATAAACATTGTATAATTTAAACCCAATATTACGGTGGCAGTACATTCACTAAAACCACAATTGTGGGAATCCAATCCTGGCACCACTCCAGTGTATTTATAGCGCCAATACTGAGAAACTGCTTTGTAGGATTTACCTTAATATTTTACATTTTTACATAAAAGGTTTAGAGGGCTATATTAATACCAATAACTTTTTAGCACTTAACTACGGCCAATATTGGTATGAGGAGAAAAAATGTGTTCTCCTAGTTCCAAAAAGCGGCCAGAAAGTTCCGAAGTTGTGCAGTGCCAGTCAAGAATTTTGACTAAAATAATAAGAATATAGCCCATTTATGACCCACGGCTGGGCGAAGACCTCTCTCTCCCTTTTCCCGCCCGTCTTCGGCCATTGCGGACCAGTCTCTCCGATAATTGTCCAGCTCATCTCTCCACCTCCGCCTTGGTTTGCCACGATATCACCTTGCGTTTAATGGGTCCCAATAAGTAGATCTTTTAGCCCACAGCTCAGAATGAGTAGATCATCTAATTCATATGTTGGTGTTAAGCCGTAATTTAGAAGACAATGAGATGATAAAGTAAAATAAAAATCTCTGCTCAGTCGTTAAAGTACAAGATATGCTAACATGAGCAGAAAATTACAATAAACTAAATAAAAAACCCTCTAATATTGACTACTAACCCAGACTGTGAGTATGACATCAACAGATTTCGCGGCCACCGTAAAACAATTGACGATGACGGACGGTTCGATTCACGATCCGACATGGTCATCGATTGATTGTATCTACAAAAGATCTTTTTTATATTGTTCACCATCACACGGTAATTAAGAGATTTTTAAGTACATAATGACTGATCTTTTGATATACGTTAGCGGGCCAGTGTTCTTTGCTGGCTAATTTTTTCAGTAATTTTAAAATGCGTCTAGATTGAAGCGTTGAGCTGGGTGTCCTTTTCATGCTTTCAACCAAATCCTTTCAAAGTCAAAGTATTTATTAGTGTGCTTTTTGGTGATACAGCAGGTCTTATAGTTAATTTATAGTAACTCAAAAAGCTACCCATTGGGCATACACTATTTAACAACATGAAAATTTAAAATTTATATAATATTCAAAACAAAAGTCAAGATTTAAATTACAATAGAAATTAAAATACAATGAATTATTATTTTAAACATTAAAAATACAATCAATTAGTCAAGTTTTCAATTTACAATCATACAGTCAAGTTTTATAATTAATTAGTCAATAAATATATAATTGTCAGTTTATTACATTTTGTCAAGAAGAAATTCGTCAATGGTATAGTAAAATTTTTCAACTAAGAAATCATTAAGTTTCCGTTTAAAATGTATGGAAGTTCAAATCTTTGATATTATTTGGTATTTTATTATATATTTTTGGAGCCATGCAGAGAATGCTTTTGTGCATAAGGGCTGTCTTTGAAGCTCTTAGACATAATTCGTGTCGATATTCTGGTCTTGTCGATCTATAACGTTCCTCTGAGGCTTTTTTAAACAATTTACTATTTTTCTTAACGAACAATGCAGTCTCATATAATTATGTAAAGGCAAGGTAAAGTTAATATTTTAAGTGATTTAAAATGAGGTTTACAACTATCCGTTGGTTTTAAATTACACATTGATCTAATGCACCTCTTCTGTGCTTTAAAAATATTATTTTTCTCGCAGGAATTTGCCCAATTTGCCTTCACTCATATTACTGTTTTACAGAAATAGGCGACTGCTTCTCTATTCTCTCTCGTGACCATGGCCTGGAAAAAGGCTGGATACGAAAAGTCGTCGCCGCTGTTCACCGCCATCAGGACTAGCGGTGCTCAGCCCAAGAGGCCCAGTGGGGTCTCCACCTTACGTTCTACCATGTCCTAATGGTAATCCGCACAATGGACCCGGGAGTTCCATTCCTGGGAATACGAAACTGGGACAAGGAAAGTGAAGACGCCGTCGTAGTACCTCTGTAACCATTCTTCAAAAATGGGACTTATTACCGTGATTGTGGCGTGCCTACCGCTGAGTTATCATGAGATTTTACTGGAGTTTTGTCCACCATGCTGAAATTTGTCGCAAAAGAGTTTCGCCCTAGCGTTGCACCTCCTCGCGTTACTCGTGTGTGTATGTAAGCACTGCTACTTTCAAATCTTACGGCAGCAGGGCTGATTGAACTTGTAAAAAAAAAAGAAACAAATTATGAAAGAAACAACAAAAAAAAAAAACATTAAAATTAACTCATATAAATGGAATAAGAACATCCAAGCTCATTTTATACAAATTGATTTTTTGAGTTAGGCCACGTTCTTCGAAAAGGCGTACGATCCAAGAAAGTAATAGTTTTCCATAGTGACATTTTGATAGTCTTACAAATAAAAAAGACTGATAAACTCAACCAATCAAAAATACTTATTTCATATAAACCATTTACAGAAACTTTTGAATTATCAAAATGGCGGCTCAAAATGTAATGCTAAATTGCACGTACCAAAGCGTAGATCGCTATTCTCTCATTCTAACACATAGATAAATATAGAAGTCTAAGCAGGTCTGTAACTCACACTAGAATTTTTCGCTATTTGCACCGTTTAAGTCGCTAATTGACATTAAGATGGATGGCAGAGCATTTGTCTGTGTACTGATTAGGTCGGCAATCATGGAGTTGCCTGCCATGCGTAGTAATGTGGCATTATGAGGAGTTGTAGTAGTTCGCGGGAAAGGCCCGCGCGTCGATGTTGATTAAATATATGTTGTAAAGTATTGGTCTAACTTTTGGTAGAGTTTGAATTCCCTGCCGGAGTCTGTGTTTTTTGATAGCTTGATTATGTTGCTTCTAGGCAAACGTACTCCATCGTGGGCCACCTCATGGCTTTCCGTCAGGTGAGATAGTGGTCAAACGCGAGCCTATCTTATATTTTGTTAGAAAAAAATATGGAAAAACTATGCCTTTATATTTATTTATTTTTTTATCTTCACCATGACAATATTATAAATATCATAATTGAAAAATTAAACTACAAAATCATACTATTGGCTGTCTAATCGTATTCCATTTCGCTTTTATATAACACTAACCAGCGTTTTTTTCGCTCACGTGGTAGGTAATAGAAAATTATTCTGAAGGAACAATCTTGCCGGATAAAAGTTTTGTATATGAAATTCCAGTATTCCAGTCTACTAAGTTTTATTGAAATTCGTTCAGTCATTCTAGCGTGTAGTAACCTAATAAATATACATATATATGTTCATAAAAACTTTCGTATTTATAAATCTAAAGGGTAATAGCAAACGTTTACATTGTCTAAAAGTAAAGGTAAAAAGAGCGGGGGTTTACATTTATCGGAAAAGATCCCACTGGAAGTTTTGTTAAATGAACTGTGAAAAAAAGTTACGGCTATTTTTAAATAGGTACCTAGGCTACAAAGTTCTGTATCTAGTGGATCTTACGTTGAAGAGAGACCTTGTATTCATCTAAAAAGAAGACGATAAATGGAAAAATGTTATTATAAAAGTATCCCGTTATTTCAACACAGGTGTCAAAACAAGACCTCATCACCAAGACCTTTTATAGACCACATTTCCGTTGAACGTTGACATAAAAAACTATCTTCTCACAATAAAAATGGCATTCTATTAAGAACAGCGCCTGATGCGAATATTAACGTTGTCATGGATCAATGAATGTCTCTGACATATGACGTCATAGCATTGTAAGGTGCTCGGGTACAATTTTTGAAGTGACGATGACTTGAATAAGTAAATTGGGAGTTGGAACGATCAATGATCGTATGGTGTTGGATAGATAATCATGTTGACAACAGTGTCCAAACAGTTATGATTTTAACGTGCACACGGGCCTCAACAAAAACAACGCCACAAAAAAACGCTAGAAGTGGCCACAAAAAAAAGCTAGAAGCCACCGCAAAAAACAGTTAAAGCACGCGACAGGTTGTGGCCAGAGAAGCTTGAAGCGGCTTCAAGCGTTTTTTTGTGGCGACACCGCCACACACAAGCCACAAAAAAGGCCGCCTCTAAGAGAAGGTTGAAGCGGCGTTTTTTTGAGGCTCATGTGCGGAGAGGCTTAACTAGCAACATTATTTTTAACGTGACTGCTCCTGTCTGGATAGAGTAGGAAGAAGTGACAAAATTTGACTGACTAAAATCCACAATGTTCTTTCAATTACCCTTTTTGCGAAGGCTGCGGTAACTCTTTCGAATAATTCCAAGTGGGGGCGGGGGACATCGATACAGTTCTTACACAAAAGATACTTTGCCAGCCCGTATTAAAGAGGTACGTTTTTTAAGCATTCGACTGGCCTGTTGGACTAGTGGTTAGTGACCCTGACTGCTATGCCGGAGGTCGTGGGTTCGATTCCCACCCAGGACAAATGCTTTTCTGATGAGCATAATCATTTTTTCTGTGTCGAGGTGTAATTTATCTATAACATGTGGTCTATCTGGTGCTGCTGCAGCGGCTGCAGAGAACTATAATAATCTTGTTGGTAGTTATATTTTCGAGCCGTTTGGGGTTGAAACTCTTGGATCGTGGGGTCCGAATGCTTACAAATTATTTAAAGAACTTTCGAAACACCTCGTGGACACTTCGCGTGACCCAAAGGCTGGCTTTTACTTCGGTCAAAGGATAAGCATTTCCATTCAGCGTGGCCATGCCGCCAGTCTTTTGGGTACATTACCAGTCGACAGTGATGCGGAGGAATTTTTCGACGCCTTACTTTAATTCATGAATCCCCAAGCGACCACCGGTGGCCGCGCATCTATTGTCTTACTATTGTGTCTCTAATTGACGGTATCTGAAGGGTTAAATTGCAATTTTTTTTTTGTTTTTATTTCTTTAAGTTTTTTTTTTTATTTTTTAAGTTAGTTTTAATTAATTTAAGTTTATATCTAAAACCATATTTAACGTGATCTATCATGTATGTATTTAGAAATATTTAAGTATGTTTATCAGTTTTCTAGTACTCATAACACAAGCTCTGCTTAGCTTGGGACTAGACGGCGTTGTGTGATATTAGTGTAATATTAAAAAAAAAACTTTTTCAATATTTACTAAATGAAATTCATAGGGGGCTTAAGGTTTCAGGTGAAATACATCAGAGAGAATGCATCAGAATGCGGTGTGAGAAAGAAAAGGGAAACACGTAACGTGTTTTACAGTACTTTCGACCCACTAATAGAAAAAATAAAGACTAGAAATTGATGCTGGATTATGAACACCGCAAACATAAACATTCAGTAGAACCTCATACAATTATCATTTACACATAGATTGTGAGTTTGGATCCGGTTACAAATCTTTATATGACTTTTCGCACATGTCCCAAATCACGAAATTCCCTTTTTCGTTACACTTCGCAAACATCAAAGCATTGGTTTTTACTGAATTAAAACACGACCGACTTCATTTTATATTCAACGAGCATTTCACTTCGTATTTCGATCCTCGGTGACGTATTTGGCAAATGCCTAACACTTTGTTTCTGAGAATCAACTTAGAATACGGATAGAATCGATGCAGTTTGATTCGTTCCCGTTATGAAACATTTTCAAAACAATAGGTCTTTTTGTTGTGTACTAGATTTGAAGGAAATGCTGCAGACATTGTGATTGAATGTTTTAGGTTTTAAAAAGACGGATTACTGCAAAGTTGTGATGGTCTAGATTTAGAGACAGAAAGTCAATGACTGGCCATTGTAAGGAGTGCCTCTTGATTGCTTGGTGGACAGATGGATACAATACCCTTGATTTTATACTACAACCAATACATAGTGTAGTTTGTAGTATTTAATTTTTAAGTTGAAAATTATTTAATAAAATCTGCATGTCTAAAGCGGAGCGGGAGATTTTTAGTATGTATGTACCTATGTATCTTATCAGTTTTGCGTTCCAGGACTTCAGGTTTCCCTTTCAGATGCCAACCCATGGACTCAGTGGGCTTCGGCCCTGCTGGGCCCCTATGGTTTTGCTGGCATCTCTTTGAGGCACGCGTGGATCACATGCGCTATCGACAATCCGGGCTCGATCTGGACTAACCTTTGCTTGTCGTCTCTAATGCCCCGTATGGTTATTCATACGGTTTTCAACCCAAACCAAACCTGTTTACTTTTGCTTTCAACATTGCCCTTAAGTAATTTTTAATCGAGGGACTTTTCTGCACAAAAGTTTTGCATAATGTAATTCAAAAGACTTTCCTCCATCAGTCGTTACTTAATTTAAGCAATGTGCGTCATCTGATCGCATATTCAGAGAACAAGCGAAATATTGGCAGCGACTATCTTAGTGATCGCACGCGGCTATACGACTGACAAACTTGATGTAACAGTAGCGAACTTGAACGCGGATGTGACCTAATGTAGTTCTGTTACTATGTGCGGGACTTATTTGTGGAATGATGTTAGAATAAGAATGCTTTGTAGGTAAATCATAATGTTTGGTGGCTTCAGAAAGTTCAATGACCTTTTTTATGGCGTTTGAGCACTATCACAACTGATGATAAGCGATGGTCGGCAATTATTTTTTTGAGCTGGGAAATCATTTAATTACTTCTGCCGGTCTGGGTGGAAAGGGAGGGCGTGTCACCGTGTGCCCTTCAATTGTCCATTGCTCTCTAAGACTATGGGTTTCCTTTTCAGAAAATCCCCGCGGTCCTAATGGACATGTGCCCTGTGTGCTGTGTGTGTGTGTGGTGTGTGTGTGGCCCTGAGAGCGTGGATTACCACGCATTGTCGACGACTGGGGCTCGCTACGATCGATTACCGACTACCGGACGGCGAGCTATCCGGCGACTCTGACGATATATAGATAATAATTCTGTAGCCCTGGTACAATTCCGTAGTACAGTTATAAACTAACTAGCTGATTTAGCAAACATTCTTCTGCCATATAAATATCAATGAAAACAAGAGATGCTGGTAGAAAGATAAAAATATCCTACGACCTATTCTCAGACCTACCAAATATATACACGGAAAAAAAAAGTGTGATAATAAAGACTGTGACACGACATTTTTATATATAAGATGTTGAAAGCATTATAAAGAGATAGCTTCCATGAAAACCTATTAATCTATTAATACTGTCTATTAGTGAGCTTTTGAAGGTTAAGCTGCCGTATCGATTTGGCACAAAAATGATGAAAAATTAAAACAAGAGTAGAAAGTTATTTTTTTTTTATGGTGGGCAAGAATCATCTAATGACAAACCCCGCTCTTGGGTGGAGCGGGAGATAGTGTCAGACTCTTACTGACTAAAAACCCACCCCGTTCCTTCTAGCCTCTTCATACCGGGGTTCGAACTTCCTTTCGGATAACTCTGGCCCCAGTAGCCTTCGACCCAACTGGGCCCCTCCTGCTGACAACTCCTTGAGGAGCGCGAGAACAGTGCGCGCCGACGACGTTTTGGGCTCGGTCCGGACAGTTATTGGACGGTCGAACAGCGAGCTACCCATGGTTTGCCATCCGCGAGCCCGCGTCTACGGTCCGCGTCTACGGCGGCGGCGGCGGGAGCACCGTTGTCTGATTCGGTCGGCCTCCTCCTTTGCTAGCATCACTGCTTCGCAGAAGGAGGCGACCGCTTGCTACTCCTCCTCGCTCTGGACCATGGCCTCAACCAAGGCCCGGCGCGAGACGTCTCTGCCGCTGATCGCCCCCACGAGGGCACTGCGATGCTCCGCCCAAGCAGGGCTCACCTCGACTGTGTGCTCCACCAAAACAGGATGGGTGTGGATGAAGAGCATTATTTTGATCTATTAGGAATGATAATATTTTGTAAATTTAAATTAAATTAAAATTCGAAGCCAGGCATGCATGCCATAACAACAACCTATCTCTGAAACGACTACAACAACCTGACCGAGAGATCCCCAAAATAAGTAGCTAAGTACGTAGACTTTATATAAGTGGTCAAGGTTTCAATGACAGATAGGTATAATGATAGCGATGACCTCTGGCTGCGGAAGGAAGGACGGGGTACTTGATGGTGACAATGTCCGTTTGATTGTTTAGACCAAGACACAGCCTGAAGCGAGTAAGGCAAACTGGACTTAGACAAACGTCATAGTTAACACATATTATACGAAAATGAAAACTGAAAACGGCATTTATTGATGTCTGAAGAAGTAGTTTTGAGGAAAAAAAATTGTTTTTATGGAGTATTAGCTTTTGCTCGCGGCTTCACCCGCGTACATAACTATGTCACTCAAGAATAAAGTAGTTTTAAATTAATGAAAAGATTTTAGCATTGGACCAGTACTTGCAGAGCCAACAAAAAAAAAAACTTTTCCTCTGTATAATATTAGTGTAGTTTATTTTTTATTTATAGTGGTTTAATTTTAGTTACTTATTTTATTATTAGCATTGCTATAGAACTATGCTATAGCTTTTATATTTATTTCACGTTTTCTGACATACTATAATAATAGGCCTTGATGCCTGAGAATAAAACCCTTTTTATTATTATTTAGTTTAAGCTGGACCGGGACAACAGCTTACAGGGTTTTCAGTGTTTGTAATTAATTTAAGAACCAGGGTTGATTCTTCACACCGGGTTTAATTAAAGGTTACTTGGAGAGAAAACTTTGAAATCGCGACCGCTTATGACTTGATTCCTCGAAGTTCCTCACATGTCGAAATACTGCGTTATGACAGCCTACTTCAAACTAATTGCTGTATTTCCTACCTTCTCATTACAAGCACGACAATGCGAATATTAAAGGAAATTATTACTTATACAATTAAACAAGGTCTTTTTCATGTGAAGCTGCGATCTACTTTTGAGGAGCAACGTCCTTGACCTATTGAGGCCATGAGTTCGCTTCTGAAAGGAAAACCCGGCCCTGGTATGAAAGGTAACGAAGGAACTAGGAGTGGGTTTTAGTCTGCAAGTCTGACACGAAAAGGGTCCCAAGATGTCATTGTATGAAATCCCATATTAAAACAAAAATCCTCGATTCCTCCAGAACCTTTCGGCCCCAACGGCCATCTGTTCTGCGAATAATGTGCCCTGTCCATTGCCACTTTAGTTTGGCGGAGTTATTTGGAGTTTCCTTGCGTGATCGAATCAGGAATGAAGATATCCATAAGAGAACCAAGGTTACCGACATAACACTAAGAATCGCCGTACAAAAGTTTCACGTATTTTGAAAGAATTTCCTGAACTTAAAAAAATTTGTGAATCCGAATTTTTCATTTTCTTTTGTTTAATTTGTCTTAATCTTATTTTCAAGGTTGTAATTAGTGGAACTATAAATCTTACCAAAAACTGATTTCTCAAACAATAAAGAGGGTGCCTACTGACAAGACTAGCACCTGGTTTTTCTTTCATATATGGTTGTATCCGTATTTTTATTCTATATTTAAGAATCAGAATGGCCGCTATTGAAAAGGTGTTCCAGTTAAAAAGTATTATGTTATACATATATCTATACTACTGTGTCCGAGAAACAATTATTGTTGTTGTGTGTTGTTGTTGTATTGTTTGTTGTTGTATTGTTAGTTGTGTTGTTTGTTGGTTTGTATTGTTAGTGTTGTTGTAAGTTTATTCTATTCTATTTTATTCTATTGTACAAGCTGACTGATATTGAATCTAACAGCGCCTTGAAAAAAACTTATATTTAGCCAAAACTGAGTTGCTTGAATAATAAATGATAATAAATAATCTGACTGGTTTTGCCATCGATACGCTAAGAAGAAGAAGAATAATAATATTCCACAACTATAATACAATGCCGTCTAGTCCCAAACTAAGCAGAGCTTGTGTTATGAATACTAGACAACTGATAAACATACTTATATATTTCTAGAGACATACATATATAGATAAATTACACCCAGACACAGAACAAAAATGATCATGCTCATCACACAAACATTTGAATGAATGAAGATACTTGCATATAATTAGCGTATAATTCAATTTCCTTTAATTAATTTTTTATGTATTTAAAGGTACATCTAAGTAAATAGTAATTTAACGCCCTATGCGTTTCATTGGATCCTTCACGTCATATTAAAATTTATACGCTTTTTACTACTCGTGAAGATTGGGTGTGATTCGGCATCATTTTGCAGAAAATTAGTTTCCTTAGGTTACGTATTTATTCTTTTAAAACTTTAGAAATCAAAAATGTACTTTTGAGAGAAAGACGATGACAACTTATTCTTACGATTTGAATTGAATGACAAAGCGCATTATATCTTTTTACCCGATGAAAAATAGCAAAAAATTATGGGTTCAAAGAAAATAATGTAGTCTCTAAAAGAAAACACACTTCGTTATTCTGTTTCCAATCTGTCTATACTTATGAAGCTAGGTGATAGATTTAATAAACTGGTATACTTTTTAAGCAGAAGGTTCAAATCCTGTACTTAAGGTGGTGCATCATGACTCACATTTTCACTGTTTTTCATACAACCGCTCGTAACTGATTATGACGTTATTACACATTTTTCATAAGATATTTTGGAAACACAGTATCTTGTGGATATTATCTAGGTTTCTAAAGAAACCAATTTCTAAATTTGTGTAAAACTAATCCACTAAAAACCTCTGAAAATGTCCTATTTTGTATGAACTTTAACACTTCATAATTTGCCTAAAAATTAAAAAAGTCAAAAAAGAGACCTTGCAAATTTTATTAATATTCTAAATGACGACAACTTTTTCCAAAAACTTTTAAGGGTTTAAAAAAACAGCTATTTCCTGGAGCAAGTTTTGTGAAATTTTCGAGAAAAAATATTGGAATTACCGAATACTAACAGAGTTTCCAAGCGTTATCTCTCTTTTTTTGCGTTGCCTTTTCGTCAAACATCGCGTTGGATTGCATTTAATGAAGTAACAAGCTTTTAAACCATTTTCGATGTTTACGATAAGCGAGTGGAGAAGGACCCTCTTAAGAAGTATACTAGTTTCGTCTTGCCTTGAATGACTGGGCTACAGTGACTTGCGAAGTAACGGTCATTACTCGTAATATTTACATAATTTTCTTTTTCTGTAACTTCACGACAAAAAGTGCGTCATTTAGATTATTGACAAAGTATAGACTTTACCAACATTGAAGCCCTTTCGAAAGACAATACGCTAGCGTTAGTTTTACTTTGATGAATAATGACTGATATTCCCCATAATGTAAGTATATCTTATATTTCCTTTCGTATAAAGAGGACCATAACACATTATCGTTAAAGTTAGCCAGAATTTAGCTATTGGGTAATAGTGCCATCAAGTCTAAGATTTATGTGTATAGTTTTATATGACGAAAGACAAAAAAAAACCAAAAAATAGCTGCTATATTTAGATATTAACGGACTAGAAGTTTGACCAAATGTAAATGTATGATGACGAAATAATAAAAAAAGTCAAATAGTAATAAAAATAGGAAAGATGAAATAATAAAAAAATCCATAAAATAATAATGAATATAAAATAACAGGAAATAGGTACGAAGTAATTATCATTTATAAACAGTTCATTGATCTTATACATAAAATATCATTTAATTGTGGAGGTACCTAATTGATGTACTATGAAGTCATTAGCAGTGATAATACATGCTATCGACAAGTAAACAAATATATAAACAACGACGTACAATGTATGTCAGTAGGTACTACAACATTGTGTACTACAGAATCTGCTGAAATCGTACAATGATTATATTATGTGATAGTACACAATTTCCTTTAACAGTTAAGAATTACAGGAAATACTCGTACTATATCATTTGAAATTTCTACGAACATAGGAAGAGGGTACTATAGGTTAGAACGTAGGGATATTGTGAGTAAACCATGAGTACAGAGTACTGTTGTACTTTATTAACAAACACAGCAAAATCAGAGCAAGATTACTTCATCAACATCTTCCTGTCATTTTCCTATGTTACTACTTAGGGACCGCGCAAAACTATCTTCTGATTATTTTTTCGTATCATAAAAACATCTATAATTTCTTAGGATACTCTCTTCTGCTCCATCTATCCAAAGTACCGTTTATCTTAAACCCTCTGAAGTTGTCATCGTCTTCCTGCCCTTGTTTTATATCTTGGGGACAGCGCAACGCATTTTTTTTTTTATTCCGTTTTGTCCTGTTACCCGTCACATTACCACTAAGTCTTTTTTCTTTCATATATCTTCTCACACAATCGAGAAATAGAGAGGCCAAAATAAAGATGGATTCTTTATTTTGGCCTCTCTATTTCTCTCCGTCCATCCACATGACATGTGTACTCGTAACTCTTTTAGTGGCATGCGATTCGTTCCTCCTCTTCACATGACCATACCTGGACAAACGATTCCCTTTCGAATTTACAGTCATTGCATTGGTGCCAATTTTTTTTCTTCTTAATAATATTTAAACCGGTACATCTTTTTTCATACATTTTTTCCAACTTAAAACCTTCAACATTCAATAGCCCTCTAAAGTAAAACTCGTTATATATACACTGTTATGATACTTCGCTATACACAGGTTCTTAGAACTAAATATTTGACCTGTTAAACGGGTATGGTAATTGTTATCACACGAAAAAGGAAAGGAGTGCAAGAGCCCTTTTCATCTGTTGTTTACACCATTAGAGAAAGGTGTAAACAACAGGTGAAAACTCTAGAAAATTAATTTACTCTACAATCTTTATAACGACCTGAAGGGCTACATTATTATCTAAGTTTGAGTAACTATGTTTACTGGAAGTCGGCTTGGCAAAGGAATAAAAGTTATTTAAAGAATATCAAGATAAATTAACGGGTCCGACCTGTTGTGGACTGACTCGCATATCTTGCTAATTAGTTGCTCATCCACAATACCAACTGCAACAGTTGCTATTTTACACTATTTAAATTTGAGTCCTTGGTATTTATGAGGTTTTTTGTTTACTTTATCCTGTTGATACATTTTTTGTTAAAAAGTTATCAATAAGTTGACTTCCAGCACAATAATATGTTAGTCTATTTCTCAACGTACTTGTTTTGATAATATATAGGCAGGTATTTTATCCATAAATAAGTACTTGCACGTGACACCTATTAGTTCCTAATGTTTTTCCCTGTAAGAGTAATAATATAGACAGAAAGAAAACATTTTATTTGATTTTCATTTAGGGACACTCAGGTAGAGATATTAATAAAATTAAGGACTACCTTTTTTAAGGTGGAAGTCATTTAATGACTTCTCCATATCTAAAGTAGAGCGAGATGATGATGTGAGTTTTAGTCAGTAAAAATCTATCAGACTATCTAATCTATCAGATTTTTACTGACTAAAACCACACATATGACCCTTCAGTTGCTTTTTGCGTTCTAGAACCGCAAGTATCAAGGACAACTTACATATCTCCAAAACAAAACTTTTTGATACCCCCATCAGGGTAACATTTTCCTCTTTTTTCCAACAGATTTTCCGTAATTTCCTTCCTCAGCCCAAAAAATATAGGCCAATTCACCCAGACAGTTACCTCAAATCCCAAAGCTAAGGTCATTGGCAGCACAATGGCGCATAGTGGCCGGCCATCCGTGTAGCTAGGACAGACTGGCCATATAAAACGGTGCGTAGGGCGGCTACAGTCAGTGTTGTTCCAACATCATCCAGGCACCATGGCTTGCAAAGTAAGTGGCTTCAGTTCTTTGGTGATTAACTTTAGGGAGTGTTGTGTTTGCTTAGTTAATTAAAAAATAAATTTAACGAAATAATAAGTTGGTTAACATTTTTAAGTGGATTTTTGGTAGGGGTTGTCGTTTTTGGAAAAAAATATTTTAAAAAGCCTTTCTAAAAGTGTGATAAATTAATTAGAATAAAAATGTGGCTTTGACTGACAAAAAATATTTTATTATTAATTTTGATCATATAATATACCGAGTAATATTAAAAAATAGGGGTTGAAATGATAAATGATAATGACAAATGATCTTTATTTTGTAAATAGGTTTTCAAAAAACACTTTTACACGTCAATTTGGTTTTCAGTTAGTTTTAACGAGATGAGGCCGGATTTAAGATGATGAAAGATCAGGTTCAAAAATCAATACCTATATAGATATATGAATTATCTTTCAATTTCTGTTAAAAAAAAAATGATTGTGCTCATGTTTAATAATCACCAATTACATTATGAAAATATCTACGTACATTGACGGACTGGAACAATTTGCCTGCTGTGGTCATCCCATCCGATTATAATTTAGATGTCTTCAAAGCTAGTGAATAGGCTCTTAATAAACTAAGGCACCTCACCATCGACAATAGCAACAGGAGGAGCCCAGTTGGATCGAAGCCTACTGTGGCCAGGGTTACCTGAAAGGAAACTCGAGCCCCGGTATGAAGGCTAGAAGGAATGGGGTGGGTCTTTAATCAGTGAGAGTCTGACACTATCTCCCGCTCCACCCAAGAGCGAGGTTTGTCTTTAGATGGTTTTTGCCCACAGTAAAAAAAAGTAAAAAAAAACCATCAACAATAGCATCACTGCTTACAATCAGGTGGAATCGCAGTCAAGCACTAGTTTATATAAAAAATACCTAATTAAAATTCAGGAATCACTTTAAAATAGTTTGCAAGTATTTCAATGTCAAATTTTGAATTCATGAAATACTTTCATCTTCATCAGAGTCTTATCACTAAAATAATTGGCTTCAAGTATTTCGTAATGAAAGGATTAGCATAAGCCTCTAATTAGCCGTCTAGTACATATCCGTGGGAAGTCCTATACAATAGATTGTGAGATATGGTTGTTTGTGCATTGTCAAAGGGACATGTGTATTATGTACTGTTAGTAGATAATAGATATGTAATTGAGACAAAATAGGTTGGTATTTACTTTGGTCTATTGTATTGTTGAATGCAGTAAGGTGCAGGCTACTATAGCCCTAATTGACCTTTGACGACACAGCTACAAGTCGCGTGTTCGGTTCCCGCATGGAACAATTATTTGTATTGGGCGTTGAATGGGATTTGGTTGTCTTTTGTAAATGAGTTTACTTGTATATGTGTTGTTATTCCTAGAGTGGGGTAATGATTTTGTACAAAAAAAATAAAAACATTATTGTAAGGAACTTGTGGATATATCAATTGACTTATGGATGTATTTACTTATTTAGAAGGCAAATAATCGAAATAGTTTGACTATTTGAACTGCCCTATATTTTGTCGGTGTTTATAACGGTTCAACACAATTTAATTTATTTTGATACCATTTTAATAAGTACGACTTATTGAAGAATGATTTTGATCGAAAAAAAAAAATGAAAACTTTGTTTAGTGATTAATTCATTTCTTAGGAAAAATTGCGATATGTTTTCAGTATAAGATAATAAAGCAACTTGTTCATTTCAGATCGCTTTCTTCACCGTCGCAATCTTCCTACTCTTCGCTTTATCTCACGCTGCACCGGCTGAAGAAAAACCAGTAGAAACCTTCAAAGAATCAGAGAAGGATGACTTAGCGACGGCTGACAAAGATGACCTAAAGACTGCAGCGTCGCACTGGGGCGGTGGTCACTGGGGGGGCTACGGTGGACATTATGGTGGACATGGCTACGGGTGGGGCTACCCTGGCTATGGTTATGGGTGGGGCTACCCTAGCTACGGCTATGGATACTGGCCTTACGGTGGTTACTACGGCCATGGATATGGCGGCTATGGTGGCTACGGTTGGTGGTAGAAAAATATAGAAATCGACAATAATGCCAGTATTAATATTAAGTTTACCGTTCGGAATGCGAGTAATTAAAAATTAAGAGATTAGTAGGTAACTACTTCAAATGATATAGAAAATTTAGATATACTTATGATATGTTTGTAATATCATCCACACACGATATTTTTGACACCATTTTTTGAGATATTTATTTTGAGGTTTATTTTTTATTGATTGAACCTTTTTAGGTTTGACATCGAATATATAATAAATTGTTTATGTGTGGGTAATTTCTCTACTTGCCGAGCAGTTTGTATCATATATAATGTGTATAATATTATATTAGGCTTTGTTTATACTAGCTTTTATTGAAACTTGGTGATATTTTTTTTTCGTAAAATTATATTTTAAAACAAATCAATCAATGTAAAATACTAAGACCCCAAAATAAAATAGTTTTTTTTTTTTTGTATAAGAATACAGAATGAACACATTTGTCAAAAGTCAATCTCAAATCAATACCGGATTTGCGTAGGGAATTTTACAATTGGTACTTAAAAATACGTGTCGCTTTGTTAAACCTATACATAAATCTACAGTTATACATACGTATACTTTTGTATACAGTTACCTTATTTGTATATTCCAATGGTGTTTTAGTGATTGTTGGTATGGCAACTACAATGTTTTGGTATTTACCGTTCCATATTTTGATCATGACATATTGTTTGCAAGTCGTAACACACGTACGTACGTACGTGAAAAAAAATAATAAAACCATTCACGTGTACACGTCGTACACGTGAATGGTTTTATTTTTTAAATAGCCTCATGTTTTATGGTAGCAATTTTATGAAAGAAAAATTTATAAGTGTATCTTAGGGTTAATTTATGTAAGATTATCACTGCCGTGGAATGTATTGTAATGTATAAATAGCAATTAAAATATACAATATATTTATTAAATTATGATTGAATGAATAATTTTCTGTTTTTTTACCATATAGTACATATACACATACATATTATAGATATATATTTTTATAACATTATGAAATCCAGGCTTAGGGTTGCGATCATCCAAAACTAAATAGAAAAACATGAATCACTTTGGCTAGCCTGGCAATCGAAAAAAAAGGATTAGAGTCTAGACCAAAGAGGAGGCAAAAAACAAGTAATAATTGTCACATGCGCAAGATTACTAACCATTGTTTGGGATCCAAATAAATAAAAGAAGACAATTGTGCCTTCAAGACTGAAGAAAAGTGAAAAAAAATCATGACGTGAGTTCATACAAAAAAGTTCATTTACAACCGATAATGAAACATATGTGAAAAAAATAATCTATATGTATGTCGCTCTGTAACCTGGCAGATTTTTTTGTTGAGGTAGTAAATCATCAAATGACTCTTTATAAAGCGAGTGGATTTTTATTGTCTAAACCCACCTGTATCCTTTAGTTGGCCTTTGAGTTCTGGGTCCACAGTACCGAGGTATCTTTTTCAAAAATTCCCGTGATCTTCATTATCATGCTATTGTCTAAAAATCTTACCGTGTAAACTAAGGTGAAGAGCTGTCAACTCCTGCACTTAGGAGAAAATATAAGTAGCCTGTCATTGCTTACTTTAATTGGCACTACAAGATATTTGACGACCTCAAAAAAAAACGTTTTTTATGGTGACACCGCCGCACACGAGCAAAAAAAAAGGCTGCCTCAAAATGAAGCTTGAAGTGGCGTTTTTTTGAAGCCCGTGTGCGAGGACAGTAAATTTTGTCTATAAGTGAGAGTACATCTACGTCTTAACCCTTCAGATACCGTCAATTAGAGACACAATAGTAAGACAATAGATGCGCGGCCACCGGGTGTCGCTTGGGGATTCATGAATTAATTAAGATCCCAATGCAATGTTATATTAACCCTTCAGATACCGTCAATTAGAGACACAATAGTAAGACAATAGATGCGCGGCCACCGGGTGTCGCTTGGGGATTCATGAATTAAAATAAAATCGAATATACATATGTAATGAAATGACATTTCATTAATTCAAATTTGCCGCGCTTCGCGCGTTGAACTTGTCAATGGAATTTATGTTCTGTGGAACGGGGTGACGTGTGATTGAATGGCAGATGATGTTTAGATTATTTTGCATATTTTATTGTTAAAAATTCTAATGTAAAGAGATAAATTAAAGGGATATAATTGAGGAGGCGATATTAGTAAACTTTAAATGTCGTTTCTTTGATTTTCAGGTAAGTTATAGGTGTAATGATCATAGTTAAACGTTGTAATATAGTAAGGACGTATTAAATAAACAAAACTTTGATTTTCAGAGAAACAATTTGTGGTTTATTTGGAAAATCCTCAATAACATATCTTATACATATATATAAACATATATATATGCGTGAGCTAATAGATACTCGTGTCTAGAAGATCTATCCTATTATGAAAACTATATAACCAATAATCAAAAACCTAGTCCACAATAATCAAATTCATTTTGACAGTGTTTTAAAATACCATCATTATTTTGTTAGTACTAGGTTATCGTAGTGGTAGAAAATAAGGGGCTATTTGAATCTCGACAATATGCACGTCTAGAGTTTTTCGGGACAAAGCCACAATTAATGACTAAGTTTCTCGATCTAACTATATTATTTGCTGAAGTTTATAATTTCCGCCGGAAGACATCGACTGCTGGACACAGGCCTTTCTCAAGTATTGCCATAACGAACGGTCCTCAGGTCATCGGTTCACCTTGCGGGAGGCCTTCCAACACTGCGTTTCTCGGTACGCATTTGTCACACCAGAACTTTTCGGCCCCAACTACCATCTGTTCAGCTAACTGCCATTTAAGGTTAAACTGTTTTAAGTCCTACAAAACATTTACCTGCAAAACATTTTCTATTATGCAGTTGTTAAAAAAAAAACAACCACACAACTCGTTGAAGTCTTTTGTATAGAAAATCTGAGCCCAGAAAATTCATAACACGTCATTGATTATTCCGCCATCTAGTGTTGACGTTTAGTATTAAAACTTGCGCAAGCGCATCGCGTTATTTATCGTGTCTTGAGAACTTGGGTTTAACTTGGAGGCAAACAAATAGCATTTTTGTTTAGTGATCGACTAATAGATGGCGTTAGACGTCGAAGAGATAATTGTTGTGATTATAATTTGTGAGATGGTCGATGGGGCTGAAAGGTTTTGGAGTGCCAAACGTGTACTGGAAGTGTTGAAAGGCCTCCCACAATGGGGTAATAACAAGGTGAGGGTCGCGAGTATGGATGCGAGATACACGGGAAGCACATATCCAACAGTGGATGTCGTGGATGTCTTTCAGCTGAAATGATTATGTTGATGAGTTTCATAAAAAATAGCTAATGCCATTCGTAAAGTTGGCTCGCTAAAACAGGATTAGGTTGCATAAATAAAATTAAATAATTGAATTTTTTTACACCTGTTTAAAATAAATTTATAAAAAATATGCCAAAATATTAGCACACATTGACACCAAGCCCAAAAAAAAAAAATGATTAAATGATAATTAATTTAATGATTAATTGCTACTCGTGCCTTGAGAGCGAACCTCGGTGGCAAAAAGCATCACATTGGTTCATCGATGGGCTAATAGAGGGCGCTACACGTCAATAATGTATGTTTATATATCGTAGTACTAGCTTTCCGCCCGCGGCTTCGCCCACGTGGACTACAGTTTATATCGCGCGGGCAGAGACCCGTGCTCAGCAGTGGAATTATAGGTAGCCTATGTGTTATTCCAGTGTCTCTTCTACCTACCTACCAAATTTGATCTAAATCCGTTCAGTAGTTTTTGCGTGAAAGCGTAACAGACAGACAGACAGACAGAGTTACTTTCGCATTTATAATATTAGTAGGGAAGTAGGGATTTATAGTATAAGTCGGATTAAGTGAAGAAATGTCTTTCCATAGCCCTCTCCACAGTAGAGGCAAAATATACAGCGTTAACCAAGCGAGTGAAAGAAATTCATCATCATCATCATTTCAGCCGATATACGTCCACTGTTGGACATAGGCCTCCCCCAAGCGTCGCCACAACTAACGATCCTGTGCGTCTTGCATCCATCGGTTTCCCGCAACCTTCACTGGGTCATCAATCCACCTCATCAGTCACCTGGCATCAGCAAAAGAAATTATCCATCCAAAGCCCATTTTTGGGGACATTGGAGTCATATCAGAGAATGTAACAATTTCTGATGACAACCAGGCCGTAACATGTTATGGGGCGTAGATTATGTGTTTTTACTAACAACTTGTGTTTGTCTTTCCAGCGTATACTAACATGTACCAAGAAGTTAAAAGCTAATTCATTAAACCCAAAACGAACGCCGGCGTTTGCTCTCTCATTGTCTTTCTATTATGTCTCTAATTATGGTATTCGAAAGGTTAACTGTCCTTAAAAACGCCGGGGCCTTAAAAAAATGCCAGGAGCCGCCATCATAGCTTGTTTTCAGAGGTTTTTACTGGATACAGACACAAAATTAGAAATTTATTTCAATAGAAGCCTAGATAATATCCACAAGATACTATGTTTCCAAAATATCTAATGAAAAATGTGTAATAACGTTATAATCAGGTAAGACCAGTTGTATGAAAAATAGCGAAAATGTGAGTCGGGATGCATCTCCTTATGCATTACCATTAGTTGTCTATAAGGACATTGTTACTAACAAATTGGACACCATGGTCTGAAATAAAGTATTTACATAGTTAATTACTCAATTCTATAAAATCAATGACGGAAGATTTCCTGGATGAGAACAGCGTAAAATCTAGGAAACATAAAATATTACTTATTATTTAATTGCAAGATTCTTGATTTGATTAAAAGTCACTTGAACTATTTACGATATCCTCATAAATTATAAAACTAGACAAGCAGTCTAGTTTTATACCCTACCAAATTTGATCTAAATCCGTTCAGTAGTTTTTGCGTGAAAGCGTAACAGACAGACAGACAGACAGAGTTACTTTCGCATTTATAATATAAGTAGGGATTTATAGTATAAGTCGGATTAAGTGAAGAAATGTCTTTCCATAGCCCTCTCCACAGTAGAGGCAAAATATACAGCGTTAACCAAGCGAGTGAAAGAAATTCATCATCATCATCATTTCAGCCGATATACGTCCACTGTTGGACATAGGCCTCCCCCAAGCGTCGCCACATCTAACGATCCTGTGCGTCTTGCATCCATCGGTTTCCCGCAACCTTCACTGGGTCATCAATCCACCTCATCAGTCACCTGGCATCAGCAAAAGAAATTATCCATCCAAAGCCCATTTTTGGGGACATTGGAGTCATATCAGAGAATGTAACAATTTCTGATGACAACCAGGCCGTAACATGTTATGGGGCATAGATTATGTGTTTTTACTAACAACTTGTGTTTGTCTTTCCAGCGTATACTAACATCTACCAAGAAGTTAAAAGCTAATTCATTAATTCATGAATCCCCAAGCGACCACCGGTGGCCGCGCATCTATTGTCTTACTATTGTGTCTCTAATTGACGGTATCTGAAGGGTTAAACCCGAAACGAACGCCGGCGTTTGCTCTCTCATTGTCTTTCTATTATGTCTCTAATTATGGTATTCGAAAGGTTAACTGTCCTTAAAAACGCCGGGGCCTTAAAAAAATGCCAGGAGCCGCCATCATAGCTTGTTTTCAGAGGTTTTTACTGGATACAGACACAAAATTAGAAATTGGGGATGAACTGCTTGCGTCCGTAGGATTTACTTGACTTTTGACCACCCTACACGTGTCCCCTGGGTAGTGCTAAACGAGCAGTAAATACGGTGGTAGGCCACAGCATCGGCTGCCGGCTTAAAGGTTACCACCCACCAGACAAAGTCATACCGCCAAGCGATCCGTCGTGTTCCGGCATGTTGTCTGGTGAAGCCGTATGGTGGAGGATGGGTATGAGTAGTTGTGTTGCGATGTACGCCGGGTATGATACACCAGTTGTTGTTGTGTCGGAGGTTTGATCGTGGAGGGTAGCGGGATCCGAAGCACGGTTGTCCGCTGGCCGACCGCAGACAGTTGGGGGCCCAAGTAGTGTGCCAGCCACACACGAAAGGCTGCCCCGCCATCTGTGAAAAATCCCAGGGTGGCCCCATCGTGCCGGTTGGCGACCGGACGAGAGGACCCGATGGCAATCTCTGGGGGGGTTCGGGCGTCCCCGCAGTCTCCAGATCAACCCTCCATCGGCGCAGCAGTTCTGGTTGTGTTGTTGGGCTTGACATCGCATCACCTCGCTCAACTGCCATCTTCCACAAACCCTATTCACTCCAAATTTAAAAAATAATGTCAAATAAAAAGAAAAGTAAGTGTGTACAGCGGATGCACGTCCTCTCGTTTCATGTGCACCTCTCAAACATACGAGGACTGCACTCCAATCTCGATTCAGTCCACCATCACCTCGAGACTGATAAGCCCCACTTACTTTTCTTGACGGAGACGCAGATCAGATGTCCGTCTGATGCGGCGTATCTCGACTACCCGGGATACTCATTGGAGCACCATTTCCTGCAGCGTGCCGGGGTCTGTGTATACGTCCGCAATGACATCTGCTGCCAGCGTCTCCGTCACCTTGAAGATCCCAGTTTCTCATCCTTATGGTTGCTGGTGGACACAGGTGTGGACAAAATTGTCTACACCTGTGTTTACCGGTCGCACAGCGGTGACCAGGAGACGACTCGGCTGTTTGGCCACCTCAGTGGGGCCGCCGATGAGGTTCTGCATCGGCACCCTGATGCGCAGTTGGTCGCTCTGGGGGATTTTAACGCCTGCCACCAAGACTGGCTTTTCCCATACCAGAGGACCGACCACGCTGGGAGAGAAGCGCGAAACTTTGCGGTATCGATGGGCCTCTCCCAGATGGTAAAGCAAGCGACGAGGGTGCCTGATGTAGTTGGTCATACTGCCAATTGTCTGGACCTACTGCTGACCACTGATCCGGACAGATGTATTGTAACAGTTTCCTCACCACTTGGAACTTCAGATCACTGTCTGGTGAAGTCCGTATCGTCCTTCTCCCCACCTGACCGCGACACACGTGGAGAACGGCGAATGTGGCGTTACAAGTCAGCAGATTGGGATGAGATGCGGCATTTCTTTGCGTCTTATCCTTGGCAGCAGGTCTGTTTCTCTTCTAAAAATCCTTCGAGCTGTGCGGATGCTGTAACCGATGTGATACGTCAAGCTATGGAGTATTATATCCCTTATAGCGATGTACCCATCGGTGGCTCAGCTCACCCGTGGTTCAACGCCGATTGCATTCAGGCTGAAGAGCGTAAGCATTCGGCGTTCCTCGCTTGGGTTGATGCTCGTGACCGCAAAGCTCCGGATCTGAGTTCAAAGAAGAGAGCCTTCAACCATGCTGCCAAGTCCTACAAAAAGGCACTGAAGAAGGCTCGCTTCGACCGCATTACCCGTATTGGCACAAAGCTCTCTGCGCAACCGTCCGGTAGCAGAGCATTCTGGTCCCTTGCCAAGTCGGTCGAGGCGAACTTCTGTCGGCCCACATTGCCTCCGCTGGTAAAGCCTGATGGGACACTTGCTCATACGGCAAGAGAGAAAGCAGGACTCTTTGCATCTCTCTTCGCTCATAATTCTCGTCTTGACACTAGCAATGCTACTCCACCGACTCTGCCTCATTGTAACTCTTCAATGCCCGAAGTCCACATGAGGAACCGAGAAGTACTGAGAGAGCTGCGTCGTCTAGACGTGAATAAAGCTAGTGGACCAGATGGCATACCAGCGATTGTTCTCAAGGCTTGTGCTCCCGAGTTGTCTCCTGTACTCACGCGCTTGTATCGCCTCTCGTTTAGGACCGGTATAGTACCCAAGTCCTGGAAGCTTGCTAACGTGCAACCCGTGCCCAAAAAGGGCAGTCGTGCCGATCCTTCCAACTATCGGCCGATTTCGGTAACCTCCATACTCTGCAAGATTATGGAGCGTGTATTGAACTCGCGCCTCATGGCATATCTGGAAGGTAACGATCTCCTCAGTGACCGGCAGTACGGGTTTCGCCGCAAGCGGTCTACTGGGGACCTACTAGCGTATGCCACCCACTTGTGGGGCGAGGCCCTTGAGAAGAATGGGGAAGCGATTGCCGTATCCTTAGACGTCTCGAAGGCCTTTGACAGGGTATGGCACGCTAGCCTATTGAGTAAGCTTCCAGCGTACGGCATTTCCCCTGGTCTGATCAACTGGGTAAAAGACTTCCTGAGTGAACGGTATCTTCGAGTTCTTGTCGACGGATGCTCATCAGAGCCGATGACGATTAATGCCGGAGTTCCTCAGGGGTCTGTTCTCTCTGCAACTCTATTCCTGTTGCATATCAACGATCTGCTGGTGCCCGGTATCTATGGGTATGCAGATGATAGCACAATTGTAGAGAGATACCTGCCCGGTGCTCGGGCTAGTAAGGAGCTAATACAGTCCGAAAGAGAGGCTATGGTAGAGCGTACGAATATCTCACTTCAGGCAGTCTCCAAGTGGGGTGAAGCCAATCTTGTGGGATTCAACGCCTCCAAAACGCAAGCGTGTCTGTTTACCGCTAAAAGGAGCCCGTTCACCTTAGCTCCTGCTTTTCGGAATGTTTCCCTGGAGTGTACCGACCGTCTTCAGCTTTTGGGAGTCGAAATTTCCTCAGACCTTAACTTTGGGCGGTTCATTGAGTCCAAAGCCAAAGTAGCTGCTAGAAAACTTGGCATTCTTGCAAAAGTCCGGCGGTACTTCACACCCGAACAGCTTTTAATGTTATACAAAGCGCAGGTCCGTTCGTGTGTGGAGTACTGCAGCCACATATGGGCTGGTGCTGCAAAATGCCACCTGGCAGCTTTGGACTCGGTGGAAAGGCGTGCGAAAAGGCTAATTGGTGATCCAGATTTGGTTAAGTCCAACCTTCAAAGCCTTGAGCACAGGCGTAGGGTAGCCAGCCTTTCGGTGTTTTACAGGATGCTTTTTGGAGAGTGTGCGCAGGAATTGCATGACTTGATTCCGCCATCTCAATTCTACCATCGGACAACCCGACGTACAATGAGTATCCACCCATACGTTGTTGAAACCTCTACGGTCCGGACTAAGCGTTTCGCCTCGTCGTTTATACCGCGTACGTCGAAGGAATGGAACAATTTGCCTGCTGTGGTCTTCCCGTCCGATTATAATTTGGGTATCTTCAAGGCTAGAGTGAATAGGCTTTTAATAAACTAGTGCGCCTCACCATCAGAGATTGCATCACTGCTTACCATCAGGTGGGATCGCAGTCAAGCACTAGTTTATACGAATTAAAAAAAAAAAAAAAAAAAAAAAAAAAAATTTATTTCAATAGAAGCCTAGATAATATCCACAAGATACTATGTTTCCAAAATATCTAATGAAAAATGTGTAATAACGTTATAATCAGGTAAGACCAGTTGTATGAAAAATAGCGAAAATGTGAGTCGGGATGCATCTCCTTATGCATTACCATTAGTTGTCTATAAGGACATTGTTACTAACAAATTGGACACCATGGTCTGAAATAAAGTATTTACATAGTTAATTACTCAATTCTATAAAATCAATGACGGAAGATTTCCTGGATGAGAACAGCGTAAAATCTAGGAAACATAAAATATTACTTATTATTTAATTGCAAGATTCTTGATTTGATTAAAAGTCACTTGAACTATTTACGATATCCTCATAAATTATAAAACTAGACTGCTTTGTTTAACTTTTTCTTTTTTACACCAGGCGAACAAGGTTTCTACTGTTTTTTTTTTTTTTATTTTAACAATAATTAAATTGTTCGCTAAAAAACGTATCAAACTAAAAAAACAAATACCCGTATTGTGTAATACAATTAATCACTTTTAGTTTCAATCACAACTGTTTTCATAGACTGAATTGACAAAATCAAAGGAATTTCATCTTCTAATTATACTATTTCTGTGTTTCTATTCTTCTTTCTTCTACACAGGAGACCTGAGTCCCAGCAATGGAAACATTAAAAAGGTTGCCTTTACTTTTGTTATGCTAATGGTACTATGGTACGCAGCGTTGGAAGGCCTCCAACAAGGTGGACCGACGACCTGGTCAGGGTCGCGGGAATCCGATGGATGCGTGACGCACAGGACCGGTCGTTGTGGCGACGCTTGGGGGAGGCCTATGTCCAGCAGTGGACGTCTTTCGGCTGATATGATGATGATGATGATGATGATGAATGGTACTATAACCACACAATCTGGTCAATTACCCAATATAAACTCATTTAGAAAAATTTACTATCGTCGTTTATACCGCGTACATTGAAGGACTGGAGCAATATGTCTGTTGCGGTCTTCCCGTCTAATTATTAAGTCAAACTCAAAGCCATTTATTTGCATTAAATGCGGTACAAGAGATAGTATAGAATAATGATATTCCACAACTATCATACAACGCCGTCAAGTCTCAAGCTAAGCAGAGCTTGTGTTATGGGCATTAAACAACTGATAAACATACTTATAATAATATATAAAGAAATAATATAAAAAGGAAAGACGGTGGCAACCTCGAAAGGCTCATGGTGACCGGCAAAGTGAATGGAAAAAGGCCCCGCGGGCGCAGCCCTATACGTTGGTCCGACCAGATCCGCACCGCTCTTGACTCTACGATGCACAGTGCACTTCACATCGCCAGAGACAGAAACAGATGGAAAGACATCATAAGGGATAAAGTGATGAAGCAGGGAGGTCACGACCCTCAGCATTGAGGAACACGACGCAAGGAGGAGGAGGAATAATATATAATAGATAAATAACACCCAGACACAGAACAAATGATCACGCTCATCACATAAACATTTTTCCTGGGTGGGAATCGAACCCACGACATCCGGCATAGCAGTCAGAGCCACTAAACACTAGGCCGACAGGCCAGTCAAGAGAAACTGGTAACTTAATATAACAGTGCAGACAAATTTTGCCATGAGTTGGCATGCAAATATTAAAATACGTTATGTGATGCTCATAGTAAGCCAAACTACACAATTTATCACATTTCCTTCTGAGAAAAATATTAAACCTAATGAACTCAGGACAGCAAAATATATATTATTATATAATTTAGGTGTCTTCAAGGCTAAAGTGAATAGGCTCTTAATAAACTAGTGCGCCTTGCCAGCAACGATTGCATCACTGCTTACCATAAGGTAGGATCACTGTCAAGCATTAGTATATATCATAAAATAACTCCCTAAGACAGTATTAGGTTGCATAATTAAAATAATTGAAATAAATTACTATACCTGTTTAAAATAAATTTATAAATATTTATGCCAAATTGAAATAAAAAGTTGCATAACTACCATGATTAATTATTTAGATATTAAGAACTTATTAGCAGTATTTTTAGAAGTTTGATATGTGGTATATAATATAAACAATTTAAGTATGTTTTGTCGTATTTTAATCTGTTAATAGCTTCATTATAATTGGGTGATGGGCAGACGAATAAATCATAATAAAGGTGAACCAGTTCGTATCTACAGGATAAGGTATAAGTGAGGTAGCTGTGTTGTCATTGATCTATATCTATTCGCACCTTGATTGTATGATATTACTAGAATTTTCCTGTGGCTTTGCTCTTGTTGTCCTATTTTTGTCTCTATCTATTACCATGATAAAATAAAAATTATTATTATTTAATAATATAAAAAAAAACATTTAAAAATAAAAAAAATAGTAGCCCACCGGTATCGGGAACAGGGTCCAAGCTACCGGCGGTCAGGGCTCCAGAGAAAGAAACCTCCTAACTATACGAGCCGTGTAGCAGAAGTACGGCTTTCTGAATCAAGCCTTTGATCCAGCCGCCTAACGCGATCCTCCTAAGGTATTGGTCGAGGCTCTTGGCAATTAAGCCATTACCCGACACGACTATCGGTACAATGATCGCAGTGTCCACATCCCACATGTCGACAACCTATTATTATTATTATGATACCGGACAAACCCTAGATTATAACACTATTTTTGATTATATATAAATTCACGTTTAACCACTATGCGATAAGGCCGCCCATTGTATGTATGTGTTTTAGTTTTAAGTTTTTCCATTTGTATGTGTAACGGTGTACAATAAAGTATATAATAAATAAATAAATAAATAAATAAATATCCCATGTTGGAAAGCGACGATTTGGTCGACGATAGAACACGCTTACCTAAAAGTAAGCTACTGACTCTTGACTGAAAGATCTCTAGGTTGTAGCTATCAGACATAAATGTGCTACAATTGCTTTAATTGTTTTCTATCACACTAATGGTAGCATAATAAAAAATAAAAGAAAGTGAATAGTGAAGCGCCTGCATCAAAATATATCCTACACTGTTTTCTAAATTATAACTCAGCATTTAAATATAGGCGTTTGGTATATGAAGGCGCAAAGTTATCACCAAATCCAAATGGCATTCTCATTTAATTAAGTATATTCAATTTTGAAGACAGTAAAATACATAATGAACGTATTAGTAAATGTACATCATCATTGAGCCACGGGCGATCGGAACCGTCACTCCTACATACAAGTTATACTGTAACCTAGTCGAGATCGGAACTGCACCCACTACAAATTGTAGCAATTTTGAAATTTTACATTAAAAAAATCAAATAGTCATGTACTGCAATACAAGTAAATGATCAATGAAGATTATTATTATTCTTTCGTACATTCGGATTTCGATTGGCTGGTGCATCACATGATGTATCATTTTTGCTTTTATAATTATGTTTATTTGAGTTACATTGAATATAAAATTTTTAGATATAATTTTTTTAAATTAATATCTAAATATCTTTATAATACCTTTTAGCACTAAGTCTACCTGTGTACCACAACTGTACATGAAGTTTAAATAATTAAGTAAGAACATCAGAGTAGGCCATTTAATGGCAAAATCACGTGCGAAATGCCTGAGGGCTCTTAATGAGTGATAATAATGTCATTTGTAATAAAAATGTTTGGAATAAGTAGTTTAATTTAATTAACATCTGGCTAAATAAGCCTTAAGACTTAATACCTATGCAAAATAGCTAAAACTAGGAAGAAGTTCAATATGGAGATGTGGCCAATATTGATATTAATAGATAATAATAGAAAAGAAACGCTGTTTTTTATGGGAAATCATCCAACGCCTTCTACCACTCGCGCTTCTTCTAGGGTAGAGATAGACGATGTGTCCGACTTTTACTGAGTAAAACCATACCTGTGTCTTTTAATTGCCCTTTGCGTTTCAGAACTACGGCACAAAATAGATAGGTACAGAAGACAATCTCATGTATGTACTTCAATTTTTATACCTACGCTCGGCGGACGCACACTAATGAGCGTTTGAGCCGGAACTGTCTGACGAGTGGGCCGAGCTGCTCCGAGATATCGTGTCCGTGAGCGGTGTCTATGTGTGAGTTACTCGAGCGCGCTTTGTTTGTAGATTGAACTCTGTACCTGTATATTTTGTGGTATTAAGGATTCTTACAATAATTTTAAGATATGCTTCGCTTACGTCCACAGATAAAAAAGTTTCAAATAATTTTTTGTATTACTTTTTTGTTTCACAATAAGTGTAGAGTTTTCCCAAAACAGGGTTTTGGGTAAAATGAGACGAAGTATCCTTCTAAATTATTTCATCATTAGAATATCATTAGTTTTTGTTCACAAGTAAATGCAGAATTTTGTAATCGGTCTTCTAACTAATATTATGATAAATGCTATTTTGCATATAGGTTAAAAAGTAAACACTTTTACACGTCAATTTTTTTATGTGTATAGGTGATCTACGGTGGGTTTTGTGGTGAATTTATTGCGTAATATGTATTTTGTCAATTCAATTGTTTTTTTTTTGTGTTTGACGGTGTTGAGCAGCCAATATTTCAAGCATATGAAGCAACGGATTACGAATTTCATTCAATAGGTTGTCAACGAAATTAGGAAGCTGGTCTTTAGACATTCCGTTTTGTAGCGAATAACTTGTTTATTATCAAATAAAAGTAATATCTAGTTCACCTAATGTTGAAAAGAAGAATTTATTATAAAGGATGTTTAGTCCTGTTTCATAATTTATCAAGATCTCATAAATAGTTCAAGTGACTTTTAATAAAATTAAGATTCTTGTAATTAAATGATATTTTATGTGTCTTAGATATTGTGTTTTTAAACATCTTCTGTAATTAATGTGGCAGAATCCAATTAGTAATTTGTTTATTTCAAGAACAAAAGTATAGGTCATATAAATAAGAAAATAAAATACAATGTAAAGCTTGATTTTAAAAACATGGGTTAGATTTAGCTAGCCAACTTATTTACAATGTCTTAATGAACGCATTGTCTAGCATATAATATTTATCATAATTAAATAACAAATGAGAGAAGAGATTTCTTCTATCGGATCTTAGATCATAGGTATTTAAATTATGATAATTGATCTACTTACTTTAATATTACTTCTTATCTAAAAACTTGCCCTATATTCATACCTACATGTATTTTTTTTTATTGTAAACCCCCTTACTGCTGAGAAATAATAATCAACATTTTAATATTCCCACTGCTGGGACTCAGGCTTCCTCTCTAGGAGAGGGAACGGGCTGTAATCCACCACGCGAATCCAGTACCTGGTTGGTGAATCCTTACTAATATTATAAAAGCGAAAGTGAGTTTTTTTGTTACGTCTTCACGCCTAAATGGCTAAACCGATTTTAATGAAACTTGGTACACGGATAGACCATGTCCTGGAATAGGACATAGGTAACTTTTTATCCCGGAAGTATGTTTCCTTGGGATAATTTTCTGCTATCACGCGGGCGAAGCCGCTGGGAGTAGCTAGTGTTATATATTTTCGAGTTTTGGTTCTAGAACATGCCAGTTTACCCATGATGTTCTTCTCCAATGTTTTGAGAGCAGTGGTGACCTATTAGAATACACAAAGTAACGCACCTGGCTGGTTTTGAATCCACGATCAAAAACATGTAAGTCGGGGCCATTACCACTGGGCCACGCCTGCTTACTATTGAGTATCTATATTATGTATTTATTAAAAAAAAAAAAAACTGAAGCTTCATAAACGAAGGTGAACTATACAGCCTCAGTACTACATGATACATACAACAAAGTACTCTCAAAACCCTCTCAATCAGTTCAACAGCCAATGATACTTGACGAATTACATTCTTTGCTTCACTTAAGTCAGACTCATTGAAATATGAATCGATCCAATCAAACAGTACACTTACTCTTAGCGCCGTCGCATACGGGCCATCGGCCACAACCACAAAACGCCGTCACTGGCGTATTTCCCATACATTTTATACAGGTTTGCCGCACACAGTTGACGCCGGTGGCCGCCACCCGCTACAAATCGCTACTGCTCGCTTATTGTGGCCACTAAATGCTGTCACACGCCACTTGCGCATTTAATGCATTAGACCACAAGCGAACGCCGGCGATCGCGTTGTCATTGTTTTTCTGTTGTGTCTCTAATAGACGGTATCTGCCATCTTATTTAGAGTCCATTATGATACTGCACGTATGGCTGGCAGCCACAGGACAGAAGTTGCTGTCCCGCGTTTCAAGTTCCTTTGTGGCCGTCTCTAGCTTCTCGTGACGGCGTTTGTGGTTGTGGCCGGTAGAGGAAGTTTGAAAGTGGCGCCAGTGACTGAAAAGTTGATAGGAAATTGTTTGTCTTGGTATGGTCTGGTCATGTAAAGAGGAGGGATGTAGCGCGTGTTGCTAAAAGAGTTATGAATTTACATGTGGATGGATGGATGGAGAGAGAGAGGGAGGCCAAAGAAAAGATAGATGGATTGTGTGAGGAGTGATATGAAAGAACACGGAGTTAGTTATAGCTTGACGAGTGACGGGACAGAATGGAAGACAAAAACGTATTGCACTGACCCCAAATAAAACGGGACAAGGGTAGGAAGATGATGAGGTAACTCTAGCCATCGATACGACTGCGGCAGCCGTCAACTTATAGTGACACACGATAGCACCTGCTGATCTTCATCTGTTGAATGTCGACAGCCGCCGTCGATGCGTCAACAGCCTCCGACGTGTCGACGACTATAGTTACCGCTACCATTGATAACATGCAGCCCGTGTGTACAAGCTCTTACACTACAATTTTGTCGGACTCCTTGCCTAATAAAGGCGGCCTTGCTTCCGCAAAGGTCGCGGCGGTGACCTTTGCCGCTAACAAATTTATTCTTCTTACCGCTCGGTCTCAGGTGATGACATCTATTTGGTGTTGGAGGCGTAATCGTATTTCTGTGTCACTCGATACTGATGTATTATCGATTCGTTGTGAATAATCGAGTGGGTACTTTAATTGATTCGATCAATATTTTTATTAAAGTTTATATCTGGTATTACTGATAATTTATCTTCCTAAATAGGCATCTTGATCATCATCATCATCATCATATCAGCCGAAAGACGTCTACTGTTGGTCATAGGCTTCCTCCAAGCGTCGCCATAATGACCGGCTTTTTTCTTTTAGGATGTCATCAAATGACTCGTCCTGTTCTAGGTTGGAGCGAGAGTGAAATTCAGACTTTTAATGACTAAAACGCATTCCTATGTCCCTTCTTTACCTTCCGTTCCTTGTGTTTGGGTTTTTCTTTCAGAAGCAAACCCATGGCTCCGGTAGGCATCGACCCTGCTGAGTTACTACGGTTTTGCTGATATCTCTTTGAGGCGCGCGAGGAACACATTCGTGGTTGGTCCGCGGATGGGTGGCTTGTTACAAACCAAAACTACTCCATGTGTTGAAAAAGATGTTAGGCGACTGAATAACGAGATCTCTAGAACCCGGTAGTCAACTGAAGATCTTTGAAAGCCTGTAGTTAGAAGCCAGAAAGAAATCTGATACCAATATTGCCAAGGTTTACTATATTTTCTCTGAGCTGAAGGAGTTATTCGATGATTTTCTACTTAAAGAAATACACTGGTACTCAGCTGTGTCCTGTAACCCTAGCCAATCGTTAGCGCTGGTAGAAAACTTCAAAATTGACGTCATCTCAACGCTCAGTCACGTGGTCAGAACAAAAGAATCGGGAGCGGAGACAATTCGAGGTGTTCAATACAAGAGAAACTATTGTAACTTGGCTAGGGGGGGCTATTTATTGGTAAAAGGTTAGGCTGATGGATTGGTACAAAAATATCGCCAGAATAAGCTAGTAGCTTATTGATTTCAATTTAGCTTCCCATTTCGTGGACTGACCGACATTTAACTATTCGAAGTGCCTGCAAATAGTCTATTCGAAATAAATGATTTTGATTTGATTTGATTGCATACGCATGAAATCGGGATACTTTAGAGTGAAAAAAGAAATGGTTATTCCGACCAGACGGATGTCATGTCTAGTCCGGGCAACTTGTAGTTGATTTATCGGAATCTTTAAGTAAAGAGTGAATAGGTTTCTTCTAGGAAAGCGCGTTCCATCGTCGACCGCATCTTCGCTGCTTACCATCAGGTGAGATAGCGGTCAAGCGCGAAACTACCAACAATAAAAAAAATCCTTACTGTTGTATAAGTGCTAATCAATGCAAGATTTTGCCTTTTTTAGTTTCTATGTGACATCATAGGTGTCGCTACAACGTCATCTACTACACAAAAAATTTTTTTTTAAAAGACAAACAAAGTTTTTAATAAAAGCATCTTTTTATAGATTCACACTTGACTTCCTGGTCGCGGATTAGAAGATCAAGTAGCATTTTATTTGTACAAGTCATTTATTTATAGTAAAAACTACTAATTAAGTGTTTTGTTAGTACTGAAATCCGGGATTATATTAGCAAATACTTGATTTTGTTTTCATGAAAAAAAAAAAAGACGGATATTATGTAGAATATTTATGATAGAAGGGAATTTCATGAACTGAACTAAGCTAACTTTTATTGTTACTATTGTAACCGTTAGTCCATATTATTTGATTGGCCTGTTGGTCTAGTGGTTAGTGGCCCTGACTGCTATGCCGGAGGTCGTGGGTTCGATTTCCACCCAGGACAAATGTTTATGTGATGAGCATGATCATTTGTTCTGTTTCTGGGTGTAATTTATCTATAATATGTATGTATTTAGAAATATGTATGTTTATCAGTTGTCTAGTACCCATAACACAAGCTCTGCTTAGCTTGGGACTAGACGGCGTTGTGTGACAGTTGTGGAATATTATATTATTATATTATATTATTATTATCATATTATCCCACTGCAGAGCAAAAGCCTCCCTTCACTCCTTCCAACGATCACGGTTCCTCGCTTTCTCTACCAATTCTTAAAAGGAAGCCATCCAGGTCGTCCCGCCATCTCCGTCGTGGTCTGCCTCGCGTCCTGCCAATCCTGCGTTTTACGAGTTCACAGCTTGTCAGACATGCGGCAAACATGTCCAACTATTACTTGTTTGTCTAATTTTTGTAAATCCTTACTAATATTATAAAAGCGAAAGTGAGTTTGTTTGTTTGTTACGTTTTCACGTTTAAATGGCAGAACCGATTTTGATGAAATTTGGTACACGGATAGATCATATCCTGGAATAGGACATAGGATATTTCTTATCCCGGAAGTATGTTCCCTTGGTATAATTTTCTGCTATCACGCGGGCGAAGCCGCTGGGAGCAACTAGTAGTTAATAATTTACAGCGAGATACTTTTTGTCATCAGGCACATGATGGTTTTTCCCTTAAAAATTCTAAGTACCAAATTAGATAAAGTATTAACATAAACTTACAAATAAATAATATAATAACATTCTATAAATAGGAAGTGTAGTATGTATCTAGTTCTCTTAAATGTCATGACTTCATTTAATTCGTTATATGGATTAATAAATAAACTTAATTTACGGTTGTTCAACATATTTACATATCATTTACGTCTTTAAATGATATTGCCACGTCAAAATATAAAATCTTATAAAATATGAATAAGTTTTCAATGAAATATTTTTTTTCAAAATGAGGTTTTATCGCGCGGTACGTTAAGTGCGCAGGTATTACGACACTTGAGGGTAGCTTCTGTCCAACAATGAACGTCTTTTGGCTGAAATGATGATGATAATGATAACGATAACGCATAAACGTATACCATGGCTTCAGTACATGATTTCCTCAGTGGTGGAACTTTTAATTTTTCTTATTTGCTTGCCATCATAAGCGTTGGCTTGCGAACGATCATCAATAGATAGCTCATCGTTTGCTAGTCCTATAAGGACCGAGCCCAAGTCATCGATGGCGCGTAGTGCGCCACGCGCGCGTCGTGAAGATGTCAGTAAACCGCCTACGGTTTTCTCAAAGCCCTGCTTTTATATAGCCTAGCAGCTATGAGGAAAAACAGGGCTAAGAAGAAAAACTATGGAAAAGATACTCGTGAAACGCAAAAGACAACTGAAGGAACATAGCTATGGTTGTAAGCAGGAACTACATTAGACCGACGCACACATGTAACCAGTCTGATTTGAACGTAGAACGACATCGCGTGTATCAAGTGTAGCTCTACAAGTCTAGTTTCCATATAAAATGTATGGAGATTGACGCACCTAGATCGGCGTGTGAGCACAGGTGTGACCAGTGTAGTTTTAAATTTAGTCTAAAAGTCTAATAGGCCCTTTCGCCCCACCCTAGAGTGGGCGAAGTCATTAGATGATTTCCCTCCTTAAATCACCCCACCGCATCGCAGAATATTTTTTAGAAACCAATGTAAGTATGCATCAAGATGTAGTTACGAGAACAAGCACAAATTATCAATGCTTGACACTTACAAACCGCAAAGAGGTATGGAGGTACGAGTATATAGAGCAAGTTCGTTCAGCTCTTCTTCTGGGCTTGACATTGCTTAGTCTATCATTTCTGGTCAAGCCTTTGAACATGAAGAATCGACCACCCGCTTGCTAATATTCCCAAAAATTATTCCTAAAGTATTTCAAGCATCAACTACTTCTTGTTGAAGTGCTAATAACTAAAACTACTTGATTAAAACTTTAAAGGGTCATTTGATACTTATGTGTTCACAAACTGTACTTGAAAATTGTTTATTTATTTAAGTACATAAAACATTGACACTGTGTTCACATATGCGCACAAATTGACAAAAGTTACGTAAAGTGACTTTGAATTTGATGTGATAATTAATTTCATTTTATCTTAGAAGTAAATACAAAAAAAAATGGCCAAGCTTGAATTAAACCCACTCATCTAGATATTTTGTAGCTCGTTCATTTTTAGACTTCCATAGTTCAGAGGGATTAAAAAAATATTTTTCTGACAATTATGAATACAATGAAGCAAAAAATATGGCTATTGCCAAGTTCTGCACCGCACGCTAAAAATCTGCTTTTAAATCTACCGCTTTTAGACTTGCAATTTACTGTATTTTGCACGAGTGCACGTGCTCACCCTCGCCACAATTTTATTACATTTATCATTAGGCTGGGAGCTAAGCGACCCCCACGAGTCGCACGTCAACCATTGTTTGTTTATGTGTACGTTTGATAAACGTACAGCTTTCGGCTCCATAACACTCTCGCCTATGGCTCGGGCTACAAACGGTCGCAACCTTTCACAAAATTTCTCTAAATGAATCAAATTGTTCTATTTGTTTACATAGATGACATAGTGACGAAAAGATCGTCTTACAGAAGGAAATCAATTTATACGTTAAAAAAAGAAAAAGTTAGTTATATACATTGATTATGGCAAATTATACCGAATCTTCATATTAAAAAAAAGAGAATTAAAAAAAAAGCGAATACCATTAGCCATCAGTGTTTACATCGTAAATAACTATGTGTGCGTGCGTAAGACAGGATGCGTTTGCGCAAACATATGTCAGCAAATACCATAGTCGGTTAATTGATCTATTAGAGTAAGTATGCCATAGGCCTTGGCCATGAATTTCACTAAAAGAAAACATCTGTACAAGTAAAGGACCAATCATATTTTCATTTTTTTTTTAATTATGAAAATTCATTTATTTTTTATTTCACTCAGGTTTAGATGGGGGTACTTATAAAAAGTCAGAAGCTAGTGCACGGTTCCAAATTGGTTGTTTCCTATGGAGAAGAACCGGCAAGAAATTCCATGGTTACTCTTTAAAAAAATGGGTTAGTGTTAAGGGTTTTCGCATATAAATTGTAAAACTGACAAAAAAATGATGATCTAACTTTTTCGAGCTTTTTTTTTGTCTTCAGGTCAATTATTCCAGAGGTGCTCACAGTATTTATTTATTTAAACACTGCGATTCGAAGACTCACGAAGATTTTAGAAATTGAAAAACAAACTTTGGACCTCAAATGAAGCTGAGCAGGACACTTGGAGGTCATTCGGGCTGTGGATTGTGGGATAGCAGTTTTCTGCATCCCCAAGCTGCCTTTTAAGATGGCCCTTCCCGATCCGTTTATCGTCAACGTGAGCGTGGTTTAAAAACTGGTTGTCCAACGCAATGTTTGATAATTATAATCGAACGAGAAAAAATATATACCGCCTGAACGCACTGTTGGCATTCATCATTCACTCGAATATTTAACAAAACTTATATTAGGAAACACGTAACGTATTTAAACCTTAAAAGTTAAAAAAAAAAATTCTTCATACCGAATTTAGATTAAAATTGAAATGTTTCTATAAAATATTTTCTTTACTTTTTCTTTTATGAGTACATTTTGAAGAGCCAAAGTTCATGGAAAATTGCAGATTTTACAGGTCTTTACTGGATTACACACACAAACATTGTTTCAATAGAAACCTAGATAATAACCGTAAGATATTTGTGTTTCCAAAATATCTAGAGTAATATGTGTAGTGATGTTATAATTACGTAAGAGCGGTTATCATTACGGGTTGGGCGCTCTTAAGGAAAATGCAGGCAAAAGATACTTCAATAAAATGTGTGTTACAGGATGTTCTCGCTCGTCGGTGTCGCAAGAACACGAGTACAATAAATACCAACATCGGTAATGTGTGCTCCTGGTGCTGGAATGTTGATCACGTTGGTATGTGGGTGGTGGTAGCGGTCCTGACCTTGGAGGAATGTTGTGTTTGTGATAATCTCTCGACACAATACAATTTACAGTAGCAATGACTTCTCTAGATAAAAGTTCATTGTCATAATTGTTTTTTTTACAAACTTTTATTTAGTTATACCTGTCTCGATGTTTGTCTGTAATCAAATCGTGCAAATTAAATTTGACCCACTTCCCGGTTACCGATTGAGCTGAAATTTTGCAAGCATGTGTAAATCAGATGACAGTGCAAAATTATTATGACTTAGTTCTGATCTGAAGATGGAACCAGAAGCTGGCTGTAGGAACTTCAAAGTTCAACGAGACAACCTCATCGAGTTTAGGTTCGTATGATACGTCTTGACGAGTCAAATCAAATCAAATCAAATCAAAATCGTTTATTTCAAATAGACCAATTACAGGCACTTTTGAATTGTCAAAATGTCGGTCAGTCAAACAAACAAGTGAAGCTAAGTTGCACGTTCCAAAGAGTAGATCTCTATGGAGAAGAACGTGCAAGAAACTCCATGGACACTCTTTTAAATCATATGTGTTACATATAGTGTTTGGTTACATATTTCTTGTTGCTTCTATTATGTGAGCACAATGTAGATAATAATAAAAAAATATTAAAAGATAAAAACTGAATTAAGCTACTGGCAGCTAAGAGATGACCAGTCTCATCTGACGGCACCCGTTCACGAGCATGACGCGTGCATCAGCCCCACTCAGCTCAACCATTTTGAAGGGAACCGAATGACCCAATAACACGCGCCACCAACAGCGAGACATTTGAGTGAGCATGTCAAACTCTCAACTGCCATGCTCGCAATGTCAAAAAATAAAATAATAAAAAGTTGTAACTTAATAAAAATGCTCCATGGTACTTCACATTCACAAATTTGGAAAAAAAAAGTGCTTCTACATTATACAATGCTATTATTTTTAGATATAACATGTAAAGAATCCTAAGTCCTATTGAAATAAACTAATCAAATAAAAATAAAATACTGAAAACAACATTACGAAAAGGGCAGCAGCATCTCTTCGAATATATATATAAAGACTAATTTGTAGCTACAAAAGTATGTGGCTGTGGAGCAGGACCGGCATTTAGCCAAGCATTTTTATCAAGGAGATAATCTTCCAATTTATAATATGCTTGTCTACATAGTGTGCGTTTAATGCAGGTTTTAAATTTTGACTCGTTTAATTGGAGAATTTCTAGTGGAATTTTATTATAAAATTTTACACAGTACCCCATAAAAGAACTAGCTACTTTAGCTAACCTGAATCGAGGTTGATCTAACTTGTCCTTATTTCTAGTATTAAAATTGTGCCTATCACTTATTTTAGTAAAAAGATGAATATTTTTCCGGACATACATTATATTTTCATAAATGTATTGACAAGGTACCGTCATGATGTTTATATCTTTAAATAATTCCCTAAGAGAATCGCGCCTGCGAAGATTGTATATGGCTCTGATAGCTCTTTTCTGCAGAATAAAAATAGACTCTATGTCTGCAGCCCGTCCCCATAGCAAAATACCGTAAGACATGATGCTATGAAAGTAACTAAAATAGACCAGCCTCGCGGTATGTACATCAGTAAATTGACGGATTTTTCTGACAGCATATGCTGCTGAACTAAGCCGTCCTGCCAGAGATGTTAAATGAGGGCCCCATTGTAGCCTCGAGTCGAGCGTGATTCCCAGGAAAACCGTGTTTTCGACGATTTCTAGTTTCTCCTTGTTCAATATTATTTCCAAATCATTACTTTTAACATTCGGCAACGCAAATCTGATGCACTTCGTTTTTTTTCCATTTAGTACTAAATTATTAACAGTAAACCAGTTTTGGACCTGCTGTAGAGCGTTGTTTACGTCATCAATACGTGTGGAACGTCTATTGATTTTAAATATTAAGGACGTATCGTCAGCAAACAATACTATATGTGGTTGTTGTTTCAATAAATGCGGTAGATCATTTATGTACACCAGAAAGAGGAAAGGACCCAATATAGAGCCCTGTGGTACCCCCATTTTTATTTTTAAGCCCCGTGAATTTACACCATTTATCTGAACTTGCTGTTGCCTGTCATTTAAATAAGATTTCACTAGGCTTAGTGCAAGTTTACCTAATCCGTAATGTTCTAGCTTTAAAAGTAAGGTTTCATGATTAACACAATCAAAAGCCTTTGAGAGGTCACAGAAGATTCCAATAGCATCTTGGGCTTCCTCCCACGCTGCAAATATGTGTTTTAATAAGGAGACACCAGCATCAGTCGTACAACGTCCTTTGGTGAAACCATACTGCTGTTCGTGTAAAATTTTATTACTGTTAAAATGAATAAGCATTTGATTGAGCATAACTTTTTCAAAGACCTTACTGAAAACCGGCAACACGGATACAGGTCTATAATTATTGGTGTCATTATGGTCGCCAGATTTAAAAAGAGGTATAACTTTACTAAATTTCATTACATCTGGAAAGACTCCTTGGTCCACACACAAATTAAAAATTAAAGCCAAGTATGGTGCTACGGTCTCGATTATAGATGTACAAACTTTAACAGACATTCCCCATAGGTCCTCGGTTAATTTTATTTTTATTTGCCGGAAAGCCTTTATGACTGTCATGGGGTTTATATGTTTGAATTGAAATTCAACCGGACAGCCTGGCACGTTTTCTTTCAATAAAGCAATTGAGGCCTCTGGCGAGGAATTTAAAGCTTCCGTTGTCTTAAGAGGTATGTTGGTAAAAAAATTCACAAACTCTTGGGCTACTTCTATGTTAGAATTTATGGGACCATGTGAAGTCTCCAATAAAAATTCCGTGTTTCGTACCTTATTTCTACCCGTTTCACTATTAATAATTTTCCAAACGGTCTTTATTTTATTGTCTGCCGATTTGATTTTTGTGCTAATGAAAAGGGCCTTCGCTACTTTGCAAATTTTTCTAAAGAGTTTAGAATATTTATTTACATACTTGTTAAAGCTTTCAGAGTTAAAAAATGGCTTAAGGCCATATAGTTCATATAGTTTTTCCCTACTTATCCTTATACCTTTAGTCGCCCAGTCACTAAATACAAACTTAGGGAAAACATTTTTTGACTTCTTTTCAAAACTTTTATTAAATTCATTAAGTATTACTGAAAAGAAATTATTATAAAATTTATTAGCATCATCAATACTATGGCCCAGAACATTTAACTTATTTAGTATGTTACTATTAAATTTTATTAATTTGCTAAGTGTAATTGGCCTAAATTGAATAAATTGAGTATTAATTATAGAAGTATAACGAGCTATAAAAGCTTGCTATGACAATTAAAAGCTTGTTATTAATTTACAATTCATTGAATACATACATAATAAAAGATAAGAAGGAAACAGAAAAATAGTAAAAAATTCAAAAAAAAAAACTCTATTACATTTTTTTTTTGCATTTCTGATTATTTTCAATATGTCATTGTAATAAATGACAAGTAGAAGATAATTGAAAAATAAAAACAAACAATCATGCATCCTATGGTTTTATGGCCTTTTGTCTTCTAAGATTACGGGTTTCTTTTTTAAGAATTCCCCATGGCCCTTTTTTTTTCTCTCTCGAGGGGGAAAATCATCATTGACGAAACCCGCTCTTGGGTGGAGCGGGAGACAGTGTCAGAGTCTTACTAACTAAAAACTCCGCGCCGTTCCTTCTAGCCTTCATACCGGGGCTCTAGTTTCCTTTCGGATAACCCCGACCCCGGTAGGCTTCGACCCAGATGGGCCCCTCCTGTTGCTGACAACTCCTTGAGGCGCGCGGGAACAGTGCGCGCCGTCGACGCCTTGGCTCGGTCCGGACAGTTACCGGACGATCGGACAGCGAGCTACCCATGGCTCGCCGTTCGCGAGCCCGCGTCTACGGTGGCCGGAAGTCGGGATCGGAATCCCGGCGGCGGCGGCGGGGGCGCCGTTGCCTGATGCGGTCTGCCTCCTCCTTTGCTAGCATTACTGCTTCGCAGAAGGAGGCGACCGCCTGCCAATCCTCCTCCCCATGGCCCTAGCGAGCATTAGCCCTGCTGAACCCATTCGGTTTTGCTGACATCTCTTTGATGCGCGTGCGGAATACTACGCGCCGTCGATGACTGGAGTTCAGCTCTTTACCGGACAGTCAAACCGCAAGCTACCCATTGCTCATTCTCAGCCAGCCCGTGCCTACGGTGAATAGAAACAAAACTTTGGTTTTGTTTTTCACTTTGATACCATATTATCGGCATCCTTCTTCTTCACAGCCCAACATTTTGTATGAATCAGGGGCTGTGAAAAAGAAGGATGAAAAAAGATTGCATGTATCGAAGATGAGAATGTTGAGATGAATGTGTGGTGTGACGAGAATGGATAAAGTGAGAAATAAGTATATTAGAGGAAGTTTGAAAGTGGCGCAGTGACTGAAAAGTTGAAAGGTAATCCGGTCGTCTTGGTATGGTCATGTGAAGAGGAGGGATGAAGCGCATATTACTAAGAGAGTTTTGAGTATACGTGTAGATGGATGGAGAGAGAGAGGAAGACCGAAGAAACGATGGATGGATTGTGTGAGGAGTGATATGGAAGAAAAGGGAATTAGTGATAGTTTGACGGGTGACAGGACAAAATGGAAGAAAAAAACGTGTTGCGCTGACCCCAAGTAATATGGGATAAGGGCAGAAAGAAGAAGGAGGAGACCATATCATCAGCTTCTAACAAAGCACGACTTTTTGAAATATCAATTCATTAATAAATTGATATAGTTAAATGCTGCAAAAAATATTCAAAAATCGTGAAAATACCCTTTGAAGTTTTGTTTCTATTCACCCCATTTTACCGTGGTAAAGGTATATTACTTATTTACAGCGCTAATGAGCGGTAGTGCGCGAGGCGGTGAGCAGTAAGATCAAAAGAGTGAAAATGTTTGAAGCACGCAACGAGACGACGCCCCGCTCGCCGCTGAGTCCGATTTCGTGACCGGCCAAGTGAACACTGTGGCTGTACCGGAAAAATAAATAAAAGAAGCATAGACTCATCAACTTTGACACTAGGTAATATGCGCAATGCTATGACGCATTCATTTTACTCATATTCTAGGTGGACGTGACCTGATAGACGTGACATTTGAGTTGGCGCTCGGGCTGTTCCGTGACTTGTTCAAATAAAATTCAATTCAATTTAAACAAACAGGCTGCTATTTAACTTAACGTCAAAATTTTATTGCACACTAGCTTCTATTAGCGGTTTTGCCCGCGTAGATGGAGAGAATTATTTTGTCATTATAATTATGGTATTCTAGAAATTAGTATGTATAACTGTATGCCCATTTTCTTTAAAAATCGATTCCGCCATTTAAGCGTGAAAGAGACAAACATAAAAACTTGTCTTTAAAATATTAGTTTGAGTGTGACTAATCTACATGGGCTATTATGAGAAATCAAAGGTTATATAGAATAGGCAGCTTCTGTGCAGTTTGAAAAGTTAAAACAACAATTGAGCTGTTAATTCCGTTGGAAATTTTGCTATAGATGAAAAACTATATTCAAACTGCAATTATGCAGCTGTCGTGCAGTTCTGATGCAGCCTGTCCATCGTCATCGCCCTGATTCATTGACTAGTCGCACGGCAGCTAGTTTGTACAATATACCGGGCGATCAGTTAACTCAGTTTATGATTATGTAATTGTTTTTGTCACACCCATAAGTAATCAGCAAAATTATTAGTTAACTAAATAATTTGCATTTAATATCATTGATTATTTCTAGCTAATTTGTTGTCATCAGTGCTCAAAAAACTCATCATCATTTCCGCCGATAGACGCTCACTGTTGGACATAGGCTTCCTAATGTCGCGATAAAGAACGATCCTGCGCGTCCCGCATCAATCGGATTCCCGCAACATTCACCAGGTCATCGGTCCACCAGTGTAAATGTATCTTAGAGTAAGTACATTTTTGTTGACTTTTGATGTTTAGTAAAGATGTTTGAAAATGAAATGTATGATGTAGCCCGTCTGTTTACTGTCTCCACAAACGGGTTTTAAAAAAACACCGCTTCAAGCTTCATTTGAGGCGCCCTTTTTTGTGGCTCGTGTGCGGCGGTGCCGCCACAAAAAAACGCTTGAAGCCGCTTCAAGCTTCTCCGCTGTCGCGCGCTTCAGCTATTTTTTCGGCAGCTTCAAGCTTTTTTTGTGGCCGCTTCTAGCGTTTTTTTTTTTTGCGGAGGCGTTTTTTTTTGAGGCCCGTGAGCGGGGACAGTTAGAGATACAGACTAGCAAGCAAAAGATAGCGAATTAAATCTTCCACCACGCTATTAATTACTTCCTCAAAAAAAAAATAGATTCACCTTTATGCTAGAGGACTTGTTTAGATACGAATTAATGATACTAGTAAACTTTTGAAACAGCAAAGAATGTGAGAAAAAAAAGTTGTAATCAATTTACTGAATAAAATCAATTTGGTGAATCAATTCAATAACGCCTACATAAAGATAAACACATACAATTTAATTTCAATAAAATATATTCACTCATCGATCTAACGTCCTGTTCAAAATGAATCATGCATTTATCATTTGAAAAATGTGTTTTTATATCTTTAAAATTGCCCATGGCGACTAGCAGGTCATTTGTATTATATAAATGGTCATAATATATCTATAGTAACAATATCAATCTAAAGAGTTTGTTTATTTATTTGTTGGTTAAAACGTGTAAATTTCAAGAACTACTGATGTAATTGAAAAACTATTTTAGTTGAATAAGGGTTTTTTTTAAGGTGGTATATAATCTAGTGACTTCTCCCACTCAAGGACAGTGCGGGAGGGCCATCAGAAGTCGACCCATGGCCCTAGTAGGCTTCAGCTCTGCTGGGGCTCTGATTTTGCATCTATGTAGTAGTTCGCGTAGTATTACACATGTAGTTGTAATACTACGCGACCCTGAGCCTGAGTGGCTTGGTTAGAATGGTTCCCAGGTGACCGGACAGCGAGCTACCTATTGCACGTCGTCTACCAGGCCACGCCTAAGGTGGCTCGAGGTGTCGGGGCCGGGGATTCGGCGGATGGGGTATTAGCTATTTTTCTGTGTTCCGTGGGTATTAGCTTGTTCGTTCTCTCATACATGCGGCCGTTTCCTTCACTGGTTCACAGAATGAGGCGACCGCTGCCTATTCCCGCTTGCTCCAGACTATGGCCCGTACACTACCAGGGCTTACCGCGAGCGGTCGCTAGTGCCAATTGTAGTTTAGTTAGTGTTAGATAGAGGGTAGTTTCCGGTGTAGTAAACAACAGACGTGTTAAAGGTTACTCGCGACAATAATATCTCAAAACCGTGTTTAAACCTACGGAAATAACATCATTTCGGATTATCAACGAAGACTCAGCGGCGGAAAGTGCAGGACAACTGAAATCACGCACGATTAATTGCTGTGAAGTGATAATTTGTGAAAAAAAAAGAACAAGATAACCTAAAAAGCTACCAGAGTGAAGTTAGTGCAAAACATTGACACCTGTCAATCATACCAACCTCACCAACAAAATCTGTTAGCTGAGGTGTTGCCATTATAAAGATTTCTTTTCCTACCATTCTAATAACACTAGCGCGCCAAATTTAAATTCGTTCAGAAATAAAAATCAAGAAATGGACGCACAAATGCAAATATTATTAGAAAAAATCCAAGAACAAATGGAGAAACAAACAATATCAATCACTGAGTCCGTTACTAGTAATATTATGCAGCAAATGGGCGAAAATTTGAAAAGATTAGATGAGCAAAACCAACAATTACGTGTCGAAGTCTTGGAACTGAAAGAGAAAGTTAAAGGACTAGAGGCACAGAAGAAGAAGAAAAATTTAATATTCTTTGGTATAAAAGAAGGGAGTGAACAAGAATCAAATACAGTCCAATTTTTGAAGGATATAATTAACACCCACCTCCCAATAAACATTCAAGAGCACGAAATCGACAAAGCTCATAGAATTGGCAGCAAGAAAAACGCTGAAAGCAGGCCCATACTTATCGCCTTTACATCAAACTGGAGAAGGGATATAATTTTCAAAAACAAAAACAAATTTCCCCAAGGAATATATATAAAAGAAGATTATACTAAAGAAATGTTGGAGATAAGAAAATCTTTGCAGCCTAAACTAAAGGAAGAAAGAGACAAAGGCAACATCGCTTACATTCGAGGTGACAAAGTAATTGTAAAAAAACCAACAGAGTTAAGCCGCGAAAAGAGAAAGAGAGAACCATCTTTCTCTCCTAACATGGAGTCCAATGCACAAAATCCCCCATCACATACTATGACTAACAAGAAAATTGCTGCAAGGAACGCGTTCGAATTTATGTCCCGTCCCAGAAGCAGCTCGCTCACACAGACTTCCGAGACTTCAAAAAACTAACAAAAGCCACTAACAACCCAAATGTTACCATAAAAAACACAACAACTTTAAGCGAATTTAACTTGACAACTACTGGAAACACAAGAAAAGAACAACTTACATCAAAACAAATCCGTCTCCCAACACGGCCGGTCCCCGCGGGAGTACTAGACCACACCCCTCCAACAAAAAATCGCACAGCAATTAAAATTGCAACATTAAATACTAGAACTCTGAGAACGGAAGAAAGCTTAATGGAGCTGGAAAAATCACTAGAAAAGATAAAGTATGACATTTTAGGAATATGCGAAATGAGAAGGCTAGGCGAGAAGATAGAGGAACGTAAGGGCTATATATTGTTTCAAAAAGGAACTATCGCAGGTCAGAGAGGAGTGGGATTTCTTATTAAGAAATCACTTAAAGAAAACATTTTGGAGCTAATAGGTATTTCAGACAGGATAGCAGTACTTAACATAAAACTACCTGGATATAAGAATCCATGGACCATTATTCAAGTCTACGCCCCTACCGAAAAAGCCGCTAAAGAAGACACTGAGGATTTCTACAACCAGCTATCGGACACAATGAGTAAATACAATTTCAACAATCTCATTGTCATGGGCGACTTTAATGCACAAATAGGCACTAGGGAAGCAGGAGAAGAACAAGTAATTGGAAAATATAGCTATGGAGAGAGGAGCGCAAATGGACGCAGACTAATTGATTTCCTATTACAAAATAACCTAGCACTACTAAATTCAATGTTCAGGAAAAAGGCAAAATACAAATGGACCTGGATATCCCCAGACGGAAAAAACGAAAATGAAATTGATTTTATAATTACCAACAAAGCTAAACACTTCAACGACACTCATGTCATACAAAATCTTAACTTTAATACTGATCACCGTATTGTGCGCAGCTGCCTTAAGATGAAACCCACAAAAAACTCGAGAAAGACTATAACCAATGCCAAAATGTTGCCACCAGAAGAGTATGCAAAAATAATTAACCCATCTGACATCAAACCGCTTCTTGAAATTGTAAACTCTGACATAAGTGTCCGTGAAAAATATGATCACCTAGAAAAAAAATTGTCAGAACTGAAGAAAAAAGACATGAGCAAGGATAAAAACAAATTTAGTGACAGAACAATAACGCTATTAGAAGAAAGAAAACTACTAATATTAAACAAAAATAAAGACAGGAAAAATATTGCCACAGTTAGTAAACAAATACGGGAAAGTATGAGAAAAGATAGGAAGCTAAGGAGAAAAAAAAAATTAGAAGACTCTATAGAAAAAACTGGCGGTACTAAAAAGGCTTTAAGAGAGTTAAGAGACCATGGAATGGAATGGATTCCTAAGTTGAAAAGCAATAAATCAGGCGCTGAGACAAAACGTAGAGAAATTCAAAAAATAGCTACGGAATACTACAGCAATCTCTACTCAAAGACAGATAAAAAACAAGAACCAGAAACCCACATTGAGACAATAAATACAAATAATGATACACCACCCCTACTCCAGGCAGAAATACAGAGAGCCATATACTCACAAAAAATGGAAAAAGCACCCGGACCTGACAACATACCAAACGAACTTATAAGAGGCACAGTTGATGAACTATGCCCGATCTTAACGAATATCTTCAATAAGATTCTTAATACAGGTATAATTCCAGACCAGTGGGGAAAGTCTAATATCATACTTCTGCACAAGAAAGGACCTAAGGAAGACATTAATAACTACAGGCCAATAAGTCTAATATCAAACATCTACAAAGTTTTCGCAAAAGTAATATTGGGAAGAATTACTCAGCAACTAGACGAGAATCAATCTATAGAGCAGGCCGGATTTAGAAAAAACTATAGTACAATCGATCATATCCACACCATCAAGCAAATTTTAGAAAAAAGCAACGAATACCAAAAACCTGTCTATATGATCTTCATCGACTACTCAAAGGCATTTGACAGCCTAAATCACGACTACATCTGGTCAACCCTTAAACAGCAAGGAGTGAACAGTAATTACATAAATATAATCAGAAACATCTACTTTATAAGTGAAGGCTGCATAAAACTCGAAACGACCGGAGATCCTTTCCCCATAAACAGAGGTGTCAGACAAGGAGACCCACTGTCACCTAACTTGTTCACTGCCGTGTTGGAGAATATCTTCAGAAGTCTAGACTGGGATGGATACGGCCTCAACATCAATGGCTGCCGTCTCAATCATTTGAGATTCGCAGACGATCTTATCCTGCTTGAAGAGGACCCACGTAAAATTCAAAAAATGATACTTTCTCTAGCCAAAAAGAGCAACGATGTTGGGCTCCAAATTAATAAAATGAAAACAAAAATAATGACCAACTCAACAGAGATCGACATAGTACTGGACGGAAACAAGCTGGAGTACGTACAAGAGTATGTGTATTTGGGCCAAATAATCGCCCCTACAGACCAAATGTCAAAGGAAATAAGCAAGAGGATTGCTTGTGGCTGGCGAAAATACTGGTCATTAAAGGAAATAATGAAAAGTAAAGAACTAAGCATGACCATTAAAAGAAAAACTTTTAATACCTGTATCCTCCCTTGTATTACATACGGAAGCGAGACCTGGTCCCTCACTCAGAACCACAGAGAAAAACTAGCCAAGTGTCAGCGGGCAATGGAGAGAAGCATGTTGAGAATAAAGCTAAATGATAGAATTACCTCAGCAGAAATAAGGAACAAAACCAACGTTACGGAAATACTTACCCGAACGGACCAACTGAAATGGCGTTGGACGGGTCACATGCTACGCTGTAAGACGGAAAAATGGAGCAAACAAGTAACACTCTGGTACCCAAGAGATGGAAGCAGACAACGGGGACGTCCAACAAGAAGATGGGAAGATGACTTTCGCTTAGCCTTAGGACCTTACTGGACCAGAGTAGCAATAGACAGAGTGCAATGGAAGCAGTTGGAGGAGGCCTATGTCAAAAGACACACCGAGCTGAGGGACATTTTATAATAACAATACAAATAACATTGTAAATGTTCGGAATAAAAGGGCTATATTATTATTATTATTATTATTAGTGTTAGATAGCCCATTTATCGAGGAAGGCTATAGGTTATACAACGTGTAAAGTTAAATGCGCAAAACCTTAAACACCCCAAATGATTTTTAATTGCAAAGACCTAAATCTGTGAAAAAAAAAAACATAAAAAAATTAAAGGTTTTATGTGCAGTTTTACTTGGTTTAAAATTAATATCTGCATTGAAATAAGAACTTTTATTATCTCGTGTATGAAAAAATTTGATTGGACTACAACCATTTGTGTTTTTTTACCTGTTTCGGCGGGTTTGCGCACGTGATAGAAATATATTAATAAATAGACAGGGTGACATTTTTAACCCTTCAGATACCGTCAATTAGAGACACAATAGTAAGACAATAGATGCGCGGCCACCGGTGGTCGCTTGGGGATTCATGAATTAATGAAGATTTTTTTGACAAATGTAACCCATATTAAAAAGTGGTTTAATAGATTCTGCTCCTTATTCTAATCAAACTATTTTCAGGTATTTCGCATTTAACGTTATACGTTGTACAGTGCGTTTCAAATGAGAATAGGATCGATTGCAAGTTGTGACGTCACGATTTACTGTCAAATCGAGGAAAGAAATTTTTGAACGTTAACTTTTTTACGAAAAATTTAATTTATTTACGAACTGTGAACGAAAAAAGTTTAATCAGAGTCCAGTTCTTCAAATTTACTCATCTCTGAGTTCCTCAATTTTGACAAAATTTCTTCGATTTGACAGTAAATCGTGACGTCACAACATGCAATCGATCCTATTCTCATTTGGAACGCATAGTATATAACATTACGCTACTACTATGGCGGAGCAGTAAATAAGACGCGGATGAAACCGTGGAGGACAGCTAGTGTAATATATAACTGAACGAAATCTCAATAAAATACTCATCATGCGTATCAAGGTGGAAAACATAATTCACCTCATGATTTAGATCGTCCAAGAATGCGGTCTGTATTGAAAATGGATTAAATTATATTTATGGTAGGCTGTGAAGGCTAAATTTTTGGTTTAGCCTGATTGTGAGACCGGCTTTTAGAATATGTATATTAATTTATACGTGTTAATCTGATTTCCGTTAAATTATGATTGTTCTAGTTGTATTCCTCTTTGTTTATTTATTTGTGTTGGTTTAAAGGTGTGCCTCTTTCATGAAGGCTCCGCAAATGTTGCTTTGGCCGCAGCTTGTGGGACACATAATTTTTTTAAATTTAAATCTTTATACCACACCACCACCACAGCGGATAGTGTGATTTTATTACATTATCCGCTACTACATATTTATATTAAACTAGCTTTCCGCCCGCGGCTTCGCCCACGTGGACTACAGTTTATATCGCGCGGGCAGAGACCCGTGCTCAGCAGTGGAATTATAGGTAGCCTATGTGTTATTCCAGTGTCTCTTCTACCTACCTACCAAATTTGATCTAAATGCGTTCCGTAGTTTTTGCGTGAAAGCGTAACAGACAGACAGACAGACAGACAGAGTTACTTTCGCATTTATAATATTAGTAGGGAATAGTAGGGATAAAGATATAGCAAAAAAGAAAGAGAACCGTGGTGGCCGAATGGTAATGGCCCCGACTTACGAGTTGTAGGTCGCAGGTTCTAGAACCAAAAATTTGAAGACATGTGACATTCACCGACCCGCACCTGGCCTGTGTAGTGGATTACGAACCATTCCCTTTCTTAGAGAGGAGGCCTAAGCCCCTGCAGTAAGAACATTAAAAGGCTGATGATGCTATTTTATGCAGTTATTAGTAATCTGTGAGGTCACGAAACCGCATTAAACCTTGATTTAAGGCTTTTTTGACTCATTTCAGAAGTCAAAAAGTCGACCATTTTAATCTTGAGTGTTTACCAGTAGCTGTCAAAGCAAAGTTATCTCATCTAGGCCAAGTTTTCATACCTATTATGCGGACGCACGTTGCAATAAGCAATGTAAATATAATGATTTATAATTATAGCAGTTATGGATGTCGTTATGCTGTGACATTCTCGACATACATAGTTCTTGTAAGGTTAATAGATGAGTTCTATTGAGCTACTGACGAGTAGGTCAGCCGTATAGATTACACTCGTTTTTTTTTTACTATTGGTAGGCGCGCGTTTGTCCACTATCTCACCTGTACCCCTAGCCAAGTTACAAATCTGCAATGGTTGACGCTAGTAGAAAGCTTTAAATGTACGGAAATGACGCGCTCTCAACGCCCAGTCACGTGGTCAGATCAAAAGAATTGGCGGCAAGGTCAACTCGAAGCGTTCGACGCAAGCGAAACGTTTGTAACTTGGCTAGTGGGGCTGAGTGTAAGCAATAGTGTGATCGATAATGGAACACGATTGCCTAGAAGTATCCTCTCTGGACCTCAAAACCTAAACGTTGTAGCTCTAACTAGATACGCAGACCCCAGCAGGGAACAAGGTACAAATTACATTCCACCTTGTAGGTACAAAGTACAAATTATTGAAAATTCATTGTTGTACAATTGACAAAAGCTAGAACATAACCTCATGTAATGTAATTTTGGTTTGTTCAACGACATTTTTTTGCAATACCATCATTAACAAAACACTACTTTACAATGTAATAACTCCAATATCATGATATTTAAAAATAACCTCTTTGCTCATCCAAACTGGAACTATTTTCGGTCAAAGTTAGATTTTTACTTAAAACGTTTAAAGATTATTATGTGAAATATTTAATTATTTATATAGCGGTTAGCTTACATACTAATATTTCGTATATATGTTATCTAATATTAGCGTTACGTGTAAGCCACCGTACTATTATTGGTTTTTTATTACGCTTTATTTAATGTATTGTACGTGATGAACGACCCAATAGCATTTAAACATGCCCATCTGTACATAAAATAATGTGGTAATTATTAATTGCTTCTTAGATAATCATTATTTAATCCGTCAATGGTATCCTAAAGGTTAATTTGTAATTTGGGCAGTTTTATAGAAACAATTTTAATTGGATACTAAAATGATTAAATTATAATTGAATGATCATCTAAGGTATTATTTAATTTTGTTTCTCATATTTACTATTAACCCTTCAGATACCGTCAATTAGAAACACAATAGTAAGACAATAGATGCGCGGCCACCGGTGGTCGCTTGGGGATTCATGAATTAAGGCATTTATTAAGTTGTAAAACATAATGGTTTGTTCCTTCTAATCAAATTAGAGTCTATTACAATCAATTAAATTTAATGTTTGCACGAAAGTACTCGTATATTATACAGTACATATTTACATTATGATTATTTAGTTACAGATCAGAGGGCTTAGACAAGTTGATAATCGACAATCGTTAACGTCAGTAGAAAACTTCAAATATATGGGTATGACGTCAACGCTCAGTCACGTGGTCAAAACAAAGGAATCGGAGGCGTTGCCGACTCGAGGCAAGCGACGAAAGAGGCCTGTTGGCCTGGTGACTTTTCCGTCACCTTGCACGAATTATATTGTAAAACGTAACAAAATCAGCATTCATAGATAGCTGTACCCACGGAGTAAGCCTACTACTACTAAACTAAAATACTAAATGTAGCTTTATAAGTACGTTATAGTTAAAAATATTTTGACTATCAGTCACTACCCTACCTCAAACTGCTGTCACGGGTCTGCTGGAAGAACTTTGAAATAAGCAGCTTCTATCTGTATATGTTTATCTCGTTTTTAAGGGTACATAAATAAATAAAATGTGTTAGAACTTTAAGAAATTGTTGGATACTAAAAACCTAACGTACCGTAACCGTAATGCAAAATCAATTAACCGATTGAAAAATCCTGAAAAACTTAGTACCTAAAAGTGCATCAAAAAGCCTTCAAAATGGTATTTGTACTGGAAATATTCAATGTCTGTCATAAGTAAATCTTAAAGATTCTTGCCATGGTAGTCCCAAAATTTCTCACACGTGGTTTTCATTTTTTAGAATGTATATTTTGTGTATTTCATTTCATTTTTCTGACTGATTTCTTGACTATTCAAACATGCCTGGATATGCTTTAATTTAAACAAGGTTTTAGTGAAAATCATTTTTTCATAGCGAGCTTTTATAGCTTGGTATACCTATATAATTAACACTCGTCAAGACAAATCATACAAGCCCAAACTCGATGGGGTGTGTCGTTTAACTACCAAGATCCTATAGCCATAGCCACCTTCCGGTTCCATCATCAGATCAGATTCATGTCATTATAATTTTGCATTGTCATCTGATTTACACATGCATGCAAAATGTCGGCTCAATTGGCAACCGGGAAGTGGATTAAATTTAAGTTGCAAGATTTAATGACAGACAAACACCGTGACAGGTGAAACCAAACAAAAGTTTGTAAAAATAGTTTATTTTTGTCCGCATTTTGGTTTAGGTTCCTGATTTTCCCTGACCTATTTATCCTTAAATACCGGTTGGCTAAATCATGTTACCACTGCATAATCTGTCCTCACATACTTCGTACCAATATCGAGGAGATGACCTCTTAAATGGAATTACTTAAAAACAGGTGTCAAATATTTTGCCCTTCTTACGATAAGCAAAGTTCAAGAGGTCAGGAGCGTATCAAGTCACACCATTCACTCCAAAGGTGTTATATTTTGGATGCGTAAAATAGAAAATCGTAAAATAACTTATAAAGTATAATAATCAAAAAAAAGTATGACAAAACCTCAGTTAAAAGTAAGCGTTTAGTCTAACGCTCTAATTTGACCGTGTTTTAAAATATCACCACGCACGTGGATTCACTCCGAATGTAGAAAAATGCGTCCCACGTGCGTATTCTACGCATTACAATAAATACTTTTACAACATGGACATTTGCAGAGGTTACGCGTGCGGAGCGATCCCGCATGCGTGATGAAATCCGGCCGATATTGAAAATACTTTTAGACAAATGTCTTTTTGTTAGCGTTGTCGCCAAACTTTAAGTACAAAATGTATGCCAAAGACATTTTCTGCGGATGTGTCAAGTGACGTGACAGGTTCTTACTTATATTCCCTTGCTCATATATATCCCACTCACTCGCTAACTAGCGGGTAGTGGCTCTTGAATTTGTGACTCTCTCAAGTCTTTCACTAGTAGTGAACTCGCGAAGCACAGTGTTCCAGGGTTCCAAACAAGTCCATGCAATACATTACTGATGTTCCACTCTTTTGGAAAACTACAATGTTTTAAAACAGTAAGTCGGATCTATAAAGAGTTACACATACACCCGCCTAGTGCTTACAATTTTATAATTTTCAAGTATTTTAGATATTAATTAACCCTTCAGATACCGTCAATTAGAGACACAATAGTAAGACAATAGATGCGCGGCCACCGGTGGTCGCTTGGGGATTCATGAATTAAGATTTATATATGACACGCGCATCTTACAGTCAATGACTCCAAGAATATACCCATTATAGGTACACAAATTATTACATAACCAACATGAACACATATTTATTTGTATACTGTATTAACGTTTATAAATAACTAAATATATGCGTGGGCCATCTGCTACCAAAAATATAGTGGATATTATTTTTATTATACCTACTGCATTTTATTTATACATGCATAATCTTATTTACACGTAATAAAAACACAATTATTGATTATATTATGTGATTGATTGCTGCCAAAACGGTGAACAAGGACAAGATGATAAATTAATATTTAAAAAGCAATTTATTGGAAAAATTATAATAATTGATTTGCTCGTTACTGCTAGTAGGCTGTCTGATGATTGTAGTTGAAGGTAGACCTTTATCCATTACCTTTTAACAAAAGCTTTAACAAAGAATCATTGACTATGTCCCAGAAAATATAAAACATTATCGTCCAAGATACTCCGAAGAGGTACGCACAGACTGATATATGTGGCATAACCAACTGCTTTGTAATTAACTTCAATTTTGTTTTATAATAAGGCCAAATGTATTTTCCTCCCACAAGGTGGACCGATGACCTGGTGAGGGTTGCGAGAATTCGTAGAACGATCAATTGTGGCGAAACTTGTGGAGGCCTATGTCCAGCAGTGGATGTCTTTCGGTTGATGAAAATATTTCCACAAACCGGGAAAAATTAAAACACACCACCTACACCCACAAAACGGTTTTGGGAACACATTTATTGTGCGTACAGTGCGTAAAGCGTGTTCCATCGCCGACTGCATCGTCGCCTGCAGCGTCGTTTTCCATCGGCGAGATAGCGGTCAAGCGCAAACCTATCAATAAAAAAAAACACCGGCCCTATCCAATAAAGCTGACAATCCGACATATATGTCAAAAAATGACAAAATTGTAGAATTGTCGCGCTTAATTCATGAATCCCCAATCGACACCCGGTGGCCGCGCATCTATTGTCTTACTATTGTGTCTCTAATTGACGGTATCTGAAGGGTTAAGCTGTTTAATAGACGTGACAAATATGTCAAAAATCGACAGGTGAAATCTTGACATATTTTTAATGTAAAAACACGTTTAATAAAACTCGACATATCAAAAAACCACAGTCACAATATTTCTGACAATTGTCGGTTACAATATTGTCGGATTGTCCTGACAATTATGTCGACTTTTGACATAATATATTTGCAAAGAATTTTGTTTTATGGAGCTGGATGAGGGTAAAATTGAAAAAGATATTATCAAAGTACAAGAATAAAACAATCACTAGTGCAACTTCGATTGTGTTATGATCGCGTGTAAGATGGAAATGCACAGAAAACTTACCATTTTGGGCCTTATGTACTAGAGTAAAAATATACTTTTTGGGAAGTTTAGTGACCAATTGACCCACGATGTAAAAATAAATAAATGGAAGGAAATAGCCGAAAACTTAAGAACATAAGGTATTTTCAATAAAGACTGGAAATACCTTCGTGACACTACATGGCAAAATTGGCGTAAAAGGACCATGGTAAGGTTTAGTTTATTTAAACTAGTTTATCCTTCATCAATCCGTATTTTTTTTTTTATTTATTTAGACCGTTAACCAATAAAGAAGTTATCAATTAGATATGATGTATTATATTGTGTAGGTATGTATGAAATATTCGCATTGTGTATGTGGAAACGATTTTTAGGGTTCCGTACCCAAACGGTAAAACGGGACCCTCTTACTAAGACTCCGCTGTCCGTCTGTCTGTCTGTCTGTCCGTCTGTCACCAGGCGTTATCTCATGAACCGTGATAGTTAAACAGTTGAAATCTGTTGCCGCTATAACAACAAATACTAAAAAACAGAATAAAATAAATATTTAAGGGGGCTCCCATACAACAGACATGATTTTTTTGTCGTTTTTATATATAATGGTACGATAAATCTTTCAGGAAAAGAGAGATAATCGTCTGCAGACTGGTTCTGGAGGAGGAAAAAAATGCAAATATGACGATTCTGATGAAATGATACTAAAAATCATAGGAAAGAATTCTCCAGCAATAGATGGACTTCAAATACCAGAATCTTCAGGATCAAATGAAACACAGGTATCCGTGCCTGTTTTTACAGCAGAAACACCACCTCAACCAAAAACTTGTCAAATCTGCTTTATTAAATTTTCTGTTTAATAAAGCAGATTTGACAAGTTTTTCACGACAAATTGTCACCTGTCAGCTGTCGCATATAAAGTTATATAAAACAGAAAAATGTCAAGAAAAAAAAGAGTCCGACATATTTGTGAATTTTCCACCATGACAATTTTGTCGCCTGTAAGTTTTATTAAACAGAAAAATTGTCGAGTTGTCACTTTTTGACATATGTCGGACTTGTCGGATTGTCAGTTTTATTGGATAGGGCCCAGATCGTCTACTTTACGTATATGAAACCCATCAGCAAAGTAATTAATATTTATCAGTACAAGTGTTTTTTTTTTGCTAGGATTTAGTATACATTTTGCTTTGCCCATAAGCAACGTGTGTTTGTAGATACTAGAATTATCTACTGCATATGAAACTGGTTAATAAGAATACTAAATTTTACTAAATTAAAGCATTTAAAGATCACATACCAGGAAAGGATAAAACCTTTAAAAAATTCAATTTATCTACCAGATATAGTTTACAAATCATCATTCCATTCGAATTCCGTCTACTGTTGGACAAATGTCAGTTCAAAGCATCGCCACTTTGACCAGTCCTATATCACGTATCCAGCAGAACTTGACCTGTTACATGTACCTGTTAGGTAATTTATTTATTTATTTTATTTATTTATAGTAATCAATCCACCTCGTGGAAGGATTTCCAACACTGCATTCTTTGACGTGCGATTGTCACTCCAGAAACGATTCTTTAAGTCCAGTTTCATGGTCAAAATTAAAATGTATCGGCACAGTCATTTAAAATATGTGTATTCTGTATTTTTTGTGAGAAGACATCAATATTTTTTTATCGCCCTATAAAATGTTATAGAGCATAATTAGTTCCAAAAAACTCGTGATCCACATACCTGTCAATGACAATACAAAAGGTCAAGGAAATTCCATTAAAAGTTCCTTAATCTATTTCCTATCGTAATGGATTCAACAAACATAATATCAAAACGATGCGCTCATAATAATCATGTTAATTATGATTCAAAACTTTATAGCAGTGGACGGCCCTGAATTTAAAATAAACCACACATATGCATAGGTGTGAGAAAATGAGTACTTTTATATGGTACGGGACGAACCAAGCAATAGTAAAATAAAAATAAAATAAATAAATAGTATTTATTTCAGGCCACTAATAGCACCCATACAGTAACCACCAAACAGAACAGCTGATAAATAAACAAAAAAACACGAAAATACTTTTTAAATAAATGCAATGCAATCCTCTTGCATTGCCAGAACTGCATTGGAGCAGAAAATGGTTTACCAAAATCAACCAATTTCTCACAGTTAGTTTAAAAAAAAAAATGTTGGAGACGTATTTTTTTCAACACGTTACAGTGCGTTATAATTTTTATAACCTACCATACATAGTTGTATTCTATTTTTATTTAGAAGTGACATAGGAAGTTCTAGGATAGGAGGTGGGAGGAGGATAGGTCGTAGGATCTGACTGATGCATTGAAAATAATTATAACTATTTTTTTTACCCAGAAATCGGCTTAATCTACTTATTATACAGTTAGGCTAAATGCACACACAGACACACAATAAAATAATTTCTCGCACTTTTGGTAGAGCAAGAGGGTGTGTTAGATTTTTACTGACTGAACCCACCATTGTCCCTTCAGTGGCCCTTTGCATTCTACGACCACGGTATTTTTTACTAAAATCTCATAGCCCTCACAAGGACTATCGACATAGATTAAAACTCTAAGGGGAAACACTGAAAATTGAGCTGAGCATTACCGAGACAAATAAATCACAAGCAAAAGACTCACCAGTGTTATTTATTGCTACTATTTGTCATGCAAAGAGCATTTGCTAGCATTATGAAAATGCCATTTTGTTAAACTGACCAATTTGAACAGTAATAGGTAAGTACAGTTTGATTTAACATTCTTCATTCAAATAAACTTCATATTAAAGACAGGTTGTTCTTTTTTCAAAATTATTACTTCCTTTTATGTTGGTAATAATTATGGCCATAGATTATTTACAATGATGAACTAGAGGAATGTTACATTGTTACACTAGGGGTGAAAGTTACTTATTTAGTCCCTCGAATTAGCGACCTCGCTACGCTCGGCCGCCAACTCCTTCTCGGGAAGAAATAAGTAACTTTAACCCGAGGTAAGCACTGTGCTTTTCATTACGAATACAAGAAGATAGACCAATTTTTTTTTTTAATAATTTAACAGCTGTTAGTTGAAAGTAAAACACCCTAGGGATGAAAAGTGTGATACTTTTCAACCCACTCCTCAGGCAACTTTAGACCTACTTTCAGAGTATGAGTAATGAAAAGTAACTTTTCAAGACTTCCAACGTGTTAAAAATGCGTTGCTTACAAACTTAGCAAAGACTCAATAAAAAATTGCTTTTTTAAACTTAGAAAGTCGTATACTTTAAAAGTCTAATAAACCGTCAACCGTTTATATTATTGAAACAAGCGAAAATGCGAAGGCGTCGGTTTACAAATGTCAAACTACAAGAATAAGTCTATTTCTAAACTTTTTTATTAGTCTAGTTTTTTTTTGCTGTGAATCTGTCAATATTGAGACACAGATTTGTAAGCATCAGGTGAAAATGACCAGAAAAGTTATGGCATTAATATGGTACTTTTTACCGAATTCCCGATTCATGAATTAAAAATTTAAAGTTAAGTATTTCTCGAACTCTACTATGGCCATTTTTTCTTTTTCTTTAAGGTGGGAGTCATGCAATGACCTCTCCCGCTCTTGGGCAGAGCCGGAGGGCGTGTCAGACTTTAACTGATTAAAACCCTTTCGTTTGTTCCTTTTGTTTGTTCCAGGGCTCTGGGGTTAGACCCAGTAAGTAGGCTGTGACCCTACTAGGCCCTTACGATTTGCTGACATCTTGAGGCGCGCGCCTTAAAACCTGTCAAAAATTATAGTAGAGTTTGACACGTTCTTAACTCAAAATACTCAATTCAAAAACCCGCCGCAAAGGAGTGAAAAGTTCACCCCGTCATGCTTTTTGCAAAGTTGATTGGGCAAATCAGTTCTATTCACTCTCTGTGCCCATCACTATTCCAGGTAATATAGAAGGATGAAATGATCTTCTATCCCCCCACATGCAATTTTATCGCGACCATAAATACCTTATTTCTCTAAATATAGTTTGTATTCTAGAAGAAATAAAATAAACTATTGATGTTGAATTGTTGATACACAGACACGCCTCTATCACATGCTATCAAAATTTATGATTCTCCGAACGACATAACTTGTTATTATTAATCCAAATTAAATTACTGACTTAACCCTTCAGATACCGTCAATTAGAGACACAATAGTAAGACAATAGATGCGCGGCCACCGGTGGTCGCTTGGGGATTCATGAATTAATAACGGATTCATTCCTACGTTTTTATCTTTTTTAAATTTGAATTGAATAATATTTATGACTGGTTCACAATGAAACAGATTTTGTCACCTATTTGTCTACCCACGCGCATTGTAAAACATAATAAAAGAAACCTGTTCAGTTAGATTATTATCTATCAAAGTAGGTAAAACATTGATTGGTATTTTCCGTTAAATAGGTTATCAACCAAAAATAAAACTGCATTGCGTGACATCATTTTATCTTCGTTCGGCCCACTGAGTTTTGACCCACAAAACAAATCCTGGTTCGTCCCAAACTACATGTTTCCTTCGTCCCAAAATATTATATTAATTATTTTGTTCTCTATTCGTCCTATTTTATATTTCTTGTTTGGCCCATTTTATTTTAGTGATATTTTGCAAACTGCGTAGCCTTGCGTGTATTACTCGTGCAGAACAGGTGGTTGATAGGACCGGAAGACTCTAGAGCAGCGACCGCATATAAGAAGACGCAGCGCTGGAAGTACTCCTTCAAGGTGCACCGATGACCTGGTGAGGGTTACGGGAATTTGATGGAGGTGAGACGCACAGCGTCAGTCATTCTGGCAATACTTGGGAGATGTTCAAGAATAGATATATCTATCAGCTGAAGCAGCAGCTGCCTGAAGTATCCTTACACCTTTATTTAGCTATCCGGGGGAAAACTTTAAAAGGAAACTTTAAAAAGAAAAGCAAGGTGCAAAAACTAGGATTGTGAAATTACTACTTCACTAAAACCACGCTAGTGATTACTAGCAGCGCATAAATAACCCTGTGACCTGTTTTTCAATGACCAATTGGTAGATAAAGGATTATAATAATCTGTGTAGTTGTGATTTGATACATCCTGAACAAATTTATTAATATTTCATTATATTCCGTGTTTTCCAATTTCATTTTTTTCCTTTGTCCACTCGACAAAATCCTTCGGCCAATATTGAGAGAAACATATCCTTTTTAACCGACTTCGAAAAGGAGGAGGTTCTATGGTCGGCTGAATGTATGTTTTTTTTTTTTGTTTTTTTTTTTTGTATGTATGTTCACCGATATTTCGGTCAGTTGTGGACCGATTTTGAAAATTTTTTTTTGATTGAAAGGTTATGCTTCCAAGTTGGTCCCATAGAAATATTGTTATGATCTGATCATGAACTTCGAAGATATGGAACAGAACTCCTCATAGAATCATAGCAGAATTGTCGTAACAAGTAAAATTGCTTTGTTTATACGTGTAGTCGATGACTGACTGAGAGAAAAGGGGGAGGGGAAAGGGGGAGGGGGTAAATTCATGTAATATAACCGTATTTGGGATTATAAGAATCGTTATGAGATGCACTCTGGCTATAAGGTAATTTATGTTTAGCTGAAGGGTAGGTACTTTTTAGTGGTGCTACCATAACTAAAAAGTGAAAAATAAAAAAAAACATTTACAAAAAAAAATTAAACCGACTTCAAAAAGTACAAAATAACTTTAATTTCGGAAGTCGGTGTTGAATAACGAAGAGACAAGATTAAGTATCTATTATAGAAACACCGACTTCCGAAATTAAAGTTATTTTGTACTTTTTGAAGTCGGTTTAATTTTTTTTTGTAATTTTTTTTTATGTTGACATTTCTACGAAAGATTTAAATATTTCTTAGTACTACGTAGCTCATTAAAAAACCTAGAGTAACGCTAATTGGCTGATTTTCTGCGCTGGGTCAAGTCAGAACCGGTTGTATTAGTGGTACTAGGTGACGGACATTCGGACAAGTCAACAGTCAACCTAATACATTGATGAAATGTTTAGGTCAACACTTGTCGTAAAAATAAGTAAGGACATGTTTAGCTGTGGTGAAATAGATGTGCGAAAATAATGTAATAGCGAGCCTACAGTTCATATTCTGAGTCAGATTGACTCAGACTCAGATTTAGTCCACCGCCAGTGGAGGTGGAGTAAAGTTCCAATTCTATGACAACACACACACATGATTTGGAAAATAGTATAATTAGAATATAGTCTATAATAAAAACAATATTGCATGTCCGTAGTCCAGGTTCCCTTGTCCGTAAAAAAATAATGATAAGTTTTTATTAACGAAGTTGCTATCACCATTTTTCGGGTCCTAGACAACATTATCAATGCTCTATTGGTAACGTGATTGTAAATACACGTGCCAAATAGAGCCCTGTATTCAATTCATTTTTTCATTAAGAATTTTTCAGTGGCCACCAGGAGTTTCAGTATTGATGGCGTGATATCACATCACGATCTTGCCTCAGAAAGCACGTATGGTTGTTGAACCTTCAACTGATCTCCATCCGGTCTTGTCGGATTGTCGTCCAATCAGATGACCGGATAACTTTTTTTTGAGTAGATAAATAATTATTCCTGAATTAATCTCGAACCTATAGCAAAACGACAGAGAAAACGAGCATAGGTGCTCAAGTAAAGTCAAAATACGTCATCTGTGAAATGCAATTTGTGCAAAAAACTGTCATTATAAAACATAGAATAGGACCAAAGCACGATGGTAGTTCAAGGGGTGTATAAAGACATAGTCAAATCATAGTCTATATACACGGTTCTTGGTCACTTCTAGTGATACGAGAACAGAGTGAGCACCTGTGTTTGCTCACTCTGTTCTCGTATCACTAGAAGTGACCAAGAACCGTGTTTTCGTAAACACTTTTGTGCACTTGATCAATCTTATGACACGAAGTGAAGAAACCAATAGATAACTTCATCGCAGGTTTTTAAGACGACCACATTTAGCGATGAAGAAAACGAATTTGCAAGAAAACAGAGATACAAAAACATTGTAAGTATATGTAAAAATTAAAACCAGCCATTTTTATAAAATACGACCCAATATGTCAACGTCAATTTTTAAGCGCCATGTTTGACCGATGTCAAAGTATTCTCCATAAACATTGATGCAATATTAACAAAAACGTGTGGGCCATAATTAATTAACTTTAGCCAATAAATCAAACGTAAGCTTTATGAAAGAGCAACGCCCATTGTTTTAAATGGTGACACGGTTTGGGCCGGATTCCGTTTGACACAATTTATGTTTAGTTTATTGAATATTAGTTTATATTTTTGGTGATTTTAGTGTGTTCAGCAAATTGAAAACCATCTTTCAATTGTATAATTTACTTTGTAAATAAAATGTAGTAATAAATTATGACGTCGATTTTCGGTAAAGGCATATCGTATCAATAGATACTGTTTTTGAAGTATTTTTAGCAACATAAACAAAACAAAAAAAAAACTATTTTTTAATTGTTGATAGGTTTGCTCTAAATTCCTAACTCATTTATTCCAGTTAAAACAACAAACATGACTTGTTTGATTTGTCATAAAAAAAGGAAAAAAAAAGGAAGCTATTTGTATGTTTCAAACAGCACTCAATAAAAACGTGCAGAAATGCCACATATTTTTCTTTACCATTTTGGGAGCAATAGTGAAAAAATAAATTACACAAAATAATGCGCCCGGTTGGTTGCTCGTAAGCCGGGGCCGTTACTATTGGACTCCCTTAGCTTTGAATTGCTGAACTCGCATGTTTTAAGCTTATTGCCATTAATGGTTTACCCACCTTGACTTTGGGCTTTTATTAAGAAAGTTTATATGGGTTTATACCCAATAAAACTAATAGATTCGAAAATTGAGCCTTAAGGGACTTCATGCTCAAAAGCAGTAGACAAGTAGCATGACACCACGAAACATAATTCCTGCAATTAAATTAACAGTTTTATTAAACTACATACGGTATCGAAACCTTCGTTTTTGAGGAGGACATCATCAATTGATTTCGCCCGCTCTAACACTTTAGAGCCCTCTCGCTCCACTGATTGGGAGGCCTTGTTAAACTTTTACTGAATAAAACCGAGTGTTTTTCGGTCGTTCTGGCATTTCCATGTCACGGATTTTTTTGCGAAAATACCCGTGATCCCAGCGGGCCCTGTTGGGCCCCTGCAGTTTTGCTGTTCTCTCTTTGAGGCGCGTATAGATATCCACTGTTGACGCCACAGGTTTATCGGTTATCCATTGGTTGTCGTTCGCAAGCCTAAAACCTACATTATATCAATCAATCAATCTTCAAGTTCATACTTATCAAAGCTGTTGTTAATTATACTTGTGTATGTTATTTACTGTCTTGACTCAGTTTAAAGTAGAAGAATTTGTTTATTTAGTGTACTACGAGGCGTATGCAAATACAAATAATTAATACGACCTCAATTAACCTTATGTGCTTAGCGTGAGCAAGATAAACTCATTAAATTTAATATTCTTATTACAGAGCCATCAGTGGTGATTAGAATTATGTCTTGATTTGTGCGCTACTGATTTGTGAGTCATGGTCTGAGATTGAATGAAAACTCTGTCGAGAGAAGTGAGGAATAGAGCACGAGGCAGCAATCAATTGATTACTAAAGCTTGGAATGAAAACATTAACAGAATCATAAGCCCTGTGTTTATTTTCATCCCTTTCTTTTTGAAAATATTCAGTTGTTTCTGGGGTGGTTTTCCAGTAAAGTTTTACTCAGTTTGCCTTTTTTGTGCACAAAACCAGGATTGACAAGCTGGTTTTTTCAATATGATACCTTCCATTCAGTCTGACAAGTGTGTTTTCAAACACGCGCATTTCCTGTCTCTCACTCACTCTTTCTTCCAGACAAAAATGGCCAACGTAACCGAAATTCGGTCTCCTCTTGACCAAATTACCCGATTGTTGCTGGAACAGTCTTGTTCCAGCAACAGTTGCGTTACTTATTATAATTTTATTAATTTGCAGGCTCAGAACTATTGAATATTTTATATTCAAGACAATTACCCGCTAGCCTGTAGTAAGAGCGACCTGTAAAAATCACGAATATGTTAATACAAAAACAGTTCAACGGCGGCGTTTACTTGCCAGGTCTTAAACCCACAAACCACAACCTACAACAACCACTAAACGATTACCACTTCTGCAAATTCATACATTAATGTCATGTCAATTAATGAAATGATTATAATGTCATGTTCAGCGATGATATTAAAAACAAATTTGGGTCTCTCGTTAGATCACTGTTGGTGAGGGAGCGTCACAATTACGTCATGAGATGCCGGAGGATAGACAGTGAAATGTTTGATTTTCATTAAGTAATAATAGCTTTTAAAGAAACTAGTTTTGTAAGAAGTGCCTTTGTTGTGTTGAACAAATAAGGCTTCTCAAGTCCAAGTCATATTTGAGCTCCAAGTATTCATGTCAATATTTGCTGGTTGCAATGACACAATTTTGGAGTATGATGTTGATGATAGATTCTTTTTTTCATCGTTGATAGGTCCGCGATTGACCGCTATGACACCTGATGGAACGCGTTGATGCGGTCGACGATGGAGCGCGCTTACTTAGAAGTAACCTATTCACTTTTGACTTAAAGATTTCCGGGCTGCAGTCATCAGGAAACACAGACTCCGGCAGGGAATTCCACTCCTTAGCTGTATGTTCTCTGCAAGGTCGGGTCTTTGAATATTGAAATACCCATGTGCTCTGATATAGCAATAGATAGGCAATATATTATGGATTTCATGGATGATTACTGTTCATTCCAGATTGCTTGGAAGATATCATATAATGAGATAAGAGCGCCTATTGTAAGTGCTAAATAAAATTGAAATTGTGAAATTACAAGCTTTTATTTAGTTTCACCCTGTAATCAAATCTTGCAAATTAAAGATCAACTTCCCGGTTACCCATTGAGCTGAAATTGTGCATGCATGTGTAAATCAAATCAAAATGCAAAATTATTCTGATCTGATGATGGTACCGGAAGGTGGCTATAGGAACTTGGTAGTTAAACGACACAATCTCATTGAGTTTTGGCTCGTATGATTTGTCTTGACGAGTATTAATTATATCGAGCTATAAAAGCTTGCTGCAAAAAAAAATTTTTTCATTAAAAACTTGTTTTACATATTCTTTTATTATGTATTTTTTTCTATATCTACAATAAAGTATAGGATAGAAAACTGTAATGTACAATCGAAAAACTATACCTTGACTATAAGACTAAATTAATATCTATATATATAAAAATGACCCCGTTTTCCGTTGTCACGACTTGGCATGAAAACGGCTTGACCGATTTGGCTGATTTTTTTTTGTTGTGATTGTTATTGTGAGGAGAAGGTTCTTATGGAAAAAAAAATTAGGGTAGTGTAGGGTAGAGTAGGGTAGAGTAGTAGGGTAGAGTAGGGTAGAGTAGTAGGGTAGAGTAGGGTAGAGTAGTAGGGTAGAGTAGGGTGTAGAGTAGGGTAGAGTAGGGTAGAGTAGGGTAGAGTAGGGTAGAGTAGGGTAGAGTAGGGTAGAGTAGGGTAGAGTAGGGTAGAGTAGGGTAGAGTAGGGTAGAGTAGGGTAGAGTAGGGTAGAGTAGGGTAGAGTAGGGTAGAGTAGGGTAGAGTAGGGTAGAGTAGGGTAGAGTAGGGTAGAGTAGGGTAGAGTAGGGTAGAGTAGGGTAGAGTAGGGTAGAGTAGGGTAGAGTAGGGTAGAGTAGGGTAGAGTAGGGTAGAGTAGGGTAGAGTAGGGTAGAGTAGGGTAGAGTAGGGTAGAGTAGGGTAGAGTAGGGTAGAGTAGGGTAGAGTAGGGTAGAGTAGGGTAGAGTAGGGTAGAGTAGGGTAGAGTAGGGTAGAGTAGGGTAGAGTAGGGTAGAGTAGGGTAGAGTAGGGTAGAGTAGGGTAGAGTAGGGTAGAGTAGGGTAGAGTAGGGTAGAGTAGGGTAGAGTAGGGTAGAGTAGGGTAGAGTAGGGTAGAGTAGGGTAGAGTAGGGTAGAGTAGGGTAGAGTAGGGTAGAGTAGGGTAGAGTAGGGTAGAGTAGGGTAGAGTAGGGTGGAGTAGGGTGGAGTAGGGTAGAGTAGGGTGGAGTAGGGAAGAGCGGGAGCGAAGCCGCGCGGGCAAAGCTAGTATTATATAAAAAACACATATTTCATTCTAGATAAATCAATATTGGCTGAACGCAAACTTGAACACATTCAAAAAAATTGAATATGTTGTAACTTGAAAGAGCTGTTGCCTAGAATAGGCTCAATTGAATCATCATTCAGACATATCGACATTGTCTTTATAAGAGTTCTTTGAACTAATGAACAAAGCCATATCAATCAACATGATTATATGGCACAGCGGATTGACTGTCAATAAAATAGGTCTATTCATTCTTGACCTGTGTTAGGGTCTATGCGCATGACGGTGTACTATTATAAAAAAGTCTTTTTATAAAAAAAAATAACCGACATCAAAAAAAAAAAAATTGAATTTGAGGTATTCCCTCAATTTCAGGAGGGGCCCAGCTGGGTCGAAGTCTACTGGGGCCAGGGTTATCCGAAAGAAACTCGAGCCCCGGTATGAAGGCTAGAAAAAACGGGGTAGGGTTTTAAGTCAGTAAGAGTCTGACACTATCTCCTGCATCACCCAAGAGCGAGGGTTGTCATAAGATGATTTTTGCCCACCGAAAAAAAAATACTTTTTTTTTTCGGTGATCCAATTTTACCAAGGTTCCATCATCAGATCCAAACTTGGTGACTATTACTATACTTGATTTGAAAAGTATACCCTTTTTAACAAAAAAATATTTTTTTGTTATGCGCGAACAAACATTAAAAAAAACACAAACATCCTTATTGAGAACCTCTTCCTTTTTTAGAAGTCGGTTAAAAACTGGTTATATTATGTATTTGATACAGGTTCATCATCATTATCATTACAACCGAAAGTCTTTTGCTGTTAAAAATAGGCCTCCTCCAAGTGTCGCAACAACGGCCGTTTCCGTGTATCTTGCATTTATCGGATTCTCGCGACAAACACCAGCTTATCGGCTTGTAGAAGGCGTTCTAACGCTGCATATTCCGGTGCACAGTTGCCACTTCAGAACCTTTCGGCTCATCCGTTCTGCAATCAATATGCCCTGCCCACTACTAATCAAGTTTGGTAATTCTTCGGTTATGTTGGCTGCTGAAGCTGATGCTGTTGCTGTAGTTGCTATTGCTGTTGTTGTTACTATTGCTGTTGTTATTTTTGCTGTGTGTCAACAGTTTGGTATATAAAAGACAAGAAATACAATACTGCGTGCCAAAACTTAAAAAAATTACTTTACCTGAAAAGCTGCTAGTCTTAAGTAAGTGGGCTGGAAATATCTACCGCATGTCAGATGAGCTGTGCTAAAAGAGCTACTTACTTACTTCCATTTAATGCAAAGTGGCAACGCGGCAGAGCATGGCAAAGTTGGAGAGATGAGCTTGACTCTTATCGGAGGGACTGGCCTGCAATGGCCGAGGACAGTGTGTGTACGTGCTACTTCTACATTTAAAAGATGTGCATATACCCTTATAATGGTTACTATCTAGTGGATGACATGTGCCTATTACATTTAAGACTTGTAACGCATAATGCAAGACCTATCACAAATTGCGATGTCGCAACGTTTTGCGTTTAACAAGTTATTGCTTCTGTATTAGTATTATATTATATTCGTATTATGTTCGCAGAACAGATGGCCGTTGGGGCCGAAAGGTTCTGGAGTGGCGACCTCGTACTGGAAGACGCAGCGTCGGAAGGCCTCCTACAAGGTGGACCGATGACCTGGTGAGGGTTGCGGGAAACCGATGGATGCGAGACGCACAGGATCGATCATTGTGGCGACACTTAGGGGAGGCCTATGTCCAACAGTGGACGTCTGTCGGCTGAAATAATGATGATGATGATGATATTCGTAACTGACGCCAAAATGTGATGAATTACAAACTGATTTGACCTCAGTTTAAAACTGAATAATGCATCTTGATCTTTGTACAGTTACTTATTTTACTAACTTACTTAAAGCAGATGAAGTAATTTGCCAAAATGTAATTGTGAATTTAGTGTGCATTAAAGTAATATAGGACTGTAAAATACACTCAGGTATTTAAGCAATTAAGCTGGGTCAAATGAACAAACTTGCAGTAAATTCCTCACAATTATTATCGTCGTTTACCATCAGAAAAGACAGAGAAATTACTCACTTTTATTATGATTATTTTATACTGCTTTTGAGTAAAATATTCACTGGTCTACACTGTCCTTGTATAATATCTAATAATTCTGTAATATGGAAATATTGCCATACCATATTTTTAAAAGAGTAATCATGGAGTTTCTTTCCGGTTCTTCTCCATTGAAAATTACCAATTTGGTACCGTGCATAAGCTTCTGGTGTTTTCTAAGTGCCCATGTAGGCTTATTTGAAATAAAAATATTTGAATTTTGAATTTTTTTAAAGTGGTCCAGCGGAAATCTATCACAAAAAAAAAACAAATACTTATAGTTATCAGATTAAAAACTGCATTATTTATCAAAACCATGAGACGTAGGTACTGTCTATAAACTATTTAAGCCGGTGTTTTTAGAGGTTTCAGATTTGGAAATATAGTACAGAACCCTTCGTGCGTGAGTCTGCCTAGTTTTTCTCTATAATGAATAAAATATTATAGCCGAATAATATCTTCTATTTATAGAGTTAGATCCTGCGCGAAGCACACCTTTTTCACCGAACCTTCTCACTTGAGTATTCGAACTTATATAATACAAGTACAACCTATCACGAAACACTAAATTAAAGGCAAAAACAAATAAATTCTTGAAAATATGCTAAGCATCACATTGACATCAAATTCCATTGACATCTGACAGATCACAGAGGGTACATACGTGAGATACATGCGCGCACTTTGTTGAAAGCTCGGGTCAAGAACAGCATTCGTAAGTATTTACTGTTTACGGCGATTTATAGAAATTCCTTTGTTTAAAATATACTGAATGTTAGTATACCGCTTACACCTAATTTGGTGTAAATCGACAACCCCCGCTCTTGGGTTGAGCAGGAGATAGTGTCAGACTCTTACTGACTAAAAACCTACCCCGTTCCTTCTAGGCTCTTCATACCGGGGCTCGAGTTTCTTTTCGGATAACCCTGGCCCCAGTAGGCTTCGACACAGCTGGGCCCCTCCTGTTGCTGATAACTCCTTGAGGTGCGCGGGAACAGTGCGCGCCGTCGACGTCTTGGGCTCGGTCCAGGCAGTTACTGGACGGTCGGACAGCGAGCTACCCATGGGTCGCCGGATGTAAACCGATCAAGAAGTAGTTAAGAAATAAGGTCTGTAACAAGTGTCGCACTTCATTGTATCTTCGAAATTGCTATATTATAAACGCGAAATATCTAAACAAAAAAATCAAACAATCAAACATTAATTTTAAATAAACCATTCAAAGATTCTTCGAGCTATGTCGGTAGGTAACCTTAGCTCTCCTGCGGATATCTTCATTTCTGATGTGATCACGCAAGGTAACTCCAAAAATAGCCCTTTCCATTTCCCTTTGGGTGACTTTGAGTTTTTTTACGAGGCAAATTGTGAGCGACCACGTTTTGGAGCCACTGGCAACATGCACTGATCATAGACTTTCGTTTTGAGACACTGGACTGACTTTGGTATATTGGACGAAAAGACACCGTGCAGGTCGGAGTCGTAGGAATTCGATGGATGCGTGACGCACAGGACCGGTCGTTGTGACGATGTTAGGGGGAAAGTCTATGTCCAACAGTGGACGTCTTATTGAGGTTTTCGTACCTGAAAAGAGAAAAAACGGAACCCTAAAAAAAGATCTAAGATTAGAAAAGCGGCCGAGTGGTAACAGCACCGACTTACGATTTGTATGTCGCGGATTCAAACCCAGCCAGGCGCATTACTTTGTGTAATTTATTCTTTCACCACTGCTTTTAAAACGGTGAAGAAAAACATCGTGAGGAAACCGGCATGTCCTTGTGACATCCACCAACCCGCACTGGGCCCGCGTGGTGGATTACGGCTCATTCCCTCTCCTTTCGACCACCAGGCCTGAGTCCCAACAGTGGGGACATTATAAGGCCGACTAAGCTAAGCAATGTTTACAGCGAATTAAAATAATATTATTTATCATTCATTAAGGATAAGATTTAGTTGTAAAACGTTCTTTCTGACCCAAAAAACACAACACGACGAACCTGAAAAAAAAAATCAGTATACATATTTGTGTATAGGTCAAGATCGACATAACTTGAACATTCCGATGCCAACAATCTATTTAAACATGAACAATGTCGACATTTGGTTAGCGTCACTTATTTGTATTGATGCGAGTTAACCTCTTTCAGTGAAGGAGGAAGGTGTCTTTTGTCTGAACGATTGAATTGAATGATCCAGAATACAAATAAAAAGTAGTCGGGTGCGAGTCGAACTTGCACACAGTAAAAAACGCTAGCTAATCAACGTTTCTTGTATGAAAAGCTACTTTCATTTTTTAACCATATTTTAATTTATAGTATCTGCAGTAAAATAATACAATTTCAACAAATCTTACGGCTTATAAGACACAGCCTGGCGAACTTACAAAAAGACCGATGAACTAAATATGTTTTGTTTATGATGTGTAATAATGATTTTGAATTAAATTATGGGGTTCCGTTGGCACCCTTCGGGTATGGAACCCTAACAAGCAATGGTTTTATCCATACCTATATTAAAAATATAAATGTTACTATCTGCCTGTATTAATTATTTTATGCTTTAACGTATGCGTGACGCACAGGACCGGTCGTTGTGGCGACGCTTGGGGGAGGCCTATGTCCAGCAGTGGACGTCTTTCGGCTGATATGATGATGATGATGATGCTTTAACGGCTGCGCGTGTTTTAACCCTTCAGATACCGTCAATTAGAAACACAATAGTAAGACAATAGATGCGCGGCCACGGTACTTGCTTCGTGTGCGCGGCCACCGGGTGTCGCTTGGGGATTCTTTCGGCTGATATGATGATGATGATGATGCTTTAACGGCTGCGCGTGTTTTAATGAAATCTGCACGTGTGTAGACTATGTCAAAGTATAATATTATGTGTACTATGACATTCTGGTGTATGTTCCATTATTAACGTGGGCGATATCGCTGGTAGAAGTATCAACGCTTTGTATCGATCTCCACTATGTCAATGAGCAATGTATAATACTTCTGACCGTGACAGACTCTGTTTTATTGTTCTTTAAAATATTTTACACTACATTTTGCAGCAACTTCGCCCGCGTACATAAAATTCATCACTCAGGAATAAATCAGCTTTCTATCAGTGAAATCAGCGAAAAATTTTAGCAAACGGACCAGTACTTCCAGAGATTACCTCAAACAAACAAAAAAAAATAACTTTACTTCTTTATTATATTAGTGTAGATTAAGTTGTGAAGTTATAAATTGTAAGTTAGTTATTTTGAGGCTTGGTATTTGCCCGGGTGTCGCCACTGTGCGCAACGCCCGGAGGATACGGAGGAGCATACAGTCGAGGTGTGCCCTGCCTGGGCGGAGCATCGCCGTGCCCTCGTGGGGGCGATTGGTGGCAGAGACCTCTCGCGCCGGGCCCTGGTCGAGGCCATGATCCGGAGCGAGGAGGAATGGCAGGCGATCGCCTTCTTTTGCGAGTTCCAGTAAGAGTCTGACACTATCTCCCGCTCCACCCAAGAGCGGGGATTGTCATAAGATGATTTTTGCCCACCGTAAAAAAATGTTTGGTAATTGAATTGAAATTAAAATTGTAAATAATACCATAAAATAATATAATAGTAAAATATAAATAACCATACCGGCAATTGACTTGTTTACATTCTACACAAAATCATTAACGTTTTCACAATCATTTCATTAATAAATCAATTAAGTTAATAATGTATTCGTTTTTAATCACTACTTGTAAGTTATAAATATGAATAAGCCTTCGCTAGCTTGAAAGATGTCTTCTTAATTAAGTACTGTTTGGCTGTCATGGTATGGAGCTGAAGGTCGTAGATACATTCAATTAAAATTGTGTCAAAACCAATTATAATATCCTTATTATTCAGATATATAAATAAAAGCTCCCTAATGACTACCTATAGACCACTGATTTGATTATGTTAATTAAGTAAGGGTGTGTTTTTAATGTCGCAAATTCATCGTATGATTTCTCCCGCACTAAGGCGGTGTGGGTGAACGTGTCAAACTTTTATTGACTAAAAACTCATCTGTGTTCTTTCTTTGTTTTGCGTTCCAGAACCCCGGGGTTCCTTTTCGGAAAATCCATGGCTCGTAGTAGAACCTAGGAGTTCCCTTTCGGACAACACGTGGCCCCAGTAGGCTTCGATCCTGCTGGGCAACTACGGTTTTGCAGACATCTCATTGAGTCGAGCACTACGCGCCGCCGATGACACGGGCTCGGCCCAGATATTACCGGACGGCTGGATGGCGAGCTACCCATTGCTCGTTGTCCGTAAACCCACGCCTACGGGTGGCTGGAAAATCGAGGTCCCGTCAGCTGGAGCGTGAGGAACTTCGCTTCTACACGCGTGCTTCCGCCTCCTTCGCTAGCATTACTGCTTCGCACGCGGAAGTGCCAACCTGCAAGTTCTCTTTGCTACGGAACATGGCCTGCACCAGGACTTGGCGCGAGGTGACACTGCTGCCGGAACATTAATGGTTACAGACACTTAAAATTCGCTTTTGAACAAAATTCTAAAATTGCATTAGAAAGACATCAACGCGTTCAGCTTTTAGTACTTGATTTTTCTTTTGGAGTTCCCGCTAAATGCTGTGTACAATATTTATGGCAATGGCTTTATCTGCGGAGACCTATCACGTCATACAGGTAAAGACCTGTCACGTCATTAGTCTCGTGACATCACTAACTCCCTTTTCTTTCATATTACTCCTCACACAATCTATCCATCTTTTCTACGGCCTTCCTCACCCTCTCCATCTATCTACGTATACTCAGAACTCTTTTAGTAATATGCGATTCATCCCTCCTCTTCACATGACCATACCTCCACATGTTCTTCCTCTCTATAACATCACAAAATATCACGCAAATTAAGTTCTCATTAATTCAGTTGCGGCGCCGACAATCAGCGCATTATTTATGGGCGACGTAAAGGTTGACTTGAAATAAATATCTTGAAACATTGCACTGACTTGTATCTACGCAATGTACAATCAGGTCAGAGTTTAGGCTCACTGACTCATTTGTCAGTATCTGATTTGAAAGGTATTTGTGCTATGTGTTAGCAAGAGGCTTCAGTTTGATCTTGAGGTCAATAAAAATCAAAAAATTAAAAGAATATTACTTCTACTAGGAACGTTTCTGTGAAATTTAACAGTCAACACAAACAAGAAATGACAAGACACAGTACAAGATTCTTAAGAACTTGGCAAAGTAAGGAACTTGGAGTTACATTTTGAGGAAAAAAATAAAGAAAGACTTTGAAGACTACAACTTAAATAATAATAATAATATAATGTAATATTCCACAACTATTACACAACGCCGTCTCGTCCCAAGCTAAGCAGAGCTTGTGTTATGGGTACTAGACAACTGATAAACATACTTATATATTTCTAAATACATACATATTATAGATAAATTACACCCAGACACAGAACAAATGATTATGCTCATCACACAAACATTTGTCCTGGGTGGGAATCGAACCCACGACCTCTGGCATAGCGGTCAGGGTTACTAACCACTAGACCAACAGGCTAGTCAAATACGACTTAAGTAGATCAAATTTTCAATGCGAACAAAAACTTTTCACAAATTAACCATAAAGTGAAAATTTTCCAAAATTGATACCCATGTAAGATGCATTGTAGAAGTTAAAACTATTTGATTCCTTTTGGGTACACTTCCAGTCGACAGCGATGCGGAGTTTTATGACGTCATATTCAGCTAGGCCTTTAGTGTACCTATATATTATTTTTGATTATTTAAGTTTGTTTTATAATTTAATTTGTCTAATTATTGTCCTAATAAAACCTTGTATTTGATGGTTAGATAAGTCATCTGTTCGTTTATTTTTTAACCCTTCAGATACCGTCAATTAGAGACACAATAGTAAGACAATAGATGCGCGGCCACCGAGTGTCGCTTGGGGATTCATGAATTAAGTTACACCTTTTTTGTGGGGTAAGTTTAGGGTGGTGCTGAGTTTGATTTTTTGAATAGCGGAAGTTAAGATAGATACAAAATGTGACCATTTAAATAACACATTGCTTTTGACTGTACATATACTAGATTCCAAACAACCTCACGCTGCAAAATCAGTAACAGTTGCTTCTGATTTACAGCCACTCAACATATTCAATTCTCTTCAACAAACTAAATAGTTTTCGTTCACATTTTCATGCATGGCTAGATTAACAAAACAACAATAGTTTGTTTTGAGTCGTAAAATTTATAATACCCACTTATGTCGCTATCCTTGGCACGATGTCTTGAAATTGAAACCGATGACAAGCGTCAAGAATGCGACACTTAAAAGTTAAGTTTATATCATTACTCATTAATGGTTCAACTTGCTTAATTGGGCTTTTATGGGACCGTTGGGATCGGAGTTTTGGAGATAGGAAAGTATTGCGTTACATTCATGAAACCCATGGCCATCTTACTTCTGTCCCGTGTACCTTGACACCGTGTTTCAGTGCATCTGAGAGTAAATGATGAGTGCTCATGAATGTATTAGGTATGGGACTGTATACTGTGTGTGACGCCATTGACACTTCTTATGTAGAAGAATTTTCCACACAGAGAATTTTCTTTCGTGTAAGTAAAACAATAAATTTAAAAAAAGTTGAATAAAATGTCTTTCCTAAAACAATCCAGAAAAAGTTTTTTTTTTATTGTTGATTTACGTAAAAAGGCATAATTACGTAATAATAATACCTGGGGCGCGTGACGGGTTACTGTCACCGCACACGAGCCTCAAAAAAACGCTTGAAATGGCTACAAAAAAAGCTGGAAGAGGCTGCCAAAATTAGCTGAAGTGCGCGACACCTCTGATGTGTCCGGTGAAGCTTAAAGCCGCTTCAAGCGTTTTTTTTTGTGACGGTACCGCCGCACACGAGCCACAAAATAGGTCGCCTCAAAATGAAGCTTGAAGCGGCGTTTTTTGAAGCCCTTGTGCGGGGACAGTTAAAGCTTGCTACAGAATGTGGTCGTATGACTTTTTTCTCCACGCTCGCGATATGATTATGGTTGTCCCCCCATGTGCGATATTGTTTCCATTTTTAAACTTCAAAAGCAAAAAACATAACCCTTATGAAGAAATTCTCTTTATTGTCCGTCTGTCAGTCCGTCTATCTGTCTGTCAAGAATCTTTATCTAGAGAACGCGTGGAGGTCTCGAGTTAAAATTAAAATCATTATACTCAACTCTGAAGCTGTGAAATAATCTAACTTCTAAAACAAAAAAAAAGTTAGGGCCGTTTATGTCGCAGAAAACGTATATTACGACTCTCTGAAGGGAACCAAAATTTGTTAAATTTGGGTACTTACTTTTCTTCGACCAAGAACCCTGATATTTGGTATGAAGCAAGGTTTTTATGTTTTTTTATTTTTACTTTTGAGACAACTCAAAAGTAAAAATAAAAAAAAAAACTAAAAATACTTCTTTCGATTCGGAAACATCTTCGAGACTCGATTCAGAAATTGAACTATTTAGATAAGTTATTTTGTACGGGACCCTCAGTGTGCGAGCTCGACACGCACTTGCCCATTTTTTTCTTTTAGATTATATAGTTATCTAGAGTTTAAGTTTATTACAATACGATATTCTTGACGATAATTTTAGTTATGATAAGGTTTTTCAATTTGGACTAAAAAGAATTCCCACGACCAAGTACTAAATTATTGTTCTTAAATTATCCTGATTAACAATTAAGAAGTAGACTGACAGGTGCACAAGATCCCTCATTATAATAAATCATAATTTTAATGCAACATTTAAATAAATCAATAATAAATTAGAATTAAGTCTGTATTAGACAGGCATATTTCTCATAAACAACCCAGTGACAAACGTTCCTAAAACTAAATAATTAAAAACAAAAAACGACATTGATTTACGAAATGATTGACATAGTGTTGCGAAAATTTATTTAAATTATGCAATTTGATATTTAATTTTTAGCATATTTTAATTATTAGCGTTTACAAATGTAATAATAATAATAAAAAACTTATTATATACCTACCTTTTTTAACAAAATGTCTAATAATGAGAGTCGTGACTTTTATGTCTTTGCTTGGTATTTATAATGTGGTCTAAGATATGAATGAGTATTGCTCATAATTGCAACTTGAGATTATTCTAAACTTTATGGGATTTAAAAAAAAAAAACGCAAAGGGCACCAGACGTACCGCGGATAGGTTTTAGACAGTAAAAATCTGATGCTCTGCCTCATTTGACCCAGAACAGGAGAATAAGGTTATAATGTACTAAACCCTATTTGTCACAATGTGACACTATAATTTACACTATCGTGATATCTCAAAAAATATTATACCTACGTTCTGTACTTGGTTCTCTAATGAATGAGCTCAGCAAAAACTGAACGCAAAGGTCAATTAAAGGAATACAGGTGAGTTTTAATCTGTAAAAGTCTGAGGGATCTTGCTCCACCCAGAATTGGAGAAAACATTTATTTTGTAAATTATGTACACATAATTAGTACAGATCATTGCAAAAAAATCTTAAAAAGTACTGTTTATTTCAAAAGAAATTTCTTCCAGCAGACCTGTGAAAGGAGAGATTAAAAGAAATGTAGACAATAGTGTGAAGGTCTTAAATCTGACCAGTGACTAAAAAGTTGAAAGGAAACCGTTTGTCTTGGTACGGTTCATGTAAAGAGAAGGGATGAAACGCATCTTCCTAAAAGTGTTATGAGTTTACAAGTGAATGGATGGAGAGGGAGAGGGACGCTAAAGAAAAGATGGATGGATTATGTGAGAAGCGCTATGAAAGAAAAGGAAGTTAGTGATAGCGTGACGAGTGACAGGACAGAAAGGAAGAAAAAAACGTGTTGCACCGAACCCAAATAAGTGTGAAGGTCTAAAATCATAAATTTTGTAACAAAAAATACATATAATTTTAAATATTAATAAATACTCATATAACTATATATAATTATTTCACAAAGGATTTTCCAACAAAAAAATGGCTGCAGTAACTCATTTAATAAATCCCAGAGCTCTATGTTGAGTATTTTATCTAGGGTAAAGTAAGACCAGTATTGCGTCTCATGTCAGCATCATTAGACATACCTCGCCAAGATTCGTGTGCTAACTCTAATTACAACACAGAAAACCGCAAGAAAATCAATATTACTAAACAGCTGCGACGGTCACTAAATCCATTAAAGAAACAGAGCTCAAACTTCGTTAAATAAAATGAAATTTATGAATATTGATGAGAATGAAATGTATCAATCGTTTAGAAATATCTTCTAGTTCTATTTATGGAGATTTTTATGGAAACATATAGATCGCAATTTATGATTGGATAAATACCACGTGTTGGCCTGAGATATCATTTAATTTTAGTATTTTAATCCCAATGTATGATGCATTGGGATTAAAATATTAAGATATATACTAAAACATCACATCAAAAACACAAACACTATTTTGCATATATACAAAACTATGGTGAAATGTTTCAAGTGAGACAAAAATGTTTGATTGTAAAAGGACTGGTTTTATTCTTTTATCCTCTTTGAATGACCTTGAAAAACGCTTAATTGTCATACTGTACACACGGGTGTAAATAATTTATTCAGCCAAAAATTTTGGTCTCTATATCTTAATTTTTCCTGGAAAAGATCAAAGGATTTTTTTTTGGGATTTTACTAAAAAACTCGCAAAATATTACGTAATAATAATAACCCCCACGCGAGGGGATAATAGACTCAAATCACGCTAATTTTATTAGATGCAGAGTTTTGAAATGAATGTTTGTTAGTTCTTCACGCTCAAAAGGCTAAATGAATTAAAACAAAATTTGGAACATGGCTCAAGTCATTTTGTTTTTACAGTGGAAAAAATCATCAAATGACAACCCCGCTCTTGGGTGGAGCGGGAGATAGTCAGACTCTTGCTGACTAAAAACCCACCCCGTTTCTTCTAGACTCTATAGATACCGGGGCTCGAGTTTCCTTTCGGATAACACTGGCCTTAGTAGCCTTCGACCCAGCTGGGCCCCTCCTGTTGCTGACAACTCCTTGAGGCGCGCGGGAACAGTGAGCGCCGGTTGACCAAGTCATAGAATAATATACTTTTTATCCCGAGAGTATGTTCTTTTAAGAGTATTTCTCACTTTTACGCGGGCAAAGCCGCTGGCATTCGCTAGTCCCTTCAATAAAATTGTTTACAGGAATATTTGACATGTTAAGGAGTCAGTAAATCGGAAAAATGAAACTCCAAAGCGTTGATCTCTGTTTACAGGTAGCTTTGAACTATTAAATAGCCAGTAATTCAAGGAAGTGCTCTGTAATAATCTGTATGGAAAAGAACCAACATATATTTACTTCCACTTTTATTTAATTGGGGTTTTTTTGAGGTGGGAAATCATCTAATGACTTCGGCTGTTTGGAAGTGTGTCAGATTTTTACCACGGATTTTCACTGACTAAAACCACATGTCTGTTACTTCTGATATCCTTTGCATCCCAGGACCACAAGTTATATCCTTTCAGAAGTTGATCTTTAGCCCCAGTAAGCTTCGGCCCTGCTTGTCCCCTACGGTTTCGCTTGGAACCTATGCGCTATCGACGACTCGGGCTCAGTCCGTACGGTTTCCGGACTGATGAACGGTGATTTATCCCAGTCATATGACCGGTGAGATCGGTGAGACCGGTCTTTATGGAAGAGATCAGGCTAATCCTGCTATTTTTGTTGAGGTCGTTCGCGTGACAGAGGCTTTGTCGAGCGTTTAAATCAGTATTTGTTTGGTTGAAAATATTGTTATTAGTTGTAATTTTCGCTGAATTAGACCTTTTTGGCGCAAACGTGAGACACGCGATATCAGTTTTTCTGTTACCTTAAGTTTGATTATGTTTTTTCTATACTGTGTGTATGTATGTGTGCCAAATAATCTTTTCTAATTAATATAAAATAATCCACTTAAAAGTGAAGTTATGATGAGGAAACAGCGCACATAACGTGTTTCCTATCATTACACTTAATGGAACAGCTTTGCGTAGGGCGTTTCAAGTTAAGTACTTGGGACATATGCTGACCTCTGACCTCAAGGACAATGACGACATAGAGAGGGAGTGGAGGGCGCTGGTTGATGATGGCTCGGGTTTCACGTTATTTGACAGAAATCGGAATTGAACTTATTCTGTCTTATTACAAAAAATGCCTTAGTGTCCCCGCACAAGGGCCACAAAAAAAACTTTTTCAAGCTTTATTTTGAGGCCTTTTTGTGTAGCCGCCACGAAAAAAAGGTTGAAGCCACTTCTAGTTTTTTTTTTTTTGTGGCGACGCTTTTTTGTGGCGGCGTTTTTTATTTTTTTATTTATATTTATATATATGTCGAAGCGTTGGCGCATATCAGTCGGTCTGCATCAGCGCCACCTATCTTTCACTGGAGGAACTATGTAGTTAGATTGAACAGCTTACGTTTGGGAACGTCAAGTATTAACTTGGGGATGGTTAGCGTGGAGTAATAGCAACACTGAGCGAATAGTCGAGTCAAATGTCGATCCGGAGGTATAATCGATTATTCGACATTGACAGGTACTGACGTTGACAGGTAAATTGGCTACCCGGAATGGGGGTAGGTTCACGTGTCGGGTGACGGTTGATTTGGAGGGCACTTTGAATCGTTCCGTCGGTCCGAGCAGACGTTGGTTACTCCACGCTAAATTTCCCGCGTTCCTAAATTCTTAATCAAGCCATATCTCAGGCATCCTTGATTATTTTGTACTGAGTGTGTGTTACGAGTAATTAAAGGTGTTATCAAAGGTTTTTGTGAGTGTTATTTCCGATGTCGCGACCCACTGATATCGATCCTCCGTTATCAGAATTGGGATTGGACCACGACGACCCACGTGTTCAAAAATGAAAACGCTAGCGACGAAAATGGATGCGTTTGTTGGAACAACAGAACCGCAATTTTCTGACGCTGATTCAAGCCATGAAAACACCTACTACGTCGTCACATGGCCTTCGTTTACCGGATTTCGATCCTGAGAAACAAGATGTAGATGCACGTGCTTGGTTGACGACTGCAGAAATGTGCTTGACGGACCAAGACCAACATGGCGCCCTGCTTATGGTCGCTTTAAGAAAGTAAGAACCGGATTGAAGAGCTGACTTAAATGGTCTGATTAGGTTTTTTTCTGGGGTTGTTCCCTAATCCTGAGCAACAAATGTTGGACCATGGTACCGCTGTATCCCCAGAGAGCAAATTACAACGTACCACCCAGCTAGTGACCGGGAAAAGAGCGATGGGTGCAAGTGCTCGTTTACGATGTACTACTTTCCGATACGTGCTTCGCGTGTGTGTGTGTGTGCGTGCCTGAGGTGCAGTGTGTCGAGTGCGATACCAGATCAGAAAACGTTTCACACAAAACGCTTGAAATCGTTTCAAACGCTACCTGTCAAATGTTACATTGTGGAATAATTGGACGAAGCAGGCGACGTGAAGGCGATGGTGGTGCCAAGGCATCACGTAGCGAGAGACTGGATGACGAATGTGCTGTCAAAGGAACCAGGAACAAGGTCAGGTATTCACATTCCATTTTAATTCTGATGCTGAGTGTTATATCTCTTTCACTTTAAAGTCTGTCATCACTATTTCACGGCAAACGTAAACACAGTTTTGTTACATTGAAGGGTCAGTTTAGCGTGTTCAGATTACTTGCGTAGTTTGATTGAGGTTTTATTCACAACATCTATTTGCGAAGTGATATTTTGGCCGTGAAATATTGTTGCAAGGATTCAGTTTAAATAGTATGATCGTGCGTGATACACTTCTTTTGTTAAATTGCTAAAGTTCACGACATAAACAATTGTAATCACATCTACCCTCGGTATATCCGGTAGATACCGGTTCGATTTTTTTTTGACAGTGATAACTCCTCCATAGATAGTTTTTACGTTATTGACATTGACGTGTACCTATGACAGTATAGTATGCTATAAACGCGTGTTACAAAAAGTGAACTTATCCGTTTAATTGACTCATCTTAGCAAAAGACGACCATAGCGGTCTAGCGCGAAAAAAAACAATAATAATAATGCGTGAGCGGGTAGATGAATTGTTGCGTGCAAATATTATTTTACCGAGTAATACGGTGTCTGTTAATTTAGCTCTTTCGGCTTAAAAACTCGACCGGTCAGAAATAATGTGCAAAGACTACTGTAAACTAAACAATAACGTGCCTTACTGGTATTCGTAGCCACGTATCTCGGACCAAATAACTCGTTTACATAGTGCGCTTTATTTTACAAAAATTAGATTGTATATAGGCTAGGGTTAGGTTAGGGTGTTGTGTGTGTTTGTGTTGGTTGTGTAGGTGTAGTGATTGCGTGACGAGGGACAGAACAGAATGGAAGAAAAAAATAATGATGGTGATGATGATGGTGATGATGATGATGATGATGGTGATGATGATGGTGATGATGATGGTGATGATGATGGTGATGATGATGGTGATGATGATGGTGATGATGATGGTGATGATGATGGTGATGATGGTGATGATGGTGATGATGGTGATGATGGTGATGATGATGGTGATGATGGTGATGATGATGGTGATGATGATGGTGATGGTGGTGATGATGATGGTGATGATGGTGATGATGGTGATGATGGTGATGATGGTGATGATGGTGATGATGATGATGATTTTTTTCAGCGGTCAGTATAAACATTTGACTATGCCACTCGGTATCGAAACGTGATCTCTGTTTTTCAACGGGGTTTTTGATAAATCGGTAAATACCTACGTCATAGTTTGAGTTGTCAATATTTTGATTATTTTGGAATCTATTAAGAACTTCGAGAGACTTAATGTAGTATTACAAACGTTGATTAAAGCCGGATTTTCATTAGATTTGAAAGAGTGATTGTTTTTCATAATGCAAATCGAGTTGTTTAGGATATGAAATAAAGTCAAGTGCTGAAGTTAGGAGATATAGAACTTCAGAAAGCAGATCGCGATCATAGCTTAGTTGGGACAGTTAATAGGTCTAGTAGTTTACTTTGGGTGGTTTGAACCTAAATATTCTCGTGTATGTCGTTCTTCTAAAGATTTAACGTGCGGTAAAGTTTCTTTTTTTGACAGCAGCGCCACGAAAACTGAATAAGAATTAATTTAATGTTTTATGAAAGAGTCGGTTAACCTTTAATTCATGAATCCCCAAGCGACCACCGGTGGCCGCGCATCTATTGTCTTACTATTGTGTCTCTAATTGACGGTATCTGAAGGGTTAACGTTTCAAATTTTTCAATCGTGTCAATTAGAGGCGCAATAGAAAGACAGTGACAATGCAATAGAAAGAAAATGAAACGCAGGCGTTTCATTGGGAACATAAAAAAAAAAAAGAAAGAGGCTGATGATGACGATGAAGTTTACAGGATGAACTGATTATAGGAGATTTGATTTGTAGTCGTAGCTTAATAGAAACCGGTATCTAGCGGTCACAGTAGTCCTTAAGTACGCGGTATTCAATTCAAATTGCGATCAAATCTGGGACGTACTGTGGGAAACCATTAAGTCTTGAGAGACTTGGCGATCCTGTAGGGATGCGCAGGAGTGATTGAGGTTCTTAATGGTGACCGTTATGTTTCGAAGTACGCACATAACCGCCTGCGAAAAATAACTGACGTTGACATGCACGTAGGCGATGATGACGAGACTAGCTATGACGGAAATGATAACGCTGACAAGACTAGTTGAATACTAAGTAGTCAACTTAACATTTAGAGTACCTAGCATAGTAAGAGTTTTCTTATAATCTGTAACGTTATAGGAAAAATAAAGCAACATGTTGAACAAACCTACTTTAAGGATTATTTTGATTAAAGGCTCGAAATGATTATCTTGATGGTGTTGTTTGTAACCGGATGGAGGTTACATGTGGAGGTGACCGGATACAGGTTGCCTGTTGTGTTAGTGACCGGATGGAGGTCGATTGGTTTGATGCTTATAGCCGGATGGAGGTTATAAGTGTGATGATGAAGACCGGATGGAGGTCAGAGTATGAGCACTGCAATATTTTAATGAGTTTCCTATTATTTGAATGAGTTTGAGTGTTGTTCAACATGTCGGCTTTGAGAGATTGAGATTGTTGTGATTTTCTTCTAGATATGATTGATGATTTTGATCAGAGTACCTTTTATGCCAACCTACCTACCTACCTTTTACCTTGGGCCAGGATTGGCCGAACGACTAGAATGTGTACTGTTCGAGGATTTTCTTTCATTCCAGGTACTCCACACGAGGACGTGTGATCATCAGGACGGCCGTGTCGAAGCGTTGGCGCATATCAGTCGGTCTGCATCAGCGCCACCTATCTTTCACTGGAGGAACTATGTAGTTAGATTGAACAGCTTACGTTTGGGAACGTCAAGTATTAACTTGGGGATGGTTAGCGTGGAGTAATAGCAACACTGAGCGAATAGTCGAGTCAAATGTCGATCCGGAGGTATAATCGATTATTCGACATTGACAGGTACTGACGTTGACAGGTAAATTGGCTACCCGGAATGGGGGTAGGTTCACGTGTCGGGTGACGGTTGATTTGGAGGGCACTTTGAATCGTTCCGTCGGTCCGAGCAGACGTTGGTTACTCCACGCTAAATTTCCCGCGTTCCTAAATTCTTAATCAAGCCATATCTCAGGCATCCTTGATTATTTTGTACTGAGTGTGTGTTACGAGTAATTAAAGGTGTTATCAAAGGTTTTTGTGAGTGTTATTTCCGATGTCGCGACCCACTGATATCGATCCTCCGTTATATATTTAATTAATAATGATAAAGGCATGCGCCGCTGCATGCCATTCGCACGTTTAATTTTTCTTCGTCAGAGTCAATTATGATACTGCACGCATGGCGTCAAGCTGTCGCACGCTTCAGCTTTTTTTGTAGCGGCGTTTTTTTGTGGCCCGTGTGTGCGGACACTTAGTACTAGCTTTTGTACAACAGTTGTAGCGTGCCTAATGTGTTGTTGCCTATCCAAATATATGTATTTGAAATATTTAACTATTCAAGTCGGATGACTTGAATAGTTAAATATTCGGTCCGTCAAGTCAATCATAATAATATCCATTTTTAATCATTTTTACACACAAAATCAAAGCTAACCTTAAAAAATAATGTACATAATATTAGTATCGAAGTTGGTACCTTAGTTAAACTGTGGTTATCGGCGATCTAACTTGAGTACCATAGATAGTTCAGAAGCTAGTGATAAACGTAATTTTTAATGACATTTTTTTTAGTCATAAACCTAATATTATAATCCCGGAACTATTAGATTGCGTTTTAGAATAAGGTGGTTTAGGTCTTATTGTACATCATTCTGTGCGGCCTGTGGGAAGACTATACTCAAAAGTCTTACAGTCCCCTCCGAGTCCAATTTAATAGTGCGTTCAGGGTGTCGATGGGGCTCTGGCGATTCTGTAGTGCATCAGGGATTTTTGCTGAACATGAAATGGAGACCATGGTCTGAAATAAAGTATATATTATTATTCACCAGTCAGTGGGCGAATTTGAGTTTGAGTCATGAAACAACATGATGCAATCAGCATGCACAACTACCTGCTTCCTAAATGATTTAAACGAAGCCAACGATAGAGCTGTCTAGGTGGCTAAGTATTGGTCGGACAAAATTTGAGTCGAATCGACACGAGAAGAAGAAGAACCAGTCAGTAGCATCTTCTGATCCTGAAGTGTCTGCTGGCCTTAACCTGTACGTCTCATTTTCTGTTACACCTTTGTGGTACCATTATTCGTGTAACGAGAAGAAATGTCAGAATTTGACTGACAAATACCTAAATTTCAATTGCTCTGTGGGTTGCAGGCCCGTGGTGATTCATTCCGCTGTGGCTTCGTGGGGGCGCTCGGCGGTAAAGATCTCTTGCGCCGGGTCTTGGTACAGGCCATGGTCCGGAGCAAGTAGTAGTGGCGGGCGGTCGCTTCCTTTTGCGAAGCAGCTGTAATGCTAACAAAGTAGATGACCGCACGTGCGAGGCAACGGCCCTCACGCCCCAACCGCCAGGATTCCGATGCCGATTTCCAGCCACCGTAGACGTGGGTTTGCGGAAGGCTAGCTATGGGCAGCTCAACAAACGACTGTCCAGTAACCGTCCGGACCGAGCCCAAATCGTCGACGACACGTAGCGTTCCATGCGCGCCTCAAGGAGATGTCAGCAATCGTAGGGGCCCGTGGGTCGAAGCCTACTGGGGCCATGGGTGATGCAAAAGAGAATTTCAGGGCCCTGGAATAAAAGCGAAGAAGGAACAGGAGTGGATACGCCCTCTCGGCTCCTCCAATGGCGAGAGACGTTATTGGATGATTTTCCACCTTAAAAAAAGGCCCACGGTGATTCTTTCGAAAAATCCCGATACTGGAGTGCTTGATTGGATCACCATAAATCGTTGGACTTTAGTATCTACTTACTTAGTGCATATTACGAGAATGGCGTTTGTATTCATAATTTCTTACTTCGGCCCAACGAGGCTCAACCATTGCCCAATAGCCATTTATGGTAGTTTGGGTTGTATGTTCAACATACAGGTAGAAGTGCCGACATTTAGGTATGTACGCACTTTTACTAAAATAATGAAATTGCTCCGAGAAGTCTGTTTCTTAATCTAGTACTTTTTATAGTTTTGTGGGCGAATAGCTAAATGAAATAAGGTTCGACGATCATAAAATGGAGTCTTTATATACTCTGATACCTATATATTTGTTTAATTGCATTGTCTTTGCAAGATGAGACCGCCTTTAAGGTGGCAAGCAGTTATGTTAATGAAATTACATAGTTTAACGCGTGTCAAGTGCATCCATCCACTTTACTTTATTACCAGGATGTAGGTACAAGTTGTTCAAGAGGAATGTGTTCTTGAAGAAATACAGTTTTTGTTTTAATTTAACAACTTGAGTCACTCCGGACGGCGCAAAAGGAGTGTCAGACTTTTACTCATTAAAACTCACTTATTTTCCTCCAAATGGAAAGCAATAGCTCGCCGTCTGGATGTTCGGTAAACGTTCGGACCTAGCTCAAAACTTCGACGGCGAGTAGAGCGTGTTTCAAACGCGCCTTTGAGAAATGTCAGCAAAACCGCAGAATTTTAGCAGGCTCAAAGCCTACTGGGGCCATGGGTTGTGCGAAAGAGAACCCTGGGGTTTCCAGTAGCCAAAGCAAAGAGGAACTTAGAAGTGGCTCAGTATAAGTCTGACACGCCCGTCCGCTCCACTTTAGAGCGGAAGAAGTCATTCGACTATTTCCCGCCCAACACAAAAACCTATGTTCTTCCAGATGCCTTTTGCATTTAGTGTTAAGAGCTGTAGGCAATAAGGTACAGCAAGTAAGAACAATATTTTTGATATATCACGATATTGCTTGTCGTTTTGATGAATAGTCAGGGTTTTTTTACATTCTTTTGTTTCTTAGTATCTTTTCCTGGTCTGTGTTGAACGAGACTGAGTAAAAGCTTTTCATTGGTTAAAACTCACCTATGTTCCTTCAGTTTAATTTTATCAAAGAAACCCGCCAATATACAGATACACTCTTTACTTTGGTATACTCTTAGGGACAGCTGTATTATCCTACAGTATCCTAACTCTTGTAAGAAGATTAGGATATCTGAACAGCAACTCTTATGAATTAAAAGCTATAAAAAAGCTATCTTTATCAAAAATGTTTATGAATTTACATCTTTAGTTTTTAATTAGACTAATTGTCAAAACGAATCAATTTTTGAAAGACTGTTTTGTTTATTTCAAGAAAATGTCAACGGCCTCGCCAACAGTATTTAGATCCGTGGATAATCTATAAGATAGCTAGAAATCAACAGACGATTATCTGTATGAGATTCGAGATAACTTTATTCTCATAATCTAAGAATGCATTTAAATATATTTAACGTCTGTATTTTACAAAATATAGAATACATATATTTACTTACGAAAAAAAATAAACATAAGTAAAGTATAACAAAAACTATGAAATTAGGGTTTTGAGGATGTATGATATTTTGGTCCATATTTCTTCATAAGTTCAACTGCCACAGTAAAAAAAAATCAGTATAATCAATGTTAAACGGTTACAAACATATCTACATTATATATTTACTGTTAACGATCCTTTGTTTAACAAAAGCTCCGGTTGTTCCGAGCAAGTTCCGCCAATAATATTGATAAGCACTAGTATTGAGAAACAATGTAAAGATTTCCGCATTTCTTATCAATTGATCGCGGATGCGAGAGATGATTGCCACCTGTCCATATAGGATGTGGACTGAGTTGTGGCCTTTAGAACTTCGAGTGTCAAATGTGAGCTCCTGTAATTAACCGGATGTAGAAGAATACCAATATTTTACATGGGGTGATGGCCTATGACCTCCACAATTCAATACAAACAAAAAAATAATAAACAAAGACGTAGCAACTAATAGACGTTAATATGACAATGCAGTTGATAAGCTACCAGGAAAGCCAAATGGTCAAAAGTCTTGCCAAACAAGCGTGTCTTCAACGTAGTCATTTTTAATTTTTCTGATTAACTGACTTCTTGACAATTCCAAATATAATTGTTGTGAATCTTGAATCTTTGATTTTTAAATTTTTTTATAGGCTTTTTAATCAAATCACTTTTTATGTAGGTTTTAAACTTTCCTATGTTCAGTTTTGTGTAAACACAAACCAGTGACAAGGTAAAGTGATAACTCTTGATAAGTCATCTTTTTCTAGCTTTTTTACAACTAACTTTGGGTCGGCGTAGAGTCCGACTCGAACAGATGCGGCTGAATATTGCTTTGTTCTACATGAAGCGACTGCCTATCATATCTCCATAACCATGTTACAGGCAAACACGATACTTCTTGGCTAAAACTGATTTGATGGTCAGAATTTCTAGGACTAACTCCTGATAAGTCTGGTTTTACATTTGCTAACTACTAACTAGGACAAAAATGTAAAAATTACAACCGAGGCAAAAATTTTTTAATTTGGAGGCACGGAGGATTTATAGTATGTAATGAGTGGCAACATATTCATGGGTCGACTATGACTGGTGGTGTTTGAACTGAAAAATCAGTCCAGGCGGCTATTATTTGGCCAACAGAATAAGGACTATACTTTGGGTATCCAGGGATAAGAAAAAAATTCAAAGAACACGTAAACGACTAAATTTTGGTGTCGATTCATAACTGACCTCTATTTACAATTCAAGTGACTAAAGTAAATATGAAATACAATGAGATTAAATATTATACCACAAAACCACATACATTTTTTACTTCGGATCTCCAAAAAGACTGCAGTGCAGATAGTTCAATCTAATAAGACAATTATATCCAATATCAGCTAACTATAATAGCTCTCAGACATAACTCAATTTCAATTTACTCAAAAACACAAACATCTGTGGTCGGGAAAATTGAAATTGCAATTTTTTGCTCTCACACTTAAAGATGATACAGGAACTTACCGAAACAGGAAAGATCCGCATCAATAATTAGTTGTTTTAATTTCAATTAACAGTTGATTTGATATAGATTAATTCCCCCCTCCCTTATGAATTTAAAGGGCTGACCTTATTCTGTCCACCGACCATAGGTCATCGCTGAAATTGAAAAGTTCTTCAACTTGTTCAGTTCATCAATGTCAGTCAAATTTTCAGGCTTGTATATAAGTTGGTAGGCGGTATATATTATATGCGAACGTCTCAAGTAAGCTCAAACGTATTCGCGCACGCTCAGAGTGAGACGCGTTTGGTGCAGTGTGATCTATAGATCAATAATATGCAGTGTATGTGTTAGCCAAGCGAAGGAAAAATGGTGAGTTCTGTGCTTTTTCTTTTGTTTTTTTTTTCTTTTAGAATTTGGATTTTGTAATGGTGTTATGCGTGTCTACGTTTACGAACAATGTTTTTTTTTTTTTTGTAAGATCTTCTATGGTTAAGTTATTTAGTGAAAAACAATTGTGCCATTTTACACTTTTCTTGAATACTAGTTTCTAAGCGTTTTTTGAATAATAAAATCAACTGAAAGCTGACAAACTGACTGATTGATTGATGGTCCTTAGTTACAACTTTTCAATAATACAAAAAGTTATTGACAAAAAATAATTGCAAACTTGGGGTTACTAAATTAATATCTTACAGTTTTCTAGCTTCTTGTTTTATTATAATTCAAGTGAATCGACTTTCTAGTGCCTATTATTTTAATATTTTCAATGCCACTACTATTAATTCCACTAAGTTTGACGCAATTTTTGCCAATATTTTATAATCGATGAGCGCGAAACTGTGACACTTTCGCAATTTTTTCCCTAAAATATAAATTAGCGGTCGATTCATCTTCTGTTAAATGTCATAATCATAATACATTCCTAATCTATGTCATAATGTTCGCAAATAATAGTGTTCGCGGAGTCGTAATAATTGATTTATTATTATGTAAAACTTTTTGCTTGTGTTTACTTGAGTAGGTAAACATAATATTATTAGCTATGGACTCGATTGGCTTATTGTTATTTGGAAAGTAGGTCTTTTGAACATTCGACATGATTTGGTCAAGTAAAGGCATGCCCGTAACTCAAATTCAGACATTTTTCGGTAATTTTTAATTTTCAATTTTCTAAACCAGTTGATTGGTTCAGAAAATTGTGCTGATTGTAAAAACCTTAAGGTCAATTGACACTGCAATTTACCGTAGTATAAATAATAATAGCTATTCTCTAAACTCCAAGAAATCGTGATATACAAAGCAACAGGTCCACTAAATCATGGGTAATTGAATAACGGTAACTAGTAATTAGGGTGCGACGTTGTTACAAGTAAAATAGTGAAGCTACAAAGATGCGCTTGCGCCGGAGGACAAAATTACGCAAGGCAGAAGGCCGCCGCGCAAAGGTCACATCCACCGAACGACAGATTCGACCGGCGTTAACTGGAATATAAGCATTTATAACGCTTTTCAATTTATGATATTTTTTTATGATGATCAAAAATAGAACATTATCTCATTGGTCTGCTGTTATCTGAACTTTCTTGATTTTTGAGGTTATTTGTGCATGGAACCAGAAACCTGAGGATTTTTTTTAATTTATTAGTTTTCAAAATCGCATGGTAGATTACATTTGATGCTAAAAATCTTTAATAGCCAGTAAGTTCTGAAATAGATTATAATGTAAGTAAGTGAAGTTAAGAAGTCGTTAGTAGTTGTGAAATTTATATCAATAAAAAAAAAGTTTTAGAGTAGTTTAACGGAATTTTTTTTTCCAACAGTATTATCGACACTAGGAAAAGTAGATAATAGTTTATAATTAAGATATAGAAATAATAGAATGCAACATTTCTGTTATTTTAGGTACCTTCTAAAAATATGCAATAAAAATAATTTACATGATAGTTATTTATAACTACCATCGTTTTGAGGATTTACTACAAGTTCCGTCAGCCGTGACTTTGAAGCGGCGGCTTTTTTATAACTTGCATATATTTTATTACTAATAACTATGTAACTGCCAAATATTTGTTTAAACAACTTAATCATTATGGATGTGATAGGACAAGAATTTATTGTTTAGGTTTCAAAGTCAAATTCATGTTTTAACCGACTTTAAAAATGGGAGATTCTCAATTCGGTTGTATTTTTTAAAATTTAGTCGACTACTAACGGCTCCAACGTAAAATTTGTAGGTCGTGGGTTTAAATCCAGCCAGGTGCAGTGCTTTGTATAATTTATTTCATCACCACTGCTCTCAAAATGGTAAAGGAAATAAGGACAACATCGTGTCTAAGAACCACAAATTTTAAGAAATGTGACTTCCATCAACCCATGCTGGACTCAAGTGGTGGATTACGGCCCTCCTCTAATAGCTGCGAACATCATAAGGCTGATTATATAATTAAATTAAAATAAAATTGCAAAGATATTGTTTCTTAAGCGATTCTTGTATCGATACGTTAGCATGTCATGACTTATGCAGTGATCTTTAACCCGATACGTAACATGTAGTACAGTAAAGTTTACCGAATGTAACTTCAAATGTTGCCGACATTTCGTGAGAGAGATGTGCTGAGATCTGCTCGTCCGATAGAGGCACAGCTGTCAATGAGAACTTTTCTTGCAGATACATCATTATTCGATTTTCGAAATGGCAGATGTCATGGGGAACGCCTTTGATATTAAGAGCGTCATTAATATTAATAAACAATTGTATGAGCACTCGTGCTTTAAATTCTTATAGGGATTACGAAAAACTTAAATTACTGAGGCCATGTGTTTACTTCTGGAAGGAAAACTCGAGGTCGTGGAGCGCAAGGGAAAGAAGGAACATAGGTGTGGTTTTAGTCAGTAAAAATCTGACAAGCTATCCCACTCCGCCCTAAGGCAAAAGAAGTCATTGGATGATCTCCCATCTCTTTTTGATGATCCTGATCTGCACAATAAAATCTGTAATATGTTCGTCCCAGACCATAACTGTCGTGGCAGAAAACGTTGTTTACTGGCTGTTCCAACTTCATGTCAGACTTTTACTGACTAAAACCCACTCCTGTTCTTTCTTTACTTTTGCTCCAGGATCCCAGGGTTCACTTTCGCATCACCCATGGCCTCAATAGGCTTCGACCCAAATTAGGTAATAGTTAGAATAATTTCAATCAGAAAAAAACTTCACGCATATTTATATTTTATTTGATATTTCAAACACCTCTTCCGGCTTCAATAAGTTTAAATTTGGTTTTAGCCGGCTTCATTGCCTTGCACTCGTCATACGGTGGTGACACAAATTAACTGTATTTAAATAAGGTCAGATTGTTGATTCTTTCTTTAGTCACTATTCAAAAACCACTGCACCACATTAATATGTAAAATTCACCAACGAAATCACCGAGTGACGCACCTGTTCTATATTTTTTCATGGTCATAGACCATAATGTCTTTGTTATCGCTACATAATGGCATCTCATTCTTTTATAAATGCAAGGCGGAATGAAACATCATCTAAACCTACGTTATTTTATATTAATATGCCAAAAAAAACCGGTTACAAAATATTATCAGGTCAAATAAACCTCTTGTTTGCACAAAGGAATTCTTAAATCGATCGAAGTTTAATATTTGTGTATTTGAATATAACCGCATGCCAAGGTTCAGTCTTACGTAAAAAAACGTCTTTATTGGTCCCTCCTTATAAAAACGTAACCATAGAATTGTTTTACATTTAAATATAGCGCAGCTGTGATCTTAAAAAAATGCAGATTTTATAGACCTAATATACAATGCAAGCCTAGTCTGTTCGTTTTGCATATATTTGAACAAAATCAGTTACCATGCCATCCTTATATAGGTAATAACATTATATGTGTCATTGATAAAATCAATATGACTTTGAAGGACGAATTTTAATAATAATAAAAAAAAATGTAATGTGCTATAAACACAGATAGTCGTCAGTTAGTCCTAAGATTGGATCTTTTCCGCTAGTAAAATATAATTTTTTGTTTCTTTACGAGATTTCAGTTAGTCATTTTATTTATTCGAGCGGAAGAGACGCCCGGGTGTCGCCACTGTGCGGAACGCCCGGAGGACACGGTGGAGCACACAGTTGAGGTGTGCCCTGCTTGGGCGGAGCAACGCCGTGTCCTTGTGGGGGCGATCGGCGGCGGAGACCTCTCACGCCGGGCCTTGGTTCAAGCCATGGTACGGAGCGAGGAGGAGTGGCAGGCGGTCGCCTCCTTCTGCGAAGCAGTAATGCTAGCAAAGGAGGAGGCAGACCGCATCAGGCAACGGCGACCCCGCCGCCGCCGCCGGGATTCCAATCCCGATTTCCGGCCACCGCAGACGCGGGCTCGCGGACGGCGAGCCATGGGTAGCTCGCTGTCCGATCGTCCGGTAACTGTCCGGACCGAGCCAAGGCGTCGACGGCGCGCACTGTTCCCGCGCGCCTCAAGGAGTTGTCAGCAACAGGAGGGGCCCATCTGGGTCGAAGCCTACCGGGGTCGGGGTTATCCGAAAGGAAACTAGATCCCCGGTATGAAGGCTAGAAGGAACGGCGCGGGGTTTTTAGTCAGTAAGACTCTGACACTGTCTCCCGCTCCACCCAAGAGCGGGTTTCGTCAATGATGATTTTCCCCGTCTACAGAAAAAAAAAAAGAAAAAAAAAACATTTTATTTAAATAAATAAAATAGAATTGAACGAGTGTTACAATTGATAAAAAAAAACTCTCTATAGTCTATCGAGTTATTGAAATATAAGTTATACCTAAAGATGAGTTATTTTTCTTATTTAATAGTTCAGTTTTGAAGAATATTCTTCCTTATAGCGTTTTTATTTTTTAAATTAACATAGAGTACTAAACCAATTCCAAAATAAGAAGAAGGTGGAATGTATCTCCCTACATACTAGATTGCTTCCACATGCGTAGCAACGTCTTCTACAATTTGAAGAAGCCTTTAATATTTGTATATTTGAATATCAAAGCAGAGACCAAGGTTGTGTTACGCAAACTTGTCATTGATCACTCAAGAATGTATTAATTAAAACATATTTAAGTAATGATGTAGCTATAAAAGGTTTTTTTTTTTTGTTATGACCGGCGGTAAATAAGTTGTAATTATTGGATTAACAGCAGTTAGCAATTAAGGAGGCCTGGCTTATTAGCGCATGTTTGGCATACTGTAACGACGAAACGCTCATTATGAGAGACTAGCTTTTGCCCGCGGCTTTGCCCGCTATAAAATATAGTCTATGTCACTCAAAAATAAATAAAACAGATTACTATCGGTGAAAATTTTTTTAAGATCGGACCAATACTTTCAGAGATTTCCTACTAACAAAAACACAAAGTTTATTGTTACCAATTTGTAAAGGCCGAAATACCTATGTCTGTAACTATCACTCAAGTATGCTAGTTGCTTGCACGCCATAGTGAAGTCTATCAAGCAGAAATTGTTCTAGCTCTCTGGCATGCGAGCTACTTGTATATTCTTGAGCTAGCGTACTAGCTACTTTTATCACTGTATCTTGATTTAGAAATAAAAAAAAAACATGTAAGCGACAGTATTTTTTGTTGTTTAGTGTTTAGTTGACAATGCTATTTTTTAAAAGATCAATAGTAAATACAGTCCATAAAGTAATAGAAGCGAAGTTCCACTGACGTTACACACTAAAGCAACCACAAAACAATCAAAATCGATCGGCTCACCACCCGCAGTGTGTGTTTCAATAACCTTTAAAAGTATTTATTTTCTACTCAGAGTTAATATTTCTACATGCGCCTCGATACAAAGTCACTGCGTATGAACAACAAAACAACATAGCTGTAATGAATTTAAAACATGAATCATTACTTATAACAGAATCATAAAATGTATTAATGACTCTAGGCGCCAAGTACAAATTAATATATTTATTTACTATAATTATACACACAGTATCAGCTTGACTTGTCCTTTCAGCCGAAATGTCATTTCAGCCGAAAGACGTCTACTGTTGGACATAGGCCTCCTCAAGCGTCACCATAATGAAGGGTCCTGTGCATCTCGCATCCATCGGATTCCCGCAATCTATACCAGGTCATCGGTCCACCTTGTTGGAGACTTTTCAACAATGCATCTTCCGGTACGCCATCGCCACTCTAGAACCTTTCGTTCTCATCGACTATCTGTTCTGTGAGCAATATGCCCATTGCCACTTTAGTTTGGCGATTCTTTGTGCCATGTCGGCAACCTTGGTTTTCTTGCGGGTATCTTCATTCTTGATTCGTTCACAGAAGGAAACTCCGAGCGTAGTCCTCTCCATTGGGCTTAGGGTGATTTTAAGCCTTCTGAAGAGGACTTATTGTGAGCGACCACGTTTCAGAGCCATAAGTCCTATAAAAAAAGTGTCACTAATATATGTCGGTCTAAGCTAGAAGAGCTGAGCACGAGAGCAGCACAAGCCGAACTCGAATTTATGTATTTTCGGTCGTGCTCGGCTCCACTAGCGTGGTCTACGCATCTCAACATTTTATTCTGTTCTAAGTTTGGCATTAAGTAAAGAAGAAACTTCGGCACCAAACCAAAATACCTATTGGTGCCGAAAGAGGAATAGCTTTGGTGCCGAAAGAGGAATGCATCGCAGATAGAAGCGAGTTTGCAAACAAATAATAATTTGGTAGGTAATATGCTTTATCATGCGAGACGCACAGGACCGTTCATTGTGGTAACATTTGGTCGCCAATATCCAATAGTGGACATCTTTTGGCTGAAATGATGATGATGCTATATCATGATCAGTTCGAAACTGTACTATAAAGCTCTTATAGACAATAGTAATGTGGCGAAAATTTTTTGTACAGATAGAAACTTTCAAAAGGAAGAAAATTCAACGTCACAAAAAATATCTGTTTTTTGTTCTATCACATTTTCTGTTGCAACAAAATAAAGTCTGCAAGAGTATTGACTACAAAGTCCTAATCTCTGACCTTTCTTTCAAAACAGTATTGTAAATTGTCAGGCGTATAATTCAATTTCATAGTTGTTAGTCAAAATGAATTGATAAATACTACATTAGGTCAAGATGAGTCTAAGAAGAGTCAAGAATCAAAGCATTTATTTCAAATAAATCATTTACGAAGATCTCTACAAAGAAGAACGAGCAAGAAATTTCATAGACACTCTTTTAAATTAGGTTGTAATAATATATTACAAGGATCTCGCTTATATATATTTTTTTTCACTTCTATTATATATAATAAACTATAAAATTATGTTTATAACAGTAATTATTCATAACCCCAATAAATCTGAAAACAAAACTATTTTAATAATACTTATCTACTGCTCACTCGTTTATAAGGCTTTACGCTTTCACGGTTAAACTTTTGAACCGTTTTTGTTAAAATTTGGTACAGAGAAAGCTTCGACCCTAAGGAAGTATATTATATTCGTAGGATATTTTGTAACTAGCTTCGACGTTGCATCCATAATAATCGACATTCACGCAGACAAAGCTGCTGGAAGACGCTTGTTCTATATAATTTAATGTTACTTATCTTTTTAACAAAGGTGTAACCGAGAGCCATTGCCCAATAAACAAAGGCTCGTAATCTAAATATCCTACAATCCATCATTGTTGGTGAAACAAAACAACTATTTTTTTCAGCAAATATTTTCAGAAACAATAGAACTAGAGGAATGTTACATACGTTTGTTTCTTCGCTATAGTAAGTGTGTGATCCAAGTGATAATGTTATAGCGATTTTAGAGCGCAATTATAATACAAAGGTTTTGTGAGACAATGGTTTTAAAAGGGATTTTGTTGATCAGTGTATTTTACGTATTAAAATAAAAAGATTCAATAAATACAAATAACTATCAAATGTAAAGCCAAATATAGATTAAAATTAAATCGGATGAGGTATTCCACTTTGGGCACCCGCTAAAACGGCACACGAGTGAATGGCACCTGAGGTATTCCACTTTGGACACCCGTTGATATTCTCCTCAGGTGCCCAAAATGGAACACGTTATTATTTAAATAATGTGTTCCATGTTCCAGTGGAATAACTAAGGTGCCAATGACTCGGGTGCCATTTTAGCGGGTGCCGAAAGTGGAATACCTCAATCGGAGAGATTGATGTTGTATTTCTTTTTTTGACTGCGTTTTTCAGTTCTGCTGGCTTATCTTTAACTCAACACCGGCTAAAACTTATCATTTATGTCTTCCTAATATTTCAATGATTGGCATTCGATACAAATTAAAAATCATAATAAAATTATACTCTGCCTAATGTCAGAATAATATCCATGACCTCAGAGAAGCGCACATGCATTAACACAAGACAAATGATGCGATTATATTAATATAAATCATACTAACACTACTAAAAACGCCTAGTAAAGGTCAAAACATGTTTAAAATTAATAAATAAATAGTTGTACGTACACCAATGCCGCGTGTTTACAACACAATTTATCATAAATAAATAGTATTTAAAGAACTAATATGAATTAGTTATGTATTTCTAGTTGAAGGTTTGTTTTGGTTACACAATGTTTTAGGCGCCACAATAAATAATGGATTAGTAAACATAACTTATATTTAAAACGTAATCTATTTGGATGAATGCATTTGGTATGAAGTATAAATAAAATACTATTTATAATTATGAGTATTAAAAACATTTTAATATTTTTGTCATTTCTTTTTATGATCAAAGAAACAGTAATAATATAAGAGTTGTGTAAAAGTTGCTCTTGCATCCCTCATCTACGTCATATCCTTTTGAATTAATTTACATATCCGCTAGCGCTTATGAATTAGGTCCCAACCTAAGAAATGTACGCACAACGCGTCCTACTGTAGAAGATGCAACAACAGATAGTTTTGTGTTGTTCGCTTTGTTTAGCCACCTGACAACCTACCAACAGCGTACGCTCGGACTGACAAGTGATCGGAATTATAATATTAAATTATAAATATATGAGTAAAGTTATAATTTTTTTTTTAAATTTTATTTAGGTGTTTCGTTAAAATAAAGATTTGTTAAATTCCTACTTATTGTATTAGATTGCGTTTCAGTTTGTTTTAAAAATAGTCTACTGATAAGGATTTAGAACACTCCTTTGAAAATGTTTATATACTAAATATATTTAGAATATTAAGTGTGTATGTATTTATTTTGGTATTATTTTATTTCTGTTAATTTTAACATTCACACCCAGTGCAAATCGCACTAAGCAATCTCTGTTTATTCTAGGTTTAATAGAAATCAAGGAATGCGATAATTGTATGTTTTTTAGTGTAAGGTTTCCATTGTTACAATAAAGTATATATAAATAAATATATAAATGATTGGTTGAGAAATGTAATTGTTTTGTCTTGAACAGCAAATTAAGTTAAGTGACTATACAAAAACATGATTTTCGTCATACTTGATGTTTCAAAATAATCGAGGCTTATTATGGGACCTAGACCTTTTAATTTGAAATGCTTCAAGAATGATAAACTTCTTCCTAATAGGTTTTTCGCGAAATAACACTTGTTTTTTTTTTCTGCTGGCATTTGATTTTTTTTTGAGTTTGTGAAAAAAAAATTAACATAGTAACAGTAGTTTTTAATCATTATAAAGCCTCACAATATCAATAATGTTGACCGCGACTAATGCGTAATTCAATCATTCTTCCGTAAGTTATAACACGTGTAATCTATTATGTTTAGATTTTCTAATCAAATTCACATATTTTATTAACGAACTCCATTTTTTTTTATTGAAACATCGGAAGATAAATATTGAAAAAAAAATTGTTTTGGATACTCTACGTTTGTTCGCGACAGTACCTAGAAGTGTTACAACTCAGTAGAGTCTTTGATATGTTACGTAACTCTGATTGGCAGTTATATACAAATACAGAAAGTTCTACATTGCATTTACGTATTTATATTTTCAGCTTTTCCTCTACTCTTGTTTTAAACTAAAATACCCACCCTATAGACAGCCTTTTGGAACCCTAAAAATTATAATTAACGAAAAAAATTAATAACTTAAAAAAATCTTTTAGTATTGTGTGTGAAGAGTATGTTTAAAAAAGTACTTATATCTTTATATACTTTTTTACACATACTCTTCATTTTAGAATATTATTATGTACCATTGTTCACATTATCGACTCAAATCGTCGGATGCCATCATAGGCAGAATTCATGATTTTTCCATAGACGAGAGACGGTTCGATAACAGACGTTGTCCTGTCTTATCTATGAACTGTCAAAAGCGCAAAAAATTAAATTGTCATTGTAGTTTCTGAAATTTTCATAGGGACCTTCTCCTGATGAACTAAAAGTAAAGAAACAGCAAAATAGAATAGTTGGTTCAACCGTCTATAATGATGACGTGATCAAGGGGAACAGAGATTCAAGCTTCGTAAGTTTTGTATTACAATACCAATTACGAAGCTTAAATTTGGTAATAAAATTGATATATCTAAGTGCTTCTATGTATTAGTGTTTACCAAATGTATTTGACGGTACTTAATTAAAGTTCTGTATAAATTATATTATATTATAATAAAATGTTTAACATCTTAATTAATGTTTTAGATATTTCCTACTAAAAATACTACGTGTATGTGCATAACACACTATAAATCATATTTTTAGACTCAAGCATTTTAATACTGATTACATCTTTTACAACATTATTTATTACTACATATTGCATCAAAATAAATTTAAAAAAGGTTTTGCTAGAGAATATCACTAACCAAAATAAGGATGTAATTGATATATAAACAACTCAATGTATAACATAATTAAAATTGACTTTTTTCCCTAAAACAAGGTTACCTGGCTATTTGTTAAAATTCTATAAAATTACGCGACAAATCTAGTTTCACAATATACAAATATATTTATATAATAAAATTGTGACCGAATTCCCCATTATGGCTATAATCAAACAATATTGGTCACTCGAAGTATTAAATTTTCTTAATATCTATTTATTGCTGTATTTTATGGCTTAGAGTTTCGTCGGAAAATTGGTTGCTTGATTGTGTTCGTATACTCGTTTTGGCTACCATCTACCATTTGTGATCCTACTTTAGCAATCCTATGAGAACCTGATAGGTCAGCTACGTATTTGGCAATACGCAATTTTGCACATTTTGAATAGGTTGAATTGGGGAAATTATAGGGACATGAGAATTTACAACTGCATCTTAAAGGTCAACAAAGTATCTTCCCTGTCATTGTATTCATAATCTTATATGGGTCTTTTAGTTTTTCATGGGCTGCATTTATTTTATTTTTCATGAGTTTCCGATTATAATGAAAGTGTCTTCAAGGCTAGATTGAATAGGCTCTTAATAAACTAGTGCGTCACACCATCAACAATTGCATTATTACTTACCATCAGGTGGGATCGCAGTCAAGCACTAGTTTATATCAATTAAAAGATAAATTAGGTCAATTCATTATTCTCAAACTCATCATTTTTTACTTCCTTTAATACACAAAGCACTTATTAGACGTCAGAAGATAGGAGGGGCCCAGCTGGGTCGAAGCCTGGGGACAGGGTTGTCCGAAAGGAAGCTCGTGCCCCGGTATGAAGGCTAGAAGGAACGGCGCGGGGTTTTTAGTCAGTAAGAGTCTGACACTATCTCCCGCTCCACCCAAGAGCGGGTTTTGTCAAAGATGATTTTCCCCGTCGAAAAAAAAAAGACGTCAGAAGATAGTGCACGATTCAATTCGGTCGTTTCCTATGGAGAAGAACCGGCAAGATACCCTATGGTTACTCTTTTATTTAATGAATTTTTCTCTCTTTTTTTAGTGAAAAAAATATTCCAGTTTTGATAGGAAAGTTGATAACTGTTTTTTTTTTTAAATTGATATAAGCTAGTGCGACTGCGATCCTACCTGGTAAGCAGTGATGCAATAATTGATGTTGAGACGCACTAGTTTATAAAAATACTATTCACTCTATCATTTATCTACTCTGGTAGCATTTTTGTAGAAATAAAAAGGACCTATCTGTCACTAGACTGCTAATAATTTTTTAAGATAACTGTAAAATTACTTCGAAAGCCAGTTTACAAAATTTGATTTTCATTATTCATTGGGACAAAATAAATGACAGATGTTTATTTATCCGATTGTATCATATCATCGTGGAGTGTAATCAGGTGATTCATCATTATGTAACCCATATTATCGAATCATTGCGATACAAAAATGCAGTTGTAAGATAATTTTGTACTTATAACTAAAAGTGACCGCTTGCTCGAGTCATTATATATTTTTTTCCTTTTAATTTAAATTATTTTAAACGCATAGATGAAACGCATATTGCTAAAAGAGTTATGAATTTACATGTGGATGGATGGAGAGGGAGAGGGAGGCCAAAGAAACGATGGATGGATTGTGTGAGAAGTGATATGAATGAAAAGGGAGTTAGTGATAGCGTGACGAGCGACAGGACAGAATGGAAGAAAAAAACGTGTTGCGCCGACCCCAAATAAAACGGGATAAGGGCAGGAAGATGATGAATTTAAATTATTTTAAAAATCAAGTTTGACTCGCCCTCACGCCCCACCCTAGAGCGTGAGAAGTCATAGAATTAGTATTTTGAAAAAGTGAAAATAAGCAGTTTAAAATTATATATAAGATACTCGTACAAGATCTAACGCTGTCTTATAGGTCCACGGGAATTTCTGAAAAGCAAACCCGTAAACTCCTAGACAGTTAAAGGTGACACAGGTGTGCTTTTAGTCGCTAAAAGTTCAACCTAGAGTGGAAGAAGTCATTGGTTAATTTACCACCTCAAAAAAATCTAGATGTAATTGTTTTTTTTTTTTTTGGTTCACTACTCAGTCATTTACGCTTTTAAAAGTTGTCCGTAACCTTATAATACATTTCGCTCACAAAAGACGTTATGAGAAAAATTAAAGACAAAAGACACGTTAGCAAATTCACACACATTGTTTTTGATCGTTAATTATACGCTACACTAAACTATGTATAGTATACCTTTTTATGTTATATTTATTTTGGTAGTTATGTAGTGCTTATACATTTTACATTTTTAAAATCAATCGTTGCCTCTCACTAGTACTTACTCCTGTATCGAGCGTACGTGCTTACTCGTGCGTTCACAAACATGTAAATTGACATACACAAGACACCCAGACTCGGAACACCTATTATTGTAGGCCATAAAAATATTTCGCTTAACAACTAGGCCTCGTGGCGTTAAAATATACGCTATAATGAACTACATACGTATGATACGCATGTAGTTCTTCTATGTCAAATATATCCAAAGGTTGTCTGTAAAAAGTTGATTTTAGCGATAATACCGCCCATTGGTACAATTTATTAATTTTAAGCTCCTAGAACTGTAATTTTTTTTATGGAGTACGTTAAAAACCATATGAATTTATCTAACAATATCAAGCCTTTACAAATAAAAGACTGAATGATTTTTATGAAGTCGAACAAAAATAAACTAGCCAAATATTTTCGGTTTAAAGATTTTTAAAGCATTCTTGTGATTAATTGTACGTTAAAGCTCTGTTACAGCAAATAATTGTAATTAATATCTAAAAAATAATTGCAGTTTTGTTGATGAATACTAATATCACCAATAGTGGTGTATCCTGTTTTGCAAAAGGCTTTGACCACAACGTCTTAATTTATAAATTCTTTATATGGACACGGATATAGTTTTTTGCAATAGTAATCCTCAATTTTATGAATTAAAAAAAAAACGATTTTCCATGTAGGTAATCGGTTACACCAGGACATCCTTGATACTGTACTTTTATTGATAAAAACACTTATCGCAACTTTACATACCGATTAATATAAACGCTTTTAGTGCATACGATATAAAGTCTATTATCCAAGCAAAAATAATTAACAAAAGCGCAAATAAACTTGAATTTTCAATGTCAATTATTGAGCAAATATGTCAAAGGTGGTCTGAAGTGTCATCTTCGCGGAAGTACAAGCGAAAAGGAACTGTATGATCAGATGCTTAGTGTTCATGTTTACTTGTTTACATACCGTCACTTACGTCATAGGCATTTGTGCAAAACGTTCGTAAGTTTGCGAGAAATTAATGATTTGAATATTGATGTAGAAAATCCTTGAACTTTTATAGTTTTGCATATTGATGCTAATTAGTGGAGGGTCATAAATACCAGTGGCTTAAATTGTATCAAGTGTGTCGTAAATTTTGAATTTGGTGTTTAATTTTACAATCTACTTAGGGAAATCCTTATTTTATGGAGCTAAATCGGATAATTTTAGACTTGATATTTTGTTTTTATTCATGAACTTCTGACAATTTTTAAGGTTTAAGGTTTAATCATATAAACGAACTCTTCCAAAATTATTTCGAATGTTAAAAATTACTTGGAACTTACAAACCGTATCCTACTAACAGACAGTTAAATTATGAATTCAAGGTTCATCTCGATTGAAGAGGTCAATTAATAATGGTTAACCCACAGCCATGTGACATATTCGGTAGGCTCGACACTTAACCCTCCCACGCTGGAGACAAGTGGATATAATGATGTAACTGTACATACCATTATTATGTAAATATGTATTTATCCTTTTGAAAAAATGCCTGTTTTTTTTTTCATGTCACGACGCCTTATACTTACGCACTTTTATGCAATAAAGTATTTTTTCAACATAAATAGGTTCAATGAGTACTTTTGTTTTGAAATTCAAGCATAATATAATCTAATCTAAACTCCAGAGATGCCGGATTTTTCGAAAGAGACATCGCAATAATGGAATAAAAAGGGTAGCTGAAGGAATACGGATGGGTTTTAATCAGTGAAATTCTGATACTGTTCTTGCGCGCCAGGAGTTGTCAGCAACAGCCACAACAGCCCAGCCGGGTCGAAGGCTACTGGGGCCAGGGTTATGCGGAAGGGAAGCGAGCTACCCATAGCTCGCCGTCCACGAGCCTGCGTCTACGGTGGCCGGAAATCGGGATCGGAATCCCGGTGATGGCGGCGAGGGCGCCGTTGCCTGATGCGGTCGGCCTCCTCCTTTGCAAGCATTACTGCTTCGCAGAAGGAGGCGACCGCCTGCCATTCCTCCTCGCTCCGGACCATGGCCTCGACCAGGGCCCGGCGCGAGAGGTCTCCGCCACCGATCGTCCCCACGAGGGCACGGCGATGCTCCGCCCAGGCAGGGCACACCTCGACGGTGTGCTCCACCGTGTCCTCCGGGCGTAGCGCACAGTGGCGACACCCGGGCGTCTTTTGCGCTTGAATCCGATGCAGGAAACTCCCGAACTTGATGTGGAAGGGAGCTTGAGCCCCGGTATGAAGGCTAGAAGGAACGGGGTGGGTTTTTAGTCAGTAAGAGTCTGACACTATCTCTCGCTCCGCCCAAGAGCGGTTGTCATTGGATAATTTTCCCCACCATAAAAAAAGGTTTCCAAAAAAACATCTAATTTAACATAATGTTAAAACCTTAGTAACAGTCATATTCATAAAATAAATTTATGTTTATTCATTCATGCCGATCAGACAAAAGATAAATAAAAAGATATCAAAACTTGATAGTTTGCTACCATTTTATGGCAGCAAATAAGAAATAAACTAATGAGTGATGTTTATATCTTATTTGCATAAACTTTGAAGTTCAGAAGTGTCTATACAATGTTGTTAAAAATATAGATAGATATATTATACTTTATGGTACATCAATAAATATTACAGTCGAAGCTTAAAATGAATAGGGTATTACAATGAGCGGTACGATATCGGTTGTTTGTTTTGTTTGTTGACTTTTATTGTATAATAATCATTAAATTTTATCTCACTAACCCATTGAATGATACGATTATGCATAGCATAGCTTAGTCGGCCTTATAATGTTCCCAATGTTGGGACTCAGGCCTCCTCTCTAGGAGAAGGAATGGGCCGTAATCTATCGCGGGCCCAGTGCAGGATGGTCCACTTATTAAAATATACAAATTATGTTTTTTTTTTTTTTAATGTAGATAAAAGGCCTTTGACCTTACAGATATACTTATATATTTCAGAGATAAAAAGCTTTTTCCATATTTTAATATAATCACTGTAATTATTAAAATCGCTTTTCAAGAATTTATGATGCCACTCCCAATAATTAGTTTAATGTTTTCGAAAGATTATTCAACGTTTGTTTTTTTAGTTTTTTTTTTTTCATTTTTTATGAATAAATAAATTCGCTCACGTTATTATAATTGCTATGAAATTCATATTTCTAGAAATTCAAGAGAACAAAATGTTTATTACTATATATCATAAACAAGTTTGTCATCAACTAGTTTGTGTTTGTTGTTTGTTTGTTTGTTTGTCTACACTATAATATAAAGAGTTAAAGTTTGTTTATTTGTTTGTAGGAGGTAATCTCTGAAAGTACTGGTCCAATAGCAAAAATTGTTTTTACCGATAGAAAGCTGCTTTATTTCTGAGTGTCATGGGCTATATTTTATGTATTTGGATAAAGCCACGGGCGAAAGCTAGGTTTCATAAAAAAATACTTATTGGAAATTCAGTATGCATTTGTCAAAAATAAAAAATGGCCCTGTACTATTTATTTTTAATTAAAAATTAGAGTCATTTCTGTGATTATTCTCGTTTGAGTAAGTCTAAATAATTCAAGGACATCAGTAAGTTATGGTTGTTCGATGTACTCTAACACGTAAACCTATTATATCGTTTTACGGTCATTTAGGGGTCACAGTGGTCAAGTTTGCGAATTATCAATACAGAAGGTAAAGGTATTGGCGTGGTTACGCATAATGTTGTGTTACGCAATTCTGATTTTTGTATGCTATTTTCAACATTGCTAGACATACTATACGTATTCCACGTGGAACCAGTGGAACACTACGGGCTCGGTCTGGACAGTTACTGGACACCCAGATGGTGAATTACCCATTGTTCGTCATTTACAATCCTTCGGTGGTTAGTAGACTGGGTGGGGCCCCGGCGGCTGGGGTATGAGGATGTCTGTTTCCTCACACAAGAGATTCAATAGGAGGCGCCCACCTGCCATTTCTCCTCGCTCCAGACCATGGCCTGTACCTAAACTCGATGCGAGAGGTTACCACCACCGATCGCCAATATTGCTAAACACCGCCGGCTATTTCACACACCTTCGTATAGCATATGCTTCTAGACTTATTGACAAACTGATATTTTATATATGATATTGTCGGTCACATTACCAAAGTATGTAGATTTTTAACAGCGTTTGTTATTTTGATTTTTTTACGCGACTGCTCCAAATGGAGGTTATCGTTTTTCAAGAGTTTGTATATTTTTGCATCTACTTTTTTGACACGTCCTGTATCCTGAATTATAGTATGGATTTAACAAATGAGGTGACTTAGGTAAGTCCGCCTATGTACCACTTGTGTACATGAAGTTTAAATAAATAGGACTGATCTTGAAGACCGAATTATCATTGGCTACTAAAATGGCGGCAGTAAACATGTCGTATTATTTGTATTATGGTCATGTTAATTTAGGTACATAAAATCTGTGATTGAGTAAAAATAAATTCCACCAACTACTTTAGACAACCAGAAAAGTGTCATTTTTTTAACTTTCTGGATGAATTACAGTTGCGTTTTTTGAAAATGTTGAGCTTCTTTACAAAAGTCCACGTAGACATTAAAAATTTGAATCTACTTAAAATAATTCATTTCCAACATGTTATCAACAGCTCCAGCTTCTTTTTTTCTCATTTCTTACCACAAATCTTTAATTAATTCAAATTTTTGTAAACAATACCTACACATTAAATACTATCTAACAGATTTAAATTCCAAACGAGTTTTTAATTTGGGTAAAGATAGTTTTTTTTCCACTAATTAATTTATGTCTAATTCAGTGACAAAGAACATAACTTGCTTTTTAATGTCTTTATAAAAAAATAAAAACACTTTATTACATCCGGGATGATCTAATAAGGTACTATTACAAATACTCTTATCACATTTTTTTTTTTATTTGACACAACTTTTATTTTATGCCGGATCCTCTCACACACAGATGACCTAAGATCTGCTGCAGTAATCATATCAATGTTTAAACTTTCCATCCTGAGCTTTCGTAAAGCTATCTGGGTTCAGAATTCTTGAACAGTCATTCTTGAGTGCAGTTTCTCGTTTTCTGATTTCATAATTAGTACCTTCAAACTTTTTGTTGTACATGTAACGACAGCACCTTCATACGCTTATTAAATTATCTTGAAATAAAATGTGCCATGTCTCCACTGACCTCATCTTTCGGCACTTACACCACGAATCAGATAAAATTATTATAAATAAAACCAGTTCCAATTTACCCATAAATGTTTAATAATTGGCAACTTTGGCCACCTGTGGAACTAAATAATTATATGTAGGAGATAATTTAATAAATGTTTTCTTTTAAGAAGTCAACGGACCTTTGAATAATTAATATTTATATTTAAAAACTTAAACGAATACTAAAAGTAAAACAAATGAAAATAAAACCCCGTCTGACAGACAATATTGATAAGCATCTAATTTAAACCATCGTTTTGCTTAAAAAACATCAAGTTAGATTATGTCAGAAATAGTAAAAAAACAAAAGCTACTAACACAACTAAAATATTTCCATTGATAAACATGTAGATTCTATAGAAGCCAGCATGAATGAATGAATCTGATCAAAAGTGTCATAACACTACAAAATATCAATTGAATCGGATGACATTGTATTGACATTGAAAGCCCGGATCTATGTCCTACGCATTGTAACTTAGATGTCTTCATATGGGAACCAATGATCAGTTGGAACACCTCACCTGTCCATGAGGACATTTATATGGGTAGATACCAGATGATTGGTAGAAGCATGTAGTGTAGGTGCTCTGGGTCAAGAGTTTCCTTCGCGGTTCTATAGTGAGCCTTTATTATTTTTTGTTGTACTGGCTTTATAGCTATAGTTTAAGGTAACTCGATTTGCCTTCTGTACCAAGATAATGATCGAATGTGGTCGTATGTAGCTTTGTTTATCCTTCTACTAAAAGGGTTTAATTCATAGAACATTCAACTGTAGGCAAGGATATTTTAGATCTTGAAATCAATACTATCTTTTGTTTAATTTATAGAATTTCTACAGTCAAGTTTTTTTACGAACATCTTTTAGACAATGCAAGCCATACAATCAATACAATGTCATCCGACATTGTATTGACATTGAAAGCCCGGATCTATGTCCTACGCATTGTAACTTAGATGTCTTCATATGGGAACCAATGATCAGTTGGAACACCTCACCTGTCCATGAGGACATTTATATGGGTAGATACCAGATGATTGGTAGAAGCATTTAGTGTAGGTGCTCTGGGTCAAGAGTTTCCTTCGCGGTTCTATAGTGAGCCTTTATTATTTTTTGTTGTACTGGCTTTATAGCTATAGTTTAAGGTAACTCGATTTGCCTTCTGTACCAAGATAATGATCGAATGTGGTCGTATGTACCTTTGTTTATCCTTCTACTAAAAGGGTTTAATTCATAGAACATTCAACTGTAGGCAAGGATATTTTAGATCTTGAAATCAATACTATCTTTTGTTTAATTTATAGAATTTCTACAGTCAAGTTTTTTTACGAACATCTTTTAGACAATGCAAGCCAAAATAACCTTCTAGCATTAAATTGTACTTCACATTCTTTCATGATGACACTTCTTTCATTATAATGATCTATGCTGAAATCGCTTCTGCAATTTTCCACAAAGATGGTATTTAAATTTAAACACCGTTTAATTTGCACTTGACACCAATGAAGAAAGTAGCATCCAACCAATAATTAATAACCAATTAAACTTCAAACTTTTTACCCAACCTCGCATGTTTACCGATTGAATAGCAAAAGACAATACGTTTTTTCCTTCACACACACAATGATAATGATAGGAATTCAACTCCTTTGTCTACAATTCGACTTACATTTCGTACTCAATGCCAAATGCAAATAAAAACGGAATTGGAATATTATTGTATTAAATATGACCAATTGTGTTTGGTAACATGAGATGGCATCTATTTTATGGTAGAACCAATAAATAGAATTCTTGAGGTAGGTCTTATGTAGAATAATCTAACATCACACATTGAATCAAAAATGATTTGAAAGTATTTGTTTAACAAGAAAAAAAAAATTATATTGTACATTAATTTTATAACAGCAAACTTATCTTTTCTAGAATATCTGTAATGATAATATAATCTAAGACAAAATTATTGTTTTTCGTATCAATACGAGTATAACTTTGTTAGAGTCCCATCCGGCTATAATTGAAGTCAAAACGGTTGTCGAAGTTTCTAAGTAATTGGTTGTTTGATTGATTCCCGAATGGAATTTGTAAGACCTGCAGATAGTTGTTCCGAGTCTGGGTATCTTCAACTTAAATATTAATTGGCATTTACGATACAGGAGTAAACTGATATGGGGTAACGTTTCTAAAAATAATAATAATAAGAAGAAGACTTAAATACGTAGTAATATAACAGGGCCAAGGGTAAACACAAACACTGTTGCTAATTGAAAACCTGATAAAGTCGCCGTAAGGAACGAACCAGTATGGCTTGACGACCCAGACCATTTTGGGAGACCAAAATGCAGATATTATTATCATAAATATAAAGATTGCGTTCTTCCCAATATTAAATAAATTGCTAACCACTTTGATAATAGTCAAATGATGTTTTTCTAAAATAACATTCTAAAAACTTGTTTAAGGTCAGGAAACTTGAACAGGATTCATCTTAATTATAAGATGTAAAACGGACTATTAATTGCCAAAGTTATGTTTTCTTATTATCAAATAGTCTTGTTGTGTATAAATATGTTTTTATTTTTATTTAGAGGAATTATTTTAGATCACTACCGTCATGATTGTGAAATAATATTATTTAGAAATTGTTTTGTCACCTTTACTGATGTTTCACTGGAAAATCGATTTCAACAAATCAAGATTATACGGAAATAAGGTGAACAGCTGTTATTTGTTTATTTCAACAATAGAAAGTCATAAACCACCCATTGATGCATTTGAACGCTACAGAATCAAAGTCAACCACACTTCCTTATCTATTCAAAATGTAAAAAGTATCCAATATAGAATGCAAAAATACGATAGGCAGGTGACCTCAAAATGTTATCATTCATCAATCAGGCCATCTAACGTCAAGTGTGAACTATTGCTCAACATAAAGGTCAAACAATTGTGGATTTTTATACTTGTAACTACTTTGTGTTCTGCGAAAACATTATTAGAATTTGATAGTATCCGGGAGAAAAAGGACAACTTGAAACATAAGGAATTTGTTATTTACGTAAGCTAAGGACGTCAATAGGAAAAGGGCATTGGACTCTCCAATATGCGCATAAATTTTGTGAAACCTTAGGATTGTTCGTTAAAGTGGTCGTAGTGAGAGAAACACTCATAAATACCAGTACGTACTAAGAATGACCACATTATGCAGTAATAAGTTGAAAACTGAAAAAAAACTAGCAGATATGGCAGTAGTTGACATCAAAACAAATAATATTGTTGTAACGCTAGATATAAAATAAAAATATTAAATTAAAACAATAAAATAAGATAAAGCTGCAAAATAGAAAAAAATCACAAGAAACAATTCATCAATGTTTCACAAACATAGAAACAAACATCATCTCACATATACACGACAAAAGTAAAGAACACAAGAGAGATACAGAATGTTTTCCCAATACGAAACTGGAAACGAAGAAACCACATTCAGTTTCATCATCTGACCCGGATCTTCGAAAACCATCCGGACAAATACCGGAGCAAGGACAAATTCCCAAACAAGCATATGTCCGAAATGTCAAGGCCCGTAAATAAACCATCCAACTTGATTTATGACCGAAATTAGCAATATCCAGGAATCATATTTCATTGTGATTCGGAATCTATTATATGTGACATATATGGTCCGGAGTTTATTAATAAAATTGATCATAACTAGTTATTTTAATCACTTGATTTATGATAGATTCTTTAGCAAAATGTTAGCGTCGGTTATTGTGAATGTATCCTCTTGAAGCTTTGTGGTAACTAAATGTTATTACTGTATGCTTTGAGGAGTTTCATCATTATGTATTTTGTGGTTTATTGATAACTCGTGAAACAAAGTTAGTTGTTAGTTACGTTGTTGGCAGAGCTTTAACTGTATAAATTTCAGTCATGATTTTGTTATCTAGATATTTGGGAATATAAACTTAACCACACTTTTATATTCAGTCGCTCTACGTTTAGTCTTTCAGGCTCAACATCATCTACCTGCACTTGTCCCTTTTTATTTGGGGTCGGCGCAACACGTTTTTTTCTCCCATTCTGTCCTGTCACCCGTCACGCTATCACTAACTCCCTTTTCTTTCACATCAGTTCTCACACAATCTTCTTTTCATCCATCCATACATCTTTCTTCATCAGTCTTTAAGGCTATTGATATAATATATTTCATACTTCAATTAGTAGTACACTAGTTATCATCTTCTGCCCAGCCTTTTCACAAGTATATCAGGATCGACTTCGAGTATAATCGAATACACTTGAATATCAGGATTTTATATACCCGTGTCTGCCTGCCTGATCTTCACAACCCAGTAAATGGGTTGACGTGATATACCTAGGGTGAGACTGCTGTCAAATTTCCTGGCTTTTGACTCCATAATAACTGTTAAAGCTCTTCCAATGACAGTCGAGACCATTGCAATTGGCATGACATGCTTTATGAGACACGATATGCTAAGATGGTCGCCCATCCACAGACCAATCTCAGCAAGTTAATACTATATTACATTTCATAACATAACACAAAAATAACATAAAAAACGTAAGGCTATCATTATAGTTGTATTCGCTTTTACATCGAACGCGTTTAGTTTGATAGGTCCATTAAAATTTACCAGTGGCATTCTTGACTATTGCTCATTTTAATATGTCAATTTTATAATGTATTACCGTCTCTTCTTTCAGAGACCGCAGTTAAAAGAAAATTACCTTAAACGTAGGCTTTGTAAGCTTAATGGTCATCTTAATTAAATTAAACCTGACTCGGTCAGGGTCGCGGGAATTCTATGGATGCGATACGCACAAGACCGATCGTTGTGATGATACTTGGGGAACCGTGGACGTCTCTTGGCAGAAATTATGATTACTAAAAGTTTTTTCCTTAATATAATTCCTCATCAACATCAGTAGCAGAACTAAAGATGTCTGCTGGCATCTTCTGAATTTCGAAACTAAGACAAGTTTTTTGCTTACCAAGCAACCGAAATAGATATTAAAGTCTGCAAGTGAAACTATTCAAATACTTGTACGTATACCGTAGGCATTAAAATTAAGTTATACTTTACATTTGCAACTCACTCGACATAAATTACTGCCCTAAGTTAACCCATAAACAACATAAAACATAAAGGATGTCTAGAACTCAAAACGTAATTTAAAATAACTGTCATCTTAAAAATAATTACCGTTCTCGAGGTCCTCATTACTATCCTACAAAAGCTTGCGTTACTTGAAGTTACGCAAGCAAACCAACCGGACAAGCCATGTATGGGACGATGACACCAAAAGACAATAAAAATGGTTTCGATTGAATTTTGTTGAGATGTAAGAATGATTTTAGTGTTTTGAAGGGACGGACGGAATAGGGCCAAGGTGTGTTGGTTTGTTTTAATTTGATTAAACTTATCTATAGATGGCTACATTTTGAGTAAGTGCAGAAAATATTAAAATATAAACGAGTAGTAGAGAGACTTAGTTGAAGATGAAAAAGTTGCAATAAGAGTGGCAGAATCAAGTAATTAGTCAAACTACTCAACTTTCTTGTTCAATGACAACAAGGAATATGTAGAACCTACAAAAAGATATCTTAAATTACTTCCATCGTTAACAAATTAAACGTACATAAAACAAGACATGGTTTAGCCAAAATGAAATAATTTGCTTAAACATTTAGCTGTTTATTTCGAAATGTTCAATCTTGAAAGGCATAGCGCTAACGTATTACTATTCTCATCACCATTTTCAAATTAAACTCCTAAATAGGTTTCGATGTACAGACACAATTCCTCGAATCATTAAAATCCAAGTTATCTTGAATGTACCGTATTATAAAGTAGTTAACACAAAAACCTAATAGTAGTTTAACTAAAACCTTGGAATTCCACATATTCTTTCACCAGTTTCTGGACAAACTGGTTGAAGTTGAGTTAGTTTTATTATTGTTTCTAACCTGTAAGAATGAACTCATTGTGTAAAATATAAATTTTCTATGACCTTTAGAGAAAAAAAAAACCACACTAATAAAAAAAAAAGTTTGTACATATGTGTATATGCTCTACTCTCTATTACTCCTTTACGCTAAAACGACTAAACGGTTTTCGATAAAACTAGTATACTTCGAGTTTAATTTATAATCACAATAATAATGACAAAACCTTTGCCTATTTGTACATATGATGATACTGCAATATAAAATATAGTTAAATTTGAAAGTTGGCCCTAGCAGCAAACACAACTAGAATTTACACATGACTGGGGCAAGATACACAATCACAATCAGGGCAGTAAACAATCCTGGTTCTTGACAGCTTCAATACGTATCAACAACGGCGCTAACAGAAATTACAATGAAATGGAGGCTTTAAAGTGATTTTATCAATGTATATTTAAGTCAATTACCTTTTGAAATTAATACTAGTAATAAAAATGCAGATATATCTCAAGAAGTATTTATGTATCGAGTTACCTTTTGAAATGGCAGTAACTTTTGTCCGATTCCTTTAACCCTTCAGATACCGTCAATTAGAGACACAATAGTAAGACAATAGATGCGCGGCCACCGGTGGTCGCTTGGGGATTCATGAATTAAAATTTATACCCAACTAAAATCTGAATCGATGAGTTGTATACACATGTGAACATTTTTCTCCATAGTAATCTGTTCTAGAAAGAAATTAATTTGTATATTTGGGAAACACGCAGGAATTTCAAACCAACGTAAAACCAAAATGACTAAAACTATCATTTTCCTTCTGAAATTTTTCAAGGAAATCACCAAATAACTTCTCCCGCCATAGATGGATCGAGAAGACGAGTCAGTCTACTGATTAAAACCTACACGTTTTTTTCATTTCAGGGTACAGTGACTCTTTTGTACATTCTTACAGCCATAGCAGGCATCAACTTAGCAAAGCCTCTTCAATCATATCATACCTTAAAATGCAAACACATTAATTTCAAAATCACTTATTTTAAAATTAAAACCAGTATTAATACATAAATACAACTAATTATTAGCTATCTATATAAAAGAACACAAAATCACCAACATAATTATAAAGATGTAATAAACAATTAATAAAAACTCTTTGAGACTTAAAACATTCCTAAAAATTACCAACCCTGGAGGCATGAATGGTAATAACGACAATTGCTGATAAAATGATTCCGGTAAAGTAAAGGTGAAGGTCGTTGATGAGCATCGAATTAATGTGTATGTAATTAGCGTGAAACCCTAAGGCGTTATGATGACAGATTGTTAAATATTAGCCAATTGAGATGTATTGCTTTATGCGGAAAACATGTTATAATACATTTTGAATGAACGTTGGAATGTCTTTAGCAGATTCGGCTAATTAATTTAAAATTATCATGAAAATCTTTAGGTTTACCAATATCAGATCAACTAATAATACTTAGCGTACTATAATATTTTCATACACAATAGCATCACTGGGTTAATCGCAACCGTAAAAAAATATTGTTATTATTACCAAACATTATTTCATGACCATTTTACTAACAAATCTAACATTTAACTCATCCTCCCTTTCACCAATTACAAAACCAACTTTACACAATATAACCGTTACACGTACTTCCAAAATTTTATCATCTAAAATTAAATCTTTGTCAAAACTTAAGTCATCGATCATGGCACCCTACAATTTATTATTGACAACGTCTAATTTATAAACATTAAGAAATCTGAAGCAAACAATGGATTCTTCATCATCTTTTGATCAATTTAACTGTGATATAAGGGCCACTTGACACCAATCTGTCTGCTTGTTATTTTATTAATGTTAAACACTTGTATCATAAATGGTTTACAATTCAAGCGCTTTATTGTTATGGAGTTCAAATTGGATTTTGTATTGCGTTTTGTGTTGTTTTGCATCCTACACAAGTTCTTCATCAACCAAGAGTATCGGTTGCTGTCAAATATTGTTTAACATATAAATTATTTTGGATGTTTTTAAGTATCTTACTTCTGTTTGATTTGTCTCTTCATCTTAATATTCATCTTTGAATAGACTCTAACTAAAAGCTGGTTCTATAATTATTAGGGGAGAACGGTCGTCATCTATTCTCCACTTTAGAATATTAAGTTTCTTTTGGTTTTGTATATTAAGTAACCAAATCTGATGAAACAACATTTTCCTGCTAATTACCAGTTTGATATAATGCCATTTTTTTGTTATTTGAGATATATATATTTGGTTAATAAATTACTATTTTCTTTGGATTGATTTTGAGGCCATAACTACTCACTGTTTATCAGTACCTAAATGCTTATATTTGACACAAATTGCAGCTGTTTTATTACTAATAGTAATTATAATTGGCTTATAGACAATCATATAAATATGAATTTTACGTACTTCCAGTAAAATTGCATTATCAGGCCCGATAATATCGCACTGATAAAAAACCGATGTCTATTGAAACTCCATAAGATTTCATATGATGATCTTAACTAGTCATCATCAAATATTATGAATGTGACTTATGACAGTAATCAAGCTTTTTAGCCAAGCTTCAAACGAAAACTAAATTTATGTTGATTGAGTTTGATAATGATGAAGAAATTGATATATCTTTGGAATTAAGAAACGCCATTAGCTTGCACAAGGCAACTTTGCATCATGTCATTACGCTATAGTTTACTTTAAACTTGCCTTGGTATTGACTGTTGGTTCTGTTGACTTTGAATTAATTATCTCAAAAGCTTAACGTTTAGTGTGATAAGTGGTGTGACCTATGTATAGTGACATTATTACTAATGTTTGGTTTTGACGTGTGAAATGTAACACGATTGATTTCACAACATTAAGTTTGAGATTTAGGACTATCCTTGTCATTACAAGCCATCCCTCATATTATATATTCTTTTCCAGTTCTGCACAACGGGGTTTAATCGTCGTCAAGAATCATTAATGAACCAAATGTTCATGTTAAGAATCTAAACTCTACTCTTGATTAACATAAACAAAGAGGTCAATCTGACTATGATTGCATCTTAATGGAGACTGATGTCTAAATTTGTGATAAAAAGGGTGTGATATAGTTGTAAAGATGCTCATTTTTCTTAACCACTTGACCAATATATTGCAAGCTGTTTCCAATCGATTTGCTACGTTTTGAACGTGTTCTTTTATCTTAATAGGGCGAGTCAATCCCCAAACAAACGCTGAAACTGGCACAGTTACTGTTGTAACCTTATGAGTTGTAGTTCTATTCCAATACAACAACACTTTAATATTACTGGTAACAACTCAACAGTTATCCTATCTGCTTATATTTACTAATATTGCATCATACATATAAGGGATTATACTTTTTGTCCGTTTACAAATTAAATATACCTCACAACGAGTACTTTTGTTAAAATCAAGGGCTATGGGTAATAGGGCATTCTAGTCTATGTTCAACAATTGATTGCAATAAACTGAGGAAATAAAAAAGAAAGGCCATAATATATCACACCAAAAATGCAGTTGATTAGCATTTTGATTAAAACCTAGTCTTTGGTAAGATATCTAGATTTCTCGTCGCTTTTAGCATTTTACTCATCACCAGTAGCTCACGTCTTATGTTTGCCAGCTGTCGCAACTTGGGGTCAGCGCTGGCTATTATATATCTTAAGTAAATAATTACTTGGGCGATGTCGTGCGACCTTCGGGGCCATTTGTTAATTTTTGTGTGTCATCTGCTAATGTAAGTGGCCTAGGAATCGCTGGCTTTTTGGTATTTGTATCGGTTGTATTGCCTTCGATTTGTTTACTGATTTCGTTTACATTTATATTTGGTTATGTTTTATGTTTGTCATATCTATTTTTTTGATGTTTAGATTGTAAATTTTGGGGAAAACTTTCGTAAAATACTAGCTATTTGCCTATTTTTTTTTCAGAATCTCATTTATTTTAAAGAGTTATATTACAGAGATCACTCTATGAAACGTTGTTGACAGCAAGATGCGTTTCATAGATCCATTACTCTGATAAACGTCAAGAGATAAGCTAAATCAAATCCAAGAAAAAACCGGTGCTGGACGGTACTAGTTGTAAATTTGTAACCTACTTACAACCAACTCATTTACAAATTCTTGTATGTAGACACCACGTGTGTACTTACAACTAAGAATTTCCGTCAATGAACAAAGAAAATTTGTTATGTAGAACACGTTTGCATGAAATTATGTCTGTCAATGTCTGTCTAGTATTTATGTCTTTGTTAGATTTAAGTTGCAAATTGTTTTAGTTATTAGCAGTATTGTGTTTAGTAATTACAGGCTTTTTGGAGAATTTCTCTTATCTGTATCCTTTCAGGAAGTGATAATTGACTACTAAGCCTATTTAAACTAAGGAAAGTATGGTCAGCAAGACAACAGAGTTGGTTTTCTACTTTCGTATAATCTATTTTCCACCAAGACATCTGAGCTGGTATTTTTTTTTACCCACGGCTTCACCCGCGTACACAAAATATACCTAGCCTATGTCACTCAGGAGTAAAGAAAATTTCTGAACTATTGGTAAAAAAAAAATTAGAAATCGGACCCCTACTTTCAGAGATGACCTCCTACAAACAAAAAAACAAACTTCACCTCTTTATAATATTAATGTAGATGAGTGGATTTCACTTGGTTAATTAAAATTCCGAATCCGTACAAATCGATAGTGTTAGTTATCTCTATCATCGAATACTTAGATTACCATACAATTAAACTTGCACATTCAAGCGTTGTGCCAAAACTATTGTTTGTGTCGAAACAAGTAATTAAATGCCCACTAACGCCGATGCGTGCCAATTATTTATTGAAGCAATTAATATGCACCTTCCGAATAAAATTATTATTTTGGTGATGTTGCCATTGTCACTGTTTCTTTTGAGGTGGCATACTCGTAGCATATAGACCAGGGTCGATAATTTTTGAAACGAAATAAAATCATAGTAGTATGAAACCCAATGGAAACGAAAGAGAATATAACAAAAATGAAAGGAAAAATAAATTACGGGCGATCTGAGGTCGGGAAAAGTATGGGTGTGCGTTTTTAAGGGTAAAAACAGTTTATCTCGATTTCCGACAAAACTACAAGTTCTATGTAAAAAATTTAAATTGCAAAGTTGTAGATAATATTATTATTACGTCCCAGACACACTGTATTTTTTTTTATTTAAAATGTTTGTTTTTTCCCCTACATTTTGACTAAATATCGAAAAAGAACCCTAATTTTCAATCGAAAGTTCTCACGTCAAAATATCTCCTTTTTTAATAATTTCGCTAGGTTTTTTGTTTGTTAAATTCTCTAGTTTCTGATGATGTAAAAAAAAGTATCATTATTATTAGTAGTGTCAGTGTTATTAGTTACTAACATCATAAACAGCACTTTATACAGGGTTATTTAACCCTATATATATAAATTGCTTTTATCAATAAGACTGTCCTATTCATTTCAAGCTCCTACTGTCATTTTATTTATGGTGTACAATAAAGAGTAGATATAAATATCATCAATCAATCAATATGAAAAAATCTAGGCTTTGGTCTTTTGGTAGCTTGGACTTAAAAAAAATGAATCGGCAGGTACATACACCTTTCCTGCCACTAGTCTATTGATATCTACTCCTGGCTCTGCTTAGCTGCACCCCGTCAGATTTATTAGTTAGGTAGAATTGAGGGCTAAAATGATTTATAAATCTCTAGCATCATTTTATGTAACATGCAATTAAAAGAAACTACTATTATGACCTTTCAAATGACATTTGCTATAATTTGATACTGCTCTAGGTCCAAAACGCCGATTCTTTTTCTTTCTTGAGACAAAAAATAACATAGTTCTGATGTAGCTCTGGCTTCAAAACTATTTATTTTTTCTTTTCTAAGGCAATAACATATTTCAATATAGCAGTGCTCTTATAAATACTACTTTTGACAGACATATTGCAGTTAAACTTTTATTAGAAATAAGAAAGCTGCTATCACTTACTATATAGCGCACTTACCTCTTTTTCTTCTTCTTCTTTTGGTGGCGATGTTCTCTGTCTAGATTTTTTCTGACCAACATTTGGCAACCTGTACTGCTCTATTATCAGCCTCGTAGCTAGATCCTATAAAACGCAGGTGGTTATGCAGGATGGGCAGCATAGCAGGTGACTCATGTTCTCTGCAGTGGCTCTACACTGTCACTGTATTAATTAGAGATTGGTTGAAGAAACCCCGTTTGGCCAAATTGTTTACTTACCTCTTATGATTTATGGTTGTTGGTTTGAAATCTAGGTCCCAACAAGAGTTTTTTAATTCTTTTTTAGCACTTTTTTAGATTTCTTTAGAGGTCTAGGACATTATCCACTATTTAGCACTCACCACTATTTATGTATTATCCACTATTCATTTATTTTGTATTTTTATATGCTTAAATTGTGCTTGGAAAAATCAAAGGATATTTATTTTAACATGCAATCGACACCTTGACAGATCAAAAATACTTGTAAATGAAAAATAAGTATACATAAATAATTAAGTTTCACACATAAGGAAGATTTTACGAGGGGACGGAGGACCGACCAACACACCAATTATGCATACTTTTATTACTTAAATTGTTTTAAATAAATTCGCAATACTGCAATTACCATTACAAGTAATGATTAAAATTTATTAAAATGAAGGACAAATGGTCATTACGCATAATAAGCAATCAGACAACAAAAACAGTTGAAGACGACTTTGTTGACATAATTAAATCATTGTTAGTGACAAAATACTTCATCAATGTCATCGTGTGGTCCAAGTTACAAGGTTGACGCGACTAAATATTTTGAATTGAGATGATTAATAGACTGATTTAGAATATACTAAAAAAAAAAATGATTTATTGACAAAAATAAATAAGATTACGTGATTTTTGAGTGTGTGTGTGTATGATAGTTTTATCATTTATTAAATTCAATAAATAATATTCATGTCTTACTAATGATTTAAAATTACCTATTCTGAATTCATCTAATATTGTAAAGGCCCATTGATTAAAGCTACTTATGCATTAGGTTGCGAGTTGGAAACCGGACAACTAATGGGAATTTTTCAATTCACAACTTTCTTAACTTTGTCTAGGACATTACTGTCACTATGACAGTCGTTACAGATAATTAGATGCCTGAAAGTCTAAACATCAGTCAATCCAAGGAGTATCGTGTTGCCCAGTAACTAGATCGTGGCAGTCGCTCCATGTAAAACATGGGTATTTGGCCGCAGCCGGTTAAACTGATAGCCGATCTCAAGCTAATTGGTAAAAACGTAAAGATGATGATGGATTTATAGTATTTTTTTAGTGTCGTAGTGACTTCTATGGTACCGCTTGCTTAACAAAAACACCGTGAATCACGCAATCAATGTCTCCGCGCTACTCGATAGATAATTTTGGGCTATACATGTGTAGCACTAAATTATTCATCTGTCAGTTGCCCAAAATCAGACATAACACCTGTCTAGTCGGAGGATTCTCCTTTTTTAACGGAAGTGGAACATTAGCAATTCGGTCTGTTTTTTTTACCCAACTGCGCTAGAAAGAATGTTCTTCGAAAATCAAAATTAGCATATTTTTTAATGATACTGTGATATTTTTATAAAATTATTTATCAAATGTTCATACTATAATGATAATTATTTAATTTGTTGTAAGCTTCAGAACGATCACTTAATTTACATTATTATTTATTAACTATACATAATTAAAATGATAACACAATATTATTAAGTCCATTATCCTTGAAAAGAGTGGCCCTTACCTTTTGCCTACACCATTTTATACATATAAAGCAACAAAAAGCCTACCTAATTTCCCAACACTGAATAAACCCATAATAAATCGATTAATTTAATACAAAACGAGGCAATAAATCCATCCATAAAATTTTACGGCAGTTGACGAAAGTTCTTACCTTGGACCAAACGACGTACAAGTAGAATTCTACCAGTGCTAACCGGAACGCCTTGAGCTTCTTCAACCGAATGTGTTTCACTCACGCATATAATATATGAACAGTCGTAACTGTTTGTAAATACCATTAGTATGGTAATTATTTAATACATTTCTTGTTTTACAAAAGCTTTTTTCACATTGATGATATATTAATTGTAAAATGAGCCAGCCTTTTCAGTTATCAGAAACGTCTGTGGAATTAGTTTTAATAATGTTGCACAAGTAAATTTGATGTAGGCCATTTTAACGTCAGGCTTCGGAGAACAAATTTCTCACCAAAAGACGATTACTGAGGGTGTATTTGCACACTTCCGTTTTGCTTCCTTAGTGTCATTTTTTTGAATTGAGAATTTAGAGTCAAGATCGTGCATTTATGCCAAAGTTTTACAGGTATTCGGACTAAAGCAAAGCATAACAAATACCTACTCAACTTCAATATTATTTTTAAACATAAATGCAAGTAGAGCGTTTAAGATAATTCGATCAAAATTCGTAAGATTCATCCATTTACTCGTCATGGTAAACTTTAAACATGAACTAAGAAAAACATTTGTTGATTAACAAAACATAGGAACTGACTTTTTTTCCATTGCTTCGGAAAACAGAAATACAACTAATTGATAGAACTTTTAGATCAGGCGCCAGTCTATGTAACTTTCACTGTGTACGTATTTAAATTCCTGTATATGACTTGTAACAAACTTTTGACTATAAAAAAAACACTAAAGAGTGCTAAATTATATATATATATTATATAAAATTAAATTATTTATATATTATATTAGTTCTATTGCACTTCTTATTGTTTTTTTGTAAAAATATATATATTTTTAATTCTACAGTTTTTAGTTTCGTCTATTTGAAAAATATACCCGCATAGGTATGTTTTGACTGAAAAAAAAATGTTTTTATTTAAAAATAGATCGGTGCCGACTTTTTAAATCGGTTCAGGCATCATCGGGTAATCGAAATAAATACAAACATTAAAATTAAGAGAGAATTTGGTTCAAAAAAATTGTTTGATTTTGTAATTGAAACTATATTTTGAAATATTTTGGGAAGGAGTGATTGTCCTTGACCGAATTTTATTAAACCTAGAATTAAGCTTCATGACATTGTTAGGTGCGAGTATAGAATACCCATAATTCTTCTCGATTTAGTCGCTACGACAAGGGAAAAAACACCTTTATTAATGTCAATAAATTACTATCTAGATAGGTGTCTAAGATAACTATCAATTCTCGTTACTCGAGTTGAGTGGAAGAATGAGCTAAGAATATAAAAAAAAATTACAAATTACATATTTATTAATAGAATTAAAAGTTCTGAGCGTAATTAATTGATATTTAAATATTAATGACATTGTCCGTTGCATAACATATTATGATTAATATGTTCGCACGATGTCAAACTGTGACCACAAGGGGTCACATGTTTCCAAAGCCAACGTTACGAAATATTGGCCCTGACACGGAGATTTAAATGAAGTACGATTAGGGGAGAAGATGATCCGATATTTAATAAAAATCCTATCACTTGTGAACGAACCATGAATTTTATTAAACTTATGCGTAAAATTCGCTAACTTTGGTTTTTTGTGTAGGTCGAACAGGTTACTGCTACCTATAGGCTCCATGTAAAATACAAAAACATACTCTGCATATGTTTAGAGAAAGCCAATTAAAAAAAACAAAGGCTAGGTGAATTGAAAAATGCTTGAAATTAAGTCCAGAAGCAAAAGTAAGCATAGCTGGTAGCTATGATAGTTACGTTTTACTTTGGAATTACCAGTTGGAATTATCGCTTTTATCAATATGCAGTCCCAATTAATTGAATTTTACGAACTGAATTTAAAGGTATTTATTAATTTTTTCCTATGAGCATTTTTCGATTTTTAACGATTCTTTTGACGTTAAAATTGCAAACAATCCTCTGACATAATTATATATTTTTTCGAAACATAACTAATTAGAGTAGTTTTAGAGATTCGGTACGCCAAACAATTTTCGTTTGTGCGAAATTTCGGGAACGAAAAAAAAACCGTCATAGTAAACACTCGAAATTTCAATCGAAACTTAGTTTTTCGGAGAAAGCGGGGGTCTACTCGCTTTCTCCGAAAAACGAAGTTTCTGAAAGCATGATTATTATCGTTTGTGTTTATAGGCATTCTTTTCAGTTATTTTTTTTTTATTTAACGCAATTTTTAACCCCAATTTTTCTGTTATTTCAGAGGCTGTCACTGCATCTGGCAGTAGTGCTGCTTGCAGTGTACCACACCTGCACGGCAGAGCGAGAGACACGTGCCATCCAGTTTGGCTCGCCACAAAATTATGCGGTGCTCGGTTCCCCGATCTCAGCAACACTAGATGAAGATGGATACTTCTACCCGAAGCCGAAGATTCCCTTCCCGCCACCACCTCCACCGCCACCGCCGACGAGGCCCCCACCCCCTCCACCGCCACCACCAACAAGGCCCCCACCCCCACCACCGCCACCGCCGACGAGGCCCCCACCCCCTCCACCTCCACCACCAACAAGGCCCCCTCCTCCTCCACCGCCACCACCAACAAGGCCTCCGGTAACTGAAGTTACAGGATACGTGTATGAAACTCCGCGTATACCATTCCCGCCGCCGACCAGGCCTCCGCCACCGCCGCCACCGCCGCCCACTAGACCGCCGCCACCACCACCCCCACCACCAACTAGACCTCCTCCTCCACCAACGCCGCCAAGAACCCCTCCACCACCACCACCAACTAGGCCCCCACCGCCTCCACCACCTCCACCAACCAGACCACCACCAACCTACAGACCTCCAACTCAGGGCTATTCTTACGAAACTCCGCGCATCCCATTCCCACCGCCGACTAGGCCTCCACCGCCTCCACCACCTCCGACTAGACCTCCTCCTCCACCAACGCCTCCAAGAACCCCACCCCCACCTCCACCGACTCGTCCCCCTCCTCCGCCACCGCCGCCACCAACTAGACCTCCACCTCCTCCTCCACCACCACCAACGAGACCTCCACAGACTACAGGATATGTATACGAAACTCCTCGTATACCCTTCCCACCACCAACCAGGCCTCCACCACCTCCACCACCACCACCAACTAGACCCCCTCCTCCACCTCCACCACCACCGACTAGACCTCCTCCTCCACCTCCACCACCACCAACTAGACCTCCACCACCTCCAGTAACCAGACCACCACCAACCATAGGTTATACGTACCCAACACCACGCGTTACATTTCCACCTCCAACCAGGCCACCACCCCCACCAACAACGAGGAGACCTCCACCCCCTCCTCCTCCTCCACCTACAACTAGACGACCTCCGCCTCCAACAACAAGAAGACCGCCACCTCCACCAACCACTCAGCGTGCAACAACCATCTACGAGTCCTTTAGAACCACAGGCTACTCTTACCCGACTCCACAAGTACCGTTCACTTATCCAACCAAAAAGCCATATGTACCTCCTGTAACGCCTCCTCCTACCAGACCGACCTTTAGAACACCTGCTACATACCTGCCACCACCACCACCAACTAGACCACCAACACCACCTCCGACCAGGCCTCCCCCACCTCCACCACCACCAACACGTCCTCCTACATACTTACCACCACCACCTCCGACCAGACCCCCAACTAGGCCACCGCCGCCTCCACCACCACCACCAACGCGGCCTGCCACATACTTACCACCACCACCTCCGACCAGACCCCCAACTAGGCCACCGCCGCCTCCACCACCACCACCAACGCGGCCTCCCACATACTTACCACCACCACCTCCAACCAGACCACCAACGAGACCTCCACCACCCCCACCACCCCCAACTAGACCTCCCACATACTTACCACCTCCACCCCCAACGCGCCCTCCAACTTTTAAAACACCCGCAACATACTTGCCACCGCCACCACCAACTAGGCCACCAACACCACCTCCAACTAGACCTCCACCACCTCCAACCAGGCCACCAACACCACCTCCAACTAGACCTCCGCCACCACCACCACCACCAACTAGACCTCCCACATACTTACCACCCCCACCCCCAACGCGCCCTCCAACTTTTAAAACACCCGCAACATACTTGCCACCACCACCACCAACTAGGCCACCAACACCACCTCCAACTAGACCTCCACCACCTCCAACCAGGCCACCAACGCCACCTCCAACTAGACCTCCACCGCCTCCACCACCACCAACTAGACCTCCTACATACTTACCTCCACCACCCCCAACAAGACCACCCACTCCACCCCCAACTTACAAAACGACAGGCTATGACTACCCCACACCTAAAGTACCTTTCACTTTCCCAACCACGTCTAAACCTCAAACAAATCCCCCAGTATACATCCCACCTAGAACAACGAGGCCACCAGTCTACACTCCCCCTCCAACGAGACCGCCGGTGTACATTCCTCCTGCAACAACGAGGCCACCAGTCTACACTCCCCCTCCAACGAGACCGCCAGTGTACATTCCTCCTGCAACAACGAGGCCACCAGTCTACATTCCTCCCCAAACAACTAGAACTCCGTACACTAGGCCGCCAATATACATTCCTCCTTCGACCACTAGAATACCTTACACGACTCGACCGCCTTTCATCGAAGATAAGGGCTATTTCTACGACAAACCTTTGGTACCATTCGTGTTCTAATATAGTTTAGTTTAACTAGAAACTTGATGCACTAAAATTAAAATACTTAAATAAAAAATAGGTAACAAATATAACGATGTTTAGTTTTGAGTGTGATTCCAATGCAGGTATAGTGTAATTAGATTTTTCTTATAGAAAAATTTTAGTTTCACGGTCTGAAATTGGGATCGCTTGCTTACACCTATGATTAAAAATCACACCACAATGCAACTTATATTTTGTTGTTTTCATGGATTGATGGAAACTAGTCCGATCGGCCAATTTGATGAAAAACCAATAAGAATTTGTAAAAATATTTATAAAGAGCAAGTTTTTATTGACACTCAATTCAAAACCCGCTCATTAGAGATTTGTCATTAAAATATTTTTGAAGTTAGTTAAATAATGATTTACTCAAATATACTGCAATCCATGAAAATAAAGGACCTTAAATAATTTTAGTGCATTAAAGTGTAAAATAAGTTGCCATAAAATTGTGATACCAAACAAGTACAACGTACTTACAGTCGCAATAATATTATAATAATATCTTGTTTTAATGTTTGTTTATAATATGTATATAAGTAACTAGTTATATATATTATGTAACGGTAATACTCAAAAACGAAACGCGGAATCACTGCCTTTAACTAATTCTACGTTTAAGATTGTAAAATATTTTTTTTAATAAAAGAAAAGATAAATATATGTTTGGTTACTTTCATTGCTTATCCGCTAACATAACAACTTTAGCATATTGAATTTACAAGTCATTACATCCTGGAGAGTGTACCTGAAGTGCACAAATTTATGATGGATCTAAAAGTGAAAACTTTTGTAGAGAGCCATAAAAACTGCGAAATAACTGCCATAAAAAATGGAGAATTAGTAAACTAGAGCAATACCGTTTAACGAGTATGCCCGCATGATTGTCAGCAGGCAAAAGTGGCGGGAAGTTATGCGGCGTACCCTGAGTCCTGATAGCTTCCGGAGACTTGCCACGACCTCGGCAAGAGTGAAACGACCAATACAATAATCCCTCTCTTTTTAACCGACTTAAAAAGGGGAGGTTCTATGTTCGGCTGAATGTATTTTTTCAGATATGACCCACAAAAAAAATTGTCTGACGGCCTAAACTTCTAAATAGGCTTACGTTTAGAGCACATACTGTCACTGCTGGCTATTTTATAGTCATCATCATTTCAGCCAAAAGACGTCAATTTTGGACATAAGCCTCCCGCAAGTATCGCCATAATGAAAAGTCCTGTGCATCTGACATCCATCGGATTTCGGCGACCTTCACCAGGTCATCGGTCGCCACTCCAAAACATTTTATTCTGCGAGCAATTCGCTTTGTTCGCTTAAGTTTGACGATTCTTTGGGCAATGATAATTTCTATAAATGTTTTTGAAAAAATAAGTCAGTCTGGAAGATTCTTTGACTACATAGGGACCATATAGGTAGTTACTGCTACCTTAGTATCATTTCCTTATGTAAGTCACTTGATTAATAGATCGATGTGAAAGTACAAGATCATAAAACTAAGCAAATATATTCAACCAAATATTAAGTTTCATTTTACTTTTTTACCTAATAAATCAACACAGTTCGTTGAAGCGCGAAGTTTGCTGATGCACTATTAATTTATCATTGTTTTAATGAATGCGCTTCGACTTAGGAATTTCACAGTGTTCCTAAGTGAAACTACTGAAAGAAATGATGACAGCTTGATGTATGAGAACTATTATGAAACTATCGATCAGAGAATAATAGGGACATCAATCATTGTGTGAAATTATTATGCAAAGTTACTGTCAAAATTGTTGGTTAGGTGATGCGTCTTATTCATACATATACAGTTTTTTAACCCAACTCTATTCCATCTTTGACTAGACTTATAAATCAGGTCCATAATCTGTATGAATTTTGTGAGTATGACAAAAATATAGCACCCGCCCAGCTTATTCTTCAAGATCCCTCTTGAAAAATAAATTATTACTAAAGATCTCTGTAATATCCACGCTGCCATTGATGGTCACAGAGTAAAACTCCTGGAAGAGAAGAGTTGCACATCATCATAAAATCTTACAGTAGACTGATGGGTTACATTGTCTTGATGAAAGATATCATCATCAGCCTTTTTAATGTTTCCACTGCTGGGACTCGGGCCTCCTCTCTAGGAGAGGGAATGGGCCGTAATCCATTGTGCGGGCCCAGTGCGTATTGGTGGATGTCACATGTCTTTGAAAATTAGGTTCTAGGACATGCTTGTTTCCTCACGATCTTTTTTTTTACCGTTTTGAGAACAGTGGTGATGAAATAAATTACACAAAGTAATGCGCCAGGCTGGGTTCTATCCCACGATCGACAACTCGTAAGTCGGGGCCATTACCATTTGGCCACCTATGCTCTCTATGAAAGATATATATTTACATTATTTATGTTGTTGACCACTGACAGCCCAAATCATTTCCTTTCGTTTAGTACATCCAAAGATTGTCTGGTAAAAATTGCCATGTGCAATGAGACCACCTATTGTTATCCCTTCAGAATCTTCAGCATTACCTATTCTAGAAATCACTCATGTATCGTGGGGGCGTTCACAAACATTTATGCTCACATACACAAGGCACCCAAACCTGGATCCAGCCATATAAATACTTATTAGATCTATGCGGAAAATGGAAAATTACACAGAGCGCAATAGCCCATCGCTCAACCACTAAGCCTAAGCCAACCGTGACGTAACTACAACTTTAGACCCAAACAGAAAACTGCGGTGAGTTACCGCATCGCAAAAATGTACGAGCTTGAATGACCCATGGCAAGAACTTACGAATTAGTTCGCATCGTACTTTGTATGATCACCTCAAACTATACTTTGCCAACAGAGTAATTTATAATATACTCGTACTGACAACTTTGCCGCACAAAATTGCATCGCAGCAATAGGGTAGTTTCTAGGGTCAAAATAACTCCATATTATTTAGTCCGTATTTTAGATTATAAAAAAATATTGGACACGTATTTTTTCGATTAAACAAAAAAATGCAAAGTATAGCCCATTAAAGTTACGTGTGACGTCACCCCGTGCAAAAAATGCAGCACGGCGTGCCATTACACATAAATTTAATGGGCTATGTCTTTGTCATTTTTGGTTTAATTTACTAATAAAAAAATACGTTTCCCTTATTTTTGAATAATCTAAAAGACGGACTAATTAATTTTTTTACGGCAACTAGCCTATTCATATCGCAAGTTTCTACGATGCCGCGTCGTATCGCATTGCGCGGTTGTTTTGTGTGAGAGCCCTAACTGTATCAAATACTGCTTTCTTTTGTTTGTTTTTACTAACAAAACACGTAACACCAGTTTCCTCAGAGAGAGCTTAAGCAACAATGCATCACGGTGCGTCATAATAAATCGAATTCACCCGCTATTAGTTATTGCCCATCATTTTCAAGTTATCAACGCCTATATGGATTCGAAAGTTCATTAAAATTCTAACAGCGTTAATGTATCTATGATGTTGTCATGATGTAATGAATATTGAACAATACCCGGCTGGGTTCCATAAAGCCTATACTACAAATGGAGATATGAATTTGATTCCATTTCATTGGATCCATCTGTAGACAGAACTATTGGTCATAATATAAGAGAGCGAGATAAGTAACTTTCTAGTAGCAACAATGGTTTTAAATGTTTAAAAGTATCGTTTAATTTACATTAACAATTTTATCAACGGAATTTTCCGGAAGAGTTAATGCAACCCTAAAATATGGAAGGACAACTGATGCAGACACTTACTCATTTAATTTACAATTTTCGTACAAATAGGAAAACAATAACAGATAAAAATACATTAATTAAATAATGAAGAGCTGCTGACTTCTATAGAAATGTTTTCCAGCAAAACTGAAAAATAATAATTTAAAAAATATTTGATGATAATTGAGGTTATAGTGTGTTAAAAGAAGAGTATTATGAAACCTTGAACTAAAATATCAAATTAACACAAGTACTCTCATGTTTGCTAATGGAATACCTAAATGACATCTTCTTTTGGCCATTCCGGCAAATAAAATGTTTTTCTTTATCTTTCTTTCTTTATCTTGTCTGAGGTCTGACGTCACTCTTAGACAAAACGAAAATCTACACTAATATTACGAAAGATCAAAGAGAAAAAAAATCTCGAAAGTACTGGTCCAATTGCTAAAATTTTTTCACGAATAGAATAGAAAGCTGCTTTATTTTAGAGTGACATGGGCGATATTTTACGTACGCGGGTGAACCCGCGGGCAAAAGCTAGTTTAATCGTGTCGTTAACAGTCTCTGTAAGGTTTTAGACCTTTTTGTGATGAGATAGTCTTATTGCAACAAAATTGACTCATTGTAGTCATTGCATCATTATTGTTTGCATAGAACGCTAGCCAGTCTAAATACCTAACTAAACAATTGATATGTGTACAAAAAATAGCAAGGCCTGTGTCGTCCACTAAGTGTTAAATAAGTGCATGTGGCAATTTAAGACTTATTTTTTGGGAGGTAAGAAGTCATCTAAGGCTTTTTCCATTCGACTGGACTGTGGTCTAGTGGTTAGTGTCCCTGACTGCTATGCCGGAGGTCGTGGGTTCGATTTCCACCCAGGACAAATGTTTATGTGATGAGCATGATCATTTGTTGTATGTCTGAGTGTAATTATTTACCTATAATATGTCATTATCATCATCATTTCAGCCGAAAGACGTGCACTATTGAACATAGGCCTGCCCCAAGTGTCACCTCAATGAACTGAACGGTCCTGTGTGTCTCGCATCGTCATCGGTCCACCTTGTAGGAGTCCTTCCAACGTTGCGTTTTCCGGTACGCGGTTACCACTCCAGAACATTTCGGCCCCAACGGCCATCTGCGAGCAATGTGCCCTGCCCATTGCGACTTAAGTTTGGCTATTCTTCGTGCTATATCGGCAACCTTGGTTCTCCTGCGGATATCTTCATTTCCGACTCGATCACGCAAGGAAACTTCTGCAGCAGCCTACCATGACGCTTTTTTTTTCGGTGGGAAAAATCATCCAATGACGACCCCCGCTCTTGGGTGGAACGGGAGATAGTGTCAGACTCTTACTTACTAAAAACCTACCCCGTTCCTTCTAGCCTCTTCATACCGGGGCTCGAGTTTCCTTTCGGATAAACCTGGCCCCAGTAGGCTTCGACCCAGCTGGGCCCCTCCTTTTGCTGACAACTCCTTGAGGCGCGCGTGCCGTCGACGTCTTGGGCTCGGTCCAGATAGTTACTGGATGGTCGGACAGCGAGCTACCGATGGCTCGCTTTCCGCGAGCCCGCGGAATCGGAATTTCGGCGGCGGCGGCGAGGGTGCCGTTGCCTGATGCGGTCGGCCTCCTCCTTTGCTAGCATTACTGCTTCGCAGAAGGAGGCGACCGCCCGCCAATCCTCCTCGCTCCAGACCATGGCCTCAACCAAGGCCCGGCGCGAGAGGTCTCCGCCGTATCATGACGTCTTAATATCAAAACGATTTCGGTGTGAAAAAGGGATAGTGCTATATTTATTATGTCTTGCTGTTTAAATCAGCTTTTACACTGAAATTGTGAAGATTTTTAGAAGTCATAGATAGCTTATGACTTCATCTTTCTTTGGTGTATTCTTTAACACCATGCCTATTGTCTTCTCTTTATGCCTATTGTCTCCACTTTGTTCTGTTTCGTGCTTGATGACACGTGAAAATTATAGTTTTCTTACTTTTCGGCTGATGTTTTCTGATTTATTTTGTTACGGGATCCAAGAAAATTGAATCGTTTCGAAGAGACTCGTCGAGCTTCACACACGGACTTCAAAAAAAACGCCGCTTCAGGCTTCTTTTTGAGGCGGTTTTTTTTTTGTGGCTCGTGTGCGGCCATGCCGCCACAAAAAAACGCTTGAAGCCGCTTCAAGCTTCTCCGGTCACGAGCTGTCTTGTGCTTCGGTTATTTTTTGCGGCGGCTTCTAGTTTTTTTGTGGCCGCTTCTAGGGTTTTTTTGTGTTGGCTTTTTCTTTTAGGCCTATGTGCGAGGACAGTTACTCAGCGTATTTCTAGTGGTTGTAACAGTAAATTCTAGAAATATTTTGATTGTAGCAGGTTTGTCGCAGAAGACGAAAAAAGTAAAAAAGCTTACTAATAGAGACTGTATCGCGTACCAATCACTAATAGCACTATATAATCTGCTAATCCCACACAACTAAAGAGCGTAAAGCTAAATGAAACTCGATAATAACATATGGCAGTTGTTAATTAAAACTGATAGTCATTGTAGCGCTTCGCTCAAGCGCGGTAAGTGGGCTCATACAGTATCAGTGAGAATAGAGATTGTTATCTAGCACGGGTTGTAAGACCAGGGGGCCGATTCTCGATTTTAGAGATGGTGTCGAACTCGCCAAAAATTTCTAATGACGTAATTTTTTCGACAAATTTTTAAAGTCGCTATTCTGGGGATGTCGAATTCGACATTTGTCGAAGGATAACGTTAGAGTTCATGTCGAGTGCTTCTGAGCAGTAGAGATGTCATGTCTATTGTAGAGATATGTCAATTCTGAGTGAATTCTTTGACTTTTGTTAGATTTTTAGTGCGTTACACTGTGTTTTCTTTGTTTTAAAATACGGCTTGGGTCCTCATATTAGAATTTCGATTTGCTTTGTGATTTGTGGATCGTGTATTTTCTTGGGACAACGACCTTCGCGTGCAATAACGGACTTGTAATATGTATATCCACAATTGGACTCGAAACCACAGAAAAATAGACGAGTTTATTAACATCCCGGTGTTGTTGGAAAGTAGTAAGCAACTGGCACATTCACGGCGACAACAGTCCACTTATCATGCCGTCGATGTTTACGACTTGAGCGAAACAGAAGTCAAGTAATTTTTCCGCTCCACGTTTTTTAAAGTATAAAACACAGTACTTATTCTTATGGTATAAAACGCACAATAATAAACAGCACAGTTTACAAAATCAAAAGTTTCGAACCGCGAATTCTGACAATCAACTGTCAAACTAATTATTTTTACACGAAACGTTTCGTTTTATACATAAAGAATTAAATCTAGTCAGCGTTTTAACCCTTCAGATACCGTCAATTAGAGACACAATAGTAAGACAATAGATGCGCGGCCACCGGTGGTCGCTTGGGGATTCATGAATTAAAACCAAATCATTCATTCATTCATAACTACATAAAATGGAACGTCCGATTACACGAACTTAGTCTATGGTTTTCCTAATGGTAACATTATCTTCACTCGACTCGACATTTTCGTGAAATTTATTTCTATTTTGACTGAGAATACGGAATTCTGCTCAATTCGACATTTTTTGGTAGAGATAGAGATATTTTTGATAGACATAGAGATAGACTTGCAATCTCGAACTCGAGATAAATGGCGAATATCGAGAATTGGCCCCCTGTACCACATATGGAGCTGGTAATAGAAGCATAGGGTTCTTTGGAACGTTTGAGCTGTGAGATTGTTTTAGAGTCTTTAGGCAACATACAGTGTGTACTTGACATCGACGCACCAACGAATACCATGGATCCACTACATGATTCTGTTAAACTGTATAAAATCGTTATTTTTACATTTTTGTGAAAAAAAAATTAATAAATTACCTTTTAATTTAAAAAACGTCATCAGGATTGATTAGAAAAACGATTTTATCTATGAGTACCCCGATGACTTTTTAATTAATCAATGTTTTTTTGATTCTTTTTTTTGCTCAAAATATCATCGGGCCAACACGACCACTGGGTGAGGTGACCCATTTTCCGTCAGTAGCCCTGTGCGTTACATGGTCGCGGTGAGTCTTTCGAATAATCCAGCAGCCTCTAAAAGGCACCCATTAGAGCTTCTTTAGTGATCCCTTCATGCTACTGCAATAGCTCTTACGCCTTGATCACACACACCGAGTAGAAGGGCGAGACAGTAAAGTGTTGCTCGGCCAAGACAGTGATGTTAGCGAGTTGAAGAGATAAGCTCTTGGCCGAGAATTCGGCGCTGTGTTTACACGTACCGAGTACTCGACCGAGACCACTGTCTCGCCCGTTTACTCAGTACTTGTGATCAAGGCATTACTCTTAGAACAGCCTCTTACACAAAAACGGCTACATCCAAAAGAAGCTAACAATCATACTACTTACAAAGATCAGATCAAGTTACCATGTTGTATTTTCATCCTTAAATTTTCCAGATTACTGATACACTGGAAGTAAAACTCACATTAAAATGTAAGACGTGTCAGATTCAATCTATAAATGTCAGATAGGATCTTTCAATAAAGTATAGTGCTATAACTTTCTTCAGACACATTATAATTTATGACTACGTTTACATGGTGCACACCCGTGTGTGATTTAGGAATGCTTAAATAAACAATCAAATTACTTTACGATCAATGTACGTACTAGGTATATGTAATAAATGTCATTCTCACTGTATTGAGATTTGACTTATGGTTGTCGCAGAATCCAAGAATCCTGTAAAAACTCTAGAGCTCTAGCTTCAGGGTAATACGAAACAGAGTGTAAAGTTGTACGTAATAACTCCGTTGAAAAGTGACGATCCTCCATCCGGACGGGTGTTGTCTTTTCGGCCAACTGCCCAATGGTTGATTTCATGCTGTTGTATAAATATATTCTAATCACGTGAAGATGTCATAGATGTTACTATAAGCTTTTGGGATGATTGTTGGAAAATACACACAAAAACTCTCCTGCAAAGGCGTGCCCACACAGCAGAAAGAAGCAGCGGGATCCCATTTCCTCTCACTCTGGAGTTCTAGACTTGACCAAAGGCACCGCGAGGGAAGTCATCGCCACCGGTCGATCGTTTCCTGTGTGCCAAATAAATGTGTGTTCTTTTTTACTAACTTTTTTCTTTCAAATAACTGAGAATTTCTTTTCTTTTATTCAATGACAATAAAAACTGTCTTAAACCACAGATGTCTGTTTAATTTGCATACATAGTTTTATTTTACACTTACATTCATATTCAAAACGCAATTTGCTGACATAATTGTCATGAAAATGCTAGCAATTTGTCCTCTAAAATGGTGGAAGTACGGTCAAATGACGCAACGAGTTAACGTCAGAGCAATTGACAGTATACGACACTCTCTACTCTATTAGAGAAAAGAACCGGGCAATTTATGAGATTAGTACACATAAAATAAACAAAAATTGCTTGTTTAATAACCTTACATTGTAACAGAGTAGTGATGTGAATATATTACACATAATTGTGATTTTCACTGGTGTTACGAATTTATTCGGTCGTGTGGGAGCGCTGGCCGGTACGCTCCGGTGACTTGCGTCCGCGCATCGTGTTGGCTAGTTATGGGAGATGTCGATGTCGATGATTTAGTCACTTCTCTTTTAAAAACATGTTATTGAACTACCTAACGTTCATTTTAATAAATGAATGCCTAATCAATAAATCAAATGATTGATGGATTATGTGAGGAATTTCATGGACGAAAAGGGAGTTAGTGATAGTGTGACGCGTGACAGGACAGAATGGAAGAAAAAAACGAAGAAGAAATTCTTCTACCTGTCCTGAGAATACCATACTAGAAACAATACATCTAGAATACATCTAGAAAAATTAATACATCTAGAAAGATAGCTTATGGTTTTTATTCAAAGCTCAGGTGCTGTGTTTGTAGATTATGTACGACAAGCGAAAGAGAATTAAATATTTTTGCCAGTTGCTATGAGAAAATTTATAATGAAATAGTAGACTATGCAGAGAACTGGAAAGCACAAGAAAATGCTATTTTAATTTTAAAATGAGATTTTGGTACAAACTTTAATATGAAATGCATGTTTCCTATAACTGCATGTTTTGCAAGAGAATTTTATTAGAAGAAAATATTTTAGAATTATATTTATTTGACCCTGATTTCAATTTTACAGTAAAACTGTACCTAAATTTAACTTTTATATGGAAGAAAATCACAAGTTGTACCGACCCCAAATAACACAAGGTAAGGGCAAAAAGACGGTGATGATATGGATAATTCATTGTTCCGTAATAACAGTACAAAACAAATACACCGCAAAATATCGACATCACCGTACCACAACCCAACTCTACAATCTCAAAGGAAAACATTATCGTTGCGCGAAGAATCCGTCACATTTTCTAGTGCGGACGCGATCGACGCGCGCGCAGCAAACAAACCATTCCTGCAGTAGTGATGTGTCGGTATCATGTCCAGTGAAGGTTCTGTGACGTCCAGCGGGTCCCGGATCCAACAGTTCGGGTTGTACAGGACCATAGATGCTAGGACTGAGGAATTTCTAAGGTCATCGAGGAAGAGGCAGATCAGGCAAGGATGCGCTTGTGCTGCTATATCTACGGCGATCACAGTTACCGTTGTTGTTGTGAGTGTGTTTTTTTTTTGTATTTCGGGAATTTAATAAAGGGATGTTGTGTTGTTAGTTTGTGCTAACTTTGTGTATGTGAGTTTTTGTTGTGTGTGCTATAAAAAAAAAATAGCTAGGTTCATACATTTTTGGTAATGTGTTTTGCATCATTATTTTTCGTACACTTTATTAAACACTGCTTTTTTAATTTTCTCTAAATTTGTTTGAGCTCTTACATGTTACTTATTAGTATCTAAAAATTATTGTTGTTTTGTAATAAAAAATTATAAAACAACAATATTTTTATTGGCTTGTTTCTACATGCACCTCTACATGTAACTTTGTATAATCTACCGTAATTTCCTGTAGTTAAAATTCAAGTGATATCAAGCTAGGGAAACATATAACAGACTAAGTGCATATTTATGTTGAACACAATGAAAAAGTAACAAATTTTTGCAATTTATGTCTCTAATAAATTAATCAAAGGAAACAGGTGTAACGACAGTTAAACATTGGTTTACGGAAGCATTATTGACCGCAGTGGCAATAATATCAATGATTATAAACAATATCTGTTTATAAACAAAGACATTGTCAGAGTTATAAAAACATTAATCACTGTTCAATCTATTGTCATCTGTTAGATTATTTTGTTCTAGCATAGGCATATGTCTGATTATTGACAAAAGGTGACAGAAGTTTGATTATGTTTACGTCTTCTTCTAATATAATATAAGGCAGCTCAGCATTTCCTTTTTTGTATTTATCTGCTATGTAACTATCTTCACTGTGGTTTTCGGATCATTAGTCGTTGCATTTGGTTAATAGATCGATGTAAAAAGTCGAATTCTTAAATAGTGCTGCATGTATCGTTTTTTGGTTAGTAGCTTTAGTCAATGTTTTGATATTCTTATATTTTGGAACTTGGATTCGATATTTATTGTCAAGTACTTAGTAACATTTTTCTGACAGTCTTATATACACATCAATATCGTACATTTTTTTGTGACGTCATTTCTCACTAATATTCCAAACACGTCGTCGTTTGTATACATAGTTGCACTTGTTTCTTTTTTGTCCACTTTTTATTTTGTAAACACTTACTATACACTGATTAGTTATTTGCTTCCTTTTATTAGCACGCGACAGTTTTTGCTATGATGCTCATAGAAATTAAAATATACTGATAACGAACTTTCATTCAACACTTAGATTGAACTCATATTGTTAATTTTAGTATTTGTACTGATCTAGCATTCAAAATAGTTTTTTAAAGGTATTGTTTTCTGTTATTTTTTTTATAATTGATTCATCTCCTAGATAAAAAGTCAATACATTATTTACCAAGGAAGGAATGTGTTAAAGGATTTTAGTGAACATATCGGCCTTCTTTGTAGTTATTTTTTTTACGTATGTAGTATCACATATCGTGTTTTGCGGTAATTTTGTAGCTTAATTTTTTTTGCTAAAATCATGAAAGGATTATCGTAAAGCATTATATTTATTGGTGATTAGACATTAACTGTTTCGCATTTAGCTGCTCTTTATAAGCTACTACACGCTACATATTACATTGCCTGCTATTACTGTCTATAATTAACGTTGTACTGTCATCAATGTTGATTCGATTTCGTCACAAGTCAAATACTTGGATTTATTATCGTTTCCACTTTTTCATTTCTCATCTACCTTTTTTATTGGTTGTTTGTCATAAGCTTTTCTAAATTTTCCATTATCCATGAAGTGTCTCTTTCGTTATTACTCTATTTTGACATTTCTCATAAAAAACACGACAATAAGGAAGTAAGGATTTCATGCATAGAACTATTTTGTTTTGTGTCAAATTTCTCATCACGACATAGTATTTTTATCAATTTCTTCATTGAATATTTGTTTATAGCCAATAATTTGCCTGCTGCGGTCTTCCTGTCTGAATATAATTTAGTTGTTTTTTTTTTTAACTGGAGTGAATAGGCACTTAATAAACTAATGCTCTTTATAACATCGAGGCTTATATCAAACGGGATTGCAGTCAAGTATTACTTTATATCAAATAAAAATAAATAAAAAATAAGACTTGCTTTTATACTGAAATCTGTGGTTCTATACTTGGAGTACTAGTTGTATTTGTCCAGCTTAACAGCATTGCTTAGATCTGGCTTAAAGGGCAATGCGGCCGGTGTAATTATAGGCATGAGTGACTTTACAACTTTGTTTCTCTAACTACTGGCATCTGCTTTCTATCAGGTGGCCTGTACTCATATTTCTATATTTAAAAAGAGTTTTAGTAAAATACATTCAGTTGTTTCTGAGGTTGATCGTTTCCTATCCAGCATCGTTTTTAATTGTCATTTTTGGTGTTATTGGATTTACTCGTTTGAACTTTTGCAGCCTGGAAATTAAAAAAGGGATAAGGGATAGGTCATCATTTCATACACGAAGTAAATACAGTAGCTTTCCTTGTTCCTTTTTGAATACAGGTAAATGTAGAAGTGATTTGGAATTGTTCATTTACCTAAAAATAAACGTAGAATTGCAATGAAACAGCATCACTGAGTGACATTTATGATTATTTTATTAAATTTTACTCCCTTTTTGAGGTAGTAAGGCACTAATTTGCTTTTCTTCCCGTGCGACGCCAATCAATAGAAATCACACTACTTAGAAAAACACTCTTCCTTGCGTGGTGAGTAGAGATATAGCATCCACAGTATATGGAAATAACATAAAATGCAAATATATAATGTATGAGCTGAACAATGCTGTGTAGTTAACATATTGAGCGTAATGTGCATACTTTCTGCTTTCTTGATCGTCGCAGGGGCGCGCGGCGTGACGTCAGATGACTCAGATAGTCTAGTGTTTTAGTGAAAGGTTCTTTAAGATAAGAATTTAATGATCCATTACAAGAAGATTAATCCATAAATTCTGAATTAAGCTTATGAAATTGAATACTTCTCGAACTCTTAACTCGTTACAAAGTAAATGGCCCGTTTTGACATTTGAGAAAAACCCTAGAATGTAAATTGGAACAAAACTAAGAAACATGTATTAGTAGCTACACTACACTGGACAAGCCTACTTTAGCCAAAGAACTTGTTGGATTTTGGCATCAAAGTAAGGTTTAATTCATGAATCCCCAAGCGACCACCGGTGGCCGCGCATCTATTGTCTTACTATTGTGTCTCTAATTGACGGTATCTGAAGGGTTAATGCCTAAACTCAAAAAAGAGCCTAGAAGATTGTTTGTGAAAAAGTGAAACAGAAACTATTATAGTTAATAGATTTTGATTTGAAAATTCTTCTTTTTAATCTCAATATTGAACTGGGCATTTTTAGCTGGCGTGCGTTTATAACGAGATTTTGAACTTATAGCCTAAAAGCTTAAACAATTTAATAATCTGTTGTTTTGATACTTACTTTCTGCCCAGAGTAATGATTTCTGGGTAGCAATAATCTAATAGAAAAAAAAAATGCTTCATTGCGTGGCGGGTGCACGCGGACTGCGTGACATGCACACTTAAGCGTCAGTTAATCTAGTCTTAACCACATAAATGTCATTCACAGAACATATAAAATTAATATTGAATGTTTTCGCATCAACGACGAGTGCAAAGTAAAAAAAGTTATCTGTAATTTTGTGATTTTCTATCATCTTTATTGAATTAGTAATTATAAGCAGTTATTTAGTAGGTATTTTTTTTTTTTTCAAAAACATTATTAAAAAGAAAACTATTATTTTTTCGTTTTTGACACTTGAAAGGTTTCTCATGTGTTAGAATATTAAATATTTGTTAAGTTACTGCAACTATCAGAAAATCGCAAAGTTGCAGATAACTTTTTTTACTTTGCACCCGTCGATTATTAATATCCAATTGGCAAAATTGTCAATCTCACAAATGAAAGCAACCCGGAAATGTTTGTTGCAGTGGCGAAGCGTGAAATATTGAGAGAGGTAAGCCGGAGCAAAAAAAATGCTTGCCTACTCCGAGCGCGGGCACGCAGTCTTGAGTCCTTACCGAAAATCTGTGATTGGCATCCTGGCTTTAGTCTTGTATTGGCAGATGTATCTTCAGTCCACTTTTACTATACGTGTAAGCACTGAGATATTGAAACAGTGTCTTGCAAGTAGGGTTGCCAGGTCCTGGAACTGAAAAGCCGGAAAATCTATCCTATTTAGCCGGATGTTTGGTCAAAAAGGCCGACATTTTTTTTTAGGCTAATAAAATTCATGAAATCTTTTTAAATTCTAATGAAAATACCATAAGATTAAGTGATATTATTGCTACACTATTCCATATCCACTCTGCTTGTAGCACAAGCAGCGATACAAGGTAAGGCAAAACTCTAATGACAATTCTAAACAAAATGGTCTTTAAAAAGCCTAACAAAAGCCAAAAATGCTCAAATTTGGCCCGACACGCCACTTAAAAGCCTGACTATGTCCGGCTTTATCCGGACGCCTGGCAACGCTACTTACAAGCATAATAGAAGTGGCTTTGATAAAAGCCGTTTGTGGTGAAATGATGATATGATGTAAATTAAACAAAACTTAATCGACTAAGTACTAATAATACTACTTATACTCTAAAGCTATTCGTCTATTCTTTCTTACAAAGTGCGCTAAGACATTATCATTAAAGCCGGGAAGATTCTTAATTTTTAGTAAATAACGTTTTTCTATAGAAAGAATGGCTAGATCAGATAATCGTTCTTGTTTTTGAGCATTGCGCATGTTGATATTTATTGTAAAGGCATATATTAAAATGTTTAAAAAAACCAGCTCTGAGAAGAACTTTTGCGTAGGTGTAGTTTTATGAACGAAATCTAAAAAAAATCGCACGAAAATTATTAGACTTCGCGCACGACCTTTCTCATAGATATAAACTCCTCCCGCACTCGCACTCCCGGGCCCCCGCCTTGGTGACGCTTGGGTCGTGCAGCATAAATCGTAATATTTTAATTTCGCCATAACTTCAAAACCAAACGTCCAATTTTAATCATTCAAATACCAAATATTATCTACATAAACTGTACTTAGTGATGAAATAATTTATTTTGATAAGGGTTAATAGCATGAGTAAAATAAATGCGTTTAAATGTAGTCCAAAAAAAAATCAAGATTATTAGATAAAAAAATGGTTGTTGTGCCTCACTCGACATAGATAGGTATACTGTTACGCGGACTTTTTTGTAGATATTTATAAGATCTACAATTAATTAGAACATTTAACGGTTCTATCTTTAAGAGTTTAGGCAGCGTACGCAAAATAAGTAACGTTTCTGGTTGATTTTTTACACCTTGTGTCCGAAAAACCCAAATATGTTACGGAACCCTATTTTTTTCCAAAATAAAATTTAGCCTATGTTACTCGTGGATAATGTAGCTTTCGAGTGCTGAAAGAATTTTTAAAAACAGTCTAGTAGTTTTTAAGCCTATTCAATAAAACTCCCTATCAAATAACTCGAAAAAAAACCGGCTTGCCGGAGCGCTATAATCGCGGGCAGGTTATGTGACGTCATGACGTATTCTTGTATAGAAATTTTAACGCTAAAAAGCCGATTGCGCCTGCGGCTTACCTTATAGTGCTACATGTTGTGCGTGTGTTGATTTAATGTCCATAGTGTACTTAGTTTAGGCGTTTTGTAATGTTAGCTTTGTAGTTTTATAATTACTGATTGAGCCATTTCTCAATTACGGTAGAGAGTGGTTGTGTTCTAAACTTCTGAAGGGAAGCCGGTGGGAATCGAGTTATATGAAACCTTCGTCACTGGTTTGTTGTTCACATTTTACCAACCAAGTGCCCCTTACTTCAAGTATATGATTAACGTGACTGTAACCAAAACTTATTAACATTTAACAAGTGAAGGTTGAAGACAATGTGTCATTCTGTCAGTTAAAGCCTAACAGAATGACACTTTGTCAAAAATGTCACGTAAATTAATCTATCATATCATATTTGACATTTCGATTATGTCAGTTCTTGTTTCACGGACCCACTCAAATATACATACAAAGTTGTATTCAAATCGGTCAAGCTCTTTAAGAAGAATTAGGTGACAAACAAACGTACAAAATAATTATATAATTAGATAGATATATTTCGCAAGTAACTAAGACCAAAAATGTTAGTAACAATAATAATTCTTACTAGCTTTTGCCCACGGCTTCGCTCGCGTTAAATTCCCCCATTTTAGGGACACCACTTCCCTTAGGTTAGGGTTAGAAAGAGACAAAAAGTAGCCTATGTCACTCTCGATTCCTTCAACTATCTCCACTTAAAAAAACACGTCAATTTGTCGCTCCGTTTTACCGTGAAAGACGGACAAACAGACACACACACTTTTTCATTTATAATATTAGTATGGATAACTGTATATTAGTATCCTAAATCTACTTAAGAAACTTAGAATGGGGATCTCTGCTATAAGCAAGCCCAACACCCAGGTAAAAAGCTTGCAGCAACGATTCACGTACAAGTAATTCAGCCTGTTTGCAATACGGCGCTGATTTATGACAGTCACTATCACTGAAACAATGTCACTTCTCAATGTAAGTTTAAACAAGGTATAATAAATGTGTACAAGATGTATGAGCAGTGGTGGCTTCGTCCCGGGGTAACAGCCCCGTCTTCAGGCAGGCGCTTTATAATAAAGCTTTTTCATACTTTATTTTTGGTTTTAAAAAGTTGGTTTTTAAAACCGGCATGTCTTATTTAAAACCAAAAATTAAAAGACATAATGTCACATGTCTTTTAATTTTCAATCAATCAATCTGCACAGAACTGAACAAATCGTTACTGGGGCCGAAAAGTTATGGAGTGTCGACCTCGCTCCAGAAGATGCAGCGTTGGAAGGCCTCAAAAGATAGACCTGTAACTTGCTGAGGGTCGTGAGAACCTGATCTATGCAAAACTCACAGGATTAGTCGATACGGGAACTTTTAAGGGACCTATATTCAACAGTAGTACATTTTGATTGACATGATGATGAAGATAAAGAATGCCAGAAAAAATAAGAAAAACAAATTGAATGTAATAATGATACAATGCGATATATAGAGCGTAAAACGTATACTTCTTTTACGCAATGTCAAATAACATAACACAATGTTGCAGTTCTCACAGTATGATATTATGCAGATTCTAAATAACGCCTATTCTCGTAAAGATATGGATTAATTAACATTATGACGGTTTTTATCCTCAGATAAATCTGTTTTTAACGACTGTGAAGTAAATATTTTGCAACATTTAGAGTCAATAAATGTCTTAATTTGTACAATTTCTTATGCACTTATTATTCACTAATACCTATTGCATTGTTAGTATTAACATAAAATAAACAAATTGATGATAACATTTTATGGGTCAGCTTTAGGTTCCTAGTTCTTTATACAGGGTTATTTGTAAAACACTGGCAACCTTTCAGGTCTATGTTACTAACATCATAAACAACAACTTATGTTCTATGACTTTTAAAAATTTGTCATATTTTTGTTCATCAGATTTTTATACAAAAATATTAAATTAATGTTCTAAATATTTCGAATTTTATGCGAAACAAGCGATAATACAATAGCGGAGGTGAGGAGATTTGGTCGGCGGGGGTGTTTGATGCGCTAGCGTCACGTCAAGTATCCCCACCGAATAGAACCAGGAAATATTGAAGGATTGTTTTTGGTAAATGGTAAATGCATTATGTTTTGAAAAAGTCATAGAACAAAAGTTTATGTTGTTAGTAATACAGTCCTGCAAGGTTGTTAGTGTTTTACGAATAACCCTGTATAGTTTTAATTTGAGTAAAATGATGTATTATTGTTACTACTTAGCACTGATGCACTCACTGTGTTACTAATAAAGATGTACTTTTGGGACTGCAAGAATAATGGTAAGTCGTATTGTTGTTAACCAATACATACTTATAAAAACTTCTTTTGCTCAAATTATCCAACTCAAATCATCATCTAATGGTGTTTTCTTTTCTTTTTCAGAGTGTCATACTGGTCTACGAATACAGTATCACCTCGGAAAACAATAATGTTAATAAAAAAAACTCATTAAAACCCAACTGGATTGGACTTATGAACGATAGTGATATTACATCAATCAGTTCTAAGTTTAATAAGAAAATAAACTTCGACAGAACAACACTTAAACTGTTGCCAATATTATTAAAAGCACTGAACAAGAACCGATACTTAGAGAAAATCTTAGAAGAGTATTCTAGTTCCAGTCCACCTTATGAAGGAAGAGATTCTACTGAAGCTACTTTTACGAAAAATGTTTTCTCAGATTCAAAATATTGGTTAAAGTTACCGACCACTAGGCATTACTCGACTGATCATAAAACATCTCCTTTGATAAACTGGAAAACACCAACAGAACGCTTGGAATATCTTACGAAAATAAGGAAGATAAGAGATTACCAAAGAATGTTGAATTATTTTGACAAAATGATCAATGATAAAATTGGATTAAAAAAAGAATTTGACTATACAGAAACTCCTTTAACAGCTGAAACTGTGCACATGACAAAAAGTGAGAAAATGAGAAAGATTCAACAGTTGCCTTATCCTCATCAGAAAGATATGAATAGAAAAGAAATAAAAACGGAAGGTCAAAAAAGCGTAGTTATTTGTAGTTGTCCAAAAAAATTGGGATTACTGTTAAGTAAATTGATATCAACTCTACAAGATTTAGTTCCACAAGTCGTCGGTGATAAACTTGATATGAACATATTATGTAAAAATAAAACAGAACATGTTAAAGTACTGAACCGATTAACTACTGCACGACCAGTGCGACCAACAAAAGTTCGTGTTGATGATCTATCCACGGTTGCAATGAAATCAATTCGAAAGACTATGAAAAAAAATCTAATAGATATAAGAACAGCCCCAAAATGTTGTACCACATCGAGTACTACTAGCTCATCTACTAGTACCATAACTACCCCATTCACTAGTACCGTCACTACTCCACCAACTACTCTCAGCACTACAGCCACAGTTACTGAATCAACAACACAAGCACTTGCACCTACTACCTTTGAAGTAAAAGCCATGGAAGACAATATAATACAAGAGCCAACAAAAACATACAGGAACATGCTAGATTTTCAAATAGAAAAATCGAGCACAGATTATAATTTACTTTCTACATCTACTGAGTCCCCAAATACTAAAAGCCCAGGAGTAATACATGGAACTACAGAAACGATTACTCCAATAAAACATTTTTCCAAACCATTTCACCTTAGCACTGATAAATGGTTACAATCATATGCTTTAGATTCGCGTTTGAACTTACCAGTAGACAAAGAAGAAGAATATGATGATTATTTTAACAATAAACAAAGGAAAACGACTGTATTGGAAAACATAGACATTCAAAGCATGGAATCATTAAAAACTAAAACAATGAGCTCTCCTGAGGACATGGGGTTAGGTGCAGGAGATAGTTTAAAACCTTTACTTGATAATCCGACTACTAAACAACAGGACTTAGACTTAACATCAATGCGAAAATTAGCCGATATGATATACCTTCCTCAAGAAAAAATCACTAAAGTGTGGAAATATACCATAGACCCTGAACTTTCATCGCCAGCACATAAAAAATACAAACACTCCGAATTGCAAGTTGACTCTAAAGTTCCAAATTCCATTGAAAGTTCTATTGAGTCGACAACAAAGAATATATTTCCCAGTACTTATAAAAATATTCAAAAACCAACTAATAATTATGAATCCACGATTAAATATCATCCACATTCATTTATTACTGACCCACTGACCAGTGAAACCGTAGGTGATACTGATGAATTTCAAGATGAATTTTCACGACCAACAGAGCGTACCGTAGCATCTTACAAATACAAAAATTCTACTAAACCATTTGACTCTAGCACAGAAATCTTGAAACATACTAATCCATGGACTGTAGTAAAAACAGAGGAGAAAGATATAACTAAATCTGCATCAATGCTGCCTGCTTTGCGGCCGATTTATTTAGAAATTCAACGAAATAATGAATGGAAACAAGATGAACAAGGCGATTACGATCTTTATAATTTCAATAGCAATATCTTTGATTTACCATCTATCACCGAGTAGAATACAGCATTTAGAATTATTATACATTAAGCAATAGTCTTTTTATATGTTTTTTTTTTCTTTGTATATATTGTTTTTTACTGCTAGGTACTATTTTTTATTTTACAACTTGCATTATAATCTGAGTGCGAGTAAAAACGCGTCATTTGTGAAAACCTGCGTTAAAGAAAAAAACATGCAGCCCTTTATTGGACCAGTAAATTCAAGCAACACCACAATATTGATATAATGAGTATGATCAGAAAGAGTCTCAAGAGATAGAGTTTCATGAGTCACTCCAGCTTAATATTTAGCTTGATAAACAGGAAATTACATGAATTCGGTACGTGGAGATGCCATTCACACTAGTATTTATTTAGTGTTTATGTCTTCAATTTTGTCACTACATGATTATAATTTCTTTTTTGTTTGAGAAATTTGTAGATAATTATCTGATTTATTTGTAGTTATTATAACATTTTTAAAGTTAACAAATTAATGATAGACTTTTTATTTTATTTAATATTAAATTATTTATGTATTAATTGCTTGCTTGGCACAAATTGAAGCAAATAATAATTGTTATTGTTTTAAAATGGAGTTCTTAGGTATTTTTATATTTTTACTGATACTGTTGTGTGTATTATTGTTAAAAATAAACGTGTTTAAAAAAGAATATTATGCTAGAAGTATTTATATTTAATCAGTATTCAATGTGTGCACAAAATTGTGTACCTTATAACGATCATGTAAAGTAAATTGTATATTGTGGTAGAACTATTCTATTGTTTAACGCTTTTCTAACCGTCTTGTGTTTTCCTGTCAAGCAAATTTTTGAGTAAACGATAAAACGTTTATAATAAGAAATCAAATGGTACTTAACGTTTTCCACATTCCTGTGATTAATATAGTTTTTCTATCAGTTTTAAGATTACATCATAACAATTGCATGTTTGTATTTACAGGTAATTCTACTGATCTACGAATACGCGATTGCTGTAGAATGGAGTTTAGTACAAAACAAGAAGGGCGTGAACCGAACCGATGGCGATCAACCATTTGCCGATAGACTCGACCGAAGCTACTTTGGGCTCGACCAAGATTATTATGAACGTATGCCTCTACTCATAAACGCTTTGCAGGAAAGTAGTTATTTTGACCCAACATTAGAGACGTCTGGACCCTTTGCTAAAAGAAGAAGATATAACATGACAA